>CM073499.1:20182500-21535000 GCA_037074585.1 Biancaea sappan | reverse complement strand
CTATAATTTTTA
This sequence comes from Biancaea sappan, assembly GCA_037074585.1. Lineage (NCBI taxonomy): Eukaryota > Viridiplantae > Streptophyta > Magnoliopsida > Fabales > Fabaceae > Biancaea > Biancaea sappan. The sequence goes on along the minus strand of CM073499.1, from coordinate 21,534,988 downwards.
GATAGGATTCAGGTGAGATCCAATGTAGATCCAACTTTCTATTCACTTTGATTCATTCTTCCATGATCTCTTCCCGAACCAAACACGAATCTTTCGATTCATTTGGCTCTCACACTTAATTAGTTCTGGCAACTTCCCATATCTTTTTTTTTATGTAATGAACCTATCTTCTCTATTCATATTCCAAAAAAAATATTGAAACTTATTACAAATACAAACAAGACCAGAATATTCGGAGGACTCTTCTGACCAAACAAATAATTGTCAGCAAAGTTATTTTTTTTCTTCAAATCCAAAGAATTCTTATTACTTTATACATAGGTCATTGATTTCACAATGTATAAAAAAATGTATGAAATACCCATTTTTTCAATTTTTCACTGTAAAGGGTTCAAATCATTTTATCGACATGAGTGTTCTATATCGAAAAAAAATTCCAACTATTTTTTTTTGAAACCATTTCTGTATTAACATAGTAGTAGAAAGAGTATTACGCTGCGTCTAGAGTTCAAACTGATTAGCTTTAACCATGTTAATGGTCCCATATTTTTGGTTGATAGAGAATCAAAGTGGATTTACCAATGAATCACGAAATGCTATGGTTCTTAAATATAATTTCTTAATTTATTCAGAATTTATTCAGAAGTAATTCGCAGGATCATGCACCTTTTTCTAGTTATAACAAAAAAAAGTACAGTTGGTTGGATCCAACTAATTCTTGAAATAAACAACTCGCACACACTCCCTTTCCAAAAAAAAAATCAATACACCAAGCACTACACTTAGATTTATTGAATTTGTTGCTAAAATATCAGTATTATACCCGAAACACCTGACGGATGGCCAGTAACCCAAGGAAAGGAAAGAATCGGTTATATTTTTCATATGATCTCCTCTTATTGATAGACTAATTATCTTTCTATTATTTCTATTTTTATTGATTTTTATATTCTTTATTAATAGAAAAAATAAATAAAGAATTTCTTTTTTTCTATTAATTATGTATATTATTTATTAATATAATAATTTTGAATTCGATTTATATATTTATTCTATTTTATTTTTCAATATATTAATATTAGATATTATATGTTGATAAAATACATGGACGTTCCAGTGGACATTATGCACTTGTTACGTAACAACCCCTTATTGGATGACCATGATACTTCCCAAAAATCGAAATTCTTGATCAATGGAGGACCAATATCACCATTTTGGTTCAATAAGATACCAAAGTGGATGATTAACTCATTCCATACTAGAAAGAATCGCAAGACATCAATTTTTTATTTACTTCTTCATTCTTTAGAAACAAAAAATATTGGAGTTTCATATTTTTTTGTTTCTTTTTTACTAATTTACGTTTTTCTCATCATTTTTTTTATCTTTTGAAATGTAAAATAAAAAAAAGAAAATGAATGTTTAACTTTTACTTATTTACTTATAAGAGGAGGAAAAACTTCTTGAATATATTCACTATTTCTTTATTTTCCTATCGCCTGGAAAGAACAAAAGAAACATCTTGTTCTTTCTTCAACAATATCTGATCTCTAGTGGACCTCTCAGTAGGATTCGAACCCAGATGAAGTTCTGACAATCTTTCAGAGAAAAAAGAACGAATGGATCTTGTAGGATTCCCAAGAAATTCTTCGATTTCTTCCGGAAGCAAATAATGCCAACAAATTTTCTCTTCAATTTTCTTGAAATAAAGGGAAAGATTTGTAAGCAAATGAATCTTACTGTCTAATCCATATTTATTAATATTTTCAAAATGAAATTGTAATTAATATATATTATAAATAAACAATATAATTAGAGTAATTTAGTATTATACAATGACAGATAATTATTTTACTTTTAATATATAAGAAATAGACAAACAATATCAATTCTAATAACTAAATATTTTAATATAATTATATAATCATAATTATTAAATTTATATAATTATATTTTAAATTTAATTATTAATTTAATCCAATTTTACATAATTAAATATTTTATATTGAAGTTTTTTAATTTATAAATATATTTAAATTTAATTAACTGTAATTAATTTCTTAAATATATTTATAATTTTTAACTTTGATTAAAAGTAGTTAATGTCATATATAGTGAAACATTAATTATATAACTATAAGTAATTAATGGATTAATATATATTTAATAGATAGATAAACAATATAATTAGAAAAATTAGTATAATAACTAATAATTATTTAATTTAATAATAATAATAATTAAATGAACATAATAAATAACCAATACGAATTCTAGTAATTAAATATTTTTATATAATTTTACATCTAAATATCAATTTATAGTTATATACTGATAATTATTAAATTTGTACAAAATATCAATACTAATTGTGTAATACCTACGGTTTTGAAATATTCGAAATGGTATATGCCCCCTATTAGATTTTTGCAGGAGAAATTTTTCTATTTTAATAAAAAGGGATGCAATATAAGTGACCTTATTTTCTTTTGCATTGGTTTATAGGTTTACTTCACTCCATGTGCTAATGTGAATTTGGGTTAGTATGAAACCCTGAAAATGAATGAATATGACTAATTTTCGTGCTTTACAAACCCCAGGTTGGGTATTTGGAATTTTTCAATGATTGGACTGAATTGTGCTTACAAACCTCTCCTACGGTGACATGGGTTGCTATCATACTAATTTGACTTTAAAATTTTAATTTTTCTAAAATATCCTTTCTTGAAGCTCTTTCTACACTCAAATATCTCTCTCAGCTCTCTCCGTCGGACTCCACCAGCGTCTCCAACTCTCTATCTCTCAAATATGTAAAATTTTGACAATATCTACTTTCCCTCTTTTACTGTTCAACGCCCAACACCCACCCTTCCCAATTGGCCGGATGCATGTGCAGAGGTTCCAATATCGTGGAGTCAAACTCACCATTGCCTACATTTTTTTTTTCTTAATTTCTGAGACACATGTCTATGTGGGTTACAATAACATTGACTAAGCTGAGTTTCAATCATAATTATAAAAAAAATAGAAAATAACTTGATGTGATTGAAAGAGTAGTATCTACCAAAAAACTTTTCAAAGTGTAGAAAAAGTATAGCATTGGGCCAATAAAGATCCTGCAGAAGGTTCAACTTTTCAATTAGAAGAAGCAATGTATAGGTTTTCACACAACATGAAACAACTTAAAAAGAAGTTTTATATAATATTTTTAAGGTTAAATTATAATTTTAGTTTTTATAATTTTACCAAAATTTTAAGTTGGTGCTATATTTTATTTCTATAGAAAATAATTACTATAATTTTTTCATCCATGTAAATTAGTATTTGTTGTCATTATAGTTAACTTTACCGTTAAAATGATACTACATGAAAAATGATATTTACATCTGTGTACATGTCAATATTCTCAATCATTAATTTTTGCAAACTTCAGCCGTTATGTTAATAAAATTCTTATTTTGCCCTTAATTCCTAATGTCGACGCTAAGTTAGGAAAATTGAAAATTAAAGGTAAAATAAGAATTTTGTTGACATGACGGCTGAGTTGGACAAAAAAAAAATGACTAGGCATATTCACAAATATACACATTAGCTGCCATATAGGACCATTTTAACAGAAAAGTATGACAAGGACTAGCTTTTATAGATGAGGAAACTATATGGACTATTTTATATGAAAATTATGTATAGAAAAAATTTATAATTTTGGTGAAATTATAATGATTAAAATTATAATTTAACCTATTTTTAATTCAAATATCACATATAATAATTTGTTATTGTAATATCAACAAACACAGTAAGTGTGTGAGGGTGTGTGTCTGTTAGACATACAGACACGCGGACACACAACACACACACACACACACAAGAAAATATTGGTGTCATTCAAATCAAAGCAGTCTTGCGCCTTGTTAAGTTGTAGGATGACGTCTGTTACAATATAACTCAAGTGACCAACTCAACTCATGAGGATTAGTTAGAAATGAATAGCTCAAAGCCAACAAAAATAAAGGTAAAATTTGAAATGATATATCTACGTGTATGAAAAGTAAAATACATTCAAGGGATGATATGGTGCAGAGCAAGTATAAATATGTGAATATTTTCCAATGTTTTTGTCCATCTTGTTTGATTTTGAAGAGAAGAAAGTTGTTTTACGCTACCTTCTATCATTGGCTTTGGATTTCAACGCGCTTACTATCAGTCTGTATGATTTGAAAGAGAGAACGAACCTCTCATCCTTTTAAACCGTCCAAAAACTAAGAAAAAAGATGCATTTACCTAGCAGGGAATAATTTTCTATCCAAAACAATTTAGATAGAAAATTATAAGTAGTTAATTATAAAACAATTTAATTAAAAGTAGTTAATGTCGTGTATATATATATATATAGTGAAACATTAATTATACAATTATAAGTAATTAATGGATTAATATATATTTAATAGATAAATAAATAATATAATTAGAAAAATTAGTATAATAAGTAATAATTATTTAATTTAATAATAAATTAAACATAACAAATAACCAATATGATTTCTAGTAATTAAATATTTTTATATAATTGTACATCCAAATATAAATTTGTAGTTATATACTAATAATTATTAAATTTATACAACAATATCAATACCAGTAATGTAATACCTACGGTTTTGAAACTCAAAATGGTATGTGCCCCCTATTAGATTTTTGAAGGGGAAATTTTTCCGTTTCAATGGAAAGGGATGCAATATGAGTGACCTTGTTTTCTTTTTCATTGGTTGATGGGTTTACTCCACTTCATGAGCTAATGTGAATTTGGGTTAGTATGAAACCTTAAAATGAATGAATATGACGTAATGTGAAATTGTGTATAACTTTTACTCTTGTGTTTCATTATGCGTGTGAATGGATCCTTGGTCATGGTTATTGCCTTTGGTCTTGAGAACTTATCTTGTGATGGATGGAATGGTTACTTTCATCTTAAGAGCCTCTGTGTAGGGACTTAAATGAAAGAAATATGAAATATTGATGTGTGATGGAAATTATGGTTTTATGTTGTTGTGGACATTTTGTGATGTTTTGTTGGTGAGGGAGAGTGTGTTGAACAACTATGTATATAAAACTTAAAGAAAATTCCTCACTCATACCTTGGTGGGGTCAAAATGGGAATTTTAGTACAACAACACAATAACAACAACAACAACAACAACAAAGCCTTATCTCATTAGGTGGGGTCAGCTACATGAATCGCACGATATCATTGAACTTTATCAATGACCAACTCTTTAAGTATCTCATTCACTAGAAAATCTCATTTAATGACTTTTCTCAATGTCCTTCTTGGTCTTTCTCAACTTTTTTTTATTGAAATCCATATTATTTGTTCAACCCTCCATACTGGTTCTTCCAACTGTATTTTTTAAACATGTCCAAACCACTTTAAACATTTTTTACTATTTTTCTCTTCAATAAGTGTCACTCAAACTCTACTACGGTATTTAAAAATGGGAATTTCAATATTTAAAATAAAACCCCACCCCATCTCAACACGATCAATCCCCCTTTGTGTATTTGTGGTGTGCATATTTCATCTCTTCCCACCTCTTGACTCTCAAATCCACCCTCCTATAAAAACCTAGCATTTGTGTGGCGTTTTTTCTGGTCTTAAAAGATTAAGATTGGAGGTAAGTAACTTGAATGTTCTTCTCCTGTTATTTTCGTGTTTTACAAATCCTAGGTTGGGTATTTGGAAATTTTCAATGTTTTGGACTAATTTGTGCTTACAAACCTCTCCTATAGTGACATTAATGTGGTTGGCAACTTAGATTCGTGTTTTGGGGTTGTTGAAATGCATTTATCAATTGGAACAAGTCTAGAAATTAAATGTTGGGTTGCTATCATACTAATTTAACCATAAAATTTTAATTTCTCTAAAATACTCTTTTTTGAAACTCTTTCTACACAATCAAATATCTCTCTCAGCTCTCTTCGTCGGACTCCACCAGCGTCTCTAACTCCTTGTCTCTATATCTAAAATTTTGACATGTCTACTCTTTCCCTCATTTACTCTCCAATGCCCAACACCCACCCTCTCCAATTGGGCGAATGCATGTGCAGAGATTCCTGTAGCGTGGACTCAAACTCAACATTGACTAAACCAAGTTTCATTTTATTTTTATAATGGTCAAAAGGCCCAAGACACACATATTTTTAAGGGAACCACCCTTAGAAAAAAATTTTCTTTTGATCAATACGTATTTCAATCCATACTGGTAAGATCCCCCCCTCCCCCTGTCACATCCCAAAAATTGAGCATGTGAAAAGATACTACTCATTTGATATAATTCTCAAACATACGTTATATACATATATTCTGTAAGGTTTTACATTCAACCTTAATCATTCATTCCACACTACAGAATTATATTCATCTGATAAGCAAATATAGACATACATAGTCTGATATTTCTATCTCATCGCAAGCCTAGGAGACCTATAGAAAATACAGAGCTTTTCTAATATCCACATTAATAAGTACTGGTGTCCCACCAGACAGAAATAGAGAATAAACCCAAGGGGCTTCTAATCTTCAAACGGATACTCTTGTTCTTTATTTTCTGTATCTGAAAAAAATAATCATAGGGAGTGTGAGTTTATTTAAAAACTCAGTAAGTAAATAACTGTACTATATAAAATATCAAAAGTACAAATACCACATTTACTCATATAATTAATTATCTTATACATCGAGTAGTATGGGACTCTAACCCTTTCAAACTCATGAATAAGATTTCATAGATATACGCCGAGTAGTATGGGACTTTAACCCTTTCAACTCGTGTATAGGTTTCATAGATATGCACTGAGTAGTATGGGACTTTAACCCTTTCAAACTCGTGTATAAGATTTCTTAGATATACACCGAGTAGTATGGGACTTTAACCCTTTCACACTCGTGTATTAGATTTCGTAGATCTTTACTCATTAATAAAATAGTGAGAATTCATCACATAGTACAATTGTCATGAGATAAATAATTTCTTCATACTCTTATTTCTACTGATCATCATATACTCCCATATGAAAAATTAATTGCTTATTATCCAAATAATATTGTAAATGGGACTTATATTGTACTTTGACTAGTAATATCAAAGTAGCTGAGCAAGGTTATTCACTCACCTTGATTTTTGTCCAAGTTTACCTTGTTCCACACTAGAATTTGTGTAGGAAAATTTCCTAGTAAAATATATTACAAGGAATCATAAGAAAGGAAACAAAATCACGAAAATACGTAAAATTTTCTGACTGCTACAGTAACGGGTTGCTACAGTACGGTTTGCTACAGTGTCTATTCGCTACAGTGCCGGTTCGCTACAGTAACGTTGACTGCCACAGTATCGTTGACTGCCGACACTACAGTAACTGCTACAGTACCCGAAGAAAATTTTTCAGATTTTTTCCCGAAATTTCTGGTCGCTACAGTAACTCGAAGAAAAATTTCAGATTTTCAGTTGCTACAGTACTTCGAATTTTGCAGAAAATCTTTCAAAAAATTCATCCTTTCCTTTCTTTTGATTCAAAACCAGAATCTCAACTCTTTTAACCGATTATAACTCAAATATAACTTCTAAAACAACTGAGATTCATGAATTATCATCAAAATCTTCAAGAACAAAACCTCCTCTGATCTTGTATATAAACTGAAATTTAAGGAAAATAATCGGATTAAAGCTTACCTTTGATCCTTACAAAGCTTTTGAACCGAACAAATAATCAGAAATTCTGAAGTTCAAGGAAATGATTTGAGAAGAAAATGAAGAACTGAGAGAGAAATCTTTTCTGCTTCCTTCGGCTGAGTGAAAAAAATGAGGGTTACTATTGAAACTTTATATTAAATATTTCTAATGGGTTATTCAATAACCCATGGGTATCCATAACCCAACATCCAAACTCATCCAGTCAATTTACAATAAATGGATTAATTGACCATTCTGAAACCACTTTTCCATGAATTTCACCATTCTTAGAATATATCCCTCATTGTGTAAATATTTAGTCCAGTCATTTAACTCAATTTTCATAAATAATATTCAAAGAGAACAATTAAATATGAAAATTAAAAATGACCAAAATCAATAACTAAAGTAACATTGTAGAATTCTAAAATACTCTTAAGCGAATTATATTCTGAAATTAACGGGTATTACACCCCCCATGCGTAATGGTGAGGTCACGGTCTCAATCTAATTTTGAAATGATATATTTGTGTGTATGAAAAGTAAAATACATTCAAGGATGATATGGTGCAACGCAAGTATAAATATGTGAATATTTTCCAATGTTGTTGTCCATCTTGTGATTCATATTAGCCAAAAGTTAAGGCACACAAATTGAACACAGAGACACAGGAAGTTAGGATTTCCAATTGGGATCAGAGGGCAAAGGAAGAGTGTGTGTTACTGGTGGCACAGGGTTTATTGGATCCTGGATTATTAAGAGGCTCCTTCAGGATGGTTATTCTGTTAATACCACTATTAGATCTGATCCAGGTAAACTTTTTTTTATTTAGAATAAATTAGAGATTTAGTCCTTCAAAGCTTTCAATTTTTTTTATTTTGTTTTTGAAAGATCAGAAATCTCAATTTAATCTCTAAAAGATTACATTTATTTCAATTTAGTCTTTTTTATAGCTAAATCAATAATTTTCCGTTAAAATGGTGGTTCGGATTGAACCAATGAACCAGTGAGTGTTTAAATCAATAGAAAATCGGTTAAACTGGTCTTAAATCAGTAAAACCAACCGGTTCAATTTTTTTTTTTTGAATTTTTGAATTTATTATTAAAATTTTGCTAAATATTATTATGAATTTTTTAAAAAAATTTAAAAATTTAAACTATTAGGAGAATATATAGAATTGATATATATATATATATATATACATCTAACATGACTAAAATATTTTAATATTATATATTATATGTTTTAATATATTTTAAATGCTATCAAAAGTTATATATTTTAATATATTTTAAATGCTATCAAAAGTTTGAATATTAATCTTTAAATTAATGCTTCAATCGATTTTTAATCTCCTGAACGTTGGTTTTTATGAACGTTAATTATGATTCTTGTTTTGGCATATATACACTACACACAGAACGCAAAAGAGATATAAGGTTCCTCACAAATCTTGGTGGGGCATCCCAGAAGCTGCGATTTTTCAACAGTGGCGTATCCAATACCCCTCGGTCAGGGAGATAAAATTTTCATTCTTTTTTTTTGAATTTGATAGCAATTTTTTTAAATTAATTTTAATTTATTGCTCATTTGATAGTAATTTCCTTTTAAAAAATATTTTTATTACAAAAAAAGCGTTCTTCTTTTGAATCTTAATAGTATAATCAATTAACTAATTTGATATAATTAGATCTACGTACAAAAATCACAAATTTCAAGCTTTTACGAAGAGCTCTTTAATAATGGAATGATAAATTAACCATTATCAAAAAAAATTTCATAAAATTGACTTTACAAATATGTTACTCATGATCATAATTGTATAATCAATCAACCAATTTGATAGAATTAAACTTATGTACAAAAACTTCAAATTTCAAGTTTTTACAAAGAGGTCCCTAATAAGGGAATGATAAATTAACCATTATCAAGAAAAAATTTCATGAAATTGACTTCACAAATATGTTACTCATGATCTTAATTGTATAATCAATCAACCAATTTGATAGAATTAGACTTACATACAAAATCCCCAAATTTCAAACTTTTACAAAGAGGTCTCTACAAAGAAATGAGAATTAACCATCATCAAGAAAAAATTTCATGAAATTGACTTTACAAATATGTTACTCATGATCCTAATTACATAATCAATTAACTAATTTAATAGAACTAGACCTATGTACCAAAACTCTAAATTTCAAACTTTTACAAAGAGGTCCCTAACAATGAAATGAGAAATTAACTATTTTCAAGAAAAAAATTTGTGATTCTAGCGAGTGGGGGTCTTGTGACTGTGAGCAGTAGAATGGGATTGAGTCAATGAAAAAGTTTGAAAAATATTAAGGGGGTTCAAAAAAAATAAAAAGAGGGGCAAAATGAAAAAAAAAAATTTGCATGGCACTTTTTAAATTTCAGGGGGTGCAGCTGCACCCCTGACTCTAACGTGGCTCCGCCACTGTTTTTCAACGCAGATCTGAGCAATCCAGAAAGCTTCAGGGAAGCCATTGAAGGGTGCATCGGAGTGTTGCACACAGCCACTCCGTTTGATTTTGAAGAGAAGGAATCAGAGGAAGTGGTGACTAAGAGAACCATTGATGGAGCCCTGGGCATCTTAAGAGCCTGCGTGAACTCGAAGACGGTGAAGCGCGTGGTTTACACTTCCAGTGCTTCGGCAGTTATCAACAACGGCAAAAACGACGACGTAATGGACGAGAGCTTCTGGAGCGACGTGGAGTATCTCAGAACTTGGAAGCCCTTTGCGTGGTCCTATGCGGTTTCCAAGACACTGGCAGAGAAGGCAGTGCTTGACTTCGGAGAACGGAATGGATTGCAAGTCGTCACATTAATTCCTTCTTTCGTTTCTGGACCTTTCATTTCTCTGAACCTTCCTGGCTCTGTTCGTCTCTGCTTGTCTTTGCTCTTTGGTAAGTGTTACAAAGGAATATTTTAATGTAAGGATTTCAAAATTAATAATTGGTTACCACCTTTGTCACCAAGGTATATTTTAAAGTAACCAAAAAATGGGGTTTGAATATATATAATAGAATATAATAGCCCTTGGAGTTGCTTCTCGGTCAAGTTATGCATGTCCATGTGTAATGAATAATAATTAATTATTATTTTTGACAGTTTTAAGGTAAAGAAATTGATATATGATGCAGGTGACAAAGACCAATATGGTCTGATTCTGCGTCCGCATATGGTGCATGTGGATGACGTGGCCAGAGCACATATATTTTTACTTGAGCATCCTAATCCTAAAGGCAGATATAACTGCTCGCCATTCATTGTAACTATTGAAGATATGTCTCAATTTCTTTCTGCCAATGCCAAATATCCGGAATTTGCAATACCAACAGTAGAGTGAGTTTCTTCTTTATTCAATTTCTATATTATTTAAAAATTTATAACTCGGTCTCTACAGTTTAATTTATTTAATTTGGGCATTTTTATTTCTTCTAATATATAGATCTCTAAAGGGAATCAAAGGCTACAAGCTCCCGGATCTAACTTCAAAGAAGCTCATAGATGCTGGATTTGAGTTCAAGTACGGCCTTCAGGAAACGTTTGATGATGCTATTCAATGCTGCAAGGAAAAGGGTTACCTGCAATCTTAATTGCTGATCATTTTAAAATGAAAAATAACGGTCATGACCCAAAAGGCCCAAAAGGTCATGCAAGATATAATATCTGTTACGTTGCTAATAAAATTTCTTTCTCATCAAATTCTTATCTTCCATTTTTCTTGTCTATTCAAAAGTACTATTGCCATAATACGGGAAAGCGGTGTAAGTGGTGTAAGTGCTTTAAGATGGTTATTGAGAAAAAGTATACTTTCTCTTCTTTCTCACTCAGATCACCTTTGTCTTTAGTCGTCTCGGTGGTGGTGACCAGGAAGAGACTAACTATCATCCTTTTTTATCCGTCTTTAATCCCTCTGAGTAGATCTATCTTGGGTGATGGTTTCCTTTCTTCCCCTTCAAGTAGTTTTTCTGTTGGGTAATAGTTTTCTTTCATCTCTTCTGAGTAAGTTCTCTTTCAAGTGGTAGTTTTTTATCCCCTCTGTGCTTTTTTTTTTCCTTTTGAGTGTATTATTTAGCTTTCGATCTTTTAAGGAATCTTCGAGGCTAAGAGTGATTTTGAAAAAAAACGGAACTCATTATTAGTCAAAACGTGCCAACACTTGTCAATATGATCTAAGGAATGATAGATGAAACAGTTTAAAGATGTTCAAGCGGTATACCTTGTTTTGCTTCATTTGGTTAGTAAATCGATATATGTTTTTTCTCTAGATTCCTTAATAAGTTTCACAGTTTCTTTAAAGGCTTTTTTTTTCATTTTTTGTTTCAGTTTTTCTTTTGAATCCTCTGTTGTATCTGGCCAATGCAGTCTATATCATGATTTGTCTTAAGCCTTTTTGGCCATTATAAAAAAAAAGTACTATTGCCAATATAATTTTTTAATATTGACAAAAAAAAAATTTCAATTGAAAAATTAAACTGAGTTATATCCTTATAGTTAAAAATTTAAAATAAAATATATTCATGTTAAATTAAATCCATCAGAGCCAAATCCTCACTCCGTTCAGTCACGTTTAATTCGTTCATTCTTTCAGTGAGAAACTAATTCCAGTGAGATTTCCACTTGTTCAGGATCACACGCCATCTGTACACTGCAATAATAATTGCGTGACGTAATTCGTTTATATGTTGTACAGACTTTCAGCTTCATAGGCTATTGAGCTTAGTTACATTCCTTCACTGTGTCTAAGTTCAGTAAGTTTAAAAAAGGATTAATCATTTATCTTATTAGGTGGACAAATATCCTTAATAAATAAATTTATTGTTAATATAATGAATTAAATTACCTAAACGATGAGCATAGAAAAAATATAAATAAATAAATAAAACAAACAAAACAAAACCAACAAGTTCTACTCAAGAATTAAATATCTCAACCATACACAAGAAAACAAACAATTGATTTTTGACGAATGGGATTAAGAGCATTTTTAATAGTAAATGTCACTTATGTTTTTATTATAGCTTTCACAATATTACATCAATTTAAATAATTATTCATTATTTTAAGTAACTCTTCACTCTACTAGTGAATATTTTAAGAACTCATAAATTTTAAGAACTCATAAATAAGTCATATAATCAACTCTATTATTTTAACTATTATTTTAACATTTATTGCTATTCTCAAATTTTAAATCATTTTGTAATTAATTTTTTTGTAGCTTTATGATAAATAAATAGATTTGTTATATATGAAATTTTCTTGAAGTAAAGGGAAAGATTTGTAACCAAATGAATCTTACCGTCTAATCCATATTTATTAGTATTTTCAGTATGAAATCAACTTATGTGAATTCCTAACTATTGTAAGCAAAGCCCAATGTCAGAAACGCACAGTGATTTTTCCAATCGTTTAGCCCTTTGGGTTTCACATGAAAAAGAAGTTTGACATTATAAGGATCTGTCTGCTTCTTCTGTGTTCAAAGTTTCTTTGAGTTATTTCAATGAAAGGAACATTTGATTATGTTAAAAATTTATTTTGACGAAAAAATTTATTTCAATATAATTTTTTTAATATTGACAAAAAACTTTATTTTAATTAAAAAATTAAAATTAGTTATATCGTTATAGTTAAAAATTTAAAATAAAATACATTCATGTTAAATTAAAGAGCTATTAACTCACTCAATTTTTTTAATCTATATATATATATATATCAATATTTATATATTATTATGAAGTAAAAACCTCCAACAATTAATGCAGCTGACTATGACAGTCACCTCATACAATTTCTTCATATTAGGTTCCCTTGATTACACGTTGTCTAGTTATTTACCACATTTAAATATGATCATATTTAATTTATTTTTACGTCCAAGTTGAGGTGGTCTAGGGTTATTTGCTTATAATGGCTTAAAAATTTGACAACATTTAATACATTGATTTTATGACCAATAAAATTTTGTTGCAAAATGCTATATGCCTAGACAAGCTGAAGATACAACGTGCCATTAATTAGACGAATCTTTTTTTTTTTGAGAAATATATAGTCTCACTTCATATTTTCGAGTTGTATAAAATCCTTCTATGCATTCTATGAAGCCCTGATGTTGTCATTTTGCTACCTTCATTCATTGTGAGAGGAAGCTTGTAGCTTAGTCAATGAAATCTGAGAAACTCTTGATGAATGGGAAGTTGGATTCAATGTAGGAAATTTACCTGCTCCATCAAATCCACACTACATGTTGTAGCCAGTGGTGAATGATGGCGAAAGTGAATATGTTCATTGTTGTTCACAAATTAATGGTCCCAACTCCATACTCAACGTTGGTTGTGGTACGTTTCCCCTCTTTGATCTCCCTAGGAAAAGATAGAATATTTATCAAAGGGGACTCGACCTTGGGGCTACCTAGGGCATACGTACCTATAAAAATGGGATCAAAATCTATGTAATTCGAGATTTTGAAACATCGCAAAGGACAAAAGGAAAAGGTGAAAATTTTTTACAAGAGTTAGAAATTTAGAAATAACTACTTTCAAAAATCAAACAGGATTGAAAGATTGTGATTATATTTGAATTTATGAAAGCAAATTACTCTAATTTGGCTTCTTCCCATTTTGAAATTTTTTGAATTTTTGAATTTTTTTTTTTGGGTTTTTACAAGCTGAACTTCAATTAAGTGTGATTCTGAAAGAAAATATTTTTAACCTTTTTGAAATAATTTCATAAATGAAATTGAGATAAAACATTTTGCATTCTATTTGGAAATAGAATTAAAAGGGAAACATTTTTTTTGGTATTTTTGGAATTAGTAGCTAATGGAAATTGAAAAGTTTTTTTGGATATTTGAAAATTTTTTGAAAAGGAGACTAGGAGGGAAATTCTTGAAATTCTTGAAATTATTTTGGAGAAGAAGTAGAAAAATATATATATTTTTTTGGATTTTTTTTAATTTTATGAAAAGGAAAATTAAGGTAAACTGTTTTTGGATTTGTGAATTTCATGAAAAAAAAATTAAGAGGGAAATTTTGAATTTAAAAGGAAATTTTTTTTTTGAACTTTTCGGATTTATAATGGGAATAAATACAAATTTTGAAATTTTTATTTTAGAAAACAAAATTAGAAGAAACAATTTTTATATTTTTTTAAAAATTTGAAAGTAAAAAGAAATGCGTTTATTCGAATTTTTGAAAATAAAACTAAAAAAATTGGAATTTTTATTTTTTTAAAAAAATAAATCGATAAAATATTTACAAAATTAAAAAGGAATTGTGATACTTTTTTTTTGTTAGGTATTTAAGACATAGAACACAAAACTCACTTTAGTCGGTATTGGGTAAAATCTAAGGAGGCATGTGGTTTTACGCAACTCCCCCGATTGACAATCAAGTGCATGAGGTGACACACGGTCCCACATAGCTACCCTAAACAAAAATTAATTTAATTTTATTATTTGCTTTTTCTTCTTTTTTTTTCATTTTTATATTAACAAAAATTATTTGAATTATTTAATACTTCATTCTAAGATTGTCAGGAAAAGAAGTATCAATAAATTTACACAACCATGATAAATATGGGAGTTATGATAGAATCAACTAAAATAAACATCATTAAAGGAATAAAATGTAAGTACCAAAAGAAAAGGATTTAAATACAGTTACAATCCAAGAACCCATTCAACAAATTAACGCAGCAACGGAGTAGGAAAAAAAGAAGGAATTAAACTATATAAAAAAAATAGAATTAAATAGTAAAACTGCAAATAAAGGAAGATTTACCTGCGCCAAAGCAAAAATTTGCAAAAGGTTGGGGCTGAAAACTCTGATTCTCCCCTAAGATCACAACTCCATTTTTGCACTTCTCCATCTCCGTTTCTCGGTTTGTTCCTTCCTTCCTCCCCTTTTCTTTTCTTTTCCTCTTTCTTCTTTCTCTCCTTCTTCCTCACTTTTCCTCTCTATTCTGCACACGGTCTCTCTCTCTCTCTCTCTCTCTGTTTTCGTTCAGCTCTCTCTCTCTATACTCTTGGTTCAAACTTTTCACTCTGTTCGTCTCTGTTCCTTGTTCCAAAAACAGAGGTGTTAGCTGTGTGGGGTTGATCAATCTCACTCAGCTATCTCCGTCGAGTGAATCCTCTGTTTTCTGGTTCCAAAACAAAGCTGATCAGAGCGTGTGGGTAAGTGGTCTCTCGTTGCTGTCTCTGTCAATATTGCCTAAGCTAGGAGTGTGTGACTTTGGGTGTGGATGTGTGAGTGCAAAACAAGGCTAGGAGGGTGTGCAATACGTGTGGGTGCGTGAAGATACTGAGAGCTCCTTCTCCCCTATTTCCCTCGCCCCTCAAAAACAGAGGTGTTGGCATGGGTGATGGAGAGAATACACTGTTATATAAACCGAGAGGGACCAGGGAAATGGAAGCTGTGTGAGTGCAAAGAAAAAAGTGAGGGTGGTTGGTGGGTGTTAGACCTGAACATGGGGTAGAGTGGCCGAGAGAAAAGACCAGGCGTGTGTGTGTTTTTTCTTGTGACCAGCAAAACCAGAGAGGATGGGGAAGTCTTCCCTGTGATCTTCCAAATGTTAGACAACGCAACCAACACCCAAGATGAGGGTGAATTGGCTGTTGGTGAAAACTTGAGTTATTTTCATAATCTTTTTTCAAAGAACTTTTAAATGGGGTGATAATGGGGTGATTTTAAAGGATGATAGAGCAAATAAAAATTAATTCAATTGAAATGAATTTAAGGAAGTAAATTAGGTAACAAATGATTAATATTTGAGGAAAAAATTAAACTAAAAACAAAGTATCAAATAATCAACATGAAATGTAAAAATGTATGAAAAAAGAAAATAAATTCAAACATTTATTCTAATTCGAGTCTAATCCAAGTTTAAATCTAGTCCACAAACAACCACTTGAGATTTAGCCATTAATGCCACAAGTTTAATCAAGCACTTGTGACTCTTTACAATTCCCAACTCAACCTAGAGTTGATTCTCACTTAAAAACATAGCACACCTCTCTTTCTAAAAGAAAACACTCTAAGAGATTCCTCACTCTTGATTTCTATTTTAAGGGATGTACTATCCTTACTTTACAAAGATTTTGGATGAAAAAGATTACTCAAACAAGCTCTCTCTAAGAATATATATATAAGATGAAGCTCTAAGAGTTCAAACGATAGAGATTATGCAAGTTATGGCTCAATGATATTTGTATCTCTCTTATAGATGATATATATATGTGTGTATATATATATATATATATATATATATATATATATCTACTTGAAATATAGTTGATGGACACATAAAAGAGTCGTTATGCACTTAAAAAAAGCAGTTTGTACACTTACCAGTTGATTGCCCAAGTATACCAGTCGACTATCGACTTAAAAATGATTGCTATACTAATTTTTCTAGACAACCAATCTGGAAAGCCACCAGTCAATTTTCAAATGCTACTAGTCAACTTGTAATTTTTAGGTCTAATTTAAACAATCATAACTTTTCCATTTGAGCTTTGTTTTAAGCGAGTGATCTATAGTTGGAAAGCTCTTTGATTCTAGTTTCATATGAAAGAAGTTTTGTTTAAAATTTCTTTACTATTTTGGAGATATAATCAAAATAGTGAGCAAAGGTCAAAATCAAATTTTTTTAAAAAATTCATATCTCACTATCTTTTTTAATTTAAAACATATGTTTTTGATTCAAGATCATTGAAGCAATAAATGCTAATCTAAATCACAAAATTTCACATTTTCAAACGAGTTCTCTAACATTTTTTGAGTCTCGTCCACATAAACTGTCTATTGCCTCATGGCCCTCGCCGCATCCTCCCTTGTTGCTTCCTTTATCATAGGCCTCCCTTATTTCTTCTTGTAATATCCCAAGAATTTATATGAATATTTAAAGCCTATTTTGAAGTTTAGTGAAAAATTTAATTACGTGAAAAATTTTCTTTTTGAATTAGTGAAGAAAATGTGAGAATAGAAATTTTTATTTTTAATTTAGGAAATTTTTACAAATTCTCAAGGACTAATGTGAAAAGAAAAGAAAGTATAGAGGACTTTTGAAAAATGACCAAGTAGGAACCCGAGAAGAAAAATAGAGCTTATGGGAATGAATTATGAGTCCGGTACCGAAAAGATGATGGATTCGAGGTTAAAGTGGAGTTTGAGACATCGAGAGGGATTAAAGTGAACAAATCTTATAAGCTAAGGTGGCTATGAGCGATTTTATCGAAAAAGAAATTGGTGGGGCCCACGCGTATACACTTCTCCTTATTCTTTTCTTTTTCTCATTCTCCCTCCCGTAGCTTCACTTTCTCTCTCTCTCGATTATGCTTGCAAAGGAATTTCTTCATCAATCATTCATGCAATTTTTGCTTTGGGAAGGAAGCTATGAAAGTTAGGATGATTAGTAAGTTGATGTTCTTCTTCTTCTTCCTCTTATTACAAGATCAAATCCTTGGTTATTATTTTTGCAAAATTTTTGTAGAATATTTTAATGGATGAATTTAAGTGTGGATGTTAATCTAAAACATTCCTAGGTGGTTTATGATGTTATTAGAACAAGAAATTTGGAGAAAACTATGAGAAATTCGTAGAATTTGGATATTTGAAAAAGTTAGTGTTCTTGATGAAAATTTGAGATTTGAGCTTGGATTGTTGGTAGAAATTGGGGGTTTTGGTGTTAAAACACTCCTTAGACATTAAGGATGAAAACCCATGGAAGAAATCAAAAGAAATGTTGTTTTAGATATGATTTTTGGATTTTTGGATGAAGAACACGAAGAACATCGAAAATTTTCCCCAGAATTACTGTTCACCGAGAAAATTTTTCCAGATTTTCTCGTTACTGTAGCGTTGACTCGGTCAACGTTACTATAGCGTTGACTCGGTCAACGTTACTGTAGCTGCGTTGACCGTTGACCGTTACTGTAGCATCAGTTTTTTTTTTAATATCGTTGAAAAGTTCTTTGAGTCTAGTTTCCAATGGTATAAATTTCATCTGGATATTCATTACCAGTTAGGAGTTATGATTTGAGAAGTGGATGAAGGTCGAGAGTAGTGGTAGGAAATTTCTCTATTTCGTAACCCTGATGGTTTTTATCTGGTTACAATAGGAATGGTCAAGTGCAAGGTGGGAGTGCTGAGAGCATGAAATCCAGGTGAGTGGGTTAATACTTGCTATGATTAAATATCTTTGTTATTGACTTTTTGCATCATAGTGAAAATATGTTGAATATCCAAATTTGAAGAGAATGATGTGGGATGATGAGACAAACAATTGTGGAACGTGTCAGGTGATGTATATAATTATATTTTCTTATTTTCTCATGAATGAGGTTATATGATGGATTGTGAATGGCATGTGAACTGAGTTGAAATGTATCATACTCTGATTGTTGAGTTCAATCATATGCGGATAGTTGAAGTATGTTATTGTTGAATAATTGTTCTATATTATGGGTTATGTTATATACATGCTATGTTGCTGGAACCACATTGATTATGTTGTGGCTTAAATTGTAAATGACTGAGTTGTGTATGTGGCTCAAGATTATGATTGAGGATGTTTTTATATGTGATTGTGATTGTGTTTGACTGGAAAGGAAAGGCATGGTGGTGCACCCCATGGAGAAATCTATGTGAAGCTATAAGGGTGGAGAATATAAATGGAGCGATAAGGGTGGATGCGGCGGGGGCCGCGGGCAACGATCCAGAGGTATTCTGGACGACCCGGTTGGTACGGGAATTGTGTGTGAAATTGATTTCATCGATTGCTGTTGTGAATTTTGAATTTTGTTGAAATGCATTTGATTCACTTGGATATTGTTGTGAAGTATTATGAATAATATTATATCATATGATGATCGATCTACGTATGATTGCTGCATGTTATCATTATGATGCATGATTTTTATTTTGTCATAGTATTGTGTTATCTACTCACTGGGCACGTGGTTTGCTCATACCCCTCTTATTGATATTTTTTTTCAGAGTTGACAGCTGAAGGTAATTATCGGAACAAGGAATTATGGATCCTTAGTCCATAATTACCTTTTCATTTGTTCAGGATAAAGGTATAATAGTTAAGTTTTATTCTAAGTTGTATAAATCTAGAAATCTCTGTAATCGGGTAGGTTCATTCAGTGATATAATGTGAGTAATTGTAGTATGTATACAGAACTCGTTTTGGTTGCATGAAAAAGAATTGTATGATTTTTTTTTAAGAGAAAGATAGGCTTACGGAGGTGAAATGAAATTCACTTTTCGTGCCGGTCACGTGCTCAAATTTTGGGACGTGACACTTCTCAATTCTCAATACTTTTTGTATTGTATAACTTTACTCCCTCATTTCTTCTCAATTCTCAATACTTTTTGTATTGCATAACTTTACTTTGTGTGCTTTGCCACCCTTATTACTCCTTCCCATGGGATCCCATGTCATCCTCCTCTTTTTCAATCATAATTACATAAAAATTCAAGCATAAATGAAATCAATCACAATCACCACATCAATGGCATACTTTCATCTTGTAATACATACCACAAGAGTCACAAGATTTCTTTTCATCAATGATTCTGTAACAATTGTATTTCCATATGCATCACATAGTTTCTAAAGAAAGCATATGAGCAAGATGAGTCATTTTATGGACGTTTGCTTTCACTTGCATTATATAACTAAAATGTTCACACCCAAGAATTCATGCCAAATTATCATGTTCCCTATGGAACTCATATGTGCAACCACAATAAGTTAATTCATTCTTAATACTTTACTCAATTCAAATAATCACATATTCCTTCAAGATTCAATAAAATTTTGGAAGGAAAGAAATAGTGGTAAAGTAGGATATTCCCTCGCCTTCGATCCAAGCTACAAGTTGTACTTGTTTCTTATGCTCAGCACAAGCAAGATGATGTGAATAATTTGAGAAAGGTCCCTAAAGGTTTACTCATGAAAAAGAGGGAAAAAAGAACAAAAAAAAAACGAGGAATGAACCCTGTCTAGTGCTTCAGAAAAACAAATCCTTCCATGAAAATCTCATATTTTCTTCAAAATTTCCACAGTTAAACCCAAAACTCAAATCAGTTCAAAACCAAAGTTTCTTTAGCAATTTCTTCAAGAATCAAGTTCCAAATACTTCAAAATACATGAAAGAAGGTTGTATTTGTCAATTCATCTCCATTGACACTTTCCAAGTTGAGTATTTTTATATCAAAATTAGCTAATGAAATTAATAATCTTAATTGAACTTAATAAGTCATTACTAATTAAATTAATTACCTTAATTACAAGGTTGATAAATATGTGAAGATTTTTTTTATATTTTGTAGTAAATGTGAATTAATTACATTTAACAACGTTTAATATTATAGAATCCTTTTAATTGGAATTTGATATATTAATTTCAAATTAATCGGTAATTATAAGCCATTATTATTTACTTTAATTACAAGGTTGACAAATATGTGATGATCTCTAATATTCTGCATTAAATATAAAATTCATAATTAACTCAAGTATATTAGTTACACGATTGACAAATTTGTGAAGATTTCTGATATTCTACATTAAATATAATTAATTACATTTAATTACATTCAATTACATTTAATATGACAAAAATATTTAATTGAAAATTTGGAATATTAATTTCAATTGAGTAGGCGTTTATAAGCCATTATTATTTATATTAATTAAATAAATATGTGAAGATTTCTTATATTTTGCATTAAATATGAAATTAATATTAATATTAATATAGAAAAAACATTTAAGAGTTTAATTGCTGTAAGAGACATTTGTGATTATAGCATTGACAAATATGTGAAGATTACCTATATTCTTCATTAAATATGAAATTAATATTAATATTAATATGGAAGAAAACACTTAATAGACATTTAACTACTGTAAGAGACATTTTCAGTTACAAGGTTGACAAATCTGTGAAGATTTCATATATTATGTGATAATTAAGCTTATTGTCTTTAAAGGAAGTAAAAGAAATTGTATGATAGAGAAAATTTGTTAATATCTTCTATTGTGGGAAATTGTCAAGATGGAATTTGACAAGAGGTGATCATTTATGTACATAGAAATTTAAATTTTTTTTGTATTTAGAACAAAATCTTCATTCAAAATTGATCAACGTGTAATTAAGAGCTTGTCACGACCCGCTACCTGGGCCTATGACCGGCATAGTGATGACTAGCCCCATCAATGTAAGCCTTACCCTTATGTACTGCCCTTTAGTTTTAATTTAATTTATCATGGATTTTCACACACATCATACGTACATCAAGGCCAAATAATTCAAGTCCAATTAATGTTACTCATAATAAATGTTTGGAATTAAACGAAATTAAATATCAACCTCCCTAGGATCCCTCCTAAGTGTCCTAAGGAGCTATAGAGCAATTCTAAAACATAAAATAAATTCAAGTGGTGCTACCTGACAATGGGAAGGTCCCTAAGAAGGTTCCACTACTCCTTAGACTGATGCTCCACAACAACAGATGGATCTAAAAAAACATGAGAAAAATAGTGTGAGTTATAAAACTCAATGAATAAGATGGCCAAGCTGTAATACAAATCAAACAATTTAACATTACCAAAAAAATGGCCATGGGCCTACATCTCAAACCAGAAATAGGGTTTAGCAATCATACTGGATCTTTAGCGTCCGCAAAACATCGAACGGGTTCACATGACAAGGCGCCGATTGGGATCTAAGCTCACCCAAGCCACCTCCTTGCCATGTGGCACCATGGCACCCAACTAGTGGTACATGTCAATGGCAAGGCGTCAATCAGGAGTCTACCTCACCCAAGCCACCTCCCTGCCATGGTGTGATCTCACCTCACCGGTTGAGGTGCTAATTGGGAGCCATACTCACCTAGGCCACCTCCCCCACTTCGCCATGAGGATCACTTCCCAATGCTAATTAGCCAAGGCACTAATCGGGAGCCATGCTCACCCGAGCCACCTCCTTGACCCTGACTTGAGGGTGTATACCACTAATACCAAACAACATAATTTGCAATTCAACCATGGAGAGATACTAAATAGCACATTAACACATAGCAAAAGTATGGTAATGCCAATAATGCATCTCTATAATACCATCATGTGAAACCATAAAGTAGTAAAATTTACTCTTAGGCAAGCATGATACAATATTGATGTCCTCTTGTTATTAATTTAAGAATCTACAATTATGCCAGTACAAAAATGGTTAATTTACTACATATTCCATACGACATCCATTCATCAAGATTCTTCACTTTAATTAATTCCTAAGAATTTTCATGCTATCTAATTTTAAAAAGGAACTCTCATATTCCTTAATTTTATAAATTGCTTCTACCACATAATTTACAATGATTTTCATGTTACACAATTTAGTGAAACTCATTTTCCTCCAAATCAATGAAGTATTACCATGTTACTTGTGAGTACCAAATATTTAGAAAGTAGAGTAATTAACAATAATGAACCTTATGCTTCCAACATTGACAAATTTAATACACAAGTTATCAATGATACAAAAATTTGAATTTTACTAATCAATTTCCGTTTTAAAAGGTTTCTCCATTCCTAATTTTGGAAGACTACCCTATGCCTTATTATGTAATGAAGAACTTAAAATTTGGATTAAAGTTTGTTTGTTTTACTTACCTGGATTCCAACAAGTAACTTTGAGAGAACAAAATTACAAATTTTCCTCGATGAATTTTCCTTGGTGAATAAGCTATTGAGGCAAGGGCTCTTGACTACTTCACTTGTGTGTGTGTGGTGGCAAGAGCTAGAAGAAGAAAGGTGGACGACGCTCTCAAGGTTAGATGAAAAAAATGAGTCTTAGTGAGAGTAAGAGACAAAAGGGACGGCTAGGTTTAGGTCAAGGCAAATTATCTTGTATTAATTTGATTTCCACTAATTAAGGGTGACTAGGGTTGTGATAGGGAGGGAAATGGTGGCTAGGGCTATAGTAAGAAGCAATGATTTTATTTTAATTAATTTCTTAATTGATTAGATGACCTAAATTTCCTATTAAGTTGATTGGTAGACTTTATGGTAATAAAGTGTGTGTCTAGGATTACAATGGGACAGGGGTGGGGGCCAAGAACAAGAGAGGAGTGACTCGGGTTTTAAATTGATGGAAAAAGACAAGAATTTGATTGAAAGAGATGAAGCTAAAATTTCTAACTTTCTTTCCTAGTAGGCATAGGGGATTTGCACGCCTAATTTTAGATTTCCTTAATTGCTTCATTAATCTCTCTCTCCCTTCATTATGCAAAGTTTCCTTTTTCTCAAAAGCTTGACTTTTCTTTCTTAATTGCTTATAATCTTTGTCTTTTAGGAAAGATATATGCATCACACGCCACCCCACATGGTCATGATTAATTTAATTTAAATAATTAATTATTTACTTACGTCACCATCAACAATATAATTTATTTCTATTATTACTATTAATATACATTAATACATATATATATATATATATATATGTGAGTGTGTATTTATCTTCCTAGCATTATTAATATAATGTATTTATTCACATATAATTAGTATTATTTTATTATTATTATTATTATTTTATAATTAGTATTTATACTCTTTCACTCCATTGGCCCCTACGTCACCTTCTATGTCCAAGGTGTTCCCACGTGGTGCCCTATCGTCAATCATCACACTAAACATGCTATACAACAAAGAATTTCACACCCACATATCGGAATCCAAGTAATATTTTTCCAAAACAACAAAACAAGAAACATACATAGAAATTTTAAATTTGCGAGTATTACATAGTTGATCATACGTGTGGTCATCTAAAACATTTAATCTTCAGTATTCATATTCTGCATCTAACAAAAGTTATAAATAGTGTTTTGACATTTGGTACAAGATGCAGAGAAAGGTTATAAATATTATTTGTATCTCCTGACTCTATATTTAAAAATCTCTATAAATCCGATTATAATGAATATTAGGATAGCATTTCAAATTTAATTACATAATTAACAAATTAATATTAATTTACATATTAATTAAGCATTCAATCAAATTAGAAGGTTACATAATTTGAATTTAAATTTTTTTAATTCACATACACATCATGCAATCAAATTCTAAATTAAAGAATTTTAATTGTAAGACGTAATACTATGTCATTAGCTGATGCAATAAATTTGAATAGAATTAATTAAGAAATTAATATATTATAAAATTAAATTTTGTATTAAGCATGAGTTCAAATTAAAAATTACATAGTGTCCAAAATTACATAATTACAGAACTCCCACATTAAAGAATTAAATAATTTTGATTCTTTGACCTAATACTATATGTTATTAGGTAGTGCATTAAATTTAGAAAGATTTATTTTTAGAAGTAACAAATTGTAAAATTAATTCTTCTATCAAACATGCGATCAAAAATAAAAATTACACAATTAACAATTTTGAATCTTTCCATATGATAATTTTTATTTTGTAAAGAAATCAAAGTCACACAAATTCATTCTTAATTTACATAGAATTTAATAATCTCTTTAAATTCAATTATAATGAATATTAGGATAGCATTCCAAATTTAATTACATAATCAACAAATCAATATTAATTTGCGTATTAATTAAGCATGCAATCAAATTAGAAAGTTACAAAAATTGAATTTAATTTTTTTAATCCACATACTAATCATGCAACTACCATGGCAATCAAATCCTAAATTAGAGAATTTTAATTGTATGCCATTATACTATGTCATTAGGTGGTGCAATAAATTTGAAAAGAATTAATTCTGAAATTAACATATTACAAAATTAAATTTTGTATTAATCATGAGTTCAAATTAAAAATTATATAATTCCCAAATTACATAATTATGGAATTTTCACATTAAAAAATGAACTAATTTTGATTCTTTGACCTAATACTTTGCCATTAGGTAGTGCATTAAATTTGAAAATATTTACTTACAAAATTAATTCTTCTATCAAGCATGTGATAATAAAAATTACACAATTAACAATTTTAAATCTTTTTATATGATAATTTTTAATTTGGAAAGAAATCAAAATCACACAAATTCATTCTTAATTCAACTAGAATTTAATAATTTCTAATGGTTAAAAGTTGAAATAATCTATTCATGTTCTTCATATAAAATTTAATAATTAAGTATAATATTGCTATGTCTAGGTCAATTTTTGGTGCTCTCTATTATAAACATTTGTTCTATCTGAATATGTTTTCTGAGGTATATTTAGTATCACGTTTATTCTCCAAAAATGTTATGTAAATACTTTGATCTCTCTATTAGATTTAGTACTTTTCTTATTATGAAAAATATTGGCATTGAGCACTAACACACAATGGCTTCATGGGAATTAATGTTAATTATAAAAATATATTAAAACATTTTCACAAATACATATTTGATTTTTTTTAAAAAGGATTTAATTACTTTTTTATATAAATTGAGTTTATATAAATTTTTTCTTAATCATAAATCATTTATGTACCTTTGTAGGATGAGTTGTTGTTGTTGTTGTCGTTGTTGTTGTTGTTATTAAGGACGTAATTGCTTTAATTTTCATCAACAAGGCTTCCTTTTTGCATTTATGCCACCCTGATCATTATTATTAAATTGAAGATACAGAAGTTTGAAAATAACTTAATATTTCTTATTAAAAAAATTTGGATTGAAGTTGACTTACATATTTTAGTTGAAAATTTGTTTATTATTTACATGGAAGTGGAGTTGAATAAGAACAAATACAAATTAATATAAGCTAAACAAATATAAATTATGGAATGAAATTCGCCACATTGTTCATATGGAAAATACATCAACCAAACATATTTGCACTAAGTTTAAATTACTAACAACATAAATGTCAAAAACTTAATACTTATAATAGTTATTTGTGTCAACAAAACAATAAGAGACACAAACAAATAAAAAAAGAGAGTAAGGAATTAAAATCCATCCAATCCATAATGCAAGCTTCACTTCATCTTAAACTCTGGATTCAACATAGTGACTGTAAAATGAAGCTCCTTGTACAAGCCAGTGATGATTGTCAACTCAACAACCAAGGCCAAGTGATGTGCCACAAATGTGGCTTCTTGAGATAATGAAGCTACTTTACAAGCTCCTTGAGATAGTGGCTTCTAATCGATCTCAACGCTGGTTGTGTATAGCCAAATTAGCTTCCATTTACGTAAAAAGACACTAATTCTCATTGCTTCATCTACGGGAAGCTTGAAGATGATAAGAGACAATATTTCATCAGGAAGGAAGGTGGTTAGATCTGGCATCTCTGAAGTCAAAGTTTTGGCTTTTGATCTCATCATGACCATCTATAATGTGAGAGTGTGGCTGCAAAATCTTATTCGATTTAGGGTTTTGCATAAAGAGAGAGAGAGAGAGAGGTCTACAGGGGATGTACTAAAGTTTTGGTTGAATTTGTTTAAATAGAAAACTATAGCATAAAATCAAGACTATTGATTTGCAAGAATAAAATCAATATTAATTCACATATTAATTAAGCGTGTAATCAAATCAAAAGGTTACAAAAGTTGAATGTTAATTTTTAATTCACGCATTAATCATGCAATCATATTTAAAATTAGATAATTAACAAATTCCAAAAATAAAAAATTATAATTTCGTGACGTCATATATGTTATTAGGAATAGGAATTAAATTTGTGCATTAAATTTGTGAAGGCACGTATAGGGATAGGAATATGGACCCGAATTCAGGGATCTTCGCATTCGGATCCCTGCAAGTAGGGATTTTTCCCCCGCGGGGATGTGAGTGGGGTGAAAATCCATCGAATGCTAAACAGAGACAGTGATGGGGATGGGGATCACACTCCCTGTCCCACAGGGTCTCCGTCCCTAAAGGGCATTTTAATAATTTTATAGAAATTACTGAAATGCCTTTATATATATATAAGGATATTTAAGACATTACCTAAATATAAAATTATCTTAACAAAAAATCAAATTTCCCTCCTGATAATTCATTTCATTTTCTCACTACTCCTAATTTTAGATTTCCCCTCATTCAATTTAAGAAACTACTAGACACTCTATGTCTCTGCCTCTACCTATATACTCTTTACTTGCTATTGTAGGCTTGTGGTGGTGCCTCCATTCCTCCTTTGATGACTCGTGTAGCCGTACTTTGTCAATCATCCATTCCTCCTTCAATTTCTTCCTTAGTTCCTCCTTTGGCTGTGCAAGCTCCATCTTCCTCCCGTCGTGCACTTGTGCAGTCATACTGTCACATCGCAAAAAATGGACATGTGAATTATACTCATAGTACCTAGGGTATACCTCTGTGGCACCCTATAACTTCTGTGAACAGTCCACAACTAAGCAAAACATAAATTTTCTAAGAAAAGAAGTTTTGTATATATATATATATGAAAAGTTTAGAATTCAAGTATTTTTCTCCAAATTTTAAAACAATAGAATTATAGCCGACAGAATATAACAGTAAAAAACAAGCTGAGTATTTACAATGCAATAAAACTTGACAAGCTTAGTTGACATATAAAGATTACAGAGTATTTCCTAAGCTTTTGTAAAGTTTTGATCCATAAACCCACTAGACAAACGTGGAGTATAACTCCAAGGACTATAAAAATCCTCCTTCGAATTTCCTTCTTCCTTTACCCACTGTATTTTGAAAAAATAATCATAGAGAGTGTGAGTTCATCAAAACTTAGTGAGTAAATGATTGTTCAATAAAATAATATCTTAGAAGTACAAATATCATAATCACTACTACAATAAAAACAATTATGTCCAGCAAATTTGGACATATATAAAATACTCATACATAAAGAATATTAAGCAATAACAATAGGCTATCCATCTGTGAGTTTAGATTCTCATAATTGCCTCATCGAATTATAACTTAGTCTTTAAATTCCCCCGAAATTCATCCATAAGGACTTTTAACTACCTTAGGATTTAATATCGGTCCATGCCCAAGGATTAAATTCCTACTGCATTTATGTCCAGGGTTTATATTCTCACTGCATTTATGCATAGAGTTTATATTCCCACTGCATTTCCTCTTTTGCATGCAATTCATACACAAATATAATACATCACACGTTTCCACAATCCATAATTCTCAATATAAATGACAATATAATTTTCTCAATTCCACAAGATTTATCTAGTTAATATTATTAATTAGAAAATTAATTAGAAATTCTAATTATGATGAGCAAGGTCATCCACTCACCTAAATTTCGTATGAGAATCACCTTTCTAAGTTATTATAAAGAGGAACACGTAGCTGGATTTCAGGTTCCGCTACGAGAAATTTCATGAAAGGTCAGAGAGATACAATTAGGGTTATCTTTATCACAGATATGTATGGGTACTATTCATATATACGAGTATGATTCATACATATGAATATCATTCATACGTATAGATACTATTTAGGTGTATAAATATTATTCATATGTACAAACACTATTCATGCATATGGATACTATTCATATTGGGAATAACAATTATAAGCTGTAAAAGAGTACACCATGAAAGTTTTCAAAAATAAAAAAAACAGGTCATAATTGACACTCTTAAGTATCAGGTCTTTCCTTAGCCATAACATTTCTATACATGTATTTTTCACAGTTTTATACTCTATTCCGAAAATCAAAATATTTTTCAAGCAATTGAGGATAGTTCTTTTTCTAATGTGAAGGATCAACTAAAGCCACAACCTTGAAGCATACTAAGAATTTAACCTTTAAATAATTTCAAGAATTTAAAAGAGCATAATATCCTCACCTTGGACCTAGGTTGAGAAGGAAAGACCTAGAATTTCAAAACCCTAATGTCAGAGTAAGAGAAATTTAAAAGAAAGGAAAGAAGAGAAACTGAAAGTGTGAGTTTAGAAGTGAAATAGAAGGGGATATTTATAGGAAAAGTCAGAGTACTATGTGCTAATAAAATATTCAATTTACTATGTACTTTAATAATTCAATTTGGCACTATGCACTTTACTGTGTAACTACGATTTGCACGATGCGACTGAATTATTGGTTATTATTGGGAACTAAAGAAAAAATTATCTTTTCTCCTAAAACTTAAAGTTTCCTTTCAAAATAGTCCTTTCATTTTAGTCCCTAAGGAGATTTGCTCATATAAAACGTCATTTCTCTCCTATATATTCCACAAGTCATAGAAAAACACAGCATTAAAATATTTAGTCTAGTCATAAATTTTATAATTATTACTCACACAGGACAAGTAAAATGATAAAAATAATTAAATTAATGTTGTAATTACCGAAATACTTTCAAATGCATAACCTTAAAATATAGCGAGTATTACATTCTACCCCTTTAAAAGAATTCGATTCCCTGAATTTGAAAACTTACCTTTTGATTCGAAAATGTGTGGATATTTCATCCACATCTCATCCTCTGTTTCTCACATGACCTCCTCATAAGAATGATTCCTCCACAAAACTTTGACAGTGGGAATTTCCTTGGTGTGAAATTTCTTGACTTGTCTATAGAGAATGGTTACTAGCACCTCTTCATAGGCTAGAGTCCTACTAAATTGCACTTCTTGTAGTTGGATGATATGAGAGGAGTCAAGAAGATACTTTTGCAGTATCAGTTTGTGGAATACCGAGTGTATTCCTTCTAGGTCTGAAGGCAAGGCTAGGCGATATGCCACATTACCCCCTCTCTCCACAGCTTCACAGGGACCAATATATCTTGGACTGAGCTTCTCTTTCCTTCTGAATCTCATCACTCCTTTTATTGGTGAAATTCGTAAAAAAACATGTAACACTCAAAAAATTCCAGATTATGTTGTCGGTTGTCCGCATACGACTTTTGCCTGCTTTGAACAACTAATAACCTCTCTCTGATTAGCTTAATTTTATCCACGGCCTCCTGTACCATCTCGAGTCCTAACACTTTATGTTCACTTAATTCAAACTAACCAATAAGAGATTGATATCATGACCCATAAAAAAAGCCTTGAAAGGAGCCATCTTAATGCTAGCTTGGTAACTGCTATTATAAGCAAATTCAATAAGTGGCAAGTGGTCTTCCCAACTTCCACTAAAATTCATCATACATGCTCTCAGCATTTCCTCCAAGGTCTAAATAGTCCTCTCAGACTGACCATCTATCTGAGGGTGGAAAGCTATGCTTAAGTCCAATCTAGTGCCCAAAATCGTCTGAAAGGTTCTCCAGAATCGAGAAGTGAATTAGGGTCCATAGTCTAATATGATGGACATTGATACGCCATAAAGCTTTACTATCTCCTTTACAACTGACCAAGTTTTGCCACACTGTAGGTGGTATAAACAGGAAGGAAATGTGCTGACTTGGTAAGCCGATACACAATGACCCATATAGAGTTGTACCTCTTCGAAGATCGGGGCAAACCCACCACGAAGCCTATAGTAATCCATTCCTATTTCCACTCGAGAATTTCAAGCCTCTACATCAACCTAGGTGGTCATTGATGTTTGGCTTTGACCTGTTAGCATGTCAAACATTAAGTGACAAAGTCAGTCACATCTTACTTTGTGCCCTGCCACCAATAAACTTGTTTTAAGTCCTGGTATATCTTGGTGGCACTAACAATATATGGTGCATTGTGAGCCTATTCTAAAATCTTCCACTTCAAGGGTTCAACATTTGGAACACAACCTCTCGTTAAACCATAACACACCTTCCTCATCTACCAAGAAACCCTGTACTAAACATCCCCTTACTATGTCTCTAGTCTTAACCATTTCAACATTATTCTTGAATGCTACCTTCACCCTTTCCACAGGGGAGGACTTAACTATCAAGTGTGCCATAATAATCTCAAACAATAACCCACTAGCCTCTAACTCCTGTAGTTCCTGAATCAAGGACCTCCTTACTGTGGTATCATGAGCTAGACTCCCCATAGACTTCTGACTAAGGGTATTTGCTACCGCGTTTGCCTTTCCTGGATGGTAGAGGATGGTACAGTCATAATCCTTCAGGAGTTCTATCCATTTCCTTTGCCTTAGATTGAGATCCTTCTGTTCGAAGATCTATTTGAAGCTCTTGTGATCCGTGAAAATCTTACATGTCTCCCCATACAAGTAATGCCTCTAAATCTTTAGAATAAAAACTACAACTACCATCTCTAGATCATGAATAGGGTAATTGAGTTCATGTTTTTTAAGCTGCCAAGAGCCATAAGTAATGACCCTACCGTGTTGCATTAACACGCACCCCAATCCTACTTTCAAAGCATCACAATATACAGTGTAACCCCTGGTCCCGATGGTAGAATAAGAACTGGTGCCGAAGTCAGACACTTCTTCAACTCAGAGAAACTTTGTTCGCAAGCATTATCCCAAACATACTTAACATTCTTCCAAGTCAGCATAGTCAATGGAAGAGCTAACTTGTAGAAATTCTTAACAAAGCTACAGTAATACCCCACTAAGCCAAGAAAACTATGAACCTCAGATACAATTGTTGGTTTAGGCCACTGCTTTACTGCTTCAATTTTACTTGAATCTATATGAACACCTTCTTGGGAAATTAAATGCCCCAAGAATGTTACTTGACTCATCCAGAATTCACATTTTAAGAACTCAGCATATAACTGATGTTCCCTCACAGTCTGCAGCACCATTCTCAAATGTTCTACATGATCCTCTAAACTCTTGGAGTAAATCAAAATGTCATCAATGAAGACGATCACAAATCTATCAAGGAAATGTTTGAACACCCAATTTATAAAATCTATAAATGCTACTAGTGTTAGTCAACCCAAATGACATACAAGAAATTCATAATGCCCGTATCGTGTCTAGAAGGCGGTCCTGGGTATATCTCCCTCCTTAATCTTCAGTTAATGGCAATTGTACCTCAAATCAATCTTCAAGAAGCATTGCGGCCCCTGAAGCTGGTCAAACAAGTCATTAATTTTTGGTAAAACATATTTATTCTTCATCGTAACTTTGTTTAACTGCCGGTAATCTATACACAATCTTAGAGAACCATCTTTTTTCCTCACAAAGAGTACCGAGGACGCCCCATGATGAAAAACTTAGGTGGATAAACTCCTTGTCCATCAGATCTTGCAATTGCTCTTTTAGCTCTTTTAACTCAGAAGGTACCATATAGTAAGGAGGAATTGAAATTGGCAGAGTGCCCAGAACCAATTCAATATTAAACTCAATATCCCTCTCTGGTGGTAAACCGTGTAGATTTTATGGAAATACATCTAGGAATTCGCTAACTACTGGTATTTGTTCAAGATTTCATTCCTCTTTGTCTATATCCATAATAAAGGCAAAAAATCCATGACAACCTTTTCGTAACATATGCCGGGCAGTTAACATAGATATCATGTTGCAAGGCACCTCATTCTGATCTCTATGAAATACTAAAAGAAATGACCTTATTATGACAATTCAAGGTAGCATGACATGAGGATAACCAGTCTATGCCTAAGATCATATCAAAGTCTTCCCTACTAAGAAGCATGAGATCTACCTCCGTCTCTATATCCCTAACAAGAATAGTATCTTGATCTAACTACCAGGGCTTCTCTAGTCAGCGTAGCTACTAAAAATGGTTCACCTAGTATAACTGGCTCAGACTCGAACCTCTTAGCAAATAGAGATGATACATACGAATGTGTTTGTAATACCCGTTAATTTCAGAATATAATTCGCTTAAGAGTATTTTAGAATTCTACAACGTTACTTTAGTTATTTATTTTGGTCATTTTTAATTTTCATATTTAATTGTTCTCTTTGAATATTATTTATGAAAATTGAGTTAAATGACTGGACTAAATATTTGCACAATGAGGGATATATTCTAAGAATGGTGAAATTCATCGAAAAGTGGTTTCAGAATGGTCAATTAGTCCATTTATTGTAAATTGACTGGATGGGTTTGGATGTTGGGTTATGGATACCCATGGGTTATTGAATAACCCATTAGAAATATTTAATATAAAGTTTCAATAGTACCCCCTTATTTTCTTCTCACGATCGAAGCAGCTGAAGTGAATAGTGAATTCACTTTCTCTCGTTTCTTCACCCTCTTCTCAAATCCTTTCCTTGATCTTCAGAATTTCGATTATCTGTTCGGTTCAAAAGCTTTGTAAGGATCAAAGGTAAGCTTTAATCCGATTATTTTCCTTAAATTTCAGTTTATGTAGAAGATCAGAGGAGGTTTTGTTCTTGAAGATTTTGATGATAATTCATGAATCTCAGTTGTTTTAGAAGTTATATTTGAGTTATAATCGGTTAAAAGAGTTGAAATTCTGGTTTTGAAACAAGAAAGGAAAGAATGAAATTGTTAGAAATTTCTGCAAAAACCGAGTTACTGTAGCAACCAGAGATTTCGGAAAAATTCTGGAAAATTTTCTTCGGGTTACTGTAGCAGTACTGTAGTGTCGGCAGTCAACGGTACTATAGCAGTACTGTAGTGTCGGCAGTCAACGGCACTGTAGCAGTCAACGGTACTGTAGAAACCCGTTACTGTAGCAGTCAGAAAATTTTGCGTATTTTCATGATTTTGTTTCCTTTCTTATGTTTCCTTGTAATATATTTTACTAGTAAATTTTCCTACACAAATTCTAGTGTGGAACAAGGTAAACTTGGACAAACATCAAGGTGAGTGAATAACCTTGCTCAGATAATTTGATATTACTAGTCAAAGTACAATATAAGTCCCATTTACAATATTATTTGGGTAATGAGCAATCAATTTTCATATGGAAGTATATGATGATCGGTAGAAATAAGAGTATGCAGAAATTATTTTATTTCATGACAATTGTGCTATGTGATAAATTCTCACTATCTTGTCAATGAGTAAAGATCTACGGGATCTAATACACGAGTTTGAAAGGGTTAAAGTCCCATACTACTCAGTGCATATCTATGAAACCCATACACGAGTTGAAAGGGTTAAAGTCCCATACTACTCGGTGTATATCTAAGAAAGCTTATACACGAGTTGAAAGGGTTAGAGTCCCATACTACTCGGTGTATACCGATGAGATCTTATTCACGAGTTTGAAAGGGTTAGAGTCCCATACTACTCGTTGTATATCTAAGAAATCTTATTCATGAGTTTGAAAGGGTTAGAGTCCCATACTACTCGATGTATAAGACAATTAATTATATGAGTAAATGTGGTATTTGTACTTTTGATATTCTATATAGTACAGTTATTTACTTACTGAGTTTTTAAATAAACTCACACTCCCTATGATTATTTTTCAGATACAGAAAACAAAGAAGAAGAGTATCCGTTGGAAGATTAGAAGCCCCTTGGGATTACACTCTATTTCTGTCTGGTGGGATACCAGTACTTATTAATGTGGATACTAGAAACGCTCTGTACTTTCTATAGGTCTCCTAGGCTTGCGATGAGATAGAAATATCAGACTATGTATGTCTATATTTTCTTATCAGATGAATATAATTCTGTAGTGTGGAATGAATGATAAAGGTTAAATGTAAAACCTTACAGAATATATGTATATAACATATGTTTGAGAATTTTATCAAAGGAGTAGTATCTTTTCACATGCTCAATTTTTGGGATGTGACAAATTTGGTATCAGAGAAAAGGTTTTATAGGTCCCCTATAGAGTACAGAGCAAAGTGATCTTTGTGGGCCCTTCCCTATTGTCATGAGCCGCGGCATGACCATAAGATTAGGTTCCATAAAAGACCTTGTAGAGTATAACGTCATTTTATAGATAACTTCTCAGTGGGGCTAGTAAGTGATATTTTGTTTATGTCTGAAAATTGTTTGTTATGTGTGTAGATCTGTGACAGATCAATGTCAGAAGGATCTTCTAATAATAATGAGCATATAGGTCCAAGGAGGGCCATAAATCCACCAGTACATGTGCAAGATGATCATAACCGTGGTGATAGTTTACATGCTCAAAGTACTGAGGGCGCAACTAGTGAGCAAGCAAGGAGAGTCGAACCTGATGCTCACGTTGGCAATGCAACTATTGCACATGTGATTAATTTGATGAATGAACGATTTGACCGATTTGAGGCTGAAATGAGAGGTCGAGCTGCACAAGCTAACCTGCCAGTGGATCCTCCTATTGTTGAAGCTGAAATTGTACCACCAGCTCAATTAGCTGGAGGAGATAACGTAAGGGAGGTAAGAATGTCTGAATTCCAGAAAATGAGGCCTCCTACTTTTTCAGGGGAAGATCCCAAAGAGGACCCACAATGTTTTCTTGAAGATTGTGAAGCAATCTGTGATGCTATAGGGTGTTCTCCTACTCAAAAGGTAGAATTCACTTCCTTTCAGTTAAAAGGTAGGGCTGGTAAATGGTGGAGGAACTGGAAGAAAGCTAGAATTCAAGGCACACCGCCAGTTATGTGGACAGAATTTTACAGATTGGTTATGGATGAATTTCTTCCGGTAAGTGAACGATCATCTAGGGCCAGGGATTTTCTGTATCTACGACAGGGAACCATGACTGTTGATGAATATTCAGCTCAGTTTGTTAAATTATCTGAATATGCCCCTGAAATCATTCCTTCTGAAAGGAAGAAAATAGAAAAGTTTGTGGAAAGGCTTCGTGATGCCTTATATGATCAAGTGGGTTCTAATATGAACGATTACTCTTCGTACTCAGAGGCGGTTGATGTGGCCCGAAGAATGGAAAAGAGGTCAAAAAATAAAGAAGAATATCGTCAAAAGAAGAAAGCTAGATATAGAAGATCTTTTGATCAAGGGGAAGACTCAGGGACTTTAAAACCCTTTACTGCATCACAAAATGCTCCAGCCACTCCTACTAAGTCAACTTATTCTACAGCCAGTGTGGCTAAGCCTCGTTCAGAGAGCAGGGGTGGTTTTAGCTCTTCTAGTAGAGGAGGTACTCAAGGTAGAAGGGAAAAACCTCAATGTCCTGAATGTGGAAAGTTTCACTTCGGAGAATGCAGGTTAAACACTGTTGGTACAGGTTGTTTTAACTGTGGACAAAAAGGACATTTTATAAGGGAGTGCCCTCAGCTCATGACAAGACCAGGTCAAGGGTCTACTCTGCCACCTCGACCACAATCTATTACTCAAATACCAACCCCTTCAATAGGGGGTAGTATGGGAAGAGGTTCTGGAAGAGGCCAAGGTGACCGTGGAAAACAAGCTGCTGGCAGAGGAAATGCAAGAGTATATACTCTAACCCGACAGGATGCTCAAACATCCAATGCTGTAGTTACAGGTACATTATCTATTAATACTTTTGCTGCACGTATTTTGTTTGACCCCTGTTCTACTCACTCATATGTGTCACCCCTATTTGCCAAGAGATTTGCAATTGATTCGATTATTCTTAAAGAACCATTCTTGGTTTCCACACCGATGAGAGAGATTTTGATGGTTAAAACATGTTATCATTCTTGTAAAATAATCGTTAGAGGCATAGAAACTGAGATAGATCTTATGGTTCTCAATATGTTAGATTTTGATGTGATTCTAGGGATGGACTGGCTATCTTCTTGTCATGCTACTATAAATTGTCGTGATAAAGTTATTTCTTTTAATATGCCGGGGAGGAGTAATTTTGTGTTTCAAGGAGATCGAAGTGATGTACCTTGCAACATGATATCTATGTTAAGTGCCCGGCGTATGTTGCGAAAGGGATGTCAGGGATTTCTAGCTTTTATCAAAGATTTAGAAAAGAAAGAACAGAAGTTAGAAGACATACATGTGGTTAATAAATTCCCAGATGTGTTCCCAGAAGATTTACCTGGATTACTGCCAGAAAGAGATATTGAGTTCAGTATTGATTTGGTCCCAGACACAAGACCAATTTCTATTCCACCTTATCGTATGGCTCCTGTTGAGCTAAAAGAACTCAAAGAACAATTGGAAGATTTGTTAAACAAAGGGTTCATTCGCCCAAGTTTTACACCTTGGGGTGCTCCTGTTCTTTTTGTGAAAAAGAAAGATGGTTCTATGAGACTATGTATAGATTATCGTCAGCTGAATAAAGTCACAGTGAAGAATAAGTATCCTTTACCAAGGATAGATGATTTGTTTGATCAGCTTCAAGGAGCAAAATACTTCTCAAAGATTGATCTAAGGTCTGGATATCATCAGTTACGAATTAAGAGTGATGATATACCTAAGACTGCTTTTCGTACACGGTATGGACATTATGAGTTTCTTGTGATGACTTTTGGGTTGACAAATGCACCAACAGCATTTATGGATTTAATGAACAGAGTGTTCAAATCATTCCTTGATAAGTTTGTAATTGTATTTATTGATGATATTTTGGTATATTCAAAGAGTCATGAAGAACATACTGAACATTTGAGAATAGTGCTTCAGACCTTGAGAGAGCATCAGTTGTACGCAAAGCTCTCAAAATGTGAATTCTGGATGAGTCATGTAACGTTTTTGGGACATGTTATTTCCCAAGAAGGTATTCATGTAGATCCAAGTAAAATTGAAGCAGTTAAACAGTGGCCTAGACCAACAACTGTGTCGGAAGTACGTAGTTTTCTTGGCTTAGCAGGGTATTACCGTCGCTTTGTCAAAGATTTCTCTAAGATGGCTCTCCCATTAAATAAGTTAACCCGAAAGAATGTTAAATACATTTGGGATGATTTATGTGAGCAAAGTTTCACCCAATTGAAAGAGTGTTTAACTTCTGCACCAGTCTTAATCCTACCATTAGGACCAGGGGGTTACTCTGTATTCGGTGATGCCTCAAAGATAGGCTTAGGATGTGTGTTGATGCAACATGGTAAAGTCATAGCTTATGGCTCACGTTAGCTTAAAAAGCATGAATTGAATTACCCCACTCATGATTTGGAAATGGCAGCTGTAGTGTTTGCCCTAAAGATTTGGAGACATTACTTGTATGGGGAGACTTGTCAAATTTTTACAGATCACAAAAGCCTTAAGTACATTTTTTAGCAGAGAGATCTCAATCTAAGGCAACGAAGGTGGATGGAACTTCTGAAAGATTATGATTGTACCATCCTTTACCATCCAGGTAAAGCAAATGTAGTGGCTGATGCTCTAAGTCGAAAGTCTATGGGAAGTTTAGCTCACATTGCCACTATAAGGAGGTCTCTAATACATGAACTACAAGAATTGGAAGCTGATGGAGTATTCTTCGAGATCACTGAGTCAGGTACATTTCTGGCTCATTTAACAGTTAGATCATCCCTTGTAGAAAAAGTAAAAGCAACTTTAGAAAATGACATTGATATGGTCAAAATCAGAGATAAGGCAAGGCAAGGTCTAGCACCAAGTTTCTTGGTAGATGAAGAAGGAGTCTTATGGTTTAATGGGAGACTCTGTGTCCCCAACATTGAATCTTTGAAACATGAAATCTTAATGGAAGCTCATGGTTCGCCCTACGTTGTACATCCTGGTGCTGTGAAAATGTATCAGGATTTGAAACAAGTTTACTGGTGGGAGGGCATGAAGCGAGACGTGACTGACTTTGTAGCTCGATGTTTGACTTGTCAGCAAGTTAAAGCTGAACATCGACGACCACCTGGTTTGATGCAAAAACTAGATATTCCCGAGTGGAAGTGGGAAAGGATCACTATGGATTTTGTGGTAGGTTTACCTCGGTCAACAAAAGGAAATGACTCAATATGGGTCATAGTGGATCGACTTACTAAGTCAGCACATTTTCTTCCTGTTCATACCACTTTCAGTGTAGCAAAACTTGCTCGACTTTATGTTAAAGAAATAGTGAAACTTCATGGTGTACCAATATCTATTATATCAGATCGAGGACCTCAGTTTACTTCTCGGTTCTGGAAAGTCTTTCAAGAGGCTTTGGGTACCAAAGTGAATCTTAGCACAGCATTCCATCCTCAGACTGATGGACAGTCCGAAAGGAGAATTCAGACTTTAGAGGATATGCTAAGAGCTTGTGTGATGGATTTTAGTGGAAGTTGGGAAGATCATTTGTCTCTTATTGAATTTGCTTATAACAACAGTTACCAAGCCAGTATTCAGATGGCACCTTTTGAGGCTTTATATGGGAGACGGTGTCGATCTCATATAGGTTGGTTTGAACTTGGTGAAACCAAAATATTTGGACCTGAGATGATACAGGAAGATATAAATAAAGTTAAACTGATCAGAGAGAAGTTGTTAACTGCTCAGAGTAGACAGAAGTCTTATGCGGACAACCGACGACGTGATCTTGAATTTGCAATAGGTGATATGGTTTTCTTACGAATCTCACCTATGAAGGGAGTAATGAGATTCGGGAAGAAAGGCAAGCTTAGTCCGAGGTATGTTGGCCCATATGAGGTTGTAGACAGAGTGGGTAATGTGGCATATCGCCTAGACCTACCTTCCGACCTAGAGGGAGTTCATCCAATATTTCATGTGTCCATGCTACGGAAGTATCTTCCTGATCCTTCTCATGTCATTCAACCCCAAGAAGTTCATTTTGATGAAACTCTCACCTACGAAGAGGTACCAGTAGCTATCCTTGATAGAAAAGTCAAGAAATTGCGTACTAAAGAAATTCCTACTGTCAAGGTTCTTTGGAGAAATCATTCTCGCGAGGAAGTTACGTGGGAGGCAGAAGATGAAATGTGGAAAAACTATCCACATTTATTTGAAACTTGAGATAAGATTTTAATTCGGAGCACCGAATTCTTTTAAGGGGGGTAGAATGTAATACCCGTTAATTTCATAATATAATTCGCTTAAGAGTATTTTAGAATTCTACAACGTTACTTTAGTTATTTATTTTGGTCATTTTTAATTTTCATATTTAATTGTTCTCTTTGAATATTATTTATGAAAATTGAGTTAAATGACTGGACTAAATATTTGCACAATGAGGGATATATTCTAAGAATGGTGAAATTCATCGAAAAGTGGTTTCAGAATGGTCAATTAGTCCATTTATTGTAAATTGACTGGATGGGTTTAGATGTTAGGTTATGGATACCCATGGGTTATTGAATAACCCATTAGAAATATTTAATATAAAGTTTCAATAGTACCCCCTTATTTTCTTCTCACGATCGAAGCAGCTGAAGTGAATAGTGAATTCACTTTCTCTCGTTTCTTTACCCTCTTCTCAAATCCTTTCCTTGATCTTCAGAATTTCGATTATCTGTTCGGTTCAAAAGCTTTGTAAGGATCAAAGGTAAGCTTTAATCCGATTATTTTCCTTAAATTTCAGTTTATGTAGAAGATCAGAGGAGGTTTTGTTCTTGAAGATTTTGATGATAATTCATGAATCTCAGTTGTTTTAGAAGTTATATTTGAGTTATAATCAGTTAAAAGAGTTGAAATTCTGGTTTTGAAACAAGAAAGGAAAGAATGAAATTGTTAGAAATTTCTGCAAAAACCGAGTTACTGTAGCGACCAGAGATTTCGGAAAAATTCTGGAAAATTTTCTTCGGGTTACTGTAGCAGTACTGTAGTGTCGGCAGTCAACGGTACTGTAGCAGTACTGTAGTGTCGGCAGTCAACGGCACTGTAGCAGTCAACGGTACTGTAGCAACCCGTTACTGTAGCAGTCAGAAAATTTTGCGTATTTTCGTGATTTTGTTTCCTTTCTTATGTTTCCTTGTAATATATTTTACTAGTAAATTTTCCTACACAAATTCTAGTGTGGAACAAGGTAAACTTGGACAAACATCAAGGTGAGTGAATAACCTTGCTCAGATAATTTGATATTACTAGTCAAAGTACAATATAAGTCCCATTTACAATATTATTTGGGTAATGAGCAATCAATTTTCATATGGGAGTATATGATGATCGGTAGAAATAAGAGTATGTAGAAATTATTTTATTTCATGACAATTGTGCTATGTGATAAATTCTCACTATCTTGTCAATGAGTAAAGATCTACGGGATCTAATATACGAGTTTGAAAGGGTTAAAGTCTCATACTACTCAGTGCATATCTATGAAACCCATACACGAGTTGAAAGGGTTAAAGTCCCATACTACTCGGTGTATATCTAAGAAAGCTTATACACGAGTTGAAAGGGTTAGAGTCCCATACTACTCGGTGTATACCGATGAGATCTTATTCACGAGTTTGAAAGGGTTAGAGTCCCATACTA
Organism: Biancaea sappan; assembly: GCA_037074585.1. Lineage (NCBI taxonomy): Eukaryota > Viridiplantae > Streptophyta > Magnoliopsida > Fabales > Fabaceae > Biancaea > Biancaea sappan. The sequence goes on along the minus strand of CM073499.1, from coordinate 21,493,082 downwards.
CTCGTTGTATATCTAAGAAATCTTATTCATGAGTTTGAAAGGGTTAGAGTCTCATACTACTCGATGTATAAGACAATTAATTATATGAGTAAATGTGGTATTTGTACTTTTGATATTCTATATAGTACAGTTATTTACTTACTGAGTTTTTAAATAAACTCACACTCCCTATGATTATTTTTCAGATACAGAAAACAAAGAAGAAGAGTATCCGTTGGAAGATTAGAAGCCCCTTGGGATTAACTCTATTTCTGTCTGGTGGGATACCAGTACTTATTAATGTGGATACTAGAAACGCTCTGTACTTTCTATAGGTCTCCTAGGCTTGCGATGAGATAGAAATATCAGACTATGTATGTCTATATTTTCTTATCAGATGAATATAATTCTGTAGTGTGGAATGAATGATAAAGGTTAAATGTAAAACTTTACAGAATATATGTATATAACGTATGTTTGAGAATTTTATCAAAGGAGTAGTATCTTTTCACATGCTCAATTTTTGGGATGTGACAGTGTTGAACTAGGATCAAACAATACATATGCAGTTAGAGTGCCAACTAATAAAGTACCTATAACAATGGCATTAAATGCCTGAGCATCCTATTATACACTACAGTAGTTCCTCTATCGGCTGTTTGCTACCCACGGCCTCCCTAGTCCCTGCTAGAACCTCTCCCCATGCTTCCTATAGTAGAAGTGGTTAGTGCACAGGCGACTGAAGCAATACCCGGCTAGGTGTAAGATGGAAGAATAGATCCATGACCAGTTCCAAAAATAAGTTGAGGACATTCTCTCTTGAAGTGCCCTAGTTGTCTGCAATGAAAATAATTTGATGTTACCATATTTCCAAAGCATTCTCCAAAATAGAACCTTCTACATTTAGAAAACTGAGGCTTCCCTATCCCTGCCTGAGAACCACCCCTACTCGAAGAACTATAACCATCTTTATATTCCAAGCAAGGCTTAGCCATGCTAGTGGTGGAAAATGTGGGCCTAGAAGATGTAGCCAGAGCATACTGTGAAGTGGTGGGAGGTTTCGAGGCCTCTGAGTTCCTTCCATGGTTAAAATATCTCTCGTCTCTAGACCTCTTTTTATTTTTAAACTCTTCCTTTTGTTCAACCTTTTTTCCATTCTGCGTGCAGTATTGATAGCGGCAAAATAAGAGTTGTAATTAACCAAATTTGAACCTATATGTGAATAAAGAGAATCGTGAGGTCCTCCACAAACTTCTCTATGCTAGCTTCTTCAGTAGGCACTATATGTGGATCCCTGTCTCAAGTATAAAAAATCCCTTACTCTAGATGATCGGATACTCTTTAGAAAGAATTTATTGATAACCGTTTTCTAGAATTTCGCCCATTTAACTAATAGTACACATGGGTTCTCCAACTCTTCCAGGCCTTCCACCATTTACTGGCTCTCCCTTTCAGCTGCAAGGAGACCATCTTTACTCTCTGTGAATCAGAGCACCGCAAGGCATCATAAATGCAATCATCCAGAAAACATTGCGGGTCCTTATTAGGATCTTCCCCAGTAAAAATGGGTGGCATCATCTTCAGGAACTCAGACATTTTCACATCTTTAATTATGCCTTCTCTAGCCTGAGGAGGTAGAAGTGGTGCAGGTCTAGTCTCAACAATAGGAGAAACCTTCGATTGATCAATAGGTGCTGCTTGTTCTCCCTGTCTTTTCTCTATATGATCTAACCGATCATTCATCAAGTTGAACATTTTCATGACAACAGTGGCATCAATATGTGAGACAAATTTGGCTCTCTCCACGTGACCACCAGTTAAGCCCTTAACATACGGAGCATGTGAATTATCTACATGGTCAGAAGGGTTGTCCTGCATATTAACCAGTGGAATTAAGGTCCTCTCTAAGCCCATATGCTCGTTATGATTCGAGAATTCCTCTAACATCAAAAAGTCAAAAGTCTACACAAAGAATTAATAGCTTCTCAGATCAGACAAGATTACCTTATATTAACCCACCAAGGAAATAAGTTATTAAAAAAAAAAGACACTCAACTCTACAAGGTCTTTTATGCAACCTAATTCCTTAGTCATACCGCAACTCACGACAATGGGGAAGCAACCACAAAGAACACTTTGCTCTATAATCTTTAGGGGACCTAAAAACTATCCTCTGATACCAAAATTGTCAATCCCAAAAACTAGGCATGTGAATTATACTCATAGTACCTAGGGTGTACATCTGTGGTATCCTATAACTTTCATGAACAGTCTACAACTAAGCAAAACATAAATTTTCTAAAAAATTAAGTTTTGTATACATATATGAAAAGTTTAGCATTCAAGTATTTTTCTCCAAATTTTAAAATAACAGAATTATAGCCGACAGAATATAACAATAAAAAACAAGCCAAGTATTTATGGTACAATAAGACTTGTCAAATCTTGATGACCTATAAAGACTACAGAGCGTTTCCTAAGCTTTTGTAAAATTTTGATCCATAAGCCCACCAGACAAACGTGGAGTATAACTCCAAGGACTACAAATCCTCCTACAGATTTCCTTCTTCTTCACCCACTGTATTTGAAAAAGATAATCATAGAGAGTGAATTCATCAAAACTCAGTAAGTAAATAATTGTGTAATAAAATAATATCTCATAAGTACAAATACCATGATCACTACTACAATAAGAACAATTGTATCCAGCACATTTGGGTATATATAAAATACTTATACATAAAGAATATTAAGCACCAACAATGGGCTATCCATCCGTGAGTTTATATTCTCACAATTACCTCATCGAATTATAACTTAATCGAAAAGTATTTAGGGTTTATGTTTTCCCTAGTCTTTAAATTCCCCCGAAATTCATTCATAAGGACTTCTAACCAACATAGGATTTAATACCAATCCATACCCAAGGATTAAATTCCTACTGCATTTATGCCCAAGGTTCATATTCCCATTACATTTATGCCTAGGGTTTATATCCACACTGTATTTATGCCCAAGGTTTATATTCCCATTGCATTTCCTCTTTTGCATGCAATTCATACACAAATATAATACATCAGACATTTCCATAATCCATAATTCTGAATATAAATTAACAACATAATTTTCCTCAATTCTATAAGATTTATCTAGTTAATATTATTAACCAGAAAATTAATTAGAAATTCTAATTGCGATCTGAGTGAGATTTATATTGTATTTGGAATAAAAATAAATAAACTATGTTAGCAAGGTCGTCCACTCACCTAGATTTCATACAAGAATCACTTTTTTGAGTTGTTATAAAGAGGAGCCCGTAACTGGATTTCAGATTTCACTACGGGGAGTTTCATGAAAAGTTAGAAAGATACAATTAGGGTTGTCTTTATCATGGATACGTATAGGTACTATTCATATATATGAGTACTATTCATATATACAGATATTATTTATACATACGAATGCTATTTATGCATACGAATAACATTTATACATACAGATACTATTTATATATATACTATTCATATGTACAAATACTATTTATATATACAGATCCTTAGCTAGAATCTTTCCTAGACATATATTCTTCACAATTTTATATTCTATTCTGACAATTAAAATATTTTTCAAAGAAATTGAGAATATTTCTTTTCTAATGTGGAGGATAAACTAAAATCACAATTATAGAGCATACTAAGAATTTATCCTCTAAATAATTACAAGAATTTAAAGGAGCATAGTATCATCAACTTGGACCTAGGCTGAGGAGGAAAAGCGTAGAATTTCAGAGCCCTAATATCTAAGTAAGAGAAATTTGAGGAGAGGAAGGAAGAGAAACTGAAAGTATGAGTTTAGATATGAAATACAAGAGTCTATTTATAAGAAAATTTAGAATACTATGCACTAATAAAATATTTATTTACTATGTACTTTAATAATTCAGTTTGGTACTATGCACTTTACTGTGCAACCACTATTTACACAAGGCCGCTAAATTATTGGTTACTATTAGGAACTAAAGGAAAAATTATCTTTTCTCCTAAAACTAAAAGTTTCCTTTCAAAATAGTCCCTTCATTTTAGTCCCTCAGAGGATTTTCTCACCTAAAACGTCATTTCTCTCTCATAGATTCCACAACTCACAGAAAAACACAGTATTAAAATATTTAGTCTAGTCACAAATTCCATAATTATTACTCACACATGACAAGTAAAATGATAAAAATAATTAAATTAACGTTGTGATTACTAGAATACTTTCAAATGCATAACCTTAAAATATAGAGGGTATTACACATACTACTAACGCACCATGCTCCACTCTAATCTCCAGTGTTGTCCCCACCTTTGGTGGCCACTGTCTCATCAAAAAAGCGTCTTCATCTCAGGTAAGCCGAGACCCCTATGTTCTACATTTTTGTGCCATTTTCATTCCTTTCTAGTGAATCCCTAGCAGAGAAGGTTGAAACTTGTTGGTTGTGATCTAGATTAAATTTCTAGGGCTAGGCTGATAGGAATTATACTTCAAAGGAAAAATATTCTAGATTTGTTTGTTCTTAGTTTAGCTTTTGGGTTCAGTCGTTGCTAGTAAATGATCCTGATGGGTTTAGTTGAAATGCCTGTTATTGATCTAAGCAGAAGGATGGTTCTCAAAAAGGGTGGAAAGAGGTTGTTACATAATTGATTTTTGGGTTAAGCATGGGATATATGTTGGTTTTTAGTAGAGCTTTTTATATTATTTCTGGAGCATTTGTTTAATTTCATCATACTAGTGTTTTTTATATTATTTCTAGAGCATTTGTTTGGTCTTCATCAAGGCCATTTTATCTAAGGGAGACTTGTTTATTGTATTATTACTTTATAGTTGATCACCTTTTTTTCCCTTTCTTAGGCTATTTCCTTTTTTATGGCAAACTTTTTTTTACATTTTAAAACTTATTTAATAACCCGAAATTGGGATAGGAAAGATTTTTTTCTTTCCGACTAGGACAAGGGTGAGTTTTGGGGGTAGGGACGAGGACAAGGACAGGAGAGACACTATCCGCTCTCACCTCGACCCATTGTCATCTCTAAGTGTATGAAGTTGTTTTAATCTATTATATAGATTTTTTTTTACACTACAAAATAAAGAGAAAGTTAAGATTGTCAAATAAACCAATTCCTAATTAAACAAATATACTTAGATTTTTTTTTTTGGGGTTAATGGGTAGAGATTGATGGGTCTATGGTGATAATACATGGTAACTAGGAATTATGATTGCATAGAAGTAGAGCAGTAAAAGCAACATCAACGCAGATTTAGCAATCCTCGTTTATTACATAATTTTGTAGTGCCAAAGATATAATAGTGTTCTTCAGACAATGAATTTAACTGTAGCTAAATAATACTATATGGTACTTGGTTAAATAAATAATATAATTTAAAAAATTATATAATATTTTTATATGCATATACATAAAAAAAATTATCTCTCTTCTAATTTAACTAATTGGGCAAAACGCAGGAAAACTCTCAACTTAGTTTAGTTTGTGAAAATATTTTTAGTTTTTATTTTCAATTTTCATTTCTTAAAATATATTTCATAAAACATTGAAAACATCTTTTTAGTATTTTCAAATTTAGACTTATTTTAAGAAATATTTTTAAAAAAATATTTTCAATTAACTCAACCAAACATATTTTTAAATTTATTTTTTATTTTTAATAAAAATAAAAAAAATGCCCAACCTCATAATCTTTCATTTTTATAAGGCTTTGCTTATTGATCAAATATGATCACGTGTTTAATGTCATTACCGACCACTAATCAGTGAACGACGCGATTTGAAAACCTTTTCACTTTTCACCGAGATGCGTGCGCACCGTGCTCTCTTCTTGGACGGTTATAAGAAGACAGCCGAGACAGAGACGAAGGGACGCGCCTGAATTGTGGAATCGCTTTGCTTTTCAGGCTTCACCTCCTCAAAGCAACAATGGCTTCAATGCTATCTTCAAGCGCCTTCTGTAACCTCAATATTTACAGCAAAAAGAATAACGTTTCCCCTCTTCCTCGTATCCGATTTTCTCAGCAGAAGGAGGACGACAAGCCCACTGAGCAAATTAAACGCAGGTCCGAATTCTTCTTATGCTCCTATTTTATGAATTTTTCTTTTATGCTAACAAACTGAAATTTCCTACACTTCTGAATTTTTACAAAGGGAGCTGATACTCAGGAGTAGCGAAATAGCAACCGTTGGTGCCATATTCAATTTCAGGTCCGCCTCCACTTTTACCATCATTCTTACTTTGAATCGATATTTTTCTTCTCCAATTGAATGTAGCGGGATGTCATCTTAAGATTTAATGTAATTGCTTTATGGCTAATTCACGCCCAATATTGGGAACTTTGAATTTCCCTTTTTTTTTTTTTTCAATTGGGAAAAGAACATTTTGGTTTTGATTTGTCTTTTTATGCAGTGGGAAGAAACCTGATTATCTTGGAATACAGAAAAATCCACCTGCACTGGCTCTTTGTCCTGCAACTAAGAACTGCATATCAACCTCTGAGAATGTTACTGATCTTACCCACTATGCCCCTCCCTGGTAAAGATCCCTTTCTTTTTCTTTTTTAAAACTTTGGCTTCTGGGATGTATGAATCATCTACAGTTGTCATTGATGATTTGAAATGTTATTTTTGGGAGTGTCTACCAAACCCAATTTAATGGTGCAAAATGCTAGAAAGCGAATCCATGTGAATCACGTTGGCAATAGTGCACTTGGAATACTTTGACATTTAGAAATGTGAAAGTACTGCTACTCCAATGGTTGGTTGTTAGGCATTGACTTTTTATATTTGTGAAAGCAACTCATTGCTTCTTAACTTTTTTTTTATTTTAATTTTTTTTTTATATATTACTTGATCTGCCAAAATTAAGTATATCAAGTCAATTATCAATAAACAAATGTGAGAGATGGGTTCCTTTGAAAAATACACTTGACATACTAACATATCATTTTATCTTTGAAATTGGGTTTCTGCAGCTGGTGTATATACATGGCCATTCATTTTGGGTCAAACGGCTACAATTAAAGGAAAGTATAATGGTCAGATCACATGTGATTAATACCTTCTTTTAATCGTAGTTGTCCAACTCAAAACAAATGGCCACAAAATTGCATAACAAGACTCTGCAGTTAGCGTATAAAATGTGGAAAGCCTGAATTTTTTTATCTTTGGTTTGGTCTATTTACTTTTTAAAGACAAGACAAAACCTTTTTTTTTTTGGTACCACTGATAAGCTCATTGTCCTTGCATTGGGCATTGACTCAACTAATCAAATCATTGGGAATAAACCACTGATGATTGGGTTTTGACTCTTCACTCTTACAGGACCTATAACCCTGAAGGTAGGAAAAAGCCTGTGAGCAGAGAAGAGGCAATGGAGGAACTGATAGATGTGGTAAATCTAAATTAGAACTATGACTCTTCTTCATAGGAATATACCTTTAGAATTTTGATATCACTTCCCTTTCCACATAGCCAACGGCTTGTGGGGTAAACTATTGAAGACATTGAAGTAAAGCTAGCTAACCTCAGCTCTGGCTAATTTTACAGATAGAATCAACAACACCAGACAAATTTACACCCCGAATTGTAGAAAGGAAAGAGGACTATGTTCGTGTGGAGTATCAATACCCTGTCTTTGGGGTAAGTATAACATACATTTATTGTTCAAAATTATAATAAAACTATTGACAAGCATTTAGTTAACAGTTTAAACTTTAGTGAATTATTAATTTGGTCTCTGAAAATTATAATTATCTCAATTTGGTCTTTGAAACATCAAACGTTACAAGCTAGTCCATGAAACATTGCATTAATCTTAATTTCATCCTTTCGTTTATCATAATGAATTTTGGAAACAACAAATTTAAAATTTGGCAACAATAGATTTAGTAATTTAACTATAAAAATAATCAAATTAAAACAAATGAAATTTTACAGGGATTAAATTGAAACACATGATCTTTTAGAGAGCAAATTAAAAAAGTTATAATCTTTTAAAGACCAAAATAGTAATTTATTCTTTAAGATTTTGAGTTAAAGTGGTCTTTGTCGCTTTGAGGAATGATTATCTTGTGCTTTTAGTAAGTGTCAAAACCAGACTTTCTTTTCTGTTTGTATGTTGTGTCAGTTTGTAGACGATGTTGAGTTCTGGTTTAGACCGGGGGAGAACTCAATTGTGGAGTACCGATCTGCATCAAGAGTGGGAAACTTTGATTTTGATGCGAATAGAAAGAGAATCAAGGTAAAAGTTTTGTACTTTTCTATTTGCTTGTTTGTTTTCTTGAATAAATTGACGAACTAAATATTTAGTTCTTAAAAGATATATTAATTGTCAAAAAATTTAACTCAATATAATTGTTATTAATAATTTAAACTCGTTATATATTATTGTTGAATTAATTTTTTTAAAATAAATAAATATATAATTTAGTCTTATAAAAAGATTAATTTGTAATGAATCTCTAATTTGTTGGAGCTAACTTGTCAACACCTAAATTTCAATGACTAAATGATAAAAACTGTATTTCTTTATGGGACCAAAACATCATTTTGGTCCCTTACATATGCATTTTTTTAAAGTTAGCCTTTCACAAATTTTTATTTTTAACTTAGTCCCTTATAGATTAATATGTTATCAATTCAACCTCTTATAGATTCATTCTCAATATGTTCCCTCACAAATTGATATGTTGTTAATTTTGTCTCTCACATTTGCATTTTCAATTTAGTCTCTTATAGATTTATATGTTATCAATTTAGTTTTTTCATCAAAATTTGTGACCACCAAAAGTTATGGCCAATAAAAAAGGACTAAATTGATAATATATCAATTTGTGAAGGATCAAATTGAGGATGAAAATAAGTGAGGGACTAAATTGATAACATATCAATCTATAAGGGACTAAATTAAAAATAAAAATCTATAAGAACCAAATTAAAAAAAGAAGACATATGTGAGGGACCAAATAAAATTTTAGTCTTTCTTTAAAGCCAATTTGTTTGTTAATTTATGTGATCGAAAGCATTTGATGGCAAACAGGCACTGCGACAAGAGTTGGAGAAGAAAGGATGGGCGTCTCAACAGACATTGTGAGAAGAAACTTGCTTAGAAAATTTAAGCAATGACAACTGCAATTAAATTCAGAATTGTAGTTATTATTGCCTGTTATTTAACATCTTTCACATATCTAAATAATTGTCTTAGGCTGCAAAGGTTAACAAAGCATTGACAGGAAAAAGAAAAAAATAAATAAATACCTGTATTTTTTCTCCATTTCTTTGCCTTGTAAAAGAGGCATATTGCAATCTCTTTGAATTTTCCAGTTCTTACTCCATGCATTCTTGAGCATTTGAATCGTATGTCATCAAACTATAACAATTGGCGTTGTTATGTCTCGCATTGCATAATCATTTAAGATTTAAAATGATGCTTAAACTTTGGAGAACGGCTTCCCTCCTGCCTTGGATCCAATCCATCCAACAATCTAAATTTTTTCAAAATAATCGTCTAAATTTCCTCCTGCACGCAAGAGGGAATCCGCACTATAAACTTTGAGCTCCTTCCACTGGATAGACTAGCTTATTTTAAAAGGTATTCGTTCATAGAACTATAAACCTAGAGAGTAAACAATTTAACTTCAGAAATATTATAGTTGTCTCTGAATTCTCCAAAATCAATTCTTGCCAATCATTTACTGATTAGATAGCTTTTATTTGTATATCTATTCTACCAAAGAGAGTCATCTTAGCTTTATCTATCTTCTTTGAGTGGTTTGATCAAGGAGTGGTTCTTTAAGTTGGTATTTGAGAGAAAATAATTTGTAAGGGGGAGGGACACCTTTAAGAAAGAAAAGATCTCGGTTGTAGTGGCTTATAAATGCCTAATTGTATAAATTTATGGTTGATAGTAAAATACTCAATAAGTTGTCTTAAAAACTAGATGTAGGCTTTGTTATAAGCTGAACCAATATAAATACTTATGTTTAATCTTTTTTCTCTCATCTCTTTAATTGCTTAAAACTTTATTTTTGATTAATTGCACTTCATATTTCATCTTGATTATGCTCTGTTTTTAATGTCATAAAAAGTTTGGCATTGTTTTTAAAACTTTTTAAACTTCTAACAAGTTTTTGGATTTTTTTTATAAACCCACTTCATTCTTAAAACTTTATTTTTGATTAATTGCACATCATATTTATTCATCTTGATTATGCTCTATTTTTACTGTCATAAAAAATTTGGCATTATTTTTAAAACTTCTTCAACTTCTAACAAGTTTTTGAATTTTTTTATAAACCCACTTCATTCCCTTGGGTGCTAACCATTTCTATCAATGTGAAATAGAATGGACTTCCAAAAATGTATACAATAGTCATACTATTAGCATTATGTCTATAATTCTTGACCATTCCTACTTGGATACTTTCAATGGTTTGCATGTTGATATTTTGGATGCAATTGTTCAATGGCTCTCTTTATTTTTAATGTATTATTTAGAAACTCAATTTGATCCTGAGAAGCAAAATGGCTCTAAGAATTGTCAAAGATTTGCAAAAGAAAAAATTTATATTTAGTTTCTTATATCTTTGTTATCAAGTTCTCTAATTAAAAAAAAATTATATTTTTTAATCAAAACATGATCTTATATATTTATTATCAGATTCTCTAATTAAAAAAAAGTTTATATTTCTTCAATCAAAACGTGATAAGTTATAATATTTAAAATCTTTTTTTTTAACCTTAGCATTACATGATTAGTTCTTCAAGCAAGTTTTTATACACATTCTATTTTTAGTAAAAAAAACTTAACAACAAAAATGTAACTAACTTTATATAAATTTATCCCATTTGCAAATTATATTATTATCCATTAGCTTGCTAATGGATTTTTAATTCTCTCTCATCCATGGGTTACATAGTAGTATAATACTTAGCTACTAAAATCCCCAAATGACCAATGGAAACACTTGATGAATATGAGATGATGTCGGTGTTATATGAGCCCAATTTGTTTTTATCCAACAGCTGCCTCCTTTGGGCCTTTTTGGGCCAATAAGAACCTGTATGAGGCAGAGCCCACCAGCTCTCCTTTGGCGAGATAGTCTTAAAAACAATCTGACTTGTTTTTTACCGGACTGTACAGGCCGAGTTGGCCCTCATTACTAGCCAATCACGAACACGGATGCACGTTTGTAGAACTCCAAGCAATACTCTTGAACTTCCCTGTTCGTTTGATATTGTATAAATACTGGACGGAATTTAAAATTCTGCTGGACCATAGTTCTCTTGTAATGCCTTGACCAATAGGGCATGTTTGGTATAATTTGAAGAAAACCAAGGTAATGAAATCTCATTCCTTCACAATTCTAATAGAATCTCATTCCCTCAAATTTTGATTGCATGGAATCTCTCTTCTTATTAATTAATGAGTACTAAACATAAAAATAAGGGAATGAGAATCCCTTTCCTAATGCATAACAAACATTGCATTCTTCCCTGTATAAGAGTGATGAGCGTCACCTTCAAAATACAATGCGCAATCTCCACTTTCAATTCATTGAGGTCCAAGACTGGTTAAAGGACGTCCAAGACTAGCTTCCCCCTTAGCGGTGGCCAGTATGAGCTTTTAGAGCCACTGCTACAGTTGCTAAGGAATCGATGGTGTCAAGTTTGGACGCAAGGGCAAATAGTCGGATAACAGGATCGACACTGGGGAGATTTGCAGGTTCATTTTGGAACCGTGGTGGTTCTGGTGTTAACCATTAGAGATCAGATGGCTCCAATGCCAAAACTTACAGGACCAAAAAAGAAAATGACACAGCAAAAGAGAAACGAAGAGCGTTATTTTATTGGCAGAACTAAGTGCAACAACCTCGCCACAAAATTTCTCGAATCTATGTGTTAGTACGGAGAAGACAAGACTCCCGATACAAAATACCAGATAATTCTTAATTCATAAACTCAAACTAAACCTAGGTGGATATTTACACAAGAGTATTACTTTAAACAACATATACAGAATGCTAAAAACTCAGGTAGTTGCATGTGCACCATGGATTACGGGGGAGGTAGAGCCACGTCTTCATTAAGTCCTCCCATCTCAGCACGAGAGATGCCCTGCAATTAAAATAGTTGGACTTAGACAATGTTAAGAGTTTTCCTGTTTTCTACGTGCCTTTCTTCTGGAATATGTAAGCAGAGGCGGCTTCTTATCAGTGTCAGAATCCGTGCCAGGCAAGACACCATTTTGATGTGTTGTGCAATGCTTTATAGTCTCTGTTGAAGAAGCACAAAAGGCGACATTTTTGGCAGATGATATCTCACTTCCTGTGCGAGTCAAAGCTCTCTTTTTGTTTACGGCGAAGACATTACTCAAAACAGCCTCATCAACGTCCAAGTCCGCAGGCATTGTGAGTTCTCCAGCACTCACCGTTGAATTGCCATTTCTACTGTTGGTTAGATCTACAACCTGATCATCAACATCGCCTATTGAACCTCCAGGAGCTTCACTTCCATCCTCAGAACCATTACCTTCATGAGATGAAACATCATTTACATTGCGCCTCCCACTTACCAACTCCTGACCTTGGTTAGCCGTAATTAAGCCGGATGTTTGTTGGTTGATGTTATCCATAATCTGTTTCTCACCAGGATCCACTTCATTCTGGCCATTTTCTGAATCAATTAGTGCATTTAGTTGCTTCTGAACAGAAACTGCTAATGACAAAGCATGGTCACGGATTAAAGAATCATAGGGTGGGCAGTGCAGCATGTCAATCAATGCCCGGTGGTACTGAAATAAGCTAATAGATGGAAGAATGGACCTTCTCTTCTGACAGATATTAATAACTTTCAGGATATGCTCACAGAGGTTGCCTAATTGAGCCCAATCACAATTACAAATTCCAAACATAGAACCAGGATTCCAGACAACATAAGCCTTATCTTGATCAAGTTGATCGATAAACTTAGCACATCCATATTCCATGACAACATCAGAATCTGGAATCTTCAGGGCTTTGCGCCACGATGTCAAACCACTCACCCATTCATTTTTCCAATATCGTGCAAAATCATCTTTTCCTGAGTATTCATCCAGCCAGAAATAAGAATGAACTTTTGTACCCAACTTGTCGACCAACCAATCAGCACGCTTATAAACACTGCTGTTTTTCTCATTCAACAGTCTGATCTTCAGTTGGTTGTGGTAAAATTCTATTGCTGCACAAGTCTCCTGGCTGGCAAGAGGAAGAGTTTTAAGTGCACTGGTCCACCTCCCTGTGTTCAAGATACCCAAATAAAAATGTTAAACAACATACAACAATATCAAATTCAAATGTTTGTCTCCTACAATAAAAAATAATTTTCTCTTGATTTGACAGCCACTAAATTGGCAGACTAATTCTCACAACCTCCAAAGTTATGCCTTTAAAGCTTTAAGCACAAAAGTAACAGCAACAATAACAAAAATAGTCAGTTTAAAGTCCAAATATTTAAGGGCCAATTTAATAGGCAGTATGGCAGCCATAGGGGATCTATAGTAGAACCATAAATTTTGATCTCCAGGTCTAGGCATACATTAGTAAGACTAAGATGGTCATAGTAAATTTGTAAAACTATGTTCTGGCACTAGCTATTATAGTCAGTTATAAAAATATTCATCAAGGCAATACATTGCCACGTCTCTGAATATTAGCACAACTACGTAGTTATTGTCATGATCTTTATCGAACTGTAGATAGATCTATATTAATTTAAAAGAATAAACTATTAGATTGGTCCTTGAAAGATAAACCCTATCATCAATTTAATTCCAAAGAGTATATTGTCATCCATTTAGTAATATTTAGAAGGTGCATCAATTTAGTCCTGATCCTAACTCAGGACTAAATTGATGGCAATATCCTTCTAGATCAGGACTATTTCTCTAGGAATAAATTGATGGCAGTGGCATCTTGCAAGGACCCAAATGGTAGTTTGCTCTATTTTTTAAAAAAACAAAAAAAGAAGAAAAAAAAAAAGAAAAAGAAAATTCACCTACTAGATTAAATGATATTGTATCAATTTAAATTTCTTATCATATGTGTTTACAAGGCCTAGGTTTCTATGTATATTCTTTAGTTTCAAAACTTAGTGAAGATCATTTTTTATAATGCAGACTTTTGAAATAAAAATTCTCATTCATTCGCTTGGGGTAAAACTATTCTAAAGTAGAAGTTGACTGTTTTTCCCCCTTTTAAAGGCACAAGGATATTGGGAGACAAGTAGAAATGTTCAATGGGAATGATATTGTTATCCACAAAAAATTACTAACCTATTCTAGGATACCATGTAGCCTTGAAATAATCCATAAAATCAGATTCATCAACAAAATCTTCCATAAAATCTTCAAAGAGGGACATGGTTCCTTGACCCCGGCATATTTTATCCACTATCTCTCCAAGCCGTTTTGATATCTCGGCTTGCATCCCAGTTTCTGAACACTTCTTCGCTATGTTTTTGTGCAATGCGTGACGAACCCGCCATATGCTTATTAACACCGAACACTGAAAAACATCCCTGAGAAATATGTAGAAAACATGTATACATGCAACTCAAAAAAATGATATTAACTTATGAAAAACAAAAGGGGGGTCACTCCTTAAACTTATACAGAAAACCATGAAAGGGGTTCCAATTGTCACACAGCTCCCTATATTTGAATCAGTCATCAGTCATCAGCATTACCATACACATAAATCCACAACATCTAGAACCCATATCATGACTGGACAAAGGACTCCATCATAGTTACAGCTTATATAATGAAAATGAAAAGGATCAAACATCAATTTTGCTTCAAGACAAAGTAGAACATGTGAAGCAGTGACTACAAAATCTGAAACAGTGCAACAGAAACATCTGTACCCAATAATAAATTCAATTACTGCTGTAAACAGCAGTAGTCACAATGTTTTTGTAGTACATTCCAAAGTATCCAATTTCTGTTGCATAATTGAATTCACATGCACTATATTTAAAAGCAGGCACCGATGAACAATAAATTTCTTCTACTATTTGAAATTTTTCCTTCTTTTGAATATATTCATTTTTTTTTTTTTGGGTTATACTAGTTGAAAGTTTTAATCTACATAACTTCAGCAGAAAAATTGAAAATATATATAGCCAACCTGATTGTAAGGACATTATACAGAGGATCATCTACAATGAAGCCAGCCAACTTCCATGTAGGATCTTTAGCATGGACTCTATTGTAGAGGGCCCTCATCCATCTATGTGCATCCAAACTTGAAAATCTTGGTGCTATTATCCAAGCCACTGGTATGGCCTTCTTGTCAGAGTTGAATACTAGAAGACTGTGAATGGGGTACTGGTTGAATTTGTAAATGTACTTGCAGTTAGTTTCTATGAGACTAATAATACATGAAAACATGTTTCCAGATATTCATCACTTAAAATCAAAAAACAAAATTCAACAAACCTTCAATTTGTTTGCACCAAATTTTGAATCTGAGACTAGGAGACTGCGGTTGCCAAATCTAATCATTTGTTGCAATTGCCACTCAGTTTGAATGCCTAAAGTGAAAGGATCCGAGTCAGAGAAATCTTCATAAAAGAAAACGTGACTCTGGTGGCTTTCAACCCACATGTTGATACTAATAGCATCATCATGATCAAGTTCATATGTAGAACGGCGAATTGCCCGCTCTTGTCGTCGAACATAACGATGAGTTAAAAGGTCATCACGGTTGGATGGACCACCTTGCCTCTCTACAGATTCATTGTGCCTCTGCATAATAGTCTCCACAGAAACTCCAACATATAGAAGAGATAACACACGGAGTCGGAGATCTTCTGAGATGTATGGGGCAAACATAGCACGTGTTCCAGCAGCCTTCTTGTCCTGCGGACCATGGCATGGCAGTCCCTTTTTATCCACATGCTTATCATCATTAAATATGATAAGGGCAACTGAGGGTTCAGCTATCAAGCGTTTCACAATAAAGTGACAGGTGCAACCCCTCTTAGTATTTGGTCGACCAGCATTTTTCTTCTTTGGGACATACGTACTCCGACTGGGACGCACAATGCCACCTTTTCTGTGGTCATCAGGACCAAATGAACACCAATACCTGCGTAGTGATGATATAACATAAACACATGGGAAAGAAGAAGCAAGAGCATTGACTAAGAGTTGCTAAACAAAGAACTAAGAGGCTTACAGAATATATTCTAGTATGCCATCAACCTTTGGCTTGTAAGGCATTGATGGAGGCCGCCTACGTCTAGCTTCAACATGAAATCTTGTTGGACAATCTTTATTGGAGGACTCACCTCGAACAAAATCATCAACTCTAGCAAAAGGGATTAAAGCTACTCTATCTAATTTGTCATGCCAACCTTCAACTTTTGACCATACTAGATCAACAGAAGAAAACTCCAAAGTGGGAGGATTTTGTACGGGAAGCGAAAGAATTGCATCCCATCTGGCCATTTTTATGGAAGCCAAAGAAAATTTACCTGCAGAAAGAATTAAGAACTAAAGTATTACTAAGCAATTGATTTAACTTTTCCTACATGGTCCAATACCGAAAGAAATCATAACAGTCATAATGAGACTTTATAGTTATAATGTTCACCACGCAAGCTGTCAGAATCAAACTTAAAAAAGAAAAAAAAATGAAAGAATAGATGCCCAAAATTTCTATAGTTTTTTATTATTAATGTCAGTTTTAAGTTTCAAGAAGGGCACGGATACAGATAAGCTCTATAATTCAAAATACAAGCACCTGACTAAGGGCTAAAGGACCTTCATCAGTTGTAATTGTAAATCCTTATACAACTATAAACAATTACTTCTACATGCAGTGTGACATCATCGGATAAAACAATCCCCTAGCTTTCCAGAAATCCCTCATAAATCAATTATTTTTCATTTTCCAATCCAAAGCATTAACTTTTAGAATCGAGGTTTAAGAATACCATTGGCTTAACTACCCATGGGCAAAATGACCAATAAATAGCTTACTATAAAATAATTATCTTAAATAATGAATACTTGAACATTATTTCCTTGATAGACAATTTTTGACTTATGAACACATTGTGTTGGGGTCCGGATATGACACTGCGGCCAACAAACTACAAAGCTGTTTTAAGAGAGGAAGAATATGAAATCATCGTAAGTCAATGCAAAACCCAGAGTACTTCTCTCATACTTCTTTGGGCTGACTCTGGGTATGCAGAAAATGGATAGAAAATACTTAGAAAGAAAAAAAAGTGAAACGTGGAAGTGAAATGTATCAGTTGTCCACTTAAATAATTCAATTGAGAAAACTTATGTGGCGCTTTGATGTTTGATCATTTAGAAAGTTCCTCCACCTTATGTTGACTGAAAAAGTGATAGCAAACACTAAGGAATCCTAATCCAATATAAATTACCACCAACCACAGACTCCCAAAAAACAAATGTAGGTATTCAATCTATGCAAACTCCTCTACTACTCTCTAATTCTATCAACAATCAACATATAAAATAGAGAAATTAATCCAGGCAGCACAAAAGAGGGAAAGGAAGAGAGGGTATGGCATAATCCGAACCAGACAGAAAACCTCACAGAAAGTTGGAGCTATATGAGATGACGTTACCGTCGTGATACAATTGGCAGCGGTGGTCAATGGCGGCCGAAGAAGAGAAGAAGTTGGAGCAAGGTCGAAGTGATAAAGGTGCCGATGCTATAACATCAACTTCTCCCTTTCCCCACACGGCAGCGCTGGAGAAGAGGGAGTTCGACTTTGTAAGATGGTCCGAGAGGGAGAGAAAAGGCCAACAGATTGTGTGTCTGCGCCGAGTGTAAAGGGTGAGGAGACGAGTGTAATTTTCTTGTAAGCGTTGGGGAGAGTAGAGTCTTTGCATTCTTTTCACTTTCTTTCTTCTTTTTTTTTTTTGAGGAAATTACACTTTCCTTTCCTATAATTTTTGAAATCACACATTTTCCCTTCCTATAACTATAAACTACACTGTAAGACAAAGTATTATTCATATATCTAAACTTTGACTTATATTTCAATTATAACCCAAAATTTTATTTCATATCAATTATAAGTTTATAATATATATATATATATATTTTTTTTTCTTATTAGTTTTGATTATACTCTTAGGTCTAATGCAGTTCAAATATTTATGATGAACATTAATGTGGCATTTCATCTTGCACCCATTAACACCTATTAATCTACCTTAACTTTGTCACATGATATTAAAATAACATTTTCAATGGGCAAAATATGGCTAGAATCTTAGTTTCTAATCTTACACTAAGGTATGTTTGGTAACCCGGTGGGTAAACATAGGTTGGGCAACTTAGGTTAGATTGAACATGGTTAGGGCAAACATAGATTTGGATGAACAAAATTTATGTTTGAAAGAAAGTTAAGCAAACATAGTTTGGGACAAAATATGATGTTTGAATGTTGGTTTACAAAAGTGATTTTAGATGTGTAATTACTAGAAAAGATATGAATTTTATATTTCATTTTTTAATATATCATTATTATTTATTGTCATTTATTTAAATCTGATATAATAAGTATAATTATAACTAAAGTGCTAATAAATTGTTAGTTATAAAATGAATTATTGATTAATTTTTAATTAATAATTAAGTTTTAAACAAAATGAACTAAATATCCATTATAATTAAAATAAATTAAGTATCTATTATAATTAAGTTTTAAACAAAATGAATTAATAATTTAAACAAAATTAACTATCCCTTATTTAAAACAAAATGAATTAATAATTTAAACCAGATTTTGTTTAAATTTCACCCTTTATCCGAAATATTTTTGTTTATTCACTTAGGTCCTTACCTAAAATTTTTCTTTTATCCTTTGCTTGATATAAACTCTTTTGTTACTTCATCTGGGTCCATAATTTGAGAATATATTTTGATCTTTGTTAAAATAATCCCTATAAACTTTTCAATTCATTCACTTTGGTCCCTAAATATCATAAACATGCACTATCAATAATCCACTCATAACATAAAGGAGACTCCTATTAGCTTCGTGATTCCCCTTAGTTTCACATATTAGGCCCATGAGCCTCCTATTATCTTCCTCTTCAAGAGAAAGGGGTGAACCATTTGCTCTATGAATGGCAACAGCCATTTGGCAGAGCCTCTCGGCATCATTAAATTGCAATGCTTGGACATTTGCTTCAGCTATATACCTACAAGTTTTGCCAACTTTCAGGTCTGTTTCTCCCAAAAGAACCTATGAAACTGATCCATCTTCTTCCATGCTATATATGCTCTGCTCTGCTTTCTCTCTCTCTCGCCCTCCATGCTATGTATGCTCTGCTTCATCTTCTTCAATGATGCCACTCCGTTTGAGACCATCGTCACATCAATGGTGCCACCAACATGATCTTCTTCATCTTTTTCCATGCACTCGTCTTCTTTGTACACGTCCCCTGGTCTTTCACTTGTTAGGTGGTTTGCAAGCCTTTGTTTTTGGTGCCTAGAAACAAACTGCAAGGGAATGGAAGATTGTGATCACAGAAAGTAACAAAGCAACTCAGAATGAGTTAATTCTTGTCCAAGTGTGTTTGCAGAGGACCTCAATGGATATTTTGTGGAAATACACAGCCAAACCATGTTGGTGATCCACAAAAGCTACAAATTGGAGCATTGGGTAAACATGGTTCAATTCAAAAATGTGGGTGGTGGTGGCAATGCAAATGCATTCCC
The DNA here is from genome assembly GCA_037074585.1 of Biancaea sappan. Taxonomy (NCBI): domain Eukaryota; kingdom Viridiplantae; phylum Streptophyta; class Magnoliopsida; order Fabales; family Fabaceae; genus Biancaea; species Biancaea sappan. The sequence continues at coordinate 21,473,299 of CM073499.1, read as the reverse complement.
AAACATCATTCCAAGTGAAGTTTTGAGGCTAACCACGTTGAAACTTGATAACGTGGTTTGGACGCTGCCCAACGCATTCCCAAGCATGCATTAAGCTTTCCAAGTGAAGTTTTCTCTTTATTATGATATAAATTTGATTTTTGTTTCTATAGTTTATTTCCCTATGTTCGTGTCCGTATGACTTAGTTTTTATCGAACTTCTTTGTTTTTTTTCATTATAGGTTCACATTGGGAAGAGAATTTTAAAGTTAGAAGCTGAAAATATAGGTTTTTAATTATCAGGTAGGTGCTACAATACCCAAACCTTTGTTTTGAAGTTGCTCTCCAGTTGGTGAGTAATGCAACACCCAAACTAAGTCTTGTAGTACTTGGTCTTCTACACAACCTTATTTCTGCAGTGCCTAAACCTCATTTCTTTTTATTGTATTGGTTTAGTGAATTTTTGTTTCTTTTTGTTAGTTAAATGTGTTGTTTTATCTGACTATTTTTTTTTTCCTTTTGTTGTGTCTTGGGTATTAATTTCATGAGAAGAAAAGAAATAAGTGCTATTCAAGGTGTAATTTCTAATTAAATTTCATTCAATTGCATAAACTTTGTCATTAAGCTTAGCTACTCTAATGACATGGTACTCTTGATAATATGTGACTAGTTTTAAAATTATCATGAATTGTAGCTTAGGTAATTGTGATTGCCTTGAGTCTTTTTAGCACTCATTAAGTTTTTGAATTGTTATGCTTATTTTTTTCAAAGTTTAGCTCAATACAAGAAGTTGTATCCTCTTTAAAATTCAAAATAAAAAAAAGAGAAAAGAAAATGGGTCTTGGTTCAAGTTGAAGCATTATTGTGTGAATTAGGCACATAACATCTCTTCAACCAATAAACCATGATTTTTCAAGTGAAATAAAGTGGGTGATGGGTAAGGAAATTTTTTTGTGGATTGGCACATTGATAGTTTCTTAACTCTTTAACCTTCTAGTGTAATGTTTGTTGGTTGAGGTGGAGTTATGTGGATTAGGCGCAAAAGCTCTACTTAATCCTATTTTTCTTTGTTGCTTGAAATAAATTCCTTGAGAGTAAAATTATTGATAGTAAGAATGATAATTCAAGTTGTTGTTGAGTGCTTAGGTCAAAAAGTTTTTACAATTTTGCTATGCTAAGAATTCATGAAATTTTTCATAAGGTCAATTCATGCGTGGTTACCCTTTCATTAGTGGAGTTTATCTTAATGTGTTGTTATGGAATTGTTTTTCTCTTTATTATGATAGAAGTTTGGTTTTACTTTCTCTAATTTATTTCCCTTTGTTCATCCTTTTGAACTTACGTTTTACTTGACTTCTTTGTTTTTTTCCTTGTAGGTTCAAATTGAGAAGAGAAGATTAAAAGTTGGAACTTCGAAGCCAAAAATAGAAGTTTTTAACTTTGTGTTGTCAAGTGGGCATTGTAGCGGCCAAACCTCTATTTTGAAGTTGCTCTCAGGTTGGTGAATGTTGTAACGCCCAAACTGAGCCCGACAATGGTCGGTTTTCTACATAACCTTTTTTAGCGTCATTTGTGCACTACAATGCCCAAAACAAATGTTGCAACACTCCATATTTTTGAAGTCACATGTTGAAAGCAATAAATAGAAACTTGGACGAATTTTAAGTCATTCTTGGGGTGGAGAAGAGGCAAGAGGGTGAAAGCTAGAGCTCATTTTGAAGGGGGGAACCTCTCCTCACTTGAGTTTGAATTTTTTTCTTCTTGTTTTCTCTTCGTAAACACCACGAATTGGGTACTTTCTACTTTTTTCCTTCTTTTTTTGACATGTGTATCACTAATTTTTTAAGATAAGTAATGATGTAGCTTGTTCTTGACACTACGTGCATGACCCTCTACTCGGGCCCATGACCGGCACAATCACAACTAGCCTTATCACTGTAAGCCTTACTCTTATGTACTATCCTTTAGTTTTAATTTAATTTATCATGGATTTTCACATACATCACATGTACATCAAGGCATCATGATTCAAGTCCAATTAACGTTACTCTTATGTTTGGAATTAAGTAGAATTAAATATCAACCTCCCCAATATTCCTCCAAAGTGTCCTAAGGAGCTACAGAGCAATCCTGAGACATAAAATAAATCCAAGTAGGACTACCCGACAATCGGGAAGTCCCCGCTACTCCTCATACGAGCGCTTCACAACAACAAATGGATTTGAAGAAAAAAACATGAGAAAAACTGTCACGACCCGTTTTCTGGGCACATGACCGGCACAATGATGAATATCCCATCACTGTAAGCTTTTCGATAAATTCTACCCATGAGTTTAGTCATTATCAAAATAACCATTCCTGAAGAAAATATATCAAATTTTCTTATTTGAAATTCATAGAGATGATTTGCACATAATAATAGATTCTCAATATAAAATACATTATTATGCTGACATACAAACCAAATGCCAAACCCCTGACCTAGATGTCCTAGACGATTACAGAGCAACATAATCTATAACAAAAGAGGGGTCTACCCGATAACGGGAAGGTCCAAAGTGATCTACTCCTCTAGCAGATATTCTTCGCTGGCAACCTGATTTGACCAAAAAGGTTGTACAAACAGTGTGAGCTTTTAAACTCAATGAGCGAATCGGCCTCGCGTTAATAAAATTCAAATACATTACCAGTCATGCAAGCATATCCGAAGGCTCATACTCAACCAATAGACAGAAGATAAAAATTCATCCAATTCAACAAATGTTACTAGTACTCGTCAATGGCAATATATCCCAGAGAGCGCACACAGGCCGGCTCACCAATTATGTATATTTCCACCATGACGCACAACATCATCCTTTTACATACAAGAAGATAAAAATTCATCCAATTCAACAAACGTTACTAGTACTCGTCAATGGCAATATATCCCGGAGAGCGCACACAGGCCAGCTCACCAATTATGTATATTTCCGCCATGACGCACAACCTCATCCTCTTAGCTAGGGCGCCTCACGGATTTATCACCAATCCGAGCTATATCCCTACTGAGGGAATCGTTGTCTCCACACTCATTGGTCAAGACACCCTGTCAACCGGGTTTTCCGCCTTGCCGTGAGAGGGGGTACTGTCCCACTCAATCACAATCAATAGCATTTCATATCATAATCAGAAGCTTAATATAATATTCATCCATATAACAGGTATAGTATATAACTATATTATAGCTTTATAAACCACAATTCAAGAGATTCAATCTTCACATCATCATGAGATACTTACTTTTTCTTATCCATACTTCTGGATTAATTATCTCATTATATTAGTCATTTTGAATCCAATTTCCCCCTATGAATCTTGGGAGTGTCCTACGACATACTTTTTATCACCAGTAATGCTAAAACTTTATTAAAACGGGGTCGTTTCACTCACCTGGATTCCGTACGAGCATCGCTTCTCTGAGTCATTACAGACAAAAGTACTCAGGTGAATTTTGGTGTTCTGCTACGAAGATTTTCATAAAAGATTAGAGAAAATACGTTAGGATTGTTTTCGTATAGATACTGTTCATACGTACGATTACTATTCATATATACGGTCACTATTCATACGGTTACTATTCATATGTATGATCACTATTCATACGTACGGTTACTATTTATACCAGAAATAGAGAATACAATCTGTAAAAGAGTACACCAGGTAAGTTCCCAGGAAAGAGTGGAGGGTCACACTGGACACACTTAAAAACCAGGTCTTTCCTTAGCCAAAACTTTCCTAGACATGTATTCTTCACAGTTTACATTCTATTTCGGTAATCAGAGAATCAAAATAACATATAAACAGCTAAGGGCAGTTTTTCTGATGTGGAAGATCATCCAAGGCCGCAACCACAGAGCATACTTAAGAAAATAACTTCTAAAATTTGAAAGACATAGAAAGGGCATAGTATCCTTACCTAAGCTGAAAAGGAAAGGCCCAAAATCTCAGAGGCCTAGCATTGAAGTAAGAGAAACTTAAGGAGAGAAGAAGAGAAGTTGAAGGTGTGAGTTTAGAAGTGAAATGGAAGGGCCTATTTATAGCAAAAGTCAAGGGTACTATTTGACACTATGCGCTAATAAAATATTCAATTTACTATTTATAAAAATGACATTTCTAATAATGCAGTTACTGTGCAAATAGCGGCAACGGCCGAAAATTTTTCTATTATTACTATTGAAAACTTAAAGGAAAAACTATCCTTTTACCTTAAACCTTTAAGTTTCTTTTTCAAATCAGTCCTTTCAATTTAGTCCCTGAGGGTATTTTTACACATAAAACATCATTTTCTCCTACAAACTTCTTTCTAGTTTTCTCTTATGACCAAACCACATCTAGTACTTGACATTTCGATTGTATAATGAACAGTATCGTATACGTAAATAGTATTATAAGGGTGAATAGTACCGTATACTGAAATAGTAACAGTAGTTTGTAAACAAATATTTATATTTTATTTTTCTTGGGTATTACATTATCACCCCCTTAAGAGAATTCGGTCCCCCGAATTCAAAACTCATCTCAAGACTGAAATAAATGTGATTACTTCGTCCATATCTCATCCTTTGCATCTCTTTCTTCCAAAACCTTATCACACCCTTGGTGAGATTTACAAGAATATTATACCATTGACTGTGAACTCTAAACCGCATTATCAATAATTTGCATAAGACTTTTGCCTTTTCTAAACAGCAAGTAATCTCTTCCTCATCAGTTTGATCTTCTCCACAACCTTTTGTACCATAAAGTGTCTCATCCTCATAACCTTTACCAAACTCAAACCACCTAATCAGAGACGAACTTTGTCTCTATGTAAAACCTCAAATAGGTGTCTTCTCAACAGTGGCACGTGGTCTTTCCAGTTTATACTGAATATCAGAACACAAGCTACCATACACATAGCTTATAACTTTTACGAATACAAGTATCCTACCCGAAGGCATCATTTTGGCCATAGGCAATATTCTTGCCCGAAGGCGATCATTCTACCTTAAGGCGATACTCTCAGCTGAATGCGTCATATAAAAGGAAAAAATCACGTAAAATTATTACATAAATCTCTAGGAAGAACAATCCTAGAAAATGTGTTAAGTAAATAACATACTCCTCATGCATAATTATATATATGGAAATTCCTCTCACCTCAATGACTCATATAAAGTCGTATCCCTTCAATGATTAGGGCAAACCCATAGTTCTCTATGTATAGGTTCATAAAATACTTATTTAGCACTCCTCCATAGCTCAGAAATGCAATGAAATATCATTTTAGTAACTCTTCTCAGTCAAAAGGATATTACCATACTCTGCTTTAGAATTTTCATAATCAAGTACGAAATATAAGTCCAACATCTTCTCATTCCTCAAGTTCTTTCAGTAAAAGTAATCACTTCAACAAAGAAGATCTAAATACTAACTTAAATTTTATTTCTAGTACATAAATAATTTTAATACATGAAGCTTAGACCAAATATAGCTTTAGGTACAAACAAAAGAAAAATAAATTAAGGACGAGAAGGCTTTTGAAATGTAAAAGGTGCTCCAGGTCTAGAAGAGGAAGGTGCTTCAGACCTTAAGGAGGAAGCTAATCGTTGCAGCCTAGAAAGGGTTTCTGGAGGAAGAGCCTGAGAAATTTGACGAAGAGCAGAAGTTACTCCGTTCATACATTCAATACACCTTGCTTGTTGGTCACGAAAATTTTGAGTTGCAAACATTGAATGTCTATCAACTCGATTAGCTAGTTCCCCGAAACGACGGTTTATCAGTTTCTCTTGGTTTTCAAAGAGATGATTTATTAGTCGCTTCTGGTCCTCTGTCTTGTATTCCAGGCTCTCTATCTTACGCTCCAGATTTTCGATCTTACGCTCCAGGAACGCAAGCTTATTTTCTGAGGATGTTGCAGTGCTGTCCTCTTCCAACTCTATTACATCCCTCTTTCTCTTCTTAATTTCTGGTGACCTGTCTACAGGTCTCTTCCCTTTGTTATCTCCGAGACTTAGATTTAAATCAAGCTCTACATTGCCAGTCTCAAAATTCAAGTTGAAAGACTTATTATCGGCCATTGCTCTAGGGATCTCAGAAATAACTTCGAATGAGAAAGGAATGGATATTGAGAAATAGGTATGTAATGAAAGAAGTTCGCTTGGTGTGATGAGTGGGGTAACGGGCGTACAAGATTTATAGACAACCCGAAGCCCCTGGAGCTAAAGCCACCACAACCTACACGCCGCTCGCTATAAGGTTTACAGATCACATACGTCGCAATGCCAGCAATTAATGTCGGACATGCAGATAAATAGTAAATGCAATTAACATAAGTCAAAGATTTCCTCAAAAAAAATTTCGGCTAATCTTGACCTTTCTCAAAATTTTGACTAACTACGCTCTTCAGTCTGAGATTTTCTCCCTCTAAACTTGTTTTATTCTGTAATCCCATATCACGATGTCCCTCTATGATTAGGTAGCCTCATATTGGCCGTATCTTAGATTCTAATCGGTGTTTTTACTCTAGACTTACACATAATATATATGTAAATATATATATTTTAAAACAAAGTTAACTGCTTACGGTCGCATGCCTTAAGCATTATCATGATGTAAGGAAATCACTGCCTTTCATTTGCCCATGAGAGCATTATATGCAAGTATGTGTAACCATGAAGATATATCATCATCTACACATTTCATTCTATCCAAGTCATTTTGATTTCACATCTCTATGAGTATATGTAGGATCATCACATATTCTCCTTGATCGTAGCCTTCACTCATTATGCATGAATAACATACATACATGTAATTACAACATGATTCAATCAGTTATGTATATTATACTCAACTGAAGGCTCTCAAGAACAACACAATAAAACAGAGAAATGCATTTCAGTTCATCATAAAAGCATCCAAGGCAATCTTTAATGGCTATATTATTAACTTCTTTGAATTTCGGAAAATGCCAACGGGAGAAATGGGAAAACCAAGTAAAATCGGCCGCAAATCCACCGAATACTGACCTTCGTGGTTTTGGCATTAATGCAATGTGCTATCGGTGTGCACGCCTACCCTAGACTTCTGGCTTCCAGCTTGCAGAAATCCATAGGTTGATCGTGTAGGGGTGCGGTGAAGAGATATCTTCTTTGTCTCTTAGTCTAAATTTTTTTTCTATAAAAACCTTCTCAGCGTTCTCAGTTACCACACCACAAAGGGTAATAACCTCTGAGCCTACAATCCCCCAGTATTCCTCTCGCCTCATACTCTTACAAAAATTTCTAAATTTTTCCAAATCATGGCCTCAAGGAAGTACATTGATCTCACAGTAGAGGCTAAGGAAGAAGAACTTGACTTAAACTTAAGTTTATGCAGGGACAAGGGCAAAAGACCTCTTGAGGGATCTCGAGAAATTCAAATGGAGAAGAAGATGAAGAAGATTGAGGAAGCCGAGGAGATTAGCACAGGCCATAGCTTAGAGGACAAAATCGCCTGTTTAGAGCAGGAGGTGAAGATTCTCAAGAAGATGATAGAGGACCTGGAGAAGTTAACCAAACGCAATAACGCGGCAATGACTTCGAGAATAGATAGGTTCTTCTATTGGTCCACCCAGTGCTTCTGCAATCAACAGCAAAGAAGTGTTGATTATATGAATGGAATTTACACTACCCTCCGCGACATTGCTATGTCTCTTGCTCCAAGGAATGGTCGAGGGGTGATGATACAATACAACCCTCCTAATCCAAGACCAGCTCGCTTTTAGATTACTCATGCATGAGTAAACTTCTCTTTCCTTTTTTTTTTTTTGCAATGTAATCCTTCAGTGTTTTTTTTTAATGCAAGTGGTTTCTTTTATTGGCTGGTACCCTAAAATAATATAGCTACACAAAATCAATCATGAATTCAGCTTATAAAATCCACCATATAAAATTTTGATCCGACAGCAACGGAATCAAAACAAATAACAACTTTTCCATGACTAAGTTCAAAAGTGTAGCCACATCTGTCTAAAACTAAAACTGAGAACATAATTCCTAAGCAGAGATAAGTCTCGGAGGGAAAGGAAATGAAAACATCCTACAGGACCTTCAGTAGAGCCGTCTCTCTATAGTTGTGCCCGAGTTCATAACGATAGAGGAGGTCCCACTAAGGTTACCTTGCTCTGTAATCACTAGGAGACCTAACAACCATTGCTCTGATACCAACTTTGTCACGACTCGTTTTCTGGGCACATGACCGGCACAATGATGAATATCCCATCACTGTAAGCTTTTCGATAAATTCTACCCATGAGTTTAGTCATTATCAAAATAACCATTCCTGAAGAAAATATATCAAATTTTCTTATTTGAAATTCATAGAGATGATTTGCACATAATAATAGATTCTCAATATAAAATACATTATTATGCTGACATACAAACCAAATGCCAAACCCCTGACCTAGATGTCCTAGACGATTACAGAGCAACATAATCTATAACAAAAGAGGGGTCTACTCGATAACGGGAAGGTCCAAAATGATCTACTCCTCTAGCAGATATTCTTCGCTGGCAACCTAATTTGACCAAAAAGGTTGTACAAACAGTGTGAGCTTTTAAACTCAATGAGCGAATCGGCCTCGCGTTAATAAAATTCAAATACATTACCAGTCATGCAAGCATATCCGAAGGCTCATACTCAACCAATAGACAGAAGATAAAAATTCATCCAATTCAATAAATGTTACTAGTACTCGTCAATGGCAATATATCCCAGAGAGTGCACAGAGGCCGGCTCACTAATTATGTATATTTCCACCATGACGCACAACATCATCCTTTTACATACAAGAAGATAAAAATTCATCCAATTCAACAAACGTTACTAGTACTCGTCAATGGCAATATATCCCGGAGAGCGCACACAGGCCGGCTCACCAATTATGTATATTTCCGCCATGACGCACAACCTCATCCTCTTAACTAGGGCGCCTCACGGATTTATCACCAATCCGGGCTATATCCCTACTGAGGGAATCGTTGTCTCCACACTCATTGGTCAAGACACCCTGTCAACCGGGTTTTCCGCCTTGCCGTGAGAGGGGGTACTGTCCCGCTCAATCACAATCAATAGCATTTCATATCATAATCAGAAGCTTAATATAATATTCATCCATATAACAGGTATAGTATATAACTATATTATAGCTTTATAAACCACAATTCAAGAGATTCAATCTTCACATCATCATGAGATACTTACTTTTTCTTATCCATACTTCTGGATTAATTATCTCATTATATTCGTCATTCTAAATCCAATTTCCCCCTATGAATCTTGGGAGTGTCCTACGACATACTTTTTATCACCAGTAATGCTAAAACTTTATTAAAACGAGGTCGTTTCACTCACCTGGATTCCGTACGAGCATCGCTTCTCTGAGTCATTACAGACAAAAGTGCTCAGGTGAATTTTGGTGTTCTGCTACGAAGATTTTCATGAAAGATTAGAGAAAATACGTTAGGATTGTTTTCGTATAGATACTGTTCATACGTACGATTACTATTCATATATACGGTCACTATTCATACGGTTACTATTCATACGTACGATCACTATTCATACGTACGGTTACTATTTATACCAGAAATAGAGAATACAATCTGTAAAAGAGTACACCAGGTAAGTTCCCAGGAAAGAGTGGAGGGTCACACTGGACACACTTAAAAACCAGGTCTTTCCTTAGTCAGAACTTTCCTAGACATGTATTCTTCACAGTTTACATTCTATTTTGGTAATCAGAGAATCAAAATAACATATAAACAGCTAAGGGCAGTTTTTCTGATGTGGAAGATCAGCCAAGGCCGCAACCACAGAGCATACTTAAGAAAATAACTTCTAAAATTTGAAAGACATAGAAAGGGCATAGTATCCTTACCTAAGCTGAAAAGGAAAGGCCCAAAATCTCAGAGGCCTAGCATTGAAGTAAGAGAAACTTAAGGAGAGAAGAAGAGAAGTTGAAGGTGTGAGTTTAGAAGTGAAATGGAAGGGCCTATTTATAGCAAAAGTCAAGTGTACTATTTGACACTATGCGCTAATAAAATATTCAATTTACTATTCATAAAAATGACATTTCTAATAATGCAGTTACTGTGCAAATAGCGGCAACGGCCGAAAATTTTTCTATTATTACTATTGAAAACTTAAAGGAAAAACTATCCTTTTACCTTAAACCTTTAAGTTTCTTTTTCAATCAGTCCTTTCAATTTAGTCCCTGAGGGTATTTTTACACATAAAACGTCATTTTCTCCTACAAACTTCTTTCTAGTTTTCTCTTATGACCAAACCACATCTAGTACTTGACATTTCGATTGTATAATGAACAGTATCGTATACGTAAATAGTATTATATGGGTGAATAGTACCGTATACTGAAATAGTAACAGTAGTTTGTAAACAAATATTTATATTTTATTTTTCTTGGGTATTACAAAAACAATGTGAGTTATAAAACTCAGTGAAGGAGATGGCTAAGCTGTAATACAAATCGAACAATTTAACATTACAAAAAAAAATGGCCATGGGCCAATATCTCAAACCAGAAATAAGGTTTAGTAAGCATACCGGATCTTTAGCATCCGCAAAGCATCAAACGGGTGCACATGACAAGGCACCAATTGGGAGCTAAGCTCACCTAGGCCACCTCCTTGCCATATGGCACCATGACATCCAACTAATGGTACATGTCAATGGCAATGTGCCAATTGAGAGTCTACCTCACCCAGGCTACCTCTCTATCATGACGCGATCTCACCTCATCGATCGAGTGCCAATTGGGAGCCATGCTCACCCAGGCCTCCTCCCCTACCTTGCCATAAGAGTCGCTTCCCACAGCTCACTGGCCAAGGCACCAATTGGGAGCCATGCTCACTTAAGCCACCTCTTTGGCCCTGACGTGAGGGTGTATTCCACTAGTACCAAACAACACAATTCGCAATTCAACCATAGAGAAATACTAAACAGCATATAAACACATAGCAAATGTAAGGTAATGCTAACAATGTATCTCCATAATACCATTGTGTGAAACCATAAAGTAGTAAAATCTACTCTTAGGCTAGCATGATATAATATGATGTCCTCTTGTAATTAATTTAAGAATCCACAATTATACCCATACAAAAATGGTTAATTTACTACATATTCCATACGACATCCATTCATCATGATTCTTCACTTTAATTAATTCCTAAGAATTTTCATGCTATCTAATTTAGAAAAGGAACTTTCATATTCCTTAATTTTATAAATTCCTTCTACCACATAATTTACAACAATTTTCATGTTGCACAATTTAGTGAAACTCTCATTCCTCCAAATCAGTAAAGTATTACTATGTTACTTGTGAGTATCAAATATTCAGAAAGAAGTGTAATTAACAAGAATGGACATTATGCTTCCAACATTGACAAATTTAATACATTAAGTTATCAATGATACAAAAATTCAAATTTTACTACCCAACTTTCGTTTTAAAAGGTTTCTCTATTCCTAATTCCGGGAGACTACCCTATGCCTCATTACATAATGAAGAATCTAAAATTTGGATTAAAGTTTGTCTGTTTCACTCACCTGGATTCCAACAATATCTTTCTGTAACCCAAACTTCAACCAAAGGTGTGAACGTAACTTCAAGAGAACAAATATATGAATTTTCCTGTGACTGTTGAGTGCTTTACTTGTGTGGGTGTGTGGCGGCAAGTGCTAGAAGGAGAGGATTTAGGGCCTCTCCAATATCCCAAAAGTATTGGACTCTCCAATACTTTCATCTAAGCATCAGATTGAAGCCACGGACTGCCCAAATCGAGCATAAAATATTGGAGAGTTTAAGTCGTTAGATCCACATGATTCAAGGGTTTAAATCGTATTCACCTAATAAATAGTTTATTCACCTAGTTTTCTATCTAAGATTTTTCCTTTTACCTTTTGCTTGCTTTAAGATCATATTTAACTTCATCTAGGTCCATCGTTACAGAATATACTTTGCTTTGAATTTAAATCGACCTCTGTAAACTTTTGAGTTTATTCAGTTTAGTCTCTCTAATACCTTCTACGTGATCTAGGTCGTCCATGGCATCAAACAGACGGCCTAGGTGAAAGTATTGGAGAGTCCAATGCTTTTTGGGTACTAGAGAGGCCCCAAATCCAAAAGGAGAAAGGTGGACAACTATCTCTCTAGGTTAGATGGAAAGAAGAGTCTTAGTGAGAGTAAGAGACAAATGGGGCAATTAGGTTTAGGTCAAGGCAAATTATCTTGTATTAATTTGATTTCCACTAATTAAGGGTGACTAAGGTTATGATAGGGAGGGGAGTGGCAACTAGGGCTATAATAAGAAGCAATGATTTTATTTTAATTAATATTTATTTAATTTCTTAATTGACTAAACCTAGATTTCCTATTAAGTTGTTTTGTAGACTTTATGGTAATAAAGTGTGTGTCTAGGGTTACAAAGGGAGAGAAGTGGCGGCCAAGAAAAAGAGAAGGGTGACTAGGGTTTTAAATTGATGGAAAGAGACAAGGATTTGATTGAAAGAGATGAGGTGCAAATTTCAAACTTTCCTTCCTAGTAGTCATAAGGGATTTTCACGCCTAATCTTAGGAGATTTCCTTAATTGCTTCATTAATCTCTCTCTCCCTTCATTATGCAAAGTTTCCTTTTTCTTTTACTTATGTTGCCATCAACTATATATTTTATTTCTATTATTGCTATTAATACATATATATATATATATATATATGTGTGTGTGTGTGTGTGTGTGTGTGTGTGTGTGTGTTTGTGTATTTATCTTGCTAGCATTATTAGTATATGTCATTTATTCACATATAATTAGTATTATTTCACTATTATTATTATTATTATTATTATTATTATTATTATTATTATTTATGCTCTTTCACTCCATGGGCCCCATGTCACCTTTCTGTGTCCAAGATGTCCCTACGTGGTGCCCCGTCATCAATCATAATGCAAAACAAGCTATACAACAAAGAATTTCGCATCCACATACCAAAATCCAAGTAACATTTTTCCAAAACACAAAAAAAAAAAGAAACAGATATAGAAATTTTAAATTTACAAGTATTACAGTATTACCCCCTTTTAGGAAATTCTATCCTCCAAATTTTTATTTGCCTAAGGTTACAAATGGATGTGGATATCTAGCACGTATATTTGCTTTGGTACGCTATGTTTACACACAGCATCTGTCTATTAGCAAAAAAAATTTTCACATGTCCGAACTTACGCTTTCTTATGACGTCGTAATACTTGGGGTATTACACTATGTGAATGATTTTGTTACTTAATCAAGGTTATTTTCATTTTTGAGTGTTTAATTTTATTATTGATGCATTTTATGGTCTAGCCAATCATGAAATTGATTTTAGGGTTTGTCTATGAGTTTGGAAAAGCTATATATGAACATGCTCTAAATTGAATACCATAATTAAACCTAGGAATAAAGTTTCATGGTTGTGTGGTTGTTTTCAAATGCCTCTATGCCTTCATGCCTTTTCTCATTTTGTTTTAACTAAGGAATTAGTAAAGCAAAAAGGATTAAAAGATGATTAAGTGCCAAGGAATTGGGTTTAATCACATTAGAGGCTTTGCCATCAAATTAAGGAGCTTAATAATTGATTAAGGGTAATTTCATTCACCGGGTGAACAATATGGTGAAGTTAGATCCCTACCATTGTTTTATTGATAGTGTTGTAAGTCAATTTGAATCTCTCACACCCTTTGCCTTTGCTTTTAATTAGTTTTTTGTCATTTAAGTTATCAAAGTAATTTAGAGCTTCCTTTAATCTAAATTACATAGTCTAAATAGTATAGAGTGGCTATGTGGGTACTTGACCCCATTAATCTCTATGGAAACTATAAGTTAAGCATGATTATATTATTCAACATATAATGTCACGACCCGTTTTCTGGGTACATGACCGGCACAATGATGAATCTCTCATCACTGTAAGTCTTCTGATAAATATATCAAATTTTCTTATCTAAAAATCATAGAGATGATTTGCATGTAATAATAGATTATCAATTTAAAATACATTATTATACTGACATACAAGCCAAATGTCGAACCCCTGACCTAGATGTCCTAGACGATTACAAAGCAACATAATCTACAACAATAGAGGTGCCTACCCGATAGCGGGAGGGTCCAAAGTGATCTACTCTTCTAGCAGATATTCTTCGATGGCAACCTGATCTGAACAAAAAGGTTGTACAAACAGTGTGAGCTTTTAAACTCAATGAGCGAATCGGCCTCGCGTTAATAAAATTCAAATACATTACCAGTCATGCAAGCATATCCAAAGGCTCATACTCAACCAATAGACAGAAGATAAAAATTCATCCAATTCAACAAACGTTACTAGTACTCGTCAACGGCAATATATCCCAGAGAGCGCACACAGGCCGGCTCACTAATTATGTATATTTCCGCCATGACGCACAACATCATCCTTTTACATACAAGAAGATAAAAATTCATCCAATTCAACAAACGTTACTAGTACTCGTCAATGGCAATATATCCCGGAGAGCGCACACAGGCCGGCTCACCAATTATGTATATTTTCGCCATGAAGCACAACCTCATCCTCTTAGCTAGGGCGCCTCACGGATTTATCACCAATCCGGGCTATATCCATACTAAGGGAATCGTTGTCTCCACACTCATTGGTCAAGACACCCTGTCAACCGGGTTTTCCGCCTTGCCGTGAGAGGGGGTACTGTCCCGCTCAATCACAATCAATAGCATTTCATATCATAATCAGAAGCTCAATATAATATTCATCCATATAACAGGTATAGTAGATAACTATATTATAGCTTTATAAACCACAATTCAAGAGATTCAATCTTCACATCATCATGAGATACTTGCTTTTTCTTATCCATACTTCTGGATTAATTATCTCATTATATTCGCCATTCTGAATCCAATTTCCCCCTATGAATCTTGGGAGTGTCTTACGACATACTTTTTATCACCAGTAATGCTAAAACTCTATTAAAACGGGGTCGTTTCACTCACCTGGATTCCGTACGAGTATCGCTTATCTAAGTCATTACAGACAAGAGTTCTCAGGTGAATTTCGGTGTTCTGCTACGGAGATTTTCATGAAAGATTAGAGAAAATACGTCAGGATTGTTTTCGTACAGATACTGTTCATACGTACGGTTACTGTTCATATATATGGTTACTATTCATACGGTTACTATTCATATGTACGGTCACTATTTATACGTACGGTTACTATTTATACCAGAAATAGAGAATACAATCTGTAAAAGAATACACCAGGTAAGTTCCCAGGAAAGAGTGAAGGGTCACACTGGACACACTTAAAAACCAGGTCTTTCCTTAGCCAGAACTTTCCTAGACATGTATTCTTCACAGTTTACATTCTATTTCGGTAATCAGATAATCAAAATAACATATAAACAGCTAAGGACAGTTTTTCTGATGTGGAAGATCAGCCAAGGCCGCAACCACAGAGCATACTTAAGAAAATAACTTCTAAAATTTGAAAGACATAGAAAGGGCATAGTATCTTTATCTAAGCTGAAAAGGAAAGGCCCAAAATCTCAGAGGCCTAGCATTGAAGTAAGAGGAACTTAAGGAGAGAAGAAGAGAAGTTGAAGGTGTGAGTTTATAAGTGAAATGGAAGGGCCTATTTATAGTAAAAGTCAAGGGTACTATTTGACACTATGCGTTAATAAAATATTCAATTTACTATTCATGAAAATGACATTTCTAATAATGCAGTTAATGTACACCTTACGCGTACGATGAAAAATTTTTATGTTTATTACTATTGAAAACTTAAAGGAAAAACTATCCTTTCAACTTAAACCTTTAAGTTTCTTTTCAAATCAGTTCTTTCAATTTAGTCCCTGAAGGTATTTTCACATATAAAACGTCATTTTCTCCTACGAACTTCTTTCTAGTTGTCTCTTATGACCAAACCACATCTAGTACTTGACATTTTGATTGTATAAATGAACAGTACCATATACGTAAATAGTATTATACAGGTAAACAGTACCGTATACTAGCATAGTAACCATAGTTTGTAAACAAATATTTATATTTTATTTTTCATGGGTATTACATATAATGCTTTATATATGAATCATGCTCTTTACAATGAATTGAACTAACTATTTGGTTTGAAGAGAAATATCTTTTATGTAAGTTGGTTCAAATCAAGAAAAGTGATCATTGGATTGAAGAAAATAGAATACTAACATCATCTTTACTCAAAGAAATAACAAGCAAGAAAAATATTCCAAGAAATAAGGAATTTGAAGTTTTGAAGTTTTGAAAGCTTGGTTGCATCGAGATAGCCAATGAGCTTGACTGACTAGGTATACTTACAACAGGCTCAAAAATTTTATGTGAAATTCAATGATTTAAATTTGTATTTATTGGCTCAATATATCTTGAATAAAAAACATGTTTTAAATTAAAAAGATAATAAGTTTATAAAAAAAAATTTGATACTAAGCTTTGGTGTCACGCCTCAAATCCGAGGACATGACCGGCATAGTAGGGATCGATATCACCACTGTAAGCCTGACTTCACACACTGGCATCCTGTACATAATAAATGAAAATCTTTCCATCACAGAACTCACAATAATTCTAAGAGTCATATTCACTACAGAGTGATTTAAAGAACCCAACACTAACGTCAATCCAAACCAGAAAGGTTAAAGATTCGAATACCCGCCTACTCCTATACAAAGTCTCTAAAGAAGGTGAGTACAAAATACTCAGTGAGGAATGACAACTAGAAATCAAAAAGTAACACGTGTACCACTCACAGGGATGGGACCTTGAATAAGATCCCATCTAAAATTTACCACTGGACCAACATAATCCTTCACTACATAATCACATAGTTAAATACAACATCCTAAAGCAACATAGTTATTAAGCCAGGGCACGGCTAATACTGAGTTGCCTAGTTCAATATATAAAAACAAACTAATTATATAAGCATAATGTTCTCATCCAAGGCATGCCATCTATTAATATATCAACATATACGTCAACACCATAAAATGTGCATGGGGTAAACCTACAATGTCGTGGATTCATCCATCTCAAGAACTTCCTTCGCAGCAATATATATATATACACATATGAATGGATATATATATATATATATAATAGAATGTTCATCGCCTTTCCTTCACAATGTGGTTATAAAATGTTCATTGCCTTTCCTTCACAATGTGGCACCCCTAAGTGTGGCATTCCTGAGGGGTAGGGTTGCTAAGCCATCTCATGACTTGTTGTTAGGCCATTCCACTGACAACTCAATAATGCACCATCTCAGCATTTTAGGTCACCTAGACCAATTTAGCCCTATAGGCTTCTTTTACATTCCATATATGGCGCATTTTACTAGTTCCAATTCAAGGAAAACGTATACAATGCTTTAAACAATTTCCATTTTGATTCACCTCACAAACAATTATGTCAATGAATGAATTCTCTTCGTGCCATCTTAACGCAACAAAGAAAAATATGGGATAAGCATAACAGGGAATAATCATCTCACTGAAACAAGAAGATTTGATGGCACACAAGGAAATTCCATCACTAGAACACAAGAAAAACCAACACATAGAAGATGCCCATGCCCATTCACACTTTAAAGCATCTAAACATGATTGGCATGAAACATGAATGAAAGTAATATAACTCACCCATGGTTAGTTTACCTCATCGGTAACCATCTCAGACACACAAGAAATTTCATCTTAGTCAATGGAAATAAAACATTAGATGTAATATGACAAAAAGCTATTCACCCACATTATGCAACTCATCACATAATACTTAATAACAACGTAAAGGCATAGCACATCACTTATTCAAATTTCAAGGTAGCCAACATCATTCCCATAACCACTCTAAGATTCTTCCACATTACACCACGTCTAACAATTGTGGTCACCCATGGTGTTATTAGGAAGTTTATGTGATCATTTTTCCCATTTCTTCAATTGCACACAAATTTTGTTTAAACAAAAGAAATATATATATACATATATATATATATATATATATATATACACACAACACGCTTGTATACCATAATGCATTAAGCCAACCAAATGGCTATCATCCAATAATATGGATTCATACATAGTTTGCTATCATAAAGGAATTACTCGTACAAGCAAAAATAGATTAAGTAGATATAATTACTAAAAAAAAGGGTAATTTAACATAACCCATTAGATCCACTTGCAACCTAAGATTCCGTTAAAAGTTTTCCACCTCTAGATACTCTACAATCCAAGAACATCGTTAACTCCTGGGATAGAAGTCCAATGCATTAAGATAATTAAGGTTCTCCCATCTCAAAGAAAGGGAAGATGATTACTATTCTCAATAACTAATATTAGCATGTCCAACACTAAGTAAATTTAGAATCTCATCTCATGTTATCTCTAATATAAGTTTTATCACCACTATAATTTAAGAGATGAAAGAATACATCTCTTAGATCCTTTTTAATTATTTCATTTCTAACAATGGAAATGTGTAATTTCAATTAACATACAACTCACTCACAAGATTCAAGTTGTGTGAAGTAAAAATATTCCCTTACTTGGATTTGAAGCACTTTTGGCCTCCAAAGAAAACTCTGGTCCAAGCCTCAAACCTTGTCCAATCCTACGAGATATCAAAAAGCATCTCAGAACACAAAAATGCAAGAAACCTAACATGGCCACAACTCTCGGTCACAAGCTCCAGGTGGTGGCGCCTAGGGTGCCATCACCCCTGAACGTTGTTGCCCTCTGTTGTGTGACGCGTCAGGCGCCATGGTCTACAACCATGAAGGGAAGTTTGGTTTTGGTCCCAAATCTTTCAAATCTTCTCCATTTTTCATGATCCCTTCAATGGGATTTCATCCTTGGTGTTCTATGATCAATTTGGCATCAAAACCCCAAGCTAAAACCATGGTTCCAAGCTTGAATAATCAATTTCCCAAACCAAACCCTAACATTATCCTTACTTCTTCCATCTCAAGAAATTCGTTCTTAATCTTATTAAATCCATGAATTGGTGGTTCCAAACCCATCTACAAACATCCTAGAGGGCTACAAATTACTAACCAAGCTTCAAATCTTGCAAAAAAAACTCATGTCCATCCTACATGCCTAAAAATCTGAAAATGGCATAAAGAGAAGGGAAAGGAAGAACTCACCTTACTTCCCTTGCCTTTTTTGGTGCGGTGGCTCACCGAAGATCCGTGTCGTTACTGGAGAGTAGCAATCGGAGGCTTAGGTGAAGAGATTTGGGTGAAAGATGAAGAGGGATGGTGACTTTAGCATGAAGGGAAGAGTTGTGAGAGAGAGGTGTTGAAGGACATAAAATGAAGTGTGTGAGTGAGTTTAGAATAAATAACCTTTATGGGGAAATTACCTCTTTGCCCTCATATTAACCCATGGTCAATTTTAGCAGTGGCATACTCGTAATTTTCCCAACTCCTGTTATTTTTCCTCCTCACTAAACACCACACATTTCTCATCACCATCTTTTCCATTTCCTTAATGTATCACATAATTCTTTTCTTATTTTCACTTTAGTCCCTCCACGGACTCAGTAATCCTCTATGCCCCTTCGTCACGTGTTCATGTCACCCAAGGTCACTTATTATTTCATAGAACTTGCCACTTTAATCCTTGAATTTTTCCTTCCAGAAAAACGAAAAATTTTCCTGCACTCAACATATTCCTTACGAAATTCCAATAACTAATATCCAAAAATAGCAAATATTACATTTGGTCAACATTTTTATCATATCTCCTAAACTATGATAGATATTTGAACAAAACTCATCTTATTTTAAACTAGACTTAAAAGAGCTTTCCAACAATGCATCATTTGCTTATGAATATTTAAAGTTCAAATAAGAAAGTTATGAATATTTAAAGTGAACCTGAAAATTTCAAGTCAACTGGTAGCACCTAGAAGTTTATTGCTTCTAACCTTTGGTCACTGTTTTGGTCATATCTCCTAAATGGTAAAGAGGTTTCGAATGAAACTTTCTCATTTGAAACAAGACTCAAATAGCTTTTTGACAATATATCATTTGCTTAAAATAAAGTTCCAATGAGAATATTATGACTATTTAAAATGGACTTGAAAGTTACAAGTCAACTGAAAGTTTTTCAAAGAGTAAGAGGTCAACCGCTTACGAGCAATCAGTCGACCGGTTGCCTAAAAAGTGTTTATAATGGTCATATTTGAGTCGACAGTCGACCGATACATGTTAGAACAGCTTTTTTTTTAAGTGTATAACGGCTCTTTTTGATCTTGAACGGCTATATTTCAAGGAGCCTTATATATATAACCTCAAAAACACATTTTTATAATAGATTCAAGTGTTATAATAAGATATTTCACTTGTTTATCTTCTTTAAGAGAGACACAAATATCATTGAGCCAACACTTGCATAATCTCTATTATTTGAATTCTTAAAGCTTCATCTTGTATATCTACTCTTAGAGAGAGCTTGTTTGAGCGATTTGTTTCTTCTAAAAGCTTTTTAAGACAAGGATGGTCCATGTCCATCCCTTGAGAGAAAAACCAAGAGTAAGGAATCTCTTGGAGTGATTAACCCTAGGGAGAGAGAAGTGTTCTATTTTAGAGAGAGAAATAACTCTAGCTTAAGTTGGAAATTGTATAGGCTCACAAGTGAACGATTAAACTTGTGGTATTAGTGAAGAATTCTCGAGGGAAGTCTTAAGGATTGAATCTAGGCTTGGGATTGAAGCCAAACCTGAATAAATCTTTGAGTTTACTTTTTCTATCCCTACATTCTTTACATTTCAATTTGATTATTTGATGCTCTATTTTTAGTTTGATTTTTGCCTCAAGCATTGATCAATTGTTGCTTGACTTACTTCCTTAAATATATTTCGAGTGAACTAATTGTTATTTGCTCTATCTTCCTTCAAAATCACCACCATTAGAAGTGTTTTTGAAAAGATTTTTGAAAATAACTCAAGTTTTTTCTAACATCACCATGTTGTTACCATGTTTCAAAGCTCGCGTTTGCAAAGGAACATCTACCCAAGGAGTAGCGAACGTTTGAAGCCTCCCAACCCTCTTTCCCTCAAGGGTTGGTGTATTTTGTTGGAGTCTCTTACTCTGTTATTTTGTTGTAACCTTCTAGTATGCTCTGTGGTTTAATACGACACTTAGGAAGGGAATATTTTGGGAATAGAGAATGTATGACTATCATGTACTTGACTCATTCTTTTGTATGTGATTCTTTATATTCCTTACTACATTTTGTGCTGGATTAGAATAGTTAGAAACATAGTATATTAACGTAATGCAAACTTTTATATTTTGTTAAGAATGAAATTGACTATGTAAATTTCTATCTTCCTTCTTGGAGATATTGTTTGTTATGGGAGTTTATGTTGTATGTATATCATGATATTTCTTATGGGGTAAGACTATGGGAGTTTAGGCTCACAGCACCAGGGAAGACCCCTATGTCATGCTGATCACATGCCTTGGGGGGCTCATGACAATTCCATGGGTTTTCTTCAACCAAGTAAGTGATCGCTTTCATCTCCATGTAACAGTCATAAGAAACAAAGATAATCTATTCAGTTAAAATATGTTTTAGTGTTCTTGTTTTTATTATCTTCATCAAGGAAGTGTTCTTGATGTCTTTCATGTTAGGGATGGCAATGGCATGGGGGCGGGGAGTGCCTCCCTTATCCCTATCCCCACCCTCGATCCCTGCCGGGGGAAAATTTTAGCCCCCACCCCCAATCACCCCGAGGGTTTTTTATTTTTTTTGGACAAGAAGAAAACATAGGCTACTAAGTCCTAAAACACTAGCAAAAACATACCACGAGAAGAAAAATACAGATGTCAACAATGATAGTTCAACAAAAAACTAGAGATTTCAGCAAAAACCATACCAAAAACTAGGGAGTTTAGCAAAAACCATACCAGGAGAAAAAAAAACTAGAGAGTTCACCAATAGCCATATGAGAATTTGGGCATTCATGTTCGGATTTGGGCTTTTTTTTGACAAATCAAGCAAAATTCAGCAGATCGATCATCGGTGAGAAGAGCGAGACTAAGAGGACGACGATGATGGGAGCACGATGACTAAGAGAGGAGATGACAGTGAGGGAGCAAAGCAGCAAGACGACGAGGGAGTAAAGAGCAGAGATGCGTACACCACGACAATGAGCAGAGAGCAAAGCTTAGGAGGCCACAACGGCGAGTAAAAAGCAGAGTTGGTGAGGCCACGACGGCTTCGGTGAGTAGAGAGCAGAGCTGTAAAGGAATTGAGGAAGGGATTACTGGATTAGGGTTTTCTAAAAATCTGAATGGGAAATAAAAATTAGGAGGGAAATTGAATTAGGTGGAAGGGATTGGAAATTTGAGAGTTTAAGATTTTTTATTAAATTAATTTTGTATTTATAAAAAGTCTTAAATATCCTCATATTATATATATATATATATAAAATTTAAAGGTATTTTAGTAATTTTAGTAAAATTATTAAAATGCCCTTCGGGAACGGGGACCCCGAGGAGCGGGAAGTGCGATCCCTATCTCTATCCCCGTTTAACTTTCAGGGAGACTTTTTTCCCCACTCACAGAGCCCCGAATTTGAGTCCTCATTGTCATCTCTAAATAACGGCAAAAAAACAGCTACTTCTTTTAAGGTTAGCTTAGACAAGGATCTCAATTACTTTTCTCTCCCTTGAAGTTTGGTGTCAGTCCTGTTAGGTTGAGTTGTGTTGTGTTCTATCCAGCTAGTCAGATGAGTAGCTAATCTGAGACGACTTAATGTTTTCTGCATTTGAACTTATTGATCTAAACATTATTTCGCACAACTGTCATTTCCTGAAATTTGCATGTTCTGATAAAGCTTATACCTATTAATATCTGCTTCTTGTAACTATCTTTTATTATTATTATTTTAATCTGAAATGATTATTGATTTCAACTCACAAAAACATGAGAGACTGTTGCAAATAACTCATGCGACGATTAGAATTATTTGGACTTCCATGAGCACATAAGATATTTTCCTCACACAGATATCTAATAATTTCCTATTTTTCCTTTATCTGAAAATTGTCACATATATATATATATATATATATATATAACATAAGGAACTGTTGCAAATAATTCATGCGACGATTGGAAGTATTTGGACTTCCATGAGCACATAAGATACTTTCCTCACACAGATTTCTAATAATTTCCTCTTTTTCCTTTATCTGAAAACTGTTATATATATATATATATATATATATATGGCAAGAAAGATTTACGTTTTTCCTTTGGTCAATGTATGAGGCATATTGAGAATGAATTAGTTGAGAATTATGTGGCATGATAATTTCAATTGTGCATGTATTATGAGAATTGTGAAAATAGTACGGGAGGAACCCACTCGGAACGTTTGTACTACAGCAGATCTATAGTCCTTAGCACATCTTGGTTATAAATTTCGACTAGCAGAGATGTGAAAGGGGATATGGAGGGTTATCTTGGAGGGTTCATGAAGAGGGTTGATACCGGAGAGTTATGTAATGTTCTATTTGAGGTTCCTCCTGGGACTATGTTTGCCTTATCGATTTTATTTTCTTTTTAATATAAAATTTTGATTTGGACAAGTTATTTTTACGACCATACTATGATTTCATGTTTTAAAGCAAGGTTTTTGTTTGCTTATATCGTTGCAGATTTGTTGCTCACTTAGCTTATAGCTCACCCCCTTTCCTTAGTTTCTTTCCCCCCCTCAGATAGTAACCCTGAATCTGAGTTCCCTTTAGCTGAGTAGCAGTAGAGTGTAGCTGATCCGTCGAAGTTCAACTTGTATCTTGGGCTGGTACAACATTTTGGTTCCTAAATCGTACATATGTATTTTGGAACTCCAGTAAAAAGCTCCCTAATTCCGTAGGCAAACTCTCGTGACCTGTGTTATATGTCTGTATGACGTCTGTATGTTTGGTTGCTCATATGTAGATGGATGTTGTAGAAAAGAACATGTTATGGTTTTTGTCAGATCTTTATATGTATAAAGGCTATATGATATATGTTTAAGGCATACCAATTGGAATGTTTGTTGACATGTGTGTTATGCGTGATTCTTCTATGTTGAGGCTTACGAGGATAGGATGGTCTCGTTCTGTGCCAGTCACACTTCATGTCAGCCGTGACAATAGAGCAGTTACTTCCAGGTATTGGAAGGTCCTGAGTATCAATAAGACCATGGTGGCATTGTCTGGAGGAGGAAGGGCAAAAAGCATAGGGTTGAATAAGGCTCTGGTTTATTGTTATTATAATTATTATTAAATTTAATTTATTTTTAGTTGCTAGTAGTATAGTATACCAGTACATGACGCTGACATGACTAGGCAAACATTAAGTTAGATGACGAAAGTGAAACAAAGCAAAATTAAGGGACTAAAGTGAAACTTAAGGTAAAGTTAAAGGACTAAAAATACATTTACTTATATTGTATTTGACATCCTTTTAATTAAAAAGATTACTAATTTCCCTAATATAAGAAATATGATACAAAAACTTTATTATTTATTTTGTCAATTAAAATTAACTTTTTTTACCTAATATAACATTTTGACTTTAATATTATTATTATGACATTAATGAAAAACAGTTATGATATTAAAACATTAACTTAAGTAAATTGAAAAAGAAACTTTTTACAATACGCTATGAAAAACTGGATGATAAGTCAAAACCGAAAGTACTACCAATTAGCACAATTTAACTTTTATTTAAAATTTTTGAACCATATTCCATTTAAAATTAATTTTATTAATTTCTAACTGAATTTCTTGAAGAACATCATTAAAATCCCGTCATAGCTCACGCTTCTTAAACATGATACCTATTATTTTGCATGACGAAACAGTACAGTAGAATAAGATACATGGGTTGAACTTGACTACAAAGGACATATAAAATATTGAATAGACTTGAACTAGCTTTTTACCTTATTTGTGGTTTCCCATATTTAAATCTCATAATATTAAAAACATAAATGCTCAGCTTGATGAAGTCTAGTTTCACCAACAACTTCAGTCATAAATAGGCAAACAAGCTGTCATTACATCCGAAATATCTTACTCGTAATTACTGCATAGTGCAGCTTCTACCTAATCAGCCGAGAAATCAGATACTCTACCTGACAAGAAAAATGTAAACCTACCTGAAAGTTACAACACTGTCAACTACTTAGTCCTACCTTAATAGATGATAATATAGTAGGTTTGAAGCAATCTAGATAATAATAGAAAACAACACTAGAAACGTAATTAAAATAAACAGCTCAGTCATGAATGTTGTCAGCAAAGGCTTGTCGGCAGACGGTTGCAGGTTGATCATCAACTTAGCTATCCGGCAAAGATATGTTAATATCAGTAGCCGATTGTCTTGAGTCTGGCATAGAATGCATGTTCACCCAATTTTCTCGTCGGAAGGTTGAGGGAGAAGTCAGGTTAGAGTTAAGGGTTCCAGAATTTTGCAGTACATGTCCCCCACCCATGCCATCTTCTTTCTCAGCATTAGTTGAGGGTGGTACAGAAGACACTGCAATGGCCGGAGTAACAGTAGCCGCCGGTGCATAATCAGACTTGGGTTTCTTTGGTTTCTGGTCTTGCTGGTTGCTTGGTAGAAAACTTCCCACCACCACCTGATATAACAGAGGACATGCAGAAGCCATCTAAGTGATCCTCCATTTTGAGCAAGGAATTTGATTCAATTTTCAAGGTAAATAATATAAGCTACCACAGCTATTCTTCTACACCATCTACTAAGGCGTGCTAGCTAGGGATGGGAATTGAGCATCCAGCCGGGCCAGAACCTAAAAAATCCAGGCTCGGAATTGATTGTTGGGCCCAAGGGCCAAGCTTGGACAAAGTTTCAAGAACCCGGCTGAGCCTGGGCCACCCAATCTGGCTCTATTTGTATATATAATTATAAAATTCAATTTATATATAGAATATATTATATATTATATATTTTTTACCTTTTTTTATAAATTATAAGAACTTGTAAGTTCATAAATTCAAGGAGATAAAACTTTTGAAGGGAAAAAAAAAAAGAATTATGTTATAACGGGGCCACGCTTAGGCCTAGATAAGATACTTTCTTGAGGATATACACTCAAGATATGTTATTTGGTTCATTTTATATCATCTTCTATTTGATATGAACACTGTTACAAAATTCAACCTCTCACCAAACAAGCTACAAAAAGAGAGAAACATGCTCATGAGTCATGAACACATGTATCATTGAGAACCTAAGTAGAAACCAAGCCCCTTCCTCTTCACACCAAAGGAATGAGACAAGGCGATGCTTACCTGCACAGGACTGGCAGCAATAAGAAGACCAGCAACTCCACCACCTACCACACGGCCATCCGGGCTTGCCAAGGAGACACTCATTCCACCTGACCTGCTTCTTGTTCCTTGGCTGTCAGTAGGCATGAATGATCCAGATAACGAGAGTATCTCAAAGCGACCCTGTAAGAAAATTAGTTTTCAAAAATATGGAAGAGATTTGGAATCCCTTGCAAAGATACTAATAATGAAATATGAAAGACCTACAATTTGCAAGTCATCTGGGAAATTTACCATCAAGTACCAGCAAGAAGGCATAAATGCACTACCAGGGTTCTAGTACAATAAATTGCAGCCAAACCTAACCCTTTTACCCATGTCTACAACAAAATCTAAATCCTCAAATCTTATTAAACTAAGCAATATCAACATCCTTCTTTTCAAACAAAAAGGGAAACTACCAATTCTTGAACCCAACAAGCATATTATTGCATATTAGGAATAAGTTTAAACATGAATATGGCATATTTCAAATCTCATCAATCCATTTGATCCTCAGTTTATAAATCTTAGGCCTTCTTTTCAACCATTTTCAACAAATAGAGAACAAACTCTCATCCTAAACAACATACATACCAATTGAACTTGTAAATGCCTTGTTTTAGTTAATTAATATAAATCTTCCCTATATGCTTCCGGCACCTTTCTTTCATGCAAATTACCATTATAACAATAGATAATTTTGTCCTGCATCACTATTTTCCGTCTAGAAAAGGAAGGGGAAATACAAGGTAGATCCTATGTCCTCTTAAACAGATAAACTAAAATAAACGAGTCTAAAATGCCTAAAAAAGTAACATAGCATCATAGCTGCCTAATCTCCCAGCATATTTGACAGGGAAACTTCCAAAGATTATGGAAAGAGCCTCAAAGAGAGACCATAAATAGAACCATATCCAATAAAATAGGTAAGGAAATTGAAAACTCTAAAAGATGCATGCGTTCCACTCTAACCAGACACACCACAATACAAGAGAACAACATAAATTTCATGCCAACCCAGTTTTTCTCATGAACCATTATTGACAACAAATAACATGATAACTTACAGCAAATAGTGCTTTCTTTTTCTATTTTTATACCATACTTGTAAGACTACCATATTACTGCCTTCAACATTCATATCTTCAATTCTTCATAAGATAATAAAAAGTAAACCTCACTTACCATAAATTGAAGGCATCATTAGAAATTTCTCACTTTTTGTGGTAATAATAAATGATATTTCCATAATTATTGCAATCCCCAAAAATACATTCATACTTCAAGGAAGTTATTAATTGAGAATCACCATCATGGAAATTATTGATGCACACAATTAGATAAAAGCGACATAAATTTCAGTAAACAATTATACATGTCAAGAAATCCATGGTTAAATTGTAAATTACAATTTCTGGTCCAAAAGTAAATAAAACTACGCATAAATCAACAATATTTAACCTTTTTTCAATATAGGAAAAAGATCATCATGAGTGTGTGCGTGCATGTGCTTATGATTAAAGCCAAATATAAGTGAATAAAGTGCATGATGACACAGAAATTTCAAAGGAAATTGGACGAGAAATAAATTTTGAACAAGTCTGAAAATTATTGCCATTCATCTATTTAAAATTGCATCAACAAATAATCAATGATATGATTTACTGCTGCACCTCATAGGTCAAAGTACCCCCCGAAGAATCAGGCTGACGAAGAGTAACATTTGATATTACACCATTAGCAGATAGGATGCATATAGCTCGGGGTCCTTGCTGAGAGAAAGATATAACTTTCATTGTAATGTCCTGCATCAACCACATCAACCACAAAGAAAGCAAAGAAAAATTAATCAATCATGTCTTAGCAGAAAGAATTAGCATCAAGAAGTACAGCTTGAGTTTCTTTTATTCAAAATAGTTACAACTAAGTTCACTGCAGTTTCACAGGAGCCACTCAAATAT
The DNA here is from genome assembly GCA_037074585.1 of Biancaea sappan. Classification (NCBI taxonomy): domain Eukaryota; kingdom Viridiplantae; phylum Streptophyta; class Magnoliopsida; order Fabales; family Fabaceae; genus Biancaea; species Biancaea sappan. The sequence continues at coordinate 21,444,844 of CM073499.1, read as the reverse complement.
AGCCAAAACAAAGATAATTTTTTTCAAGAAATGGCAAATGCAAAGATAAATGTCCATTAAACTATACAACAGATTTAGAATATAAGTAATGAACCATGATACAAAAACAGAACTTGAGATGAATCATGGCAAAGCTTCACAAATTGCACAAACAGTTTTAGATTTTGCTTTATTTGAACTAAACAAGTAACAGTTTTGTCTTGTGTTAACAAGAAGATTGGGAATGAGAAAGAAATCAGAGTTTAACAGGACAAGCACTTGAGGTGAATGTTATTAATATCGAGAGGGGAAAAGAGGTAAATCCTGCCCTAGTGAATATCACATGCTTGACCCTTCAAAAAACAAAATGTCTTCGGATACTTGTCCCTATGCATCTATAGAGTACTTTCATCTGCACTACTTTACCCATATGAAATTCAACAACTGTTTTAACATCATAATATAATGGCGTCAATACCCTGAAAGTGTCTATTTACACTTTACAATATCCGCAGCAATTTGAAATACAGGTTTATATATAAATGCATTTTTGTCACGAAATTGCATTGAGTAAGCCTTACAGCCGACTGTAAGATACAGATAAAAAGAAAAAAGCACGTATAGCCAAGGAAACTTTTAGGGCCAGAAAATGATTCAATATAATGAAATGTTTTTAAATAAAAGCACAGGCATTAAATTTTTACCATTAAACCATAATAATAATAATAATGGCAGAAAGGAAGGTAATAAAGAAAAATATCATAACATCACAGAAAAACAGAAATGCCTTTAGAGAGATGAGAACTAATGCTCATTTTCCCAGGACTAAGGTAAACTAGCAGACAAGTTATTTACTAAAAAAGAGTTTCAACCAAATACATATATTATGTATCTAAACTAATTATTTAGTAGCAGGTCATAGACGCGTTGAAACCACATGCTGTATACAATATACAATATAAAAACTACAAAGGCATTAAGAATACAATCAGTATAGAGATGCTGATACTGCAATATTTTATGAAACTGTCCAGGTACTTTAAATACTTGGTTAATTGAATTTCCACTAAACAATTATTTAGCAACCACAGCCAGCAGCAAGCATATTCTTGAGAGTTCACATGGAGGGGCCAAAAAGGACAAGGGAAAAGCAAATATCATGGGCTATAATACACAGATACAGATCCATGTATTGTATCTGAAACAACACAAAATGCGGATATGAAAATTATTGAATCAACTAGGACGGGTATCATAAATAAAGTAATATAATGTTGTATGTGTGTATTAATAGAACTTATATTTAAAAAATGCATGTTGTATATATTCACCCAAAAACATTAAATTCAAATGTTGAAATGTGTTTTAGAACCATTTTAATTTTTGATGTGTTATCGTTCATTTTGTTGAATTTAAATGCATTTCAAGGGCATTTCTTCATAGATTTAACATAAACCGCATTTTAATATAGTTTCAAAATGTTTCTGGGCATTTCATAGTGGTTTAGAAACATTTTGGCCAAAAGAATATCTCATAAAATAAAAAGAAAGATATAGAAGTAAGTAAATGGAGATCCCTGCAAGATTGCCCTGAATGGGGCGGATATGGGGAGAATTCTCCTCCTTTGGGACACAGTGGGGGTAGATTTCCCCACCAACAATATGGTGCTGGGGACAGAGATCATGATCCCCACCTTGAGGGGATCCCACTATATTAAAATCACTATTATACCCTTATCCATTCAATTAGGTTAAAAAATGTATATCCATATTGGTATTTTTATATTTATAAATTATACTACTATACTCTGATGTATGTTTCTTTCTAAGGATGTATCTAAATTAAAGATTATCATATTTTGAATTTCAAAAATTTTATTTAACATTGATAGTATTTTACATAATTTTAAAAAGATTTTACATATATAGGGACCCCCACAGGTCCCCAGCGGGAATGAGGATGAGGGAAGGGTGTCTACACAATGGGAAGTACTGTAATCTACATCTGAATTGCATCTAGGGTAACATTTTCTTCCAGTTTACAGATTCCATAACTCGACGAAGAAACAGTTGCACATAAATGAGGCAAAATAACAAATATAATATATATATATATGCAAATAGACTTTAAAAGTAATAAAGAAATATAAATGCTTCTTGCATTAGATTCTAAATAAAAAAAATAGATATAATAAATTAACTTAAACATGGTAGAAAATAAATGCTTCTTGCATTAGATTCTAAATAAAAAAATAGATATAATAAATTAACTTAAACATGGTAGAAAGGGCAAGTTATCGTTAGTATCCGATGGAAAAGTTTGCATTCCATAATTAATTGAGCAATCCCATACACAATCGCATATTTTTGAACTAAACCATTGGTGCTCAAGAAAGTGAATAGGCAGAAGTCTAAACCACATACATATCTATATATCATAAAACATTAAGGGTAAATTCAACCAAAAATAAATGGAGTTAAGGTGTAAGCAAATTCGAATAAATGAACTGAAGGTAAAAAACACTCATTCTCCCCCACTCAGTCAAGCATACCTCTCCAGTATTGACGGTGATGATATGAGGCATAAAGTTGGTACCAATAGAGCACGCATTAAAATCACCTAAAAAGGTAACAACAATAGATGTTAACAGAAATTGATGTTAACAGAACTGAGATGAAATTTAAATTTAATAACAGCTACAAAAAGCATTGTCTTTTTCCCAAAATACATATACTATGGTATGGTTGCCACAGCCAGTGGCAGCAAAACCAATTACTACGGTGATATTTTTATAATTCTGACTAGCAGAGTGAGTTGATAAATGCAACACAAAAGATAAACTAATTTTTTCAGTACATGCATAAATTGACACTTCCACGGCAAGAAAAATTCATCAAATTCATATATCTCAGGAGTCAAGAAAGCAGTAAGCCAGTAACTTTCAAGCCCAATACCTTGGATCAACAAAGTTCAAATGATTTATGAAATTAGGGCCATTAATTTAGTTAAATGGAAAGCAGCCCTAGAAATATTAAATAGTTTTGTCTAGATTTCCTGGTATAAATTTGTGATTATATCCTTCTAAGTTTTGTCTTTGGAGCCTATTTCCATTAATTCAATCCACCCATCAAGTATACAATAGCTTTCATACTTTTTCAGGTTAAAAGTTAAATATATATATATATATATATATGTTGTCTAGTTCAAATGAAAAATAATCTCTTCAAATCTTCAACCAGATGTTAGTTCAAATAATCTCAAGCTTTGAAACATTACTCATACCAAGCAGTTAGCCACTACTTGCGACCTCCTCCATGCGACCTCCTCCAATAAGCAATTATCCCCTTTTTCGATGACTGAGTTAAACAATTTAAAGTCCTTACATATACTTTCACAACTTGTCTGTCACTTTCCAGAAAGTCCGGATCATAAACATCCCTCCCCTCCTTTCCCAACTCACAGACAAACAAACAGACAAGTCAACCTTTCCAGCTGATCATAGCTAAATTTCAAATCACTGCCAGTTAATCAGACCAAAAACGTCTAATTATAAATTTTTGCTCTGGGCACCCAGAAACTGAAAATCATCGTCAAAGAGACAAGCCATTTCTTGTGTGTCCTTACATAAACTGAGAAACACCGCTGGTAAATATTTGCTACACATCTTAATTACGTAGTGAAAGGCTGTGCCATGCAGAATTGAAGCACTGTTGACTATAATATTATATATCATCCAACCCAAAAATGAAAGGAAAACCCAAAAAAAGGAAATATGTAATAACTGAAAAACCTCAAGAAAAATAAAAATCCCTTAAGATGACCAAATTTCCTCAATACTGTTCACGGAAACATCATCATACTCGCAAATTAATTAATTTGAATTGCTATCAGTATCAACAAATGTCTTCACAAAAAAAGAAAGAAAGACTTATAAATAAGGTTTTTATAAATAAATGTTGAAATTTCTCTAACAATCAAAAAAGTAGCTTAGAGTTTACACTGGAAGCAAACCCAAAGTCAGAGAAGTTACTTATCAGAAACAGAAAGATAATGCAAAAGAAAAATAAGAGACTAACAATAAAATGGGAGAAACTTGATAGGCAATACAACATGAGCATTAAAGTATCAATGACCAATTACCTAGATGCTCCAACCCAACTTTTTTATGCTTCTTGTACTCTATTCCTCCAGATTTACCCCGCTTCCCAGATGAGAAGTCATTAGAAAGTGGAGCAGAAGATGAGATTGGCAATGGTGACAATGCCATGGCCACAGATCCATCTGGCCCATACTTCCTTGGTCTACCTCGTTTCTTCTTAACTGCTGTTCCGTCCAATCCTAAACTCCCCGGTGAGGCACCAATATTTGGTGGTGCTGCTACTTCAGGAACATGACTCTGGCTTGGAGCCTCACTCCTCGGCGCCACGTGATAGGCTGATGGAGCTTCTGCTCCTATTACCGTAACCCCCGAACTGATTCCTTCTCTTGCTTCCATGTAGACAATGAAAATTTCCCTTCCAAATTTATAGAATCAAACCAACATCTGCAACGCCAGAAATCAACTCAAATAATATGTACAGAAAGCTAGTAGATTAGAGCAAATGCAATTGACGAGTAAAAACATAGAGTTATTTCGATACGGCCTTTAACCTTCTTGAGGATGCTAGAAGGGCAAAATGAAATTACTTCAAAGGATTCTCTATGATGCAGAAGAAGAGAAAGGGTTAAAAAATTTGGGTTGAATCAACTGCTTCACTGAACTAGCAGAGATCCATTTCGAACTTGAGCTTTCCACTAAATCGCAAAATCACAGGACTCTAGGTCAGAGTAGAGAATCATTGGAATGAAATGCAGTTTTTTCAGATCAAAGCTAAGTTTTCTCTTCGTTCTCATCGTTCTTCAAATACTGAAGCAGGAATTCACCTCGGAAGTTTTATACGATAGAAGTCGAAAAAGAAAACGGCCATTGAAGGCAAAATACGAAAATTTACTATAATATTTTACGATTTTAAAATGTAAAAATTACTCGACTTATAATGATGATGAGATGTTTCTGAAAACATGATTAGGGATAACAAATTTCAAATAACAGTTCAATCAGAATTTTGTCTAAGACAAAACCATTTATTACACCAAAAATTTCTGAGCTGCAGCTCCTCAAGCAGAAGAAGCCTTCCAGAACTACCAAAGGCCTTTCAAAATAGAAAAAATAAATAAATTAAAGCTTTTCCATAAATCTACTCCAGAGCTACTACCATTATCTTCCACCTTCAACAGTAGAAAGCAGAAACTCTATTAATATTTTATAAAATGGGAAAAAATTTAAAAAAAAAAATTAAGACATAGCTCCGTATATTTTGGGGGAAACATTAGCATCAAGCCCAGGAAAATCTTCAGAATGCAGAGATCATGACCTGTCACTGTGATTCCACACTTCAGCAAGCTTCTTCTAAGCTATAATCCAGTACTCAGATTAGATTTCTTTTCACAGCTTCCAGAAACTTAACCAGCCAGACCCAGAAAATTAAAGAAACTATAATATAAAAAGCAATAATAAAAAAGAAATGAGCAGGAAATAACTATTAGCCCGAGAAATTCAAAACTACTTACAAAATTTTCAGGAGGTGAAAAAACCCGTTGGCTGGTTGGTTTTTCCAAAGCAGCTTGAATTGAAAGTTGAAAAAGGGAAAAGGAAAAGGAAAAAACAAAAAAAACGAAAGCGGAAAATAACACTTGTTACTACTGCAGAATAAAAAAATCAGGGAGGAAAAACCAAAGGCAAAACGAGAATATTAAAGTATTTAAATATCTAGATTTTGTATTTGAATAATGATTTGCTAAACCCGATAAATACAATTTGGTTAATAACAATTTCACGTCCGTGAGGGACTATAAAAATACTTTTTTATTTAGATCTTTATTTTTTATTTTTTATCAATGGCCAATATGGTAAATTGGTAAAAAGAAAATCCAAAAATGAGAATGAGAGAGGTGCCTTTTTCTTTTTCGCAATCTAATTTGTTTTTCTATTTAAAGTTGCGAAGGCAGTGACTTGGACGGCCGACCTTTCTGTTGCCGCTGACTTCTTGTCTTTTTTGTCCAATTCAAATATCACATATTACAATTTACAATACAATATCTTTGACCAATAAATTATCAAATAATAATGTCACTCAAATCAAATGTATTTATTTTTGTCTTCAAATCCTGATTTAAATTGAATTTGCATAATAACACTAATTAATTCAAATACTTTTAGTAAGATTTTAAATATGAATATTGTGAATTAAAAAATAATAATTTGAATCAAATTAAAATAAAATAGTTTCAAATAACAAAAAGAATTTGAATTTGTCTACTATTAAACACTATTTTAAAAACTTGATTGAATTATCGAACTGAAAAATTAAAAAATTAATTATATGATTAGTTTGATTTAACTTAGTATACCAATCAATTAAAAATTTATCAAAAATCAATAAAACTATTGTTGAATAGTTGAATTAGATTTTTTTTATAATTTTTATATATATTTTTAGTGTTAATGTATTATTATATATATGGATATTATTATATATTATTTTACAAATAATTTTAATTTTTTATATATTTATTATACTATTTAGATTATGTGTTATTATCAATGTGTAAAAAAATATTTAATAATTTATCTAAACTTTTTATGAGTTTGTCAAATTTAAACATAAAAAGACAAGGTAATTTATTATATTAGATTTTTAATGTATAAAATTAATGTGTGTGTGTATGTTTAATTATAAGATAAAATGTTGGTTGTATAATTGCTATTTTACTGTTCTTATATTTGAAAATATATATATATATATATATATATATGGATATATATATATATATATCGATGTACCTTTAAAGACAATTTAAGCTTAATTAGTTGTCAAATGTAAAAGTCGTGATAAGAAAGAAGAACCTAACTTATATGACTAAATTTGATATCATAAAATGAACATGTTTGAATTGAAATTTAATTATTTTTAATAAATTCATTCATTCCCCATTTTGATGATTTAATTTTTTAAAGTAAACACATGCATCACTCACCAATCACCAGTGTTTTAGAAACCAATTTAATGAATAAATCAACTTTTACAATTTTTTTTTACTAGCGTTCAAATAATCAAATTAAACTAGCCGGTTCAATCAAAAAATGATGAATCGGTTAGGGACTTATTTTAGTATAGACTAGTAACTTATAAGTGTTTCAACAGGTGAAAAATCAGTTGAATCAGTAAAATCGACTAGTTTAATTGATTCAACCGATTTAATTTTGTTTTTGAATTTTTTATTTTTTTAATTTTTACTAAATATGATTATGTATTTTAAGAAATATCCAAAAAATTAAATTATTAGGAGAAAATTTATAATTAAAATAAATATAGATATGTAACATGCTTAAAATATTTTAATATTATATATTTTATATTTTAAATACCACTAATTTAAAATTAATTATATATTTTAATATATTTTAAATACCAATAATTTAGCTATAATTTAATTATAATTCAACTATTAATATTTAAATTAATGTGTCGGCCAAATTAATGACCCGTGCAGTTTTTTTCTCCTTATTTTCTAACCCTGTTATTCAAGAAAATTAAAATTTCTCAAGCGCCTAGTTGTTTTCCAGTTGATGGCTATATATTATCTAATTTATATTAAAGAATTTTATGAAATTAGAAAATAAAAATAAAAAGAGTATCTTTTATTACTTAATAGAATCAGATTGGGATACACTGGCACGTGACGGTGGGGATTGGTTATCTATCGGAGCAGGTGAGCTCCCTTTGTTGAGGAAGACTTTCCAAACCCGTGAGAGAAAGAGATATATAATTTTTTAATAAATAAATAAATATGAAGAAAGAGAAAAAACTTATCTTGGCCACAAAGTCATTGCTTGCTGCGCTTGCATCAACAAATTTAAAGCTACGTTTCATCCTTTTTCTCTTTTTTACATTTTTATTTAATTATTTAAAAATCATAGGAATTTCTAACATGCCCAACTATATAAGGTTTGAAATGTTCTTACCACCGAGCGCGTATATTAATGAAATTGGACCTGTAATTTGTTCCTAAAGAAAAATAATATGTTCATTTTTTTAGATTGTTAGATTTTTGATAATTCAGATTTTAGTATTTTTTTAAAAATAACAACTTAAAAATTTGGACCGTTGAGCATATTGTTTATCTCTAGCAAATCTAAAGAAGTAGGTCAATTGGATTATCTAATTTAATTAAAAGTTTTAAGTTTGAGTCTATAGAAATATAAATATGTTAAAATTTGATAGAAAAATTTTTATCGCCCATTACGAGCCTACCTGGCTCAAATCCAAATTAGTGAAACTTATAATTTAGTGTTCAGACATTAGATAATTATTTAACCAAAAAACAATTGTTCTTGTAATAATATATTTGATATATATCCATACATACATACATATATATATATATATATATTATTTATTAATTTGTGTCAGGTATACATTAAAATGTCATAGAATTAAATTGTAGTAATTTTATATTTTAAAAGTAATAAAAAAGAAGTTAAATAATTTTACTTTTTCCCTTATATTTTAACTTATTTTTTAAATAAATTATAGAATATAAAATATAAAATTAAATGAGAGTAATTGTTGTATTTTAAAATACTAAAAACATTAAATAACTTTCCACTCTTCCATTTACATTTTAATTTTTTTCTTTATATTGTATTTTTTTTATTAATATATAATTTGTAGAGGATTGACTAGAAGTCCAAATCATACATAATTAATTCATTCGTCGTATGAAAGTAAAGACATTATATAAAATTCTGAAAAAAGAGCGCCATAAGTAACATTCATAACTACAATTGAATTAGAGTTCATTTAGAAATGTAGTGATTCTTTTTTCAAAGTAAAGACATTATCTACTCAGCTTGTTCGTTAAGCTATATTAATCTTTTTCAATGTATTTTTTTTAAAAAAAAAAAGCATTCTCATTTTTAGATAGGATGTTTGAGAGAATATTTTTTTAGAAAACATATTAGCTCCAATTAAATTCAAATAGTCAAGATAAGAAACGCTCTTCATTAATCACTAAGTCAATTCATAAAATTTTATGATTCTTTAAAAGTTTACCATAAAAACATTATGCAAAAAATTATAAAATTATATTATGATTAATTGTGATATTTGATGATTAATTTTTAGGTGAATATTGATAAATAATTCATAGAATTTGGGTTACGATTTAATATTATAAAAATTAATCCGGATATTTTTTAAGAGAAATTATTTGTTTAATTAAAGAATTTATATTTATATAGCCGTAATATGTTTACAACGAGTGCCAACGTATTTCTTAAATTATTAAAAAAATATTTTTAAAAAATTATATCAAGTGACCCAGCTGTGAAAATTGAGTAATTTACTAATATGTAAGGCTACAGATTTGGTATTAAAAGACAATACATTTTGAAATGGAGCCTTTAACGTGGACGCAAGGCAAAGAAGTTATTATTAAAGAAAAACATTCATAATACTATTTAATAAAATAGAAATAGTAAAATTGTATTTAAATTAATATAACATTTAGAAACAGCCATAACATCTTCAAATGATTTTATGCAATTTATTAAATAAAATCATCATTTAAATTAAAAAAATAAATTACACTTCAAAAGATATAATTTGAAATGATAAAAAAATATTATATGTGCCACATATCCTAAGAGTTTAATATAATTAACTTTTTTATTGTTCTCACCTTTTTAATCAAGTATGCCATCTTTATCTAATCTTTCTTGTAAATATATATCAAACACAATCATGAAGATTTGATTTTATTTGTAAAGAATTCTTTTGCTTTCTTTGAAATCATTATTACTAGATCTTGAATACAAATTCATTTCAAAAAATCAAAGATCTCTGCGTTAAAAGATTCATTCAAAAGCACTAAAATATTTTCTTGTCAAATATTCCTTTTGTGGAAATTTAGTTTGATAAAAAATATACATTAAAATATATTTGAGGTCCCTATAATTTCATTCAAAAATAATTTTAGCCCCTGTACTTTAAAAATAATGAATTTAGTCCATATAATTTCAAAAATTATGAAATTAGTCCCTAAGATTAGTCTTAAGTTAGTTAATCATTAGTCAACATTTTGACCAATACACATGACACTATTTGGGCTGCTACGTGGTAAAAAATATCACGTGAACTTCCTAAAAAAAAAAAAAGAAAGGTTTTAGTTTATTTACTTAGGCCCTTGATCAAAATTTTTCATTTGTCTAATTTCTTATATAAACTCGTTTTCTACTTCATGTAGGCCCCTAATTTAAGAATATATTTTTTATTTTGTCAAAATCATCCCCTACAAACTTTTTAATTTGTTCACTTTAAACATTGTTCTTCACTTTCATTTTTTTCTTACTATTTGGTCCTCCAAATCATTCCATAATTTCATTTTTAGTCATAATATGATTTAATCTATCATTTCTACCCAAAATCAATATAAAAAATGAATTTCAAGGCTTACCTTTTATTCACTTAGGTCATTGGTTAAAATTTTCCTTTTGTCTAATGTTTGATATAAACTCGTCTTCTATTTTGTTTAGGTCCCTAACTTAAGAATATATTTTTTCTTTGTCAAAATATCCCCTATAAACTTTTCAGTTATTAGTCTCTCTTATTCACTTTCATACTTTTTTCTCATGATTTGGTTTTCTAAATTAGTCAATAATTTTATTTTTAGTCATGATATGATTCAATATATCATTTATACCAATAACAAATATAAAAAATGAATTAAAATTAAAATTTCAAAATTTACTTTTTATTCACTTAGGTAAACAAAACTTTACAAAATATAATTATGGGCCATATATAATAAAATATGCAAGTTTGTTGCACCAATATCATTGATTGTTGGATTGTATTTGAGTTTTAATGGTTAGATTATCACACATTTTATTTTTTTTCTCAAAGTCATATATATTGATATATGAATATGCATTTGGGAGTTTTGGTTTCACTTAGATAAGTTTTGAAACTTAAATTTTAATTTATTTCTTGTATTATTTTTGGGTATAAATGATAAATTGAATCATATCATGACTAAAAATAAAATTATGGACTGATTTGAAGGACCAAATCGTGAGAAAAAAAGAATGAAAGTGAAGAATATAGACTAAGTGAATTAACAGAAAAGTTCGTAAGGGATGATTTTGACAAAGAAAAAAATATATTCTTAAACTAGGAATCTAGATAAAGTAGAAAACAAATTTATATAAAAAATTGGACAAAAATAAAAATTTGAACAAAAACTTAAGTGAATAAAAGGTAAACCTTGAAACTTGAAGTTTAATTCATTTTTTGTATTGTTTTTAGGTAGAAATGATACATTAAATTGTATCATGACTAAAAATAAAATTATGAAATGATTTACAGGACTAAACTGTGAGAAAAAAAGTATGAAAGTAAAGAATGATGACTAAAGTGAACAAATTGAAAAGTTTGTAGAGGATGGTTTTGATAAAGAAAAATATATATTCTTAAACTAGAGATTTAGACGAAATAGAAAACGAGTTTATATAAAAACAATTGGAAAAAAGAAAAATTTTGGCCAATAACCTAAGTGAATAAACTCAAATATTTCTTTTTTTTAAGAGAATCCACATGGCAGATACTTTTTGCCACGTGATAGCTTAGTCAGCATCACGTGTATTGATCAAAATGTTGACTAACCTAAGATTAATTCCAGGGACCAATTTCATATTTTTGAAACTATAAGAACTAAATTCATTACTTTTAAAGTATAGGGACAAAAATCATTTTTTGATGAAATTATAAGTACCTCAAGTATATTTTAACCAAAAATATAATATATTAAAATAACGATAAATAAGCCCATTAATATAATTAAACCCTAAATCTACAAAGTTTCGTCAAACACCAGATAGTGTTAATATCAGTAATAATTTTTTAAAATTTTTAATTTTGCGCTGCACAATTTCTCAATTAAGTATTTTCGTTCCAAATCGTTACCATACTTGTCCTTAAAAGTTAAAAAAGTTAAATTGATAAAACAAAAAAAAAATCTACCATATTTTTTAAAATTTTTTTATAAAAATATATAAAAATGAGTAAAAATTTATTATTCTATCACTTAAATTATATGTCAATTTTTTTTTTAATTTGGAGCCATATTAGCCATGTATGTTCAAATTTTGGACAAAAATAACAAAAAAGTTACAATACCAGAATTATTTATAATATCTTATTTTAATTCACAATAAATAAAATATTCGATACTTCTTTTTTCTATTAATCCAAAATATCAAATTAACAATAAATAGAACATTGAGTGTTTTCTACATCAAATCGCATTTTTTTTTAAAAAAAAAACAAGAGGCTCGAATCTTAAGCTTAACTCCTTATGCACAATAACTCGGTCTTATATTAAATTTATAAACTGAAAGATCAAATCGTCTTTATTTTATTGTTAACTTAAAACAAGGTGTGATAAATAAAAGATTAAATTATAATTTTAGTTTTTATAGTTTTACTAAAATTATAAATTAGTTTCTATACTTTATTTCTATATACAATTGTCCCTATAGTTTTTTCATCCACGTAAGTTAATTTCTGTTGTCAGTATGGTTAACTTTTGCCAATATAATAGTCTTACATTGCAGCTGATGTATACATTTGTAAATATGTTAACATGCACAGTTATTAAATTTTGCACAACTCAGTCGTCATATCAACAAAATTTTTATTTTGCCATTAATTTTCAATTTCTCTAATCTAGTGTCTATATTGAATTTTGTTCGCATGACGTCTAAGTTGTGCAAAATTTAATAACTATATATGCTGATATGTTTATAAATGTACACATCAGCTGTAATGTAAGATTATTTTAACAACAAAGTTAACTATATTGATGGCATGAACTAACTTACATAGATGAAAAAACTATTGGGACCATTTTAAATAAAAATAAAGTATATATACCAATTTATAATTTGATAACTATAGGGACCAAAATTACAATTTAACAACTACAATCAAAATATCATTTTGGTCCCTCACAGATGCCTTTTTTTCTCAAGTTAATCTCTTACAAATTTTCATTCTCAATTTAGTCCCTAATAGATTGATACGTTATCAATTCAGTGTCTCATAGATTTTTATTTTCAATATGTTCCCTCACAAATTAATATGTTATTAATTTGGCCCCTCACATATTTACATTTTTAATTTTGGTCCCTCATAAGTTTATATGTTATCAATTTAGTCCTTTCGTCAAAAGTTATAACCATCTAGCCAACAAAAAAGAATTAAATCAATAATATATCAATTTGTGAGGGATCAAATTAAGAATAAAGATAAGTGAGGGACTAAATTGATAATATATCAATCTATAAAAGATTAATTGAGAATAAAAATTTTTAAGAATTGAATCAGTAACATATTAATCTATAAAAGACTAAATTAAAAATAAAAATTTATGAAGAACTAAATTAAAAAAAAATCATATAATTAGAGTATGATAAAGAAAAAAATAAAAAATAATTGTAAGAAAGAAATAGGAGGGAGCAAAGTCCGAGGTGTATGTCCCCTGTGTTACAGGAGAAGGACAGGTATAGGGCATTAGTAGCGACACCTGTCCTACACTTGCTTCCGCTTTCAGACACTCATGCTCCGACTAGGTCTCTCCTATTCCAGGGCCACATGCTATGCCAGTCAAACCGCTCTATTATTGTGCTGGGCCCCATACTTTTTCAAATTCAAAAACATTACGCCCTCTCTTTCTCTTTTTCAAATATCAAAATACATGTAATTTAGTCATTCTTTGTTTACTTTTTTTAAATGCGTGACTTTCTCTCCCTCTACAAATATTTAAAATTATGTCACTCTTCTTTTTTAAATTATAAAATTATTATACTTTAATTTCGTTTCATTTTTTTAATTTACAAAATTCGTTTACCGTCCTTTTCAGTTTCTATGTTTATTGACTTAATCTTACATTATTATTTTACTAAAATAACACCAATTAATTTATAGCGTGTTTCGTGGGCACCGTGCATTTATTAATGTAATATGAGAAAAAGGATAAAAAAGATAAATAATTAAAAATTTTTCAAATTACTTTTTAAAAAAACTCTTGAGTTTTTAAATCATACTATTTTAATAAAATATTCTATTTTATTTCTATTTTTCTTTCTGCGTATTGAACACTATGAGTGTTATAAATCAAATCAAACCAATTAAATTGATCAAAATTAAAAAAATAAAGTCTAAATTAATTTTTAAAATATAAATTTTAATTGGTTCAATTCGATTTTTAATTTAGTTAAAATATTTTTATATATATAAAAAAAAATTATATTTTGTAGATATTTAATATTATATTTATATATTTTTATGTCAACAAATTATTTTTATATATTTTATAATTAACTTGGTCTTTTTTACATTTATATATTTTATTTAAATTAAAAATTATAAATTATTGTAAACAAAATCACTCAAAATCAAATTAAATAGTCCAATCAAAATAAACTAAACTACCCAAAAATTAAAATCGAATATATTTATAATTTTACAAAACCAACTAATTCTGTTCGGTTTGATTAAGGTTCAAAAGCGAATAGAACCGAACTTATAAACACTCCTACCAAATACATTATTAAATACATATTAGGATCTTTTTTGTAAAGAGTAAAATATTTTTTACATTATATTTTTATTAATAATAAAAAAAATATTACAATATATAAAATTTGATGTCTTTAAAATTAGTAAAAAATATTTTGGTTAAAAAATATTTGATCTTAGATTACAAAACATGACAAAAAAAATACTATAATGAATCTTTTTAAATAAGAAATATAAAAAGTGAACTAAAATATAACATATTTTATAGTTATAGAAGAAAAAAATGTATATTTTCAAAATTAAAAAGTTGTTTTTTAAAAAAAAAACTTGCAAAGAGAAGAAGTATAATTTTTTATAAACTTTTTTTTTAGTACACCCCAGCCAATTTCTTTTTTGCCCTTTGTTTATAGTTGCAGAAAAAATGATAAGGTCTTGAAAATAGAGAACAAGCCAGAAAAAAAAGAAAGGGACTGGACTGTATTCTAACTTTATATTCAGCATCCTTATGTTTAAGAGGTGTCACTTGAGTTTTAAAGCTTGAAATCCAAATTAATAAGGGAGAGTTAAATACTGACATATACAATTTTTGGTGACAGTAATTTTAAGACTTATGTGACAAATTTATTTTATATATTGTTTACGAATGATGTGATGGATTTTACTAAATAGTTTTTTTTATAAGATAAAACTTGAATAATAAGTTTCAAATATTTATAATAAAAAATTAATTAAAAAAGTTGAAAGAATTTGCTTAAGAAAAAAATCATTGTAATGTATGTCCTACATTTCCAGAAATCATACTTATTATATAAAAAAATATAATTGCAATATCTTTGTCATCTGAAAATTTATATAATTTTATAATAGAGCATTGAAAATATAATAATAGAGTTTTGAGAATTTTTTTTGGTATTCATAATGTAAAAATATCATATCTAACAAGTGTTGTTATTAAAGGTTAAATGAGTATAAATATTTTGATTTACCATAAATTTTAATAAATATATAACCAATAATTATTTTGTTGTTTAATATGGTGTTTATACATCAAGAATGGCCATTGCACGAATAGCGTTGTCAAACACAGTTGGCTCGGGTCAAACCAAACTGAATTGTGACAGATTAAAGATTAAACGAACATGTTCATTTAAGCCCACAAGCCTTTTATATATATATATATATATATATAAATGTTTTATATTTAAATAATATGATTTAAAAAAATTTATTAAAAAATTTAATATTTATAATTTATATATGTAAAATATTATTTCTTTAATTTTAAAAAATAATCAATAACTTTAATTTTTTATTTTTTTAAAATTAATTATATTATATTTAAATTTAAAATTTTATATTAATTTTTAAAAAATTATAAAAGTTTTCATATCTTTGTTATATTTATTGAATATAATATTATAAAATATAAAATATGACAAACTAAAATTATTTATACTAAAAAATACTTTTTTGTAAAAAAAAAAAAACCTACCAGCGGGTCCCGCGAATATATTTTTCTAAATTCAAAATCGCCAATTTACGTTCTGACCAACCAGCCCCAAACCAAATTAACAAGTAAAGAAAAAGCAATTAATATGATAATGTCTCTAGAAGAGCAATAATATTGGGTCATAGACTCATTAGAGCCACACACACACCCACCAATTTCAAAATCATGGAGTAAATCACACATAAAGAAATAAATAAATAAAGATATTATAGAGTAAATAGGTCAAAGTTGGTTGGTGTTAAATTAATAGATGCATTCAATGGAGAACAAAATTCAACTACTATATTAAGGATCCACCAAAACTGTCCAAATCAAGATTGTTGAAAATTGAACAAAACCACAAACTAAAAAATTCAGAACAACCTAATAATACAAAGCTCACTGACATAATAATAAATATACAAATATGCTACGATAATTCTCTAGCTTCATTAAATTTTAAATTATAGAAATGAATAAAATGTATCATCGAGCTCATAATTCAAACGAAATGAAATTAAAATATTGTAAATTAAAAACTAGGGTTTGAGTCATTTGTCTAAAAAAATGCAATGTCAGCTGAACGGTATTAATAGAGATTAAATAATCAATAAATTTTATATTTGATTAAAGACAAATATCATTTGTGTGTGTATAAAATTTGAACTCGAGCAGTCAAAATTAAAGTTCGAGACGCATCTTGTTAATCCCTAATATATATATATATATATATATAGATTCTTTATTAAAATTATAATATGGGAAATTGATTTTGTTAAAAAAAATTCAATAATACAACGCTGATATATAGAAAATAAAATATGTACTTATATTTTGATTGAAAAAATTAAAGAAAATACTTTAAAATGATATAGATTTTTCCTCTTTAATAAATATTTGAAAGTGATCTAAGATTTAAAAAGATTAAAAAAGATATCATATTTTACCTAAAAATAAAATTGAACTGCAATTTTCTAAGTTTACTTTCACAATAAAAATGTTTTTTTCCCTTATAAGGTACACTTAATTTTTCTTTCACACAAAAAATTGATAACACTTTATTTGAATCATAAAATTAGTTCTTTAACATGTGATTTTTTAATTAAAAAACGATAATAAAAATGCAAAATTTGTAAATAATTAAAAATAATAATATAAATTTTATATTAATAAATAAGAATGAATAACTGAGTGTAAACTCCCTAGGAAAGAGCGCTAACTTCACGTACTACTTGTTTTTCTTCTTTAAAAAAAAACAGAAAACTCAGTTACAAGAACAATTTAGGTTGAATTATAATTTTGGTTCCTATAATTTTATTAAAATTATAAATAGGTTTTTATATTTTATTTTTATGTAAAATTATCTCTATAATTTTTTTATTCATGTAAATTAATCTCTATTATTAGTATGATTAACTTTAATGTTAAAATGACCATATATGACAATTAATGTATATATTTGTGAACATGTCAATATATTCAATTATTAAATTTTGTACAACTCAGTTGTTATGTTAATAAAATTTAGTGTAGACACTAGATCAAGAAAATTGAGAATTAAGTGGCAAAATGAGAATTTTATTGACAAAGATGTTGAATTGTGTAAAATTTAATAACTAAATATAATGATATGTTCACAAATGTAATCATTAACTATTATGTAAGATTATTTTAACAGTAAAATTAACCAAACTGATAATATATAAATTAATTTATATAAATGAGAAAATATAAAAATTATTTTACATAAAAATAAAATATAAAAATTAATTTATAATTTTGGTAAAATTATATGAAGTAAAATTATAATTTAACCAACAATTAACGAGTATTTTGGATGAGATCAAACTACAAGTATCTGATGTGTCCCATTATCCCATTATCGGAGTGTGCGTCAACAAAGGACAACTTCCTACCAAAATAAAACACGTGCTGAAAGCGTCAAACCAGTATTCCATCTTAGTACAAAATTCTCTTAAATTTAAGAGTTGTATATTTTATCATTTCAACTTTCAAACTCAATCAAAAAAGGTTCTTTCAAATTTAATCAAATGTATAAATCATCTTTCCTCTGATAAATTTGTTATGTTTACTGTTAATCAATTTATACTTAGCAAATAAGTTTAGAACTGGACACTTATTCAAATGTACACAGAGTATTTTAGAAAAAACAAAAAAGAAATCACAATTTTTTTTTTATTGCAAAGAATAATAGAATCTGTCAGCAACCTATCTTTCTGGTGTTGACTAACCCTTCTCTGCATTGACTGCGGCTGACTGTATCGGTGACCACATGCATTATCCGGCAGTGGGCACAACAAAATCAAGCTTCGAAAAATTAGATTGGTGGTTAAATTAGTTGGGATTGCAGTTCAAGAATCAGTAATTGAATTGCTGTCAAACTATAATTAAATTAATAGTATTTAAAATAAATTAAAATATAAAAATATATAATTAATGTATATATTATCTATTAAAATATATCATATATAATATTGAAAATTAAAATAT
Organism: Biancaea sappan; assembly: GCA_037074585.1. Classification (NCBI taxonomy): domain Eukaryota; kingdom Viridiplantae; phylum Streptophyta; class Magnoliopsida; order Fabales; family Fabaceae; genus Biancaea; species Biancaea sappan. The sequence continues at coordinate 21,426,184 of CM073499.1, read as the reverse complement.
TCTTACAGATATATATTTATACTAATCATAAATTTCCTAATAGCTTAAATATTTAGAAATTTCTTAAAAACACTTAACAATATTTCGTAAAAAAATTTTAAAAAAAATAATCAGTTGAACTAGTTGAATCAACCAATTTTATCAATTTGACTAGTTTTTCATCGTTTTAAATACTCATTGATTCATTGTTCCAAACAAACCAATTTTTTGAATAATTCACTAATTTTTTAATTAAATTATGAATGTTTTGGGGAGACAATACATATATATATCTTGTACATTAGCATTTAACATAGTTATGCGACCTTGTGCCATATTATGTTTCTTTTTTTTTGGTCATCATATCATGTTTGTTAAATGTGTTTTGCAAATACATTCTATACATTCTCATATATATAAGAGTGGCCTACTTTGTCACGTTCAAATAAGTGAATTCTATCTATAATATTTATTCACTTCACATATTTCATTCTTATAGAGCTACATATTTTATTAAGAGTTTGTAAAACTCAATCTCACATTTTCACTGCAGAAAAATGCACTTAAATCATATAGATAAATTTAAGAGTTAAAACCAATATTATTGGAAATGGCCCAACTATTTATTCGAGCTGGCCTCCGGGTCACCGAGTCAATTCCTAAACCGGATAAATAAATTTAAAAATTAAAAATTATATATATAATTATATATATGTTTAAAAATAAATTTTAAAACAAGTGAAATAAATAATTTAATGTGAATTTTATACTTTAAAATCTTAAAACTATGACCATTAGTCATAAATAATTAAAATATAAATATTTATAAAGTCATAAATATTTATAATAATTGAAACATAAAGTCAAATATTAATTAAATAATAAAAAAGATAGAAAGAAGAACAAGAAAGATAAAAAAAACAATGGCCTATTTAGTTTTGTCATTTTTTGTTTTTATTTTTATTGAAAATAAAAAATAAACTTAAAAATACGTTTGATTGAGTTAAATGAAAATGTTTTATTGAAAATATTTCTTAAAATAAACGTAAATCTAAAAACATTAAAAAGATATTTTTAATGTTTTAAGAAATATATTTTAAGAAATGAAGATTGAAAATAAAAATAAAAAATATTTTCACAAACTAAATAAATTATAAGATTTTGAGAGACCAGGTGTTATATAACTCAATTTTTTTAAATTTAAATCAGTCATTAATTACCTATTATCTCTATATACCGGTACTATTTCCAAGAATGAAGTCTACAATCTTCTTTCTCATATTTCCAATATCATTTTTTTACTTTTTCCAAGTTTCTACACTCTTCTCCATGCTTCTCGTATTCGATATTTCCAATATCCATAGACCATAGGCTTTCTTCTCTAAGCCTTTTATTTTCACTTTGGACAGATAGCATTGGGAAGTGAAAAGGAAGAAACCCCACGACTTGAACAAAAAGGAAACAATGAAGTTGGAAAGCTTCAGTTTGGTCCCTTTTCCATTTCGTCTGCTATTCCTAAGCCATCCTGGTCGCCGTCGCCACTACAGCCATGGATCTAATAATCGCTCGAAAATCTCTCGTCGAAGTCAAATCTAGTCTTTATTGGTTTAAGCCTCTTGGTTGTCTTCTTCTTTCTTCTTCTTCTTCAGCCTTCATTTTCTATTGGTTTCTCTCTCTCTCTCTCTCTCTCTCTCTCTCTCTCTCTCTCTCTCTCTCTCTCTCTCTCTCTCTCTCTCTCTCTCTCTCTCTCTCTCTCTCTCTCTCTCTCGACTTTGCAATTTTTTGAAAGGAATGACGAGTCAACCAAGTGGGGGTCACCGATTCGGCTAAAACCTAATCGAGTCGTCTAGGTTTCAGTTGGATTGATTGTTGACCGGTCTGAAAGGGTCATCCACTCGGTCCTAGCCTTAGGTCGTCGATTTCCATTTTGACCTCTAGTTTAGGCCGGGTCTTATAACAATAGTTAGAACTCTTATAAAATGTATATTTAACAACAACAACAACTCTATGATTCATTTTTTCTTTGAACTAAGTTCTTATGATATCTAATCACAATGTTGAGTATCTTCATAGGTTATTTGTATCATACCAGACTTGATATTCGTCCTTTGGATATCTCTAGATTATTTGACTATAATTATAATTTTTTTGGAAAGCCTCATAATTCAAATAATTTAGGTAAACAATATTCATCACAATAATTGATTTTATAATTATTATAGTTGGGTATACAATCATATAATGTATATTCATATATATATATATATGCATTAAATATAAAACCACCTAGTGATTTAAGGAATTTCTCAAATTTATTTTTGTGATTAAAAACTCAATATTATTGTGCCTTATAGTACAATAGGAATATTCTCATATATTAGCATAAAAAATATACTTCCTCAAAATTTATATATGACATATCTTCATGTCAATGAGATGACAAACTCAGTTTATAAATTGGTTAAATATATATATGTTGATATTGACAAAATATATGGTCACATATTCACACAAAAATTTAGTTTCAAAATGATATGTGTAATTCACAATATTGCATATCAACAATAATATCGTTTGTAATTTTCATGAACTCATTTTTGGATATCCACAAGATTATATACTTGATGAGTATTGTGCCTTTTTATAGGAATTTCACAAACTTTTGTTCACTAAAAAAAATATAATTATTGAGGCATTATTTAAAGCATCACATGTGATATCATAATTTATATATTTGAATTAATTAAAAAAATCATAATCACAATTTATATAAAGTGAATTTTCACGAAATTCACAATTACAATGTTTCTTTTTGTTTGACAAACATGCCATTAAATATCAATAAAATAGATATAGACATTTTCTCAAAGTACAATTTTTTTTCCACATGGCTTTATAAAATCCCACAAGATTATATTTAAAAAATTTCACAAAGTAAAAATGTATATTTTGCATAGCTTTAAACGTTTTATAACATAATTGTTAGTGTAGATATACATAAGAAGGAGAGTTGAATTGTGAATTTTAAATTTTTTTTTCCAAAAATAAAACTTCAATTGAGGAGGATGTAAGGTGTAGGGAAAAAATATCTTTAAAAGAGTGAATAAATAAAAAGAGATAAACACACAAGATTTTAAAATATTCAGATCCTAATTACTTGAATTTTATGTCTCCTCCCAATGTATAAAGACAAAGTAGATTTCTATAACTTTTAATAATATGAGTATTACAAGGAAAATTTCTTAGAAACAATCCTCCTAGATTTTTACTTCCTAGTCTCGGACAAACTCAATTTTGGAACATTTCTCATGAGGGAAACAATTACAACATTTCACTCAAGACTCAACAACCATACTTTTACAACCCTTTAAGCGATTCAACAAATAAATAATAAATCAGAAAGAAGAAGAGAAATTTTCATCCTCTCAAAACACAATAAACTCAGGCACACACAAAGTTCTCAATAATAACATAATATTAGAGGGTTGGTGAAGAAAAAAAGATCTCTCCATAAATACAATTCACTGTCTTAGTTTCACCCTTAGAGTAGTAGGAGCTTTAAATAGAATGCTAAAGGAACTAGCTGTTGAAATCCAACAGTTTACTTATAAATGTATCATCTCATTTGCATCTTTCTTCATTAATGTGAAACACTGATGGGAAGAGGAAAAGACAATCATGAAGCATGAGTAGTTTTCTGCAAGAGTGAATGAGAAACTCAAGATTTTGACACATAGTATCTTTTACCTCCTGAGACGTTGACTTGAATATGTATATTTAAACTCCAACAATTTAACATTTAAATACACTGAGACAACTTCTTTCATACTTCATTAAAGCTTAGCATGAAAAAAAAGAAAGAAAACGAACAAACTCATTAGAATGGGCACTAATTTGTATTGGTGAAAATACCAAGATGTTGATATACATCCTTTTGCATTCTACTTTTCTTCTGACCAAGAAATTTTACTTCTTATTATGTCCAGTTACTTTTTATCAAAAGAAGAGAAAGAAAGTCAAAGTTAAATTTACTCATATGACATAAAGATAAAAGAGAGAAGAGAGTAAAAATTAATTCACGTAAAAATATAGAGGGAAGTGGACCAAGTATTAATAAACACTTCGGGCCCAAATAAACACTTCAAGTTAGCTCTAACATAATTAAAAAAATTCTGCAATACATTAGTTTAGATGGTGAAAGACATATAGTCCAGTGTGTGGAGATTGTAGAAATAGCAAAGTGGGATCCTCACATGGAGATCTTAATAACAACAATAAGAGCTGTTAAAGAAAAACCAAAATAATTAAAGTTATTTGATTGGGTCTCTCAAATGGCAACCAATGAATATTGGACAACAATTTTTCTTTTTGTTCACAATCATACAAAAAATACACTTATACAATTAATAATATCTAACTCAAATTTAAATAACCCATAAAATTATAATATACTTATCAAATAATTTATATATCACAGTACACTTATTCATTTAAATAATTTATAAAAATAACGTTAACCTAATTTTAAGTTAAACTATTAGAAGAAATATTTAATGACATTGATCTAATTAAAACCATCGTACAGAATATAAATATGAACGTTCAAAAACAAAATATCTTGATTTCAACTTATGCACGGAAAACGAAAGGCCAAGGTTAGATAAGGAAATTAAGGCATTTTTAATATTTTATAATAAAGTATTTCCAACAATGTATACTTCATCTTTATTTGGATTTGGATTTTAATTATTATTTAATATAGGAATTGAAATTTTTTATTTTTATTTTAGTTTTGGTTTTGGATTTCAGTAAAAAAAAAGTTTCCTAATAGATATTTCTACATAATTGCTTACTTTAGAGACAGAAATACCATGTTTTTGTTTCACCAGGCAATAGATGCACTTTTTATCGAGGGAATCCTTTAATACATTATATGCATTTTCTTTACTTTGGAGGGAGTAGAAAATACTAAAATATAAATAGATATAAATGATTAACCAAAAAAATAAAGTATCACAAATAATCTAAAGCAAGATGTAGAAAGCATTTTATTTATTTATTTTGTTTAAAAAAAAGACAATCCAATATGAACTTAGGTTAATGAAATTGGAGAATTAGATTAGAAAATATTAAATAATAGACTTTAATGGACCTCTAGACGTGGAAGATAGCAAATTGAAATAACGTAACATATTTTACAGCTAGAGAGGAGGGTTGTATAAATTTAGAAACTTATAGGAGAGGCAATTTTAGTTTACTCTTTTATTAATTCAGCCCCTTAAAATTTAATCTTTTCACTTTAATCTTTCAAATAGTATTTCATCTTACTGTTGTCTTCACATTAAGCTTACTAAATTAATTATAGAATTCTCACTTTAACAATTAGGGGAAGAAAAAAAAGATTCCAAGATCCAATAATATGCATTATACCCTCCCCTTTGCTTTTATTCTATTTTAAGGTTGATGTATTCTTCAAGCATTAAAAGGAAACATGATTTGCTCTTGCGTAGTAATGCAAAGGAGCCTACGACTGAGATTTTTTTGAATTATATTAGTCATTAAATTTAGTGATAGTTATATCAGATTTAAGTTAATAGATTTTTTTTCAAAAAAATATAATAAAAGGTTTAGAAAAATAAAAAAGAGATCCCAACCGTGTATGGCGCATCCAACAATTGTGATTATTGGATAGGAGGCTCTTTCGTATTACTGCATAGGATTCATCTCATTTCCATTAAAAGTAGTTGGCTCTAAATAAAATTAGTCATTTGCTTAGAGTATTTACAATGGTAAACTTCATTTAGATTCTTATTGTGAGTCCTATAGTATTATATCAACTTAAGTAACTCCCTACCACTTTAAGCAACTTTCTACTCTAGTGGTGAACTTCTTAAGAACCCACAAATGGGTTGTACAATCAATTCTCCACTACTTTATCATTTATTATTCTTCACTAACATTTATTGTAAGTTGATTATTTTATTATTACTTTTCGTATAAGAATCAGTTCTTATATAAGAACTGTTCTTACGCGTGGCAGCCAGTGTCTCGAACTATAGTAATGAACCGAAATAAGAAGCGGTTCTTAAATTTAAGAACCATTTAAAAACCACTACTTTAGATGCTCTTACATTACTTATATGTTTTACAATCAAAATTGCACAAGTTGTAGATTCTTTATGCAATAAATGAAGATTGATTTAAATAAAAAAACAATTTTCAAAAAATTGTGGAAGAAGTTACTTGGAATGTATAAATTCAATTAAATGGTTGCTTCCAAAAATTGCTTGAATAGTCAAATGTGTGCCTTTTTCTCTAGTTCCAACTTCTCTATAGAAAGTAGTTCTATTATTCTACTTAAGTTGTTGAAGCTTTTTCATTTCTACCTCAACTTCTAAAAGTAACAACACATATCTAGTTAATTTTAGAATAAATACCTAAACTATATTAAAATTCTAGCACATTGAATTTAAGAAGGGGAGGAAAACAGAACAAACATTATAAGTTTAACATCAAAACTTACATCGTTGATTGAGTCAATTGATAAGCTCTATGAAAGATGAGAAAGTACGATTATGGTCAAGATTCTAGGGAGACAAGTTGGCTACAAGTATCTTTTGATCAATCTTAGAGTTATGTGGGAGCTTAATATGCCATGGAGGTTATAAACCTTTCATTATAGCTTTTTCCTATTAGATTTATTTATCTAATTGGAGCCCATATGTATTATTAAAATGTGTTGGGTTATCATTTAAATAAGCAAAAATTAAAAGTGATCTAATTGAAAATAAATTTTTACTTGAGGGCATAATTGTCATGAAATATATAAGTATAGATACCGGACAAAATTAGAAATTACACAAAACTTGAATAGTAACTAAACTTTATTGGTTACTTACAAGGGGTTATGGTCCATTGGTCCCTAATTGCAAGTGAATCACTCTTTTCTTCCCCATCAAAGAGAACCTTAAAAAATATAAAGCAAAGTTACAATTGGAAGATTTGGATCCCGTTACTTGTTAATGTGATAAGGCAGAAATAAGCATGCTTCTGTGTAGCTTAACTTCCATGAGGTATAAAGGCAAAGAAAATGTAAGGGACTACATTATGAAAATGTCTCATCTTGTTTTAGAGCTCAAGACCTTAAAGATTGATTTATCAGAAGATGTACTTATACAACTGGTCTTGAATTCTCTTTCTACACAATTCAATCAGTTTAAGATTAGTTATAACTGCCAGAAAGAGAAATGGTTTCTAAATGAACTCATTTCATTTTATATGCAAAAGGAAGATAGATTGAAATAAGATAAGACTGTATGTGTTCATTTAACTAGCACTTCTAAGGAAAAGGGAAAAAACAAAAAATACTGAGAAAAAGAGTGAAGCTGCTAAGGGTCCAGTACAAAAGAAGCAAAATAAGGGTGAAAACAATTGCTTTTTTTGTAACAAGTTTGGACATGTGAAGAAAAACTGTACCAAATATCATGCATGGCGTGTTAAGAAAGGTACCTTCTTCACTTTGGTATGTTCTGAGGTTAATTTAACTTTAGTGCCTAGAAACACTTGGTGGTTAGATTCCATTGCTACTACTAACATCAGTGTTTCAATGCAGGTTGCCTAAGCTACCAAAGGCCAACTGCTGCTAAGAGACGCATCTATATGGGAGATGGCGATACGGTAGAGGTAGAAGCTATTGGGCATTTTAGATTGTTATTGTGTATTGTATATTATTTGGATTTACTAGACATTTTTTTGTACCGTCTTTCAAATAGAGTTTAGTTTTAGGTTCCTATTTGGACAAATCAGAATATTTTTATAATTTTGGAAACAATTCAGTTATTTTGTCTTTAAATTCAAATGTGGTTGGAATTGGTACACTTACGTTTTATGGTAATCTTTATCTACTTGAAACAATAACTTTTTATCATGAAATCCTGCATGTTGAATCTCATGATATTAAGCGAAAGATTGAATACAAATTTAGGAGCACTATAGCACAAACGCCTAAGTCACATCTCTAGAAATAGAGTAAAGCGTCTTATATTAGATGAGATCTTGGATTCTATTGATTTTACAAATTTTAATGTTTGTATTGAGTGCATTAAGGGTAAATAGACCAAACAAAAGAAATTAGGTACATATAGAGCTTTTAATGTCTTAGAATTGATACATACAGACATTGGTAGACCATTTCCTACATCTTCTTCGAATGATCATCAATATTTTGTACCATTCATAGACAATTACTCTAGATATGCATACCTATTTCTAATTCATGAAAAGTCCCAAACTTTGGACGTGTTCAAAACATTTAAGGTTGAAGTTGAGTCAACTCAACATCAGCTGTATGGAGTCTAATTTACCTTCAAGTTTGTACGTGTTCAGATATAGCATACATAGTTGGCATGCTAGACAGATATTTAAGCAACCCAGGTATGGATCACTAGAAAGCAGCCAAAAGGGTAATGAGATATTTGAAAAGAACAAGGGATTATATGCTCACGTATAGGAGGTCAAACCATTTGACAGTCATTGGGTATTCTGAATACAAATTTTTCAGATGCCAAGATAATAGAAGATCCACTTTAGGCTACATCTATTAGTTGGCAAGTGGAGTTATTTCTCGACGTAGTGTTAAGCAAAAACTTATAGCTTTTTCCACAATGGCTACAGAATTTGTGGCATGTTATGAGGCATCAAACCATGGGATTTAGCTGAGAAATTTCATCACTAGAGTTTGAATTGTGGAAGTAATTGAAAGATCACTAGAGATACATTATGACAACAAATCAGCCATTTTATACTCCAACAATAATAGGAGCTCGACCAAGTTAATGCATATTGACATAAAGTTTCTAGTTGTGAAGGAGATAGTACAGAGTCGAGAGATTTCCACAAAACATTTAAGGATAAACTCTATGATTGCAAACCCTCTTATAAAGGGTCTACCACCTAAGGTCTTTCATGAACACGCTGCTCACATGGGTGTATTACAATATGAGGATTATTCAGTTTAGTAGTAGTTTCTTATTCATGTATTTGATGTTTTATGTTTGGTTATGTATACATATGTTTTATTTGATTATTTCTACTTTGATAAGAAATAAAGTTTGGTTTTCAGTTTATTGCACTTTGTACAATAAAGTTATTGATCTCACTAAAGTAAAGTAGCATCAGTTGAAAATTGACATGTACAGATCATATTCATATGATTTTCATGCTGCACGTTTCATGATTGATCTATATCATTTAGTTGTATTAGTATTAGTGATCATTGATAGGTTTAGTTATGATTAACTTAGCAAAAATCTTTTTAGTCCTATATTAATACAACTAATGGACGAGATTGTTTTGATATGCCTTGTGGATATGATGACAGAATTTTGAGTTCATAAGGTTTAACACATTTATAAGGATACATATGTGGCCTAGTGGGAAATTGTTAGATTTATTTATCTAATTGGGGCCCATATGTAATATTAAAATGTGCTGGGTCATTATTTAAATAAGTAAAAGTTAAAATGATCTAATTGAGAATAAATTTTTGCTTGAGGGCACAATTGTCATGAAATATATAAGTGTAGCTACCAATGTTATAGGACCCAGACCAGCTATTGATCAGGGCAGGCCTTAGGGTCATCGAGTCAATAGTTCAACTGTCGGGTCACCGAGTCAATTGCTGACTGGAGGTAAATAAATTAAAAAAATAAAAATTATATATATAGCTATATATTTTCACAAATAAATTTAAAAATAACTAAAATAAATAATTTATATACAAATTTCACCCGTTAATGTCATAAACATCCGTAATAAATTATAAATATTTATAATAATTCAAACATAAAGTCATAAATATTCATAATAATTCATAAAGTCATTATTAATATCATCCAAATATAACAATTCATACATTAAAGTCTTAAACATCCATAATAATTTATAAAGTCACTAAAATGCAAATATCCATAAAATCATCAATCAACTTATAAACTCTATTAAAAGGAAAGGATAGTGCTACTGCATGACTTATGACAATTAGTACTATGGAAAGGTTTACAATGAATTTAGTTGTAGTGCAATTTTTGAGGTTAGCAAATGTTTGTATATATTTTTATAATATAACAAATATTTTATAATGAAGTCATCTTTGAAAAAATAAATTAGAATTTTACTCTTATTATTGTTAATGTTTTCATTGCTTTTTTAGTTACTAATTATCTCCTTTAAAATCACCAATTTTCTCGTGATAATTAACTTTAAAAAACAAGAGGAGGAAAGGGAAAGCTAAAGTGCTAAAAAAAATCGGGTCACCGATTCGGTCAAGACCCGACCGGGTCTACTACGATCCGGTCTTTTTGAGTGACCGGAACCGGGCCAAGCCTTGGGTCATCAGTTTCCAGGTCGACTCGATCGGGCCAGGTCCTATAACTATGGTGGCTACCGAAGTGCAATTTCTAATTTGATAGGGGCAAAATTAGAAATTGCACAAAAGTTGTAAAGTAACTAAATTTTATTAGTTACTTACAAGGGGTTATGGTCCCCAATTATAAAGTGAATAACTCTCTCCGTCCCCATCAAAGAGAGCCTAGAGAAATCTAAGGCAGACTTACCATTAAAAGATTAGGAACTTGTTAGCCATTGATTGTGACTCCATAGATTCATCATGTACGCTTCCGGTTTCATTTTTATCATGAATTAACATGGGTTAAAGTTTAAACTAGTGTTAGTTCTTAGGCATATTCTAGAGGGGGTGAATAGAGTATTAATACTTTTTTGTAAAGAGTGATTGAACGCAGGTTAAAAATAGAGACGAGTATTTCTGAAAATCAATTTGGATTCATGCCAGGACGGCCTACTATGGAAGCTATATATCTTCTAAGGGGGTTGATGGAAAGGTATCGGAGTAAACAAAAAGACCTGCATATAGCATTTATTGACTTGGAAAAAGCCTATGTCGAGTACCAAGAGAGGTGCTGTGGAAAGCCTTGGAATAGAAAGATGTACGAGTTGCGCATATTAGAGCTATAAAAGATATGTACGAGGGGGCTACGACTAGTGTGAGAACGTCTGGAGGGGAGACTAGAGACTTTCCTATTAAAATTGGCCTACATCAGGGATCATCCTTAAGCCCTTATTTGTTTGACCTGGTTTTAAATGTTCTGACGAAACACATCCAAGAAGAAATCCCTAAGTGCATGTTTTTTGCAGATGACGTTGTTCTCATAGCAGAGACAATGGAAGAGATTAATTTTAAACTTGAGTTATGGAGAGCTACTTTGAAATCGAAGGGTTTTCATCTGAGCAAGAGTAAGACCAAATATATGCATTGTAAGTTTAACAAGCGACAAGCTAGGAATGAGATGGAGGTTAAACTTGGTGATCAGGTCGTATCACAAGTGTCAAAGTTTAGGTATTTGGGATTAATTATACAAGATGACGGCGAAATTATTATTATTAGAGATGTGAAACATAGGATACAAGCTGGGTGGTTGAAGTGGAGAATGGTATCAGGGGTTGTTTGTGATCGGAAAGTACCTGATAAGCTCAAAGGAAAGTTTTATTGTACTGCTATAAGACCAGCGATTTTATATGAGAGTGAACGTTGGGCAATAAAAGGACAGCAAGAACATAAAATTGGAGTGGCGGAGATGAGAATGTTGCGTTGGATGTGTGGTCATACAAGAAGAGATAGGATCCGTAATAATCATATACGAGGTAGAGTTGGGGTGGCACCTATTGAGGAAAAAATGGTTGAAAACCGTTTAAGATGGTTTGGGCATGTGCAAAGAAGACCGTTGGAAGCGTCAGTTAAGAGAGTTGAGCAGATGGTTTGGAGCCCTGTGAAAAAAAGTCGAGGAAGACCAAAAAGAATACTTAGAGAAATTATTGAACTAGACCTTTTAGTAAATGAGATATCTAAAGAGTTGGTCATTGATAGAGCTCAATGGCATCGTGTGATCCATGTAGCTGACCCCACTTAGTGGGATAAGGCTATGTTGTTGTTGTTGTTGTTGTTTGTAAATAAAAACTTTATTCCTTCAAAACTATTTAGGTTCCACTTTATCTCAATAGGGTTCAATTAAAAGTTCACTTTTAGGAAATAATAACCAAGACAATGCAAAGATATGGGAAGAAAGATGACATCTAATTTATAGTGGTTAAGAAGAATCTCAAGAATTTACCTACATCCACTCTTTACAATACACAATTATGAATGTTTTATTTAGGAAAAAATATCACTAATAAAAAAACCAGACTAAGGTTCAACCTCTAACTTTTATGCTACCGGGTAGTAACCTTCAGACTAGATTAGCAGGAACCTACTTTTACACTTAACAAGCTAGGACTTCGCACGTCCCTAATAAATGTATCCAGGAAACCTTCTTGAATGAACAGGTGCAGCTCAGCAGCTTTTACTCCTCAAGATAGATACCCTACTAGGTACCTCCTACCAATCCTTACACGGACAAAGAATAAAAAGTATAAGGGAATTCTTTTACAGTTCACTCAGAACACAAAATTGAGAGACAACTCACTGAGAGGAAAAAGATCAATACAATTCTTTCTCACACGGAAAGCAAAGAGATACAAATAAGAGTATAATCGCATGTAATTTCTCTTTGACAACTTTAGTCCAGAAACTTGTTGATGCTTCTGCTTTTTATACATATCTAAGAGCTAGTCATTGAAGGAAGACACTCTTCAATAAATGGAGGAATTAATTCTGATCGTAATTGATGTTTACTTCCTTAACTGATACCTCATGCTGGATATGGAAATAAACAACTATATTTTTAATGGACTTTGATTGCTTTTTAATTTGCGAATGATTATTTCCTTTAGCATTTAAAACCCTTCCATATACACAGATTTGCTTGCTTAATGCTCAATATGGTTGACTTGCATTGATTAGTCTTCCCTTGATTTGCGGCTTCAGTGATGAGGGTTTGTCTGACACTATTAAATGTGTACCAAGCAACTAGGTTCCTCATAGACTCCAGTAGGTACCACTTAGTTTCCAAAATTAGAAACTTGTTCTACCAACTAGAATTTATAAAATTCTAACATTTCCAAATTAGATTCAGAGCCATCTATGAAATGTTTAGATCCATGGCGGATGGTCCTTGGATAATATTTTTATCCATACTTGACCTTGCGGGAATTGAAGCTAGATTTTCATCTTTCATCGAAATATATTGTCAAAACTTTAGTTTAGGTTAAGTTCTTAGAGCTCAATGTATTTCACTACAAGGAGAATGTTCTTATGGCAATTAATTGCCTTAGTAATAGGAATGACTGTTAGGATTGACAACAATTTTCTAAAGGTTTCAATAGGCCACTTTGCAAGCATCTGCATTAAGCTTGATCTTAGTAGGCCTATGGTTAGAAAATTGTGGATTGGTGGAAAGTGGGTTTGAGTTGAGTATGAATGCTTCCATCACTAGTGTATTGGATATGGGGTTTACAACCATGCTCTTGCTGATTGTTCAAAGAAAAGTGAGAACTAACCACTATCAGAGCTATCAAAGGTGAAGATGCCATAGTTGGGTTGAATAATAACAACGTGAATATCGATGGAAAAAATGTTAGTTTAGTAGGAAATCTTAGAATAATTGCAAATTCTATGCAAAAAGGAGAGAAAGAGGGATGAGAAAGATGAGAGAAGAAGATGAAGATTAGGGGAAAAATTATTTTCTACCTTGTCTTAAAGTTCTAAAAAGAGAAGTATGGGTCAAAATTGCAATTTCAATCTTAATTTGACATGGCTACACACGTGTATGGCGTTGCTAGAATTTTCTGCCCATCACTTTAATGTTGATAGCCAAAAGGACAAAATTGAAACAAAAATGAAAGATGTGAGACTAAATTGGGACAAAAAAATTTTTGGAACAAATTTAAAATCTCGTGTAAATATTAGAGATGAAAAAAGTATTTTTGCATTAATTGTAAATCATCATATCTGTTTAAGTAGCCCTTGCACCATATGTTTTGATGCTTTGTTATGGCAAGTTTAAGTGATAACCATACAAATGATGGTTATAACAAACTCACATTAGGTGAAATCACCTCCATTTTCCAAAGTAGTTCTTTTTTATTTTTCCTTAGTTAATTTAAGCTGTTGAAGCCTTTTCACTTGTACCTCAATCTGTACAAGTAAAACTACATATACAATTAATTGCACAATAGATACCTAAACTACAATAAAATTCTAGCACATTAATTTTAAGAACCAGAGGAAAACAGAACAAAGGCTATAAGTTTAATCAACAATGTCGCTAATAGAGTCAATTGAGAATATGTTACGTTCAGAAATATAGCTCCTGCAGCCATTTAGCTCATAGAAATATTTTGCAACTGATCTAAGACTTCTAAAAATAGGTTCTTCCTCTTAGTTTTCACTTTTAAATTTCCTCTTATTATAAAACAACTATATTGAGCTTGGGCCGTCCTGCGAACTTAAATTTGTTTTGACATTATTAATTGTCTATAATTTGCAGTTTAGTCATAGAATGACTATTTAATTGTATATCCCTTATTAACGGAGGTTGAGTCTAGTGAAAGATGCTAATGTCCCACAAAGTACTGAACTCAGATTCGAATTGTTGTTAAAAGAGGTATCAATATTTAGTATCCAATAGTACCTCAAGCATAGTTACGTCCAATAGAAGATACTTGTAAAAAAAAAAAAATTACATGCCACTGAGTGGATCATATTCCTTAATTAGTATACTCATAAAAATAACTACATTTCAAAGCCCACAACTTTAAAGTTTCTCAATTACAACTTCAGGCAAAAATAGGGAAAATAAAACAATATATATACAAATTGTGGTTGTCTTTGATTGAATTATTGTCTTTGTGCTTGCTCCCAAGATAGTATGGCTTAGTTTGGGTGCACTACATTGAGTTGCACATTTTTATGTCCTAAACCTTGTCAATAGGGTCTACTAGCACATGTATAATGCTCCCAATGATATCCCAACAAGTCAAATAAAACCATCCAGACTAAGTTCGTGATATGGCGCTACATTATCATGATATGTATATATGCACCAAGATACCCAAAATGATGAGGGTGGGAATGTCAAATGGTTGCTCAAGTTTAGGGGCTCATTCAACCCTTGTTTGAAATTGGTCCAGTAGAGTAAATCCTAAAGGATTTAGGTGATCTAATTTACAAGCCTAGATCGGTGTAGATACAGATTACAACATATTAAATAATAAATTTAAAAGAGAGATAAATTGAGAATGTGTACCTGGCATCATTGCAGAATCCATCTAGAACATCAGAGTAGAGAAAATTTTTTGTGAGAGTGGTACTACTCTCTATTTGATAAGTGTTCTATCTAGGGTAAACTGATTAATGGAGAGTCAGTTTATTTATTATCAGATGAGAACAAGGACTTCTCAACAAACTATCATATGAATAACCCAACCCATTACAGGCCACTCACAATAGAAAAGCCCAATTACAATATTCATTAAATGTATTAAAGACTATATTATAAAATACAAATAATATAGTTGATATATTAATGATATTATATAATATTTTAATAATTGATTAATGCTAATCCAAATAGGATATATATATATATATATATATTTAAATTAAAATTCAACAATTCTCCCAATTGGATAGTAATAATCAATTATTAAAATGTAACAATCATTAAGACTAGAATACCAACTATAGTTATAGCACATGTCAAGAAACATAAGCTTTAACGATGCAGAAATAGTATCCAATAGGGAAGTAGATCATACATGTTAAAAGCTCATATTTCATATAAAGAATAATGAATATGGATAAGTATAATTAATTATAAGAAATATGCAATCGAAGAATAGTCCAAGCATATAAAAATACTATAAGAGATATGATAACAAAAGTGACGTCATCTTAAACATATCTCATAAGAATAACAATCAAGTAAGTAAAATTTCAGACTCCCACTAACCCAAAACATCAAAAGACTTAACTAAACCCATATGAGCTACATGATTCTGAAAAGCTCTAACAGTTAAGCCTTTAGTTAGTAGATCTGCTAACATGTTCTCTGTAGCAAGATGCTCAATACGAGTCTGAAACTCCAGAATTTTCTCTCTAACAAACAGATATTTAATATCAAAGTGCTTTGATTGAGAAGAGCTTCTGTTGTTTTGAGAGAAATGAACAGTAGCAGTGTTGTCGCAATATATCACAAGTGGCCTAGAAATGCTTTCAACAATGTGAAACCAGAGATTAAGTTTTTCAGCCACATGGCTTGAGAAGTAGCCTCATAGCAAGCGACATACTATGCCTTTATGGTAGAAGTGGCTGTAAGAGTCTGTTTAACACTCTTATAAGAGATAGCTCCTTCTGCCATCATAAAAATAGAGCTGAAAGTAGACTTTCAGTCGTCAGGACAACCTGCAAAATCAGAATTAGAATAATCAATGACCTGAAGTTGATCAGACTTCTTATAGGTCAACATATAATCCTTGGTTCCTTGCAAATATCTCATGACCTTCTTTACAGCTTTCCAATGACCCAAACCTGGGTTGCTCAAGTATCTTCCTAAAGCATTAATAGTAAAAGCAATATCAGGACGAGTACAAACTTGAGCATACATTAAACTGCCAACAACAGAAGCATATGGGACCTTTCTCATTTTGGTTATCTCATAATCATTTTGAGGACATAAAGATTTAGATATTTTGTCACATTTCTGAACATGTGCAGTACATGGGGAGCAAGAATGCATGTTAAACTGCTTGATGATCTTTTCAATATATCCTCTCTAAGATAATCCAAGAATACCACGTGACTCATCAGGGTAAATCTAGATGCCTAGAACAACTAAAGTATCACCAAGGTCCTTCATATCCAAGTGGCTATTTAACATCAATTGTGTCTCAGTCAAAAGGTTAACATAACTACTAGCAAGAAGAATATCATCGACATATAAGACAAGAATTATAAAATTGCTCCCACTAGTATTCAAGTAAATGCACTGATCTGAAGCATTTTCCTTGAAGTGAAAAGAAGTGACAACTTGATCAAATTTCAAATACCATTGCCTGGATGCCTGCTTTAGTCCATAAATGGACTTTTTAAGTTTGCAAACCAAATGCTCCTTACCTGTTTCAATGAAACCATCAACCTGAACTATGTAGACATCCTCGACTATATCTCTAGTCAGAAAGGCTATCTTCACGTCCATTTGCTGAAGTTCTAAATCAAAGTGAGTTACCAAAGCCATAACAACCCGAAATGCATCTTTCATAGAAACTGGTGAGAAGGTCTCTTTATAATCTATGCCTTCCTTTTAATTATAGCCTTTCGCTACTAGTTTAGCTTTATACCTCTCAACTTTTCCATCTGGACTATGCTTGGTCTTAAAGACCCATTTGCACTCAACTGGTTTGTAACCAACTGGCAATTCTACAAGATCCCAAACACCATTATGAGACATGAAAGCTAATTCATCATGCATGACATTTAGCCAATCAGAAGCATGAGAGCTAGAGATAACCTCTTGGTAAGTGATAGGATCATCATCATCATGGAGATCAAACTGATGCTCCTGAAGATACACTACATAATCAATTGGTATAGAAGGCTTGCGTACTCTCTGAGATCGTCTCAATAAAGGTGCTTCAACAATGTCATTTGGTGGTGCCACTACATCTAGTGGTGCCATTACACCTGTTTCAGCAGTATCATCAGTTTCCTGTTCATTAACTGGTGGTGCCACTATATCATATCCTCCTTGAAGTGTCTGATCATCATTATGAGCGACTGGAACCATAATATCCATAAGAAGTAAAATAGGCAACACAAGAATTGCTGTCCGATCTTCTTTGAGAGTGATTGGTCGTGGTGTATGACTCCCACTACCTAAATCATCCTCAAAGAATATCGCTCTGTCAGACTCGATGACTCACATAGAATGAGAAGGACAATAGAATCTGTAACTTCTAGAGCCCACGCAGTAGCCGATGAAGAAACCATTGACAGTTTTAAGATCAAGTTTCTTCAGTTGAGGATTATATGGTCTAACATCTGCTTTACAACCCCAAACATGAAAGTGTTTCAAACTCGGCTTCCTTCCACTCATTAGTTCATAGGGAGTTTTCGGTACAGATTTGCTAAGTACTTGATTAAGAATGTACACGACGGTCTTTAAGACATTTCCTCAAAGAAAAACTGGTAATGATGAATGACTCATCATGCATCTTACCATATCCATGAGTGTGCTATTACGTCTCTCTACAACTCCATTCTGCTCAAGAGTACCAGGCATAGTGTATTGAGCTTCAATTCCATATTCATCGAGAAATTTGGCGAACGGTCTTGGATTTCTCCCAGTCTCATTGTATCTGCCATAATACTCACCTCCTCTGTCAGACCTCACACATTTAATCTTCTTTCCTGTCTTTAATTCAATAGCAGCTTTGAAGGATTTGAAGGCATCCAAGGAACTAAATTTTTCCTGGAGAAGATCTATCCAACCAAATCTCGAGAAGTCATCTATGAAGGTAATAAAATATCTATATCCACCTATAGCAGTGGGTGTAATAAGTCCACACATGTCCATGTGAATCAACTGCAACACATCATCACACCTGTTTGCTTTTTTCTTCCTAGTTTTGGCAGTGAGCTTGCCTTTAATACAATCGACGCAAGTGTCGAAATAAGAGAGGTTAAGATCATGAAGAATACCTTCCTTAATCAGTTTTTCAATCCAAGACCTAGAAATGTGCCCCAAGCGTCTATGTCATAGCATATAAGAACTTTCATCAGTCCTATTACGCTTATTTCCAATAACGGAGTTAACAGACATATCATTCAAATTCAACATGTAAAGCTCATCACATAAAACTCCTGAACCAATAGTAACAGAATTAAAACGAACAACAACTTTTCCATTACTGAATTCAAAAGTGTAGCCATATCTATCCAAAGCTGAAATTGAAATCAAATTCCTTTCCATAGAGTTTACATAAACAATATCTTTCAACAATAAAGTATGTTTAGAGGGTAAAAGCAATGTAACTACTCCTATTTCTTCCAGGGATACTCTAGTTCCATCTCCCATAATGATATTGGATTTAGTATCACTTGGCTTCCTCATGCTTGTAAACCCCTGTAAAGAATTCACAACATGAATGGTTGCACCTGAGTCAAACCACCAAGTATTGGGAGCAACATTAATTATATTTGATTCATAACAAGCTAAAGCTAGGAGTGTACCTTGCTTCTCAAGTTTCCTTATCCACTTTATGGCTATACTTCTTGCAATACTTGCAGTTTCCCTTGAAAAAATTCTTCTTAGGCTCTAAGTGTTGAGAAAATTTCCTTCCTTTCTTCTTATCATGTTGAAACTTGCCTTTATGACCTTTCCTTTTCTTAGTTTTAGCACCAGAAGAAGAAGTAACAAACTGAACACTGTGTGCTTTCCCTTTCTTTATAGAATCCTCTTCTTGAGAGACAATAGCAATCATTTCATCAATTGTCCATTCAGTTTTCTAAGTGTTATAAGAGGTCTTCAGGACATCAAATTGAGAAGGGAGTGACTCTAGAACTTGCTAGATTAGATAACTCTTACCAAGGTCAACCTTGAAAGACTTCAACTTATTAAAATAGTGGACTAATTTCATGATATGTTCACGAACTCCACTAACACCATCATATTTAGTCTTCTCAATCAAAGAGAGATACTGACCCTTTTGAGCTTTATCAAAAGTAGTGAATTTCTCACCAGCGAACTTCAGAAAATCTTTAGCATTCTTGCTCTCTGGAATACTCTGTCTAATAGACTTCTCCATAGTGTATTTCATCATCATGAGACACACCCTATTTGAGTGCTCCCATTTTTCGTGAGAAGCCTTTTCAGCAACAGTGAACTCAGCAGTAAGAGCTGGAGGCTCTTCTTCTCTCAGAGCCAAGTCCATATTAGTGATAGCCAAATATAGATCCAGAGATTCTTTCCAGTCCTCAAAATTGGTCCCATTTAGAGTCTTGACAGAAGTCAATTGCATAGGCAAGGAGGCTGGCATTAAAACAACAAAAGAAAACATTTAATATGCATAATGTCATTATGCTATCAGAGAATTAAATGTTTCCATATACACAGCCAACTAAGCCTTTTAAAGAAAATTTCTTATTTACCTGGTCCCGCCTAAGGGTCCCGAACCATAATAAATAAGAAATATAATAATACAATACTTAAATCTCATATCATCAAACAAATTTTTAATACCGATAGGGTATTCAAAAATAATTGATATAAGTATAAATTAACATGACATTGTATAACAAATTACATTAATAACAATATACCGATAAGGTATAATTATTATTAATGCAATGAATTAAAATAGTAGTAATGATTAAATAAAATAATAAAAAAAATTTATCGTGGGTAGGCGAGTTCACAATTATATAAAAAAAATTATATTCAACAGAATATAATAAATATATATAATGACTAAATAAAAAAATTAATTTACATATGGAGCAAAATTAATTCCATCACTAGGATATATCAATGGGGAGAGTATAACATACCTAGATGTCGCTAATAGAGTAAGGAACTACCACAAAAATTTCGGTCCCAAAATCTGAGAGTACGATAATTAAAACAACAAAATAGTCTCAGATTAAATGAAATAAAATATTTAGGGGTCTCCAAAAATTACCAAAATAACATAAATATTAAATATTTAATTTTGCAGAAAAAATAAAAAAAATTTTGGGCCTTGGAAATGGGCCCATGTGCCCACACGTGCCTGGGCCACGAGTGGGCTTCGCCAGGAAGCCCTTTCTTCCTCACTCAGTTTCTGCAAAACGGGTCGTGCA
Source organism: Biancaea sappan (assembly GCA_037074585.1). Taxonomy (NCBI): domain Eukaryota; kingdom Viridiplantae; phylum Streptophyta; class Magnoliopsida; order Fabales; family Fabaceae; genus Biancaea; species Biancaea sappan. The sequence continues at coordinate 21,405,354 of CM073499.1, read as the reverse complement.
ACCTGCGAGTTTGATCCGATTGGTTCTCCCTATTCCGGTAACGAAATGCTGTAAAATTTGAGGGTTTTTGTTCGTTTAGACACGAAGAAGAGAAGCCCTCATTAAATTTTGAAGATTAGTGGCTGGGTTTGGAGAAAATAAGTTCGAAAAAATAGGGAGAAAAACTGTTTTAAAAAAAAAAACTTTGATCTCCCAAAACCCTCGATGAAAATTTCTTGTTTTTGGATATGTGATTCACATAACAACATAAAAGAGAACCCACAAATCAATTTTGGAAAAAAATTATTAATTTAAGAGAAAATCGGAATCGAATTTTAACCGAAAAAAAGGTTTTAAAAGAAAACTTTAAATCTCACAAAATACCCAATGAAACTCTCTAAATTTTGAATATGTGATTCGCATGAATGTGTTGAAGAGAAACCCTAAATCAATTTTAAGATTAACAGAACAAAATAGGGCAAACGAATTATTTGTGAAATTAGGGTTCATAGGTTGATAAATTTAAATTTAATTGTGTAATAAACAGAATAATTAGATTTAATTATTGAAAAGAAAAAAATCAATAGCCATAATATGTATTTAGAACCAGGCTCTGATACCAATTGAAGGATTTAGGTGATCTAATTTACAAGCCTAGATCGGTGTAGATACAGATTACAGCATATTAAATAGTAAATTTAAAAGAGAGATAAACTGAGAATGTGTACCTGACATCATTTCAGAATCCATCTCGAACATCAAAGTAGAGAAATTTTTTTGTGAGATTGGTACTACTCTCTATCTGATAAGTTTTCTATCTAGGGTAAACTGATTAATGGGGAGTCAGTTTATTTATTATCAGATGAGAGCATGGATTTCTCAACAGACTATCATATGAATAGCCCAACTGTAATATCCCAAGAATTTATATGAATATTTAAAGTCTAATTTAAAGTTTAGTGAAAAATTTAATTACGTGAAAAATTTGCTTTTTGAATTAGTGAAGAAAATGTGGGAATAGAAATTTTAATTTTTAATTTAGAAAATTTTTACAAATTCTCAAGGACTAAAGTGAAAAGAAAAGAAAGTATAGAGGACTTTTGAGAAATGACCAAATAGGAACCCGAGAAGAAGAATAGAGCTTATGGGAATGAATTATGAGTCCGGTACCGAAAGGATGATAGATTTGGGGTTAAAGTGGAGTTTGAGATATTGAGAGGGACTAAAGTGAAATAGGAAATCTGTGGGGCACCTAGGATTTAGAAACACCTGAGGCGAGATTTTATGAATTTGCTTTTGCTAGTCTTGACTGAGGGTCAATTGCAGAGCAAGTGATAATTTCACCCCGGGCGAGTATATAGGTGGCTTCACCTATTTTTTTATTCATTTTTCTCATTTCCTCTCTCTCTCTTCACTTTCTCTCCTCTCTTTCTCTCTTCCTTCTCTCTAATTTCTCTCTCTACACTCCAACTCTACAATCGGGCTTTGGAGGGTGGATCTCGGGCTACGGGGCGAGCCTCTAAGAGCCAAGCAACGTAGGGAAAACAAGGAATCGAGGTAGAAATTTCTATTTCTTAAGCTTTTCCCTATTTTCTAGTTTTAAGAGTGTTTGAGGTAAAATCGAGATTCCGGCTTCGTTTCTCGATTAAAATTGGTGATTTTGGTGTCTAAATGCTCCTTAGACATTAAGGGTGAGATCCCATGGAAGAAATCATGAAAAACGGTGAAGATTTGGCCAGATTTGGGCCAAAACCGAGAGAAATCGCGAAGGGGTCGCGATCGTGGTGCCTAGGCGCCATGTGTGGCGCCTAGGTGCCAAGGTGAGATGGGAAGAAGAAGGAATTGGCGCCCAGGTGCCATAGGTGGCGCCCAGGCGCCAGGTGTGCCGGGAAACCTTAGCTTATTTTAAATCGGTCATAACTTCTTCATCCGAACTCTGTTTTGGGCAAACTTTATATCGTTGGAAAGCTCTTTAAGTCTAGTTTCCAATGGTATAAGTTTCATTTGAATATTCATTACCAGTTAGGAGTTATGACTTAAGATGTGAGTAAAGGTCGAAAGTAGTGGTAGAAAATTTCTCTATTTCGTAACCCTGATGGTTTTTGTCTGGTTACAATAGGAATGGTCAAAGTGCAAAGTGGGAGTGCCGAGAGCGTGAAATCCAGGTGAGTGGGTTAATATTTGCTATGATTAAATATCTGTTATTGACTTTTTGCATCATAGTGGAAATATGTTGTATATCCAAGTTTGAAGAGGATGATGTGGAACGATGAGGCATAAACAATTGTGGAACGTGTCTGGTAATGTATATAATTATATTTTCTTATTTTCCCATGAATGGAGGTTATATGATGGATTGTGAATGGTATGTGAATTGAGTTGAATAATTGTTCTATATTATGGGTTATGTTGTATACATGCTATGTTGCTGGAACCATATTGATTATGTTGTGACTTGAATTGTAAATGACTGAGTTGTGTATGTGGCTCAAGATTATGATTGAGGATGTTTTTATATGTGATTGTGATTGTGTTTGACTGGAAAGGAAATGCATGGTGGTGCACCCCATGGAGAAATTTATGTGAAGTTATAAGGGTGGAGATTATAAACGGAGCGATAAGGGTGGATGCGGCAGGGGCCGCGGGCAACGATCCAGAGGTATTCTGGACGACCCGGTTGGTACGGAAAATGTGTGTGAAATTGATTTCACCGATTGCTGTTGTGAATTTTGAATTATGTTGAAATATATTTGATTTACTTGGATATTGTTGTGAGGTATTATGAATAATATTATATTATATGATGATCGATTTACGTATGATTGCTGCATGTTATCATTATGATGTATGATATTTTTTTATCATAGTGTTGTGTTATCTACTCACTGGGCACGTGGTTTGCTCATACCCCTCTTATTGGTATTTTTTTTTCAGAGTTGACAGTTGAAGGTAAATATCAGAATAAGGAATTATGGATCCTTAGTCCATGATTTTCTTTTCATTTGTTCAGGATAAAGGTATAATAGTTAAGTCTTATTCTAAGTTGTATAAATCTAGAAATCTCTGTAATCGGGTAGGTTCATTCAGTGATGTAATGTGAGTAATTGTAGTATGTATAGAGAACTCGTTTTGGTTGCATGAAAAAGAATTGTATGATTTTTAAGAGAAAGATAGGCTTACGGAGGTGAAATGAAATTCACTTTCCGTGCCGGTCACGTGCTCAAATTTTGGGACGTGACACCAACCCATCACGGGCCACTCACAATAGAAAAGCCCAATTACAATATTCATTAAATGTATTAAAGGTTATATTATAAAATACAAATAATATAGTTGATATATTAATAATATTATATAATATTTTAATAATACTAGCCTTTTTTAAATTGTGTTTGACAAGTCAAATAAGTTATTTTATAGTTTATTTGACTAGTTTAAAAGTTTGTTTGACAAAATTAAGGCTATATTTGATATGATTTTTAAACTACCTTATAGCTTATGATTTTGAAATTAGTTTATAGCTTATTTGACTAGCCTACAGACGTGTTTGGTAAATAAGCTTATTTAAGTAGCTTATAGCTTATTTTGAAATATTACTTTGAGTACCTTATAGCTTATAAGTTTTATATTTTTCTTCATCTTTTATTCTTATTATTTTATTAAAATTTTAACATTATCTTATTTACAACCTGTAACACAATTTTTTTTCTCCAAGTTTCTTTCACACACCCATAACAAAATATTGCTAATATATTGTTGGATGCTGGATGATATGTTTATTTTGTATTATTTTGAGATTACATAATGAAATGTAATTATTAACAAAAAATGATAAGTGTAACACTATTTTGGGATAACATAATAAAATAATATTAATTTGGGATCTTAAATATTTATTTTAATTATTACACTATTTGCTCTATTTATTTTAATTTTTTATAAAATTTTTAATCTTTAAACAAAATATTATAACACTTCAAATTAACTAAAAAACCTAAAATTATAATTACCTAAAAATATATTTTTGTCTAAAAATAAAATTTGTATAAAATATCATATAAATATGTTCTTTTATGTTATTTTATATTTATCAGCTAATTCAATAGCTAATTTTATCAAATACTTCTAATTCAATAAATTAGCTTAATATCTTTCAATTTTTAATTAAAATTAATTTTTAAACTTTCAACTAATTTATCAACTATTTTTACCAAATATAATCTTAACATTTTTGAGATCGCATCAATATTGATAAAAGCACTCACATAAATAGCTGTCACAATTATTCCTGAAAGTAAAGAGACGAGGTCAACGTCCATCCTTGTGAAATACAACACTTGGAATTTTTTGGCTAAATCTTGATTCTTGAGTATGAAAGGAACCGACATTAAAAGCCCAAAGTTTAGTGTGTTTCAGTCCATACTCACTGAGAAAAAGAGCGAAAGTAATGGACCCAAATGGTTCTGAATATGCCCCTATGACCAACCCAAAATCTGAAAGTGAAAAAGTAGGAGAATGAAACTGCCTTTGGGTCAAATCTGTTCCTGCGTCCCTTTTTATATTTTCAATCATGCACCGCACATGCTATGTTTCTCGGCTTAGTAAGACCAAAAGGACCATTCTCTCTACTTCTCTGCTCTCTGTTTAAACTCAATCTTTCCCACTTCTTTTTGAGTTTGGATTCTTTGCAGTTATTGCAAAGAGCAATTTTTATTGTGACTGTTCATTTTAGATTGGATAATGATGATTGAATCTAATGAGATTAAAAAATTCCTTAACTTTAATATTGTATGCCGAGAGTAATTAATGGACTGTCTTTTGTAATTACTGTACAAAATCCATTCTAATTCCTTCTGAGTCTGCTTCTCTTGGCCTAGCTCACTCTATCAAAGCCCTCTAGATATTAGGCGTGTGTGTGTGCATGGCTTTGAGAAGAGATGAGTCATGGTGTTGGTGTGAAAGAAGCCCAAAAGAGAAGAAGTGAGGGGTGTGAGGCAGAGCCTTGTGACATCGGTAGCCAAGTGACCTCAAATGTAGAGAAGAAAATGAGTAGAGTGAGATATGCTATGTGCTGTGTGGAAACGAATTCCATGCTTATCTTATAGTGTTTGTTCTATCTGAGTTATTGGATTTTAGATATAATCCAACGATTTAAATATTAAATAATAATTTTTTAAAAATATATTAAAATTTGAATTATTGAATCTATTTTCGTGTTTGTGTGACTTGTGCACTTGTGTAGCTAGAGTGAAATGAGTGTGTGATTTGGTGCTAGTTAAGTCGAGGGATGGGTGACGTAGGAGTGTTTGGCAGTTCAGTTTGGGCCATTTTTTATACTTTGCCAAACCAAACATTTAAGGCTAGTTTCAAAGAAAAGAGATATGTTGGTTTGGTTTTTGTGCATAATCTGCCCACGTTTGTCCAAGTTCAAGAAAAGAGATATCTTAGCGTTTTTTTTCACATCTTTCATAATTTAAGCAAAATAAAAAGAGTGCCACTATCATTTGTAGACAAAAATTTAAGAAAATGAGACTTTTAAAATATGTTTGTGTGTATGCATGCATGCACATCTTTTTAGGTAAGGAGACATTTTTTTTGTTTTTCTTGAGAATCACTTGGTTCATTCAATCGAAAATAGTTAAAAATTGAAAGAAACAAAGGAAAAGGAGGATCACCGGATTGGAACATGGTTGTAAATAGTAATAGGATCGGTGATCCAATATGAGATATTTTATTAAAATATCTTAAGTTTTTAATTATTCTAAAAAGTGTTTAATTTTTTTTAAGAGAATAACTTGAATAATTTCTCAGTATCTCTCTTTTCACTTTAGTCATTCCCTCACCCTTCTCACCACACCAAACGCGTCCTTGTTAATTAAAGTTCAATTAGAGCAGAAGATAATAAAAATTAAGGTAATTTAACTCGTATGCCTCCCCTTGATGATATAATTATATTTTTTTTAAAACTTCAAATACTTATATATCAAAATGTAGATATTGCTCTCCACACATTTGGCCACCAATCGGACTCATTTATGAATAAACATAAGTCAGAAGTTTGTTTTAGCTTCAATGTTGATGGAAGATTTAGAACTTTTTAAGTAAGGCTATTCATTGCAAAGAGCTGATGAATTTAGAAAATGGAAAGGAAACTTCAAAGTTGGAAATAATTTATGATCTCAAAAGGAACGCGCGACTCTAATAAAATTTGTGTTAGGCTCAATTACTATCTTCCTATGTTAATATGTCCAAATCAACATATTAAAGATATCACAAGGATTGAAAGAATACAAGAAAATGTTAAGAATATATATTATGAAGTTGCATCTTTCTAGGTTCCAGTTTATTTAATTTACTACATACAATTCTAATAATACCAAAGACCGATAGGGTAGTACATTCGGATTGTCACTAGCAATAACTTTCCTGGATGGTATGTTTTGTAACCCTTTTCTGTTTATTAAATTCATACAATCAATAAATAACTTGATCCCTCCCAAGTTTAAGTTAGAGACGAAATAAATTTTATTTTTTAAATATTAAAAATTCATCTTAAAATTTAATTTTAAAATTTGAGATAGAATTTATTTCATTTTTAATTTTTGTTTCTAATATATTATTCAAATTTGTTTTAATTTTTTTTTTATTTTATGTAAAAACAGAGTTTTTTATGTCAATTTCCATCCATAAATATTGTTTCTCTTTGAGATAGATTTAAGTTATCTCAGAATCTGTCTCAATTTGTTTGGAATCTAATAAAAATTATTTGAAATAGTTGAGACGGAATTAGAGATGAAATTAATTTTTTCTCAAATTAGTAAGTCCTGCATAAGCTAGACCGGTAGATGAGTCTCTCACCTCTTTTTATATCTAATGCTTCAATAAACACTCTTGTCTTGAGAAGATTATTGAATGAATGTGGCTAAAATTATTTTGAATGTCCAAATTTGATCCGTTCAATAATTCACTAATTCTTAAATATATTTAAAAATTTGAGAGAAAATTAGGCATGTATTGGCCTTGAGGGATTCCAGTCCCCTAATGAACAATCCGTTGTAACTCTACCTTTTCCACATAGCGAACAGACATAAGAATAAAAATGCCATTCAACTACAAGTCAATAAGTTGCTATGCGCAGTTAATAACAAACTAAGCTTCCAACCACAAAGTAAAGGTACACTTTCATTAGACACCATCATATATAACCCAAAGTAGTTAATTAGTTGCACTGAAAATAATAGCTAAGTAGAGCCATGCATAGCCAAAAAAAAAAAACGAAAGAAAGAAAGAAAGAAAGAGAAGATCATACAAAACAAAACACTGTGAATCAGTGAGAATTAGAAGGCCTGACTCTTACCCCAGGCCCAGGCAAGTACCTTGACACTAACTCTCTAGCCAAAGCCTGGAGATCTCCATAATCATGTTGTTGCTGTTGTTGATCAGAATTAGGATTGAGAAATGCGGCTAATTCTAGTGAAGCTAGATGTGGTTGGTGAAGAAGAGGATCAATGGGGAAGTCATGAGTGTTAGAATACGGCAATGCATGTGAGGGTGAAGATGACGATGAGGCTTGTGGCTGTGGAAGATGTGGGAGGCGTTGCAGTGTGGAAAGGCGAGCTTGAACGTAAGCTAACTCTGCCTGCAAGTTCACTACCTGCACCACACAATACAATCACATGCTCAAACCTATGTCATATATTAATTACAAGGTTCAGAAAATTGGACTGGTAATTAAATAAGTTGAGACACTAGTTTAAAAGTTAATGGTCAAATTATGATCAAATTATAGTTGAACCGATAGTACTTAAAATATATTAAAATATTAAAATATATAATTAATATATAAGTTACAAATACTAAAATATTCTAAGCATGTTATCGATATATATTTATATCAATTTTAAATTTTTTTAATAGTTTAAATTTTTGGATACTTTTTTAAAAATAAACAATAATATTCAATAAAAAATTTAAAAGAATCAAAAAATTGAACTAATTGAACCAGATGAGCGATCAGTTTTACCGATTCGACCGATTTTTCACAAATTCAAATACTCACTAGTTTACTTGTCTAAATCAAACTAGTTCCTTGACCAATTTACTAATTTTTTCATTGAATTGGTCGATTAGGTATGGTTCTATGAACATTGATTAATTGGGCTAGCCAATTATGAAGCATATTTAACTCTATTAATTAATGCATTATTGATATGAAGAAAATTTTAGATGTAAATTATGCTCATCTCCGTACAAGTTTTTAAAAATACGCTCCTCCATTCTTTACTTAAATTCAAATTGTACAAATTTGTGCCCTCCCTATAACTATAAAAAATTCTAGACTTTATTCTAATTTAATATTTTTTTTTTGTCTAGAGAGATCCTTTACTTGTATTTTTTTTCTGACATTTGATAATATAATACCACATATGACAAATCTCTTAACTAAAATATCTTCTATTAACTTGAAAACATTAATTTTTATATATTGCAAGATCTTTTTTCGATGTTAATCCAAAATCATATATCACAAATGTTCTATTTTTTTGGTTAAAAGAAAAGCATCCAATATTAGTTGAGGTTAATTAATGGTATTTTAGTAAAAAAAAATGTGGTATTCCATTACTAAATATTAAGAAACATATTGTAATATACTTCACTGAGCAGAACATATATATAAAATGGGATTAAAGTTTAGCAATTTTATAATTTTTGAAAAAAGTAATATATATTTTGAAAATAGAGAAGAAGAAAATATAATTTTAAGAACGTAGAGGGGAGCATAATATATTCTACTATTTAACATACTATATGCTATTTAAGATTTGAACAAGCATGAGATAGTACCATAAATTATGCAATTTTATAAAAGGCCATTATATACATTCCATGACAATATTAAAGTTTTCAATGAAACTTATGAATTTTCAATACTTATGCCATCTTATATCATATCATTTAAGCTACCAAACGCAATTCAATTCCACTTTCAAAAAATTTGCCAATGTAAATTGTTTGCATAGATGCAAATATTGCACCACAAATATGGCCATTCAAACCTCAAAAACCATATTTGTGATACATAATAATATAAATCAATAGTAAAAATATCATTATTTTTTTTTGGTGAGAGTAAAAGTATCACTATATATGCTAACAAAGTGTACAAATTTGAAGACTACATTTTCCAGTGGCAAAATCAACAGAGCAGAATTTTAAAGAAAGAACTAGAAGTTCAAGAAAGGGATTAATTAATAAGAGCTGATAGCATAATGTGAAATAGATATGCTCAACTATAATTAAATATAATGTGCACAAAGTTTATATATATATATAGTCCGTACGCACTACTTGACAAGGAGAGGTATTCTCTCATCAGTCTGAGAATATAACTTTAACGCTACTATTATATTTGGGCTACTTTACAAAAACAATGTTTGCTTGGTTCAGTCAGGTGAGGGAAATGCTTGTATAAAAATAAAAATTTGATCAACCATCTATTCTAATTAACTTATTCTTGAAAGGACTATCTTGTACATATATATATATATATGTTTACTTAGATACTTATCTTCTAGAGTCGAAATGTAACTCAAAAGTTTTTATGATAAAATTTAATTGAATGTTTCAAAATGTGAGTTAAATTTTGTTTTAAAAAAGAATATTACATATAAATATTTTTTTATAATTATATGATATTCTTAATTAAAATAATTTCATTAAAAATTTGATAAAAATATTCTAAAAAATAATATAATTTTTGTCTAAATTTACATTGATATATATCTAATCATAGAGATAATGGAGTTCTACCTAATCAAAGGAATCCATTGGTTGATAGTTGCCCAATTATGGTTAAAGAATGGAACATAATAATAGTGTTATTGTGATGCGTGCATGTCTTAAATTTACTAAATCCTCTAATAATCCATGGATAATTACCTTGTCAGAGGTTCTGCCACTCAATTATTGCACACTAGAATTTAAGATTATACTTTAATCCATTCTCAAACACAGGCAAAAGGTTGTTGTTATCAATCACGCATAAGATTTATATATTAAACTTTATGAACCAATTACAAATGCATGTATCGGCCAATAACTTTCATATCTTAGAAAAAAAAAAACATTATCATCCTTTAAGAATTTCTTATTGACTCCTCCGAAAGGAACCTTATGAAAAAGATTCTCAAGTTGCATATGTATACCAGTATTAGATTATGCAGTTAAGTGTTATTACTCATCAATATAATATAATAAAGAAGTAAAATTACAGTATTAACCACAATAGCATTCAGCATTAAATTGTCACTACATGTTATATAGCTTAATGGTTTGTTACAAGTTACTACACTGTTAAGATGATTAATTAAATACAAAAAATTTCATCAAAATAAATGTATTAGTAGAATTTGCCCACATATGTTTTCGTGAATTTTATTTATTTCATGACATTTATGTTATATGCAAAATATTTATACTTTTTTTCTTTTTTTAAAAAATAAATGACACTGGAAGTGAGAATAAATATACTACAACATCAATAATAGAGACTAAAAAGTAATATACTTGAAAATTGCTTGCAAAATAGTACTTTTTTTTTTGAAAGAAGATTTTCTGGGATATAATAATAGCGATCATATATAGGCTTGGCCATACTAATTAACCACCCAAGTCTTTTTTTTTTTTTTAGATAAATTCCAACAAAGGTCGACAAATTTTCTAATATTGTAACCTCTTGATGTATTTAAAATTAAATCTGAATGTTTTATAATTAATGAGGGTAGGTATTCCATTAAATGATCACAAGGTTCTAAAATGCCAAATGCAAATAAAGACATGCATGCTATAAATACTTGTGGGAAGGAGCACAAACAGTACTTAGCTACTTAAAATTTTAATTAATATATTAAATTCAGTAATTAAATATAAAATTTCAAATATATACTTAATATATGTGTAGTTTTGAAAGTCAAAATTATAAATATTTGAATATTTCTCGAGCTGCTAGTTTAGTTGCTTGGTAGCTCCGGCAAGCAACAACAGGACTTCCATAGTCAGAGAGACAACCATTTGGAATTTGGCACATGCCACTTCTCTCTCTTACAAAATTATTAAAAAAAAATAGCAAGTTAACATGAATTTCACAAAATCAATTAATTAAAACCCTATTTTTTTATAACACATGGATTGCAGGTACCCGATTTTCCACAGAAAATCTAATCTAATAAATAAACTAATAAACTTGATGTGGGCTTTAATTATATATATACTAATATTTTAATTAATTATACGTATAAGTAATGGGGTTAGGCCTAGGAATCACAAAACCTAGACTAATGTATAGAGGGCAGTAGGCCACGTTTTTATATCTTTCATAGAGAACATAACCAAAGGGTGACGGACTTGTCAAACCAAACAGTATAATCTTATGTGAAAACCTTGACCTACTGAAAACAGGGACTGAGATTGCCTTACTTTTAGGCAAATTGCTTATCCAGGTGCATTTATTTATTTGTCAATTTAGTTGGGTTCACCATATGAACTTTTACTTGGTTTTTTGGTCCTGTCATTCTTACATCTTTATTATTTTGTTATATATTTTTAAAAAATAAATTTCCACAATTTTTACTGTATTTTGAATTTTCATAAGTTCATGAATAAATTATTAATTTAGTCACTTTAAAAAATTAATTTAGTCCATTACATATTATATTATAATTTAATCCATTTGATTGTCAAGTTCTTTTAAATAAAAAAATTTCAGATAAGTTTTATGTTTTAGCAACTCTAAAGATTCAAACGTTATTTTTTGGAGATTAAATTAAACCACATGAATAAATTACTAATTTAGTCACTAAGAAAATCACATCTGTTTCATTTTAATCCTCAAAAATTATTTTTGTTTCAATTTAATTTTTTTGACTTTTTTAAAATAACTTTTGAGAATAAAAAAAATTTAAGTTTAACAATAATATATTTTGTAATTTAGCAACTAAAAAAAAATAATGTAAACTAAAGTAAAATACTAAATCTTCTAAGAGTTATAGCTGCTATGTTTAAAGGACTAAATCACTGATTTACTCTACGATGATTAATACGAAATCAATTTCTTCTAGAATTCTGGTTAATTTGCATATCATAGATTGATCCACAACTCTACCAAGCAGAAAGTTATGAAATGTAAATCCATGTGAGTCATACAAAATAATGACACTTGTTTTCTCTCTCTCTCTCTATTGTTTGTAGATCGATAGATGGATTGTATGAGAGAGAGAGAGAGAGAGAGAGAGAGAGAGAGAGAGAGAGAGAGAGAGAGAGAGAGAGAGAGAGAGAGAGAGAGAGAGAGAGAGATGGAGAAGGAAGCTCAACCTGGTGCTGAAGGGCGAAGATGTGGGCGACGCAGCCATAGACGGGGTCGCGAGCCCTAGCGAGAGCCTCGTAGCAGAGGGTGAGAACGGCGTCGAGGCGCTTATGAGGGGGGATCCGGAGAAGCAGCTTGGAGGCGTTGCTGGCGCCGAAAACCTTGTGCACCGCCGCGAACTGAACCGTCCCTCCCTCCGAGTCGAAGTACGGCGCGAACACGCACCCCTTCACGCACTTCCTCCGGAGGAACTTGCACGCACCGCAAGGCCCTCCTCCGCCTCCTCCGCCGCCTCCTCTATGCCCATGTCCATGTCCATCGTCCTCGCTGCTCTTACTGCCTCCATAATCCATTCTCTCTCTCTCTCTCCCCCTCTCTCTCTCTCTCTAGAGATCAAAGATGTTAACTGATTGATGATTGGGTGGCTGGTTAATCTTTTGCTTGATGGGGGGTTCAAGTAAGCTCTGAGGGTAACACAAGCAGAGAGAAAGAAGATGCAAGATGGGGATTTAATTCGACAAAGAAAGAGACACGTGTAGTTTTTATATATATATATATATATATATATGTGACTAAAATCCACACATATGCTCTTTTTTTAATTTGGCCCTTCATAGATTTTTATTATCAATTTGGTCCCTTATGAATTTATATATTATCAATTTAGCCTTTCATTTATTTTCATTCTCAATTTGATATATTATCAATGTAGTTCTTTTTTATTGGTCATAACTTTTGATAGTTATAACTTTTAATAAAAGGACTAAATTGATAATATGTAAATTTATGAAAAATCAAATTAAAAAAATAAATATGTGAGATATTAAATTAATAATATATCAATTTGTGAGAGAATATATTGAGAATAAAAATCTACGAAAAACTTAATTGATAACATGTTAATTTATAAGAATCAAATTAAGAATAAAAATTTATAGAGGATTAACGTAAAAAAAAAAAAATCTTTGTAAGGAACCAAAATGATGTTTTGGTGGTTTATATACTAGGTTTGTGTTTTTTTTTTTCTTTCTTTTTTGTTATTTTCTTGGTTTGCAGGGGGATTTCAAGAGGATCTTGTAGAAGAGCGGAAGTTAATCTTAACATGTAGATATATTAGCTTATTAGGTTCGAACCAAAACTCGATTAATTTTTTTCCAACTGCGTAAGATTATAAATCTATAGAATTATCTTAATATTATTTTTTTATTCACATGACTTAGATCTACGACTTCATTAAAAATAAAAGTACTCAACTTTTTGAACCAATCAACTTTACTTTGTTCAAAATCAACATTTATATCTTATATAACTAGGCATTTTTTCATATAAAATAGAGTAAATTATTAATTTAGTCTAAAAATATTATAGCTATTTTAATTTAGTTTATAAAAAATAAAATTTTGAATTTAATTATTAGTAAATTATGTTTATCTTAATTTCTTCCTTATATATATTATGTGACTTTTGGCAACAAATGATTTAGGATTTAGTAATCTTGGACTTTGCCATTAGCAATAAAAAAAAATAAAGTTAAGACAAATATAATTTTTTTAAAATTAAATTAAAATATTTAATTTTTTAACAACTAAATTGAAATAATTACAAATTTTTAGATAACACTAATTAAATCTACAATTTACTCTATAAAATATGTAAATCAAACTAAAATGAATATATATACACGTAAACATGATAACTGTAGAATTTGCTGAAATGTAAACATGCTTAATATATTAATATGTCTTTTCATGATTATTTTAGTTTATTTATCTTTTTTTTTTAATTACAAGGGACCTCGAATCTTACCCTGAATCCACAAACATTAATTCCATGTATTTATCTTTTGTATATTAGAACTTAGACATATGTTATGCACATTATCTTATAATTGATTAGATGTATCATTTTTTTTTGGTAGCAGTGTAGATCCTCTATATTTTGAGAGGAAAATATACTTTATAGTTCAATTATAACTATTCATTTTATCTTAATTCAGCAGTTCACAATATGCCATGTGTCTTTCTCTATTTGTAGTTTTGATTGTACTATGCTTTTTTTTTTTTTTATATATATAGTTATGTGTAAGCACTTCTAACTTCTCTTTTTTTTTTCTTCTTTTATTTTTAAGTATTGTTAATTTTTTCATAATTATTATTATATTTTTGTTATATAAATAATGCATGCTATTTATTATTAAGATATATAATTAAAGTTTAATAAAAATATATAAGATGTAAAAAAATATTTAGTTATTTTTGTTATTTTAATAAAAAATATTTACTATTTCATATTAAAATTTGATATCAGTTTTTTTAAACTTTAATTATATATTTTAGTAATAAATAGCATGCATTATTTATATGAATAGAAATTAAATAATTATGACAAAAATTAACAATGCTTAAAAAAAAGAAGTTAGAAAAAAATATGGTACAATAAAAAACTACAAATGAAAAAAGTCACGTAGCATATTATGAACTATTGAATTAAGATAAAATGAACGATTATAATCGAACTATTGAGTACATTTTTTTCCCTAAAATGTAGAAAATTTGCACTTGCGCATTTAAGAATCTCTCAGATCAAGATTTTGTAAGAAAGGTAAATTAATAGACTGAGTTAATTATAAACATACGAATAGACATATTATTTGTCTTATTATTAACTGATTCCATCTATCGTCTTCTATAAATGAAAGATGACCAAAACATTATTTTGCTCCTTCATAGGTTTTTTTTTCAAGTTAGTCCCTCATAAATTTTTATATTTAGTTTGGTCCCTTATAGATTGATATGTTGTTAATTAAGTCTTTATAAATTTTCATTTTTAATATGTTCCATTACAAATTGATGTATTATTAATTTAGTCCCTTACAAATATATATTTTTAATTTGGTCCCTCATAAATTTATATATTATCAATTTAGTCCCTTCATTAAAAATTGTGGCCATCAAAAGTTATGACTAAAAAAAAGGACTAAATTGATAATATATTAATTTGTGAAGGATCAAATTGAGAATGAAAATAAATGAAGAACAAAATTGATAACATATCATTCTATAAGAGACTAAATTGAGAATAAAAATCTATAAAAGATCAAATTAAAAAAAAAGAGCATCTGTGAGGGGCTAAAATGAAATTTTAGTCAATAAAAGATATTTCAAAATTTTATGATTACTTGAATTCAACATGCAAGGATAATAATTCAGCTTCAGCACACAGAATCTTGATTTTCCAGATTTTTAATCAGAGTATGGTGTGTTTGTGTGAGGGAAGTGAAAGAATTGGTTCGAAGTTTCAAACTTTAAAGCCACGCAAGAGAGTGATGAAGGAGAAGAAGTTTAGAAAAGAAAAAGATCAAAGGTTGCGTGAAGCAAACACACATATATACATACATACATGCTTGTTTGGGTGTGACTGACAGTGTGAGTTTCCAACCGCCACACTGGAGGAGGCCACGTGCCAGACCACACCCCTAACCCACGTGGGCCAAAAGGCTTCAAACACCCATCACATTCCTGTTCATATGTAATTCTATTCTCGTTCACTTGTCACCTCTGAAATTTTCCTTCACTTTCTTGTTCCTCAAAATGCATAGAAAAAGGAGAGAGATTGAGAGGACACTTAACAACACCACTGTTGCCATGGCCTGTGTTTCAAGTAAGCTCTCCTTGTCTTTCCTCTCCTGTGTGTTCATTCATTGTTTCCCAAACACCGCCACTGCGTTGTAATGTGAAATATTGGATACGTTCACATCACTTGATGTTTCTGAAAGCTAGCTATCTTCGCACTTCATTTTTTTTTTTTTCAAGTTTTCAATTCTGCCAACAAAAAAATTCGGAATCTCGTCCTTCAATTACTTCTGGTTAATCTCTAAAACCAGTTAGTTGAAAACCGGTTATGAGATCCATGAATCAGTTCGAAGATCAATAAACTCATAAAAAATTAGTGTTTGTAGAATCAGACCGAATTGATTGGTTTAACTGAAAAATTTGTAAATCGGTGAAAAACTTATCAAACCGGTAAAAACAGTTTGTTCAATCGGTTCAAATTTCTTTTTTAGATTTTTTTTAAATTTTTACTAAATATTATTATGTATTTTTATTTTTTTAAAATTTAAGGTATTAGGAGAAGAATTAGAATGGTACAAAAAAAAAAATATATATATATATATATATATAAAACATAAATATCTAACATGCCTAGTATGTTTTAATGTTATATAATATATATTTTAATATTTTAATATCTGTAATATTTACATTAATATATATTTTAAATACCAATGATTCAACTGTGATCTGACCATTGATCATTGAACTGGTGTCTCGATTGATTCAATAATTAATCAAAATTTTTGAACCTTACAAAAACTACAAAAATAATAGACTGGACCGCTTCTAACATTTACTTCGACTAAGTAAAGTTTATATATACATATATATATTATCAAATTTTTTTTATCAAAATATGATAAATGTATAGTTTTTAAAAATAATAAAATAACTTTTACAACTTAGTATTGTATGATTAATTATTTCAAAAAAAAATTTTGCATTTTTTTTAAATGATAAGGGTACTCAAACCTTGATTTCTAACTTATTACACCCTAATTCCATATGATCACTTGAGTCTTGAGCTACAAGCTCTATGATTATGCATGCTTTATTTTTAATGGAGAATTTGACAGCAATAATATAAAGAAATGACTATAAGTCTAATTTTTTTAGAAACTTTTTTTTATTTAGTTTCTGAAACCACGTTATTTTGTTTTATTTTCTTTATTTGAATATTATAAGCCAACACAAAATGTCGTTATTTTTCTTAAAATTAATTATCCATATTATTACATATGGCTTTTAGCCTTTTTGGTCAATTATTTTCAAAATTATATGCTAGTAGGAATAATAAATAAATAAATTATAAAAAAGAAAATTAAAAATTATTATTGACTATTAATACATATGGAAGAGTGAGAAATTAAATAATTTCCCACTACTTTTTATTTTTATTTTTATAATATAATAACAATTAGTATAACCTATTTTTATTTTTTAAATATTTGAAAATAAATTAAGAAGAACATTGATATGAACTTTAGTATATCCCAAGCCACTAGTAATTATATATATGTTTTATTATTTTGTGATTGAAAAGGGTTGGTATAATTATTATTGACTATTAATTCATGTAAAAGCAAGAGCTTAATATTTATTAGTAATATTTCAAATATATTATATATTTTATACTATTTGACTATTTTCATCACATTAACTATTTGTTCATTTAATTTATATATTATAATTTTAATGTATTATGTTATATAATTGATGTAATAAAAGTTATTATCAGAATAAACATTTGTTTTTCATGTTGTCTGGATTCTCTAACTTTGCTCTCTCTGACTTTGGTGACATTGCATCTTGGCCATTGGATTGAATGGAATTTTTAAGTAAAAATTGAGTGAAGCTTCTGCTAAGTGTTTTGAAACCATGACCTCCGCATTTCTTTCAGTGAAACAATTAGTAAAGAATATACTCATACTCCCAATTGGGCACAACCATATCATATTTCCTGTTCTGCAAAACCTCAGTTTTATGTATTTGATTTCTCATTAATTCTCTTATTAATAGAGGGATAAAGCCTCTACGAATTGCAAATTCAACTTTTTTTTTTTAATGTATAAAGAACAATCAAACAAAGGCCAAACTAAATCAAAAGGAATTAGGTGGAGAAGATCACATATATATTCAAATAAAGGCCAAACAACATAATTATTCTCAGTAAGAGTTTCCATAAACAATGATTGGACTAAAATGAAAAAGCTGGAACCATAAGTGCCCTACTTTTCTAGAAAAAGAAAAAGAACTAAAAACTACAATGTGTCAATCTCACTGCTGCTGTGTCGCCAAGCTCCATCGGAGATTCCACGGCGAAGAAGAGTTCGGATTTGAACGCTATTTCCATTTGCATAACGTTTGGGGTAAAAAAAAAAATCCATGTGCCATCCTCTGGTTTGAAGATTAAGACGCAAAAAAAAAAGATTAAGACGCTTCACTCAATTTTTACTTAAAAATCCAGACACGTAGCACTTGGCGATTGGTTATGCATATCAGAAAGAAGAAAAAATGGGAGAGACGTGTATGCGTGAGATGCCATCCATCCCATGAGACCCAATAGCCGAAATGCAATGCTAAAGTCAGAGAGAGAGAGAGAGAGAGAGAGAGAGAGAGAGAGAGAGAGAGAGAGAGAGCAAAGTTAGAGAATCTAGATGCATTTTTCATATATAGGGATCCCATCTAATTTCATATATAGGTAGTATAAAACACATGTTTAGTTGAGGCATCCGACTCCTCTCTCTCTCTCTCTCTCTCTCTCTGTCTCTGTCTCTATATATATATATATATATATCTCCCTCTCACACACACATACACACATAAAGGTTAGGATAATTGATACTAATGTACTAGCGATTGGAATTCACTCTTGTTCGTGTGTGGATCATCATATTTGACTCTATCCTACGGTCCAGATTTAAGCCATGCATCAACCTTTCTTTTTATTTTTTTTTTCAAAAATTCGATCCCTCACTACAAGAAAAACATAAATTAGAGACGAAATTATTTTTTTGTCTCAAATTTCATCCTTGATATGTTGCAAATCTATCCCTAATTTGAATTTGGAATGGAGGTAATCAGAGACAGATTTTGGGACAAAATTTTTTTGTCTCTGATTGAATTTCTACCCCTAATTTTTTTTATCAATTTTATTTTTAAGAATTCAATAATTAGATAGATTTTTGAGACGGAAAATCCATTTCTATAAAAATATGATTTCAGACACAAATTTTTCTGTTCCAAAATTTCGTCTCTAAGAAATTAGTTGCAAATGATGTCGTATTGATGTTAGAGAAGAGATTTTCTATGTCAGATTTCCATCTTAATACAAGGAAGAGGGAAATTAGAGATGGAAATTAGAGACAGAATATGTTTCGTCTCAAAAATTTGTCTATGATTTAAGGAATTTTTAGAGACGGAAAAATCTATGGCAAAAATTTGTCTCTGATTTTCGAAATTGTTTGAGACAGAAAATTCTATGGCAATTGGTATCTATAAATTTTTATTTTTTAAATTTAAGATTTTATTTTCTTTAACTTTATCAGCCTCCCTACCCATTTTCCCAATCTCTATTGTAACCCATCTGCCTCTTTGCCCCAGCCCTCACTACCGCTGGCACCCTAGCTCGTCCATCGTTGCTTGTCTCTTTGCTCTCACCCGTTCGTCAATGGAGATGTTTCACCCTTCTCTGCAAAACCTCCCTGGCACGTGGAGGCTGCTTCCATGGTTGAACTCATCCACATCCTCGTCGTCTCATAATCCTTTGACAAGAAAGCTCCAATTGAATCCACTATGGTCCATGCTGCATTAAAGTACAATTCCAAGCAATCTCTCAAGCAAAATGACACAGAGTAATCATTTGCATCAAAAGTTGTGCCACTTAAGGCCCCTCTATGGTTGAGATTGTGTTGGTTGTATTCTCTAAAGCTAGCTCCATCACTATCAAGGCTATCCCTTGAAGATTTTGCAGCATGGCTCACTAGAATCACCTGAAGAGATGTTGAGCAAAAGCTATGGCTCAAGATGATGGATTGGTTGGCATATTTGTTGCAGGTTTGGTCGATTAAGTCATTGGGTATTGGTATTATTAGTGTTGGGCTTATGGTGGAAACTATAATCAGAACGAAGAAAAGGAAAAAGAAGAGTATGACATTATTGTTTATTTGGTATACTATATATTGCAAGAGAATGTATGCATGGTTCATATTATATTGGTAGGATCTCAGTACATATAAGAGAAAATTTCCCACTTGCTAGGTTGATCCTATTGTATATATCCATAACCAGACAATACTATTTGGCTTTTACATTTTGTTGTATAAAGGCTGTGCTATGTATAATATTTTATTTGAGTATAAGAAAGTAGACTCTATTGGTAGTTTCATGGGAAGTATTTTAACTGAGAAGCTTCCTGAGGTTACATTCAAATGACAAGGAGAAACCATGATTCTTATTTGATTCAAGGCTAGTGGGGTTCGAGTGCTTAGTGTACGTACTTTAGTTGAGGACTCTAATTTGAACTTATGTAAAAGCCTTGCTTCATTTTTTTTCTTTTCTTTTTTCATTTTGTCTCCTCTCTATCCTTGCACTTCACCATGATTCATATTTGATTCAAGGCTTGTAGGGTTCAAGTTTTATTGCTGTCATTAGTCTTGGTTTAGTTTGAATTGTATATTTGATTGATTAGTTTGATGGATTATGAAATTTCCACTACCTTGTGAATTTGTTTGACTTTGGGGAAGCTAAATTTTGGGATTTTTCTGATATTTGAATTATGTAGCTCCTGAAATTTCAATGAAGATTCATGGTAATTTGCTGTAGATATTGTCATGGTCCCAAGTGACACAGGTATTGTAACGTCTTGACTTTTACCAATATTTCCTAGCCATTTAAATCCTTAATTTAATTTGCTTTGACACATAAAATCAATTTCAAAGTTTATCTTAGGCCCCCTTTATTTGATAACTCATCCTTTTTTATTTATTTTCCAAAATAGTGTATTGACTTTAGTTTTGAGAAATTTTGTAGAATATCTTAATTTCAAAAGTAGCATTTCATACTTATTTGAAAACATATTCTATTTTAGTTTAGTAGTATAAAAGACTGTCTCTTCTTTTCAAATTTATTATTTTCAAAAGAAAATAGAAAAGTAAATCATATAACTATCTTTGAGAAATAAACATGCACTAGACTGAGGTGAAGCGATTGACTGTTTGAGAAGTACTAGTCAACTGTTTCCCTTGTATCCAACGATTTGAAAATTGTTTCAAAGGTAATAAAAATGGTTTTCTTTGGTAAAAAGCTACTGCCATATGATTTCCTTTAAATTTCTTTTAATATGTAATAAAATAATTCCCTTTCTACTTTGAAAACACTTAGTATTGTAGATTAAATCAGTGTATGTGACATCTTATAAAAATATGTACTGACCTATAGTACTATTTTAATGTTAAATTTTACAAATTGTACTTGAATAATTATTCAGGACAACTTATCCAAAAACTTTATGATTACAAAATATAGCTCTATGGTCTAAGCAGGACTTTTCTTCCCCAAGTAATCAAATACCTTGGTTTTCCTCTAAAACCTTTGGACACCCTTTCCTTTAGTTGTAACCCTTAGAATGGTAGTTTAAAAACATAGAAAAGATGAGTCTGGGAAACTACCCCACAAGCCAAAATTACAAAAACAATAAGACAAAATTTGATCACCAGAACACAAGCAACAACTTCAGATGAAATATAAACACAATTAAACAACTAATAAGTTGATAAAAAAGTACTTGGCTCCTTGGCAACGACACCAAAATTATGGTTCACACCATTATAGTTGTTGAACTGCCCATAATTGGAGTTTATGGCTAGTTCTGCAGTATAGTAATCCCCATCTCGTATTATCTTGAGTAGCCTCACTTCTTATCACTAAATTAGATGTTCAGATGCTAAATACACTAATTACAGACTAATTACACACAGGGGATGATTACAAAATTAAAAGCAACATTCAACAAAACAAAACAAAACAACAAATAGAGAACATATAACCAGTCACAAGTTTTCTAGAAATGTAGCTATCATTATTCTCATCTTTGTATTAATTTTTGGTTTCATTCCATCATTTGATTGTCAAATTAATACTTCTAGAAAACCTTCTAGAATTGGACTATACCAAAATTATGGCTAGATTGACCTCTGCTAATCCATAACTAAATATAACACGATGAAGCCCTAACTAAATCATGTACAACAACTACATTCATATATGTCATTTCTATCCTACTTGTCATACCAACCGGTCATAATAAGATTGAACCTAATATAATGCTTTAGTAGTAGAAATCATGTTCATACCATTCTAACCAGATACAAGTATAAACATATAAACAAAAAGGCGAAATTAAGACTGAAATGAAATATAAACAACCAGAAACTTATCTGATTAAACCAGAGAATTCAAGTACAGCTTCCAGTTCACCATGTAACTAATTATACAAGAGTTAGCCTTCCTGTCATGACCCCCATCCGGTTTAATGACTGACATGGGATGATTCCTTTACCACCACCGTAAACCTAATACTTAACACAAACCACAACACAATATAAGGATATCATTAATATTCCATCACCCAAAATAATAAGGAACTTCTAAAATAAACAATTTCATAATCATGAAATCTCTTTTAGATCACAACACTTGTAAATTTATGAGATAATCCAAATCACTTGGTAGTAAAATAATTCATGCATAAACACCACTGTCATTGCAACAGCCAACAATTCTTAAGTGTTCTATTTAACTACAAAGCTACTCAACACACTAGCATTACGATACAAAACTATCAACCCTAAGTGGAAAGGGTTGAAGACTTGGAGACTTTGTTACTCCTCATATAGAGACTTGTTGGCTACATAAGAGACCTAAAAGGGGTACACAAAAAGAGTGAGTAATAGTACTCAGTAAAAAATAAATCAACCATAGAATGAAAATCTAACCTGTATATTGCTCATAGGGATGGAATCTTAGAAAAAAAAAAGGTCTCATTCTTCACCACATATGTGATCACCACATAATCTACATGGTATTAGGATACCAACACGATATAACTACCACAATTCAAACACGATTATACCTCTAGTCAAATAAATATATGAATAGGTAAGTAGCATAATTTAAAATGCATCACTAAGCAATTTACTAGCCTCACTGGCTCATCATTATATTCACATTTTTTTTATAGTTGAGAGAGCTGCACAGACTTCTCACTATATCCTCATTCTCCACAATTGAGGGGTGCCACACAGGCTCCTCCCTATGTTTTCATTCGTCATAGTTGAGAGGGTCACACATGCTTCTCACTATGTTCTCATCTTTATACTCGTGAGAGCTACAGGGGATTATCATCATGTGCACATCAATCATACATTGAGAGGGCCACACAGGCTTCTCATATAACACTATAATCATAGTGCGAGAAGGCTCCACAACTTTTCGTACTATCACTATTCCATCATCATCTGGACAACCACATTAGCTTCTCATATAACATTATTTGTCATAGTGCGAGAAGGCCCCACAGCTTTTCATACTACCATTATTCCATTATCTTTGAAGAGTCATATAGGCTTCTCATATAACATTATTAGTCATAGTGCAAGAGGGTCCCATAGCTTTTCGTACTACCACTATTCCATCATCATTTGAAGAGCCATATAGGCTTCTCATATAACATACAACATTTATCTATGACAACCACAAACAATAAGTAAAATTAGTAAGAATGAACTACATATGGGTCTCTCGTAGGCTATACAACAATAAGACGTTTATCCCATCATGTAATCCACTATACATCACATATATTGACAAATGTAAAATGTATCACAATTCTAATACAAAATATTTAATCCATCACATCACAATTCTAATGCAATATATATATATATATATATATATATATATATATATTCATCCAACTGAGTTTCCAATACATATAAAGAGAATTTCAACAATATTAAGATTGATAAAGTTGCACAAGTGACATAAGAATGGAGTTCATCCCCCACCTTGACTGACGACCCAAACCTCTTCCAAGTCCTTTCTTAGAAGTATGCAAGGAGAGTTTAACATCTTAGAGGGCCATTCCCTTCTCCAAGTTAAGATTACCGGTTATTATTGTCTTGATCAAGGATTTCATGATCCATGATGATTTGGAAAGGATACCTATTGATTTCATCAAGAAAAGGAGGCAAAAGATGCCAAAATCATAAAACAAGAAAAGACTTGTTATTGTTTATGACATTTGGTCACTCTTTTGGTCATATTTCCAAAAAGATAAAGAACTTTTAACTGAAACTTATCACATTTGAAACTAGATTTAAAGCGCTTTCCAACGATATATCATTTACTAGAAATGAGTTCAAATGAGAAAATTATGACCGTTTGAAATAGGCCTAAAAGTTACCTACTGGTGTGCCAGCACTGAGCGTCCACTAGCTAGCACTGGGTGCTGGGCTTTGCAATTCAAAAACCCTTTCTAGTGTGCCAACATTGAGCACCAGCTTCGTGGCACTGAGCACTGGCGTTTGGGCAGAACTATGAAAATGCTCTATTTTGCTTCCAAATCCCATCTTTCCCATCCCAAATCACCCAAGCTTCATTCCTAGTGATTTAAGTACCAAATGCAAGTTTTCCAACAACTAATAACACTTTAAAGCATCAAATGCAAGTTGAGTTCTCAAGATTCACAAATCTTTTCTTTAAAATAGAAAAATTCTTTCATGATAGCAAAAAGTGTTCTTTTCCCAAATTCCTCAAATTTAATTCGTGATAAAGCAACATAAATCACACATTTAGTTTTCCAAAATACATTATTATACTTATGGGAAGAGATTAGATGCATTAACCAACCCCAAAACATGAAGTTTCCTCTAATCCCAAACCTAGGGTTTAAGAGCTTCGAAAATGGAAACAAGGAAAAAGACAAAGCAATAATCTCAAGGAACTCACCTCTAATCCAAGTTTCCCAAGCCAAGAAGAAGTCACTAGAGCAAAGCCTCGTTAGAAATCCAAGTGGGAACCATCTTTGAAAGATTTGGAGATAAAGAAGAAGAAAGAGGGAGGAAGAGAGCCGTGCATCACAAAGGAAGGTGGGAGGTATGAGGTGTGAGGTGTGCTTAGGGTTGAGTGTGTGTGCATCAATATATATATATATATAACATCTATATTACCTTTTTGCCCTTTTGTCCACCCATCACTTACTTTCAGACCTAAGCATATAAGGGACTCTTTTAAAACCAAATTTTAAGTGCCTAACACATATACTGCCTCCTTAGCCACAACTTTATGACCATCCCAACCATCACAAATAAATACATGTAGTATAATTTTCCTGAATTTCCTCCTCATCATGAAAATTCCTTGTTCCTTCACTTTGGTCCCTACACAAGGGTCCCATTGCCATGATTCACACTGTGACTTCTACCTAACACCCAAACACAAACCAATGATCACCCCATTATTCTCAACCATACAACCATACACATATATGTACATGAAATGAATACACTCACATGAGTTCCAGAAATTCCAATAAATTGATAAAAGAAAAGTATTCAATTGAGTCCTCAGAGTTTTACTAACACAATTAGTAAGATATATAATTAACTAACCACCTTAAAACCGCAGGTATTATACTTCCATGGAGGTCAAAACGAAAATACAGAATCTAAACTCAAGAGAAAACCTAAGCTACATGTTTTTACAAAATGGAAGAAGAGGGGGTCTCCAACCGAGGTAAAGTGAGGTCTGAATGGGTTTTAATATGATGCCCATGGGAGAGAATGTTGACTCCATCTACTATCCCTTTCATCATTTTGTCATGGCAAGTGTGCAGTAGAAAATAAGAGGGTTTACATGGAATGGAGATTGCAAAAATTTTCTTTTTCTGATTAAGAAAATAGTCCACCAAGTTTATTATTTTTGGCTAAATTCTGGACTGTAGAAAAGACTGAATGCATATTGTTTTGGTCAAGTCAAAATTATAGACAGGTAGGGCTAACACCAGTCAGCGTCCTTGTCATTAAAGTATATGCAATCAATGCCTAGTCAACGTCTAGTCATCTAAACTTGTCCATGTCAGCAAATTAATGTCCAAGTCAACACAAAACTCTCTAATTAATTAAATCTGCAAGGTTAACAAAAAGATTAATTGAGTCTTTAGTCATTCAAGGCATAAAAATGTGAATTAGGAAATATTCATTCAATAATTATTTTAGACCTATTAAAATCAGAACATCAAATAACTAGAGAGTTTTCATTATTAATTATGCAATATGCTTGATATCAAGAAGTTTGATGAATACAATGGTTCTCACTAGAAAAGGATTCTCAAACTTTCCCATTCTCTTTCTCTAACTTTGATTTCTAGCCAATGGAAGCATGACACATGGTATCTGTATTTGGAAGAAAAAAAATATCTCCAACAGCAACAATCTAAGTTCAAATGCATAGACCCAGAAGAAGAAGTTAAGCAAACCAACCATCCAGCCATGAATTGTTATGAATTTATATACGCTGCTTTTATTATATAACAGTGACTGCAAATTATTATATATTATAAAATAATAATAAATCTTATAATAAATGAATATGCTATTATTTTACATAATTTATCTTAAATTATATAAAAGCTTTACAATTTTATTATTATTAACAATATGCTAAAATTAATTTTTATAATATTTTAATTTAATCGATTCGACCACATTTCGACTGAAGTTTAACACCAAAAAATTTATAGTCCAATTTATGTTAAGTAATTTAAAAGATTTAACTTAAAGTAAAAATAACACAGATAATGGTGTTAAACTATATATATATTTAAGCTGAATTATTTATGTACTTCACTTCTTCCTCTGGGTTTGTGGGTTCGAACTTGGATTGTTGTTGTTAGAGATGTTTTTCTTCCAAATATAGATGTCATGTGTCATGCTTCCATTGGCCAGAAATCAAAGTTAGAGAAAGTTAGAGAATAGGAAAATTAGAGGATCCTTTTCAGTTTTCACTAGGCTAGATTTAGCCATATAGTTAGTACATTTAATTGTCAAGTAGAGAACCTTAGGAAGCAATGAAGTGAATTATGAAATATTATCGAGATACATACCTAGTATGAAACCTTTTCTTTTTGAAATTGATGAACATATTCTTAATGGTTACATAGATTCAGACACGATTGGAGATGCAGATACTAGAAAGTCTACTTCTGGTTATTTGTTTCCCTTTGCAGGGGAGCTATGGCATGGAAATTTAAGAGTTATAAATGTGTTTCCATGTTTACTACGTAGATTGAGTTCATTACACGTATCAAAGCTTACAAGGAACTAATTTGGAGGAAGATTTTTTTTTTTAGCACATGAACTAGGATTTACTCACAAGAGGTACGCTTTATATTGTGATAGTCAAAGTGCTATTTAGGAAGAATCCTACTTTCCATGAAAGATCTAAGCATATTGGTATGTGGTATCATTGGAGTCTAGATTTGTTATTTGACAAGCAGCTACTTATCATTTTTAACAACAATTTCTACCGTTGTTAAAAGTTACGATAATAATTTTTACTGTTGCCCAAACTTTCAACAATAGTATCAACTATTACTGAAAGTTAAATACAACAAATTTTTACTGCTTGTCAAGCAACTGATCAAGTCTCGTATCATTGTATACATGATGTTGTGGACTCTTTTATCTTACAGGATTTTGAAATAATTTCACATAGACGTCAATGGTTTAGATATTGAGGCTTGCTGCTTTATTGCTAGTTTGGCAGTTTCTCCATCTAAGTAAGAGAGAGACTCTGATGTGGGTCTTCCCTTAATGGGCCCCAAAAAATTTTTTAATTTTAAACAAGGGAAATCTATGGGTACTTTTCAAAGATTCATGTGACCCTATAAATGAAGAGTTGAAAGACCTGACGAGTATTATACAATTTTGGATCAAGGGTTTTTCCTTTTCATTTTGGCTTTTTACATAGCGTCATCGCAAGGAAAGAGGGAAAAAAAAAAAGGCATAGTTTATCACATACTGATCTTGGATCTGACTTTGGGCTACTCGATTTGCGCTGAAACTTTAGAATGTTCAATGTTGTTCCTCTCAATATGAATTATTATCTGTACAATCATATTTATTTTTCTCTGTCCTTTCTGGTGGGTTGGTATATGTACCATTAATTTGAGTTTTTTATATTTTTTGTGGTCATTTCCCTTTATTAGTGTTTATCACTTAATGATCTTGATCTGACTTTGGGCTTATTCGATTTGCGCTGAAACTTTAGAATGTTGTTCCCGGCAATGTGAATTATTATCTGTACAATCATATTTATTTTTCTTTGTCCTTTCGGGTGGGTTGGTATATGTACCATTAATTTGAGTTTTTTATATTTTTTGTGGTATTTCCCTTTATTAGTGGTGAGTAGAAATTTTATTGAGTTTTCATTTGAGTTGATTCGTCAATATAATTTTTTTCTGAACTAAGTCTCGTATTTATTACCCTTCACATTGAGAAGGTTTTCACATTAAAAATTATTTTTTCTTCTGTGATTATTTATTATGCATTCTTGGACAACTTTATTATTTGAGATATTTTTTAATATTGAATATTTATTCCTCACATATTCTTTCAAATGCGAAAAGATCCATAGATATTATGTTGTGTATTTTAATCCTCCTGCATGCGAAATACTGCGTTGCTCTATAACGCTTCCTCTAATAATACGTCAATACCTCTGTTTCATGCAACCTGGAATTTACAATACATTGAAGTTCCTTCTTCTAAGTTAACTAACAATCTTTCTATCATAACCAACATCAATCGTATAGTTGCTGAAATATATAAAATTCATGTTGCTATGAAGAAATATTTCTTGGTTACTTTCTTAATCACAAGTTTCTTAGTGGCCATCTTAAATACTTTTGCCAAAGTTGTTATGCGTTTCAAGAATAATGAGTATGTCTATCAAGATATGCATATCTATGCATGCATTTTTCATTAATTGCTTGGATATGACGTAATTCCCGATAGACACACCACCACTTATATTACAATGTATAATGTGTCCTTAATGGATGTTTAAATAACCTGTCAAGAGTAAACGTTTTGAGATTCAAATTTGAAGCCCAAATTATAATTGAATTATTTAGACTAGGTGTGAATTGAATTTGGGCCATCTGTATGAAATGTACTATGTAAATTTGCCCAAAACCCGAGGATCTTAATCTGTGTTTGATTATTATTATTTTTTTATGTGATTATATATAGTAATATTTGAAAAACCGCACAATACTTTCGTAATGTGATAGTCTAATTAGTTCTTATCGACTTCAAATCAAATATGGTTTCCCACAATAAAATGAATAATTGGGAAAAAGCAATAGGAATTACGTTCATGATAGAAGGCTGGAAGCAGTTAATTCTTTGGTTAAATTATAATTTTGGTCTCTATAATTTCACTAAAACTATAAATTGGTCCATATATTTTATTTTCATATAAAATTATCCTTATAATTTCTCTATCCATGTAAATTAGTTCCTGCCATCAGTATAGTTAACTTTGCTGTTAAAATGGTCCTACGTGATAGCTGATATGTATAATTGTGAAAATGTCAGCATGTCCAATTATTAATTTTTGTACAACTTAGCCGCTATGTCAATAGAATTTTCATTTTATCCTTAATTTTCAATTTCTTGACCTAGCGTTAGTATGAGAATTAAGCACAAAATGAAAATTTTGTTGACATAACGACTGAAAATTATATAAAAATTAATAACTGGACATGTGACATACTCATTAATGTACACATCAACTACCATGTAAGACTATTTTAATAACAAAATTAATCATACTGATGAAAAAGACTAACTTACACAGAATGTAAAATTATAAAAACTATTTTCTATAGAAATAAAGTATAAAGACCAATTGACACTTTTGATGAAATTATAGAGACCAAAATTATAATTTAACTTAATTCTTTTATCTATATAATAATTATTTTATATCAAGCGCAATAATTTATGTGATGGAATAGTTCAAGATGTGAAGGTGTTATCTGAAGCGTTCGATTATTAGTCCTTGGATCATGTCAATCGGTGTTAGAATGAGGTTGCCCTCATGCTAGCCAAGCCATGCTCTGAATCATGTATTTGACTCATCATTTTCCATTTTTTATTGTTCAACGTGATATGTTTAACTACTTACTGTTTATTTCAATGAATTAATAAGCCTGTTAGGCTTGTTTCCAAAAAAAAAAAAACTGATTCTTGATTAAGTAGACCAAAAAAATATTAGGTTCAACAAAATCAAGAGACTTGAAAATAAATGTTAGGTTAAATTATAATTTTAGTCTTTATGATTTTACCAAAATTATAAATTAGTTCCTATATTTTACTTCTATGTAAAATAGTCCCTATAGTTTCTCAATTTATGTAAGTTAGTTTCTATCGTTAATATGGTAACTTTGATGTTAAAATAGTCCTACATGGCAACTGATGTCTATATTTGTAAACATATAAACATGCCCAATCATTAAATTTTGTCAAACTCAACTGTCATGTCAACAAAATTCAATGTAGATGCTAGATAAGAGAAATTGGAAACTAAGGGTAAACTAAAAATTTTGTTGACGTGTCGACTGAGTTGTGTAAATTTTAATAACTAGACATACTGATTTATTCATAAATGTATACATCAGTTACCATGTAGGACCATTGTAATAGCAAATTAACAATACTGACGACATAGAATAGCTTACATAAATGAAAAAAATTATAAGAACTACTTTATAGGCCAACTGATGTCCAGCCCCATCCGTATTAGCCTGCAGGCCAAACATTTTTTTAAATTTTTTATATTTAAATAATATAATATTAAAATTATTTTAGTATAAAATTTAATAATTTTATATTGAATACAATTTATATATATATATATATATATATAATATTACTTCTTTAATATTTTTAAATAATTAATAACTTTATTTTTCATATTTTATTTTTAAATTAACTATATTATATTTAAATTTAAAAATTTTATATTTTTTAAAAAATTATAAAAATTATACAAATTTTCATATCAAAATTTATTATAATTATTTAATATAATATTATAAAAATATAAAAATATGATAAAATGGAGTTATTTATATATTACATATATAATATAATAATATAAAAAAATAATTTTTTTTTAAAAAAAGAGAGCCGGCTTGCAGGCCCCACCTATTCAAGGCCTCCAAACCTGTCTAAATGCGAGCGGGCCGACTTAGCCCGCAGACCAAAATCCGATTTAACAGTGCTAACTATATTTGTTTTAATAATTATTTCTGTCACATATATTAGTTAAATTTTCTCTGAATTAAACATTTTTAAATCTAAAAAAAGTACTTTCGACTAGCATTTTTTTTTATAGTTTTTGCCAAAAATTTAATTTCAAAAGTTAATAAAGAAAAATCACTCGTTCTATCAATTGAACTTACCCATTTGAGTCGCCCCTTGTGACCAATTTTCAAGAAAGATGCATCTCGTGTTCACCTTGGTTTACTTTCCACGTAAATGTATCTTTATAATTATTAGACATGCTTTTAAGACCCTTGATCTTCTTAGTCTTTTAGATTAAAATTAAAAATTTAAATATAATTTTAAAAAACGTAAATATAAATATAACTCAAAAAATTAAAATATATGTAGCAGATAAAAGAGAGGTTACTTAACTTTTTCATTACGTTTAATATTTTCAAAATTTAACAATATTATAATTTATTTTTTGTTTTAAAAACTTCAAAATTAATTAAACATATTGACACCAACTACATATGAAGTTAGCAGTTATTAATAATTAACCCAACTGCACCAGAAAAGATCTCATATGAGCAAAAAATGACTCTGGGCAACTTCGTTTAAAGATTAAGATGCTTGAATTTAAATATAATACAAATTTGGATATTAAAATATTATTTTTAATTTAAATACTAAATGATTAAGAGTTTTTTTAACATGTGAATACACAAAAATATTTATTAGTAAAAAAATAATATTCAAATAAATTATTCATTAAACATATATTATGAAAAAGTGATGAAATTAAAATTAAAAAAACAGAATTATATATTGAAAGAAAAAATTTAAAACTTCACAAATAAACATAGATTGTTAATCTAGTTAACAGAATATTTAATAAACAGATTGTTTTGCACGGATTATAAATTTTAAGAGGGTTATTTATTAACTTTTATAGTTTAGAGGGATAAAATACACATAAAACGAAGTTTATGGGGTTAAAATACATTTTTGCCTAAAGTAAATAATAGATCTTATTGGTATTAAAATTTGTCACAAGATCTGATTCATTAAGATATATGCAAACGAAAGCGGATCCACTGCTTGTCTCTAAAAACAAAAAATATGCTTGTCTCTCTATGGGTCGTTGGATTTGAGATTTAATAGTCCGTATTTCAATATTTTTTTTAAAAAAATGACCACTTCAAATTTAGATCATTGAATCTAAATCTTAAATTTAACGGTATATAGAGAGATAAACAACAATTTTACTTTGATATTCACACATATTAAATACTTTAAAAAAATAAAAATAAATGGAGTCAATGATCTAAAATCTAAATAAATTAGATTAAATTTTTTTATTAAGTTCAAACAAATAAAACCTTGGAAACCATAGTGGACATCACAACAAGAGGACAAAAATGAAAAGATACATTAGGAAGCTATTTTGCCACTAGATTTCTAGATACTTTGACTAGAGAATCTTCAATTACAAGAGGGATAAATTAAAGTCATTCTTTCGTGTCATGATTGATATATAAATAATTATAATATTTGTTCCAAACTTTTTCTCTAACTCCTTTAATTTCAATTCTTTTGACACAATCTACCCTTTTTCGACTTCACTTTCTTAACTACATTTTTAAAAACACTTAAGCAGCTAATTTGCCGCTTGTTCAGGCGACATCCTGAAGTATAAAACACGATTATTCAATCCGAAATTCCGGTAAGTAATTTACCATAATCAATTATTTAATTAGATGCAATTATTATTATTATTATTTGTTTAAAGTATCCCTAGGTTTTGACCACACGGGTGGATCTGATAGGGGAAGCTTGTGGGGTCCGAATTAATTAGAATAAAAGTTAAATTATAATTCTAATCTCTATAGTTTCACCAAATTTGTAAATTGGTCATTATATTTTATTTTTATGTAAAATAGTTTCTATAATTTTCTTATTCATGAAAATTAGTCCATGCCATCAGTATGATTAACTTTACTATTAAAATAGTTCTACGTATTAATTGTTGTGTACATTTGTGAACATATAAGCATACTCAGTCATTAATTTTTGCATGACTCAACTGCCATGTCAATAAAATTCTCATTTTGCTCTAGATCAGTAAATTAAGACCAAGGAAAAAATGAGAATTTTGTTGCCATGACGGCTGAGTTGTGCAAAAATTAATAACCGTACATGCTGACATGTTCACAAATGCACACATCAACTGCCATGTAGAATTATTTTAACAGCAAAATTAACCATACTGATAGTAGATACTAACTTTCATAGATAAGAAAATTATAGAAACTATTTTACATGGAAATAAAATATAAGGACCAATTTACAAATTTGGTGACACTATAGGGACTAAAATTATAATTTAACCTAGAATATATTGTCATTGTTACAAGCTGCATTTTGCTGTTAGCAAAAGCATAGGCATGCCTTATCAGAGTACACTAATTAGACACTAAGAGGGACAAATTAAGGAGCAATTCAAAGAATTACAATGCGTGATCTTCTTTCAATATATGATCATGTGCATCAAGCACACAAGTGGGTCTCTTTTCAAATCCTTTGGGGACAATGTTGCTTGAACCACCCGCATGATAATGACTTTTGAAAATTAATATTGATTACTTACTTTATATGTTTGAATGTTCAAAATTTCTATCTAGGTTTATAGTTAACAATTCGGAGCAACTGTATGTACTTGCAAGAATGTGTTTAGTGTCTGGATGAAAGCTGGCACATCTCTTAATTAGTGGGATGGACCAAAAGGGAATAGATTAGTATTATAAGTTTATTATTATTTTTATTATTTCTCAAAGGTTTTCTCCTATACAAAAACATAGAAGACTAATACTTTCATATTTCCTGAATACAAAGAATCATCCTTCTCAAAGTAACATTTTAAAAAATTTTTAGAGTTAAAACAATCGCTATCACCATGGTCAATTTTAGATTTGAAACGTGCCGTGCTATTTACTCAATCACTTCTATACCTCAGCCTTCGCAATGGTCTTGGGGAGGGTTGCTTTTGAGTTTAGTTGGCCAAACTTTTAGAAATAATAATAATAATAATAATAATAATAATAATAATAATAATAATAATAATAATAATAATAATAACAACAACAACAACAACTCCATTCAAATGTATATTTTTTTAATTTAAAGATAAAAGAATTTATTAGGGAAAGATGAGAACAACCAACAAAGTGGGCTGAGGGGTAAAGAAAGAACGACGCAAACAGCAAAGGAAAAGAAAGTTCACACAGAAGCCATCGATGAAATTCACCCACAGCTTACAATGCAGCTTTCAAAATCTGATTAGGTGCACATAGTTTTTCTTTTTCTTTTTTTTTTAAGATTATATCATTCCTAGCTTTTCCAATATTAGAATATCATAGAATAAATGAATCTTGGGTGATAAAGGTCGTACCATCTTGAACATTCTTTGAGATGCCAACTAGACCATTTCACTAATAGAGTTCTGAGGAAGATTATCCAAGTTAACCATGAGTAGAGAAATAGTCTACACGATATTTACAGTTAGGCAAGCTGAAAAAGATGTTTGA
The DNA here is from genome assembly GCA_037074585.1 of Biancaea sappan. Taxonomy (NCBI): domain Eukaryota; kingdom Viridiplantae; phylum Streptophyta; class Magnoliopsida; order Fabales; family Fabaceae; genus Biancaea; species Biancaea sappan. The sequence goes on along the minus strand of CM073499.1, from coordinate 21,370,478 downwards.
TGACATGAATCAAAACACACAATATAATAATCTAATAAATCCTTTCCTACTTGAAAGAATATGTGAAGAGCAATTATCAAATATCTCAGAAAAATATTTTCTACAGTAAATAGATCAAAATGCACAAAATAAAATAGCTACATGAGAACACAGTTTTTATTTTTAACGTGAAAAACCCCTTCAATGTGAAAGGGTTAAACCCATGGGACCTAGTCCGAAAACATTCCACTACCAATGGATCAAAGAGTTCCAATCACTCACAAAGAACTCAGTAAAATCTGTACTCACCTCCAACAAGGTGAAATCACAACACAGCTGACTACAAAAATCCTAAATCAAAGGTACAATAGCCCAGCCATAAAAGGATGGAGAAAAATAAAACTGATTGTACAAATGATAGCTCATATAACCGGGAATAACATATTAAAATTTCACTGCAAATTGAGCAAGATCAATGGCCAGATCAAGATGACAAAGTGTTGAACATTACTTTATCTCCTTTTTTTGGCGCTACTGTATGTGTGTAATATGAAAAGGCAATAGCCACTTTTTTTTTTCAAAAAAAAATTTCCTTCCTTCCTTTTGCATCAGTCACATGTGGTTTTCTTTTTTTTTTTGGGACAAATAGATATTAATTTCAGTAAATTGGCTCCAAGCCAGGGATTACATAAGATAAAACAGGCCTAGAAATTGTCAAAATATTACAAGCCTAAACTTATGAGAGAATAATACATGATTTAAGATAACAAACTCGAAAAATAAGTACCGGGCATATTCAGCTTAACTATGAGACTAAACAAAGGTAATACATCCCTGACCCTAAATCCAGCGGACTAAGAAGAGGTAACACACTCCTAACCCTAGATTAGAGCTAGTCTTCTAATAATCCAAAGAAAAGATACAAGCTGTCACAAATTAATGCCCAACAAGTTGATCGAAAGTAGTAGGACTTCGAGCTTTTTTTTTTCCTCCAAAGACCATAAAAAAACTAAACATTACAGACAGGAAAGAAAAAAATAAACTGAGAGGACTAGTAGAATAAGAAGCAAAAACATAAATAAGAGCAGAGGCAGCATTGGAGAAGGTGGAGTAACATCACATCTGAACGGAAAAAAATCATAGGAACTTGCAGAGGGAAAAAAATCTAAAAACTTAAAGCAGACAATATAAGAAGAACACGATATTCAAAAAATTTGGTGAGATGCTGCTTCCCCTACGTGTTCATCACCAATACTGTTCTTATCATCTTGCCTCTATATCTTTTGGTCTCTGATTTGCCAGATGCAACACTAGTTGGTGAGAAAATCACCTAGCAATCTACGACCATCGACACGCCAGAGCCAACGGAGGGTAGAGAGCGAAAACAAAAAAAAACTATTCCAAAGAAGAGAGGAAAACTTCTACCAAGAGAAGGAGAAATCCTCTCACGGAGGAGAGGCGAAAAAAGAAGAAGAAGAAGAAGAAGAAAAAAAAAAAGAAAGGAAGGGGGAGGGCAGGCAACCCTCACTACAACGACAGTGGCTATGGTGAAACCCTAGCAAAGGGGTTTTGGCTTTGGGTTGAGAAACCCTAGTTGTTTATATTTTTTCAGTCATGTGAGGTTATGTAATAAGTAACTCATAATCTGCAAAAGAAGTCATCACACAATTTTTTTTTTAATTTAATAAAGTCATGAGCCCTACTTAAGGAGGACACACAACAAACTCCCTATAACTCAAGTTGGGCAATTGCCAAACTGGCAATCAAACAACAAGCTTCAAACTTCCAACTTAATAAAGGCTTTGTCGTCGTAGCCTTTTCATAGCACTCAAGTTCTCCCTTGTCAATAAGGAGAACATATTCAATAGCTGAATAACAAGTAGAGGGAATTTTCTCTCTAGTAGACTTCTTGAGAGAAATTATAGGTTAATTAACAACCTTATGAGAAATATCATTTACCTTTTTAATGCCCACAAAATTCCTATATTAGAATTTTGATTGTGTATGTGAATGTGTCACACCCTACTGGGAATGTGACTAGCACAAGAGTGGATAAATCCCACCTTGTAAGCCTAACCCTTCAACTAACCAAACATATCAAACTAAAACACAACCATAAGGAGGCAATAACACCAAAACTAGTTCATATATATATATATATATATATATATAACCATACTTATACTGTCATCTATACATCGGTCATGTACAAAACATTTATTTAGACATACCACAATACAACAAAGTACATGTATAAAGACACAAGGGCTATCCCATAGCTACAGGAACCTGCCTGCAGTGTGGCAAAGCTAACATCTAAGAATCTTCTACAAAAACACCAAAACTCACCAAAAGAGGTACTTTACCACTACCCAACATCCTAAGCTTGTAATACCTATAGGGTTTATGTAAGTGTATATGTTGTATTTATGTCATATATGTACATATGTATATGTTGTGTTCATTCTTAATTATGCATATATGTATATGGAAATTGTTGAATCTGTGAATAAATGAATTATGTGATAACTGAGTGTTGTGGTATGCATTTGTCATTATGATTTATTGTTATGGAATATGTGTGAGGACCAAAGCGAATGGAATTGTGATTTGCATATTCTTGTGGAACGTGGGAAAAATTGTTGGGTTGATGTGTTGGAAATTTGCTGAGTTAAATGTGGCACAATGGGTTTGGTGCGGTATGTGTGGATTATACAAATCTTTTTGTTTTTAAAGAGTTTTCCATTTTTTTCCCTTGGACCAATTTCTTTTAGATCTTTAGGTTGAGGGACAAAATGGTCAAGCTGTACCTCCACACAACCACACTTAATTAATTTCAGCCTATTCTTCAGCACACAGAAACATCTTTAGCTCTCTTGTCTTGTGCTTCCCTTTTCTTTCCCCACGTCATATCCCTTCAAAACCTTGTTTTCCTCTAAACCTCTGGTGAGCTCCCCTCCTTTGGCGACCTTCCTCCTCTCTGGAAAGTCTTTAGATTCAAGGTAAGATCAGATTTTTCCCACACATTTTCTCATTTTCACATAATTGGAACCCTAGCTTGAATCCTAGTAGAAATTTGGTTGTTTGAAGATAGGTCATGCTTCCAAACCTCGCTTTTGATATTTTGATGCATTTTGAAACTTGATTGGGTTGGAAATGGCTAAAAGGGGTTGTTTTTGTTGAGCTCTTATGTGATGTGTTTTTTCCTGAAAATTTAGGGAAAATGTTTATGGGATTGAATCAAACTTGTTTTTGAGTTATTGGAAGGTTTTTGAAAGTTAAAAAATGATGTTTTGATGACCTAAATTAATCTTACTAAGGCTTAGGTGATTTGGAAGTGTGCGATGGACTTTTGAGATTGATTTTTGCATTGAAAAGTTGCCAGGTATGATGGCCATTGTTGCAGCGCTGGTTGTTGCTGGCGCTATAGCACTAGGTTTGTATTAATCATAGCTCCAGGGTTGGTGTGGATGTTTTGTCCAACCTTTTTTTTTGGTTGTGCATTACTGTGTGGATTAACTTGAAATGTACTTATAATCAATTTATGTGATGTTTGTGTCACGCCTCGAAAACAGGGCACATGAATTTACACATATATAAGGGTATACTTCAATGGTAGCCTATAAATTTCCTAAACAGTCCTAATATTCACAACTATGTAAAATGTAAACTTACAAAGTAAAATAAATTTACATGACACTTTCTCTTACTTCCCATGACATCAGAAAATATATACAATGAAAATGAAAAGAAAATTGCAATCAACAAATAAATTCCTTAAGACATAGCAAGACCTAGGTGACCTATAAGATTACATAGCATTCTTATTCATATACGCAAATGATATCGAGCATTTTTATACTCAATTTAGTCCCTATCTTAGTCCTTTTTACATTTTAAATATTATATACTCTCTAATTTTATTATATTTTAAAATTTATTGAATGTAATCTAATCATGGACTAATTGTGCTTTAATTTCGTAATTAGAGAGCTAAATTGATGACATGGATGAATTGCTGACATAGATGCTTATGTGGACATGCTGACTTGGCATTTTATGCTGACTAGGATGTTGACCAACTTTGCTAACTGTGTAGGCCCTATTTTCTGCAAAGTAGTTTGCATTTTTACAAGCATGATGTCCAGATTTTATACAAAAAAAGTAATCTCTTTTCTGCACCAGAAAAAGAGTTTTTGTAGCACTATATTTCAATATTTCTTTTTTGCATTGCTGCCACTGCATTTCTGGTCAAAACAGAAGCAGAAAAAGACTCCTCAAAATTACAATTTCGTCCTCCTTCTCTCTTGTAGCTAAAAGAGCACTTCAAACCACCATTTTTGTGGTTGAAGAGATATTTCTTCTTCCATTTTCTATAGAATTCGTAGGTCTTCTTCCCCCCTTTCTTGTATTTTGGCCTCCATGGAAGGCTAGAAGTCTCTTGTAATCAGTCCATAGATGATTAAAGTTGTAACCTTAATTTTTGGAGCTAAATGAGATTAGTTTCGTCTTGTTCTTCTATTTCATTTCTATTCTGATTTCTCCTTTAATTTATATGTTAATACTTACTCTAATGAGTTAGCATAGCAGTAGAATGAAAATGGCTTACTTAGATGATTATCTAACTTGTTAGGTTGGGCTTAATCAGATTGCATGTGTTTAGGTTTAACTTATGTGTAATATAATTCTAGGACTTCTCTTGGAAATATTAGTTAGAAACCTAATGATAGAGAACATTAGAATTAATTTGAAGATAAGAATGATGATAGTTGCACTTCTAAGACTCCATGACTAATTGCATTTTTGTTTTGTTTAATTTTGTTTTTGTTTCTGTTGGTGTTATGTTCTATTTCCAATTCTGTTATGTTCTAGTTAGTTTATGATTTATGTTTTAATTGTGCAATCACCCCCAGTGGTAATCAGTAGGTAATTAGGTTAATTAGTGTTAGAACAATTAATTAGGTAGTTTAGAAGTAAGGTTCCTTGAGAGAATACAACCTGGAACGATTACTATATTGCAAGTTGCCACGAATCTAATTCTGGGTGACTCGGCAGTCGTAGTAGCTTGAACCAAAATTTTGGCACTGTTGCCAGGGAGCCATGTTGTTTTTGAGTCACCTAATTAGTTGTTCATTTGAGTCTTTGTTTTATTTTAGGTTGATTGAGTGTTGGTTGAAGTGGTTTACAAGTTTTTTAGTTTTTCTATTTTACCAGTTGCTATTCATACACTATTCATTTTTGGAAGAGTAACTCCCGATTGACCTGAAAACTGGTAGTCCACTAAATTTTGACGTTTTGAGCAAGACTCCCCAGGCAATTGCATTGCTCGGGAGCACCGCCTTGTTTTTGCCAAATTCAATCGTTTAGACTCATTTTTCTATTTTTTAATTTTTTTATGATTTTTCTTATATATTGTGATTTGTGGTTTTATTTTTTAAAACGTATTTTTGAGTTCTGTTTGTTGTTTTTGTGCCTCCAACTTGTGAAGGAATTTTGCACACAAAAATTAGAATTTTCTGAGATACTTAATTTTTGGGTGTTTTTCATAGGTTGGGCATAGAAATAGCATTAGGAGTAGTTTCCTTTGTGTTTTTCTTGTATGTTTTATCTTTCTAGCCTATAATAAGGTTTGTCAAGAAGAATTGGCTAATTTTGATCAAAAATTGGATAGGCCCTGTTTATAGGCTAGTTAGAGTAGTTGTGTTAAGAGTAGTGTAGTTGTTGTAGTTGATGTAGTTTTTCTTCATTCTAGTAGCATTGTTGTTTTTGGCATAGAATCAGAGTTCAATTCTATTTTGAGGTTGTTTCTATTGAGTTAGATTAGAACCTTGCCCATGGATCCATATAGAGTTTAGCATAGCTTAAATGAACTAGCATCCATAGTGAGGTACCTAACCATTAGGCAAGAACAATAAGAGCCACGACCCTTTTCCCTTCCCCCTTCTCCATTGGTTCTTGAACTTATATGGTTATCCAAGAGTGAATTATAGTTGTCAAAACCCTCCAAACAATCAAGAGTAAAAATGGTTTTATGAATTCTTTGAAATTTCTCAATCTTTTCTCCTAAAAGCACGTTCACCATTTTCTACCATGAAACCACCTCTATTCTCATAATTAGTTGTATTTCACTATATTCAGCAAGAAAACCAAAGAAAAAAGAAAAGGAAACCAATTTTACAGCAAAAACAAAAAAAAACCCATTTTTCTTCAACTAAGGATCAATGAAGGAAAATGCAAGAAAAAGAGGAAGACAACACTTATCTCTTGCTCCAGAAACTCTAGAGAACCAAAAAGTAATCAGAAAGCCAAGAACCACCGAAGAAATTGGAAGAAAGGGTGATGGAGGTTGAGAGAAAATCAATTTTCTCTTCCTCCCCTGTGAAGCTTTGATGCCCAAATGAGATAAAGAGAGAGAGAGAGAGAAGAGTTTAAATGAAAAGTCGGTCATGGGGTTTGACCATAGATACCCATACCCAGATGCCCTAAAGCCGTATGATCGAAATATAATTATTTCCTGATAATTACATTGGTCCCACTTAATTTTCTCTTCCTCTTGTTTTTCTCAATTTTCAAAAAATATTACTTGCAATAAAATACCAAGTCCAATCATTTATTTCAATTCTCATAAATAATATTCAAAAGAATAAAATAAATATGGAGAATTAGATTGACTAAATTAATTCCATTAAAATAATGCATTAAAATAACTTCACTAAAATAACACTATAAAATAACGCCATTAAATAATGGCAATTAATGTTATTAATACCGTAATACCCCCAATCACATGATCCTAAAATTAGCGGGTATTATAGTTTGAGCTATATGTGTGATGGGAAAGTGTATATTGTATTGCTTTGGGCACCTTGGACCCACACCACGAACACGTGATTGATACAGTAACTATATTTTCCCGTTATTGTAAGCCTAACCCATAATCAATATACCTCACGTAATACAAATATTAATGTGGAATATCCATGAATAAAAAAATAAATTAACATCAATTCCATATATATAACGTGTAACCTTTCAAAACGTAACGTGCCTTAATTCAAATAATTCAAATTATCCAATAAAACATAATTTAAACTACATAAAATGCTGCCCAAAATCCATCCTAAGTGTCCTACGCAACTACCATCATAAAAACCAAAAGAGATCCACCAGACAATGAGAAGGTCAGTAACGAGCACTGCTACTCCTCAGATTGATATTCCTCTACGATGGTCGAATCTGTAAAAATGAACCATAGAGAGTATGAGTTATTGCAACTCAGTGAGCAATGGCAATGCCATAACAAAACTCAAAAGCATCAATCATCATATAAATATGCCCTTAGGGCAACATCTTTGATACCAAGAATTGCACATAGTAAACTATCCAAAATACAATATAATTTCATCACACGCAATACTCGTTAGTGGCAAGGCATCCTTTGGGAGCAATGTTTAACTCGAGCCTTCCTATCCCGTTTGCCATGAAGATGATCTCATCTCATTGGTAGGGTGTCCCTTTCAACTCGGGCTTGTCCATCCTACCATGAAGGTCGTCCACTACCTACTTGTCAACAAGGCACCCCTCGGGAGCTACGCTCAACCCTGGCCCCATATCCCCTCTTGCCTTAAGGAGAAGGTACCAATCAAACACAAATAATCCATTCACACATATGCATACATATATATAGCTCAACGACAAGGCACCCCTTGGGAGTTATGCTCAACCTAGCTTCTCTATATTACTGTAAGGGGAGGGTACTTAACACAATCAATCCACTCACACATAAGCATATATATATATATATATATATATATAATTCAAGGCAAGAATTCATCCACAGAACAATTAATGAAATCACACCAATTTCCACTATCTACACACGGAAAAAAATTATATTATCATTTTATACATAGTAACTAACGAGATCATACATGTTCTTCCATTGTCTATGCACATAATTATGTCCTCATTTTATAACCTAGTAAAAACACCTTACAAATTTTGGGAGGCTTCCCACAAACATACGTACATGATGTGTGACATCAAAATTAAGTTAGGGCAAGGTCATCCACCCACTTGGATTCCAACTCTAATATTTATCATGTTTTCATGTGTTATTTGGAGGAAGAAGGTGTGTAAAAGATTCGAGACTAACAACTACAACACGAGTCTTCAACAAAAAGTCAAAATTAAATGTTTTACCCGACTTTAACCAACCAATTCCCTAAAAATAAGAATTGGGGTTCATGACATTGAATAGTATGATCGATTTAATGTTCTAGTTCTTACCTTGATCCTTAGAGTTTTTCGACGTCAAGGAAGGCTGCTAATGGCTGATATTTCATTGGAAAACACGAAGGAGTAAGGTTCTTGGGATGCATGTGTAAGTGGTGTGGTGGGTAGGGTTTTGATCTCTTAAGTGGCGTGTATATGTGAAGGGAGTGAGGGCTGTAGTGGCCGCCCACTTGTTTTAGGTTAATTGTGGGACTAGGACTTTTTTCTCTTTTTTTGTATTTTAGGTTAAGTGTGGGACTAGCACTTCTCTCCTTTTTTTTTTGTATTATTTTATTGTATAGTTATCCACTTATTTATATTATTATAGTTACATATTCATTTATTTATATTATTATATTTTCATGTAGTTACCAATTCCTTTATTTGTATTATTATATCTTTATATAATTATCTATTCCTTTATTTATATTATTATATCTTTATATAGTTATCCATTCCTTTATTTAAAAAAAATGCCATACACCTCCTTTTATTTATATTATTTATTTATCTAACTTACACTATTTATTTATCTATACTCTATTTTATGTAATTACATAATTATTTTAGCCATTTATTTGTCTTGCTTATTCTCATAAAAGTGCCACACGTACCACAAGATTTCCAAACATCAAGCAAGGTGTCATTGATGAGACAACCCAAGCACAATTACCATTTCGTTTTAGTTCCTCGCTCATCCAAAACACATCACACGAGTACCATTAACAACCTAATGCATCCAAAAGTAATATGTAATACCGTAGGTGTTACGACATCATAAGAAAACGTGAGTTCGGACATGTGAAAATTTTTCATGAATAGATAGATACCTATAGGGATTTTTGTTGTATCCGTCATTTAAATGTTTAGTTTAAGATGCCTTTGATAAATATGTGTCAGTTATTGTGGTTATGAAGCATGAATGTCATATGGTATAATTGCTATTTCTTCATGAATTGTGATTCGGATAAGGGAGGGACTAAAATGAAAATTGAAAATTCATTAAGGGATTAAACAAATTACACCAAAAAGTGGCGTATGGTTAGGGACTAACCTAGTAAAGATAACATGAGGCTTTATAGGGTGATTAATAAACTAAAATTAAAGAAAAATATAAGTAGGGAAAGTGAAGGAAAAAATTGCCTTTAGGTGGCATAGAATTAGGGGGATTAAACTAAATAAAATTGAGTTAACAGTATTGGCTGTAAACCAGGAAAGGAAATAAAGAAAAATGATATAATTTGGAAAATAAAAATAATGCAAAGACGACCCTACAATTAAGGCGTGTAGCCAACTAATAAACAAATAATACTATTAAACAAAATAATTAAGGAGGATGAATGTAGTAGGATCAGGGAAAACAATTAGTATGAATAAATAAAATTAAATCCTACATAGTAGGCGTGTAGGTAAGTTAAGTAAAATAAGATAATAAATTTGAGGAAGAAGTAGGAAACCTAAAAATTAAAATAAGAGTAGGCAAGATAATGAAGAGATAAAAGAAACTAAATAAATTAAGTGTTAGGATAATAGTAGGAAAAGAATAGAATAATAATAATACTAAATTAGTAAATAAAGAAAACAAATAACATATAATCCTAGAAGATAGGCGTATACCATTAAATAAAACAAATAGTATTATTAATAATAATAACAAGTATTAAGATAGGATAAATAAATCTAAGGAGCCTAATTCAAATTAAATTAAACAAAAGAATCCTACCCTAACACTTGACCCAAATTCTAAACTAAAAGAGCCATACCTAAACTGAAATCACCACACGACCAAAGCACACTTAGAAATCCTAATATCAAAATGTTTTTCTCTCTTCTGTAATACCCCAGGTATTATGACGTCGTAAGAGAGTGTGACTTTGGGCATGTGAAAAATTTTTCTTCAACCATGTCTATTGTTATACCCTCAGTATTATGAAGTAATTAAATGATGAAATTTTAAGTGGGTGAATTTTTTTTCTTAAATTAATGGGCACCTGAGGGAGAATGAGGGGCTCCAAAAGCCTAATGAGAAATTTAAGACACCTACATGGCCAAGTGAAGTCGTGTCGGGTGAGGAACCACAAGGTTTCGAGTAAAGAATATGTGTCTAGGGACCAAAGTGGAAAGAAAGTAAAACGTCAAGTTATTCTTGAGATAGGGTTAAATAAGAATCCTTGAGAGGGATTAGACTTAGCAAGGCTAAGTTATGGAGCTGGTGCCACAAAAATAATGGAAGTGGGGCCATAGCAATGTATGGGACACTGAAAGCGATTAAAGTGAATAAAAGTAAGATTTTTCAATTTTAATAAATATATGCTATTAAATTTGATTTTGGTATGTGTGTGGTAGTTTTTCTGGGGAGTGGTATTGGTACCCACATGGATCTTTTTTTTAAAATAAAAAAAGAATTCCAAAGACCCTTTTTGGAATTTCCTAAAGTTTGCTATGCTAGAGGGCATTTTAGTCATTTTGGTTTTATTATAAACCCTTATCACACCTTTTCCTCTTTATTCTCTCCTCTCTCTCACAAAATTTCTCCTCTCTAGCACCCAAGACTTGGTCTCTTCACCCATTTTTGGCTAGCTCTTGTTTAAGGGAGAATCCAAGCTAGCTTTGGGAAAATTGGTAAGTGTAATTCTTCTTCCTTTCTCCTCCTCCTCTCCTTCCTTCTTCCTTGTCTTGTAAGAGGAGAAAACTCTAGGTTGCTTTGGTAAATCTTGATGGGGTGGTGTTCTAAGTCATTTTCTTTCCTTCCTTATTCTGAAAAGAGGCTTTGAGAACTGAGTTAAAAGACCTAATTATGGAAGTGTTGTAAATGACAAATTGTTATGAATAGCTTGAGAGAGAGAACCTAAGCAATGCTTGAGAAAAATGAGCTTGATGATTGTGATTGTTGCTTGAGTTGTATAGGGTTGATTTTATGGCTCTTTAAAACACCCCATTTTAACCTAAGAGGAGACCCTTGAAGTTTGGAAACTTAAAGAAGGAAAAATGGTATTGTTGGGTTGAATTTCGTGGTTGCCCAGCCTGGTGCCCAACGCGCACTGATCAAGGCAGCCTTTCGTGGCCAAGAGAAGGGTGGCACCAACAAAATGTCCCATGAATCCAAGAGTTATACCCATGGTGCCACCAACTCCCTTGACCCCGTGAGTGTGTTTGGGGTGGCGCCATCAGTGCCAAGGTGGGCGTCCAAGACACCACCACCTTTACCCCCTCCTTTGTGACAAAAATGATGACTTTTCTTTGCTATTTGATCCTTAGGCATTGGGCGAATGCTCAAGGCCTTTCTTCCAAACCTTTGAGGCTTATTCTTCTGCTTTAATAAAGGGAATTGGTAAGAGTAACCAAATGCCAAGGTGAGGGGAATTCTAATCTATCTTAGTTGATTTATTTATGGTTGTATGTACCTTTAGAATAACCTATATATACACATATATAGTTATATCTAATTATAAGGTATCACTTGAATCAAACTAGAACCGAATTCTAAGAATATGGTTGTTGGCCTTGAAATCCATGAGTGTGGAGATTCTTGAGGTATGTTTATGTTAAGACTTATTTGAATGCCATTTCCTTCTCTTATGAGTGAGATTGGAACTTCATGATATTGTTTGTTGTTCAACTATAGGATGTGTGATGTGGATTCGTTGTGATAAGTGAAGGTTGTGGATAGAAAATAAATGCCCTTTTTGCAAAAGTGTAAAGAAATCCCCATCCCACTTTTGCCCCTCTTATGTGCATATTGGTTGTATATATATTTTTGTATATGCTCACATGTGTACGATTGTATGCTTGACTTTACCTTAGCCAAGTTGGAACCTCAACTATTGATCAAGAATATGTACCATTATGTTTGTGCTTTCATCACTTTATTTTGGAAATTGTTATGTCTACAATAGCATGCTCACTTGGTTATGACAAATGCAATTGCACTCATTGATGTGAGATAGTGATAATCTATGTTGAACTAAGTTGGTTGATGATGGCGGAACTTATTAATTTGCTAAAATCCCCATGGTGTAATGACATGCTATATGAATTGGTCAATTTGGATTCGTGTATGTGAAATTATATGGACTTGTTTGTACTGTGAATTTGTATAAGACTGGTTGGCTTTATTGTCTTTGGTCTCACCTTTTTGTAAGCACAAGTAGGGCATAAGGCTTTTACAGTTATTAGTGCAATGACATGCTATATGAATTGGTCTTATTGTTGTAATTTATGCTTTTGTTGCATCATCTCATGAGTAGATTATGCATGTCATATCTATTGGCTTTGGTCATATGTGAAAGATATATGCACATTCATGATGTGAGATATGAGATGTAGGGAGATCTTTGGAGGATAAGGGTGGACGACGATCATCGTCTTAGCCTCATGATATTGTGAGCATCTTTGGAGGATAAGGGGGGATTTTGTGCCATCGATGATCATGGGGTACAAGGGGGACTGATATGAGTGAATTATGCTTTCATGCATTATATGAAAATTTTCCATGCACTCTTATCTCCCTATATGTGTATACATATATACCATATGCATGGTTCAATGTTGTTGTATAATGTAATTGTTTTGTGTGTACCAAGGGTCATGTGTGTGAGGTGTGAGTGGCTTAATGTCATTGCCACTCCCATGTACAGAGTAAAGTATTTCCAGACTGCTGTGCTGAGCATCAATACGTCTATGTAAATTTATGAGTGGATGTATACCTATATATATATATATATATTTAACTTAACCGTTCATTTATGCTAAGTCACAAATAGATGCAGTATGAGTCGCATTTATGCTGATCGGGTCTCACACATTTGCTGGGGCATAATCAAATTCGGTAATGTATGATCTTGAGTATATTTATACACGAACATATAAATATTTCCATATTTTTATAATTGTCGTTACTATTTGATTGTGTTAGGATAAGGCATACTCATTGAGTTTACAAACTCATACCCCTATAGTTTTCAAGTACCATCAGAGGACGCTCAGTTGATCTGACTCCGCCATCACCTCCTTCTTGTTCAAGGTCTCATTGTAGAGTGTGAAGAGCACTAGTTTGGAGGAGTAGTGGATTCTCGCGTCATGGCCTTTTTATTCCAAGACAATTGTTATGTGTTTATTTTGTCCATGTTGTGTTTAGAAGGCCCTGTAGTCATGTAAGTCACCTAGGTCATAGGGAATGTATAAATGAAAGAACGGTCAATAAGTAACTGAAAGTTTTCTTCTTAGAAACCATAGTTTTCGTAACTATTAGTTGTGTTGGCATTATAAAACATGTATGCGACGGTTATGAAACTTTCCTAAGTGAAGGCAAAGAAAATTTTTATTTTTCAGAGTTAAGTGGTATTGTGAATATTGTATGTTCTATTATACGTAATCATGTTACCTTGAATGAATGTTTTATGGTTCAAGATGTTATCATGTTGAGCTTAGGCTTACAAGTTCTGGGAGGTATGTTCCTAGATTCGTGTCGGTCACGTGCTCAACTTTAGGAGTCGTGACCAAGTTGATATCAGAGACTGGTTCGTTAGGTCCCCTATAGATTACAGAGAAAGATGTCTTTGGTAGGTTCTTTCCTATTTTTGTGAACTGTGACACAACCATTGGAAGATCCTCTAAAGGCCATGTAGGAATGTCAGAGTCATTCCCTTTCTTGTCTATACTCCTTAGTAGTGTTGTAATAGAATGCTTCTGGTAGTTAAGATGCATTCCGAAAAGTGTAGATGTCTAGCACCTCCAATGGAACCGAGGGAGACTAACATGAGGACTGCAAGTGTAGGGATAGTCGTCAATTTAAAAAGCCACCCGGTCGTTACATGTTTCTTTCCTCCCGTTTACATTAACACAATTCCAATAAAATAAACCAATGAAATTAGTCAATTTACATCAAGTCTTGATCAATAATATCTTTTAAGTTTTGTAATTGGATCTACTATATTGTTTTTAAATAATTTTAAAATTTCATTCGTCGCTTGTATTAATGTAGTATACATACAAAATTCATTAATTTATAAATAAGTAGTATACGTGAAGGCTATTACATTTTTTTTTTCATTTTCTAGGTACAGTAGTCTTATCATCATTTGAATATAACATTGGAGAAGTCATCATATTCACTGCTAAAAATATAATATGTGTAAAAAAGTTTTTGAAAGACTATGAGTTATAAAAAATATATATATTTAATTTTTAAAAATCAAATATTTGTCATAATTTGATTGAAAAGCTATATATCTTTCATGCTCTGGCTAAAAAGTCTGATAACATAACTATATAAAAAAAAAATTACACCTAAGTGTTTTCTTTTAACATTATCAATAATTCATTAATAATTACAATGTCATAACTATCAGACAAGTGATCGAACAAAAAAAAAATACTGTTAACATAATATTTAATTAATCTTTAGAATATTAATTTCTTCTCAATTTTATTTATTAAAAAATTTCTAAATTTAGTCTTCAAACATATCCTTCTAATTATAATGTCTCTTTAGATAAAAATCAGATCTCATGTGGCTTTTGATTGATGATACGGCCTTACTCAAAAGGCCTTCAAATGCCACAATAACCGAGGATGGACACATAAATCAATGGTTGTGAGTCTAACGAAAAGAGTTAGAGTGTGAATGGTAAAATTAACTTATAAATTAGTTAAAAATTTATAAATTAATTTTTAATTTATAGTTAATAGTTGAAAGTTGAAAGTTTATAAACTAACTTATTAAATTAGAAGTGTTTGATAAAAATAGCTGTTAAATTAACTGAAAAATATAAAATGACATAAAAAGATATATTTTTTATAATCTCAAAATAATACAAATAAATATTATTTTTTTGTTTTTAATTAAAATAATTTAAATTAAATATATAATTAATTAAATATATTTATATATTTTATTATATTAATTTAAATTATTATTATATATATATAATTCATTATATATATATATATATATTACATATATATATATAGAAATGTAAACAAATATATTATTTTTTGTTTTAAATTAAATTAATTTAAATTATTATATGTATATATAATTAATTAAATATATTTTTTTATTATACTTTATATATATATATATATATATGTTATATATATATATAATGAATGTGAGATAAGAGTATAATGAATATTTTGATAAAATAATAAAGATAAAATAGGAAGATAAGTACATAAATTATAAACTATAAACTACTTAAAGTAGCATCTCAAAACAATCTATAAGCTATTAAAATAAGTTTGTTTACCAAACATTTCTAACAAACTTATAAGCTAATCAAATAAGTTAGCTTATTTTGCTAGCAAAACATAGCCTTAGTCTTTTATAATTTAATAAATTCATATTCTAATGATTGATAGAAGACGTAATTATATTTAGTTTCTAGTAGTACCTTGAGCATAATTGTCTCTAGTAAATAATATTTATCCGAAACAAAAAAAAAATCTCACAGTAATCATGGTTAGATTTTTATTACATCAAATAGTGACAAATATTTTTCCAAAAACCAATTATATTATTAGGAAAAAATATTTTGAGTCATCTTTTTACAAATAAATTAGACTGAAGGTTAAAAAAATCATACTAGTCTTTGAACCGATCGAACCATCAATTTAATGGTCAATGATCAGACCGTGGTCAAACTAGTAGTACTTAAAATATATTAAAATATTAAAATATATAATATTTAGTATATAATATTAAAATATTCTAGTCTGTTACAAATATATATTGATAAAAATCTTACATTTTTTTAATAACTTAAATTTTTAAAATTTTTTTAAAAATAATAATATTTAATAAAAATTCAAAAACTTCAAAAAATAAAAAAAAAGTTAAACCAATTCAACTGCCTAATTTTTTTTTTATTATTTTACTGGTTCAAATTAAACTGATTTTTTAACTATTTTATCAAAATTTCCATTGAATAGACTAATCCTATCCATGACAAGAAGGAATAGAACAGGTGTGGAGAATTATGGAACAGCGGAAACTGTTAGGATGTAAGGAAGAGGTCATCAAAGCGGGAGGGCAGGGACTGAGATGAGGATAGGTGTCAATTTATTCTTTGAGCTCAACTCAGGCGTCCGTCAATGCTTCCTCTTCACACCACACGGATTGGACAGCCAACGGACGGCGCGGTGACGCGCCGTTAACCACTGTTACAACAAATTCTATTATTAAATTAACAAAAAATTTTATGACTAAAACTCTTTTTAGTCCCTCATAAATATCTCTTTCTTCAATTTAGTCCTTTATAGATTTTTATTTTCAATTTGAACTCTTACAGATCCAAACGTTTTCAATTTGGTTGCTCACAGTGTTTATTCTCAATTTAGTCCCTTATAGACACCAATTTTCTCAATTTTGTTCCTCATAATTTTTTATTTTCAATTTAATCCCTTTAACTTATTTCGTTTTGAAGTTGAGTCATCTCTCTAACTTGGAAGGGACCAAATTGAAAATAAAAAATTTGTGAGGAATTAAATTGAGAATATTTGGATCAATGAGGGACCAAATTAAAAATAAAAATTAGTAAAGAATCAAATTGAGAATGTTTGGATCTGTATGGGACCAATTTGAGAATAAAAATCTATAAGAAACTAAATTGAGAAACTAAATATCTGTGAGGGACCAAAATAGGATTTTAGTCAATTTGTTATTAGTCCTTAAAATATTGCAATTTTGTTAATTTAATTATCAAGTGTTTAAATCTAGTTTTTAAAAAACTATATTTATCTCAATTTAATCATTTTTGTTTCTAAATTATAAAATCTACTGTTATGAATTGAATCTCAAAATTTTTTTTGTTATTAAAAGTCACTCAAGATTCAGGAGGCTTTATTTTTTAAGATTAAGATGTTTGAATTTGAATACAAATATGAATATTAAGATATTGTCTTTGAATTTGAATACTAAATGATTGAGTATGTTTGTTTTTTAAACATCTAAACACATAGAAATTATTTATTAATAAAAAATTATATTCAAATAAATTAGTAATTTAACATATATGATATGAAAAAATTGATGAAATCAAAATTAAAAAATAGAATTATATATTAAATTAAAAAAATTAAAACTTAACAAATAAGCATAGATTGTTAGTTTAGTTAATAGAATATATATTATTTTGCACAAATTGTAAAGTTTGTGGGGAGATTTATTAAGTTTTAATGTTTAGGAAGGATAATGTGCACATAAAGCAAAATTTATAGAAGTAAAGAACATTCTTACCTAAAATGAAAAATACATTTTAATACTATTAAGACTTGTCACAAGATTTGATTTATTAAGATGTATTCAAACTTATTAAGTATTTTAAAATAAAAACACATTTAATGGTCTAAAGTATGAATAAATCAAATTCAGACCTTCATTAAATGCAAACAAATAAGGCTTTAATGGGTGTCTAAATCTTGGTTTATCCAAATTTCAATCTATTAAATGTATTTGTTTTATTTTTATTAAGTTTTTTTATTGCTTTTAATATATCTTATTTGATAAGATTTTATGAAAAGTATTAAAAAATTCAGATGTATTTAATAATGTTGAAAAAAACAAATTTTACTAACATCTGTTTATGCGTACAAATGCTAAAAAAACAAATAATCTCAACTATTTAGCATTCAAATTTAGACATAATATCTTAGTAATAAGATATGTACTTAGATTTATACCTCTTAATTTTAATAAAAACAAATGCCACTTTAGACAATTAGAGGAACTAAATCGAGAAAAATATAATATTTTAGTGAATAAATTGAAACAATCCCAATCTTTTAAGTGCTATATTAATAATTTACTATTAATTCTCTTTTTTCCCCCAAAAAGATTAAAAATAAAAAAAACTGCAAAAAATGAAAAGTAGCTATCCTAAGTTGGTCTTAGAGCTGTCAAAACAGGCATGGCTAGGCCAAGCCTGCCTATTTAAAAATGAGCTAAAAAATAGTCAGTTCAGCCTGTGCTTGTGCAAGTTGGCTTATATATATTTGGTTCTTCCACATTCTACTAGCCCACTACCTCCATTCACACATGGTAGCCCAACCCTAGCTGTTTTTTATGTCCAACACAGATGCTAGCCCAACACATATGTTGGCATGTTTTTATGGCCCGTTTATTGTTTTGTAGCTAGTCTTAACTAGCAGAACAAACCAAAAAAAAAAAATCAAAGGCTCAAGGATCCAGTGAGAGATGGATGTCGCCAATTGAGAGGAGAGATAGACGCAAAGATGGAGAGATGGACGCTGCCGACACACGCAGAGATAGATGGAGGGACGCGAGGGACGATGACGAACTCGAAGAGCGAAAGAGAAGAGAAGACACGAACGGAAGATGAGACGAACATGAACTCAAAGATGACGTTGTGGAGATCTTTGATTTGTGATCTTGATATCTGATGACAATGGAGGCGGATGGATGGGAAGATCACGAGCATGATGAAAGGAGACGAAGTT
Organism: Biancaea sappan; assembly: GCA_037074585.1. NCBI lineage: Eukaryota > Viridiplantae > Streptophyta > Magnoliopsida > Fabales > Fabaceae > Biancaea > Biancaea sappan. The sequence continues at coordinate 21,351,767 of CM073499.1, read as the reverse complement.
TTAGGCAATGGAAAACTTGAAGTGTGGAAGTGGAACCAATTTGGGAATTTGAGGTTTTAGGGTTCAAAGGGAAGGAAGGAATCTAAGTAATGACTGATAAAGATGATAATATTATGATATATTATTTTTTAAAAAATAATAATAATTAAAACGAGTTACACGAGTAACTCCCAAGTTACCCAGGTTGAACTAGGGTAACTCATGGGTTACTCGAGCCGATCCAATTAGGCTCGACCTTATATGGGCTTACTAAAAGGGCTGGCTTTGAAAGTAGATTAAACGGGCCCAATCCGATCTAGTTGGTCTAGCAAAAGGAACTAATCATCTACAATGTGACAAACCATAGTTTGAATCTTAGTTAAAACAGAGATACCCACATTTAGTGTCTAAGAATATCTCAAATAAGATTACCTCTAATAAATAATACTTGGAAGAAAGGGAAAAAAAGTAGCTATTAAATTTTTTCTACTTTCGAAAAGAATACCCTAACAATAATTTTTTCCCATTACTTTTTATAAATTTTGTATAACCAGAATCTCATTCTGAATTTTTATCAGCACTATATATCAACTAATTAAGGCCATCATAACAGCTAAATTAGTTAATAACAATTTTGTGTGCGTGAATGTGATAATCTGAATTGATTTTTTTTAAATGAAAATCTTAACTGAAAGTCCTTTTTTTATAATATGAATTGAAATTTAAAAATTGTAAAGAGTTTGAAAGGAGATAGAAAGTTACACATAATTTATTTAAAATTATTTTATAAATGATTGTATTCACTAAAATATTTAAAAGTATTTTGGTATCTTAGATAAGCAAATTAGTTATTTAAGTTTAATGTAAAATTTCTAAGATGGCTTGATGGACAATGCCCCTGTAATTTATAAATATCCAGTATCTCCATCTCCAAAAAAAATTATTAAATTATACAACATTAAATTTCGTTTGTGAATTAATTTTAATATAAAATAAATCCATTAATGTAAAAAAAAAATGAGACCATTTTTTGATAAAAATATAAAGCTTAGTTTATATTTCGTACTTATATATAGAAGATACATGATAACATAAGACAATATAGTATCCATAAAAAAAAGAAAAATTGCACTTAACCCCCATGAACTTTCTCTATGTGCAGAAAATCCCAATAATCTTTCAAACTCAGCAGATCACCCCTATGAACTTTTATTTCGTGCGAAAAATCTTCTTATGTTAGTTGACCGTCAGTCAAACTGAAGATCAACAATGATGTGGACAAAAATGTCACATCACCAGTATTTTTCCACCTCATATGTCATGTCACTATTATTTTCTACACCTCACATGCTAACTAAACTTTTTGCCACGTCAGCCTGGCCATTTCTATAGAACTTGTCTTCCTCTTCCAAAGCAGAGCCTTCTTCCTCTTCCTCATTCGCCTCTATTAGTCTTTGATTTGTTCTCTGGTACCACAATCATTGATTCCACAACAGAATCTCATGAACTCACAGAGCAAAGACTTTGGTGCTGGCAGCTTCTTAAGTTTGATGACTCTACCACTTCTTTCTCAAAATCAGACTAATTATAACAATAACTCCTCCCACCACATTGTAACACTAAAAAATGAATTTGAAACTAAATTTACTCATACATGCACATAGTGGTGCTTCAATTTTAGCAGTGCAAAATTGTACTATACTCTACCTGCTAAGCTCCTTCCCACCCACTCTTCTCTACCACCATTATTGCCACTCCGCATATTCGGATTCGTCGCTAGGTTTATCCTCGAATCCTCTAACCAGACCATTGTCGGGAACAAAAACTCCATCAACTTGTCCCTCTTTTTGTTTTGGACCATTGTCGTTCTTGTGGGACACGATTCTCCAGATCGCCTCCCATGAGTTTTCATAGGTAGTGAAAAGCTGAGCAAACATAGAATATGTCACCGTGGATGTGAACTAGGAAGGGGAATTTAATTTCCGGCCTTTGTCGATGATAGTTTTGGGGAGGAAGAGAGGGTGGAGAGGTTGGGTTCTAAGGAAGACAAATATTGAAGCCATTGGTGTGCATGTGGTGATTAACTTGTGAGGAAGATGAAGATTGAATAGAAGGTGAGGGATGGTTCAGTGATTAAAAAGATAGAGAAGGAAATCTGAGCTGGCATGTGAGGTGAAAAAAATACTAGTGATATGGTATTTTTTGTCCACGTCAATGTTGGGGATTTTAGTACAAAATGAAAGTTTACAAGGGTGATTGTTGAGTTTGAAAGATCATGGGAGTTTTCTACACATAGGAGAGAGTTCATGGGGGTTAAGTGTAATTTTTCAAAAAAAATGTAATAATCAAAATATATTTCATACTATTTCAACTAATATTGAAATTCAGACAACGTTACTTGATATATTTGAGAAATAGTTATTTATTTATTTTTGTAAATTTTATATATTTGCTTTATCTAATTGTTTTTAGTTCTCTGTTTATGACAAATCTAAAAGCTTGTGGACTTTAATTCTATCCAGTAACAAGTTAAAAGATTCTGCCTTTTTTTAATCTTAAAGTATGTTTCTTTTTAGGTGAAATCTTCGATCTATTCTTAGATCCATATATTGTCTGTCCAAAATAAAAAATCCATATGTTGATAAAGACTTTGATGTAGAACAAAAGTAGTTATCGTGTTACAACATTAAGCATGTAATAAATTTTAATCTCAAACAAGGAATCAAAAGAGATTTTATTCACTCCTTATATAATTAACAACAATTATAGATATTTTACATTAATATTATATTTAACAATATTATAATTGTTGTACGTTACATTTACTTCTTTTTAAGATTTGACTAAATTAAACTTTATGTCATCTTGTTTAAAGTTCCCGCTAATTAGTTTTCTGTTATTAAAATTAATTTTATTCATATTATTATATGTTCTTTTTTAAAAATAAAATGACGGAATAAATATTTGCTATCCTATTAAAAATAAAAAAAAATCTCATGTATTTTCTAACTTAATTAAATATTTTACTAAAAAATAATAATATCTTTGTTATACTTTTTTCAGATATTCAACATGAAAATCATAGATAGAGCGCAATTGATTTCTTTTGAAAGGAACGAAGTGCTTTCAATCAATGTTTTTTTTTTTTAATGTTCTGAATGATGGTGGTCAGAACCTTACAACGTGTGTAAGAGTTTGTAGGCTAGGCTAAGGACCCTATTCTATTTATAGTGAATCTTAGTAGTCTCTGCCATCAGAGTAACTACAGAATTTGTAACAGACTTATTTAAAACTTGTAACTGTTAGTCCTAAGGCTATATGTCATAAGTTTTGATGATGGCAAATGTATTTGAATTGTAGCATTGACATATATAAGGTTAATTATCGTATATATATATGCTACAAGTACTTAAGCATGATTATGTTATTTAATATATATGTCTCATATATTGAATCATGCTATTATCATGAATTGAACTTACCATTGGGTTTGCAAGTAAGATATATTTTATAGGTTGATTCAAAACAAGAAGAGTGAGCATTGGATTGAAGAACAAGGAAAAGAAATATCATGCTTCAATCAAGGAAAACAACATGCAAGGATAAAGCTCCAAGAAATGAAGAATTAGAAGATTTGAAGTCTTAGAAGCGTGGATGCATCAAGATAGCAACCACCATGCTCTAAAAACAAAGTATTTGAAGATAACAAGTGACTGGTCGACCACCCTATTCTAACTGGTCGACCAACGAGCTCCAGAAGCAAAGTCTTTAAGCACAGGTCGATCACCCTATGCTGACTGGTCGACCACCCTATGCTGACTGGTCGACCAACGAGCTCTAAAAGCAAAAATATTTGAGCACTGGTCGACCACCCCATCTACACTAGTCGACCAGCGTGACTGATGAATCACTTCTGGACTACACTGGTCGACCATCGTGCCACACTGGTCGACCACCGACATCAGAAAAATGTGCTATAACGGCTAGTTTTTGCTGACATCATTATGGAACCACCTTGGATTTGTCTCCAACGGTCTTATTCGTCCTTGGGCTATATATATCGACCTTGGGGGCTATCAAAACAGATGAGAGAACACTTTTATTGCTGAGCATCATCTGTAAATTCTCTCTTGAGCAGATTATACCCTTGTGAGCTTATCAATATAACATTTACTCTGTTTTTTAGAGAGTTTCTCTGTAATTGTTGATTTTGATCAACACAAATATTATCTTGAGTTGTATTATCAAGGAGAGTATTACTTGATAGAGTATTTATTGAGAGAGCATTCCCTTGGGTTGTAGAAAAGCCAGTTTAGCAGAAATTCTCTGTAGGGTTGAGGAGGAGCCCGGATTCATAAATTCTCCGTTGGGTTGTGGAGGAGCCTTGGCTAACGAAATTCTTTGTAGTGGTTCGCAAGTACCTGGATCAAACTTGCAAGTATAGTGAAAATACTCAAGTGACTTCTTGAGGACTGGATGTAGGCTTGAGATTAGTCGAACCAGTATAAATCTCTGAGTTTGCTCTCTCTACCCCTCACTCATTTATTTGTGCTTACTGTTATCTATTCTTTATTTCCTTGCTTCTTATAATTATTTATCTTGATAGCACATTGATTTTCTGTGTTGTATTTATTATACTAAGCATTGTACTTTTACAGAAAATCATTTTAACTTCCAATTAAGTTTTGTGAAAAATTTATGAAACCCAATTCACCCCCCTATTGGGTTCCAACCATTACTTTCAATTGGTATCAGAGCTTGGGCTCTTGATTTGAGACTTAACCGTCTAAGAGTAAACATGGTTGGATTTAGTGAGTGGTTTATGTCTGAAAATTGTTCTTTCACAGAACCTCCAGCTTTTGATACTAATCATTTTCAATATTGGAAGTATGAAATGAAAATGTTTTTAATTTCAGTAGACTATAAACTCTGGGAAGTTATAGAGAATGGTTTTTATATGCCTGTCAAGGAAGAACAAGGAAAATGCATTCCAAAACCCAAGAGTGAATGGAATGATACTGAATGAAGTTTAGTGCAACTCAATGCTAAGGCAAAATTGATTATTTCTTGTGCATTGAGTCAAGATGAATTTTTCAAAATTTCCAATTGTGCAACTGCAAAAGAAATGTGGGAAACTCTTGAAGTTGCATATGAGGAAGATCTTATTGCTGAGGAATTAAAGTATAGAAGTTTCATTAATGAACTTGAAATTTCTCAAATGAAAAATTGTAAAACCATTAATGAGATACATCTTGTGCTTAATCAATTGCAAGCTCTTGGTGTTGAACTTACAGGAAAATCTCAAATCACCAAAGTGGCAGACGAAGAAGAAAAAGGAGAAGAAGAGAAACCACAACCAAAAGCAGAATCGTCAAAGAAAGCTTACATATCTTCCATTTGGGGAAATGGCAATTCTGATAAGGAGGACACAAATGAAGAACCTAACATCTGTTTTGTGGCCAGAGATGAAGATGGGGTAAATTCATTTGACTACTCTTTCGAAGAATTACAAGATGCTTTTTATGATTTACATGAAGAATCTCTAAAACTTGCAAAGAAATTAAATATTTCAAAACAAAAAAAACCCTTCTCTTGAAAATGAGTTGGAAACATTGAAAAACGATTTTTCTATTTCCAAGGAAGAGAATTTTATTTTTGAAAATCAAAACAGAAATTTACAAGAAGAGAATTTTATTTTAAAAGCAAACATCTCTACCTACAAAAATTGCTTTTGTACCAAGTGTGATTCTTTGAAAAAGGAAAATGATGATCTTAAAAACACACTTGCAAAGTTTTCTCAAGGTAGAGAAATTTTAAATACCTCAGTTTTGAAACAAAGAAGAAGGTTTAACAAAGTTGGTCTTGTTTCTAAAAGGAAATCAAACCAAAAACATTCTAAAAACTTCTTTGTTTCTGTAAAGATGTCCAATAGTCCAACTTGCAGTTGTTTTTATTGTGAACTGAAAGGACACAAATCTTACTCCTGCTTTTATAAGAAAAATCTTGTTCATGGAGTAAAAATGAAATGGGTTCAAAAAGGAACTCATGACCCAGGTGGACCCAAAGAAATTTGGGTACAAAAAACAAAAGATTAATTTGCAGATTCTCCTCGAAGCAAGGAGCGGAAATGACATTTTAATGGTTACATCATTCAAACTCCACTTCCTTGCATCAAAAGGAGGCAATGGATAAGTAAACATATAAGCTGGAATGTATTGTAAGAAATTTGATTGATATGTTTACTGTATCAAATGCTTATGCTTGTTTTCTAGCATGCCTTTCATCTATCTTTGATATTCATGCATGCTATATCTGAAAACAATTCTTATGTGTGTGACCTATAGATTCAAATTTTGTTTTGAACCAATATCTTTCTTCTAAATACTGCTCAAACTCTCCTTTTTGCCGTATCATGAAAACTTGCTTCCATCACATGCATATTTCTCTTGCTTTCACAACAATAAGATTACTCCTGCCTATAGTGTTTATCCTTGTTGTAATCTTATTTAAATATTTTCAATGAAATTAAATTTCTTGAAAAATTGCATTTCATGGAAGCATAGCACTTTTATTAATATGGCATATTTTAAACACAATGTTGCTCTTGATTCTCGAGATTTATTTGGACATTGCTAATTTAAGCATCAAAGTGTTCCACCAAAAGTGTTTTGCATGAGTTAATTCTCAAATTTATCCTCTAAGGCACTCTATTTCCTCTGCTCTCCGAAATCAGTAAGATTTATAGTTTTGAAGTTGGTTGGTAGACCAATGCTCCTATCAGTGATCGACCAACGAAGCCTACATTGAACCAATGCCCAGTGCCAGGAGAAGAACGCTGAACACTGAGACAAGTGGTCGACCAAGGTCCTCAGACTGGTTGACCAACTCAAGCCAGTGGCTAACTAAGGCAATTTTGGTTATGAGTGGTCGACCAGTTCATTCATGATGGTCGACCAATGCTTGATAGTAAGGTCCTTGCACTTTCTCATCCCCATGATGGTCGACCACCTGACACACGTTGGTCGACCAACGCATGACAGTAGATGAAGGACTTGAATTTTGCTACTATGCACTTACTGATCTCTTCAAAAGCTTCATGGGTGATCTTATAAGAGATTGTTTTTGAGAGGATCTTGCAAATAATCAATCAATTAAGATCATTAAAATTGCAAGAAGATAGGATCAAAAGAAGAGCAATGAGCAAAACAAGGATATCAAAATCTTGAGGAGGAACTTCAAGAAGCAACAAGACTTTACCAAAATTGATGAGTATCTCTATCTTTTACCACTATACTATTTAATTGAGTGATACTCCCTACTCATAATTGGCTATATTGGCATATTTTTTTCTGACTTACTTTCATTGCAATGACATATTGTTCTTTGATATCTTACATACTTGATCATATCATTGTATATAAAGATATGTTAAATGCTTAAATTGTCTTTATATCATTCATCATGGTTTGAGCACTATACATGTCATATCTTTGCATAAGCTATGGCTTATGAACAATTGTTTATGGATTATAGTTTATATCTAATTATATCTTATTAATCCATATTACTTCAATTATTTTACTACATACTCTGGTTATAATATGCTTTATCTTGAATGAGTATGTAACTTGCTTCCGCTATGTAATGATGATATATATATTCATGTGAGAAAATGTTTTTATAGCCCTGAATAAATATATGTATACTTTTCAAAATACATAATGCCTCTACTGAGATTATATGATATATTCTGGATATAAAATGTTTTATATATGATAATGGATATATATTTTCTTCTACTGTGCTAAATCTGGTGACATTCTTTCAATAAGAATTATTTTGAAAAGTATTGGAAAAGGATTTGAAATTGCTTTATCATATTTTGAAAAGAAAAGAATTTGGAAATCCTTATTTCAAAAGATTTTCTTCTCTTGTGCTTTTTACGGTATCAATCTTTGAAGAAGAATGATTTCTCTATAAATCCTCCATTGCTTGAGAATTATGAACTAACCCGTCAAGGACCCAAATTATTTGGGTACCTAAGAATAAGAGTCACATTGTTTTATGAGGAAAAGTATTCTCAAGCTCGAGCTTGCAATAACAACCAACCAATCTTGAGGATGAAGGACTCAACGATGAAGATGGTGATTCTAATCAAGCATGCACACTCAAAACATTGGTAATTTCTGAAAGTAATGGTTGGAACCCAAGAGGGGGGGTGAATTGGGTTTTATAAATTTTTCACAAAACTTTATTGAAAGTTAAAATGATTTTCTGTAAAAGTACAATGCTTAGGATAATAAATACAACACAGAAAATCAATGTGCTATCAAGATGAATAATTATGAGGAGCAAGGAAATAAAGAATAGATAACAATAAGCACAAATAAAGGAGTAAGAGATAGAGAGAGCAAACTCAGAGATTTATACTGGTTCGGCTAATCTCAAGCCTACATCCAGTCCTCAAGAAGTCACTTGAGTATTTTCACTATACTTGCAAGTTTGATCCGGGTACTTGCAAACCACTACAAAGAATTTCGTTAGCCAAGGCTCCTCCACAACCCAACAGAGAATTTATGAACCCGGGCTCCTCCTCAACCCTCCGGAGAATTTCTGCTAAACTGGCTTGTCTACAACCCAAAGGAAAGCTCTCTCAATAATTACTCTATCAAGGAATACTCTCCTTGATAATACAACTCAAGATAATATTTGTGTTGATCAAAATCAACAATTACAGAGAAACTCTCTAAAAACAGAGTATATATTACGTTGATAAGCTCACAAGGGTATAATCTGCATAAGAGAGAATTTACAGATGATGTTCAGCAATAGGAGTGTTCTCTCTTCTGTTTTGATAGCCCCCAAGGTTGATATATATAGCCCAAGGACGAATAAGACCATTGGAGACAAATCCAAGGTGGTTCCATAATGATGTCAGCAAAAACTAGCCGTTACAGCACATTTTCTGATGTCGGTGGTCGATCAGTGTGGCACGTTGGTCGACCAGTGTAGTCCAGAAGTGATTCATCAGTCACGTTGGTCGACCAGTGTAGATGGGGTGGTCGACCAGTGCTCAAATATTTTTGCTTCTGGAGCTCGTTGGTCGACCAGTCAGCATAAGGTGGTTGACCAGTGCTCAAATACTTTGCCTTTAGAGCTCGTTGGTCGACCAGTCAGCATAGGGTGGTCGACCAGTGCTCAAATAATTTACCTCTGGAGCTCGTTGGTCGACCAGTCAGCATAGGGTGGTCGACCAGTGCTCAAATAATTTGCCTCTGGAGCTCGTTGGTCGACCAGTCAGCATAGGGTGGTCGACCAGTGCTCAAATACTTTGCCTCTGGAGCTCGTTGGTCGACCAGTCAGCATAGGGTGATCGACCTGTCACTTGTTATCTTCAAACTCTTTGTTTTTAGAGCATGATGGTTGCTTTCTTGATGCATCCAAGCTTCCAAGACTTCAAATCTTCTAATTCTTCATTTCTTGGAGCTTTATCCTTGCATGTTGTTTTCCTTGAGTAAAGCATGATATTTCTTTTTCTTGTTCTTCAATCCAATGCTCACTCTTCTTGTTTTGAACCAACCTATAAAATATGTCTTACTTGCAAATCCAATGGTTAGTTCAATTCATGATAATAACATGATTCAATATATGCAACATATATATTAAGTAACATAATCATGCTTAAGTACTTGTAGCATATATATGATAATTAACCTTTATATATATCAATGCTACATTTCAAATGCATTTGTCATCATCAAAACTTATGGCATATAGCCTTAGGGCTAACAATTTCTATCCTTGCTTGAAACAGATCTTTAATCCATTAAGTATTATGAGCTTTATGTAATGACTAGATGAATGGCAAGAAAGAGTTTTTAAACTAATTGAAAAATACTTTGAAAACTCATATTATTTTCAATATCTCTCTTGCATCTCCAACTAAATGTGAACCATAGTGGCTTGTCTTTTAAAGGAGAAAAACTTTTCTTTTGCCACTAAAATTCTTTGAAGTAACTTTCCTTGCCTATCATCTATCAATTGTTTATATGATATTTGGATCTACTAATCACAATATGTGCAAGGATATTTCTCTTAGCCGATGGAGAAGCCTAAAGGTACAAATGACTCTTCCTAAAGAACAGTCAAATTATACAAGGTTGAAATCTTCATCAAGGATCAAATAGTCAAGAGTTCAAAATAAATTGTGTCTATGCCAAGACAATTCTTGGATAAACAATCTCTTGAAAAAAAAAGGTAAGATCGATCACCTGAATGGATAAAAGAGTTTTGAGAGGTATGATTACTCATCTCAAAATAAATTTGCTTAAGTGATCAATTTCATATATATATATATATATATATATCCTTCACTCTTTGCACTTAATGGTTTATGGATTATGGATTCTTATGTTTATATCTTCTAATTAATCCATTGTCAATTGCTTCTGCTGAGATCTGCAATATTATATATATATATATATATATATATATATATATATCATAGTTATAATGTTTGATATTTTTTTAATGGATATATATATTTGCCTCCGTTGTGCTGAACTATATTTTATCTTTTATGAAGCAAATTTGTTTTGAAAAGGACTTCAAAAATGCTTCCGCTATGTTAATATGTTTTATCATATGAAGCAACAATCTTTTTAGAAAAAGAAAAGGTTTTAAAGATCTCTTTTGTTGTTGATGACAAAAGGGATAAAAAATATTGATATTTGATGTATGGATTATAAACTATACCCTCGATTATATCTTGTTACACTAATCCATATATATGTTGCTTCCTTGGATGAATTTTTTTTCTTAAATTCCTTTTGAAGCAAAATGTTTTAGAAAAGGATCATGAAATTCCTGAATTGCTTCCACTGTGTTGAAATTGCTTTGCCTTATTGAAGCAAAATCTATCTTCCAAAGAAAAAGATCTGAATATCCTCATTTTAAATTACTTCTGCTATATGTTGAAATATTTTTATAAGCAGAAATTATTTTTAAAAAATATTGAAAAATATTACTATTTGATGTATGAATTATGATTAATATTCTTGTTTATATCATGCTTTGCTAATCCATATGTCATACTTTTGTTGTGTGCTGCAAATATTTCTATCATATGTCAGCAAATGATGTTTATTTCTTGTTACATACTTCAAAGATTTCACTATTTTCTGCTATTTACTAAAATGCCTTTTCATAAACAAGCAGAAATCATCTTCAACAGAAATATTGCAGAAATTTCTTCAAAAGTCTTACTTCAAAATTCTGCAAATCAAAAGGATTATGAAATTTTGGGGGAGCTTTGTCTCTCTTGAATATATATAGATGATCTTGAAAAAGAATACATTTAGAGAATTGGGTATTCATTATTCTTTTTCAAATTATGCAAGGTTTAAAGGGGAGCCTAAAACTTTTTCAAGTTTTATCTTTTGGCTCATTTTATTTGACATGTGAAATTTTTTTTTTGAAAATTGTTTTTACATGTCAATGAAAACAATGATAAGTTTTGATGTATCCTAACCCCATACTGTATTGACATCTTCTGACATATGTGGTTTAACCTCTGTATATTAAGTTCCTTATACATTTTTGTTGATGTCAAATAGGGGGATAAGAAACAGTAGAAAAATATGTGTATGTTCTTATAACATTGTATTCATTATCTTGTGATACATATTTTTCTTTGGTGATTTGTCATCATCAAAAAAGGGGAGATTGTTAGCCCTAAGGCTATATGCCATAAGTTTTGATGATGGCAAATGTATTTGAATTGTATTTGAATTATATCATTGACATATATAAAGGTTAATTATCATATATATATATGCTACAAGTACTTAAGCATGATTATGTTATTTAATATGTATGTCTCATATATTGAATCATGCTATTATCATGAATTGAACTTACCATTAGGTTTTCAAGTAAGATATATTTTATAGGTTGGTTCAAAACAAGAAGAGTGAGCATTGGATTGAAGAACAAGGAAAAGAAATATCATGCTTCACTCAAAGAAAACAACATGCAAGGATAAAGCTCCAAGAAATGAAGAATTAGAAGATTTGAAGTCTTGGAAGCGTGGATGCATCAAGATAGCAACCACCATGCTCTAAAAACAAAGTATTTGAAGATAACAAGTGACTGGTCGACCACCCTATCCTAACTGGTCGACCAACGAGCTCCAGAAGCAAAGTCTTTAAGCACTGGTCAACCACCCTATGCTGACTGGTCGACCACCCTATGCTGACTGGTCGACCAACGAGCTCTAGAAGCAAAAATATTTGAGCACTGGTCGACCACCCCATCTACATTGGTCGACCAGCGTGACTGATGAATCACTTCTGGACTACACTGGTCAACCATCGTGCCACACTGGTCGACCACCGACATCAGAAAAATGTGCTGTAACGGCTAGTTTTTGCTGACATCATTATGGAACCACCTTGGATTTGTCTCCAACGGTCTTATTCGTCCTTGGGCTATATACATCAACCTTGGGGGCTATCAAAACAGATGAGAGAACACTTCTATTGCTGAGCATCATCTGTAAATTCTCTCTTGAGCAGATTATACCCTTGTGAGCTTATCAATATAACATTTACTCTGTTTTTTAGAGAGTTTCTCTGTAATTGTTGATTTTGATCAACACAAATATTATCTTGAGTTGTATTATCAAGGAGAGTATTCCTTGATAGAGTATTTATTGAGAGAGCTTTCCCTTGGGTTGTAGAGAAGCCGGTTTAGCAGAAATTCTCCGGAGGGTTGAGAAGGAGCCTGAATTCATAAATTCTCCGTTGGGTTGTGGAGGAGCCTTGGCTAACGAAATTCTTTGTAGTGGTTCGCAAGTACCTGGATCAAACTTGCAAGTATAGTGAAAATACTCAAGTGATTTCTTAAGGACTAGATGTAGGCTTGAGATTAGTCGAACCAGTATAAATCTCTGAGTTTGCTCTCTCTACCCCTCACTCATTTATTTGTGCTTACTGTTATCTATTCTTTATTTCCTTGCTTCTTATAATTATTCATCTTGATAGCACATTGATTTTTTGTGTTGTATTTATTATACTAAGCATTGTACTTTTACAGAAAATCATTTTAACTTCCAATTAAGTTTTGTGAAAAATTTATGAAACCCAATTCACCCCCCCTCTTGGGTTCCAACCATTACTTTCAGTAACCAACTCATTTAAACAAATTTAAAACGGAATAAGAATATTCTTCTGTAATTATCTCATATACTAATTATCTAATAAATGCTATCTTTATTAGTGGGTCACAGTTAAGTAGCTAATTTGAAACGTAACTAACATTCTCCCACTTGACTCACGTGGCTTTATCAAATAATTTTTTTGTGACAAACTTTAATTTGGTCAAGTTTCTTTAATGTCACTTGACGGTTACAAAATACTTAATTAGAATTTTCAATACATGGATCATAGTAATCATGCTTATATATGAAGCACTTCCTTCCATGTATCACGATGTATGATCATTCTAAATAAGCATCAAAACTTTATTAATCACTCATTATGAGTTCATTTTGGGTCCAGCTTTATTGATCACAACAAGTCAAACATTAGTCATAAAACTATAATGTGCATATAACTCTATGTTTTTATACAATGATTAAATGTCAAAGAAAATGACATAGTAACATTTAATTTGAGCTAATAAGCCCCATATGTTCTACATGATTCTTCAATTTTTTAACTAGTCTGCCTTTAGTTAAAATATCAGCAATCATCAAATTGGTGCTTATATGCTCAATGTCAACAATCTTGTCCTTGACCTTGTCTTTAATCATTAGATACTTTATATCAATATGTTTGGTTTGGCCTCCAATCTTGTTATTTCTTGCAAAGAATACATCAGTTGAATTATCACAATGAATCTTTAGTGGCCTTTCAATGGAATCAATGATCTTTAATCTAGATATAAAGTTCTTCAGCTACACTGCTTATGATGTTGCTTCATAACACGGTACAAACTCAGCTTCCATCGTGGATGATGCAACAAGACTATATATTTTTACTTCCCTAGAATACAGCTCCTCCAGCTAGTAGAAAAACGTATCCTAAAGTAGACTTTAAAGAGTTCACACATCCTTCATATTTGGAATCTGAATATTCAATCACTTCCAAATGATTAGAATGCTTGTACGTTAACTGTAGTCCTTGGCTCCTTGCAGATACCTCGTAACTCTTTTAGCAGCTTTCTAATGCTCCATGCCAGTGTTACTTTGATATCTTCCCAACGTCCCTACTGCAAAGGCAATGTTAGGTCTGGTGCAGACTTGTGCATTCATCTAACTTCCCACTACTAAAGCATATGAGATCTTTTCCATCTGATCATTTTCTAATATATTCAGAGGACCCTGAAGCTAACTGAATTCATCACCTTTGGCTACAGGTGCAGTTATGGATGATCAATCTTTCATCTTGAATCTTTTTAACAAATTTTCATTAGAGGCATTTTGTGATAGTCTTAATGTCCTTGAGAATCTATCTCTTAAATCTCTATATCTACTACTTATTCTATCCAAATAATAATAAAATAAAACAAATATTGAATAAGTAACTAACATATTAAATCCAATTAAGAGAACAGATTTATTAAAACACTTATAATTAAAGTTTCAGCCCTATAAACTTTACTTATTTGAAATCAGTACTGTCAAAACGGGCTTTGACCCGTTCGTATTTGAGTGGGCTTGGATTTCAAAAATTAGGCCCGTTAAAAACTGGGCCTACCACTTTTTTCTTTTAAAAATTTATATCAATGCATGTCAAAATAAATTATGAGATTTTTTTTATGACCCATATAGAGGGAGTATGTGAGAGGAATGATTTTATGCGGAAAAAAAATCATTGTTATAATTTACTTGTCCATAATTCTGACTCTATTTGTTGTTCTGGAAAGCTTGGCTCCATTGATTGTTTCTCCTGAAACAAGTTCTATGGATCCTGTCTCTCCTAAGCTTCCGATATTACATCATCATTAACAAATGAATAAAAATAATTAATAATTAATTTAACTAGATATTGGTATATCTAGATAGCCAATTGAAATTATAAGAAAAAAGATCATGTTAAATTAATTGCACGCATTTACCTGATACCCTGGTCTGGTCCACAGGTTATACCTCTGGCCAGTAGATTCTGGGTCTCACTTTCAATTGATATACAATCATCTCCTGCACACCCCAGAAACCATATCTTTCGTAGTTATTTTGACATGCTCAAGGTTACTAATATGAAAAATTAAAGTTATTAATTATTTTAAAATATTAAAAAATAATATTTTATATGTATAAATTGTATTTCAATGTAAAATTATTGAATTTTTTACTATAATAATTTTAATACTATATTATTTAAATATAAAAAAAAAATTAATAAAAAAAATTTGTTCTACAGGCTAGCACGGCAAGCCATCCAAAAACGGGCTGAGTTTTGACAGTACTATTTGAATTAAATTAGGTTGAAAATGAGAAGTTTTGAGTAAATGCGTAAATCACAAAAGTAATCAATTTTTTTCCTTAGTTTAAGGAAAAATTGCACTTTACCCCCATGAACTTTACTCCATATGCAGAAAACCCTTATGAAACTTTAAAACTCGACAATAAACCCTAATGAACTTTGCCATGTGTGCAAGTTACCCCTTATATTAAAAAAATCTATTAGTCAACCTAACAGTTAACGCCCAATTCAACAAAAAACGCCACATAAGGTGATGACATGGAATAATTTGTTTTTTACTAATATGGTCCCCATAATTACATTATTATCAAAAGTTCTTCAAAACAACTATTTACTGTTAATATGATCCCCAAAATCATATTATTATGAAAAGTGCCCTAAACTAATTTGTCTTCTACCAATATAGTATTCATAATTACATTATTACCAAAAGTTTTCCAAAAATAACTATTTACTATCAATATGGTCCCCAAAATCACATTATTATGGAAAGTGCCCCAAACTTATGGATTGGGGGTGCCTGCTCTTCAGAAAAGAAGAGCAGGCTGCTTTTTTACTTGTAGCAACGGTAAAAACCATTGCTACAAGTTGCAGCAACAGTAAAATCGTTGCTATAATTGTGATATTTTTTTTTTACAAAACTTATAGCAACGGTTTTTAAACTGTTGCTGAAACTTGTTTATCAGTGTTGGCCACGGTTAGGCAAAGCAGCCTGCTCTTCGGGTATGAAGAGCAGGCACCTCCAATCCCAAACTTATTTGTCTTCTACCAATATGGTATCATAATTACATTATTATCAAAAGTTTCCCAAAACAATAATTTACTATCAATATGGTCCCCAAAATCACATTATTATGAAAAATGCCTCAAACTAATTTGTCTTCTACCAATATGGTCCCTATAATTACATTATTACCAAAGTTCCCCAAAACAAAATTTTACTATCAATATGGTCCCCAAAATTATATAAATACCAAAAGTTCTCAAAATAACAATTTACTATCAAAATGGTGCACAAGAGTTATATAATTAGCAAAAGTGCCTCAAAAGAACAATTTACTACCAAAATGGTGCACAAGAGTTACAAAAATACCAAAAGTGCAATTTACTGCCAAAATGGTGCACAAGAGTTACATAATTACCAAAAGTGACCCAAATGAGTTTTTTTTCTAATGTGGAGGCAAGATCCGATTAAATGTGTTGAAGGACATTGAGTGTGTACTTCATATACAAATGCCGCACTCATTGATTTTGTGTATGACATTGGCTATCTTTCAACACATTTAACAATTCCTAAAAATAAGAAAGCTCCTGGTAGGCCCAAAAAAGTGATGAAGAAAACTACGGATGAGCTAAAAAATCCCTTCTTGCTTAGAAAAGATGGTTCTACATTAAAGTGCGGTAATTGTGATGTAGGTGATCACAACGCACGTGGATGCAAGGGACTATTAAACCCCGCTAGAAAGATATACAAGAAGAAGCCGAAGAAAGTGAGCCAAGCCTCATATGCTCCACCCATGGTTAGTAGTTCTACATATTTTAGTGAATAACTCATAATTGAAATAATTCTAAGTTATTAACATGCTACTATTTGTGTAGGCAAGCCAACCCAATGGGACCGTGGTGACATCATATAAGCAAGACGAGCCATGTGTATCATTAGTGATTGGGACACTTTTGGTGTTTATGTAACTCTTGTGCACCATTTTAGTAATAAATTGTAGTTTTGAGGCATTTTTGGTAATTATGTAACTCTTGTGCACCATTTTGGTAGTAAATTGTAGTCTTGGGGCACTTTTGGTATTTATGTAACTTTTGTGTACCATTTTTGTAGTAAATTGTTATTTTGAGGCATTTTTGCTAATTATGTAACTCTTGTGCACCATTTTGGTAGTAAATTGTTATTTTGGGAAACTTTTGGTAATTATGTGATTTTTGGGACCATATTGATAGTAAATTTTTATTCTGGGAAACTCTTGGTAATAATGTAATTATAGGGACCATAATGGTAGAAGACAAATTAGTTTGGGACACTTTTCATAATATTGTGATTTTGGGGACCATATTGATAATAAATTGTTGTTTTGAAAACTTTTGGTAATAATGTAATTATAGGAACTACATTGACAGAAGACAAATTAATTTGGGGCATTTTTCATAGTAATGTGATTTTGGGGACCATATTGATAGTATATAGTTATTTTGAAAAACTTTTGGTAATAATGTAATTATGAAGACTATATTGGTAGAAAACAAATTATGCAATATCAGCAGCTTATGTGCACTTTTTTTTTATGATTGGGTGTTGACCGTTAAGCTGACTAACAAATTTATTAACAAAAAAGGTGACTTGCACACATTAAAAAATTTATGAGGGCTCTTTGTCAAATTTTAAAGTTTATAAAGATTTTTTACACATAAAATAAAATTTGTAAAAGTAAAATGTATTTTTCCCTTAGTTTTATCAAGAAACCAAATGTTGCTATTTAATACCGCTTTTATGAAAACAAACATCTTATTTTATCAAGAAAAAAAATTGTCTAATAAGTAAAGATGTTCATTATAATATTATAAGAAAAGAAAGAAATTAAAACCTATTTTGTAAAGTTGAAATTTAAAAAACAAAAAAATAAAAAAGGGTTAGGCGTTTGCCAGCTTGACCTTTTTGAAGTCCAACCTTAATAAATGGATTAGCTTTTAAGATTTGATGTGTTTTGATAGAAGAAAATGAAAGTTGTCTTAAAATAATTATAATATATACATTAGATGTGCAAGTAAGCGTCTCTATACCTAAGTGAAAAATAAGCATTGAGAAATTGAAGAGGTGAAAGAGACAGAGACGTTACTGTGTGTTGGCAAATGAGCGGCGTGTGGGTCCCTCTATTCAGCTGAGGCCATCGCTTTTACTGAGCCGTTACGTCCGTAGTCACCTGTCACACTGGCGCCTCTCACGTTCGCGTGAGCCTTCCCTCTTCCTTTGAACGCCGAACTTGCGTTTTGACTCATTTATTTTCATCCTTACCACTCACTGTTCAAGTCAAAAGTTTTTAAAGAGTTTATAAAAATAAAAATTATTTTTATTGAGTTTTCTTATTGAAATTTGTCAGCATCAAAGTTGTCAAAATTAAAATTTGATATAAGATTTAAAAAAATACAAACAAGATCAAATTTTTATTAAATATATAAAAAATTATAATAAAATATAATAATGGTAAAAACTTTGTAATCTAATTATATGTCAATAAGAATAAATTTAAATATTAACGTGTTATAGTCATAAATAGATAATCAAAGTATCAAATATTAATAAAAAATCATTAAAATATTAAATACATAAATAATATAAAACTAAACATAAATAAAATATAAATTAATCCTTATTCTTATTACTATCCATATTATCATCATCAAAATATTTTAATTTTACATCTTTATTAATAAAAAAATTTTAAAAAATATAAAAAATTTTAAAAAAACACATAAATGATAAATAAAATAATTTAAAATTTTTAAAAATAAAAAAATGAAAAAAATTTAAAAAAACACATAAATGATAAAGAAAAAAATTAAAAAAATTAAATTTTTTTTTTAAAAAAATTGGTTTTATATGCAAAATCTCACAATCTTATGATTCTATGATTCAGATCTTGATCTTGCATGATCTCAAAACATAAACAATCCCACATGAAATCGGGATTGTTTTTAAGCACATGATCCTACGATCATACAGTTCTACGATTCAATCCCCGATTTTGATAACATTGGCCAACATGACTACTACACGTAAGAACTAGTTCTTAACAAAAAATAAAAAAAATCAAAAAGTAAACATTAAATAAAGAAACTCATTAAATGTTAAAGTAGTAGAGAGTTGCTTATAGGAGCCATTTGTGAGTTCTTAAGAGTGGAGAGTTGATTAAAACTAAAAGTGGTGATGTGATATTATAGGACCTACAAATAAACAACTCATTAGAGTTGTATCATTGGAGATACTCTGATAGTATACAAAACTAATTTAAAATAGACCAAAACCAAAAAGAGAAGGTATAAATCAATTTTTGAAAAATAAATTTTAATTGATTCAATTAGTTTGTCAGTTTAGTTGGTTCGGTAACTGAATCATACCAACTTTATATATAAAAGTATATATATATATATATATATATATATTATAATTAATTCGGTATCTTTCTTTTTATATTTATATATATTTTATTAAAATTAAAATCATAAATTATTGCTAAGCAAATCGTCTAAAATCGAATCAAACAGCTTAATCAAAACTAAACAAAATCATTCAAAAATTAAAATTGAATAAATCTAAAATTTTACAAAAATTAATTAGTTCGATTCAACTTAGTTAAAGTTTAAAATCAAACTAAATCAGACTTATGAAAACCTTTACAAGTCACAAATACAAATATTCATTCTACTAATCTTATTCCTTCCTTTCTTTAATAAAACGTGACCCTGTAACATAGGAGGTATAACGTATTAACATGGGTATTTGAAAAATATATAAAATTGTATATAAAATTTTTAAATTTACTATAATTTATTTTAATATATATATTTATATTTAAAAATTATAAATAATTGATTACTTATTTGCACATTATATTAAAAAAATAATATTTGAATTTTTTTATAAAGAGATTAAATCTTCAATTTTTTTGTGCACGCTCAAAATTGTAATATATAATAATTTTTTTTATAATAATATACTTCAAATACTCAATAAACTAGACAAATAAATAACAAAAGATATATTTAGTGATAAACATTATACAATTAAGTTTCGAAAATATTGAAATATGTTAATGTGAGTTTTTAATATCGTTGTTAATTTTTCTCATGTTATATTACTTAAATATTGCATTCATTTTTATATCTAAAGTTTACAACGTGATTGATTTACTTATAATTATTAATTGAATGTCTTATTAATTAACTGATTAATAGACAAATACTATGAAAAAACTAGTGAATATATATTTGAAGGAAAGTACATATAATTTTTCTAAAATTGATTTCCAAATGATAGTTGATTGTTTTAAGTAAGTGATATTATTAATTAATTGATTTATTGTAAATTTAATTTTTTTTAAATCAATTATCTAGATGGTTGCTGATATGATTGACTAAAATTAGTGGTAATATTAAATTATTTATTTCAAATTCAAATTGTTCAATATTAAATTATTAATTATTTAGATGATGGAAGTTATTTAGTTGGTAGTTCATTGGCCAAAATTATTGGCAGTAATATTATAGGGGAGAAATAAGTTTAATTTACGTGTCATACCAGATTCACTTCCATTGATCACTTCGAAAAAAATTAAAGGTCCAACATTATACTAATAAAAGATATATGATAGCTGATTGGTAGATATTTAATGCTTATGCTGCATCTTCAAAGTGAAAGCAAAAATATTTGTTATATAAATATTTTTTTAAAAAAAGTTATAAATTTATGCTATTTTGAAATTTCGAATATTCTTTAAATTTTTTTTAAAGAATTTATTGCTAATTTTTTTCTCTTTTACATTGTACATATAAATAAAAATAATTATCTATCAATTCCAAAAAAATTATGATTAATCAGTATAAATAAATTAGCACATAATGAATACTAGACTTTTTTTTTTTGAAAAGGAATAGCAGACTTAAATGCATACACTTTGATCATTTTAATTTTATAAAAGTTTTAATCTGGTTTTTGGTAATTTAAAATCCACCAATATATATTACTTTCTCTTTTTTAAAATAAATTATTAGTATATTTTATCTTAGTTTCTTTTAAGAATTTTATCTTTCTCTATCTAGAAAATTACATAAAGTTCCAACTAAAAGGATAATAATTTTTTATTATCTCAATTAAAATAATGAGTCTCCCAACTAGTCGCATTGACACTAGTCCTTCATTGCTACTTGGTCAGTCAGTTAGTCGTCACCTAATCTTAGTTGTTTAAAAAAAAATTATAATTATTTTAATTTAATTATTTTTATTGTTATATTATAAAATTTTATTATTAACAAATGTCACATTTTTATTATCAAAACCTCACCTTGATAGATATAACGACAAAATTAGGACAACAAAACAATCTCTTACAAATTACGTACATTGAAAGAATTAATCTCTTAAAAATTAAATTAAAACAATTATAATCTTTTAAAAAAATGGATCAACAATATATCTTTTAGATTTTTTTAACTGTCACGTTGTTGAAATTTTAACATCAAATTAACAATATATTAACTAAGGCGTTATATAATTATCTCACCGTTAATTTTGGCATTCAAGCTGGTATATTTTTAAACTTGATTTTTCAAAACTTGATATTAAATTGTGGACAATGACGTGATAAAACGGCAAAATTTCTTATTATACAGGACAAAGTTATTCATTTTTGAATTAAAGGGGTCAAATTAAAAATTTTATGAAACTTGAGGACCAACAATATATTTAAGCCTTAATTAATAATATTGTGCTCGAATAAGTTATCTCAAGATAAATACAATATTGAGCTACTCTCCCTTCCCTTGAGAGTTATTTAAATTACAAAATCTTTCCTTCTATTATTAAAACATACACAAACTCTCTATAAGCAAAATATGACCAAAATATTCTCAAAGACAATATTATTTTTTATTAAAAAATATATTCTCCAAACTTTTATTCCAATTCTACTTTGCGGTAAAAACCATAAATTTAATTTATTATAAAACTTAAAAAATTATTACTTTTATATTGATTCATTATAAATTTAATTATCATATCATATAAATAATAGATAGAAAATCATTTCAATCAAAATAAATGTAATTATAATTTCTATTTTGTTATAGAGGAGTGGTTAGTATAGCGCATATTTTGATTTTATGAGAAATTAGTATAGCTTTCAAGACAAAAAGAAGTCGTATAATTTAAACGTTTTTCAAAAAGGAAATGTACCTAATTTACTCTACATACAAAAATAATTAATATGTGACGTCTTGTTTTTATTTTTTGTTTTTCCACATGTATATTTTATTAGATACAATTATATTCGAAGTAGTGTCTAGTGGGAATTTTATTAGTGTTCTTTTAAAAAGAAAACTATAAAGAGAAGTTATCTCAGGAAATGCATAAAATAGCATAATTCATTTTTGTCATCACCCATGGCTTGGCTTAGGTCATAAACTTTTTAAAGATTTTAAGTGGCCATAAATAATTTGTTGTTGACTTCATTAAAAACAGATATTTGATATACATGTTGACTTGATTATAATTTATAACTAGACTGTAATATAAGGAAAAAAAAATCAATGTTGATAAAATTCAATTTAAAATATTTAATCAACGTTACTGAATTAATCGAGGCCAAACAAAGATAGAAAACACATTATAAATGAGATTGTCTATGTGTTTTAAACAACTATATCCGTCCAGTTCACATTTAATAACATAGATGACCTTCACTATTTTGAGTGCTAGACATAAATTTTAGATGATGTTTGCAAGAAAATCTCAATCCCACAAATACAATGTACACCTAAAAAAGGTAATAATAATTATTTTTCTAACCATTGGTACTCAAAAATTTATTGGACTTCTATTAATATGGTTCAAGTCATGTTGGACCACAAAGTACAAAACTCTCTAAGTGTTTTTTTTTTTCTAATTCATAAAATTTAAACTTGAGACTTTACTTGAGAGAAACAAGTACCAATTTATTTGAATCAGTCATCATTTGTTTAATATAGACATTTTGAGTATTCAATCATTGAAATTGAAAGTTAAAAATAAAAATTGACATATGCAAATACTATCTTTAATAATTAAGAAATGGGTAAATAATTTTTTTTTAAGTTTCTTATAGGCATTTTTCGTTGAAAACAATCTTAAGCCATTATTGAGTATTAAATGTGGGCATTTATATCAATACAAATTTGAATCTTGATTCATTATTTTATGACAAACTAATCTCTTTTAATAAATTTAACCTTTATTGATATATGAAGAATTAATATGAATGAGTGTATTGAATATTAGTTTGATGTACGTCCGGTAATCATTTATATATAATATATAAATATATAATGCAAAGTAATACATATTAATATATAAATTATAAATTATAAATTATAAAATGTATAAATATATAATATATTTGATAAATTTAAAAATTTCTATTAAGAATATATTGAGTATTTAGTATTTAAATGCTTCATAACGAACTCAAAATATTCAATAACGAACTCATGATATTCAATATCTATTATGCAACACATCGAATCTTTCGAATAATTTGAATATAAATATTTAAAAAATTACTCTTTTATCATGAAAAAAATTAGTGAATAACTGTACATATCCCTTGACACGTTTCCATTTCTTCTCTTTTTATTCCAAAAATTATGAAAAAAATAGCTTTTAAATTGATATATATATATATATATATATATTCATTTTTAACTTATTCTATGACTTATATCATTTAGTCTAAAATAGGCTATCCAAATTAAATAAAAAATAACTTTTATGTTCGCATCAAAATATAAAAAAAATCTAAAATAAAAAATTACAACGAGGAGGTTAATATAATAATATATGTACAAAAAATTGGAACCTCCCCGTTGCAATTTTGTGATTTTGGATTTTCTTATATTTTGATGCGAACATAAAAAATATTTTTTATTTAATTTAGATAGTCTATTTTAGACCAAATAATATAAGTCATAAAATAAGTTAGAAATGAATATATATATGTATATATATTCTTAATCATATAATCTAAAATGAATGTATTAAATAAGAAACATAATCCTTATTCGTGTAGAACATGAAAGAATCCAAATCCCAATCTTTCATCTATGCAATGCTTTTTCAGTTTTTTTTTTAATTTTTAATAATTTGTTTCTCTCCTTTTAACTATGAAACAAAAACCTCTTTCAAGAATACATCATCATCACCATCACTGCCTTAAATTAAAGCTATCTTCACATACATAACTCGTCCCCCCCCCCCCCCCAAAAAAACAAAAACACCTTCGTGAATATACAGCTATAGAGAGAGAAAGTGAGTTATAGAGAGAGAAAGTGAGAGGTATAAAGAGAGAAAGAGAAGAAGAAGAAGAAGAAGAAGAAGGAGAAGAAGCAGTAGTAAGAGGGGTTATCGCATGTTTGCTTCACGCAAGCAACTAAATGTGGGTGTTAACCCCCCTTGCTCCCTCGCGTGGCTTTAAAGACTTCCTCTGTATCCTTTTAAAATCCCCCTCATTAAAAATACACTAACCCCACCAAACCCTAAAACTTCATATTCATATACATACACCGCCACTATTCCTTCCTTCCTTCCTTCCTTCATATGCCATGAAATGAATCATCTCAATCTCAAACATCTCAATTTCATTAATACCTTCATATAATCCAATTTTTAATTAATTCTCTCTCTATAATTAATTGCCTGTAAAGATGAGTATGAACTCTAGTGCTAGTGGTGGCGGTGGCGCCGGTGGCAGTGGTGGCTGTTACAGTGGCGCGAACAGCGGCGGCGGAGGCGGAGGCGGTCCGTGCGGTGCGTGCAAGTTCCTGCGACGGAAGTGCGTGCCGGGGTGCATCTTCGCGCCGTACTTCGACTCGGAGCAAGGCGCGACGCACTTCGCGGCGGTGCACAAGGTGTTCGGAGCCAGCAACGTGTCGAAGCTGCTTCTCAACATCCCGGTGCACAAGCGGCTCGACGCCGTCGTCACCATTTGCTTCGAGGCTCAGGCTCGCCTCAGAGACCCCGTTTATGGCTGCGTCGCCAACATCTTCGCCCTCCAGCAACAGGTGATCAATTTATTAACACGATCATCCATCACGTTGATTTGATTTTAATTTAATTAATTGCTTCCTCCGTTCATTAATTATTCAATGAATTTATTGCTTGATTGCTTGATTGATCGGTTGGTTGATTAATTAGCGTTTGATATATCGTATGAGGCATTGTTCATGAGAGATCGATCGATGTTGGTGTTGCTTGGCATATTCTATTCTCTGTGTGAGTGAGATTGTAGACTTCAATCCACATCGATCATTTGTTTGTTTCTTTTCTTGTCTTTATCTGGTATGGTAGCGATCTTCTTCTCATGATAGCTAGCTAGCTAAATGCTATGGAAGAATTAGCTGGCTAGGCGAATGAATCTTTAAAAAAGTGATCTTAATTCTTAAAGCTTCTTTTCTCTTCATTCTCCTTAGCTTGATCTTATTAGCACAAGATTCAGCTTTCTATATATATATATATATATATTAAATTTTCTCTTACAGCAATCAGGTCTGTAAGTATTCTCGGAATGTTTTTTAAGGGAAGAGCATCTCCAAATAGAACTTTAGATTTAGAAGGCAAGATTAGTATCGGTTTTATGGGAATTCCCGTTTTTTTAAAATTGTTATATATATATACACGCAAATACACACACACACACATAAAAGTGTCAGAAAACTGCCACCATATGATTAAGTAACCCCTCGTTTCTGTTTTGATAATTTGTTTTTTAGCCAAAGAGTGAAAACGGCTTTGACCCAGAGCTAATTGTAGAACACATCAAAAACTTGGATGGACGGTGGTTTTATTTCATCACTCATTTTAATATTTGCAATTTTAAAATGAAGGAAATAGGAAACGTTAAACAAAATAAATACATCAAACTAGTTATAGAAAAAATAAATATTAAAATTAAAAATAACCTTATAAAATAAGCGAGCTGAATCTGATGCAACAAGTCAGCGGGAAATTAATTACCGAAGTAGTGTGTTAGTGAACCTATCATCCTGAATATTTATTTTCGTAGATTTTTATTAATATTGATAATATTTATGACTTTTAGATTTACAAGTTTCACTATATTAGAAAATAGATAAAATATAATTAGTGGCTTAACAATTCACATGCACTTAAACAGGTGTCAAATTTTTAAGTTTATTTTTAGATATTGTTTAATAATATAAAGATAAACTGTAACAGTTTTTATTGTATTTTAAAATAATAAAAAAAAAGAAGTGGCAATTGGAAAATTATTCAAGGCTTGTTTGACTTAGGCATTTCTTATTTTTATTTTTACTAAAAATAAAAAATATACTTAAAAATGTGTTTGGTTTAGTATATTGAAAATATTTTCTTAAAATAGTTTTAAATTTAAAAATATCAAAAAGATATATTCAATGTTTTAAAAAATATATTTCAAACAATAAAACTAAAATTAAAAATAAAAAATATTTTCACAAACCAGGAGAACCTTAACTTTTCACTCTCTTCTCCCACATGTATTTCATTTTATATATATTTTATATTATTATATACGGTTTTGTGATCTTCGAGTATTACTGTATTAGTCTCCAAAACTATTTGTTAACAACTTAACACACACACAAAATTTTTTATTTTAAAAATATAATAAAAAATACCACAATTTATTTTTATTCAAAACACATTTAAAAATAAATTTAAAAAAACTGGCATGCACTTTAGTACTACATAAGCCACCGGTGTTGATATATAGTTTTACGAGCTATTAATTAGAAGGTCCCAAAAGTCATAATAAGAATATGGCTATAAATTATAATACAAAAAAAAAACAAATAAAATACTTGTAGAAGAATGTAAAATTAAATACTTTTATTTTTTTAAATTTTTTAAAGTATAAAAAATTATATAACTTATTTTTAAATTAAAATTCTTTAAAAATAATTTAAAAAATTACATGCAATAGAATACATGCCAGGCTATTGTTAATATATAGTACTATGTACTGTCTTTCTTTTTTTGGTACAAAAGTGTGTCCCCATTGATAATATATAATTATATATGCTTAACATACCTGTATTTTTCTTTAACATATGATTAATTGTTTTTACTTATATATATATAATTAATAAAACATAAAAATCAAAATTCAAAAAATCAGATCGGTTATTGAATTGGTCAAGGCACTAGTTGAACCATAGTCGAATCGGTGGTACTTAAATATATTAAATTATTTTTAAAAATAATTATTATATTTGTTAGAGATATTAAAATATTTTAAACATGTTACAAATATATATTTATACCAATCATAGATATTCTTTTAATAGTTTAAATTATTAAAAAAATTTAAAAATACATAATAATATTCAATAAAAATTTTAAAAAATTAAATCGATTGAATCCGTTGATTTTACCAATTCAATCGATTTTTTACAACCGATTCACTAGTCCAAACTAAACTGATTCTTTAATCAATTTACTAATTTTTTTAGTTAAAATGACCAATTTTATCTAATTCTATGAACAATGCTAATTAAAAACAACATTAATTAGCAAAACATGATTGTAGGGGCGGGTTTGTGCCCTGTGAAAGAGGTACAAAAGTTGAGATTTTGGGGGAAGTAGAAACAAAGTGGGTAGGGAGACAGTTTCATGGTTTTAGTTTTAGGCTTTAGCTGAAATCTAGATAGGCATAGCATAATATTTTATATTTTATGATAAGAGTTGATTAAGAAATGATGATATGGTCGGCGGTTGCACACTGGACTTTCATGGGTCTAAGGGCTGGGGCCATTGCCTCCTTGGTTTTAGCTGGTTTTATGGACATGGTCGGTTAGTTTCTTGGGTTTCCACATTTCTTTTTCTTTCATACCCTTCAGTTTATTTTTCGGTCCCCATCAACCCTTTCTCCTTTTCAATTTCACTTTTCTTTTCAAACTTCTGTCTTCATAAATTTAGTGCTCTTTTTAGTTAATTTTAATTTTACTAAAATTATAAATTAGTTCTTATATTTTATTTTTATATGAAATTATTTTTATATTTTTTTTTATTTATATAAATTAGTCTTTTTCGTCAGTTTGGTTAACTTTATTATTAAAATAGTCATACATGACAGTTAATGTATATATTTATAAATATATCAATATGCCTAATCATTAAATTTTATACAACTTAATTGTCATGTTAACAAAATTCTTATTTTGTCTTAATTCTCAAATTTTCTAACCTAATGTTTATATTAAATTTTGTTGATATAGAAACTGAGTTGTGTAAAATTTAATGACTGGCTATGCTTATATGTTCAAAAATGTACATATTAGCTGTCATGTAGGACTATTTTAATAGCAAAGTTAATCATAATGACGATATAGACTAACTTATATGGATATGGAAACTATATGAACCACTTTACATGAAAATAAAGTATAGAAACTAATTTACAATTTTAGTAAAATTATTGGAACTAAATTATAATTTAACGATTTAGTTAATTAGATTAGAATCTCATTTTAGTTCGGGGAGAACTTGTCAAATATCCGTATTATAGTTTGTTGTTTAAGAGTATGCGAGCTTAAGAGCCAAATAAGACGAAGTTCTATACCAATCGAGATCTTCTAAATTTTAATAGGAAATTTAGAGAATATTTCACTCTTACTCTCTCTCTCTCTCTCTCTTCTAAGGAACCATGGAACAGCTTCGAAGAACAAACCAAAATTTCATCAGACAATTAATGTCGAAATTCGAAACTAAAATTTTTATTCCTACTATCCCCAAATCTTTCTTGTATTATATTATGTAGAGTAAGAGAAAGATAAGAAGAAAAGGACGTAGACCTCATACATTATTTCACATGAGATAAGCCGTACATGATTTAAATAACAAAAAAAGAATTCAAATCCTTTCTTAGCAATTAAGAAACATTCAAAATAGTCAAATTTCAGGATTAATTCTACTGATTGGATTAAAACCTAAGTTTCCCTTTAGGAAGCAATAATGGACATTTCAAAGAGAAGAAAGAGCTCAAGTTGAAGCACATTGTTTCTCTTATTAATCAGGAATAATCTTGGTGCAGTATAAAGAAAAAGTTTTAATAATTTTACAATACAGTACGTGCTAAGATTCTGGTCTTTGATCTTTGGCCTTCTGACTTGTGGTGGAGAGAGACAGTGAAAGAGAGGGAGAAGTGAAGTGACTTGAAAAACAACAATGAGTTTTAGCTAATTCGATGATCTTGCTTGATCTTGATGGTTCATTCATTGCATTATATGGTATATGGTTTAGATATTGAGATAGTTTTTTCTAATAAATATTTAGAAGATCTTGATCCATTCTAGACAAATAAAGAATTTGAAAAGTTGATTCATAAAATATCTCCTGATCTGTCTTCTAAATGGGAATGAAATTATTCAATTTAATGTATATAACTAATCCCTATGGTCTCATAATTGGTCACATAAAAACTCCGGTTGATGAACAATTGAAGAATTAATTACATGACAATTAGGTAAATTTTATTACTATTTATATTATATGGAACTTTAAATCTTGTTAATTGATTTATGGCTCATTTGCCAATGAATTTGCTTGAGACAGCAGGAGTTAAATTGACATGTATTTTGTGTTTAAATCGAATTCTTAGCTATTGGAAAAGATTAAATGCTGAAGAATTGAGGATCAATTAATATTCTTTCCGCTTCTGTATCATCTTCTTTGTTGTTTTCAATCATCTTATAAGCCTAATAATTTTCTATAGTTTAATTCCCCCAATGACTTGGTTTAATTTCTACAAAAACTCTAGTTTTATAACCTCAAGAAGTGTTTTAAAGTCAAGCTTTCATACTTGTCATTCTTAAGTTTATTCTCCCTATGAAAACTCAATATTATGTGGATTTCAAAACATTAAAAATAGGAAACAGAAAAGTCAAAAAGGAAATATAAAAACTGAGATTTGCTTTCATGGTGGGGTTCTTAAATCTTACGCCAATTCTGTCTTATTTGTCACTAATTTTTTTTCTCATATATGTGAAAATTATATACTATTCAATTACTCCATCTTTTTAAGAATTTAACTATATATAGTGTAGAAAAGGAAAATGAAGAAGAATAATAATTAGGTACCCAAATCATTTTGGAAAATAATCATAAGAGTTTCAATAAACAATAAATGAACTGTTCCTTCTGTTCATAACATTTTTAGGTTTATTTCGTTCAACAGGTTGTGAGTTTACAAGCAGAACTCTCCTACTTGCAAGGTCACCTTGCTGCGTTAGAGTTGCCCCATCCTCCGCCCCATCCGCCGCCACATGCAGCAATGGCACCGACGGCTCTCTCGATCGGCGACCTCCCGTCGGGCTCGGCCTCAAGTCACCAGGCAACATATGACCTATCTTCACTTTTTGATCCCATGGCCCAAACTTCATGGGCAATGCATCAGCGAACCATGGACCCACGTCAATATGGGCCTAGTGGCCCATCATCATCAGCTGGAGGCAGTGGTAGTGGCGGCGGCAGCGGCGGTGATCTTCATGCACTGGCAAGAGCGCTCCTTCATAGAAACGGATCTCCTCCTTCAGCTCCCATAGGTTGCTCTAAAGCCTCCTCCTCATCTCCATCTCTTTCCAAAAAATGATGAATCTCACTTAATTAATCTTTGCCTTCAGTTTATGGAAACCTAGATAGAAAGGGGTCTTCATATTTCCCAAAGATATTCAATTAGCAAGTAATTATAATAATTGTTCTTTAAATTTTTATTTTAATCCCAGCCCCCCTATTAGTTGAATTGTACTAGTGAACTTGTTTAATTATTTAGTGTAGAGACCTGCATTATTAATTAGTCATTTTCAATCTATATATTTTTTTTCTTGATCATTTCGTTCTGATGGTTATATGATACATTAACTCTAGAAAATATAATTATAATTCCGAAAAATGCAAACATAGCGATTTGAGCCATTACAAATAACATTTCACTTTAATCTCTTCCAAAAATGATTTGATAATGATTTTTTTTTTCATTTAAACTGTATTTAGAATGTTCGCTGGATGCCAATTTTCATGTGCGGTTGAATCCAAGCAGTCTTTTAACTTTGGAAAAGCAATTTTAGGCGCTTTTAATTTTAAATCATTTTTCTCATATTAGAATTAGTATATGTTTGTTTGTGTTTATGAAGAATAAGGCGTGCTAAAAAATGAGTCGACATGTCCGTAAGATTATTTTCCATTAGCCCAACTAGTACGTAGTTGTTATTAATAGGTAAGGATATTTGACATATCGGGAAGGAGATCCACGGGTATTGTGGAACCCTAAATCGAATCTTGGAGAAGGGAGTACTCTTAGGTATGGGGATAGAAACCACAGGTTTGTGGTGTCCTCATCTAGTGATGGGCATGATTATAACATCTCGAGAAGAGGGACTGAAAGTCCATGGGTACTGTGGCGCCTCGACTTGTGTAAGGGGCCTATGAGTAATGCATCCTGGGTACAGGAATGAGGTCCACAAGTACGATGGGCAAGGAGTATGAATC
This sequence comes from Biancaea sappan, assembly GCA_037074585.1. Taxonomy (NCBI): domain Eukaryota; kingdom Viridiplantae; phylum Streptophyta; class Magnoliopsida; order Fabales; family Fabaceae; genus Biancaea; species Biancaea sappan. The sequence continues at coordinate 21,320,003 of CM073499.1, read as the reverse complement.
ATGTGTGTGAATTTCCTTGATTGAGAAATTGATTATGAATTGACATTCGTGTTATGTTTATTACTTATGCTATGTAATTGAATGAATGATGCACGAGTAAGAGGTGATGTTAGGGTGGTAAACCCCTAAGCTAGGGATGACATTACCCATGTGGTGCATGAGGGCGAAGCTTAGATGTTGAGCATCTATCCAGTTGTATCAATTGATACCAGTGAAACTTTTTATTTTGTAACCATTAACTGAGGAATCAATATATAGTTTTGTGAGCATAGCAAAAATTTTAGTGCTACAGTAGAGAGCTTTGATGAGTGAGAGAGCGAAGACATCTTCTCCTGGCTGCCAACACATGAACTTGAGAAAGGAAGAGCTCGGAGATCATAACCTTCAGGTAAAAGCTCCCAACAATATATAACATCTCATATTTTCTTTTATTTAAGTTATATTTTCTTTACTTAAGTTAGAAATGATGTTAGAAATTAGTAAATAATGTTTTTGGATGCTTAGGAGAAAGTAATAAAGTAAATGCATGAGAAATTAGGATAAAGGAGCTAAGAGTAAGAGGAAAATAATGTTCTGAAGCAATAAGTCGATTGACTGAGCAGACCAGTCGACTGATAGTATCATAGATCAGACTAGGTTGCTGATATCTGTAATCAGTCGACTGATAAGGAAAGATCAGTCGACTGATTATACTCTGTCAGACTAAAATTTTAGGTTCTAAAGCAATCAGTCGACTAATCATGAGAGATCAGTCGACTATCGAGAAGCAATCAGTTAACTAATTACCTGCTGGAGTACGAAAATAAATCGGTTCTAATTGAAAAATTAGTAGGAAAATTTACTTAAACACCCTTAACCTGCCAACAAAGCTTAGAAACATAAAAGCAGCGGTAAAAGAGGAATTTCCACACTAAAGGGGCTCTTTAGACTCTTTTAGAGACAAGAAGGGAGAGAGAAAGATCATTTTCTGAAAATTAGAGGAAAAGAGAAAGAGAGAGAAAAAATGTAGAGGAGAAGAAGAGAGAGAAGGGAGTTCTAATTGAAGATTTAACAAGAAAATCGTCAAAGACTAAAAGAAAGAGAATAGAAGTAGTAGTCTGAAATTTGAGAAGCAAGGGGAACTAGAGAGAAACTAGAAAAGAATTCTCAAGTTTCATCTCTAGGATAATCAAATGTAGCTAGTTATTCATAAAAGTAAGTTATTTATATAAGTTATTTATATGTATTATCATGCTTGTGTATGATATAACATAGTTTTATGATAAAGTCTTCTATGAATGTTTGAGAATGTGATTTCTCATGAAAGTAGAACTTGATTCCTCATGGGATGTAGAAATTCCACATAAGATGTAGAGTTCTCTTCATGAGATAACTAGAAAGCAAGTTATTTCAGTTATTTATCATGCCTTTTATATGATAAATCAAATATTTACATCTTAAAGCTTTCCATGGACATGTAGAACCAACTTTCTCTTAAAAAGTAAAGTTTATGTCCTTATTGGATGACAAAACCCTATAAATTTTCTATGGGATGACAGAAATTCCTCATAGGATGACAGAACCTTAGAAATTCCTCATGCAATGATAGAAATTCCTCATGAGACATTGAGTACTTTTCTTGAGAAAGAATTAAAGTATAGTGCATTATATTGAAAGAAAAGACCATATCACAGTTATGTGTTATATTAGTTATATTTCATGGAATAAGATTTATCATTTGAATTACTTTAATGACTGAAATGGTTCTTGAAATGATTTTTTAAAGCAAACTAGCTACTGAGATTATATATCTTATGTTTTATATTATGACTAACCATTTCAGGAATTGAAGTAAGAAGGTGAGAGAAAGCAAAAGAACAAGCTAGTAGAGTTGTTAAGTAATTATTTAGCAAAGAGGATGTTATGTCAACTTTTTATGTAAACCTTTGGAGACTTATGCATATTTTGAATATGTATATAGAAATATGTGAGTTCATTGTAAATCTCTTGTGTTGTAGTTATATCTAGGAGAGAACTTGCAAGAAATAATATTTTTTACTATGTAGCATACATAAATAATAAAGAAGGAGTTGTATTATGTTTTAAGTTACAATTTTATGAGATTTTGAAGTACATGACATATCAATTGATTAATTGCCTTGTATCAATCGACTAATACATCCTAAATTTGTGAAGTATGCAAATCCGAGGTCTATCAGTCGACTGATAGATATCCATCAGTTGACCGATTATCCTCTGCCCAGCTTAAATTTTTATACTACAAAATACTTCATAATTTCCCTATTTGTATGCAATCAGATATTTTACAAAAATTTTTAGAAAAATCCCATGGTTTAACCTAAGATTTTCACTAAATATATTTTACAATTTTCTTAAATTATATAAGTTTAGCATAAATCTAGCAAACATTACACAATCTACATCCAAAAAATCATGATCTAACTCAACATCAAGAAAACTATGCCCTAAACTAAACAAGCCCAAAACCACACTCATCCCTCACCCAGAATTCAAACGAAGCATCATCGGATTCCACTCACCTTGCCCTATCTGAAACCAAAAACATTTTTCCACTTACCCAAAATAACCCTTCTACCCTAGAGACTAGACTCTTGCAAACACCGCCTCTTAGCAAAATTCCATGTTCGCTTCTACCATCACCAACAAGACAACAGAAGAATCTAGAAGCAGATCCGATTCTTCAAACCAGAACAAAAAGGAAGACCACAGGAAGTCATATAAGGAAGCGCTACTTTCAACCCCATCGAACAAGTTCTGGAGATGGCGCTATTTTCAGCACAGCAAGCAACGGAATAAGAAATATGAGATTCCTTCAAACAATCGAAGCAAGGAAATGATGAATCGAACCCAAGATTGATAGTTTCCAAAGAGAAACTGAAGAGCCTAGTGAGTAAGTGGGAGAGATCCCCAATCATTAGGGTTTTCGAGAAAATAGGTAATATTTAGTTCTTGAAAAAAAAGACTACAATCTTTGTGGAAAGTGGGTCTACAATTGCAACTCAAGGAGATAGGTAAAGGTTTTTTCATCATCCACGATTTGTTTGAAGATGAGAGAAAAATAGTAATAGCAAGGAGACCATGGAAATTGGGATCAACCCTAATCACAGTCAGAGGATGGGTTCCTCATTTCTCTGTCCAAGATGAAGCAAGGAACATAATTTCTACAGTCTGGGTTACCATCAAATTTCTTCCAGTAGAATATCATTCACTGGAGATCCTCATTGCATTAGGAAATAGACTCGGAAAGACATTGGCTCTAGGCGGGAAAAACTCTTTGTATGCAACCTATGTTCAAATCTGTGTGGAGATAAATCTATTGAAGAACTTGCCAACATTCATAGATTTAAACTCAAAGAAGTATGAGGTAATTTTCAAAAACACGCATATTTTCTTTCCTATTTTGAATCAAAAAGTTTTACTAGGAAAAAAAATTCTATGGTTATCGGCGATAGATCGGAAAACCAGTTTCCTATTCTCCCAAATGCTATCTTTTCTCAAAATTAGAATTAGAATTGGAATTTTCGCTCTATGCTAGCTAAATCTAATTAGAAAATTTCTTGCATTCAAACTCAGAACAATCAGTTTTCCATCCTTTCACCTAACAGTAAATCTTTAATGCTTAGAGTTGTTACACCCCAGCTACCTTCTAACCAGGACTCTAATAGGAGAGTTATAGGAGATTCATTAAAAAATGCTGAAAATATAAATAACCAGTCTCCTAAATTTATGACCAAATCAGGGAGGAAATCCCTGCTGACAAATGATCTAAATACAAATAGTAAGCTAACTCAGTCCAATGCTTCTCTAAAAAGCCAAGAACTCTCTCAACCTTCAAATCCAAGTATAACTACTATCAAAGAGATCCTACTGAACTTGTCTAATAAAAAAATTAATAACACGTCTTACAAATTTATAAATACAACTCCACTCCTTCTCACCTTCATAATCCAATCTCTGATCTTCAAATTCTCATAAACATCCCTCATGCACCTTTCAGCTCTGATTCATCCTGTAAATTAGTTAGCTCTAATGGAGAACCACCAATACTTCCCAACCCAACCCTTAGAGGAATACCCATCACCCTATCCCCTAACACCAATATCACCTTTACCTCCATCTCCCCTAAATTAAATGTCATATGTGATACTACTGACTATACCACTAAGGATCCCACCACTACTACAACTAGATACAGACAACAACCCTCCACCCACAGACCTTCGTCACCATCATCTGCTGAACCTTTACCAAGCTTATCGGACAACCAAACTCACAAAACAAGTATTACTCTAGCTTGGTTGAACTTTTTGAGAGGAATCCTAAACAGCTCCCATAGCTCTTTACATGGGGCCACCTGTTGAGTGTAGCTTTAGCCGAAATACAAATCATAGAGAGAACTAGAACAACAATGAATCACTTGAGAAGCCAAGCCATCTTATTGCTTCCCCTCGGATGGTCAACCAGCCTCAATCCTATAATTGGTTTATACTAATTCTCATGACCAACTTAACAAGCAGCTTAAGGGAGATACATTAGCAACCAAACCCAACAAATATAGAAATAGAATGCCAAGGAGCTGTTGTAAAAAAAAGAGGGGACCAAATCTTAGCAGCAACCTTAACATCAAACACCTTACTTGCTCACATGCATGTGAAAATTCTAGGAAACTTTAACCTTAATACTGGAAATCTTGACTATCAAGAAACCTACATGCCAACCTCTTTCTTTCAACCCCTTCCCCTCTTGATACAAACCCTATTCTCTACTTTATCCTATTGAATTTTCTAAGCTGGAATGTAAGAGGTATAGGAGGCACCGATTTCATTAAAATGTTCAAGAATACTTGTCAATCATACAATCTTAATTTAGTGATTCTCACCGAGACCCGTTTAAGTAAAGAAAGAGCTAAAAACATCATTGCTCCCTTGGTTTTAATGGTTACCTTAAGATGGATGCCATGGGTTTCTCCGAGGATATTTGGGTATTATGGAATCCCCAAAACATTATGGTGGAGCCACTGTCAACCTGCTTTTTTTAAGGTTTACCTCAATATAAAGGTAAACTTCAATACTTCTATTCTCACAGCCTTATATGCTAGCCCAAAATTTAATGTTAGAAAAATTTTATGGGAAAATCTCACTTTGCTTGCTTCTTCTTTTAATCTTCCTTGGTTAGTGATAAGTGATTTTAATGAGATTTCCCACACGAGTGAAAAATTTGGTGGAAGACCTGGCAATAGAGTTAAAGTGAGATGTTTTAATGATTTTCTCAACAAATCAAATCTCTTTGATCTTGCTTTCACAGGGCCAAAATATACTTGGTCTAATAGTAGAGTGTTAAATGCTTTAATTAGGACTAGAATTGATAGAGCCTATGCTAATCATGAGTGGATCAACCTCTACCATGACTCAAAAGTTTTTCATCTTCCTAGAGTTTTTTCTGATCATTGCCCTGTACTTCTTAAAACTAAACAGAACCAAAATCTAGGAAATAAACCTTTCTGCTTTGAACCTTTTTGGATGAAACACTTGGAATTTAATACTTTAACTAATAACTGCTGGGCTCCTAATCAAGATGATATAATAATTACAATAAAAAAACTTCCAAAATAAATTAACAACTTGGAATAAAGAAGTTTTTGGAAATGTCTGCCTTAACATGAAAAGAACAAAAGCTAGAACTCTAGGGATTCAAAACACCCCAGATTATAAGATTAATTCTCAAACTCTATTTCTTGAAAAAGAAGTACAAAATAATTTAAAGGAGCTTTTAAATAATGAAGAAAACATTTGGAAGATGAAATCAAGAATTGATTAGTTAAGCTTAGGAGACAAAAACAACAATTTCTTCCATGCTTCAGCCAATGAAACTACCACTAGTCTTACTAGCTACCCAATAGACATCGAAATTAAGAATGCTATTTTTAACTTAAGCCTCATAAAAACTCTAGGGGAAGATGACTTGCATGGCATCTTTTATTAGACATAGTAAAATCTAAATTAGTTCCTAAAATTCAAGATATTTTTACCTAATTTTCCATCCCTCCTTTCAGGAAAATACCCTTCTTTGTCTTATCCCAAAATTAGACGATGCCCACTACCTTCCCATTTTAGGCCAATTGGTCTTTGCAACATCTTTTACAAAATTCTTGGAAAAATCTTAGTCAATAGAATACAACTCTTTCTCCCTAGCTTAATCTCCCCTTTTTAAGGAGCTTTAGCCCTCAAAGACATTGTTCTGATCTTTTCCTAATAGCATAAGAAACTATACATTCTATTCACTCCTCTAAAAGTAAAGATGGATGGTTAGTTCTAAAAATTGATATTGAAAAAGCTTTTGACGCTATTTCCTAGAATTTTATTGAACAAATTCTTAATTTTTATCAGTTCCCTTCAAATTTTATCTCTCTTCTTATATCTTGCCTAAGAAATGTAATCTACACACCTATTATCAATGGTAAGAAGAGTACTCCTTTCACTCCTGAAAGAGGAATCAAATAAGGGGACCCTATTTCCCCATGTATCTTTATATTAGGAATTGAATATCTCACAAAACTAATAAATGATCAAATCCAGGAAAAAAATTAGAACCCCTTTACTTTCAAGAACAAGGAAACTGTTATTTCACATCTTTTGTTTGCTGATGATATCTTACTCTTTTGTAAAGCAAACAAAAAAAAAACATTGAAGCTGTCAAATATGTTACTGACACTTTCTGCCATATTAATGGTATGCAAATTAATAATCAAAAATCAAAAGTTTGCTTCACAAAACAAGTCATCTCTGAAACAACAAATTTTTTTCATAGAGCTTTCAAAGTCTCCAAAACACAAGACCTTGGATTCTACCTAGGCTATCATCTCAAAGCAAACTATAAGCAAAATGATTTCAACTTTATAGTAGACAAACTAAATAAAAAACTTCAAGGATGGAAATGCAATCTTCTATCAAAGGCTGGGAGAACAAAACTTATTCACTCCACCCTTTCTAACATATCAAATCATATCATGAATGCTTTCCTCCTTCCAAAATCCATTACAACAAAAATTAATTCTATTGCTAGGAATTTTTTCTGGGGTCATGATAATTCTACAAAGAAGATTCATACTATCAGCTGGAATTAGTTTGTTAAACACAAATTTATAAGGGGGCTTGGTATTAGATCAGCTTGTCATCAAAACAAAGCTCTAACTCTTAAAAGATTATGGAACTACAGTTCAAACCTGAACACCTTATAGGCAAAAATAATAAAAAATAAATATGGTCAGAACATTATGAAAAGGAAAACTCTTTAATCTCATTCTTTTAGAAATATACAAAAAATGTTACCTTCCTTCATTAGTTGCACTAAAAAAATGATTGGTGATGGTAGTGATACAAGACTTTGGGATGATTGCTGGCTGAATGCTAGTCTTCGATCAAAGCTAATTGATCTATTACAAATAAAAGATTTTGATAGAAAAGTTAAAGATATCCTAGTTACCTCCCAGAATGGTCTGCATTGGAATCTAGGAATGATCCCTTTTAAAATCCCTTCTAAGCTTTTTTGGGAAATTAGATCCCTCCCCTTCGCAAAAGTAAACCCCCTCCAAAGGATAGAATAATTTGGAGCGTCACCAATGATGGGGTTTTCTCCTCTAAATCAGCTTACTTGTTCATTCTTAACACTCAAGAAGAATCATCAACAACACTCATACAAATCTTGACTTAGTTTCAAAAAATTATATGGAGCTAAAAGCATAGGCTTACAACTAGAGAGTATCTCTAACACTAAGTTCATACAGCTCTCTCGATTTGCAGCTAACAAAAATCTTGATGAAAGAGAAAAGATAAAGAGATTTGTCATGGGCCTTAGCCCCTTTTTAAGATAACTTGTGGGGACCCAAATTGAAACATATCCTTTTTATGCCGCAATGATAAGTACTGCAAGATTCATGGAAATGGCAGAAGAGGTGAAGGGTGAACAAAGAACGAAGAAAAAGCGAGGACGGGAAGAACTTGCTTCTTGGAAGAGTCTTAGTCAACATATCAGATCCATCTTGACTTAGTTTCAAAAAAATTTAGCTAGATTTGGAAAATAAATGGCCCCCTTCAAGAACCTTTTTTTCCTAGGGCAAATTACTCACGTAAAAAATTATAAACAAGTAAAAATGATTAGCAACTCCTCCGCTCTTTGTCCTATCTGTAATAATTACATTGAAACCCACCTTCATATTTTGCGAGATTGCCCACATGTTAAAGCTATCTGGAATACACTCTCTTCCCCTTCATCCTTTTGTCAATCACATTACTTAACATGGCTTGAATCTAATGCAAAAAATATTAAACCAAGCCTGCTGGGTATCCCTTGGAATTTAATCTTCCTTTTTTCTCTAAGAGTTATTTGGCTAGCTAGAAACAAAAAAAAAATCTTTAAAAAGGAACCATTATGTTTAAATGCTTCAAAAAATAAAATTTTATTTCTTGCTCCTGAATATTAGAGTACAAATTATCCTCAAAAACTTTCAGGCCAACACCCTTCTTCCATTATTACTAATACTTGTTGGGAAAAACCTCCTGAAAATTGGTTCAAGCTCAACATAAATGGTTATGCAAAAAGAAACATAATTGCTGCAGGAGGTGCTATAAGGAATTCAAATGCTGAATGGATTATAGGTTCACAAATTTTATTGGTTTGGGTTCTTCTCTTCTAGTTGAGGGATGGGCTCTTCAACTTGGCCTATAGATTACTTTGGAACTAAGAATCATGAATTTAGAGATTGAGACATTCTGTCAAAATCTTTATTCTATTCTCACTGAAAATCTCTCTAATTTCCATCCTCTTTTTCTAATTGCTCAAAATTGCACGAACCTCATGTATAAATTGAGAATATAAGAGTCTACAAGATCAAAAGGAGCCAAAACTCCTGTGCTAATAAATTAGCCAAATTTGCCAAAATTCATGATCAATGCTCAAGGACCTATCTCAACCCTTTACTTTTTGTGCAAGAAATCTACATGAAGGACTATTGTAGTAGCTAATAGTAGTTTTCTTTTGCTACTTTTCATTACTGTTGGTCTTTCGGTTAATGCTAGATTGTACTATCTAAACTCATATATATCTTTTTTATTTAATTTAAGCTTCCCTTTCACCAAAAAGAAGAATAATATTAATACCAATAGAACCCTAGCCATTTGTATGCCCAGTTGGGATATAGATTTATCTTACTCACATGCCATACTTCAATTCATGTATGCATATGGTTGATGGTGCATGTTACTTAATGTATTTTGCATGGTCTTTTGTAGTGTTGACTACTTACTGAGTTTTTCAACTCAAGCTTAACCTTTTTAGATCTTGTAGAAGAAGAGGCATATTTGTTAGAGGAGAAGCAAAACTCGAAGCCGACCCTTCTTGCTTTTGGGTCAGTATGTGTTTATTTTTGTTGAGTTATTAGTTTAGAAAGCTATGTGGTTGTATAGGTCTCCTAGGTCTTAGGAATGTTTATAAAAGATTTAGTTGTATGGTTTATGTGTTTCCCTTGTTTTGGAAGCACAACTTATATGCTTGCTAAGTATGTGTTAATGAGAAAACATTAGTTTTTGGAAATTATTTATTTTTCTAGTTAAATGTATGGTTAATTATGTTCTTAGAATCAGAATTTTATATTGCTTGCTTGACTATGATCATGTATGAGATGATATTGTTTATATCCCTATATCCCATGTCGGTCATCTGCCTGGGTTTCAGGGCATGATACTAAGAAATTGTATGGAGCTAAGATGATTGAAGGTCAATCAGTTAGTGCTCATGTCTTGAAGATGAAAGGGTTAATTAAGTGCCTAGGCTCTCTTGGCTTTTGTATAGATGCAAAACTAAATCTTGACTTAATTCTTCAATCTCTACCTAGCTCATTCTCCTATTTCATCATGACCTTTAACATGAACATGATGGAAATCCAACTTCATGAGCTCCTTAATATGTTAATTGAGGCGGAAACTAGCATTAAGAAGGAGAAAGGTCCAGTACTTGTTGCGGAGGAAAACCTTAAATTCCCTAAAAAGAATAAAGGGAAATAGAAGAAAAATCAAGCCCTCAAACTAGAGGGTGGGATCAAGACGAAAAGAAAAGAATCGGAGAAAAAGAAAGGCAACAATCAAGAGAAGGATAAGTGCCACAATTGCAACAAAATGAGGCATTAGAAGATGAATTACAAGTTATACCTTGCAAACTTAAAGGATAAAGCAACTGATGGTCAATTTAATTTATTCTTTATTGAGATTAACTTCTCAATTAATAATGCTTCTTTATAGGTATTAGATACCAAACTTTATGTCGGATATTAATGATAGAAAGTAGAATTTCAGACAAAATATTCATCCTAAATGAAGGAATAATCAATTGGCATAGTGGTAAGCAAGGTACTATTGTAGACAACACTATGAAAGCAGAATACATCTATGCTTGTGAAGCAGCCAAAGAAATTGTTTGGATAAGAAAGTTCATCACTGAACTTGGTGTGGTTCAAAGAATTTGTAATTCTCATAATTTTCGTGAATGCACTTGGTGTGCCCATCTCCTATATTTTGTAAATGTTTCTATGTATGAATTATGTTTCATTATTATGAATGTGTTATTTGATATGTATTTGTTGGATCTGTATATATGCCTATATGAATGTCTATATTGGGCTTGTTAATGTGTGGGATTATTGCATTAGAACACTTGTGGAAGCTTGTTTGGGTGTGGAGATCCTTTAGAGGTAAGGGTGAGCATCTAACCCGTGATCCCGCCTAATTCGACCCAACCTGCACAGGGCTGGGTTGGGTTCACGAGTTGGATTAGGTTGAAAATCTTTAATTGGCCACTAACGGGTCGGGTGGCAAATTGAAGACTTTCAACCTAACCCAACCTACGATCCTGACCTATATATAATTTTTTAATTTATTTTTATTTTTTAAGGTTTTCTATAAGAATGTGAGATATCACTCTATCAGACATTTCTTCCTCTTCTTACCGAATCATTCATCTCTTTCAACTATCTACTAAGATTGTTCATCTCCTTCAGTTTTCTACTAAGATCCCGATGATCTGGGCATTTGGATGTGGGTGCTTCTGCTTGCTTGCTTCATTCTCTAGCCTCATCGGAACACGCGTAACACAGGCTTTCCTATATCTATAGATAGATACCTTCTCATCTAATTATCTTCATAACCTAAAAAGTATTTCAGATCTATTTTGCAAGACCTTTGTTAATTTGTTCTATGTATATGTATTTGGTCCATAGAGATGAGGTCACAACTGGTGATTGGCGATGACGAAGATATCACTGCAGGAGATAGTGTTAGGGTAGGTAAGCTCGAGGGCTACGTTGGCGCAAAACGATAGTGTTGAAGCCATTACTGGGGAAGGAGAGCGTGGAGAGGTAGCAGAGAGCGAACATGCACGATATCAACCTCTCGCTGAGTTGGAAGAGATGAGGATAGATCATGGAGGTCGAAGACAGCATAGTAGTAGAGAGGAGGCAAAGGGAGAACACGCACGAGCACGACACATTAGAGGGCAGAAGCAACAGTAAGAGGCAGGGGGAGACTACTGAGGAAGAAGAAGTAGGAAAAAGAAAAGAAGAAAAAAAAAACTAACCAGCCCAACCCAACCCAACCTAACATACTAGAAGACGGGTTGGGTTAGTTCAGGTTCAGTAGTCAAAAATACTAAACATGACCCAACACAACTCGTACTCAGCCTTATTTAGAGGGATCAAAGTAAGTAAAAAATGTATTTTTGGATTTTAATGGAAATATGGGGTGAAATGGGAGAACTACTATGAAACTGTGTTATGGACTTGTCTGTGATGTGATGGTTTTAGTGTGGTATGAAAAAAGTTTCCATGATATTTGTTTTTAAAAGATTTCTGAAAATGGCCTTTGATTCATGGAGTTCCTTGTTAGACCATGAAGGGAAAAAAGGTAAAATGGAAAAGGCATTCATACTACACTAAGACACACTCACCAACTGAAGTCTCTCACCCCACACACTTAGTCTCTCGATTCTCATCTCTCCCTCATCATCTCTCACTCTTTCCTTTCACGAAATCCATATACTCACATATCGTTGAGCTTCTAGTAAAATCCTTTGCAGCAACGAAACTCCCTCAGGCCAAGCTTCATAAATTTAAGGTAAGAATGTTAGGGTTTTCATGTTTTTCCCCATTTTTTTGTTATACTAAACCCTAGCTTAGAAATGAGGTATTTTAGATGGTTAGAGGATAAATTTGTTCCCTTTACATCTCCCCAATAATTTCTCACTATAAATGCATGATTTCAGGGTGGATGGTTGAGCTGTAAGTTTTGTTTCATGAATGATTTTAACTTGTCAAAGTTTTCTTGATAAATATGATGTGATTTTGCAAATCCTTGGAACCATTGTGCTCTTGATGTTTTGGGATGATTTCATTGTGTTAGAAATATTTTGATGCCCAAAACATAGCCTTGAGAGGGGGGAGAAGTGTTGCTTGGATAAGATTTGGAACTTAAATCAACTGATATTAGAGCGACTAGTCAACCGTCGTGGGTGACCATTTAACCGATAGCTCTTTAGTGCATTTCCCAACCGTGGCCAAGAGGAACTGGTCGACTATCTAGGAGCAAATAGTCGATCGATAGCTCTCTATCTCGAAATCTTGCCAAACTTGAAAGGAATTGGTCGATTGCCTTGGGTGAAACGGTCGATTGGTCATTCTCTAGAATTTCTGGCAGAGAGGAACCCGTTGACTAGTGGGGGTGAAATGGTCGACTAGTCGCTCTTGAGAACTTCTGGTAGAAAATAATTGGTTGACCGCTTAAGGGCAAACGATCAACTGATCGATGATATTTTTCAAAAATGAGATTTTGACTTCTTTTCTTGATTTTCCATGATGGAATCCATAGGGTTTGAACCAGAAATCGCCTTGAATTATCTTTTCCCGAGCTATAAGTAAGAGAAAGGTTTGGTTAATAGCTCGGAGGCTAGGTGAGTAGTTAACCCTACTCTAAGATGTTTTAAAGATGTATAGTTATGCAAGCATCAGTGCAAGAAAATTGTTGAATTGGAGCAGTCATTTCTCAGAGGTTTTAAAATACTACCAGAAAATAAAGCAATTACCAACAGTTATGAAAATTGTCCGTAATTATGTACAATTACTGGCGGTTAATTACATGGGTGAAAATCCAAATACCCTTCTTGATTTGGCATTGGAAGTAATCAATCTCCCTCTTTTTTTAGTCTCCCACCATTTCTCTTAGCTTCGTCCCTCTTTGCCATTTTCTCTCGACTCTGTCTCACCATTCATCTCAGCTCTGTCCTACCATATCTTTCAGCTCCCATCTTATTTGGATTTCGACTTGGCTGGTCCTTTCTTTTAGATTGCCGTGGAGTTTGACGGTTATTTTTGTCCCTCTTTGTCATTCCTTTAAGGTATTTAGCCATTTTCTCTCAAATTCCACTCCCTTCTTATTTGGATTTCAGTCCTATGGACCCTTTCTTTGAAATTGTAGGGGAGTAATAACTTGTTTTGGCTTTGTAATTTTTTTAATCTGTAGTGGTTGTGAAGGATTTTATTAGTAGTTGTTGAAAGTAGTATTGGAGAACCACAAGAACAATAGGAATCAGAATATAAGTTTGGTGGCACTAGTGGTAATTGGGGGAGGCGTAGATGGCTACTCCTTCTAAGCCTTTGTCATTATGCCCAGTTCTAGGGTTCTAAAAAGCCCTTCAGTGACGATTAAACAAAAGGACAAGGTTGCGCTTGTCGCCTATATCGCAAAGCTTGAAGTTGAGGTTCTCTTTTTCTAATTATCTTTTTTTTTCTGCCTACTTCCATATTTCAGATGTAGTTTCTTTAGTTTAAGATTTTGGGGGAAAAAAGGGAACAAGTATATAGGAAGGTATATTGATATCAAATTTCTTGATTAGAATGTGAAAAATCAGTGACTCTTCTCATTTAATAAAACTATGATTACACATTCTTCCTTTATTTTGAACAATGTCATTCTTGTTTGTGGTTGTGAGTGATAGTTGTTTCTATTTTTTTTTTAAATTCCTATTGCATGCATTAAAATTTTGTTGACAAAGTTTATCAGTCAACATGTTCTCCTGTAGGATATATTATAGTGTTTTGTTGTGCTTGAAGTTCAAAGTGATGGGTTTAATATAGATGAGTGTTCTATTCTTTATTATAAAAGGATATTGATACATTTATTATTTTATATTTGAAGCTCCTCTCATCCCCCTTTAGCAATGTCTCTGTTGCAAGACATTTGGGTAAATATAATTCATGTCTTGATTTTTAAGTAACTTTTGTTATAATTATTTAAAATATTTTATTTGGATGTTATATATGATTAAAGGTGATTATAGTAGACTATGAGTTCTATTAGGTTCTTACATGGACTAGTAAACTTTCAAAATATTATATGCTTGCCAAAAAAATTTTATGCTTATTAAAGGGCCTGCTTTATGTTTTAGATAGGGAATGACTTATATTCTCTATTATAACTTTTATTCTAATAACTGATAACATGCTTTTTTCATTTATGTTAGTCCCTATTTTATTCCTTTTTGCCTCTTTAATTTTGTCAATTCTCTAATTTTATTATGTTTTGGAATTTATTGGGTATAAACTATTTATGGATTGAATGTGTCTCAATTTTTATATTTTTAGAACTTGAATTGTAAAATGCTCAATTTAATTCCTACAAATTTTAATTTTGGAGAGAAAAGTGTTGACATGGACAAAGATGCTGATTTGGATGCTAATGTGGCACTTTTTGGGTGATGTAGATGCTGACTAGGATATGCTGGATGTGGGGCCCACTTAAACTCTTATTCAATGCCATGTAGTCAGAATTTTTGGGCAGAAATATTAATTTTCGTAGGTCAAAAAAAAAAGCATGGCTGAAATATTAATTTTGCCATGATATTCTGCTGCTGTTTGTCACTTTCTGTTGCAGAAATATTAATTCTGCTGCTGCCATACTTTTCTGCTACTGTTCTGCTGCTGTTTGCCATGCTGTTCTGCTGCAGAAATATTAATTTTGCTGCTGTTTTGCTGTCAAAGTGCTGCCATATCATGGAAGAGGCATCCAAGGAGGCATCTAGGGCAGAATATCCCTTTAGGCATGTGTTAGAACAGTTTTATATTTGGAAAATTGAAATTTATTAAGGAGGATAAGTCATTTTTCAGAAAAGAAGTCCTAGCACCATTTTTCTACCTTCTTTGGGCAGCAGTGGCTGGGAGCAACATAGAGGCAACTCTCTAGCTTGGTTAGAGGGAAAGGAAGCCTTCCCACTTGGGAATGGCTCTCCTTCTCCCATTTTCCTTCCTTTTCTTGCATTTTCCTTCATAGTTTCTTAGATTTCTGCTGTATTTTCTGTTTTCTGTCATGTTCTTCTTCTCTTCCATGTAATTTCTGAGTTTAAAGATTGATGTAGTTTGGTTCTATGATGTTTTATTGCTGAACAATTTCGATTTTAATGCACTTTCATTTAATGGAATGGATTTTATCCTTGTAATTTCCACCATAAATTAGATTATCTAGATATAGATAGTTTTATTTATGTGGCTTGAATAATTTTCTTGAGCTTCATAACTTAATTGAATGGTTGATCTAAGATTTTAGTCAATTATTTTGGTTAAGTTAGATTGTAATTTCAAAGCTTTTGGATTCAATCATATTTTAGAAAATTGGCCAACATTGAATGGATTGTAATTTAATTGAATTATTCTTCAATGATTCAAAGATTAATTTGTCTATGAATTAATCGGATTAGACCAACAAAATCAATCTCATTTTCTTGTGTAGTCGGTCATTTGATGAAATGAAAATTGTACTTTAATTCATTTGGACCAATGAGTATTTTCTTGGCCAAAGTTCTATTTTATTTATTGTCCTATGAAGCTTGTTATTTATACCTGCATGCGATTGCTATGTATTTGTAATGAGTAGGACAAGAGATAACATGTCATATGCGATTGCGGGGCATTGATGTGATTAGGACTTCATCGGATTATATTTGAGTTATAGATTAGTGAAGATCTTCCTAACTATAATTTTAATATAATTCAGTCTTAGAAGACTTTCTAAGAATTTTAGATTGAAGATTACATAATAGAATTAGCCAAGAATATTCAAAGGAAAGGATGATGATGTACAATTCCATGGAATTTGTGACCAGTCCACATCTTTTCTTTGTTTTGTTTTCTATTTAGTTATTTAAATTTCAGTTATTTATATTGTGTTGTTCCAATCATCACCCCCCCTTTTTTTGTGTAATTTCTGAAATTTCCTTCATAAGTCTTAATAGCATTTCACTTAGCCTAATTGAATTTTATTTGATACCTCAATCTCTGTGGGACGATACTCTACTTATCACTTTATTACTTGTTGCGACCTAGTATACTTGCTGGAATTTTATATGTGCTATAAATTATACGCACCAATAACTTCTTTTGTTTTTTGGGAATTCCATAGTTTTTATATAGTGAACTCTTGTCTTCTGTCCTGCACCACCTGTACCAATTTTCTTTATGGTCTTATATGGTCAATTGCTAAGAGTAGACAAGGAAAAAGGGATAGGGGTGCCTGCTCTTCGCGCAAGAAGAGCAGGCTACCTTGCGAGTTAGCCACAGTTAAAACCGTGGTGAAAGAAGAAAACTGTGACAAAAAAAAAAATTCATCGCCGAAAGTGGAAACCGTGGCAAAATTTTTCGCCATGATTTCCACTTTTAGCAACAATTTCTTCTTTCACCACAATTTTAACTGTGGCTAAAATTGTTAGCCATGGTTAAAACCATGGCTAACTCGCAAAGTAGCCTGCTTTTCTTGTGCAAAGAGCAGACACCCTCGATCCAGGGAAAAAGCACTGTGTTCATATTGTTACTTTGTTAGTTTTAGAAATTCCTAGGTAATTTTTGGATGTTTAAATGTTTGACTTATATTGAACATTTTGTCCTCCATCAAGAACTAGGGAATATTGTATTAGAAAAAGTAGATAATGTTTTGTGGTATTTTTTTTTACATCTGTGGCAAATTATTTTACTTGTTTTCAACATTCTTCAAATAAAAAATATATGTTTCTAGAAAATAGTGGATGGAGTTTAAAAGAGATGGTACTTTTCAGGGAAAGAAAAATATTCGACCAACATATTCTGCTGAACACATCTATGGAGGGACCTTATTGGTAATATGTTCAAATGACTTTGTTTATTTTTATGACTGAAATGAATGCAAGTTGAATCCATGTTTATCTCATTGATAAGGAGTTTAAGTGAGTTGTTGCTTTCAAGCTTCAATATGAAAGAATCAATTAGTTTTTCACTAAAGAAGAATTTGTATGTATGCAGTGTCACAAGATACACCTTACTTCTCAACTTGATTGAGTATAAAATTTTCGTCATGCGTGGAGATTTTGAGCGTGCAAGTCAAATTTTTTCAATAATTCCTCAATAGCACCATAACAGGTAGGTAATGTGATTTGCATTTTTCTGTTTGCAAATTATTCTTTCATATGAAGTTCTGCTTAACTAATGACTTGTTTAAGCTAAGTAGACATGGTGTTCTTAGTTCTAATGATTTCAAAATTATTTTACTTATGTCTTTAGTTTCTACTTCTCTCCATTCTCTATAAATTAAGAAAACATATATTGCATGGAAATTAAGAATTACATTTTTAAGTTTAACCAATATAGTGTGATAGTATGGATGGCACGATAAGTAGATAACATCCTTTTTCTTTAGCAAACCACAAGATCTTGAAAAGTTACGTTAATTGGAGGGAGAAAGGACAAAATATATACCACATTTCTATTTTCCCATCATTTGGCCTTTACAAACAAATATTGTTAATTCCAACTTTATCTTCTTTATATGAAGTTTCAAAATGCCAGAGTTTTACAAGACAGGTTCAACCACTTTAATCACACACATATTTGTGTATATATATATAGGAACTTAAAAGCCTATATAACTGAGGTCTTAGCTCTAAGTCTAGCACACACCATAGAGATGTCGAAAGTTGTCAAGTTCTTAATAATAATAATATTAATATTATATAGCTAATGAAGAGTTGGAAGGAGAACTTAGAATATATGTTTCTCTATATTCAGTATAACTCAACACGATTTTGTCCCTCCGGTGGCTTCTGGTCTCTCTTTACATGAAAGAATTATAGAGTCAAGAGAAAGAGAAGCAAAACAGAGGATATAATCTGAATATACTTCATTGATTTAATCAGTGAGTTGATACATGTATTTATGCTACACAGAGTTAACTTCTAATTATATCAACTACAGTGAACTAACCATAGTTACACTAATATTCACCCCATGTGTCAACTGACTTAACTACAGTTACTCTTATATTCACCTATGTTTCCAAATCTTCACACATGTAGTGCTCATCACTCAGCTTCAGATGGTTTACTCAGTGATAAAATTTTGCACATTTAGTTTGTCTTAGGCTGTAAAATTGTGTGGTAGACAGAGCTTTTGCCAGTATATCAGCAATTTAGTTTTATGAGGAGACATGACAGACTAGAATTTCTTTCTTGAGGACCTTTTCTCTAACATAAAACAAATCAAGCTCAATGTGCTTAGATTTAGTATGGAATACTGGATTAGCAGCCATTAGAACAACACTACTGTTATCACAGTAGATTGTAGGCGTTGTTTGAGTTGAAATTGTCAATTTTGACAGTAGAGATTTTAACCAAACCAATTCAGACACTGTATTAGCTAAGCTTTGATACTCAGCCTCTGTGGTTAACCTTGAAACAACTCCCTATTTCCTTAAGAACTAAGAGATCAGATTAGGCCCTAGGAAAATGCAGATGCCCGAGGTAGATCTTCTATCATCAATGTCACTTGCCCAATCAGCATCACAAAAACCAGTGAAAGTAAGGTTGTTTGATTTCCTCAGCACCAAACCATGTTGTAGAGTGCCTTTTAGATACCTTAGCACTCTTTTGACAGCTTTCCAATGAGTATCAAGAGGTTTATATATGTATTGGCACACTTTGTTGACTGCAAATGAAACTTCTGGTCTTGTGATTGTTACATATTGTAATGTGCCAACAATGCACCTGTAGAGTTGTAGTTCTCCAAAAAAGTCACCAGTTTGTTTTGACAATTTTACTCCTACAACCATAGGTGTAGATATTCCCTTTGCTTCATACATTTTAGCCTTATGAAGCAAATCTGTAATGTATTTCATTTGGGAGAGATGAAGACTCCCATCTTTTTGCTTCTGAACTTGAATTCCTAGAAAATAGCTGAAATCACCCAAGTCTTTGAGTGCAAACTCTCTGTTTAGATTCTTTATTAGAGAAGAAATAGCTTTATTGGAATTTTCAGTGATTAATATATCATCTACATAGATGAGTATATAGGTAAAGTGTTGTGGTATGACTCTAATGAACAAAAAGGAATCACACTTACTAGATTTGAGGCCAAAATTGTTTAGAGTAGAAGCTAGCCTTTCAAACCATGCTCTAGGGGCTTGTTTTAGCCCATATAGAGCTTTATGTAACTTGCATACCAGATTTCTGTCTCTGCATTCAAAACCTTCAGGCTGCTTCATATACACTTTTTCATGTCGAATGCCATTGAGAAAGGCACTGTTTACATCTAATTTCCTAATTCCCTAACTTTTGGACAAAGCTAGAGTCAAAATAACTCTTATTGTTGTTGGTTTCACAACTGGGCTGAATGTTTCATCAAAATCAAATCCTTGTTGTTGATGGAACCCCTTTGCAACTAACCTGGCCTTGTATCTCTGTAAAGTTTCATCAGCATTTCTCTTTATTTTGAAGACCCATTTGCTGCTAATTGCACATCTTCCAGGAGGTAAAGGCATCAAACTCCAAGTGTTTGTTTTCTGCAAAGCCCAAAATTCCTCTTTCATTGCTGTTTTCCAAACATGACATGAGATGGCTTCAAACACATTTAAAGGTTCTCTCTCCAGTAGAGAATCTCTTGTAGACAGAAAAGCCTTTGGCTTAAACACACTAGACTTACTTCTTATTTGCATAGGATGATTAGAGGTCTGTAAATGTTATTGAGAATTTTGTTGACTTTGTTGTGCACGCTACTGAATCTGCTGTTGTATGGGAAGTTGAAGCTGTTGAATTTGCTGTTGAACTATAGCAAGGCCTATATCAAAACTAGCAGCATCAGTAGATGAATGAGTGCTGGCAGCATTCAATGATCCAATGATAGGACCATCTCTATCAGTAATGGTTCCTATAGTGATTGGAACAATATTCTCTAGCTGAGGAATATTGTCTGCAACTCTTGTGGTATTAGAAATAATATTTTCAGCAGCAACATTAGTGTTAGAGATAGGTACAGATATAACATTATCTATAGTAGCATACTAGGCATTAGAATTAAACTGAGGAAATAAAAGAGGAGGTTGAGCAGAAGGAAATAAGGAATGGTTTTGTTTTGAGAGTTCTATTATGGGTGATTGTTTAGAAAAGGGAAAAGATTGTTCATTGAAGGTTACATGCTTGGAAATAATGACTTTTCTAGAAGAATTGAGACACTTGAAGCCTTTGTGAAAGGGACTATAGCCAATAAAACTGCATTCTTTTGATTTGAAATTCATTTTGTACTTGTGATAAGGTTTTACGAGAGGAAAACAAGAACACCTAAATACTTTTAGGGAAGTGTAATTTGGTTGTTTTGCAAAGAGTTTCTCATAGGGTGTTTTATAAGACAAAAGAGGAGTAGGGAGTTTATTTATGAGTAAAGTTGCAGTGTAAAAAGCCTCATCCCATAATTTAAGAGGTAAAGATGCTATAGCAAGTAATGTTAGGCCAGTTTCAACCACATGTCTTATTTTTCTTTTCAGCTGTACAATTTTGTTTAGGGGTGTGAGGACAGCTTATATGATGTATGATGCCTTGAGATTGTAGATATTTAGAAATGGGCTGGAATTCTCCTCCTCCGTCTGACTGAACTATTTTAATTTTGGTGTTAAACTAAGTTTCAGCCATTACTTTGAATTTCTGAAAAATATTAATAGCTTCAGATTTATTTTTAAGAAAATAAATCCAGGTATATTTACTAAAGGAATCAACAAAATGCATAAAATATGAGTACCCATTGAAAGATTTAATAGATGAGGGTCCCCATAGGTCAGTATGAATGATTTCAAGAGGGACTGTACATAAGGTATTTGATCTGGAAAAAGGGATTTTATGTGTTTTTCCATAGCAACATGGTTTACAAAATTCAAAAGCACTTTTGTGATTATACGACAATTGATATGACTTGAGAATATACTGTAGAATTTTATTATGGGGGTGGCCTAAACGATTATGCCACAAATTCATAGAAGAAGAAGTGTTACAATTGTTACAATGAAATGAAGTGTTTGTACAAAATTCAAAATTGAAACTAGAAGAATGTGTCAAATGAGAAAGTTGCATTTTGTCAAACACATATAGCCCATCATTTCTGACTTTGCCTTGAAGCAAGACTTGTTTAGTAGCCTAAGATTTCACAAAACAGATGTTAGGGTGAAATTCAAAGAAAACTCTATTGTCTTTAGTAAATTGAGATACACTCAATAAGTTTTTGGAAATTGTAGGAACATGTAGAACATTTAACAGAGAAAGTTTGGTGGTAAGATCAAAAGGGGATTGAACAAAAGCATGCCCGATATGCTGTATAGAGATACCTGAACTATCTCCTATATGGAGCTTTTCTTGTCCTGTATAGTCTCTTCTAGAGTACAGATTGGAAACATCTGCAGTAACATGAGTTGATGCTCCTGAATCTGGGAACCATGGCATACTGGACTCTATGTTGGTTTCAGTGGAAAGATTGATTGAAGCTACTTATGCTGAGAGCTTCTGATTATTTTGATCATATCTGTAGAAGCAGGTTGACGCCAGATGTCCATGTTTGCTGCAAATCTGACATATCATTTGTGAACTTCTCCCAGAGAAATTGCTATTTCCTCTTCTACCTCTGCCACGATTCTGGTAGTTAGTTCTTCCTCTGCCACTAGAGTTTGAATTATAATTCTGATAATATTGCTGACCATTACCAGAACCTGAGTTAGTTCTAGTATTGGAGTGATAGTTTCTATTTGGCTGACTTGAATTTTGTCCTTTGATTTGCATGTTCGCAAGATTGACAGAGAGAGAATCATTTTGATTTCTCTCAATTCTTGTTTCTTGAGTAAAATAAGTGCTTCCATTTCACTAATAATAAATGGATCGGATCTTGTTGACACAGATGTTACGAAGGCATCATAGTCACTTGAAGCCCATCAAGAATCATCTCTACATGTTCACTAGGATTAACTCCATACCCTACTGCAATTAAAGAATCAACAGTAGCTTTAATCTTTAGGAGATACTCACTCATATTCAGATTTCCTTTCTTTGTATTCCTTAGCTATAGTTTCAATTGTCTAAACTTTGCCCGTATATGATAAGAGAAAAATTCTTGGATTCACTCTGCACCCAACAACTTGAGCTAACATCGACTTACCCATGGAAGAAAGAAGCCATGAGAGCAGCTATTGATCTTGCTAATCCCATTCCAAGAAACTGTCACTGACTTTTCTTGCGATCTTGTCTGCTTCAGTTTCAAACTGAGGGGGTGTATCCTCTGTGATGTATTTCTTTAATTTGTGACCTCTAATGGTGGCTGACACCTGTTGCTCCCATAACAGAAATTGTTTTCTCCTAGCTTGACGGAGAGAACGTGCGAGAAAGAAATGATTCTGTTCCTCTGTGTTTGCAAAACCAGAGTGCTGGTATTTGCTGAACCTCTGGCTGTGACTTCTGCTGTACCATTTTCCATTGTGGATAATGGCTTTGATACTATGAAAGAATTATAGAGTAATGAGACAGAGAAGCAAAATAGAGGATATGATCTGAATATACTTCATTGATTTAATCGGTGAGTTGATACATGTATTTATACTATACAAAGTTAACTTCTAACTGTACCAACTACAGTGAACTAACCATAGTTCAACTAACCATAGTTACACTAATACCGTCCACTGTGGTGGTTGCATATGAATGATGGCGCCACGGGTTGGCTCTCCGGCAGCGTATAATGGAGGCATGGTGGTGGAACGGTACTGTACGACGGGTATGCAAAAGGAAGTAAAGTATTTTCTGCATAATATTATCCCTACTCTCAGATCATGTCTCTGTGTGTGGTTTTGACCGAAGGAGAGAAATTTTCTTTTTCTAATCAGAAACAATGGAAGCTTAAGAGTGAAATCGTGATTGGAAAAGATAAGCAGAAGAGTTCAAGCAAGAAAGATGAACGAGAGAAGTAGAACAGAGCATACAACGTCGGGTAAGTCATGCAAACTCTAATTTTCTCAATTAAACATGATGCTTCAGTCCGTATGTGTGTTTTACTGAAACTTGAATGTTATAATCTTAAAATCTAGTTAGTTGTTGGCTGACATTAAGGTCTAATTGATGGAATTAAGAGTTAAATAATTTTTGCTGGTTAAGAGCCTTGAAATAAAGAAAATTCTCTGTTAATTATTCTTCTCGGATAGGCAGAAAAAGGAGACCTGCATTTTAGTTTGGAATAAGTAA
The DNA here is from genome assembly GCA_037074585.1 of Biancaea sappan. Classification (NCBI taxonomy): domain Eukaryota; kingdom Viridiplantae; phylum Streptophyta; class Magnoliopsida; order Fabales; family Fabaceae; genus Biancaea; species Biancaea sappan. The sequence continues at coordinate 21,296,384 of CM073499.1, read as the reverse complement.
AAATTGGATTTTAGGGCAAGAAAATCTGCATTAACCTCAGGACTGAGAGGATATACTGAATTAGAATCATATTTAATGGAATTTTCTGTATAAAATTGACACAGTTTGAGAAGGAATGAGTGAATTGGTTAATTAAGAAAAAAAATGGTTTAAACTCTGTTCTAGAGGAAGTTTGGCATCATAATTCTATATTTGAATTACTTGTTGAGTGTTTGGCCGAGAAAGACTTTGAAAACAGACTATGGAAAATGAAAGTGGGCCGAGAAGGGAAAATAATGAAAATTAAGATGGTTAATTATAAGAGTCATGGTTAATATATGCAATGATTTATGGGTTATTGTTATAAATAGAAATGCTGGACAGATATGAATTATAGTTCTCATTCAAGGGTTAAATGACCTTATTATGACACAATTTTTATGGCTTCTATTTAAGACATCACATTAAATATCTGCCAAATTTCAAAGCAATTGGAGATATTTAGATAGGTATACCAAGCAAAAAATAGAACTTGTGAGGAATTTAGACAATTCTGATATATGGTCACTGATGTGACCATTAGAGGGATCAAAATGTGAAGTTTTGATCTGAAATTTTTACCCTAGCATGCCAACATTTGGAGATGACTCTCTGCCAAATTTCATCCATTTTGACGGTATAGATTAATCCCAGAATTTTTCTAAATATAAGGACCCGAAATCAGTCTCAAACAGAATAAGGTTGGAACATTTGTAACTTAAGGTTCTGTTTCGCTACTCTAATGACCTTAAATTGCCCCAAAATTTTTATATCACCTAGAGAAGGCATCAAGGCAAATCTCTACTAAATTTAATAACTTTTGGAACTGATTTAATGGACCTATATTGTGATTATCAGAACCTCAGCAAATTTGAGACTACTCTGACGACTGGTTGTTTATATGGGTCTTAGATGGGTTAAATGATGAAGTTAGTGCTTGAAATTTTCAAAGTAGTTACTTAACATGTCAATAGGAACTTAGATCTCCTACCAGTTTTGATGATTTTTGGAATTGCCAATTCTTCCTAGGAAGTTTCAGAAGATTCATATGCAAATCTGTCCAGAATTAGAATGACTGTAGAATGGGCAAAGTTGTTTGAAGTTTTTGGTGCTGATTTATTGAAAATCTGCACTTAATTTAGGTTGTGGATGATGTATGTTTCTCAAAAAGAGATTGCAACTAAGATAACAAATGAAATAAAGAGTGAATTAGCAATGGAAACTTGTTGGTTAGAAAAAAAAAAATATATATATATATATATATGCTATCAACACTTATAATTCTAACATGCTGGTTTATTGAAATTTGGTACTTAAAATCAGTCAGGTATGACTTTGTAGTGGTCATAAGAGTCCATTAACATGACAATAACTGAAGAAGGACATTCATGGAAGCTATACATAAGATGAATTGATTAAAATGGACACAATGTAAGGAAAAGAGGGTGTAAACTGAGAGACAAAATGCTGCAGTAAATCAATTTAGTATGTGTGGACAGAATTGAGTTAAATTAAGTCAAAAATTTAGGTTTGTGAAACTTGGTGCTGTTGTGTAAAAGTTGTGAAAGTTTAATGGCTGATTCATAAAATTAAATGATGCTAAGAAGGGCTGGACAGAAAAAGGATATAAAGGAGAAACTGCAGAATGAATTTAGTGTGAGCTCTCCATAGAATTTTTGTTTCATACTTTCTCTCTTATTATATGTAGGAAACATTTTCATTCCCCGTTCACATATTAACCCTATAATTATTTCTTTTAGTTACAACCTTTAGCCTATCCCAAATATAATTATTTCTTTTAGTTACAACCTTTACCCTATAATATATTAACCCTTAAGTATTAAAGAAGGATCATATGTCATCAACCAAGTGAGTACTCTACTCATGCAAGTGTAAGTCTTGTGGAAATAGCTTAGCAGAAAATATTTTATATTCATGAATTCCAACCCTAAGTTGATACGTTTTCCAAAAAATGTTTTTAACTAAGTTTACTGAGTTATAGTTTCTTATTGTATATGTAACTGTATATTATTTTAAAGACCTTTGATTGAGGGTTGGACTATAATTGAAATGATGATTACTAAAGTTTCAAAAGGTCTTCCTCTTTTTTAGAAAAGATATGAGACAAGTATTTCCTTGTGAAACACTTTTCTTTGAAATTTATGTTACTAACAAAAGTTATGTGATTTGAAATCCCTTGATTAAATATTTATGAGAAATAGTTCATCATGTTTTGAGAAAATGATTTTTCTTGATATTTCTTGATATGATGTCTATGAGAAATGATTTATGATACTATGGGAGAATGTATGACTTGTAAATCTTGAAGTGATGACTTGGAGAGATGATATATGCACATATGAAAATTATTGTACATGTGTGGTGAGGAACCCATTCTGGACCAATGGTACTATAGCGGTATTGTAGTCCTTGATATTCTGATACCTTAGCTAGCAAGGGATCAAGGTGCGTGCTAGCCTTGTGACCAGAGGCCACTCACGGGAGGGAGGCTTTATGATATGTAAAGATAGTGTGTGAGGGTTACATCAGGTGACCGGATGGTGATTGTGGTAATTATGGTGTTGTGGCAGGCAGATATAGAGGGTACTTGATTTGATGTCTTAATTGTGGTTCCTCGGCATATGTTATTTATACTATATGTGATTTTATTAATTTATAAGCCTGACTTTTACCATCATACTTGATTTCACTTCTAAATTTTTTCTAAACCCTTTTTAGTAAGATTTATATATTGAACTACTATACGAACCATTGCCACTTGCATTTTATACCTAAGTTATTTCCTTTGAACTTACGTTGTCATGAATTTAGTACTCACTAGACTTTTTAGCTCACCCTGTTTTATTATATTTTTCCAGATAGTAGATTCGAGCCAAAGACCCCTCATGCTAAGTAATTGTAGAAGAGTACTAGTTATCTTAGGCCTAAATTGATTCTTGGGCTAGTATACATTATTGTTTTAATATGTGTATATTTGACTTTAAAAGTGCTATTTAAGTCCATGGGCAGGATCTTGTGACCTGTGTTTGTGTATGTATGTATATCAATAATTGTAAGAGGTTTGGGCAATTAATGTTTAGATGCTAGTATGCCTGATTGTGAGTTCCTTATGTTTATAGTTTTAATCAAATCTTTGGTTCACGCCATTATGATTGTCAAATTACCTAAAATTGAGTTATGTGGCAAACTTGCAATATAATGATCTCTAAGTTGTATTTACTCAAGAAGCCTCACTTCTAATTACTAATTAATTGTTCATAACACTCAAACATTAATTATAGAACATAAAACAATGGGGGGTTGTTAACAGATGAAAATTACATAAAATAGTAAACTAATGTAACAGTAATGCACAGAACAAAGCATGCAATTAGCCTTGGTCTTCTTTGAAGTTGTAACCATCCTAGTTCGATTCAAATATTAAGTTTTGCTCTGTTTATCAGCTGGTTTTCAATTAATTTGTCCAAAAAACCTTCCAACCTAGTTATATTTGTGGTCCTCTTACCTTTTCGGTTAACACTACTTGGTGACACTTGTTCATAGTGTCGTACACCTCTAGGCATGAATGAATGCCCAACCTGACCTAAGCTCATGCCTCTCACATTACACAAGGCCAACCCCTCACTTATGGGTTTGCAACATGCATTCATACAACTTTAATCATGATATATGCACATGCATCTTGCTAAATTTCTACTCTTTTGAAGTTTCAATGTAATACCCATGATTTTTGGATATTATTTAAAATTTAATTATTATGGAATAATTAAAGGGGGAAATTTTTTTCATTGTATAGTAAGGAAAATATGGGTTTAGAAGTGACAAGGTGTGTGGAATAATGAGTAGGGGAGAATTGATGAGTGTATTCATGGCACCGAAGGAGTTAGGAGACTAGTTAAGTCCAAGGAGGGACTAAAATGAAATAAGAAAAATTGTAGGGCACCTAGGATTTGGTAATACATGAGGTAGGAATATTACGGGTTTACTTTTACTAGTCTTGATGAAAGGTCTATCGGAGGGTAAAGTAGTAAGTTTACTATGGGTGAGTATATATAGGTGGCTTGCCCTTTTTTTCTCATTTTCTCTTTTCCTCTCTCTCTCTACACTCTCTTTCTTTTTTTTTTCTCTCCACCTTCTCTCTACCCTCTCCACCGAGCTTTAAAGAGTAGTTCTCCAGCAATGGGGCGAGTCTCTGGCGACCAACAAATGCAGGGAAAGCAAGGAATCGAGATAGGAATTCTTATTTCCTAAACTTTTATCTATTTTTGAGTTTTAAGCCTTTTGGGGTAGATTTGAGAATTGGGGGTTGGATTGTTGGTGAAAATTGGGAGTTTTGGTGTGTAAATGCTCCTTAGACACCAAGGATGAAATCACCTGGATTGCGATCGTGGCACCCAGGTGGCAAGTTTCAAAAATTTTTAGGAAAAAAAAGGTTGTAGTGCCTAGATGCCAAGCGTGTGTGGCGTCCAGGAGCCAAGGGTGTTGACATCATGCTAATGTCAGTCAGTGGTGTTTAGTTGGACCTTTCTTTAAGTGGTCATAACTCTTTTATTCGGACTTCGTTTTTAGAAAGCTTTATATTATCGGAAAGTTCTTTGAGTCTAGTTTCCAATGGTATAAATTTTATTTGAAAATTTTTTACCAGTTAAGAGTTGTGACCAAAGGAGTAAGTGAAGGTCAGAATTAATGATAGGGAATTTTCCTATTTTGTAATCTTGATAAGTTTTTACATGGTTACTTAATAGGGATGGTCAAGGCACAAAGCAGAAGCCGAGAGAGCATAGAATCTAGGTGAGGGATCTAGCTCTCCTCTGTATAGATATGTACATATATGTATGTAAATTTATATTTTAGGATTTATTTTCCTAAATTGTTTTATTATACATTTAATTGTTAAATATATTATGCGTGATGTGCATAGTAGGGGTTATTTGGGAATGGTGGATTACGTTGTATTTGTGTGTGAGTGTTTGTTGGTTGTGATGTGCAACACATTTTATTATGTAAACACATTGCATATGGAGAGGGATTACGTGGGAATGTAGACCCATGGGTGGGAACCGGCTAGTAAACTCAGAATGTGGATATTTCTATAGAGAACGTCGAAAGAGTAGGAACATATGGGTGGACCTCTTAAATAAACCCATTGAGTAATAATAGTCCTAGGGGAAATTTCGGACTAGGTCTCAATGTGGTAAGCATGGAAATATTTCATATTATCATTTGTATATTCATATCATGAGAAGGAACCAGCAAGTAACCCAAAGATGTGGATATTCCTGTGGGAAGAACGTTGAAAATTAGATATAAAGGGATGGACCTCTGGAACAAACCCATTGAGCAATAATAGTCTGAGGTAAAAATTCTGGATTAGGTCTCAATGTGATAAGTGTGAAAAGGTGCAGGAAAACATAGCATATGATTGTTGCGTAATGTATTGTGTGTGATTGCTTGTATTATTTTGTGTATGAGATACATGTTATGGTTAAGGGCATAATTCGGCATAATTCGAGAGACCAAATGCATGTTACGGCTGATGGTACGACCTAAGAGACTGGACACATGTTATGGTTATGGATATGATCTAAGAGGTCAGATACATTATTAGATTTCTCGTGGGAACGTTGACCAATAGGATATGAGGTGAGCTCTCATGGTACACTCTTAGGGCGAGGATAGTAGTTGATGTGGTTTGACATAAGTCAGAGTTCAGAATGGGAGTCATATCAGAGAGACATGACACCTATAGGCAGGGATATAGCCTTTGGGCAGGATGACATCTACAAGCTGGGAAATTGCCTATGTACAGGGATTTCTTAAGTGATTATTTGTGAGAACGTAGACTCACATTGATGAAGCTCTTGAAATGTGGCATGGGAATGTGGACCCTTAAATAGGGATGTGTGCATTTAATGTGTATTGTGTATGTGTATGATTGGGGAAAAATATGATGAGATATGATACCATATACATGCCTTTGGGTAGCTTGGTGTCATACGGGATGAATTCCTAAGTGGATGGATATATATATATATATATATATATATTGTATATCTGTGTAGAGTAAGGCTAACATAGGTGAATCCATGGTTTAGATTCATTCCCTCACAGTTGCAGGTACAGAAGAACGGGTAAACCGAGAGCCCATGGATCAAGAATGCCTTCCTATTGTTCGGGGTAAGGTAATTTTTATTTTTTACTTTTACCTATGTTATTTCTCTAGTATGCTCTGTAATCAGATAGGTCACCTAGGACAAATAGGAAAAATCTAGGCTTGCGGCGGTATTGGTAAAACACCATCTACGTCGATCATGATTTCGATTCTGGGAATGGTACGGAGTTTTGGGCTGTGACAGTTAATTTCAATTGCTAAGAATGAGTGTACTCCCTTTTTCACAAGGTCTCACATGTTCTCATGTGGCATGCATATAGTATGATGCATCAATTTATTTAATCTCATCTTAGGTAGGATTAACTACTTACCGGGAATCCTAAGCTACTCTTTACTATTTCTGAGCATCAATCATGAAGATTTACATGTTTGAGAAGCTTTGGAATCAATCCCTAAACATCTATGCATGAAAAGGTAGGATTTAAAGTCAACTCAATTGGATAATATTTCCAACTTGGCTATTGTAGCGCTGAAGTGTAGGTTTTTTGCACTAACTCTCTGGCCACTGCAACGGCCTTAGCCACCACTGCAGCGATCAGCTCCTTGCTGCATGCCCTTATTCCTAATAGCAAGCTCTACTGCCACACAACAATGGCCCTTTTTTGCTTCCCAAACTTCCTCCTAACCTACCTGATCCTTAAGGTAATAGATTCCTAACTTTGCCACATTAAATCTAGCTCACTTAACTCTACAAAACCCCTCAAAAGTATTTTGAAAAGATTGAATTGAAATCATGGATTTAAAGTGGGAAAATCATACATATCTACTGCATAAACAAAAACTCTGATTTTTCAATTTTAAATCATCTTAAAACAAATCAAATCATTCAAATAACTGACCAACAATTAGGGAAGGAAGTTTAGAAGCATCTTAGGGCCTCAAACTCTTACATTTTAAACAAAATCTCAACTAGGGTTCACTTCAAATAAGAAAAATTTAAAGAACTCTAAAGCCCTAACTTTCCTTACCTCAAATATGATATTCTTGACCAAATGTGGAGCTTGGAGAATCAATGGCAGTAAGGTTTTGGTGAGGAAATGATGAAGAAGAGGCTTGGAGAAGAGGATACACGAGTAAGAGAGAGTGGCGTGTTTATGAGTATTGAGGAGTGGTCAAATAAAAATAAATGTGTTTTCCCTTTCCACTCTTGCCCTCATGGTCACGAAATAATTCCATGGTCTTAGGGCTCTATGGAAGGTCCCTACACATAGTTTATTTAAACACCACTCTTGTATCACATTAATCTTTTCACACCACAACAGCTTACCACACTAATACATCACATTCTTCCCACTTAACCTACTTTTTAAATCAAGAATCCTAAAAACCGTATTCATTCATTTTAGTCATTTCTAAAGATTCCCACATTCCAACAAGCATCCATTGAAACTTCAAGGCAACACATCCATATATAGATAGGCCCCATACAGATACATAGCTTTTGGAACCTTCGAATTTCCTTCGAGTACTCATCCAATCGTGAAAAATTTTCACACATGTGAAAATACCTTTTCTTACTTACTACATAATACCTGGGGTATTGCAAGCTCAACAGGGCCCTACTTTCACGGTTTACAACCGCTAGGTCTTCACACGTCTTGTAATACCTGTTGATTTTATTTTCTTTTAAAGAATATTTTTCATAATTATTTTGCTTGGTATGTACGAAATTCTTGAATATTGGAGTAGTTATGTGGATTACGGAAATTTTTGGGTGACTTCTTCAAAGTAGTCCTTGTGTAGGAATTATGAGAAGGGAATGGAAATTTAATTATTAACTAAACTATAACAAATTCTATGTGATGTTAAATGATGTATTAGTGTGTGACTTACTAATACTTCCTAAGTATGGGAAATATAGAGTAGAAGGGACCTATAGGGAATTTTAAGAGAATTGGTGGGCCCCATCTCCCTTCTTATTGCCATTTAAGCCATATACCTCATATGTGTGCCCTCCACTCCAAAAATGATCTCATCTCTTGTCATTCTCCACTCACTTGTGTTGGCCGAAAGTGTGAAGAAGAAGGAGAGATTTGTTTTGCTAACCAAGCGTGAGGGAACTCCAAGTAAGTTTCATGTGTTCCCTTCCCTCTTCCTCTATTTTCACATGACCCCAAACCCTAGAGTGCAAATATTACATTTTCTGAGGTTGAGTTAGGTTGTGTTTCCAAATGACTTCCATGGTATTTCTAAGTGTTTAAATGCTTTTAACTGATTGTTGGGTTATTGGGATTGCATTTATGGGAGAGGAATGAGTTATCGTGGTCATAACTCAATGTGTATTTTTAGTGTGAAAGATTTGGGGATTTTGATGACATAGCTTGTTACTTGTTTAAAATGAGAGTTAAGATCAGTTTTATGATATCCCAAACATACAAATATGCTTTCTAAACAACTATGGGAGCCTTTGGACATAAAGCAAAGGGTTTTGGGTGAAATGGTGTTGTTTTTCGAGGCTTGCTAGTTTAGATTATAGGTGGGCACCCACCAGGTAGAGGCATGTTGGCGTATCCAGTGTGGGCACCCCAAGCACCCACTAGGCAAAGAGAAAAGGAGGCGTCAACCAACCAGTGGAAGTGCCCAAGGTTGGAGCTTTGGGAAGGCTTTCTGGAATAGGTATGGTGCCTAAGCACCATGGGTTGAAATGTTTTCATGCTTAGTGAGCTTAAATCTTGTTGTATGACCTTAGGTGTGTTTGTTGACTTCTTACATGTTGTGACGAGCTTCTTGATCTTCGTTTATCATGCTCTAAATCTTAAGTGAGGGATAATCACCACTTAAAGTAAATTTATATTTGGTTTTCATTATTGATAAGAGTGTACTCTCTTTACATTCCTTAATTTCCTTATGTTAAATACAATTAGCTTAGGGGGATGCCAGAACTAAATACTCCTTGCGAGTAACCTCATACAACCGTGTAGTGGTGGTCTCTATACTTATTGTTGTTGATTTACCTTGGTGTAGATATATGTCACATTACTAAATAAATAATTTAATTGAGAAGGATAATATTTCCAACTTTGTTTGAGATGGATAGTAGAAGGCGAAGGCCGTGGATGCTTGGCATACACATATATATATTCATGGGGGTATTTAACCCTTTAACCCTCGAGGATGCCGTTTGAGTGATGGAAAAACGATGATAAATTTTCAAATAATCATACTTGGTAGTATGTGTTTGTGAGATGGCGACAAATGGAAAATTCCTAGACTGCCCAAGTATGAATTGGCCTTAGTGGCCTCACACTTCCATGAAACTTGTGCTGAATTAATTAATCATTCTTGTCTTATTTATATTAGTTGAGATGGATTTGATTTTCTCTTGTATTTTGTTTAACTAATGCCTTACTGTGTGATTCTTATTGTGATAATTAAATAGGAGAGTGGGAACGAATATGAGTCTCCATTCCCGACAAGATTGCCCTCTATGCCCGTGGGCCACTTTTTTTTTTTGCTTTTTTTAATATTAAAATAATATGATTTTAAATTTTTTTAGGAAAAATTCAATAAATTTTTTTAAAATAGAATTTATACATGTAAAATATTAATTCTTTAATATTTTTAAATAACTAATAACCTTAATTTTTTATATTTTCTTTCAAAATTAATTATATTATATTTAAATTTGAAAATTTTATATTCATTTTTAAAAAATTACAAAATTCTCTATATCCAAATTTACTATATTTATTGAATATAAGGCTAGAAAATATAAAAATGTTATAAAGTGGGATTATTTATACTAAATAATGTATTTTTTTTAAAAATAATTTTTTTAAAAAAAAGGAGAAAAGCTTGTTTATGCTCATTTTTAAACAGGTCTAAATTGGTTAGTCTTGGACCACCCATTTACGAGCGGTCTCGATCTAGCCCGCTGGTCACGGTCTTTTTTCCTGGTACTACTCTATAGTAACTAGGACTCCTAGGATCAGTGTTGGGCATTCTTTTATGGTGGAATTTATCTCTTAATGTTGGTTTTGATTAGGCTATGTTTTAAATCTTTCCTTAACTTTATCTTGTAACGGAGAGAGAAAGTTTCGAAACATAGACCTTCCTTGTAAACCATTATATTTTGAGATGAATGTTTACTCATTGCTGGGTTTCCGCATGTTATGCTTATGTTTGGTTTTTAGTTAATTCTCCTTTTACGTTAAAGATTGTGATAAGAAAGGCTTACAATAACGGGGCGGATCCTATACTGTGCCGGTCACCTAACCTAGTTTGGGAGGCATGACACGTCCCTAGCAAACGTCACACCAGGAAACCTCTCCTCCTGAGAGGCTCAGCTTGCCACTTTTACTCCTAACCCCAGGAACCTCACTAGGTCCTTAATAGTAACCTGTCCACTCACTGGACAGCAAATAACAAGGATTATTATATCTACCATTTTTCTATGTATTTTAGTCCCTATCTTAGCCTCTCTGCATATTTATTCATGAGAACTCTCTAATTTTATTATGTTTTAGGATTTATTGGGTGTAATTTAATTATAGAATTAATATGTTTTAATTTTATATTTTTATGAGCTTAATTTATTATAGACTTATTGATCATTGTGTTTAATTTATAGATAATTAACTAAGGAGATAATTTGCTGATTTGGATGCCACATAGATGCTGACGTGGTTGTTAATGGGACAGAATTGCTGACTGGGCATTGACTGTTGATTATGTGGGACCTAGTATGTTTTTTTTTGCACTGTCCTGCAAACATAGCAGCATTCAGAATAGTATAATGTTAGCACAACATAGCAGCAAACAGAAACAGAAAAATGCAGTAGAAAGGGACAACTCAAGGAGGTCAACTAGAAATTACAAATTCGTCCTTCTATCTTGTAGCAGCTTAAAGGCACCTTCAGACTCCATTTCTTAGTGTTGAAGAATCCTCTCTTCTTCCAATTGCTGTAGAATTTCCTAGGGTATTTTTCTGTTGTAATTTCTTCTTTTGTAATTTGTTTTTCTGCCTCTATGGAGGGCTAAAGTCTCTTATAATCAGTCAGACATAAACTGAAGTTGTATTTTGAATCTTTTGGCTTAATCAGATAAGTATTCTTGGTTAAAATTCTGTTTCATTTCTATTCTTGTTCTGGCCTCTTGATATTGTGTTATTACATGATCTGGTAAGACTTGTATGGCATGATTTCTGCATTAAGTGTTAAATATGAGGATTAAAACTTGCTTTCGATGCATGAATGCAGTTGTTGTGTATGTGTAGTAAGTTAGGGCAGAGATTGCATCTCTGTATTCAGTTGTGGGGCATGATTCGATTAGGTCTTAAATGAACTATATTAGGCTATAAATTAGTGGAGGTTTCCCTCATTGTTACTATGATATTGTTCGATCCTAGAGGTTTTCTAGGAACATTAGTTTAAAACTAAATGGTAGGATTTAGCCGAGATTAATTAGAGGATAAGATGATGATAGATGCAAACTTTAGGGATTGATTGACTGATTATATATGTTCTGTGTTATTGTGTTTTGTTCTATTGTTCTGTTTCAATTTTGTTAGGTGTTAGTGTTACGTTTTATGATTTTAATTATACAATCACCCTCCAGTGTTATTTGGCAATCGTATTAGTGTAAACTAGATTACAACCCAATTCCTAAGCCAATCAACAAGTACAAGGTATGATAAAGTTCACTCAAAACTATAAAGAGTGTAAACAATGTACAATAATCTCTCAAAATATGGGAAGGATAAAATGTTCTTTTTCTCAGAAGATGACGAAATGAGCTCTTTATATAGTCTTGAGAAACTAGCCATTGTAAGAGAAGGCTCCTTATTAATTTGGTCAATAGTCAGCTCTTTAAATGCTTAAGAATCGTTGATATGATGCGTTTAATTCTTGTGTGATCCTAGTATGGAAGATTCTAAATTGTTCGTCTTGATTTTCTGGAATTTCCCGAATCAAGGTCTTGGCGAATCTTCTACACCTTCCATATCTGAATTCTTTTAAAACGACTTGTTTCCTTTTTAGGCTTCCACTTTAATTCTTCATATTTCAATGCATTTTAAATAACCTCGGCCGATTCCATGAATGCTTGAATCTTGACTACATATCAGATACCTTGAATAAGGAAAGTTTGTTGCTCTTGATAAGGAAATAACTCCCGTTGAGTTAATCTTATTCTTTTGACAAGATCTTTTGGATTTGGCTGTGATTAATGTCTCTTGAATTGTTCATTCCTTTTCTACAATGTCCCCTTTTGACTTTACATAGAACGACTTTATTCCTTTAATAGCACCCTCAAAAATTAATGCACAATCTTTCCTTTTTTGCATGATATCGGTCAGATTCCTTTTGTGCTTCTTCTGTATTTGATTTCGTGTAATGAATATTGACTTTTATTGTTTTCATATCTATAATGGATATTTTCTTATCGAATTCCTCATTAATGCGTAATGTTTCCTTTTTTCGCTTCATGAGTGTTTTTATTGCTATTCGCACTTGTAATAAGCAATTTCCCTAGCATTTATTCTGATTGCAATATCTTTTGATTCTTTCATTTTTGGAAAAGGATTGTTTGACGTATTTGCTCTCTACCTGGTTTAAGGTGGCTAATCAAATTGTGAAATGCGATACTCATTTTTAGAATTAATAAAAACAAAATTCCTTAGTGCAGATTCGAAACCATGATGTGGTGGAAGGAATTAAAAGATTATGCCATTAGTCAACATTTAACATATAACATATTATATTAGTATATACAAAACTCAAAATATCTATCATATATTATAAATAATAACAAATCTTATAATAAAATAATATGCCATTATTTTGCATAACTCATTTCAAATTACATAAAAGTCTAAAGATTTTAATAACAAAACTTATAATATAAATTTAATTATTATTTAAAATATATTATACATATTAAAAATATTTTTATAATATTTTAATTTAGTTGGTTCAACTAATGTCTGATATTTTAATATTTTAAGATTTTACAAATACTAAAATTTTATAGATATTAAAATATTAAAATATCAAAACAATCTACACAAATTTGACATAATATATGTTTACAAATAATTAAATTTATATTATAAGATTTGTTATTAAAAATTTTAAACTTTTATGTAATTTGAAATGTGTTATATTAAATAATGACATATTCTTCTATTATAAAATTTGTTATTGTTTTATAATATATAATAATTTGTGTTTATTTTTTTGATATTTTAATATTCGTTAAAATATAACTCAAGTTCCTATAGTTTTACTCAATAGAGGATTTAGTCCATACATTTTAAAAACAGAAGATTTGGTCTCTGTAATTTCTAAAACCTCAAAAAATGATCTCCAGTATTAGTCAACTATCAGTCAACAGTTAATTTGGGACACGAGGCACTGACTGGGATGCTTATATCAGCATTAAGTGCCACGTTAGATCCACACATGACAAATTTAAATATATAATATAGAAATATACAAAATAAATAAATATAAATCTATATAAATATAGACATGACAATTTAAATAACTAATTTAAACAAAATAAATTAGTTTTTATTTGATATTTTCATATGAAATTAAATTTTAGTTTGGTCCCTTTTTATATAGTCCATAATTTCAGTTAAAATCGAATTTTATCTAAAATTTCATTTTTCTATTAAAAACTTTTCTGTTTATTCACTTAGGTCCATAACTAATATTTTTCCTTTGTCCTTTGCATCATTTAAAATCATATTTAGCTTCATATAGATCCTTAGTTCTAGAATATAATTTTTTCTAAAATTAAATCAACCTTTTAAACTTTTCATTTCTTTCACTTTAGTCCCTATCATGCATTTTATATACTTTTCTCATGAGTTTGATTTCCAGCCCAAAATTTCTTCTTAGGTGTTTTTAGAACCTAAACACCCCAAAAGCCACTGTTGCAAAGGACTCATGCTTTGGACTACTCAACTCACTTTCTCTCTCGATTTTGTACAACGGAAAAGGGGATGCTCACAGGTTACTGCAGAAAAATATGACAATATAGCAATGGCTTTTGGAGTGTTTAGGAGTCCTTTACAACAACAACAAAGAGAACACATTGTGTAGAAAAATGAGCTAGGAATTCGGGTAAGTGTTGGAACTAAACTTTTGATTTTTAAAAGTCTCTCTTTTAGCTTATGGATGGAAATGATCAAACAGGTTCTAGAAACACCTAAGAAGAAATTCTGGGCAGGTTTGGAAATCAAACTCATGAGAAAAAGTATGTAAAATGCATGATAGGGACTAAAGTGAAAGAAATAAAAAGTTTACAGAGGTTGATTTGATTTCAAAAAAATTATATTCTAGGACTATGGACCTAGATGAAGCTAAATATGATCTTAAATCATACAAAGGACAAAGGAAAAATATTAGTTATGGACCAAAGTGAATAAATAGAAAAGTTTTTAACAGAAAAATAAAATTTTAGATAAAATCTGGTTTTAACTGAAATTATGCACTGTATAAAAAGGGACCAAACTAGAATTTAATTTCATATAAATATATCAAATAAAAAGTAATTTATTTTATTTAAATTATAATGTGAATATTTATATAGATTTATATTTATTTATTTTGTATATTTTTATATTATATATTTAAATTTGCCATGCGTGGTGCTGACGTGATACTTAACATTGATGTAAGTATCTCAGTCAGTGCCACATGTTCCAGACTAACAATTAACTAACATCAAGGACTATTTTTTAGAATTTTGAAAACTATAGTGACTAAATCCTCTGTTTTTAAAGTGTAAGGACTAAATCTTCTATTGAGTGAAACTATAAGGACTTGAGTTATATTTTAAACTTTAATATTTTAATATTTGTAAAATCTTAAAATATTAAAATATCTTACAATGGTTGAACTAGTTAAATTAAAATATTATAAAAAATATCTTTAATATGCATAATATACTTTAAATAATAATTAAATTTATATTATAATATTTTTTATTAAAATCTTTAAACTTTTATGCAATTTAAAATGAATTATGTAAAATGATGACATATTCCTCTATTATAAGATTTATTATTTTTATAATATATGATAAATGTTTTGAGTTTTGTATATAATACTAAAATCTGTTATATATTAAATGTTGACTATATATGATAGGAATAAATGCTTGGTCTGATGGCAAAAGCATTATCTTCTTTCTCCACTTGGGTTTCGCAAGTTTGTTTTTATTAATTTCAATAATGAGTGCCTTGTCACAATTTGATTGGCCACATTAGACAAGGTAGAGAGCAAATACGTTAGAGGATCATTTTCCTTCCTTTTCAGGCGAGATGTTGATTCTAATTTGGTGCATTAATTACTCGCCGCATTAGGGTCCTTATAGATACATTAATAATAATAATAATAAATGTGCAAGAGGAATCTTGCACTAACAATCTATCCCTTTTTTATTAATGCCAAACCAAGTCCGAAAGCTCCTCTATAATGGTTGTCAGATAACTTTGTTTTTGCTCTCCCATACTGGATGTTAGATTTCAAAGATCTAGGGTTTTAATGGTTGCATTAATAAAAAAACTTCATGTTGGAATCTTGCATCAACATATTCAAATTGAATGTGTTTGATTTTCTTTTATTTAATTAATTTTAAAAAAATCTTCTTTCAATTTAAATTGTTTATTATGAAATTGATGATTTAGATGGAGAAAATGAACTCTTTAAGGATATGTTTAATTTGCATATTTTTTTATTCAAGTTTTACTGAAATTTGAAAATAAATTTGAAAATGTGTTTGTTTGAGTTTGATGAAAATATTTTTTTGAAAATATTTTTTAAAATAGGCTCAAATTTAAAAATACCAAAAGATATTTTCAGTATTTTTAAAAAAAATACTTCAAAAAATAAAGATTAAAAATAAAAATAAAAAATATTTTCACAACTAAATAAACTCTAATTTTTTATCAAAAATTGAAAGAATATATTTTTTGAAGCAAGTGTCCGCGAAGAAAATTTACAGCAATGCATTTAAGCCCCAAAGTAAATATCTCACGTGAATGGATGGGTATCAAAAGTAGTTGTTTATGGATAAAAAGAGGCGCATGAAAATTTGTCTTAGTCATTTTCATCCCCCCAACAATAATGATTTCTTTGCACTTTGGTACCATAAGACAAAGCCAATCATGTTTCTTGTAGTACAAAAGAGACTACAAAAGCAGCGTAAAGCGTTTTATCAATTGTCATGTCATGCTTTCTTTTTTTAATGTAATATCCGTAAAACAAAAAAAGGATTAGCAAGGAGTTATAAGTGGAAGGAAAGCTAATAGTGTTTGATTTATGAAAATATTTTTAGTTTTTATTTTTAATTTTTATTTTTTAAAATATATTTTTTAAAACACTGAAATTATTTTTTTTATATATTTTTAGATTTAGGCATATTTTAAGAAATCAGTTAACTTAACCAAACACATTTTCAAGTCTATTTTCTGTTTTCAGTGAAAATGAAAACATGAAATGCTCAAACCAAACAGGCCTTTAGACAAGAAAATGTTGTAAATTCCATCCTTCTTATCTAAAGAAATTTTTTTTGATATTAAATATTATCTTATATGATAGTTTATATTTAATATTTTTTAATAACACTTAATATTATAATTAAAAGATAAAATACAGGTAATTGGTCTCGCATGTCTAATGATGCTAATATATTTCTCATAAGATCAAATTATTTTTTAATTGCATATTTTTATTTATTTTTTATTTAATCTTAATAATTGAGAAATTTTAATTTTGTTATGCCCCGAAAACTGGGCGCTTGAGTAATGTATGAGCAGTCCTATATATCTACAACTAGCATTTCTAATATCAACAACTATACAACAAACCTTTAATACTCAAAATATTATAAAAAGTACATATGTATTTTTATGTCTCATAATAGTGGAAATATAACAAGCATTGTACAAATAGTAATTAAATTACAGCTGCATCTATAATGTACAATACTATTCATCAAGCTTAGGTTGCATATTAGACTACATAGCATATTCCCTAAGCCTTTCACAAAATTTGGTTCTAAGAATCCACCAACAAAAACATAATATTCCTCCAAAAATAATAGTATTCCTCCAAAAATCGTTATATCTCCAGCGGATAATCCTCCTCCTCGACTAGCATATCTAAAAAAAAAAAATAACCATAGAGGGTGTAAGTTTATCAAACCTAGTGAGCAAATGACTGTGTAAAAAAATAGTGCTCAAGTATAAATACCAGCTTCATTGCCAGTTCCAGAAGGATATAATGTAAGCACATTAAGGCATGAATAAAATATGCATAGATGAATTATGCAATAACTACATGCCTTCCTACTCGTGAGCGTACGTCTTCACATATACCTCGTCAGTTTTCACCCAATGGCAATATGCTAAGGGCCTACGTTTCCTTAGACTTTTGATCCTTGAGGTTCATCACAAGGAATTTGGCCAAACTCGGGATTACTGCTCGCCTATACTTATGGGTCTATGTTCCCATAGTTTCTTCTCTGCATGCATTTCTTTACACAACATTACATACTAAAAGTATGTGCATATGCATTTCCATAATCTCACCTCTATGTACATTCCTCTACACAATCATCATACTTTGCATATACAAAATCAATCCTTATAAAATTTAATAAAATTTTGTAGTTTAATTAACAACATAAACTAGAGTGATTTCATTAAATAGTTTCCTCTTCGGCATAAATCTTATTGTACTTGAACAATTTTAATAAAAACTAATAGCAAGGCCACCCACTCACTTTGACGCCGACAAAAGATTTACCGAGGAAAAGGGTAGAGAAAGGAAGTCGACATATCCTCATAACAACCTTAAAACAATTACAGCAATATCCTTAGAGATTATACAATCTCCATATTTTCTCACTTCTACCTAGTCCCCAGAACTTTAGAGAGGTAGATTGCTTTTGCCCAGATGACCCCTGAGCACCACAATGCCTGAGGCTATTGCCTCAATGGCGCTTGGCATAAGAATTGGCGCCTGGGTGCCCATGCCTCTGTTTTTCCTCTGGTTCAAATACATGACTTGGGCTCCAACCTTGGCGCCTAGGCACCCTAGGTCCTGGAGCTTTATCTCCTCTACGAAACTATACCCAAAAATTCCTCAAAATTCATTCTTTGATCCTTTACTTCTCCTACTTGTTCTTGGGTCTTATATATGGTCTTTTAAGACCTTTAAGGGAGTTTAAAACTAGTTCATAATGCAAGGATAAAGTTGGTTCTTAATTTCCTTTAATTTTCTAAGATTTCACAGGAATGGGTTTCTTCCCAAAAAACGAACCCATAAGGCCAACCTTTTTCCCTAGAACTATTTTTCTCAGCATCCTCAGTAAAGAAACAAGAGAAAGAAGCAAAGAAATCTAATAATTTAACTCAACTCTAGAAAAACCCATCTTGACCCAAAACCAAAAATGGTGGAGATAGAGGAGGAAGAAGAAAGCTTATCTCTGACTCCAACAGTCCCAGAGAGCAGGAAAATAACCAGAAAACAAAAATCCAATAGAGAAATTGGAAAAGTTGGAGAAACGGAGAGAAAGCAACTCTTCTTCTTGCTCCCAAAGTGGCTAGCAACTCTTCTTCCTGCTCCCAAAGTGGCCAAAACGTAAAAGTGAAGAAGAAGAAAGAGAAAGAGAACTTAAAGGTGTTGTGAGTCCTCCGGTGGTCCATGAGTATTCATACCTTATTGCCCCAAACTCAAAAGACTCTAATATAATTATTTTTCAATAATTATATTAATTCCATTTAAATTCTTCTTCCTCCTACTTTCATAATTTCCCAAAAATAAATACCATACAACAATGAAATACTTAAACAAGTCATTTTACACATATATTCCACAATAATAACCAAAGAATTTAATTAAACATGGAAAAAATAAATGGTCTAATTGGATCCATTTATTTTAATGTTATAATTAACGTAATACCCTCAAACTCAAATTTCTAAATTTGGTCGGTGTTACTTTTTTTTAAAATAGTCTTTAAAAGTTTTTAAAATATATTTTTTTGAATGATTGCTGGAGTGGTCATGTATGGAGCATTTTAACATTTTGAATGTATATAATTTAAGTCAATTAATTTAAATTACTTAATATAAATTGTATAAAATAATATATATATATATATATATATGAATTAATTTATTTTATTATTTAATTATGGTCTTTTTATTGACATAAATCATGCATATTTAAGAATCATAAAATTATATACCGCTGATTGTATTAACCTAAGTTAATAGAATACTAGAAAAAATTTAATAGAGATTGAAGTAACAACTGTTAAACCATAAGAGTTCATAAGTTTTTTAACATCAAATATAGAGACAAAAAAGGCAAAAATATCTTTACCTTGTTTAAGTTTGAAGAAAGTTTCAATATCGTCTCCCATTACTTTTTATATTAATTTTATCTTCCATATTTAAAAAATTTCAATTTCTTCCTATAATTGCTAATAAAATTTACATTATTAACAAAATTAGTTGACTAGTTAAATATGCAACCATTAGAGGGTGCAAATATGGATATTATAGTGTCAACATACATATCTGGCCTACATTTCTCACCTGATAGGAAGAAAAAGACGGCTAGCGTCAGTAACTACAAAATGATTTTATTTTAGGTATATTAGGTGCCATGTTGGGTCAAATATCCTCTAGCAGTGACATGTATAATAAATTAGCTAATCAAGTTGATAATTTTGAAGATATTAATAATAAAGATGAAATTGAAAATTTTGGAAATCCAATTTGACAGAAAAATATGAGACGAAATTATAAAAAAAAAAGCCAAATAAAAAAAAAGATAATTTTGCCATTTTGCCAAGATAGAATAAACATTTTTATATTAGATCAAGATACAAGTATATATGTAAAATATAATACCTAAAACTCCTACGTTTCTTTATTTTATTTTTTTTTAAAAAAAAAATTCTACCCTTTTGAGCAGAATCCTTGAAGCCCTCTCCAGGAACAACTCTTGCCTTTTAAGAAAAACTCCTACACTTATTGACTTATTGTGTTTAATTGTTTTGGTAAATTACAACAAAGTCTCTTGATATTAGTAAAAAAGCCTCTAATGTTATTGTTTAAATTACAAATTTCTCTATTATTATTATTTTTAATATTATACTTATGTTTCTTCAATGTTTATTATTAAAATTTACTATAATACTACCGTAAAAGAACTCAATACTTTTTATTTATATTTTAAAAATAATCAATATTCTTCTAAAAGTTAAAATTCAATTAAATGATTGTATAAACTTAAATTGTATAACTTTTAAAAGTTATAGTATATTCATAATAAAATATGATTGAAAATAATATTAAAATCTATATAATAGACTAAAATAAATTCATCTCTAAACATTTAATGCACTAATTAATGATATAGTATTGCTTTAGAAAAATAAGATTTGTTAATAATGTGATTTTTATTTGATTACATGTTTAATACGTGAATTAAGATTGACTTGATTTTTGCTAATCAGTTGACTCAATTTTATTATTTGTCACCACCAATTTCTCCATCACATATTTTTTCCAAATTTGAATTTTGCGACATTTTATGCATGTAATCCAATAGTAAAATGAGCTAATTTTATTTGACTTTGACTTCTTTCCAAATTACAATAATTTCAAAAATAATGCACTTTCTTTTTATTAATTTTGACATGTGATAACATTTATACTAAAAGCGCTTAGATATTTGATAATCATAAAATTATTCAAAATAAAGAATTAAACATGTGTACAATTTTGATGTACAAATAAAAATTAGGAGCCATTTTCAAAATTCCTTTTATGTTATAGTTTTCTATTTAAACAAATTTAGTCGTGTAGAAGAAAGCAAGAATTTTGGATCGTTTTATTCTTTTTCTGCATGTACTTATATTCTCGTATAGTTATGGTAGCTTTGGAATAGCTTCTGGACATATTCCCTTCAAACCTCTGTGTGTGTGTATGTGTGTGTGTGTGTGTGTGTGTGTGTGTGTGTGTGTGTGTGTGTGTGTGTGTGTGTGTGTGTGTGTGTGTGTGTGTGTGTGTGTGTGTGTGTGTGTGTGTGTTTGTACCCAGACTCCCATTAAAGATGGTCATGACGAGATCAAAAATCAAGACTTTAGCTTTAGAAATGAATATTCTTGATAAAAAAACACTAGAAGAAATTCTGGATGGTCAGAAGATAATATTATTGTTATATTGTTACATCATTATGTTGCTTTATGATCATGATATTATATATGTTGATTTAGATGTTTGTTACTTTTAATATTTTCTCATAGGAAACAACATACCATGGCAACTATGGTTAGCATAAATACTGAACGCGGGTGGTTCTATAATTCCTATGTTCTCTTATGGTGATTGATTTTTCTGTGAGAACTATGGTGGAAAAACTTCATTAGTTATTCCACGGTGAGTAAATTATGACTTTTATGGCATTTATATTTTTATATTATTAATCTTGGATTTTCTAATTATTTCTATGTTCTTTATTTCATATTGTGATTTAGTTTTAAAATTAGAGTTGAATATAAGGGATTCCAAAGCAACTTTGAGTTTTATTGTTTTTGATTTGGAGGTATCAAAATTTTTGCAACATAGTGCTGTAGAGTTGTGTAACTTCATTTTTGCAGTAAGTTTATTATCATTTTTATTATGTAATCTCCCATCTAAATAATATACATATTTGTTAGTAAGTGCATTGATCAAAACACGTAGTTTCCTTTCCTTTTTACTTCAGCAATCTGGCAATATTAGTCAAACTCTCGAGAGGTTGGATAAGTTTTTTAGGAAGAGATTAGTTTTTTAGTGCAAATTATTTAGACAAATCTCAAGGGATAAAGTTCGGTTTATGTTGTCACCGCATTACCGAGGATGATCAGTTGACTAGTCAATGTTGTGCTCCCACTAATTCAAGCCAAGTATATTTCTGTTCCATTTTTTCTATTATTATTATTATTATTATTATTATTATTATTATTATTATTATTATTATATGTTCATATTTAAAACTCATATTGATGTTTTATTTTAGTATTCAACAAAGGATACGGAAACTCAAAGTGACAATGAATCTTTTAAGGTATTTTTTTTCCAATTTCTATAATTGAAAGAGTTCAATATGTTTACTGTTGTTTATTCATTTAGAATAGCTTTGATATTGTTCAATATGCTTAGGAGTTTAAAATTGGAACTAATTCAGAACAAACAATACCTGTCAAACAAGCATTGAATGAGCAAATTACCGATGCTGAGGACAATGACAATATAAATGTTCAATTGTTGTCAAATATAAGCAAAAGAATTAAGATTGAAGATGAGAATGCAAGAAAGGATCGTTTAGACAATAGTCCAATTGATTTGGCTGACAATATTTAGATAAAAAGCAAGTTTGCTAAATCTTTTGAAGTTGGGATCAATGTTGTTACAAGCGATGGTGGTGGGAAGATAGTGGCTAAGGAAAATAATTAGTGTCTTTGCTATATTGTTTTTTGATATGTTAAGTGGTTTGAGTTAAGAGTTGATGTCCTACTTTAGAGTATTGTTTAGGGTTAATGTTTGTTTTGAACATCTGTTAATATTTGTGCCATGAATTCTATTTAAATTGATCATGTTCTTCAAATTAAACGATTTGACTTTTTTTTTTTGCTTTAAATAAAGTCATATAAAAGTCACTAAACATAAACATATTAATAACATTATATAATATCTATTATATATATATATATATATATGAAAAAAGTATATTTCATGTCTCTAACGTTTATACCAATTTTTATTTATGCTCTTGAAGTTTGTTTTTGTCAACTATGTCTTACATGTTTTAGTTTTTGTCAGATATATCTTTTTTTTTAAATATTGTCAAATTAGTTGACGAAAAATGCTAATTGGGCTACCACGTGGCAAAAATATCTGTCACGTCACTTGCCATGTGTATTCAAAATATAAAAATACAAAAATACCCCTAATAATAATTATTTTTTTTGTAATTTTAGATTATAGATCCACGTGGCAAGTGTTGCGATTAATTTTTTTTGTCATGTGGTAGCTTAGTCAGTATTTTCTATTAACTAATTTGACGGTATTAAAAAATGGCATATCTGACAAAAACTGAAACATGTAGGACATATTTAACCAAAAATAAACTTTAGGAGTATAAGTGAAAATCAATGTAAATATTAGAGATATGAAGTATACTCTTGCCTATATATATATATATATATAATATAATATAATAGAAATTATATATTATATAATCCATAATGTACATACATAAAGTGTGGTTATACCTCAAATCTCTATGAAAAGAATTTTTTTATGTCTCAACAAAGTACAACTTTTAATTCATGTCTAGAAAAGTGGCACCTAGCATGACTAATGAAAATTTCACTTTTGGTTTCTCAAGGACATGTGCAAACCCAATTTACCCCCTTTCCAACAATATAATATTAAAATCTAATTAATTAATGATTATCACATCATTTCATCTTTCAAGTAGCATTCACTGTATAATATTCTTATATGTATTAATTCATATTTAATATGAATTCATTGTAGTGGAAACACGAATTCGTATGATCGCAAATAAATGAATAACAATTCATATTTAATGCAGAATATTAGAAATCTTCACAGATTTTCTCAACTTTGTGATTAATGCAATTAGTAATGGCTTATACCTGTGTAATAATTTGTTGCCTATTTCAAATTTTCAATTAATGTTTTCTTCCGTATTAAATGTAATTAATTTGATTAGCTAAAGAATATGTCAAGCGTGAGCCAAATTTTGTACAAAAAAAAAACAAATATGTACACATACCTCTTACGATAATCAAAAATTTTATTTTAGAATACTGTGTGAATATATTAATACTAATTCATATTTAATGCAAAATATTAGAAATCTTCACATATTTGTCAACTTTGTAATTAATGTAATTAGTAATGACTTATATATGCCAAATAATTTGTTTCTTATTCCAAATAATTTGTTTCTTATTCCAAATTTGCAATTAAATGTTTTCTTCTACATTAAATGTAGTTAAATGTCTATTACGGTAATAAAAAATTTTATTTTAGAACACAATGTGAATAAATTAATATTAATTCATATTTAATGTAAAATATTGAAAATATTTACAGATTTGTCAACCCTGTAATTAATGTAATTAGTAATGACTTATACATGCCTAATAATTTATTGCCTATTTCAAATTTCTAATTAAATGTTTTATCACATTAAATGTGATTAAATGTCTCTTACGATAATCGAAAATTCTATTTTAGAATATAGTGCGAATAAATTAATATTTAATACAGAATATTATAAATTATATTAGTTGATATGAGATTATTTCATTATGATATTTTATTGATTTCTTTTTCACAAATATGTTATACCATACAATCCAAAAAAGCAAGATATCTAGCCCACATAAATATTGAAAAATGTAATCAATCAAGGTTCAGAAAATATTGTTCAAATATATCAATAAGAGAAATGATAGAGTAACAACTACTTTCTATTAGAGATTTAAAAAAGATAGAAATAATGAAGAGAGAGATAAAATAAAAATATTTTATGATTGCAGATTTTTATCTCCTTGAGAAGCTGTTTGGAGAATGGGTTTGATATAGATTTCAGAGATCCACCAGTAGAAAGATTGAACTTTCATCTTTCGAATATGAAAACTATTATTTTCAATGATGATGGATCAATTGATTCAGTTGTTGAGAGAAATTTTTACAACATGACTATATTTATTGCTTGGTTTGAGGCAAATAAAAAATATGTTGAGGCAAAAACTCTAAAATATGCCGAGTTCCCAACGAAATTTATTTATAAAAAAAACCTTAAAAAATGGTCTCCTAGAAAAACTGGCTTCTCAATTGGAAAGTTGTACTACACTTCTCCTAAAAGTGTTGAAGTGCATTATCTTAGGACTTTGTTTAATGTAGTTAAATGTCCAACTTCTTTTGAAGATATTGGAACAGTTGATGAAGTTCTTCATCACATATTTAAGGATGCATGTTACGCTTTAGGCTTGATGATGACAAAGAATATGTTGATAAAATCATTGAAGTAAGTTAGTGGGCAACAACACAATACTTAAGAAGATTGTTTGCAACTCTATTATTATCAAATACAATTTCAATATCTAAATTTGTTTGGGACAAAACATGACAATTTTAATTTGATGATAAATTGTACAAACAAAAAACATTATCATGCCATAAAAGTAACAATGTTATAAGTTTTACGAAAATTATATTATAAACATAGAAAAAAATTTCTTTGTTATATCATTTTAATGTTTTGTTCTTATCATTTTTCATTTTGAAATATATTTGCAACTCACTGATGATCAATTGAGGATCTATGGTTTAATCAAGACTGAAAAGATACTCCAAAGTATTGAGAGATCTCAATGTATTTGCATCTATGTCATTTCTAAAGATAATCGAAAGTTATGAATATGGAAATAGGCTTATATATAAGGAGAAGTCATATGATTTATCTCTTTTAGAGAAAGAGCATATTAATTCAATTAAATTGTTAAATAGAGATCAGTTACAGGTATATACAAAAGTCATTGTTGTTGTTAATACAAACAATGTGGGTTTTTTTTTGGTATATGGATATGAAGGTACTGGAAAAATATTTTTGTGGAAAACATTATCAGTCACACTTATATCAAAAGGAATTATTGTCTTAAATGTTGCATCAAGTGAGATAACACTTCTTTTTCTTTTTAGTGGAAGAACCGTTCATTCTCGATTTTGCATTCCTTTACAAATTACTGAAGACTCAAGCTATAATATTAAACAAGGGAGTGATATTGTAATGCTTATTATCAAGACAAAATTAATTATATGTGATGAGGCACCCATGATGAATAAAATGTGTTATGAAGCTCTTATTAGAATTCTAAGGGATTTGATGAGATTTCCTAATAATCAGAGTTCTATTCAACCTTTTGGTGGCAAAGCCATTGTCTTTGATGAAGATTTAGACAAATATTGCCATTCATATAAAAAAAAGTAGATAAGAGATTGTGCTTTCCATAATTAATTCCTCTTACATTTGGAATCATTGCAAAGTTATACATTTAACTCAAAATATGCGACTCTAGATATTTGAAATAATAATTGATGTTGAAAAAGTCAAGTTATTTTCTAACTGGATCATTAGTGTTGCTGAAAAAGCTATGAATTATGAAAAATATTAGTGAGTCAACTATTGAAATTTCTGATGACTTACTAATCAAAGTTGTTGATGATCCTATATCTTCAATTATAAAAGGCATATATCCCGATCAAATCAACAATTTAAATAGTTTGAGTTACTTTAAAGAAATAAT
Source organism: Biancaea sappan (assembly GCA_037074585.1). Taxonomy (NCBI): domain Eukaryota; kingdom Viridiplantae; phylum Streptophyta; class Magnoliopsida; order Fabales; family Fabaceae; genus Biancaea; species Biancaea sappan. The sequence continues at coordinate 21,269,815 of CM073499.1, read as the reverse complement.
ACTCCTTGCTCTAAGGCTGAAAGATGTTGACACCATAAATGAATACATGTTATCATTACTTCCTAGAGAATAACAAGATTATTTAAATTCTGATAGCATCTATAAAATTGATGCAAATATAATGGACAATTTCTACACACAAAAATTTTTGAACAACATTAGATTGTTTGATGTTTCAAACCATAAACTAAAGTTGAAGACTGATGCTCCAATAATATTACTTAAAAATATTGACAAATCAATAGGTCTTTGTAACAGTAGTGGACTGATTGTATCTCGACTTGATAAGTATGTTATCGAAGCAATAATTATTTTTGAAAAAAATATTGGAGAAAAAGTTATGATTCTTAAGATGATAATTACTCCATCAGATTCAAGATTGCCTTTTCAACTTAGAAAACAATAATTTCCAATAACATTATATTTTACAATGACAATCAACAAAAATCAAGGTCAATCAATTTTAGTAATTGGTTTGTATCTAGCAAGCCAAATCTTTACACATGAAAAACTATATATGGGAGTTTCAAGAGTGAGAAGCAGAAATTGTTTAAAAATTTTTTATATTTGACTGTGATATCCCAAATTTTGAAACAGTACAGCAAACCTTCAAATTTAAAAAGGAATGTTTAAGGAATTAAAACTTTAAATTTTGGTTATTTTGAGACTTAACTTGCAATAGAAATTCAATGATAATAGATTTTGAGGGCTTATTTGAAAATTTCCTCATTTAGAATGAGAGTTATTTTTAATAAGAAACGTGAGATAAGAAATGATAAAAATAAATAAATAAATAAATTCTAAAAATTTGCGTAAAATTATAAATTTTATTATAATTTTTTAAGGAGTTAAGATAAATGAAATTATGAACAAATAAATAACTAGGTGAATTAGGAGAAATGAGCCACAAAGTATTTTTGATCAAGTATGAAAAAGAATTTTTATTATTAAATTAAGGACTAAATTGAAAGGGGAAAAGAATGGAGTGCAATCTTTCTATACTTTAATCAAAAGAAATTTGTTGGTAGCTCCTATAATCACACGTGTACTCCATCTCCTCCCTCTATCTTAACTGACTTTGATTCCTTAGATGGAAAAAGAAAACTTATTCAGTTAGCCTCCACAATCTTTTCTTCTTCTACGTAATAAACCCTAAGAGAAAGAAAGATTTCAGTTTCTTCACCATGAGACTCTTCTTCCTCCATTCACGTAAGCTCATCACCTTCTCCTCTATCTTTATTTCTTGCTAGCCAAACCGAGACACAAAGAGAAAGAGACAGAGATAGAGAGAGAGACAGAGAGACAGAGAGAGACAGAGAAATTTTGAGGAAGAGAGCTGTGAGCTTTCTCTTCTCCTTCTCCATTTTTCTGCATGTTAATCCGAGAGAGATAGAGCTCTTGAGTGAACCCAGCATGTAGAAACTCGAAGTTCTGGGTTTATAGGCAGTAGTTTGTGACACTAATGTTCTAGACCATAATTTTAAGAAAGGCTTGCTGCAAAAGAGGCTTGAAACCAGAAAAAATAGAGCAGTGACCAAACTCAAGGTAAAATCTGATATTTTCTTCCAAGTTAGTGGTTCTTTAATCTAGTTTTAGTTAGGGGTTGATCCAATATGTCTAAGCATAAGTTAGAAATTAAAGTATGAAGCTAAGTGTAGGAAAAACTAGTAAAAGAATGCAAAACAGAGCGTAGTTGACGTGAATAGTCATGGAAAATTGAAGAATTTGAAAAACTTCATTTTAATAGATGTTTTGCCTTGTTTTGGTTTGGAAATGATCAAATATGTCCCCAAAACATCTAAGGTGAAATTCTGGGTAGGTTTGGAAATCAAACTCATGAAGAAAGAACATATCATGCATGACAAAGACTAAAGTGAAAGAAATGAAATGTTTATAAGGGTTGATTTAATTTTAGAAAATAATATATTCTGGGACTAGGGACCTAGATAAAACTAAATATGACCTTAAATCATATAAAATGCAAAAGGAAAATTTGGACTAATGACCTAAGTGAATAAACATTATAGTTCTTAATAAGAAAATGAAATTTGAGATAAAATCTGATTTTAACTGAAATTATGGACTGTATAAAAGGGATCAAACTATAATTTAATTTCACATGAATGTATCAAATAAGAAAACTAATTTAATTAAATTAGTCTAAATTATTTTGTGAATATTATGATTTCTATATTTGTAGTGTATCAGCTTGATGTTATGCTAAATCAGGTTTCTATGAAATCAGTTGTTTCATAGTAGCTTGATAGTATTTATAATAATATATGTGTATAAGAACAATTTTGGCAATTGTATTTGCCTATGAAAAAGTTTATCTAAATTGTTTAATTTATTCATTTGTGGATGTTGAGGCATGTTGTGTATGAATATATGTTTTATGACATAAAATTTGATTTGTGGTGTATGTGCTTGTCAGCTTGTGCTTGTGATTGAGAAAGAAAGAAAAGGTATAGCGGTGCACCACGTGGGAAAAATTTACATGGAGCTATAAGGGTGGAGATTTACACTTGAAGCGATAAGGATGGATGCGACGAGAGCCGTGAGTAATGATCCAATGGTACCATGGACAACTCGGTTAGTACAGGAAACTATATGATTGAAATATTTATTTGATTGTTGTGTGCCTTTGTTTTGAATGTAGGTGATCCAACTTGACTTCCATGAATGGTGTGAGATTGATTGGAATGTGATACCTTTGAGGTTGCAATTGTCCTGGTTACGACTGAGCTTGATTACATGTATGTATGTGTGTGTGTAAATATCTGTATGTATAAAATTGTCATATACCCATTATGTTTTACTTGATGATATGGATGGCTATTGATGAATACTGAAAGAAATATAAAATGTACAAGTATGTTATATACTTAACAGAAATCTCTTTTGTTATTATTTATTAATTATATGTGTATGATAAATAGGCTTGGTAACAAACTTATTTGGAGTTTAGCGTCTTGCTCACTGAGTCTCTAACTCATTTGTATTATTTATTTTTCTTAAAATAGGCATATGATGGAGAATTTTTATGTAAGGAGTGAAGAAGCTATTTTGTAAGAACCCACTTGAATCTTGTCTCTGTATCTTTTATTTTAATGTTGAATAAAATATGGAAACCAGCAGGGGGTTAATCTGAGTCGCGTCTTTACAGTAGACACTGTCCTTAAGAAAATTATTCCGCGACCACAGCAAGAGTACTGCGTCTACAGAACTCCCTCTAGGATTAAACAGATTCCTCTGAGAAAACGTTCTCAGGCCACAGAACAGCAGAAAATGTAAAGAGACGTAACCCAAAAAGTGAGAGATGGAGAAGAGAGAGGCTCAGAATAGTTTCTGAGTTGGTGTGTCCAAGATGAGGGGGATGAGCCCTCCTTTTATAGTCGCTGAGGCAGACAAAAATATTTAATAAAATTAAAATTCGTTTATGAAAATTAATGGACAGTTACAAAAATTAATGGGCAGTTTCGAAAATTTAATAGGGAGTTTTTAAATATTTTAAATATATTTAAAATAAAGAAACATAAAACCGTCAGTCCTTAATTTTCTGACATTAATCCAAATTAATTTTTATAAGTGTAAAATTCGCCTCTGTTCAGGTAAGCTAAAATAAATTAAGTTAAAAAATATTTCTCCAGAGAAAAACTAAACTGGTCTGATTTATTGTATGCGCAGGGGGGGCAAATCGGATGATTTGCATTGCAGTAGCTTGAATCCATGTGGGCTTATGTGCACGAGAGCTCACCTCTTCCCAAGCTCTTTATTAGCCTACTAACACATGTTAGTATATAAACTCTCTTCCCCTCCTTGCTCCAAGTAATGTGGGACTTTTAGATTTCTCTTTTGAAATATTAAGCCTTTATAAGGCTATTTTCACAACAATCCCCCACATATTTCAAAAGATATTTAAAAACTTTTGGGTTACTTATATGGGTGTAGACGCATTAATCCAGTGTCTCTTTTTAGACTATAAACCAGATCTAGACCGATAAGATTTATCTCATAGAGTAGTCAGTGAAGCATATAGCTTCTATGAACCAACATAGTCTTAGTCGTAAGATAGTGACCTTAAGAGTCGCATCTCACCCCCACATTTCTGCTATTAACGTCGTTGTGCGTGTTATTTCGGTCGTGCGCGTGCCTGGAATTCATGAGTACTCTAGAGATTTTGCCACTATCTCATAGGAGCGGCCCCACTCCACACTCATATAGGTGACTTCATCAAGTGTATCTGCAATGAATACACCACCCTTAATGTAGGGCTATGAATATCATAAAGAGCTTGCGCTCAACCCACAAGTCAATGCATTCTAGCACTTTCACACTTAATACCATAGGAAACGGACTGAGAATATAATGCTAGCAGAATTAACAATCGACTTGTTATTATCCATATGAACCTCCTTCATGGGATCTCCAATCACAAAGGTTGGGTTCCCGCCGCTGTTAATTTCTTGTTGGCTTAAGTCTAATTCCCCTCGATGTCTTATTAATTACACTTCTACCCAGGGGTTTAGTCAAAGGATTGGCCAGATTTACTTCTTACCTTACAAAATCGATCGATATAATTCCATTCTTTAGCAATTGCTTAACCACATCGTGTCTCAAACGAATGTGTCTACTCTTACCATTATAAATTTTATTCTTTGCAATGGCTATTGCCGCTTGACAATCACAATGCAAAGACACAGATGGTGCTGGTTTCATACCTAAAGGTATGCACGCCAAGAAGTTTCTTAACCACTCAGCCTCACTACCAGCCAACTCCAGAGCTATAAACTCTGATTCCATGGTTGATCTAGCTATAAGGGTTTGTTTAGCTTACCTCCATGACACTGCTCCACCACCAAGGGTGAACACATATCCACTAGTGGATTTTGTCTCATCTGAATTAGAGATCCAGTTAGCATCACTGTATCCTTCTAATACAGCAAGAAATCCACTATACTCAATACCGTAACTTATGGTACCTTCAAATATCTCATAAGTTTCACAAGAGTACCCCAATGGTCTTCATTGGGATTGTGTGTATATCTGCTCAATCTACACACAGCATATGCTATGTCAGGACGAGTGAAGTTCATCAGATGCAACAGACTCCTAATGATCTGTGCATACTCTAACTGAGCAATAGGCTCACCCAAGTTTTTCTTCAGTTGAGTACTAGAATCATAAGGAGATAACACTGGTTTGTCATCAAAATGACCAAACCTTTTGAGTAACTTTTGAACATAGTGTTCCTGTGATAGTATAATACTATCACTTTTCCTTATGATTTGGACTCCCAAAATCACACTTGCTTCACCCAAGTCCTTCATATCAAAAGTTGATGCAAGAAAGTCTTTTGTCTTATATACTATATCCATGCTTGTACCAAAGATTAGCATGTCATCCACATACAAACTGATAACTACACAATCAGGATCAACTTTTTTTGTATACACACATCTATCTACTTCAACAGGAGTAAAGCCATCACAAATCAATTTATGATTTAATTTTTCATGTCATTGTTTGGGTGCTTGTTTTAATCCATATAACGATTTAAGAAGTTTACAAACTTTTCTTTCTTTACCTGGAAGAATACAACCTTCAGGTTGCTCCATGTAAATTTCTTCTTCTAAATCACCATTTAAAAATGCTGTTTTAACATCTATTTGATGAACATAGAGCTTATATACTGAGGCTAAAGCAATTAAAACTCTTATAGATGATATTCTAGTGACAGGAGCAAAAGTGTCAAAATAGTCAATGTTTTGTTTTTGAGTAAAACCTTTGGCTACTAATCTAGCTTTGAATTTATCAACCGACCCATCAGGGTTATATTTCTTTTTAAAAATCCATTTGCAGCTAATAGTTTTTGCTCATTTTGGTAAATCCACTAATTCCCAAGTTTTATTTTTTAGAATTGAATCTATTTTAATTTTAATTGCTTCTTTCCACAATTTTGCATAAGGAGATGCAACAGCCTCAGAAAAGGTTCTAGGTTCATCATCAATAGTGAAAGTAATGGTTGGAACCCAAGAGGGGGGGTGAATTGGGTTTTATAAATTTTTCACAAGAATTAATTGGAAGTTAAAATGATTTTCTGTAAAAGTACAATGCTTAGGATAATAAATACAATACAGAAAATCAATGTGCTGTCAAGATAAATAATTATAAAGATCAAGGAATTAAAGAATAGATATCAATATGCACAAATTAAACAGTAAGGGATAGAGAAAGCAAACTCGGAGATTTATACTGGTTCAGCTAATCCAAGCCTACATCCAGTTCTCAAGAGACCACTTGAGTATTTCCACTATAATTGCAAGTTTAATCCGGGTACTTGCAAACCACTACAACCACGCAAATTCGATCCGGGTATTTGCGAAACCACAATGGAGAATTTATGAATCCGGGCTCCTCCTCAACCCAAAGCAAGTTCTTCCAACACCGGTACTTGCGAACCTCAACTCAGAATAATATATGTGTTGATCAAAATCAACAATACAAAGAAACTCTCTCTAAAGAGTAGATGAAAACAAATGAAGCTCTAATAACTCTAATGATAGAGAATATGCAAGATTTGGCTCAAGAATGCTTTCCTTTCTCTCAAAGATGATAGAAGAAGTTAATATCACATTGTAGGACTTTGTTCTTGCTCAAAATCGTGTATCTAAGGTCATATATATAAGATTTTACAAAACTAGCCGTTATATAGCCGTTATAGTGCAGTCCAGATTTTGAGCTTTCTTTAAAAATTCATAACTCCCTCATTTGAACTCCGTTTTAAACAAATAATATACCGTTGGAAAGCTCTTGGAGTCTAGTTTCAAATGAGCCAAGTTTTACTCAAAAATTATTTTTCTTTTAAAAGATATAATCAAAATACTGACTATAGGTTAGAACAGAATAATTTTTTATTACAGTAAAATCAACTTTCAGTTTTTCAAACTATATTTTGAATAGTCATATATTTCTCATTTGGACTCCGTTTTGAATAAATAATATACCGTTGAAAAGATCTTTGAGTCTACTATCAAATGAGATTAAGATACTTGAAAAACCGATTTTTCATTTATGAGATATGATATAAGGAGTGACCAAAGGTCAAAAAATAACTTTTGTAAAACTTCATATCTCACTATCTTTTTGTTCAAAAATGCTTGAGCCAATGTATGCAAATCTAAATCATTGAGTTGCACAAATATACTAGCCTATATAAAATATACCTAATTTAAACACATAGGCTATCTTGATGCATCCAAGCTTCCAAGACTTCAAATCTTCTAATTCTTCATTTCTTGGAGCTTCATCCTTGCATGTTGTTTTCCTTGAGTGAAGCATGATATTGCTTTTCCTTGTTCTTCAATACAATCCTCACTCTTCTTGTTTTGAACCAACCTATAAAATATATCTTACTTGCAAACCCAATGGTTAGTTTAATAGCATGATTCAATATATGCAACATACATATTAAATAACATAATCATGCTTAAGTACTTGTAGCATATATATGATAATTAATCTTTATATATATCAATGCTACTATTCAAATACATTTGTCATCATCAAAACTTATGGCATATAGCCTTAGGGTCAACAAATAGCATATGTATAAAAATCATTTTCAAAAGAAGTTGTCTTTCTTTGTCGTTTGCTTCTTCTTAAATCCTCATGGACATTCTCATATGGATTTAAATTTTCAATTTCTAATTCTCTTTCATTGTTTTGCATTGATGTACTAGAAGCATTCATGTTTTTCAAAGGAAAAACATGTTCAAAAAATTTCACATTTTTTGTTTCAACAATAGTATCACAATCAAGCACATCACTTTTCAAAACAAGAAATCTATATGCAGAGCTATGTTCAGCATATCATATAAACACGCAATCAGATGTCTTAGATCCTAACTTCCTTTTCTTAGGATTAGGCAACATAACTTTTGCTAGACACCCCCACACTTTCATATACTTTAAATTAGGCTTATAGCCTTTCCACAACTCATAAGGTGTCTTACTAGTCTGTTTATAGGGAATCCTGTTTTGTATATGACAAGCAGACAGTAAAGCCTCTCCCCATAAGTTTTCAGGTGCAGACGAACTAACAAGCATAGCATTCATCATTTCTTTTAAAGTTCAGTTTTTCCTTTCTGCTACTCCGTTAGCCTCAGGTGAATAGGGAGGAGTAACCTTGTGAATTATTCCTTCTTTTTCACAATAATCATTAAAGACTATATATTCTCCTCCTCTATCAGATCTAATTCTTTTTATCCTTCTATTTAATTGATTTTCAACTTCTGCTTTATAAACTAGGAAAGAACTAAAGGCTTCATCTTTACTCTTAAGAAGATATACCTTAGTGTATCTAGAGAAGTCATCTATAAAGGTCACATAATACTTTTTGCCTCCTCTAGTCATAGTTTGTTTTAAGTCTCCTAGGTCTGTATGAATAAGACTTAGCAATTCTGTTTCTCTATGTATACTATGAAAAGGTTTCCTAGCTAACTTTGATTCAACACATGTTTCACACTTATCCATGTTCATGTTATTAAAACCACAAATTAGATTGGTTTCAAGCATTTTCTTAATATATGAAACACTAACATGTCCTAGTCTAGCATGCCATATTTCAACAGAATCAATCAAGTAAGCAGAAGATTCACCTTTTTCATTAGCAACATTCAGTACAAAAAGTCCTTGATTACAATAGCCTTTCCCCACAAAAACATTGTTCTTTGTCATTATGATCTTATCAGATTCAAATGACACTTTAACCCCTGCTTTTCCTAACAGAGCTACAAAAATTAAGTTAGCTCTAATATTAGGCATATGTAGAACATCATTTAATGCCCATGTTTTGCCTGATATGAGTTTGAGAAGAACCTTTCCTTTCCCAAGGACACTAGTGGTGCTAGAATCACCCAGATAAACATGTTCTTCTCCATCCTTGACTGGAGTGTAGGATGTAAAAGCATTTTTGTTTGCACAAATATGCCTGGTAGCCCCAGAGTCTACCACCCATTCTTTCACATTGGCAATCAGGAGAGCTTCAGAAATGACCGCAGCTATAACATCATCTCCTTCAACCAAGTTTGCACTTGACTTAGGAGGATTGTCATTTCTCAGTCTCCTTCTGCATTGGGCCGCATGATGTCCTTGTTTTCTACACACAAAGCAGTTACCTTTTTTCTTAAAGGCGGGGCTAGATGTTGACCCTAAGGCTTTATGCCATAAGTTTTGATGATGACAAATGTATTTGAATTGTAGCATTGATATATATAAAGGTTAATTATCATATACATGCTACAAGTATTTAAGCATGACTATGTTATTTAATGTGTAATGTCTTATACATTAATCATGCTATTTATCATGAATTGAACTAACCATTTGGTTTGTAAGTAAGATATATTTTATAGGTTGGTTCAAAATAAGAAGAGTGAGCATTGGATTGAAGAACAAGGAAAAGTAACATCATGCCTCACTCAAGGAAAGCAACATACAAGGACAAAGCTCCAAAAAATGAAGAATTAGAAGATTTGAAGTCTTGGAAGCTTGGATGCATCAAGATAGCCTATGTGTCTACATTAGGTATATTTTATATAGGCTAGTATATTTGTGCAACTCAATGATTTAGATTTGCATACATTGGCTCAAGCATTTTTGAACAAAAAGATAGTGAGATATGAAGTTTTACAAAAGTTATTTTTTGACCTTTGGTCACTCCTTATATCATATCTCATAAATGAAAAATCAGTTTTTCAAGTATATTAATCTCATTTGATAGTAGACTCAAAGATCTTTTCAACGGTATATTATTTATTCAAAACGGAGTCCAAATGAGAAATATATGACTATTTAAAATATAGTTTGAAAAACTGAAAGTTGATTTTACTGTAATCAAAAATTATTTTGTTCTGACCTATAGTCAGTATTTTGATTATATCTTTTAAAAGAAAAATAATTTTTGAGTAAAACTTGGCTCATTTGAAACTAGACTCCAAGAGCTTTCCAACGGTATATTATTTGTTTAAAACAGAGTTCAAATGAGGGAGTTATAAATTTTTAAAGAAAGCTCAAAATCTGGACTGCACTATAAGTGCTGTAACGGCTATATAACGGCTAGTTTTGTAAAATCTTATATATATGACCTTAGATACACGATTTTGAGCAAGAACAAAGTCCTACAATGTGATATTAACTTCTTCTATCATCTTTGAGAGAAAGGAAAGCATTCTTGAGCCAAATCTTGCATATTCTCTATCATTATAGTTATTAGAGCTTCATTTGTATTCATCTACTCTTTAAAGAGAGTTTCTTTGCATTGTTGATTTTGATCAACACATATATTATTCTGAGTTGAGGTTCGCAAGTACCGGTGTTGGAAGAACTTGCTTTGGGTTGAGGAGGAGCCCGGATTCATAAGTTCTCCATTGTGGTTTCGCAAATACCCGGATCGAATTTGCGTGGTTGTAGTGGTTTGCAAGTACCCGGATTAAACTTGCAATTATAGTGGAAATACTCAAGTGGTCTCTTGAGCACTGGATGTAGGCTTGGATTAGCTGAACCAGTATAAATCTCCGAGTTTGCTTTCTCTATCCCTTACTCTTTAATTTGTGCATATTGATATCTATTATTTAATTCCTTGATCTTTATAATTATTTATCTTGACAGCACATTGATTTTCTGTATTGTATTTATTATCCTAAGCATTGTACTTTTATAGAAAATCATTTTAATTTCCAATTAATTCTTGTGAAAAATTTATAAAACCCAATTCACCCCCCTCTTGGGTTCCAACCATTACTTTCATTAGATTCTCTAGGTTTGTAATCAGTTTTCTTGTTTTTACCTTTATTCTTACGACTAGATGTACCTTGCACCATGTTAGCTTTTGATGTCATTTCTTTAGCACTTGACGTTTTGGATTCATTCCTATTGGTATCCTCGATGATGACATGCTTTATTAGTTCCGAGAGCGGCAACTGTTTATGCTTATGTTTGAGTTGTTGCTTGTAGTCTTTCCAGTTTTCAGGCAGCTTCTCAATTAAGATTCCAGCAACGAACTCATCAGGCAGGTTGATCTTCTTGGCACGAAGGTCCTCCAACAACTTGTGGTATTCATTGATTTGGACTTTAATGTCCTTGTCATCCATCATTTTCCAACGGTAAAAGTGACCGATGACAAACTTCTGTTTGGTAGCATCTTTCGCAGTATATTTGAGAATCATAGATTCCCAAATTCTGTTTGCTTCCTTGTAGGTACAGTAGACATCAAAGAGTTCATTAGATAAAGTACTAATGATTGTGTCTCTACATACCTTATTAGCATAATTCCATATGTCAATTTTGGATTGGTCAGCAGTGGGCAGTGGATGAGCTTCTGTCAGCGCCGCAGCAACTCCATGCATGTCTAGGATAGTATAGATACGTTCTTGCCATCACCGGAAATTTTGACCGTTGAATATTTCAATTTTTGAAATATCTGGGAACGGTTTGGAGAAGGTGACAGGAGGCACAACGGGCATGGTGGCAGCAGGAACAACATCGGTTGGAACAGCAGAAGCAGCAGCGTTGGTTTCCATAATTTCCTTAAGATTGTTGAATAAAATATGGAAACCAGCAGGGGGTTAATTTGAGTCGCGTCTTTGCAGTAGACACTGTCCTTAAGAAAATTATTCCGCGACCACAGCAAGAGTACTGCGTCTACAGAACTCCCTCTAGGATTAAACAGATTCCTCTGAAAAAACGTTCTCAGGCCACAGAACAGTAGAAAATGTAAAGAGACGTAACCCAGAAAGTGAGAGAGGGAGAAGAGAGAGGCTCAGAATGGTTTCTGAGTTGGTGTGTCCAAGATGAGGGGGAGGAGCCCTCCTTTTATAGTCGCTGAGACAGACAAAAATATTTAATAAAATTAAAATTCGTTTATGAAAATTAATGGACAGTTTCAGAAATTAATGGGCAGTTTCAGAAATTTAATAGGGAGTTTTTGAATATTTTAAATATATTTAAAATAAATAAACATAAAACCGTCAGCCCTTAATTTTCTGACATTAATCCAAATTAATTTTCATAAGTGTAAAATTCGTCTCTGTTTAGGTAAGCTAAAATAAATTAAGTTAAAAAATATTTCTCCAGAGAAAAACTAAACCGGTTCAATTTATTGCATACGCAGGGGGGCAAATCGGATGATTTGCACTGCAGTAGCTTGAATCTATGTGGGCTTATGTGCGCGAGAGCCCACCTCTTCCCAAGCTCTTTATTAGCCTACTAACATATGTTAGTATATAAACTCTCTTCCCCTCCTTGCTCCAAGCAATGTGGGACTTTTAGATTTCTCTTTTGAAATATTAAACCTTTATAAGGCTATTTTCACAACATTTAATACTCTAGAGTTACTCCGTGATCGTATAGATAGCCTCGGATTGAGATTTCTATCATTTCAAGTTTGACACATAATGTATAAGAGTAAATTAATTGTATTAAAGATTTATTTTTTAAATATTTATTTATTTATTTAATTTATTTGTCATAATGTCACGACCCATTTTCTGGGCACATGACCGGCACAATGATGAATATCCCATCACGGTAAGCCTTTCGATAAATTCTACCCATGAGTTAAATTATCTATGTTATCAAAATAACAATTCCTTAATAAATATAAAGAAAATATATCAAATTTTCTTATCTGAAAATCATAGAGATGATTTGCATGTAATAATAGATTATCAATTTAAAATACATTATTATACTGACATACAAGCCAAATGCCAAACCCCTGACCTAGATGTCCTAGACGATTACAGAGCAACATAATCTATAACAATAGAAGGGCCTACCCGACAGCGGGAAGGTCCAAAGTGATACTCCTCTAGCGGATATTCTTCGCTGTCAACCTGATATGAACAAAAAAATTTGTACAGAGAGTGTGAGCTTTTAAAATCCGTGAGCGAATCGGCCTCGCGTTAATAAAATTCAAATACATCACCAGTCATGCAAGTATATTCGAAGGCTCATACTCAATCAATAGACATAGTTAGAAATTATATACAAGAAGATAAAAATTCATCCAATTCAACAAACGTTACTAGTATTCATCAATGGCAATATATCCCGGAGAGCGCATACAGGCCGGCTCACCAATTTTGTATATTTCCGCCATGACGCACAACCTCATCCTCTTAGCTAGGGCGCCTCACGGATTTATCACCAATCCGGGCTATATCCCTACTGAGGGAATCGTTGTCTCCACACTTATTGGTCAAGACACTCTTTCAAACGGGTTTTCCGCCTTGCCGTGAGAGGGGGTACTGTCCCGCTCAATCACAATCAATAGTACAGTATTTCATATCATAATCAGAAGCACAATATAATATTCATCCATATAACAGGTATAATATATAACTATATTATAGATTTATAAACCACAAATCAAGATAACAATTAATCTGTTTTTGAAAAAATTCAAACTTCACTTCATCATGAAATACTTGTTTCGTCTTATCCATACTTCTGGATTAATTATCTCATTAGATTCGTCATTCTGAATCCAATTTCCCCCTATGAATCTTGAGAGTGTCCTACGACATACTTTTTATCACCAATAATGCTAAAATTCTATTAAAACGGAGTCGTTTCACTCACATGGATTCCGTACGAATATCGCTTCTCTAAGTCGTTACAGACAAGAGTACACAGATGAATTTCAGTATTCCGCTATAGACATTTTCATCAAAGATTAGAGAAAACAAGTTAGGATTGTTTTCATACAGACACTGTTCATACATACGGTCACTATTCATATATACGGTCACTATTCATATGTACGGTCACTATTTATACATATGGATACTATTTATACGTACAGATATTGTTCATACATATGACACTATTCATATATACGGAGACTGTTTATACCAGAAATAGAGAATGCAATCTGTAAAAGAGTACACTAGGTAAGTTCCCAGGAAAGAGTGGAGGGTCACAATGGACACACTTAAAAACCAGGTCTTTCCTTAGCCAGAACTTTCCTAGACATGTATTCTTCACAGTTTACATCCTATTTCGGTAATCAGAAAATCAAAATAATATGTAAGCAGCTAAGGACAGTTTTTCTGATGTGGAAGATCAGCCAAAGCCGCAACTACAGAACATACTTAAAAAAATAACTTCTAAAATTTGAAAGACATAGAAAGGGCATAGTAGCCTTACCTAAACTGAAAAGGAAAGGCCCAAAATCTCAAACGCCTAGCATTGGAGTAAGAGAAACTTAAGGAGAGAAGAAGAGAAGTTGAAGGTGTGAGTTTAGAAGTGAAATGAAATGACCTATTTACAAGAACAGTCAACGGTACTATTTGTCACTATACGCTAATAAAATATTCATTTTACTATTTATAAAAATGACATTTCTAATAAAATATTTCACGTATTACTATGCAAAACGTGCGGGTTACTATTGAAACTTAAAGGGAAAACTATCATTTCACCTTAAACCTTTAAGTTTCTTTTTAAATCAGTCCTTTCACTTTAGTCCCTGAGGGTATTTTCACCCATAAAACGTCATTTTCTCCTACGAACTTCTTTCTAGTTTTCTCTTATGACCAAACCACATCTAGTACTTGACATTTCAATTGTATAAGTGAACAGAATCATATACGTAAATAGTATTATACATGTGAACAGTACCGTATACTAGCATAGTAACCATAGTTTGCAAATACGCATTTATTTTTTATGGGTATTACACATAATGAAATGTACATAAAAATATACATGGAAGTGTAATTATTGTATTTAGCTATTTATGAGTAATTAAAAGCCAATTCTCCTAAGATGAAACTTATTTTATTTGTTTATTTTAAAATATTATACATGATAGTTTGACAAAATAAATTAGGTTTCGAGGTGAGGTTAGATTTACTCTCGTGCCGATCACATGCTAGATGGAATGTGACATTGACAAAAATAGTAATCTTACCATAAGAACATCAAATGTATTATATAAAAAAAGCTTTTAATAACTTGTGCTAAAGTAAATAAATATATAAATTTGAACATATGTTATGTCTATATCTTGATGAAATACTCGTACATCGCATTGGTCGTCACACTAGTTTTCAATACTATATAAATATAGAAATGAACTCCTATTTATTTTCATATTAAATTTCCATGATCATCATGACAGCGTATATATTAATGCATAATCAATGTGTTTATCTTAATTTTATTACAATTGATGAAGATAAATGAATGATAATTTACTTAAATATCTAAATAAAAATATATACTTTTTATAAGAAAATAAAGATATAATTTAAGTATGACCATTTGTCCGAATTTTGTTTTTTAAATTTTATGTACTTTATAATCTTTTCACATAAAATTTTATCAAAATTGAAGTGACCTAGGTTTGAGCATGATAAAATTTTTTTATTATATAAAATATGATATATTACAAAGTAAGCCAATAACTTCGTGTGTAACAAGATTTTCTTCTATTCGCTTGTCAGTCGTTTGATATGTCATAAGATGATTAGCGTCATAGGGGTCTCAGATTTTCTTTTTAAAGGCCAGTGCAAGCTATTTGATGCACATTGGACGACTCACTGAACAAGAGCAAATCCATTCTTGTAGGGGAAGGGGGAGGAAATCATCAAACATATTACAATAAGAAACTTGTTTGTGGGAAAGAAGACAGAAAGATTTGATATTCTTTGC
Source organism: Biancaea sappan (assembly GCA_037074585.1). Lineage (NCBI taxonomy): Eukaryota > Viridiplantae > Streptophyta > Magnoliopsida > Fabales > Fabaceae > Biancaea > Biancaea sappan. Next base: position 21,254,095 of record CM073499.1, on the reverse strand, counting down.
ACTAGAGAGGTGAACTATATCCCTAATGATGCCTTCCATACTAAAATTTAAAAACAAGTTACATGGACAAACATTGAGAAATAACTATATCCCTAATGATGCCTTCCCTAATGAGCAAAGAATTTGTCTAAATTTAAATGCATTTTTTCGGTGTTATATCAAATAGCCCCCATTGTTGATATTACATCGGGCAAAAGAATTTTTGTAATGTAACAATAAACACTACAAAAATCAAAGCAATATTAAAAGTAATAAAAAATGTAATTCGATGACATAATATAGATGTAAAATCTTCAAACTACACCCTGATAAAAAGGTTCTTCATTTTTATTGAGAAATAACTCATTCAAGTAACGTCTGTAAATGTTTTTCTTTTTCTTTTTTTAAATAAAAAGACTTTTCTTTAAGAAACTAATGGTCTAATGCTCAAAAGAAGGAGAAAAATGAAAAAAAAAAATTGAGAAAAAATATATGCATAAAAAGATTAGGAGAAAACGGACAAAATTAGGAAGACAATAACGGAGATCTGCATCTTCGAAACCCGTAATTGCCCCTTCATTGTCCGCTTTATTAGAACATAATAATCCCATTTATTCACAATAAATTGAAGGGTGTTCCGGTCAATTCACGTCTAAGCTTGGACCTTCGAGGAGCGAGCCTAAACGCGATCTCAAATCTCTGACCCTTCCCTGCGATCAGATCCCCCTGAACCTCACCTTCTCCTCCGTTGAGGAGAAATTCGTTTGCCGTAATTGGAGATAGAGCACAGCCACATAATTCACCGAGTCAGCTCGCTGCCATTGTTGAAGCAAGTAGCGAGACTACCAATTCACTCGCGGAGCTCATTGGAAGATCGAAGACGAAGCGGTTGCGTCCTTCAATTTCAAGATCTCAAGTGTCTGTGAGTGAGAGCTCACCCCAGCTCTGGAATGGCTTCTTCGGAAGCCGATTCCCGTCTGAGTCAGGCCGTTGTTCCAGCACTTGAGAAAATCATCAAGAACGCTTCCTGGCGGAAGCACGCGAAGCTAGCTCATGAGTGCAAATCCGTCGTCGAAAGGCTCAATTTGTCTCAGAAGCAGGACTTGCCTGGCTCACCGACCGATACCGATCCCGAGAGTTCGGTGCCGGGTCCACTCCATGACGGTGGTTCTGTTGAGTACTCGCTTGGGGAGTCTGAATCAATTCTTAGCCCTCTGATCAATGCTGCCAACTCTGGGTTCTTGAAGATCGCTGATCCCGCTGTTGATGCTATCCAGAAATTGATCGCCCATGGTTACATACGCGGTGAGGCAGACCCCGGAGGTGGCGGCCCCGAGGCTAAGCTGTTGGCTAGTATGATTGAATCAGTGTGTAAATGCCACGATTTGGGAGACGATGCGATGGAATTGTTGGTGCTGAAGACGCTTTTATCTGCAGTAACGTCGATATCTTTGAGAATTCATGGTGATTGCTTGCTCCTCATTGTGAGGACATGTTACGATATATATCTGGGTAGTAAAAATGTGGTGAATCAGACGACAGCCAAGGCGTCTTTGGTTCAAATGTTAGTGATAGTATTTAGGAGAATGGAGGCGGATTCTTCCACCGTTCCAATTCAACCAATTGTAGTGGCTGAGCTAATGGAACCTGTGGAAAAATCCGATCTAGATAATTCAATGTTTGTGCAAGGTTTTATCACGAAAATTATGCAGGATATTGATGGGGTGTTAAACCCAGTGACGCCTAGTAAAATTTCTTTAAGTGGACATGATGGTGCATTTGAAACCACTACAGTGGAGACTACTAACCCTGCGGATTTGTTGGATTCCACGGACAAAGACATGCTGGATGCAAAATATTGGGAAATTAGTATGTATAAAACAGCTTTGGAGGGAAGGAAAGGTGAGTTGGTAGATGGGGAGGCCGAGAGAGATGATGATTTGGAAGTTCAGATCGGAAATAAGTTGCGGAGGGATGCCTTTTTGGTGTTTAGGGCACTTTGTAAATTATCTATGAAGACTCCCCCTAAGGAGGCTTCTATTGATCCGCATCTGATGAAGGGGAAGATTGTAGCTTTGGAGTTATTAAAGATTCTGCTGGAGAATGCTGGAGCTGTGTTCAGGACTAGTGAAAGGTATTTTTACTTCATCAGTGAATATGGACTTTGTTTTGGTTTTTGGGTTATCTCTCAATTTTCTTAAGCATTGTTTTGAGGCATTACAATCATGATGTGACTCATTTGAAGTTGCAAGGTATTTCCATTTCAAGCACCCAGCAAAAATAATAAACAATTGGATGAACCGATGAAGGAATGCATAATCAGGGAAATTTTTTCCGAAGTTCTTTTAAAATTCAGTAAACATTTTCTGATATGCCATATGCAACTCTAAAGCCCCCTTTGTCCTCCTATCTGTTGTTTCTTCAGTACTTAGTTGAGTAATTGATTAATTCATATAAAAATGCCCTTACTCACAAATTGCACAGTTCCATCTTTTGCTTTTATATTTTTCAGTGTATATAGACTATTGTTCTGCTGTGATGTTTAGTATTTTATTCTTGTATCTTAAATGTGGAATGGACCCTTCCTTTGTTTTCTTTTTTGGTGGTTCTCACTGATGAAAGGTGAGATAATTCTTTCTCTACTCTGTATGATAAAGAGTACTATTAATATTTGCATTTACTTGTGATGCAGATTTTTAGGTGCCATCAAGCAGTACTTATGTTTATCATTGTTGAAGAACAGTGCTTCAACTCTTATGATTGTTTTTCAGTTATCTTGCTCCATTTTCATCAGTCTTGTTTCAAGATTTAGAAGTGGACTGAAAGCAGAAATTGGTGTTTTTTTCCCTATGATTGTCTTAAGGGTTCTGGAAAATGTAGCTCAACCTAATTTTCAGCAAAAGATGATTGTGCTTCGTTTTCTAGAGAGGCTGTGTGTTGATTCACAGATATTGGTGGACATATTTATCAACTACGACTGTGATGTCAATTCATCAAACATATTTGAGAGGTGTGCTATTTTTTTTAATTTAATTTACTTTTTGTATTATATTTTGATATTGTATGTCTAGTAGCATTGCATAATTCCGCACTGTTTCTGTTGGCATTGGTGTGGCTTACTGGCTTTCACTTAATAGACGAAGTTTTTTCTGTTTAATTGTTCTGATCCTTGCAGGATGGTCAATGGACTTCTTAAAACTGCCCAAGGTGTTCCTCCTGGTGTAGCAACTTCACTTTTGCCACCTCAAGAGGCAACACTAAAATTTGAAGCCATGAAATGCTTGGTTGCTGTTTTAAGATCAATGGGAGACTGGATGAACAGACAGTTGCGCATTCCAGATCCCCATTCAACCAAGAAAATTGAAGCAGCTGATAACAACCATGAAGTTGGAAGTCTTCCCATGGCAAATGGGAATGGAGAAGAGCCTGTTGAAGGATCAGAGACTCATTCTGAAACCTCTAGTGAAGCTTCTGATGTCTCAACCATTGAGCAACGCCGTGCGTACAAATTGGAACTCCAGGTAAGTGAGTGCCTAAGGTTTTGACAAGCAATTATATCCCTGTTTCTGCTTTAGCTTTGAATCATCCTTGAAGCTAATGCTAAATTTGTGGCAGGAAGGTATATCTCTTTTTAATAGGAAACCTAAGAAAGGAATTGAATTCCTTATCAATGCTAACAAGGTAGGTAAGTCACCAGAGGATATAGCTTCTTTCTTGAAAGATGCTTCTGGGTTGAACAAGACTTTGATTGGTGACTATCTGGGAGAAAGGGAAGAATTACCCTTGAAGGTAATGCATGCATATGCTGATTCTTTTGATTTTCAAGGGATGGAGTTTGATGAGGCAATCAGGGTCTTTCTTCAAGGCTTTAGACTTCCTGGTGAGGCACAGAAAATTGATCGAATTATGGAGAAGTTTGCTGAACGGTATTGCAAATGTAACCCTAAGGTCTTCTCTAGTGCTGACACAGCCTATGTCCTTGCTTATTCTGTGATATTGCTTAATACCGATTCTCACAATCCTATGGTGAAAAACAAGGTGTGTTCAGATAATCCTCTATATTGATGTTCATATGATTATTATAGAAATAATCCTATATGTATATATTCTTACACCATTGTGTCATACAGATGTCTGCTGATGATTTCATAAGAAACAATCGTGGTATAGATGATGGAAAAGATCTACCAGAGGAATACTTGAGGTCATTGTTTGAAAGAATATCTAAAAATGAGATCAAAATGAAGGATGACAACCTGGCTCCCCAACAAAGGCAGGCTGTGAACCCTAACAGACTTTTAGGTTTGGATAGTATCTTGAATATTGTGATCCGTAAGCGTGGGGAAGACAATATGGAAACCAGTGATGATCTTATCAGACACATGCAAGAACAATTCAAGGAAAAAGCTCGCAAGTCTGAGTATGTTCACCCATACTTTTCCATTCCCTAGAAGGGAATCTTTACTGTTCTAATTCTTTCCCTAGGTCTTGCACACCATTTAATCCATTCTTTTCTTGTTGCGAAGTATCTTCTGTTGCCAATTTTATTTTATTTTTTTTCAACTTCAGCCTGTTTATGGCTCCTTCAAGTTTTATGAGTATTCAAATGTTGCTTTAGATGGGCACTATTTTTTTTTTTTTTGAAGCATTTTGTATGAATATGAAACATTCAATGTATTTTTTTGACCTTTTTATTTACTTTTATGCCAAATATAGTGATTTTTTAGAATTTTGAAGTTCACATATTCTAGTTTATTGCTGTTTCTTTTAAATTTTAGAAATAGAAAAACAAAAAGTTCCTAAATTTCCTTCTTTATTTGTATCTTTTTTGGAATTTGTAGGTCAGTCTATTATGCAGCTACAGATGTGGTGATCCTCAGATTTATGATTGAGGTATGCTGGGCGCCAATGTTAGCTGCCTTCAGTGTTCCTCTTGATCAAAGTGATGATGAAGTTGTAATAGCTCTCTGTCTTGAAGGTTTTCGCTATGCTATTCATGTAACTTCTGTAATGTCCATGAAGACTCATAGAGATGCTTTTGTGACCTCATTAGCCAAGTTTACCTCTCTGCATTCCCCTGCTGATATCAAACAGAAAAACATAGATGCTATCAAGGTTGGTAAACTTTTAACCTAGGCTTATGCACAATGTATGAAGCTGGAGTTAATTATTAAACAGTGGTTCTTCCTGTGCTTTATGTTTCTTTGCACTCTATAATTAGTGCTTCATTTCAAGATGCATGATGAGTTAATATGATTGTGCTTCCATGACTTCAAGTCCATTTACTTCTGTTTTAAAATGTTTGTTTAAATTTGCTTATCGTTTTTCATTATTATCCTTGATCAAAAGAGTATCTTTTTTTTTTTTTTGTGGGTACAAGTATCTTTTGGTGATCACATGATTGTACTTATAAATTGTGTCAAGGATCGTTTCAGTAAATATTTATGCCATGTTCTTGTTTCAAAATGGATCTTCTTCTCAATCCTATCTAAAAGCTACAATAACTGCAAACATTTTCACCGACACATACCAACAAAAAACAAGGCTGACCTATCTAATGAATACTTTTTGATGAAGTCTCCACATATTTGGCAAAAACAAATCTAGGTGCAATATCTGCAGACACATTACAGGCCCTTCAAATATGGAAACTAATTTGTTCTTGTTACTTAAATTAAATGATAATTTGTTGTGGATGACTTTGGATTTTACATCTGGATTGTTGATAGGCTATCGTTACCATTGCCGATGAGGATGGGAATTACTTACAAGAAGCCTGGGAACATATCTTGACATGTGTTTCCCGGTTTGAGCATTTACATCTTCTTGGAGAGGGGGCCCCACCAGATGCCACATTCTTCGCCTTTCCTCAGAATGATTCCGAAAAAGCAAAGCAAGCAAAGTCAACCACTCTTCCTGTTCTGAAGAAGAAGGGACCTGGGAGGATGCAGTATGCAGCTGCCTCAGTGATGCGGGGTTCATATGATAGTGCTGGTATTGGAAGTAACACTTCTGGAGTCACATCAGAACAGATGAACAATCTAGTTTCTAATTTGAACATGTTGGAACAAGTTGGAAGCTCGGAAATGAACCGAATATTCACTCGGAGTCAGAAGTTAAATAGTGAGGCCATAATTGATTTTGTGAAGGCTCTTTGCAAAGTCTCCATGGAGGAACTGAGATCCCCATCTGATCCCAGGGTTTTCAGTCTTACGAAGATAGTTGAGATTGCGTATGTATTATTGTTTGCTATCTAAATTTAATGCATTTTCCCACTTAATCTTAGTTCGTTTCTCGTGGGATAAGGTATTGAGATATTTGGTACCGAGCAAGAAAACAAAGCTAATTGCACTATGGCTCCATGGTCTTTGAGGCAGTTGCTATGCCCCTCTGATTAACAAATTTAGCACTTTGCTGATCTGGTTCTCTGTATTTGGCACATTGTCCTCATTACATCAAATCTTTTATGTAAAAGTCTATCTGGGTTGGGCAAATTGGTCTAGTTTTCCTGCTCAACTATGGTGAATGTCACATGGGGTACATTGTGAACCAGCTGGTCAATGCTTAATTTCATAAGAGGGCTATTGTAATTGCTCCCAAAGATCAAGGTGTGAAAGTGCAATTTTAAAACCAAATAAGTGAAGTTGGGGCTGGAGGTTGGGTATGTTATTTTTGCATTTTATGGTTCGTTGATGTTTATTCATTTCTGTTCAATTTTGTGTTGTTTGACATGATTGTTGTGTAACAACAGGCACTATAATATGAACCGCATCAGGCTTGTGTGGTCTAGCATCTGGCACGTTCTCTCTGATTTTTTTGTAAACATTGGATGTTCTGGAAACCTTTCAATTGCAATTTTTGCAATGGATTCTTTGCGTCAGTTGTCAATGAAATTCCTAGAGAGGGAAGAATTGGCTAATTATAATTTTCAAAATGAATTTATGAAGCCTTTTGTCATTGTTATGCGAAAGAGTAGCGCTGTTGAAATTAGAGAACTGATTATCAGATGTGTATCTCAAATGGTTTTATCTCGTGTCAACAATGTCAAATCAGGATGGAAGAGCATGTTCATGGTAAACTGATCAATCCCTGTTGTCTAAAGAGAACATCAATTCCCCCCCCCCCCCTCTTTTTTTTTTTTTTTGGTTTTAATGTCATCTGCTTAAGAATATCTTTTTTTCACTTATTGCTTGTGGACTTGATTTCAGGTATTCACAACCGCAGCTTATGATGACCACAAAAACATTGTACTTTTAGCTTTTGAAATAATTGAGAAGATTATTCGAGATTACTTTCCTTACATCACTGAGACTGAAACGACCACCTTCACAGATTGTGTGAATTGTCTCATTGCATTCACCAATAGTAGATTTAACAAAGAGATTAGCCTAAATGCCATTGCTTTTCTCCGATTTTGTGCAACAAAATTGGCAGAAGGAGACCTTGGTGCTTCATCCAGGAATAAGGACAAGGAAGCTTCTGGAAAGATTTCATCTCCTTCACCTCGAACAGGAAAAGAGGGGAAACAAGATATTGGAGAGGTGACTGACAGGGATGATCATCTCTATTTTTGGTTTCCTTTATTGGCTGGTGAGTTCACTGTATTTAGTATATTTTGGACATGACTTTGAGCAAAATTAGTTATTTTGAACTTGAACTTAATTATTCGTTGTTGTATATTTTGTGCAGGCTTGTCTGAACTTAGCTTTGATCCTAGACCTGAGATAAGGAAGAGTGCCTTGCAAGTGTTGTTTGAAACCTTGCGTAACCATGGTCATCTCTTTTCACTGCCATTGTGGGAAAAGGTATTTGAATCAGTCCTATTTCCCATATTCGACTATGTGCGCCATGCTATTGATCCTTCGGGGAATAGCATACTGGGAAGTGAAGTTGAGGCTGAAGGTGAGCTTGATCAAGATGCATGGCTTTATGAGACATGCACATTGGCCCTCCAATTGGTGGTAGATCTTTTTGTCAAATTTTATAATACAGTCAATCCCCTTTTGAAAAAGGTGCTGATGCTCCTGGTAAGCTTTATAAAGCGTCCTCATCAAAGCCTAGCTGGCATTGGTATTGCTGCTTTTGTTCGTTTGATGAGTAATGCCGGGGAGTTATTTTCCGACGAAAAGTGGTTAGAAGTGGTTTTGTCTCTGAAAGGAGCAGCAAATGCAACAATTCCTGACTTTTCATTCCTTGACAATGGAGACTTATTGGTTAGAAATCATGAACACACTTCAAGTGCTGATGAATATAATGAGGAACATGCTGAGTCTGGCTCTCCTGATGATAATTCTGATAGCCAGAGGACTCGTCAGCTTTATGCATATTTATCAGATGCAAAATGCCGAGCGGCTGTTCAACTTTTACTGATTCAGGTAGACTCTTATCCTGTTGCACCAAACATTTTTTAAAACTCTATAGGGAAAAGAAAAATACATAATATGGATCTGTGCATTCATGGAAATTTGATCAATATCTTTGTATGTTTGATCTTATTAATTACTCTAATTTGGCTCCACTAAAGTTGTTATACCCTGAGGAATATATACTAGCACACTTTGTTTCAATACATATTAATGTACGCTGACAAACACAATCATGCCTGCCAGCAAAAAGGCATGCATGTGTTTATTGGAAAAGGATGCTAATTCTTAGTAAAATTGGCAGGCGGTGATGGAGATCTATAACATGTATCGATCTCACTTTTCAGCAAAGAACATGCTAGTACTATTTGATGCTTTACATGATGTGGCATTACATGCTCATAAGATTAACAGCAATACCGTTTTACGTTCAAAGCTTCAAGAGTTTGGTTCTATGACCCAAATGCAAGATCCGCCACTTTTACGCCTTGAGAATGAGTCATATCAAATATGCCTTACATTTTTACAGAACCTTATTGAGGACAGGCCTTCTGGTTATGAGGAGACTGATGTTGAAAATCATCTTTTTCGGCTTTGTCTCGAGGTCTTGGAATTTTACATTGAGATTGCAGGTTTTAAACAAACATCTGAATCCTCTGGTGGTAGACAGCCACATTGGTTAATTCCTTCTGGCTCTGGGAAGCGGAGAGAATTAGCTGCACGTGCACCGCTTGTTGTGGCTACTCTTCAGGCTATTTGTAGTTTGGGAGATGTTTCTTTTGAGAAGAACCTGGCTCATTTTTTCCCTATTATCTCAAACTTGATAAGTTGCGAACATGGATCAAATGAGGTCCAGGTAGCTCTCAGTGATATGCTTAGTTTATCAGTTGGTCCTGTTTTGCTACGTGCAAGTTGATCTTGGGTAAGATTGACCCTGCATATTAAGATGTAGGATATTTTTGGCTAATATTTTGTTTATATTTTTCTTCTCCCTCCTTTGCATTCGATTACTTTGTCAGAAATATAGTTTGATTAGTGTATGAAAAGTTGTTAGTGGTTTTCTTTTAGCTGTACCTTCCAGATCTTCTGTATTTAGAACCCTAGCTTTTCCAATCTGAATCGATCTGTATTGACACAGGTGCTTAATGTTGTATGCTTACTTTTCCCTCATTTTTGACCTTGAGCTTTGTTGTACTATTCTTACTGAAATGATGCTTATAAAGGATTGAGATTTTTCTCCATATATTCGATTTTCTGAGTAGTGATGCAAAAAATGGTTTTATGTTGTTATGCTTTCTTTTCGCCATTTTGATGTATGACTTTGCTGAACTATCCTTCCTGTAAAATGATGCTTATAAAGCTTGAGTTTTTTTTTTCCTTGATATTTTGATTATTTGCTGGGTAGTGATACAAAACTTGTAATACACGTGCCTTAAATTGACATGTAAACTGATTTTTTTTTTAAATTTTTTTTAATGGTGGGTTTAGTATTATATATAGTTTGTATATTAGAATTGTGGAACTCATGATCAAGGTCATGCTGTGTTTACTGGTTCAGATAGGCTGCTGTAAACTGTTGGTACAACAATATAAAGCTAAAAAGGATTTTGCTTGGGTGGGCTTTGCCTATCAAGTTGATTGCTGACTTTATTTATAAATGGGTGAGAGTTGATTTTTTTGTTTTTAAAATCCAAATAGAGTGACATCTTTTAAATCATATGCGGTAAATATTGATTGATAAGTTTATTGAGTTAAACTTATACAAAATGGTTAATCAATAAAATTACCTTGTTTAAGTTTCCATGCGAATATAACCTTTGCCAAAAAAGATCACACATTGAGATACATGGTTAAACTACCCATGGAATGTCCAAATTATTTGAAAAATAGGCTTAATCAAGGTATTAGAAATAAAAACCAAAAGAACGTCTCTAAGATGGCTGTGTAGTTATTCACAAAATCCTAGAAGCAACCATGAACACAAACAAACTTTGCTATTGATTCATATGCTGCAGTCCTGCTGATACCACAAAGCAAATAAATTTTAGCCCTGCGAAAGTGAAATATGACGGCAACTTAGCGACTTGTGATTTATGTCTCTTGCCACATGTCTGTCAAAGTGGATCCGTTACTTATTTTTAAAGACAAATAATATGCTGGTCTTTTTATAAATTATTAAATTTAAAATTTAATAATTAACATTTCACGTGGTGATTTTTAAAAAAAAAATTATTAAAACTTGAGCTTTAAAAGACAAGCATGTTACTTCAACCATCAAACAAGACCTAATCAAAATTCAAATTAAAAACGGGAATGAAAGCTGTCCAGTTAGAGATAAATTTCCTTAAAAACTCAAATTCATTTAGAGAACTCTTTTTCCATCTTTCTCTTATTGAACCATATCAATTTCCTTAAAGAATTGAGCAATTAAAATTATTCAATCCGAATTCATCCATTTCTATAGCTGTATAAATTCTATTTAACCAATTCTAATTCAACCGATTCCAACTAAAGGCCAATATTTTAACAACATAGATATACACATACTGCAGAATCAGATCTATTTATTTGGATTGTTAGATATTTACTTTGTAAATATAGGTGCAGCGAAACCGACTCTTTATTAATAATTTATTTATTTATTTTTAATTTCTCATTCAATTAGATTTTCTAACTTTAATTTTAATGTGATATTATATTAGACATGCCTATTTTTATGGTGAAAATTAAATGAATGTAAATTTTTTAATATTGAAATAAACATTTCTTTAAAAAATATCCAGTCGAATCCGTTGAATTGAATTTGTTCAATAAATATTATTTTAATTATTAATTAATTTTTTAATTATTCATCTTTATCGATTCGACTAAATCAGAGCCGATTAACATTCCTATCCAATTTGCTTGTTCCAATGATTGCATGAGATGGAATTAACGGCCTCAAGCAACCCAAGTTTTGTCAAAACTAAGTGCTCGGCCTTTTTAATTGAATGAAATTTAACCACACAAGTTGACAAAAGCAGGTTTCTCACAAAGTTACGCAAACAAAATTCCTATTCACTTCTTCACCCATCAACTCCATTCCTTCCACCTCCTTCAGCTATGCTTAAACCTTTCACAGCTTTCTTCTCCTTCCTCCTCAATCACAACCCAATACGACGAAGAAGAAGACCCAACAGATTATTCTCTTCCAACTCCATCAACGATTCTCCAGTCTCTTCCTCTTTCATGCACATGGGTGTGTCAAACCAGTTCAAGCAAGTCTTCAACCTCATTGACACCAACGGCGACGGCAAGATATCCGCCCCGGAGCTCACCGACCTCCTCGTGTGCCTCGGACACGCCAAGAGGGGCTGCGCCGCAGCGACGGAAGCCGAAGGGATGGTGAGAGTGTTGGACTTCAACGGGGACGGCTTCGTGGACTTGCAGGAGTTCATGGTGGTCATGTCAGAGGCCAAACATAATGGAATTAGTGAACGTGAGAAGGAAGAAGAAGAACTGATGGATGCGTTCTCGATGTTTGATAGAGATAGGAATGGTCTGATATCGGCCAGGGAATTGAGGAGAGTGATGGTGAATCTGGGGTGTCATGACTGCAGCATCAGAGACTGCAAGAGGATGATCAAAGGGGTTGATCAGAACGGCGATGGATTTGTGGATTTTGATGAGTTTCGGTCCATGATGAGATCATCAACTTCTAGTGGAGTTGCCAATGTTTGAAGATAAATTGGGAAAATTGAGCAATATGGGTTAGTGGTTTTTTCCTTTTTTCTCCTTTGACTAAACTACAGCTTTAGTCAGATTATCACTGTTTCCATATAGTTTTGACTAAAATATTATTGGGGTCTTTCACATATGCTTTTTTTTTTTTTTAAATTTAGTTCTTTATAGATTTTCATTCTCATTTTGATTCCTTACAAATTGATATGTTATAAATTTCATTCTTAAAAAATTTTTATTCTTAATTTAATCTCTCATAGATTGATATGTTATTAATTTAGTCTCTCACTTATTTTCATTCTCAGTTTGATCCCTCAAAAATTGATATATTATCAATTTAATCCTTTTTTGTTGGCTATAATAATTTTTGATAGTCACAACTTTTGATGAAAGGAGTAAATTGATAACATATAAATTTACGAGGGACCAGATTGAAAATAAAAATATGTGAGAGACTAAATTAATAATATATTAATTTGTGAGAAAACATAATAAGAATGAAAATTTATGAGGGATTGAAGTGATAACATATCAATCTATAAAGGAGTAAATTAAAAATAAAAATTTATGAGGAATTAACTTAAAAAAAAAAGTATCCATGAGGGATCAAAATGATGTTTTGGTCATTTAGTTTTTAAAAGATATTTGTTTTAATTTCGTCTCTTTTTTATCAAAATACCTTTTGGTAACTATAAAAAGTGAAATTTAGTAACAATAAATTCATAATTTGACAACAGAAAAGACTAAATTAAAATAATTATAAATTTTTAAAATTAAATTGTGATAATTAAACTAAATTAAGATAATTATAACATTCTGGTTAAATAAATATTTTTTTTGGTTGTATAGTTCTTTTACTCGTGCGATCCATATAGCCGACCTCACTTAGTGGGATAAGGTTTTGTTGTTGTTATTGTATAGTTCTTTTACTGTTTCTGTTTATTTCAAGTGTAATTCATGGGCCTCGGAGTCTCAAATTAAAAGAGGAAAGAGATTGAACAAAAGAATTTGCTTCTGGATAGCAGCTACCATATTTTAGTGGAGATTTACCGTACTTGTGATCAAGAAACGACTTTCCGAACCAACGTGTGGTCTTATTTTTTGTCCCATTAAAAAAAGTATATTTGATAAATATGCTATTAATTATGAATAAGCATCTAATTTTTTGCCCCTCATAATTTTGCCCCTAATCTTCATCCTCTCTCTCTCTCTCTCTCTCTCCATTGACCTTCTCCCTCCTATCATAACCCCCTAGAATGTTGGTATACATGAATCCAGGATTCTTTCATAAACCCAACAAATACCAACTTCTGCTGCTCATCTCAAAGACTCAGAACTTTACCAATATCCGAATCATAGATATAATTTTAATAGTTGCGATTGTAGTAAAACTTGAATATAAAATTTGTGTATTTTAAAAGAGTAAAATTAGTTTCACATCGACCAAAATATATGAGAGATCATGAGGTCTTATAAATGAACATGCTATAATGAGCTCATAAAAAGTTAATGGAAGAGGTGGGGCCGCATGCTCATATCATCAGGCCAATGCAATGCAAATTGGAAGCTTGCTCCCCTTGCACGCAAGATATGTTGACTGGGCTTAGTTTTACTTTTTCTAAAAACAAAAATGGTTTTAATTTAATTATTTCTATGCCCATCTGAATAGGTAAGAATTATATCAGTTACAAATTGATTTGAGTCAGTTTCAGAATTCAAGTGACTGTTTTCAGTTACAGAATTCAATTGACTGTTTCAAAATTATTTAATTTGTTTTAAATCATTTCATTATCTGTAACTGACTATTTACCTTATCAGATAAGTTATACAATTTCACAACTACAAAAGACAGTTTTTTCTTCAGACTTGATACTAGACGTTGTAGTCTACCTCACATGTTTTGTTTTTCTCTGTTTTCCTAACTCAAATAGAAAATAAACTGGGTTGCTCTTCTATTTCTTTATGCTATTTTGTTCCCTGAGGAAAACTCAAAAGAATCTGTTTTATCCTGAGGAAGTTTTTGTAATCATGAAATGATTTCTTAAGGACAATGTCCTATCTTAACACGTCTTAGATTTCGTTGGACGTCAATATTTACAACAATCTTAAGGAATGATGAATTCTGACGCTGTCACAGTGAAACTTGGAATTAGCGCTCCCGCTGCTTGGACCGTTGTTCAACAAACCTTAACACAAGTTGTGTCAATCATGCCTTCTGTTGCATTCTCTAAGCCCTTCCCAAACAAATCAAAAATCAAGGTGTTCAACAGTCAAAACGTTCGAAGGTGGCAAGAACATGTTTACACAATCCTTGACATGCATGTGGTTGTTGCAGCATTGACATAGTCTAAACCTCTGCCTACTGATGATCTAACCCGACCTGAAGGCTAGACTCATTCTAACAAGGTATGTAGGCACATCATTATTAGCACTTTGTCTAATGATCTCTTTGATGATTACTATACCTACAAGGAGGCGAACAAGATTTGGGAGTCAATGATTCTTAAATACACTACAGAGGATGCCAGAAAGTAGAAATTCATCATCAGAAACTATTACAAGTGGGAAATGACGGAGGACAAGGACATCATGGGTGTTGGTAGATTTACCACCAAGAGCAAAAACCATTCGCTGTAAATGAGTTTTCAAAACCTAGATTTGTCAATCGATAAATATAAAGCTAAATTAGTAGCCAAAGGTTATACACAAAAACTAAATATTGATTATTTTGATACTTTTGCTCTTGTCACCATAATATCTTCTATAAAAGTCTTAATTGCTTTAGCCTCAATATATAAGCTCTATGTTCATCAAATAGATGTCAAAACAATATTTTTAAATGGTGATGTAGAGAAAAAAATCTATGTTACAAATTGAAGGTTGCATTCTTCCTGTGAAAAAAATATAAATTTTGTAAACTTCTTAAATCCTTATATGGACTAAAACAAGCACCTAAACAATGACATGAAAAATTAAAATCATGTTTTGATTTGTGATGGATTTATTTCTGTTGAAGTAGACAAATGTGTGTATACAAAAGTAATTGAGGGTGATTGTGTGACTATTTGTTTATATATGGATGATATGCTTATTTTTTGGTACTAGCATGAATGTGATACATAAAAAGTTTCCTTGCATCTAACTTTGACATGAAGGATTTGGGTGAAGCTAGTGTAATTTTGGGAGTTAAAATTATAAGGAAAGGTGATAGTATTTTACTATCACAGGAATATTGTGTTCAAAAACTTCTCAAAAGATTTGGTCACATTAATGACAAACTAATGAAAATTGCTTATGATTTTAACACTCAACTGAAGAAAAACTTAAGAGAGCCTATTACTCAATATGAGTATGCAAAGATTATTCGGAGTCTGTTGTATTTGATGAATTTCACCCGGCCTGACATAGCATATGATGTGTGTAGATTGAACAGGTATACACACAATCATAGTAATGATCATTGGGGTGTTTTAGTAAGACCCATGAGATATCTGAAAGATATCATGAATTATAATATTAGATATAATGAATTTCTCGCAATGTTAGAAGGATACAATGATGCTAAATGGCTCTTTGATTCAGATAAGATAAAATCCATTAGTGGACATGTGTTCACTATTGGTGGTGGCACATTATCATGAAGATCAGCCAAACAAACTATTATAGTTAGATTAACCATAGAGTCAGAGTTTATAGCTTTGGAATTGGCTTGTAATGAGGCTGAGTGGTTGAGAAATTTCTTTGTAAATATACCGTTGGGTATGAAACTAACACTATATGTGTCTTTACATTGCGATTACCAAGAGGCAAAAGCTATTGCAAAGAATAAAATATTTAATGAGAAAAATATATACATTCGTTTGACACTGGTTAAGCAATTACTAAAAGACCGAATAATATCGATTGATTATGTGAGGTTACAAGTGAACTTAGCCGATCTTTTAACTAAACCCTTAGGCAGTAAACTGATTGTTTAGATAAGCTTGAAGAATCAAAGCCCACTCCCAAGGTCTTGGTTGTGATCTCGATGTACCCAACAATGCTGCCAGCAATGGCTGTTGGGTTGTGCTGTAGACTATGCTACAATGGACAAGTGGGTGGGCCGTGCTTCTTTGGGCAAGCAGTTGGAAAAAATTTTGCCTTTTCTACCCTATTTTAATGTCCTACTTAGATTTTTGAGAAAGAGAGCAGTTTGGGTAACCGTCCTCTGCTTCTGCTGCGTCTTCTCTTCACCGTCTTCTGCTTTGGGTTACGGGTGTGGGTTCTGCACATTGGATTATGGGCTTGGCTGACATGACATTATATGCTACTGGGACAAATTATGGCTGATGTGATATTGACCGTTAGTTTAACTAAAGATTTTTTAACTGAAGGGCTAAACCGTCCAAAATAAAAAATTTGTAGGGATTCTTTGTTAAGTTTTAAAGTTCATAGGGTTTTCTGTACATTAAAAAAAGTTTATAGGGGTAAATTACATTTTTTTAATAAAGTTGTAGCACATTACTTCTTTCAAGATTCTTAAGTTGTCAAGTACGGTATAATTGTTAATTTGATGTTGATTAACTATAGTGTTGAAAATAGTTTGCCGACATCCCTATCCTAATTAATTAAGCAACTTCGAGCTTACGACATTTTTGCTGTGACAATAACATATTTTTTTAATTAAATAAAAGATTTTGCATTGCATTAATAAAAATGTTTCAACAACTAAACCCAACATCATATCCTTGGGCCCAAAAAGAAGCCCATTATTTCCCTCTATGGATCATTGTTGTTTAGCCCAGTGGGGATATATTGGGCCCAACAGGGCTCGTGCTTAACTCTTTTGATTAAACAAGGATTTATCATCTGATTTCTAAAATGTCAATTTCTCAAGTAATTCTCTTAATTTAATTTTTTAAAGATCTAAGTGTCTAAGAAATTGCGTTTGTTATCCATATGCTTAGCAAAGTAACTTTTGACAACAAAAAATTTAAGATTTGACAATGATAGATTTTGAGATTTAATAAAAAAATAATTAAATTGAAACAAATAAAATCTTTTAACAACTAAATTGAGACATTTGATTTTTCAATAAGCAAATTAAGATAGTTGTAACATTTTAAGAACTAAATAAGTAATTTATTCAAAAAATAAAGATAATGAGTTGAATCTAGACGCTCAAGTTGTAAGAGAGCTTATTTGCAAACATAAATTTTCAGTTTTTGTGTTAATTAAGACAGATTTGTGAAAATAATACAATTTTTAAATTGTTAATAAAAATAAGATTTATGCTGGGCAATTAAAAATTGTAAACCTACAGCACTAATATTGCTATTTTGGCCACTATTCAAACTAATAATTCCTGGAGAGAAAAGAGAAAGATTAGGTAAATATACAATATGACTTTATTGGGATTTATTAATTGAGATATTAGGTAAAATATTCATGTTTACATCATCTATTATAGCTAAGTTTCAAAAAAATATACTAATTTTGTAAACAATTTAAATGACTTCAGCCATTAGAAAATACTGAAAATATTTATAAATAAACAAAATAAAATTTATAAAAAAAAACACTAAAACGAAATTAAAATTGGTCTCTAACTTAAACGATTGAAATATACTTTTGTATATTTGTTAATTTGTGTCAATTTTAAATGTTATCTCATTGCTATACTATAACAACAACAACAACAATTGTTAGCGTTATTTATTTTATATATATATATATATATATGTTATATTTATTTATTTATTTTATAAATAGTATTTAGCATTGTCAATTATTTGAATGGACTAATATATTAAATATTGTATGTGTGTACATATTTTTGGGACATATACAAAATGGTATATATAATTAGGTCTATTATAAAATCTTCATAAAATTTGTGTTAAGGGACCTACTTGATATATTTTATAATTGGTCTAGAGTGTTAGTGAAAATATTTTATATGTAGATTTCCGACTCTAAATAATAACAGTGATGATGTGTTATTATATTGGGGTCGATCCATGAGTATGATAGACTAGGTAATGGTTTTCTAGGTTATATAAGGTGGGTGGGTTTTGGACAAGATACAGTGTTTGTGTCATTTGTTCCATCAATCCAAAATCATTGTGAAAAAAGTCACTCATATTCTCCCATAAGAACCTACCTATATTTTAATCTTTGAGTTACGATAGATCAAAGTATACGCTTTTATTCTGTATCATTACTATGTTCTTATTGCTTATATATCAAGATCTACAAATAATATACTTATAATTTGAGGATTTTTCACATTTGAGTTTTCATAATTCTCAACTGTTTGACTTTTGTTTATGCAAAATTTCTTTCACAATAATAATAATATTTGTTAGAGCAGCGCAAGGAAAAGAAATATAAATATCTAAGACTAAATCTTCCTCACAATCTATGACCTTTATTAGAAGAATATGAAAATGAATTAAGCATATATATACGGCCTATATTAATTCACCTTAGTTTTTATATCTCAAGTGGCTTAATCTATCTTTATATAAAAAAAATGTAAATTACCTAAAAGCAGATCATATGCAATATTGTGACACTATCACTAGTATCTTAGACATATAAACAATATGATCTGAAATGAAATCATATTGTTTTCTTTGTTCTCATTAATCTATTCACTTATTTTAGTTCTTCTAACATTCGCAACTTCCATATGGCAATTTTAAAGGCAAAAACCAATTATTATATACAAAACAAAAACACTTTTCATTGATAACTTAAACAACAATATAGTAAATTAATTAACAACCCTTGTAATTCATGTTTCCAAGCACATTATTTTTTTAAGGAAAAATGTTTCTTTTTCTCATAGATATGAAACATCAATGTCTCACTGCATCTGGTCCGGTCTTTTAATTATTATACTGTTTAATGTTTATTGTATGCTCCCTAAGCCCAGAAAAGTACAGATTAATTACTAGAAAAATTTTAAAATTTTCATGGAAGTTTCTAAACTATTATTGCACTTCCAAATATGTTGGAACTAAATTCTTTAAGTAAGGCCTATTGCTATTTCTTTTTTCCTCTGGGTACAATCAACTTACATATAATTTATATAATATCAATAAATGATAGGAAATCAAGTTTCACATATCTTATTATTAAAAAAAAAAGTAATTTACATATCACAGTATTTTATTTGCTCAGAAGAAAGTACAAGAAAATTATTAAAGCATTATCAAAACTGGTTTACATTATTAAACCATTTGAATTATAATAAATATCAATATGCCTTTCTATTAGCATGCATGGACTTTATCGAATCATGAGGAATTTATCGATCTATATAGCTAACCATGATTGAGTTTTAATTTTTAGACCTGACTTTTCTAAATTTTAAAATAATTTACAAGTTTAAAATCTTAAAATTTATATAAAATAACATCAGTATTCGATATTCAGTCAGGTTAATATATTGTCTCCAATTCACAGCTCATCAATATTAAATGCTTATTAAAATTGTAGCCCATATGACCTAAAGTGCGAACAAAATTTTGCTCAATCAAAAGAATTGAACTTCATTAACTAAAAATTTTAGAGGTTCAATTCTTGTTATTGACCTTTTGTTGATAAACATCTCTTTTTTGGCCAAGGTAATTAAACTTATTTTAATTACAATATAATTTTTGTTGGACGTTAATTGAAAACTTATACTAGGATTCGATTAATCTAACTTAACTTTAGTCAAACTACAATGATTTAAAACTCTTTATTATTTTTTATTTTACAAAATTCAAACTTAAAATTTTATGTAATAAGAATAAATGTTAAAATCACCTGAACTGATCAATATTAGCAATAACTAAAATAAAACATTAGATGAATAAGAGAATAACTCTTCTATATTTAATGGTAGGAAATATAGAGTAAAATTGAAATCTCAATTGTCAGATCATCAAATGGACGACCAGAATTGAATGGAGGAAGTTGGAGACATAGTTTTTTTTTTCATCCATTCAATCTTGATCGTCCATTTGATGATTGGATGACTGAAATTTTTACTTCACTCTATATTTTCCGCTAACAAATATAGAGAAATTGTTCTAGACGAACTAACTCTTATGTTTTTCTAAAAAAATAAAACAAAAGGCCGGACCCTTAGTACTTAAGAACTCAAAGAATTCAAATTTAAAGTACATATATATAATTGGAACAATTAATAAGATAAACACCAAGGAATTAATAATTAAGAAGCATGAAGTGCCCAATAGAAGTGAAACGAAATCGTTGACATTATGCTGCCCAATAGTTTCTAAAGTTTGATTTGAAAAAGAAGATGAACTAGCTAAGCCTAATGTCTAGGAACAGTTGGTGCATAGATGACTAGAAAGGTTCCAAATCCATCAGAGTCTATCACATGACAGCCTCAGTTTGGTCGGCTAATTAATTAATTATCCCTTAAAATAATTAACTAATTAACTAATTAATTAAGTTTCAGAGCTTTTGGATTGGCTTTCCATGGAGGACAAGAGTTGTGTGCACCCACTTTCAGTGAAAAGTGGCTTGTGAAAGAGTGAGAGAACATGCACCATCGTGCTAGCTAGGTTCCAAGTTCACATGGAATTAATAATATAATCAACAAAATATTTAATTAATTAAACAAATTGTCTCTTAAGAATCGTGGTCCTTACTCTTTGGATTAACTTTACTTGTAATTGTTTAATTTGAACTCCCTAGTGGGTTCCATTTGTTTAATATAAAAGAGTTGATTAAGATAAGCTAGCATCCTGCTAAAGTTGTTCCACTAGTACCATAAGTCCATGAACTTGCGACCTTTATTTTATTTTATTTATTTTCTGATTATTTTATACACACATTTCCATCATTAATTAATTCTTCTCTCTAAAGGGATGACTCTGTCATTCTTGAAGACTTCATGCCCTTCACAAAATTCAAAAACTGATATATAAATAATATGCCATTTTTTATTTTTTCTTTCTATATATAAATCTAAATTCTTAATATTTCAAAAACATGGGCAGTACATTTCGATATTGTCACATAGATCCCAAAATTTTACTTCAAATTTTTATCTTATAATTTTATTTCAACATACATTTAGGGTGCGTTTGGGTAAACAGCTTACTTAAGCTCTTATACAATAAGCGTTTATATATAAATTATTTCTACAATTATAAAGCTAATGAGAGCAAACTTCATATAAGCTCTATATAAGTTGTTTTTATAAACTATTCTGCATACCTTATGAAAATAAGTTGAAAACAACTTATGGGCATTACTATAAACTATTTCTATAAGTTTTTCTAAACACGTACATAAGCGCTTATGTCATAAGATTAGCTCATATAAGTTTAAAATAAGCTCTTTCAAACACACTCTTAATAATATATATACAAAAATTAATATTGTGAGATCATCATTAGAAAAATAAGATATAGTAGTGATTAAATTATTATTGTAAACAGGAAAATTGCTGCTAAAAGTTATAATACAATTCTCTTGATTGCAACTATTAAATCAAGAGCTTTTGTTATATCCTTCTTTTTACTAACAGATATCTAGTTGCTGGTATATATTTCTTTTTTTCAACATTAGCACAAATTTTATCTTAGAGTGAAAAAACTGCTAGTAAATTTTACTTTTTGTGATATCATTATATGCTGCTATAGTGTAAAAACAATGCTACTGAATTTTATTCTTGTTATTAACTACTGATATATATAAAACTAATAGTATATCTGTTTTCAAATATAAGAAGTTACATAATTTAAATTTACTGGACCACAAATAAAAAATATGATTGGACCAATCAATGTAATAGAAAAACTAATAAACTGACCAGCCTTAGTAAAAAATAATGTTTGAATCAATTTATATTATATATAGCCCACATCTATAGTCCTATATACACAAGTTCCTTTCTTTTACAGCACAATTAATAGTCTTATATTATTAAATTAAGCGATGTAAGTAAAAAATTGCTGCTATTACCTAATTTTTTTGTAGTGGATAATGAGTTTTCTTATATATAGAATTATATTTAATACTAAGAATATTGGTTCAAGAAGGTCAACACTTATTTTGCTTAAACAAAATTTTGAGTTTGAATTTAATTTTATAAATTTAACTTAATTTGAAATAGATTAATCAAAGTATAGTGAATTTCTTAATACAAATAGTTCCAACCCAAAAGAAAATTAAAAAGAAAAAAAATACTCTTAATTAACAAATCCCGTGAACTAAACATTGCCTGAACATTGGTTGTGATGGAGTTTATGAACCCTAGAATATTGTTGTTTCAATCAGCTTTAGCTTTAAGTCAATGACTCAAGCTAAAGCAACTTTAGCGAAGTGGAGAAAGTTTGAAAAGTTATGGAGTTTCGTTGGCCTTTGCACATATACTTCTTTATATATGCCATGCTGATAGATATCTTGGGACGCAATTTCTCTGTTCTTCGCCACTTGTCTCTTCTTATTATTGGAATTGTGATCCAACGGTCATCAATATTTTTTTTTTTGCAATTAGTTTTAGAGACCTATTTGGATGATAAAATTTTAGATAGGTTTCAATACTTTTTTTTGAAACAAGTCCTTAAAAGTAGACAAACAAAAAAAACATTGAGATCAATTTGAAATTTTTTTTTTTTAAATAAATCTCTAAAAGCAAGCATAAAAAAACTTAGTGACCATAGGATCACAAATTCAACGACCAGGAAGAGACAAGCAAGAAGAATCAAAGAAAAGAAAAGCAAAGAAATTGCGTCCGATATCTAGTGGGCTTCTCATAAAGTTCCAGCTTGCAAACTTGCAAAAACTGCATGCATCTGGAAAAACAGCATATTGTCGATCTTTAAGTTAAAGCTGTTCAATATTGTGCGTAAAAGCCTATGATCAGAAAGCTGAGAACTATTGCTAGCTTCAAGTTAATTATAAATTCGTGAACTATGCAAAATGGCAAATTAATTTAATTGTCAAGATATATTAAATGAATAGATATTTTGATATTCGAAAAAATTTATCTTCACATTAGCTCCATAAACATAAAATTAATAGATGAGATAGTGACTTGGCATAACGTAAAATTGATATAACAATCAATTGTTCATCTGCCCCGAAAGGTTGCATAAATTAGACATAACACAAACAACTAAAAATGGTATATATTTATAATCATCCAATAATTTAATACCATATTTCAAAGCGAAATAAGGACTTAATTTTGTAAATATATAAAGAAAATTGTGCGTTTATTTTAAGAGTTACCATTCTCCCCTCCCAGTAAAATTTTAAAATTACAATCCCTTTCTTCTACTTTCAAAATATACAATCCCTCCCCTATAACTATAAAATGTACTAAACTTTAATTAGTTCAAATTTTATATTTTTTGTTTAGAGAAATCTATTACTGTCACTACAAAAAAATCAAAATCAAAGACCAAAAAATTCATCTATAATTAAGTAAAATTCTGTCTCTAATTGTTCAGAGACAGAAAATATTTCGTCTCTGATCTTGGCGTCGCAAATAAACTTGAAACAGAAAAGAAATTCTGTCTTAGAATTAGAGATGAATTTTCCATCCCTAATTCCGTTTCAAATTCTATGAACATACCTAAAAACCAGTGGATTGTTGAACTGATCAAATTTTGCCACTCAAAAAAAATTTTAGCCACATTAAATAATACTAAATTGAAATGCACATACATTCATTAGCCTTCTCAAGATAAGCGTGTCCAATAAAATACTATATAGGAAAAGGTGAGAGAGTCATTTTCTGATCTGGGCGATGTGGGAGATTAACAAAATCTAAGACGAAATTTGAGATGAAATTTATTCCATCTCTAATTTGAAACAAAATTTGAGACAAAATTTATTCTGTCTAAGATTTTTAGACTAGATTTTAGATACAAAAATTAGAGACGAACTTCATTTCAAATTCTCAGATTAGATTTTGAGACTGATTTCCAACATTTTAGAGAAAAAATTTATTCCGTTTTTAATTTATGTATTTAATTTTACTTTTTCTTGTAGTGCATATATTATCTAACATTCAATAACCTAATATTACGTGTCTCTTAACTAAAATACCTCCTATTAATTTTAGAAGATCAATTTTTACTGTCACGACCCGTTTTCTGGGCACATGACCGGCACAATGATGAATCTCTCATCACTGTAAGCCTTCCGATAAATATATCAAATTTTCTTATATGAAAATCATAGATTATCAATTTAAAATACATTATTATACTGACATACAAGCCAAATGTCGAACCCCTGAACTAGATGTCCTAGACGATTACAGAGCAACATAATCTATAACAGAAGAGAGGTCTACCCGACAACGGGAAGGTCCAAAGTGATCTACTCCTCTAGCAGATATTCTTCGATGGCAACCTGATCTGAACAAAAAGGTTGTACAAACAATGTGAGCTTTTAAACTCAATGAGCGAATCGGCCTCGCATTAATAAAATTCAAATACATTACCAGTCATGCAAGCATATCCAAAGGCTCATACTCAACCAATAGACAGAAGATAAAAATTCATCCAATTCAACAAACGTTACTAGTACTCGTCAATGGCAATATATCCCGGAGAGCGCACACAGGCCGGCTCACCAATTATGTATATTTCCGCCATGACGCACAACATCATCCTCTTACATACAAGATAAAAATTCATCCAATTCAACAAACGTTACTAGTACTCGTCAATGGCAATATATCCCGGAGAGCGCACACAGGCCGGCTCACCAATTATGTATATTTCCGCCATGACGCACAACCTCATCCTCTTAGCTAGGGCGCCTCACGGATTTATCACCAATCCGGGCTATATCCCTACTGAGGGAATCGTTGTCTCCACACTCATTGGTCAAGACACCCTGTCAACCGGGTTTTCCGCCTTGCCGTGAGAGGGGGTACTGTCCCGCTCAATCACAATCAATAGCATTTCATATCATAATCGGAAGCTCAATATAATATTCATCCATATAACAGGTATAGTATATAACTATATTATAGATTTATAAACCACATATCAAGATAACAATTAATCCGTTTTTGAAAACATTCAAACTTCACATCATCATAAGATACTTATTTCATTTTATCCATACTTATGGATTATCTCATTTAGATTCGTCATTCTGAATCCAATTTCCCCCTATGAATCTTGGGAGTGTCCTACGACATACTTTTTATCACCAGTAATGCTAAAACTCTATTAAAACGGGGTCGTTTCACTCACCTGGATTCCGTACGAACATCGCTTCTCTAAGTCATTACAGACAAGAGTTCTCAGGTGAATTTCGGTGTTCTGCTACGGAGATTTTCATGAAAGATTAGAGAAAATACGTCAGGATTGTTTTCGTACAGATACTGTTCATATGTACGGTTACTGTTCATACGGTCACTATTCATACATACGTCACTATTCATATATACGGTTACTATTCATATACGGTCACTATTCATACGTACGGATACTATTTATACATATAGATAATATTCGTACATATGATCACTATTCATACGTATGAATATTATTTTTATGTACGAATACTATTCATATGTACAGTTACTATTCATTCGGTTACTATTCATACGTACGGATACTATTCATACCAGAAATAGAGAATACAATCTGTAAAAGAGTACACCAGGTAAGTTCCCAGGAAAGAGTGGAGGGTCACACTGGACACACTTAAAAACCAGGTCTTTCCTTAGCTAGAACTTTCCTAGACATGTATTCTTCACAGTTTACATTCTATTTCGGTAATCAGAGAATCAAAATAACATATAAACAGCTAAGGACAGTTTTTCTGATGTGGAAGATCAGCCAAGGCCGCAACCACAGAGCATACTTAAGAAATTAACTTCTAAAATTTGAAAGACATAGAAAGGGCATAGTATCCTTACCTAAGCTGAAAAGGAAAGGCCCAAAATCTCAGAGGCCTAGCTTTGGAGTAAGAGAAACTTAAGGAGAGAAGAAGAGAAGTTGAAGGTGTGAGTTTAGAAGTGAAATGGAAGGGCCTATTTATAGCAAAAGTCAAGGGTACTATTTGATACTATGCGTTAATAAAATATTCAATTTACTATTCATGAAAATGACATTTCTAATAATGCAGTTACTGTGCAAATAGCGGCAACGGCTAAAAATTTTTCTGTTATTACTATTGAAAACTTAAAGGGAAAACTATCCTTTCATCTTAAACCTTTAAGTTTCTTTTCAAATCAGTCCTTTCAATTTAGTCCCTGAGGGTATTTTTACACATAAAACGTCATTTTCTCCTACAAACTTCTTTCTAGTTTTCTCTTATGACCAAGCCACATCTAGTACTTGACATTTCGATTGTATAAATGAACAGTATCATATACGTAAATAGTATTATACAGGTGAATAGTACCGTATACTGAAATAGTAACAGTAGTTTATAAACAAATATTTATATTTTATTTTTCTTGGGTATTACATTATCACCCCCTTAAGAGAATTCGGTCCTCCGAATTCAAAACTCATCTCAAGACTGAAATAAATGTGATTACTTCGTCTATATCTCATTCTTTGTATCTCTTTCTTCCAAAACCTCATCATACCCTTGGTGAGATTTACAAGAACATTATACCATTGACTGTGAACTCTAAACCGTATTATCAATAATTTTCATAGGACTTTTGCCTTTTCTAAATAGCAATCAATCTCTTCCTCATCAGTTTAATCTTCTCCACAACATTTTGTACCATAAAGTGTCTCATCCTCATAACCTTTACCAAACTCAAACCACCTAATCAGAGACGAACTCTGTCTCTATGTAAAACCTCAAATAGGTGCCTTCTCAACAGTGGCACGTGGTCTTTCCAGTTTATACTGAATATCAGAACACAAGCTACCATACACATAGCTTATAACTTTTACGAATACAAGTACCCTACCCGAAGGCATCATTTTGGTCATAGGTAATACTCTTGCCCGAAGGCGATCCTTCTACCTTAAGGCAACACTCTCAGCTGAAGGCGTTATATAAAATGAAAAATCACGTAAAATTATTATATAAATATCTAGGAAGAACAATCCCAGAAAATGTGTTAAGTAAATAACATACTCCTCATGCATAATTATATATATGGAAATTCCTCTCACCTCAATGACTCATATAGAGTCGCATCCCTTCAATGCTTAGGGCAAACCCATAGTTCTCTATACATAGGTTCATAAAATACTTATTCAGCATTCCTCCATAGCTCAGAAGTGCAATGAAATATCATTTAGTAACTTTGCTCAGTCAAAAAGATATTACCATACTATGCTTTAGAATTAAGTATGAAATATAACAAGTCCAACATCTTCTTATTCCTCAAGTTCTTTCAGTAAAATGAATCACTTCAACAAATAAGATCTAGATACTAACTTAAATTTTATTTCTAGTACATAGATAATTTTAATACGTGAAGCTTACACCAAATGTAGCTTTAGGTATAAACAAAAGAAAAATAAATTAAGGACGAGGAGGCTTTTGAAATGTAAAAGATGCTCCAGGTCTAGAAGAGGAAGGTGCTTCAGACCTTAAGGAGGAAGCTAATCTTTGTAGCCTAGAAAGGGTTTCTGGAGGAAGCGCCTGAGAAATTTGGCGAAGAGCAGAAGTTACTCCGTTCATACAGTCAATACACCTTGCTTGTTGGTCACGAAAATTTTGAGTTGCAAACATTGAATGTCTATCAACTCGATTAGCCAGTTCCCCGAAACGACGGTTTATCAGTTTCTCTTGGTTTTCAAAGAGACGACTTATTAGTCGCTTCTGGTCCTCTATCTTGTATTCCAGGCTCTCTATCTTACGCTCCAGATTTTCGATCTTACGCTCCAGGAACGCAAGCTTATTTTCTGAGGATGTTGCAGTACTGTCCTCCTCCAACTCTATTACATCCCTCTTTCTCTTCTTAATTTCTGGTGACCTGTCTACAGGTCTCTTCCCTTTGTTGTCTCCGAGACTTAGATTTAAATCAAGCTCTACATTGCCAGTCTCAAAATTCAAGTTGAAAGACTTATTATCAGCCATTGCTCTAAGGATCTCAGAAATAACTTCGAAGGAGAAAGGAATGAAAATTGAGAAATAGGTATGTAATGAAAGAAGTAGGTTTGCTTGGTGCGATGAGTAGAGTAACGGGCATACAAGATTTATAGACAACCCGAAGCCCCTGGAGCTAAAGCCACCACAACCTACACGCCGCTCGCTATAAGGTTTACAGATCACATACGTCGCAATGCCAGCAATTAATGTCGGACATGCGAGTAAATAGTAAATATAATTTAATGCAATTAACATAAGTCAAAGATTTCCTCAAAAAAAAATTTTCGGCTAATCTTGACCTTTCGCAAAGTTCTGACTAACTACGCTCTTTAGTCTGAGATTTTCTCCCTCTAAACTTGTTTTATTCTGTAATCCTATATCACGATGTCCCTCTATGATTAGGTCGCCTCATATTGGCCGTATCTTAGATTCTAATCGATGTCTTTACTCTAGACTTACACATAATATATGTATATCAATATATTAAAACAAAGTTAACTGCTTACGGTCACATGCAGTAAGTATTATCATGATGTAAGGAAATCACTGCCTTTCATTTGCCCACGAGAGCATTATATGTAAGTATGTGTAACCATGAAGATATATCATCATCTACACATTTCATTCTATCCAAGTCATTTTGATTTCACATCTCTATGAGTATATGTAGGATCATCACATATTCTCCTTGATCGTAGCCTTCACTCATTATGCATGAATAACATACATAAATGTAATTACAACATGATTCAATCAATTATGTATATTATACTCAACTGAAGGCTTTTAAGAACAACACAATAAAACGGAGAAATGTATTTCAGTTCATCATAAAAGCATCTAAGGCAATCTTTAATGGCTATATCGTCAACTTCTTTGAATTTCGAAAAATGCCAACGGGAGAAATGGGAAAACCAAGTAAAATCGGCCGCAAATCCACCGAATACTGACTTTCGTGGTTTTTGCATTAATGCGACGCATTGTTGGTGTGCACGCCTACCCTAGACTTCTGGCTTCCAGCTTGCAGAAATCCATAGGTTGATCGTGTAGGGGTGCGGTGAAAAGATATCTTCTTTGTCTCTAAGTCCTAATTTTTCTCTATAAAAACCATCCCAGCGTTCTCAGTTACCACACCACAAAGAGTAATAATCTCCGAGCCTACAATCCCCCAGTATTCCTCTCGCCTCATACTCTTACAAAAATTTCTAAATTTTTTCAAATCATGTCCGCAAGGAAGTACATTGATCTCACAGTAGAGGCTAAGGAAGAAGAGCTCGACTTAAACTTAAGTCTGGGCAAAGACAAGGGCAAAAGACCTTTTGAGGGGTCTCCAGAGAAACAGAAGGAGAAGAAAATGAAGAAGATCGAGGAAGCTGAAGAGACTAGCACGGGCCATACCTCGGAGGACAAAATCGCCTGTCTAGAGCAGGAGGTGAAAAATCTGAAAAAGATGATAGGAGACCTGGAGAAGTTAACTAAACGCAATCATGCAGAAATGACTTCAAGAATAGACAGGTTCTTCTATTGGTCTACCCAGTGCTTCTGCAATCAACAACAAAGAAGTGTTGATTGTATGAATGGAATTTACACTACCCTCCGCGACATTGCTCTGTCTCTCGCTCCAAGGAATGGTCGAGGGGTGATGATACAATACAACCCTCCTAATCCAAGACCACCTCGCTTTTAGATTACTCATGCATGAGTAAACTTCTTCTTTTTTGCAATGTAATCCTTCAGTTTTTTTGTTTTTAATGCGAGTGGTTTCTTTTATTGGTTGGTACCCTAAAATAATATAGCTACACAAATTTAATCATGAATTCAGCTTATAAAATCCACCATATAAAAATTTGATCCGACAGCAACGGAATCAAAACAAATAATAACCTTTCCTTTACTAAGTTCAAAAGTGTGGCCACATCTGTCTAAAACTAAAACTGAGAACATAATTCCTAAGAAGAGATAAGTCTCAGAGGGAAAGGAAATGGAAACATCCTACAGGACCTTCAGTAGAGCCGTCTCTCTATAATTGTGCCCGGGTTCACAACGATAGAGGAGGTCCCACTAAGGTTACCTTGCTCTGTAATCACTAGGAGACCTAACAACCATTGCTCTGATACCAACTTTGTCACGACCCGTTTTCTGGGCACATGACCGGCACAATGATGAATCTCTCATCACTGTAAGCCTTCCGATAAATATATCAAATTTTCTTATATGAAAATCATAGATTATCAATTTAAAATACATTATTATACTGACATACAAGCCAAATGTCGAACCCCTGAACTAGATGTCCTAGACGATTACAGAGCAACATAATCTATAACAGAAGAGAGGTCTACCCGACAACGGGAAGGTCCAAAGTGATCTACTCCTCTAGCAGATATTCTTCGATGGCAACCTGATCTGAACAAAAAGGTTGTACAAACAATGTGAGCTTTTAAACTCAATGAGCGAATCGGCCTCGCATTAATAAAATTCAAATACATTACCAGTCATGCAAGCATATCCAAAGGCTCATACTCAACCAATAGACAGAAGATAAAAATTCATCCAATTCAACAAACGTTACTAGTACTCGTCAATGGCAATATATCCCGGAGAGCGCACACAGGCCGGCTCACCAATTATGTATATTTCCGCCATGACGCACAACATCATCCTCTTACATACAAGATAAAAATTCATCCAATTCAACAAACGTTACTAGTACTCGTCAATGGCAATATATCCCGGAGAGCGCACACAGGCCGGCTCACCAATTATGTATATTTCCGCCATGACGCACAACCTCATCCTCTTAGCTAGGGCGCCTCACGGATTTATCACCAATCCGGGCTATATCCCTACTGAGGGAATCGTTGTCTCCACACTCATTGGTCAAGACACCCTGTCAACCGGGTTTTCCGCCTTGCCGTGAGAGGGGGTACTGTCCCGCTCAATCACAATCAATAGCATTTCATATCATAATCGGAAGCTCAATATAATATTCATCCATATAACAGGTATAGTATATAACTATATTATAGATTTATAAACCACATATCAAGATAACAATTAATCCGTTTTTGAAAACATTCAAACTTCACATCATCATAAGATACTTATTTCATTTTATCCATACTTATGGATTATCTCATTTAGATTCGTCATTCTGAATCCAATTTCCCCCTATGAATCTTGGGAGTGTCCTACGACATACTTTTTATCACCAGTAATGCTAAAACTCTATTAAAACGGGGTCGTTTCACTCACCTGGATTCCGTACGAACATCGCTTCTCTAAGTCATTACAGACAAGAGTTCTCAGGTGAATTTCGGTGTTCTGCTACGGAGATTTTCATGAAAGATTAGAGAAAATACGTCAGGATTGTTTTCGTACAGATACTGTTCATATGTACGGTTACTGTTCATACGGTCACTATTCATACATACGTCACTATTCATATATACGGTTACTATTCATATACGGTCACTATTCATACGTACGGATACTATTTATACATATAGATAATATTCATACATATGATCACTATTCATACGTATGAATATTATTTTTATGTACGAATACTATTCATATGTACAGTTACTATTCATTCGGTTACTATTCATACGTACGGATACTATTCATACCAGAAATAGAGAATACAATCTGTAAAAGAGTACACCAGGTAAGTTCCCAGGAAAGAGTGGAGGGTCACACTGGACACACTTAAAAACCAGGTCTTTCCTTAGCTAGAACTTTCCTAGACATGTATTCTTCACAGTTTACATTCTATTTCGGTAATCAGAGAATCAAAATAACATATAAACAGCTAAGGACAGTTTTTCTGATGTGGAAGATCAGCCAAGGCCGCAACCACAGAGCATACTTAAGAAATTAACTTCTAAAATTTGAAAGACATAGAAAGGGCATAGTATCCTTACCTAAGCTGAAAAGGAAAGGCCCAAAATCTCAGAGGCCTAGCTTTGGAGTAAGAGAAACTTAAGGAGAGAAGAAGAGAAGTTGAAGGTGTGAGTTTAGAAGTGAAATGGAAGGGCCTATTTATAGCAAAAGTCAAGGGTACTATTTGATACTATGCGTTAATAAAATATTCAATTTACTATTCATGAAAATGACATTTCTAATAATGCAGTTACTGTGCAAATAGCGGCAACGGCTAAAAATTTTTCTGTTATTACTATTGAAAACTTAAAGGGAAAACTATCCTTTCATCTTAAACCTTTAAGTTTCTTTTCAAATCAGTCCTTTCAATTTAGTCCCTGAGGGTATTTTTACACATAAAACGTCATTTTCTCCTACAAACTTCTTTCTAGTTTTCTCTTATGACCAAGCCACATCTAGTACTTGACATTTCGATTGTATAAATGAACAGTATCATATACGTAAATAGTATTATACAGGTGAATAGTACCGTATACTGAAATAGTAACAGTAGTTTATAAACAAATATTTATATTTTATTTTTCTTGGGTATTACATTTACATATTGTAATAACTTTTTTATGGTTAATTCTGAATAAAACATCATAAGTATTCTATTTTCTTGTTAAAAAAAATCCAATATATACTTAGGTCCATGAACGGTATTTTAGTCCAAACAAATATGTGGAATTAGGTTATCGAATATTAAAAGACATATATTGTAACGAAACTCTCTGAACAAAAAAAAATGTAAAATAAAACTTGAGTATAAAAATTTCATAGTTACAGGGAATGAGATTGCATATGAAAGAAAAGGACGATGAGTGCAATTTTAAAAACTTACAAAGGAGAAAGATAATTTACTCTTTATTTAAAAAAAGTGTCAACATTATACATAGACTAAGTGTGGTCCACACAAATTAAATGTTATAATCTAAATAGTTGATGTGCCATCATGTTGCAAATCTTGATTTCATGCTATTATGATGCAAAAACAATCTTCAATACAATTTAGTGGTGTATAATTTTGATTTTATACGATCTTACAATTAAGATATAGGTCTTGATTACCATGCTTCCAGGCTGGAAATTGCATGGGAAAAGGGTTATCATAAAGTATGGACCGAAACAGATTCTTTGGCTATTGTTATTACTCCCATCTAGATGACATGAAAGGAACCTGCTTAACTTGGATTTGGTAATAAAAAAATAAAGGGAAGGAATATATAGAATATTTACAATTATAAATATAAGGTTGTGTGGTGGGTTTGATTTCCTTAACTTGGATTAAGTCAAGAATATATGTTGGAAATCATTCAAAGATTTCTCAGTGTCCAAATAGATTATGAACCTCACCTATTTACGTTATTACTTTTTGCAGCGTAAAAAAAAAAAGATTTAGTACCAAATTGAAAAAGTACCAACTATCTTTTTTTTTTTGGTGGTGATTTGTTGTTTTTAATGTGATAGTGAACATTTAAGAAATCGCATGTAAATTTTGTCCACAAAAATAATTTATGAATCATTTCTCGGTAAGAAGACCACTCATGGTGGTAAAACTTTAATTTCAATGAAGAATATCTGCAAGAAAAAGTAAAATTAGAGACAGAAATTAGACGGAATAAATTCTATCTTTTAAATGATGAAAATCTATCTCAAAATCTAGTTTGAAAATTTCAGGCAAAATCTGCAACAGAATTTATTCTGTCTCTAATATATTATTCAAGTTTGTTTTTAATTAGAGACGGAAGAAAAGACATAAATTAAAGACGAAATAAATTCCTTATCAAACTTAGTCTCCCACTTTTTTCTATGTATAAAGAGCTGCTCCTACCTTTTTTTATATAGAGTGTTTCAGTGCACACTTTTATCTTGAAAATGCTAATGAATAAATATGTCTTTCAATTTAATATTATTTGATACGACTAAATTTTTTTTTGAGTGACTAAATTTGACCGGTTCAACAATCTATTAGTTCTTAAACATATTCGTGAATTTGAGACGAAATTATGGACAAAAAACTAGTCTCTAATTTGAAATCGAAAAAGCTGTCTCTACTTTTGAGATGAAATTTTATTTTTCGTCTCAATTTTTTTTTGTAACACCTGGATTAAAGATAAAATATTTTTCGTCTCTAAGCAATTATCAACAGATTTTTACTTAATCTTTCCGTCTCGGATCTCTGATTTTCTTGTAGTGAATGGATCAATAAGAAATACAAAGAAAAGATGAAGCTCCTATTCACACCTGTGATAACTAAGCAATATGCTAAAGAGAAATGAGCAGCATAACATTAAAATATTCTAACCATAGGTAGGAAAGTTTCTCTATATATATTGCAACCATTAAAAGTCATTGTAAATTAATTATTGTATAATAAGACTGAATGATATTCTTGATGTCTGGTCTTCTCTTAATAGTTATTTATTAGTAATGTTGCTGAGTAATATAACTGATAGGAGAGGTTAAAAGTTGATAAAATACTTGTCTAGCCCACTAAATTTTTAAATATTGGTAGTTCAATTAAAAAAAAGTTGATAAAAAAGATTGATGAGTGAGATTGAATAATTAACTAGTTAAACTTAACATAAAATATTAATTAATAAGATAACCACAGAAAAACTATTCATGCGTAGATTTTATTTCAACAAGATATCAATACTACTAAGCTGAGAAAAATGTCAATATGTTATGTTATAAATTTTTTTGTCGCACTATTATATTTTTAATTTGACTGTAATTAATAAAATTTTGCTACAAGAATATCAAAGTTAGCAAAAAAAATAAATAAAGGAAAAATAAAAAAATTGTTTTGGCGCATCTTAATTGGCTATGATTCTAGTATAATATTATACCACTTTAGTTTCCTAATAGCAACTTAAAATATTGAAATTGGCGTGGATGAGATGAGACAATGTTACGGAAATAATTCTATGCTATCATAAATGTTAAGGTAATATAATATAAAATAATTTTATATCATATTCCTTTAGAAAATCAAAGTCTTTAAATGAAAAAAATTACATATTATTATTATTATTATTATAAGGTGAAAACAAGAAACAAAAAAGAAAAAGCAGGAATACGCTTTTAGATTTTTCAGGTTTTTGTTCAGTTTTAATTTTATCCCTTAAACTTATCTATTAGTTTATTTTAATTTTTAAATAAAAATTTATTATTTTTTATTAAAAATTTTTAATTATTAAGATACTTTGATTTTTCTAAAATTGAATTCTCTTATTTTTAAAAAGAGTAAATTATTGATTTAATTTTTCTAAAAGACTGCGTTGTCTCAATTTGATCATGTTTCACTTCAGCGCCAATAAATTTTATATATATTTTAATTTAATTATTTTTGTTACTGAATTACTAAATTTACTATTGTTAAATTTTAGATTTTTCATTACTAAAAAATAATCTTAACAAATAGAGAAAATAACTTGAGATAAACAAAACCTGAACAAATTTTTAAAGATTAGATTGATATATTCAATTTGTATTTAATCTTTTATAAGTTAAATTAAGATAATTAATAATTTTTTAAAATGAAATTAATAATTTAGTGTTTAAAGGAATTAATATTAGAAGAGTGAGGAAGAGACAAGAAGCAATAAGGTAGTGATTGGATTGGAAGTGCAGGGAAAGGACAGTGAAGAGTGACGAGTGATGGAGCTGTCACACCAATTTTACATGCATACTATTTGATATTTGTCTTTTTATAAATAGTTAGAATTCATATTTAACGTTTTAAATTTTATTTTTTAAAATTATTATTTAAAATTAATTTAAATTATTAAACTTAAAATTCAACAATATACAGAAAGTTCTTACCTTTAAGGACAAATAACAACAGAGTCTGCATGCATTCAAGCCCACACGCCTTGGTTCGCCATTCAACCTACAGCTCGCTTCACGATGCACTCGGTCAACATTTTATATACATATTCATTAACATACGCAACACAACACTACCCATGCCATTTTATTATTATTATTATTATTATTGGTGTTCCACGTTATTAATTTAAGTGATGTGATATTTATCTTTTCAAATAAAGTTTTAAATTTAGGTGTTGCAAGTGAAAAAAATTGACGTCGGAAAATTTTTATATATTTATAGTTGAACTTGACTTAAAGTAAATTAATTGAAACGTAGTGAGTTTTTGGATAATAATAATTAGAAAAGAAAATTATACATTAGACAATTTAAAGAGATATAAAATGACACTCAAATTGTCAAACACTCTTCTATCCAATAAATTGGTCTTTTTTGGGAGAAATTATTTCTATGATTCAAGTTACAACAATTAGTATCAAAGTGATTTACTGTAGTTTTAGTTTTAAGAACTATAGGTATATAGAAACCTATTGGATTCCAATATTAATTTAGTTTGGGCTAGATCTGATCATATAGGTGTAAAAGCT
The DNA here is from genome assembly GCA_037074585.1 of Biancaea sappan. Taxonomy (NCBI): domain Eukaryota; kingdom Viridiplantae; phylum Streptophyta; class Magnoliopsida; order Fabales; family Fabaceae; genus Biancaea; species Biancaea sappan. Next base: position 21,217,637 of record CM073499.1, on the reverse strand, counting down.
CTTTCAAGATTGGTATTTTCGTTTACAACATTTGAACACGGGTCTTTACTTTAAAAGAATAATAATAAGTACTAAGCCACTTGAATTGCAGTTCTAATTGTAATTGTATGATATTAATAGAAACATTAGTAATTAAGGGTATGTTTGTTACACAGAAAGAAAAATAGAATATTTTAATAAAATACCCTAACTTCAAAAAAAAAAACTTGATATTTTTAAAGAGGGTAATATAGACAATTTTTCACTATCTTTCTTATTACTTTTCCTATTATATCACATTAAAACTTCACACCAAACATGCTCTAAGTATTCATCCGGTTGTGAAAATGTAAAACCAACCTATGTGTGGCATCAAAACTATGAAATGTACATAGTGAAATGTTTAAAACCAAAATCTTTAGATCATATATATAAACTGTTTTAAAAAATCAATTCAACTTTATTTTTTAAACAAGACAAAAGTATACTTTATCTACCTAACATTTATATCGATTTTTATTTATGCCCATAACATTTTATTTTGGTCAAATATGTTCTATATGTTTTATTTTTGTAAGGAGAGTGAGGAGAGAGAGTGAGGGGAGAGAGAGAGAGGAATGGAGTCAGGAGTATGAGAGAGATGAAAAGATATTTTTGTAATTTTAGAGTGTAGGTAAATAACGTGATAGATGATATGTGCTACGTGGACTGTCTAGTCAACGTTTTTCGTTAATATTATTGACAGTATTAAAAAAAGACATATTAAAAAAAATAAAATATACATGACCAAAATAAAACGTTAAAGATATAAATAAAAATCGATATAAATATTAAGAATATAAAATATATTTTGACGGCATAAATAAGTAATCGTTCCAAGAAAACGAAAATAGTATTTTATATGTACTGCTTATTAACATTCTCTGAGAATAAAATTTAGTGTTGCGTAGAACAAGATATTTACTCATTATAATAAACGATAAAAATAATCTTCAAACTCTGGCTTCTTCTACCAACTTATTCCTGCATACCAAGCTTACACCAGTGTTTGATACATGCCTTTTCTTTTGGATTGAACTCTTTATAATTTATTGTCAATTGAAAGCATCAAGAGGCCACGTTTTTTGCTTGACGGCTTAATTGTTGGATAGCCGCAAAGCTTAAATTATTATTTTTCTATTAAAGGATGTCAACTAAAAAAATATATCCACGAATGAGTATATATATATATATATATATATAAATATACATCACACAGTATGTTTAATTAGTAAATTGGTGAGCATGGATCATGCATGATGCATCATCATATCCCACTTCTTTATTTGGTGTCAACTGGTAAGATATATTTTATTGATGTTGTTTATATATTTAAACAATAAAATAAATTTCATAAATGTGATATTTATAATTTTCATATTGATAAAAAAATATTAGCAAAATAGAAGCATAGTCCAGAGCGCATGGTTGAAAACGTGATTGTACGATAATCGACAATTGAATAAATTAGAAAAAAGATATGTAAAAAAAAAAACAACGGTCCTATTTAATTAGAATCTCGCAAAAAGCTTTAGATCAATAACATGTACTTCAGAGGCTTACTAAGTCCTAATAGTTATTTTGGTACGCAGAAAGAAAATAAAAAATCAAAAGAGAATGAAAATAAAAATGAAATATCTTATTAAAATATTATTCTTATTTTTTAAAAAAACAAGAGAAAGTTTAGTATAGAGGATAATATTAGCATTATATATAAATATAAATATACATATATATATATATATATATTAATATGTAAGAATTACTAACATTATATATATATATATATATATATATATATATAGGACCTAATATATATGAATGACTATATGTTAATTAGGACCTATTATTTGACTTTTAAAAAGTATATATTATTATTGGCCTATTTGATATATTAAATCAATTTGGGGTAACTTTGTAATGTATGTATAAGTACTTTGATCTAAATAATAAGGATGAGAATTATTAAAAGAGTTAACCCGTTTATCATCCCACAGATAATTTGAGTGGATTATGATTTTATGGATTATATAAGTTAGTTAAATTGTGTTATTTCATCAGTCCTCATAGCAATCTAAAAGAACCTAACTAGATTTTAAGAGACATCTATAATGTCAAGATATGGTTTCTCTTCTAATCTTAAAAATATGAATGTTTTATTAGCCTATTAAGATTTTGTAAACAATACAATCACGGGTAATCTAAGTTACAGAATTAATTAAAGTTAATTACGCATTAAGTCTCCATGAATAGTATTGTTTGTCAAATCTAAGGTGTTAGATTTCTTTCATGTAATTTAAACAATTTTTCACTATCTCTGATATTATCTCACTCTCCTATTACTATACGACCTATGAAACTTAATAAGGGAAAAGAAAAAGAAAAGAGAATAAGAATGAAAATGGAGTATTTTATTAAAATATCTCATTTTTTATTCTAAAAAATAAATTTAATATTTTTTAAAAATATAATTTAGACAATCTATCGTTATCTCTCTTTTTCCTTCAACTACTCCCTCACCCTCCCTCATTATACCAAACACGTTTAGTAGCAGTAATGTAATCTCGTGTAACTTTTATAAAGAAAGAGGACAATTGCTTTCCTATGCTTTGCAATATATATAGCCCTCTTTTTTGGAGTCCAGATATTTTGCAGTAAATGAAAAAAGCAATTTTCATTGTGACTATTATTTTAGAAATAGACAATCAAGAATGAATCTCATAAAATCAAAAAAAAAATCTTAATTTTAGTATGTGTTAGAATCAAGAGTAATTGATAGATTATTCTCTACAATTACTGCAAATGATCCATTCCATTTTTTTTTTCTCAGCAGCGAATGATTACAATTATTATAGTAATACTTTGAGTTGAATAAATCACAATTATTATAACTATATAATAATTAAGGAAGATTGCGCTAATAATTCATCTTAAGTTTTGCTTTCAATTGAAATAACAATATAACATTTGAATTATTCATCTTAAGTTTTTCTTCTTATTATAATGTATAAAAATTAGTTAATAACAATATAACAAATTATGAAATAACTATATAACAAATAATTCTCCCTATAATGGCTCCCCAAAGGTCACTAATTTGAGTCCCCTCAGCGTTGCTGGAAGTTTTTTTGACTGTTAACTTCAGGACTTCTTAGCCGAGGTGCGCGCAAGCTAACCTGGACACTCGAGAATATCAAAAAATAAAATAAATGAAAAACATTTGAATTATTCTTCCTTTATCATATCATGATTTCTTTGCTACTCCCTATCTAGTTAAGCAGCCTTCATGATGTCCAATTGGTTAGAGAAAAAAGGAAATTTATGAATTGATGAAGAAAAGCTTATTGGGTAAATTAAAATAAATCATTAGTATTATGTAGTTCAAAAGTTGGCATTTGAGTAACCCGAGAATCACCCCATCAATATGTAGGATCCCTATGATTTCATTCTATTAAGAATATTATTTGAATGAAAAATCAAATCAAGTGAGTTGCACATGACTCAAAAAAATTCTTAATTTGTCCTTTTTGAACTTTAATTTAACAAAGTTTCTCCATCTCTCAAATGATTAAAGAAAATTAACACTTAAATCTTATTTAATTAATATATATAGTTTTACATTTTATTATTGATGCTTCCTAATAGTCTAAAAATATTTTATTGATACATTCAGCTATGCACTATGTATCTTATCCCTCTAAATATGCATAATTATTCAATTCACCTAAATTACTTAATATAACTAGCATATATATATATATATATATATATATATGAATTAATTTTACTTTATTATCTACTTTAATTATTTTCATTAGTATAAATATTCAAAGTATCAAAATAGCATATATGATCACTTACATACATCAATAAAATTTAACAATGTTGAAATAATAAAGCTCCTAGTCCAATATGCTTTGATGGCCCAGGTATGCTATTTAATAATAACAACAATTTAAGTGGTTTTGACAAATGGACTCAAATATTATTAGCGAGTTATACGATAAAGGGCACAAAGTTATTTTTGAATCATCTAAATGCATGATTTATGAAAAAGTTTTATCTATGGTCAGTATCATGAAAATACTTATACACTTCTTACTGAAAGTCATCACCCTAAGATACATAAATTCTTAACATCCACATATAACTATATGTCCAAATTTGGTTATGGCATAAGATGTCAGGTAATGTGAGCATTAAGCTTATTTAAAAAGCTAAATATGAACAGGATCACATTTGTGAGGTATGTGTAATACCCTAGGTATTACGAAGTAAATGAGAGCATGTATTTTAGCACGTGTCGAAAATTTTTGTTGGTGGATGAGTATTTAAGGGAAATTTGAGGGTTCCAAAAGCAAAGTGTGTGTTCAAAACACGCACATGGCCAATTGAGTCCATGCCAAGTAAAGCCACGTGGTACTATGGGTGGTTGTTATCCAACAAGTGCTAAGAGGGAACTATGTATGGGTCCTGGTGAGGGACCAAAAAGAAAGGAAGGAGAAGTATTATGTATTTTCATGTAAAGGGATGGGTAAGGATCGTCAAGGAAGATTGGACTTCATGAGGTTAGGGTACATGGTTGGTGCCATGAGATTGGTGGTAGAGAGTTATTATTGTGTATGGATCCTTGAGAGGAAATAGAATGAATTAATTTGAGAAACTATGTTTAGATGTGGTAAAATGCAAAACCGAGGTTTTGAGAAAAGTTTGGGGTGATGAGTTATGTAGGAGTGGGGTGACTTAAGTGTGTTGAGTTGGGAGTACAGATAAAATGTTTTAATGAACATCCATTTTTGCCCTTGAACTTAAGGCCTTTATGCTTATGGTAAAAAGGATAAAATGGTCCAATAAAATTTTATTAAACTCCCAATCCCTTAGATACTTCAACACACTTCATCTCTCACATGCCTCAGACCACCTCTTCGTCTCTCTCACCTTCCCTTCCATGCCTTTCCACTTCACATAGCCAAGAGGATCTCCAAGGTGTCTCCACTACCATCTCTGGTGAGACTCCGACCACCGTGACCTCTATCCACGTTGAGGAGCTCTAGGGTTTGAGGTCAGTCAAGTGTTTCCTTCTTATTCCTCATTTTCGCATGAGCAAACCCTAGAGTAGAAGGTTGAGGAAATCTTTGGTTTTGTGGGTGATTTATGTTTCCAAATCCCCATTCTCATGATTCCTAAGCTTGGGGTAAGCCTTTTGGGAAGGGAAATTGAGATTTGAGAGAGATTGAAGCAAGTTTGAATTTATGAAGCATATCAGAAAAATTTGGGAAAATGTGGAAAGAATCTTGAACCCAAGCTTAATGTTGATTACCTTATGTTTTGGGCACTAAAAACATGTTTTCGGAGTCCCCTAACAAGAAATTATGGATTGGGTTGCTTTGAGATTGAAGGAAGGGAGTTTGGAACTAATTTGGGATGAATTTTGCAGCACCTTTGTTGTAAGTCTGTTGGCCACCGTTGCAGCAGTCAATCCTATAGTTCATGTCTACAAGCTGGCGCTGCAACGCCAGGTTTGGGCACTGCAGTGGCAGCCAACAAAATTGAGTGTTATGTTTTTGCTTCTGGGCTCTACAATGGTGGAATTCTTGCTGTAGTGGCCGGTGACCATCTTTTTCTCATATTTTGACTTGTTTTTGCCCTCTTTTCATGATATTATCATTAGGGATTACCCCAAGACCTCTTGGATCATCCTTTCCTTGAGCAATCTTATGAGAAACGGTAAAAATTAACTTGGCATTAAGGTAAGTGGCTAACCCTACTTAAGATGTTATGGAATTGTTAAGGTAAATATATTGTATACATGCTATGTAAGAATAGGTGTGGCTTCAAGAAAGATGGAGGGATGATTTTAATATCTTCTTGCATGCATTGAAGAGCGAATATGGGTAAAGATATGGCTTGGAATCCATGTGAGGGATAATTTCTACTTTTAACTTGATTGTGTAACAAAAGCTATCTCCAATATCCTGAAATATTTTTAAGATGAGTGATGGTATCAAACTTGGTATACTGTTAAGTTAGGAATAGACCTTGGTGATTTGTTTTAATTGTGGAAAATCAACTCCATTCTTAATTGGATTATGCGATCATCTCTACCTCTAATTATCTCATACATTAAAAAAGTGTTTTGGAAATGATGACTTAGTGGTAGTGTGATATGGTTAAACACCAAAGTGTGAACATGGACCTTATGATGGATGTAACCTTGATATTTAGAATATAAATGGTCATATGGTTGGATGTGTAATGTAATTACTTATATTGGGGTACATGGATATGTATTGTGTGATATTGGATTGTGAGGAATAAATACAATTTCGATCTTAAATTGTGTGATTTAATCATCTATAATAAATCAGAACTCTTATGATATGTGATGCTAATAAACTTGGATTAATGTTTAACCTAGAAATGGAACATTGTGATCGAATTAGAATGTGAGGGATTAACTCTACCTATATTTTGAATTGTGATGTGTTGTTTAAAATGTGTGGTGTTTATTTTCATGATATGTGATATCCATATGAGTGAGTCTCAAATGGTTTAGAAATCGACTCACATGAATACATTTGAAGTGGTAGATAAATCTCTTATTCGACTATAACTTTCACCTATGCATATAAGTGCCCAAAACGAGAAACTAAATCTTTTGTGCTGGATGGATTAGTATGACCTAGTGTATTACCCAATATTGGTTATCTTTGTGCTTATGTGAACACAATTGTGGTGGATGCTTAGAAAACACTCCTACTGATAATAATAATTGTGAATACACCCTAGTGAAGGATAGGATGCTTACTTACTCAAACTAAGGGTGCTTACTTATTTTAATTTTATCATTTAGGGAAAGACCTCTACTTTCAACTTAGTTGTGTGATTGAACTTATTCTTTAATATCGTTGCAAGTGTTGTGAAATATGATAGGATTAATAAAAAAAAAAGGGAGAGCATTATTTCCAGGGTGGAATTTGAAAAGTTAAACTCTATTTATGCTTGATTGGGATATGTTGTTGCTAAGTGTAATAATCCAATTGTACATACTTGGTATCCTAATAAGAAGGATGGGCTTTAAATGACTTAGGAAATGAAACCATCCTCGAACTTATATCTATGATGTGTGATAGACTCTAGTGTTGGCTACAATCTATATCCAAATACAATGCTTATGTGCTAGAACTTGTTATTAATACTTCATGTGTTGGCTAGTTAAATTTGTTTTGCATGCTGCATATGCCAAATATACTATTAGGATTACATTCATCTGTATACCTCCTTGAGTAGGGTGGATTGCGCTGGATGCGTTATTACATATTCGTGATAACCCTTCAATGATTTGTATGTGTTGGAATTACCTCTAAACGCCAATTGTGTAGTTGTGCAATTATTTTATGGGTTGATTAGTAATGGAAAACCTCGAGTATGCTGGATATACTTTCTTGTATTGAAATTTTAGTTTGTGCTGGATATACTTTCTTGTATTGAAACTTTTCTATTTGTGTTGGGTATACTTTGTTATATTGAAATTTTGGTCTATGCTAAGAGATTTTCTGAAGGATTATGTTCCATGTTTGCTTGGAAGGAAGCAAATGTGAAGGCCTGTGGATGGTTAGGTATATAATTACTCAGGATAAATAATTCCTTAAAACCATTAAGGATGTCGTCTATGTAATGGATAGATGAAGAAAACTTCATTCAAACCACACTTGAGAGTGAGTTCCTAAGAGATGGTGGTAAGAGAAACTTATGAATCACCCAAGTGTGTGTGGTGCCTCGGTGGCCCAACGTCAAATATGGCAGTGTGAAGGATAATTGTCTCACTATTAAAATTGCATTCTTGCATAGTTGAGCTGGATATGGATTATGTCTTACTTGTGTTTTATATATATATATATATATATATATATACACGTGTGTGTTCTTGTGTTGGTTTTACATTGGTTTGGTATGATGGCTTGTGTTGGTGGATAGGTCCAAATCCAAGTTCCTATCCCTACGGGAGGTACACAGTAGAGTTTATTTACTTCAATAGTATTATAACTCATTGAGTATTGTTTACTCACTCCCTTCTTTTTGGTGTACCTCTTGCAGATTTTGTGTTAGCAAGCGAGTCTCTATATGAGAGTAGAGTGGCTTCTATGTCACGATCTAAAATCAGGAACGTGACTGGTGTGGATAGTGCCTTAAAGCCACACTGCCGCAAGCCTAACTTTCCCTCAAATCTCTTATTTCAATTAACTCATTAGCCGTTCTTTATTAAGACAAATTAACTTGCAAGCTTAGAAGATCATAAGAAAATTGTCTTTTCTTTTACGAGCATACATGCATAAAATACATAGAGCTTTCTTACACTTAAGTTACATATTCTCTAATTTTCCAATACATTGTCTAGTGTTCTCATGCATCATTTACTCAACATAATGAAACAACGTAGCATAATCTACTCGATTACAGAGTTTTTTTAGAATTTCTAAGCTTAACATAATACAAAAGTATTATACCTTACCCCAAAGAAAAGGGAGGTAGCCTTGAGCACGCACGTCCGCGAACTAGAAGATCTTCAATACTTGAAATTGTGAGGGGGTGAGTCTGGTCCACTTGACTCACCACAAACTAGCCCAACCATAGAAGATATAAACAAATATGTATGCTAAAGATGTCATATAAAATAAATACATGGACTCATGGATGCTTGCATGAACTAGGTATGATAATCCTATCATCCTAGCCTCATAATGTTCCTAGCACAACTTTAGTGCAACAGTCAACATTATTAATTAAGATCATGCATAGTCATCATAGCTCACATACACATGACTTTCCACTTTAATTTCTCCTAGCATCGACCTATGTTGCCAAAGCATCCAATGCTTTAACACTAATCCATTTCGGATATAAGGTGCATCTACACGCATTCCATACACGAGTGATATACACTCTACAAAATCATCAAGCATGATCACATCTTATATATGAGAAAAAATACATGCACACAAAAGCACATTATAAGAACATACATCATCATACGCTAGGATGCTCCTATATTTATCATTGTCATACTCTTCATTGCTCATCCTCAATTTGAAAACTCATTATATACCCTTATTTCACCACATGCCTTCACTATGTACGTCTACACATGAGATCCAAATTAAGTTCCTTGGCTTTCTCTAGCCATACATATCCCCCTTATTTCGCCACACATGAATGAATCACAAATTTTCTTTCTTATGCCTTGTGCCTATCTTGACCATGCACCCGTCGACATATGTTCTCATGAAATTAACACATCCCAACATCCCTCTCATGATTGTTACAAGATGGAAGCCAAAGCATCCTTAGCTTTATTTATTACACATAATTTCACAAATTCATTAATGACTTTCACTGAATTACATAAATAAAACAACTCAAATCCCGTAAACGTGTTTCCTTTTTGGCATAATACTTGCATACGTAGCACCCATTTACATTTCTTTCTCAAAGGAAACAATCATGAGTGCAGATCAAGGCATTGCTATCATATTGCCCAGAAGTAATAACTTAGCCCGAACGCCTTATACACATAGCACAAATACATGTGCAAACAGTTTACAACACTCCTCATGCCCAATTCAATTTTCACATTGCAACCGTAGCATTAGTATGCATCTCATAAAATTCTTAAAGTCATTTATATATGGGTTTCATCTTATTATGCACATTCATACACAAATGCATGTTCAATCCTTACTACATGATTCTACAAGTTCCCTTTGGCATACATATGCAAAATTGTCATACTATAACATTTTCACTCATTCTATGGTGGTCAATATTTCATAATTAACATCAACACACAGGTATGTTCATCAATTTCAACCATATAAAGATCCATGCATATCTACCGCAACATCAATTTGTGACATGCTTCCTCAACATACATTTTTGCTAGGAAAAAAAATAACACACATAAACAAGTATGTAACCAAGGTAAGATTTAGTTCCCTCACTTGAATTTAAAGCACTATCGGTTCTCGCTAGTTGCCTCAGTCGAGCCTCAAACTATGACCAAACCTACGGGACATCAAACATGCAATTTAGCACACAAATCCAAAGCTCAAACACTAGCCTAAGTGCCAAAACCTCCCATGGCTTAACCAAAGCTATAGCTTGGGCTCATGAGGCACTTAGGCCCAATGCTCTCGGGCAAGGGCATCAGGTGGTGGTGCCTTGGGAGCCAACACCCTTGAAGCCATAACTTCTTTGTCTTGGTGGCGCCTTGAGTGCCCTAAGCTGAACCTTCAAGGTTGCTCATAGTTCAAGGCTCATTTCATCCCAAAATTCACCATTTCTCCCAAATCTTTCCATGGTTTTTGATTTTTGGTATTCAAGAAGCAATTTGGCATAAAAAACTTGACTTAAAACCAAGCATCCAAGCTTGAATAACAAATTCCCAATCAAAACCCTAACTTTCTTCTAATTCTTTCATAATCTTTAATTTCATTCTTACGCATGACCAATTCATGAATTTATAGTTCTAATCTCATCAATAATCATTCAAGAGAGTTTTAAAATACTACCCAAGCCTCAAAACTCACAAACAAACTCACTCCCCACATAAATCTCCGTAAATCCGAAAATTCCATAGAAAATAGGAGAGAGAGGAGCTTACCTCAATTCTTCTATTTTCCAGTGGTGGTTGGTAACTAGAGACTCATACTTTCGTAGGGGGCAGTGGCTAGAAGCTTGGGTGAAGAGAATTGGGTGGAAGATGAAGTGAAAGTGTGACTTTGGGTATTAGAGGGGGAGTCCATGGTGGAGAGAAAGAAAAGAAAGTGTTGGAGTGTTGAGTGGTGGCTTCCTATATATACACATAATAAAAATTACTTTTTTTCCTCTCAGCCAACTCATGATCAACTTTAGTAGTGGCAGACTTGTAATTTCCCCCAACTCAGTATTTTCTTCCTCACTAGGCACTACACATCTCCCATTACTAACTTTTCCATTTTCATGATTATCTCACGTAATTATTCTTATTTTCCCCTTAGTCCCTCCATGGGCTCAATAGACATTAACCATTCATATCTCTCTGCCATGTGTACACTCTCAAATCCTTGGCCACTCCTCGTTTTACGTACCAAGCCACCTTTACCCTTGCATTTCCTCTACGGTAAGATAGAGAAATTTTCCTGGTACCAAAATATTCCTTCAAAAATTTCAATAAAGTAATACTTGAAAATTGCGAGTATTACACTCCAAGTCTTCGACCCTTCTAGTTTGGGTTGACGGTATGGTCTATGGTTATGGTGGGATAGAGCCGCTCTATAGTTGAATAGAAAACCTAGAGACCTTGTGTTGGATATGAAGGAAATTTGTATATCATACTTGAATTATCTTTGCCCTTTTATGTGTTAAATTTTTTTTGATGAATAGATTTTTATGGAAAGAAATTTTTTTTATAAAAATAAGATGGTTATAAAAGAATTTATCATATCCTCTTGAGATGGAATCCTCGTATTATTTTTATGTTATATGTTGGTTTGTGTTTGTATTAGGTTTATGGTGGTGATTAGGGAATCACCCCGTGTCGGTCACAGTTCCATTTTGGGGTGTGACATTCTTGAAGAAGCATTAATGGTGGATTGCTAAAGAAACATTGCATTTATTGCCATAGCTGTTGAAGGGTTCATGAGTGTAACAAATATATAGCTTCTCTTCTTCATGTATTTAAGTCAATGGAGCTGCTCCTCCAAAAAGATTTTTCACCTACTTGATTGTGCTCATAATTTCCTTAATGCTTTGAGTGGGTTAAAGAAAAGAGAGTTTTGCTATAAATTGGTCTTCGTTCTTTTATTGTTATTGCTTTCTATTAAGGATTGTAAAAGTGGTGAGTGTTGAGCATTGTTGTCAAGATTTATTGCTGGATCGTATGATTTTAAGATCCTATGATTTTGTGGACAAAAATCGATCTTGATCCTACTCAAGATTGATTTTGTAATAATACTATGCAAGATCTAAATCCTACACATAGGATCGTGTAGGTATGATCTAGATCTTGTACGTATGATCGATCCTAAGATTTTTTTTTTTACTTAGGTCATTGGTCAAAATTTTTCTTTTGTCCAATTTTTGATATAAACTTGTCTTCTACTTCGTCTAGGTCCTTAGTTTAAAAATATATATTTTTTATTTGTCAAAATCATTTCCTACAAACTTTTCATTTTGTTCACTTTAATCCGTGTTCTTCACTTTCATGCTTTTTTCTCATGATTTGGTCTACATAATTTCATTTTTAGTCATGATATGATTAAATCTATCATTTCTACCAAAAACAACAGAAGAAATGAATTAAAATCCAAGTTTCAAAGCTTACCTTTTATTCACTTAGGTCATTGGTTAAAATTTTTCTTTTAACTTGTCCAATTTTTGATATAAACTAGTATTCTACTTCTTCTAGGTCCCTAGTTTAAGACTGTCTTTTTTATTTGTCAAAATCATCCCTTATAAACTTTTCTATTTATTCACTTTAGTACCTATTCTTCACTTTTATGTTTTTTTTTTCATGGTTTGATCCTCCAAATCAATCCATAATTTTATTTTTAGTCATAATATGATGGTTTTGTATTATATACAAAATTTATGTTATTATATATATATATATATATATATATTTATATATTTTATATATTTTTTAACAATATTTTGATATGACCTTACGATCTTCGATTTGATCCTACGATCAATATTTTTTGTGCCCTTTTACGATCTTGTATAAGATCCCAATCTTGACAACATTGGTGCTGAGCCTTGTTGAAGGTTGTAAAAATCCATGTTCTGTCTTGGTCTGCTTTTGTAAAGAGTATAGGTATTAAAAGCCAGGAGGCTTGTCTCTTGGGGGGTTTTCCTTATAAATCTCTACAACATTAATTGTTTCCTATTGGTGATTGGGTTTAAATCTGTGTGAGCGTACGTAGGCTTTGTCCCTTAGGGGTTTCCTTGTAAACCTCAATGATTTTACCCACTTTAATATAAAACTTCATTGCTTTGTGCTTAGGAAGGGGATGTAGGATATGTTTTGAATCTGAATTTCTATAAATCTTGTGTGTCATCTTCTTCTCTCTTTCTCACTATCAAAGTTTTGAAGTTTCCTAAAAGTAATTATTTGAAACTATCTTCCTAAAATCATAAGTTTTTCAAAAGAACAAATTTGTAGAAGAAATTACAATTTTATTTTTACACACAATTCAATCCCTCTTCTTCTGTGTAATTTGCACTAACAAACAAAAGAATATCTAAAAAGGTTAAAAGCCAAGGATTAAATTAAATTTTTTTAAATTATAAAAATAAAGTAAAATTCATAAAAGTAAGAAATAATGTATATTATTATATAAATATTTTTTTTTGAACGAATTATTATATAAATATTGTAAACTAGGAAAGGCTGCCCAAGCAAAGTGGAATCCAGTTTTGGAGAGGATTCAATTGTAAGCAATTAAAAAGGGAAAGGTCTAAGACAGAGCACTAAAAGCAGTGAAGTGACAGCAAAGATATGAACATGATGTTGTGTGTATGATCCTTCTTTCCTCATTCAAACATTCATTCAAATTCATCCTTCTCAGTCACATACACACGTTCACCATCCAAGGAAAAAGGAATATTCCGTTAACGTAGAAGGAAAATTCATGAGGTTTCCATCAAACGCGTGCACGTGCGCTGAGTTGGAAGCTCGCACAGTTGTATCATAACGTGGGGACAGCATCCACCGGCGGCTACAACAACCTTCATCATGCACTACTTCTTTCTTCATAAACAAATAATACTATTTTTATACTACTTGATTAATTTTTCATATCTTAATTTATGATATTAATATTGATGAGTGATAGAATACTTGAACAACTGGATGAGGAGAAAAGACGGCTAAAACCGATGGTAGGATTTGCAAGCAATACAAGTAAGAAAGAGGGTCTCCGTTTTATACATATATATGATGTTTAAGTCAGTAATAATTAAGAAGAGTACAGAGAAAATCAATTGCTTGAGTGTTGTTTGTCAAGGTATAAGTTATTTATAGAGAGTCAGTTAGTCGAGGTTCGTAGGGTTATAATTAATATTCAGAAAATCATACTAAATCGATCGATTCAATCAAAAAATTGATAATCGGTCAAAGAATTAGTTCTGGAACTAATAAAACCTGCTAGTTTAACTAGTTTAATTTTTTTTTATTTTTACAAAATATTATTATATATTTTAAGAAATCTCCAAAAATTTAAGATATTAGAAGAAGATTTATAATTAATATTAATATTATATATTATATATTTTAATATTTTAATATATTTTAAATACTACCAGTTTGATCGCGGTTCAACTATTAATTATTAAATTAATATCTCAATCTATTCAATGATTAGTTTAATTTTCTGAACATTAGTTGTGACCAAGGAGCAATCAACTTTATGCGAGTATGATTGAGATCGCATGCTTTTTGGTGAGTGGGAATTGTTCGTTTGGATTTTGGAAGATGTTAATTTTGCATCTGAAATATTTTTATGGGCTTAGTATTGGACTTGAGTGAAATGGGGATGAGTTTAAGAGAGTTAGGGGGATAATATATGATTCATTAATTTTATGTAAATAAATTATTGTAAATAATGACGATTTATAGTAAATGATTAGACGAAAAAGCAGGTGTAGAAACAATATTTATATAAAAACTGATGTAATTTCTTTAGCAAACACTGATGTATATATTAAAGTTTCAATTAATATGAGATTTTAGGCCGTCTAGCCTTTTTCAAGTATAAAACTGAAAAAATAAAAATAAAAACAAAATTTTGAAATAATTTATTAATCTTTTAAAATTAAAAATAGGTCCTTAATTTTTAGATTATAAAAAATAGGCTAACAATTTTTTTTTGGTAATTAATTTGGTAAGCTCTTAAGCCATAATTATACAAAGCTTTATTTTAAAGAAAAAAAACATTACATTTATTTTTCTTCAAATATTTATAATAAATAAAGAAAAAGACACTAAATAAAATTGACTTTTGGTCACCACCAAAAGGTCTTTTATGGCAATTAAAGTTGTTGTTGATAGTTTCGTCGTTGAGAATTTTTGTGACGACTTAAGAGATCGCCATCAAAAGTCACCCTTTAATGGTAACTATAGTCGTCAACAAAGAAAAAAAAAGTCGCCGCCAAAACTTATATGAAACGTGTTATATGAAACATGTGTAAAAAAATTAGTGGCAACTTTCAGTAGTCACCACCAAAGGTCATCTTTGGTTCCAAAAAAAAAAAGCTTCAATTCTCACCACAAAAGATTAGCTTTGATAGCGACTTTAAATAATCGCCACCAAACTGTTCTGGAGCTGTTTCTAGTGAATTGGTAGAAGACTCCTTTTCCTTCAACTCTAGTACTAGGTTTCTGAGCTAGAAAATATGACAAAAGAGGCAAATGCTTCCTTTACTTAACTAGCAAATCTATATATCATTCTCTTACTTAAGACATTAGTTGCAAGAAACAACGAATAAGATATGCACCATGAAATTAAACCAAGATGTCATACATTATTATTGTGGCCCAGTAAATAAGTCCTAGGGAAAGGATCTGGTTGTCGGATTAAATCAGTCCCTAGACAAGGAAATCTTGTCCAAATCCACCAATGTAAGAGAGTTATGCATCTTCCACTTTATTTTATATCTTTATGGGATGTGGAGCAAAGGTCCCTATACAAAACAGCCAATACGATCGAGCCCCATGACATTCACTTGCACTCATGGAAATAGAGAAGGAAAAGAAGGAACTTCAAGTTTATAAAATTGCCATATTTATCTGGCATCAAGTATCCACCAATTAATTATAGAATCCATGCTCTAGCATGGAATGCTATGGTGGCCTTATATGTACCTTCAGGTAGTTCTCCAAATGTATAAGCGATCCACCTTAGTATTATTCTCTTCCCACCCTTCTCTGATCTAGGCGTCACAACTCCTAAAACTTGAAAACATATTTCTTGGAAGTTGGTTAAGCGAGGATTTCTAGTTACTGGTCTTCCCAAACATGGAAGTCCCAATAACAACCTACATCTTCCAACGTAATTGCCATCTCACCCTTAGTCAGGTGAAAAGTGTGTGTCTCTGGACGCCAGCATTCAACAAATGTAGAAACTAAGGCATAGTTAAACTCAAAATCTCCCAAGACAGATAATCATAAAACCTAGATTGCATGAGAAGTGGCACAATAGCAAGATGTGGATTACGAAGACATCGCTCATTAGTCCATTTTCGAACAGTCAAGATACAATGCATCTAAGTGAAAAAATTATATTAATCATAATAAAAATATATATAAGTTACTGAAATTAATACATAAGCAAATAAATAATTTAGGTACTTTACATAAATGATATTTACTCAATTGCATCATTTTTCCATATCACATAAGAGATATGTTCTTCTTGCATATATAATAAACTTAGATTTTTGGGGCTGAGAATATCAAGATCAGCACTCTGATTAGCCATGTCTGTGAGGAAGAGTAAAAGTAGGAAGATTGAGAATAGTATGAGGAGTATGAAGAGTACAAAGAAGAGTAGAGAGAGAATTGCAAGAAGTGAGAAGGAAGTAGTGTGTAGGTTTATATATATATCTCTATGTGTTGGGGGGTTGGAGGAATAAAAATATATTAATTTTATATATATTTTAAAATATGAAAAATCTACCAATGTTTTTTTTTACTCTGATAAATAATCAAAAGTCATATCTTTCACATTCAAATACTTTTACATTTAATATTTAGTTGTCTTATCTCTATTCAATTTTCTCATCTCCGCTTAGTTGACTCATCTCCATTTTCATCTCCACTTAGTTTTCTCAAGTTCTCACTTGCATTTTTGCCTTCATCGTCAACATGTCCAGTGATGGATAACACCAGCAAGAAAATTTATCCATTAGAGGAAGAGTGAGAAGACAAACTTCTGTTCAGCCTCAGAATCCTTCTTCTTCTAACAATACCAATATCGACAATGCCATAACACAATAATTACATGGAAATCATTCCCTTAGTTCTCTTAAGTCCTCACTTGTATTTTTGCCTTTATCATTAACATGTCCGGTGATGGATAACACCAACAAGAAAATTTATCCATTAGAGGAAGAGCAAGAAGACAGTCTTCTATTCAACCTCGAAATCCTTCTTCTTCTAATAACACCAGTATCGACAATGCCATAACCACAACAAAATACATAGCAACCATTTCCTTACCCTTCTTCTTTTTTTGGCCTACAACAAAGTAAGGCTTCAACTACTCCCCCTAACTTTTATCCACCAATGCCATGTCAATTTTAGGGAAACGTACCACCCATGGCTCATCCTAGTTACCCTCCAACTAGACCACCACCCCTATGGCAATTCTACGCCCACTATGATACATCTCATATGTCTTTTACTTCTTTTCAAGTTCCAAATAACGCACCACCCGCATCTAAAACATATCATAACTTGTCTACTTCTTTGCATTCTCAATCTTCATTCCCACCTTTAGGCCCAACCCCATCTGGATTCTCACCACCATCTAGATCCCCGGTCTCAATAGAGGTGACCACCCAAGATAGACCTAAAGATAGCAACATTATTAGGAAAGACCTCATCACTCATGATGGAAGAGAGTAATTATTCTTTTTTTTTTATCTAGCATAGTTTATATTCTATTTAAATTAGAGTAACGTTATATTTCTAAATCACTTAAGTATATTTTAAGTTTCGTTGAATCAGGTTTCCCCAAACCATAATAAGGTTCGAGGTGAAATTGTATCCATCATTAATGCAACATATGATGGACCATACACATGTTGGAGAGATATACCTGGCTCAGTATGAAACTTGTGTTGGAGGAATTTCAAGTATAGTTTCATTATCATTATTTATAAAATTCTTTTACTTTACATTATAATTTATTATTAATTAACTATCTTTCTTTTAGAAATATTATATTTGGTCACCACAAAATGAAGACAGTATTCAAAACATTTGGAAAATTTGTGTAGTTGTGCACTTAAAAGATATGATATGTACAACTCATAAGAATAATAAAAAACTAGTGTGGATAGGGGAATCTATTTGGAATCAATTGTACAATAAATAGGGAACACCACATTTCAAGCATATTAGTGAGCAAAAGAAGAAAAATATATCTTCCGACTCTGGTGGGTTTGGCTCATCTCTTCACACTGAAAGCTCTATTTCAATGTTAGAACATAAGAGAAGATTGATAACTCATTTCATTTTTAATTATATTTATTTACTATTTCACTATTGTATCTCAAACTTATATATTTTATTTTGTACCATAGACAAAGGAATTAGGAAGAGAACATATTGTATCTGAGTTATTTCTCCGAATTCATCAAAACAAGACTGATTAGAAATGGGGTGATAAAAAAAATCTGAGACAACATGTGTCAGTTTTATTTCGTATATAATTGTATTTGGTATAGATTTTATAATACAATCTAATATAATTTCACTTTCCTCTAAGGAAAAATATCAAAGCTCCAACCTTTAAGTAGTTCCGAGCAACAAATATTAGATCTTGATTTATAGATGAAAATAGCTGGAGAAAAAAAATACTAATATATGGTTTAGGAGTTAAGGCATCCAAAATTGTTGGTACCACAACATCTAGATTTCATATACAAGAAAGCTCATCGGACCTTGATTGGACTCACTCCCATGAATTTCAACAGGTTCTAAAGGATAGACTTATTCAAAGTTTAAGTAAATCTTATGAAGAAAAGTTGCAAAGATACGAGGAAAGGATGAAAGAACTAAATAGTCATATCACTAACATGGAGAGTAGACTAAATGCAATGCAAGGACCTTGTCTACCCCATCCACCTCTACAAGGATTTTATGCGAGTTCAATTGAACAAAGAAACATAGAAGTATACCGACCAGATATGGCTTATCTGAACAATGTTGCAAATTTTTATATTCCACTCAATATTCCAAGTACTGGTATGGAAACAACAATGTTGAGGATGATGAGGAAGAATGGACATTTATATTAAACAAATTAATTATAATTTATTTGTATTACCATAATAGATTTTTTGGAAAGCAATTAATTGTTTATTTAATACAAGTTGTTAAGTACTTATGCTTATTTTTAAATATATTTAAGTATTTAATAAAATTTATAAATACAATTATGCTTATTAAGTATTTAATACAATTTAATGAATTCTTCATTTATGCTTATTTATAAACTATAAATAATAGAAAACATATATAAAAGCTTATTTGAATATAATTAAACGTATAAAAGTCAAGGACAGAGCAAACATATAAAAGCTTATATCAAATTAATTAAACATATAAAAGTCAAGGAGAGAGACTGAGAAGGAATGAAATTATAAGGCAACTTGTATTTATTCTTCATGGGAATCTAAATGAGAGAGCAAATTTCTTTGGCGCCCTTATATCAAAATAAAATTAAAAAAAAATTAATGGTGGCAACTATCGAAAGTTCAAATTTTGGTGGTGACTTTTAAGAGTCACCACCAAAAGTCAATTATTTTTAAATAGAATTTTAAAAAATTAGACTTTTGGTGCAACTAAAGTCTGATTTTTAGTGGCGACTCTCACAGTCACTACCAAAAGTCAATTTTTTAATATATATATATATATACATATATAATTATTTTTTTCTTATCTTTTAATCTATTAATAATAATATATTTATTTTTTGTTAAGTTAGATTTTATTTCATTTCGGTTTTATGATGTTTTTGGCTTAAAATAATTTTAACAGATTATATATATATGTGTGTGTGTGTGTGTGTGTGTGTGTGTGTGTGTGTGTGTGTGTGTGTGTGTGTGTGTGTGTGTGTGTGTGTGTGTGTGTGTGGAAAAGTATTGATGCCATAAGCAGTAGAAATATTTGGTTCTAATAAAGCACAATTATTATCAGTATGGCAAGTGTTAATCACCAAAATCATCAAGCTACCCTGGAGCTTTCCTAGCTCTCGTGCTCTGTCTAGTAGATTGGTTATCACCAGATGTTCAAGTACCTTCATCAATATTATTGTTCTATGTTATTTGGTGATGACCATCTGTTACAGGTTCTCGTATTGTAGTATCTATAACATCAATAGTATCGTCAGTAATAAATCATCAGTAGTTGGTAAAGCAGGGGCAATATGATCAAATTCTTTGTTACTAGTTTTGAAAGGGAAAATCTACTCATGAAAAGAGACGTCCCTTGACACAATAACACATTCAGAGTTTAAGCTATACAATTTGTATGCTTTCTGTCTTGGAGAAAATCCCAGAAAAACAGATATTTCTGCATGAGGGTGAAACTTTCCTTTGTTGGGCTTAACATTTGCTACATAACTTAAGCAACCAAAAGTTCTTAATACTGAGTAGTTAGGTTGTCTCCCATGCAAAACTTCATACAGTGTTTTCTAGTTTATAGTAGTTGTAAGCAGTCTATTAACAATATATGTGGCCAATAGAAAGGAATAAGCCCAAAAACGTTTAGGCAACCCAGCTTGCAACATCAAGGATCTTGCCAACTAGAGTAGGTGCCTATGCTTCCTCTCAACTGTACTGTTCCATTGAGAAGTATAGGGACTACTTCTCTAATGCCATATTACATACTTGCCAAAAAGGGAGGAAAAACTATTATTGATGAAATCAGTCCCGTTATCTGTTCTTACTATCTTAATCTTGGCTTCAAATGTGTGTGGACCATATTTGTAAAGTTCGTGAAGGTGGAAGTTACTTATGACTTTTGCTACAACAAATAAATCCAAGTGGCACAAATAAAATCATCTACAAAGTCAACATGTAGCTAGGTTTAGTCAATGAGGGCTGTGAATAAGGCCCCCAAAGATCCATATAAAGTAATTCAAAGATGAAAGTGGTGTTGCTAGTGCTAATGGGAAAAGGGAGTTTAGTCTATTTAGACTTATGGCAGATTTCACAATCATTAAATTCATCTTTAGTAGTATAAAAGTGTCACGACCCGTTACCTGGGCACATGACCAACACAATGATGAATCTTCCATCACTGTAAGCTTTTCTATAAATTCTACCAATGAGTTAAATTATTAGTAATTATCTCCGTATTATCAAAATAACCATTCCTTATCAAATAAATACGAAGAAAATATATCAAATTTTCTTATTTAAAATGCACATAGATGACTTGCATATAATAATAGATCATCATTATGAAATATATTATTATACTGAAATACAAGCCAAATATGCTAAACCCCTGACCTAGATGTCCTAGACAATTACAGAGCAATATAATCTATAACAAAGAGGGGCCTACTCGACAGCAGGAAGGTGTGAATTGATCTACTCCTCTAACAGATATTATTCGCTAGTAACTTGATCTAAACAAAAAGATTTCATAGAGAGTGTGACCTTTAAAACTCAGTGAGCGAATCAACCTCGCTTTAATAAAATTCAAATCTATCACCAATCATGCAAGTATACCCAAATGCTCAAACTCAATCAATAAACATAGTTAGAAATTACACACTAGAAGATATAAAGTCATCAAATTCATCTAACGGTATTAGTACTCATCAATAGCAATATATCCCAGAGAGTGCATATAGGTTGGCTTACCAAATTTGTTTATTTCTGCCATGACACACAATCTCATCCCATCAGCTAGGGCGCTTTACGGATCTGTTACTGACCCGGACTATATCCCTACCGAGGGAATCGTTGTCTTCATACTCGTTGGTCAAGACACCCTTTAAACTGGATTTTCTACCTTGCCTTGAGAAGGGGTACTATCCCGCTCAATCAAAATCAATAGTATAATATTTCATATCATAATCAGAAGTACAATGTAATATTTGTTCATATAACAAGTATCATATATAAATATATTGTAAATTTATAAACCACAAATCAAGATAACAATTAAGTTGTCTTTGAAAAGATTCAAACTTCACGTCATCTTGAAATACTTGTTTTGTCTTATCTATACTTCTGGATTAATTTGAATTATCTCCCTAGATTCGTTAATCCGAATCCAATATACCCCTATGAGTCTTGGGAGTGTTCTACGACATACTTTTTATCATCAATGATGCTAAAATCCTATTAAAACAGGATCGTTTCACTCACCTGAATTTCGTACAAGTATTAGTTCTCTAAGTGGTTACGGACAATAGTACACAGGTGAATTTTAGTGTTCTGCTATGGAGATTTTCATGAAATATTTGAGAAAACAAGTTAGGGTTGTTTTCGTACAGATACTGTTCATATATACGATTACTATTTATATATATATGGTCACTATTCATACGTACGGGCACTATTTATACTAGAAATAGAGAATACAATCTATAAAAGAGTATACTAGGTAAGTTCTCAGGAAAGAGTGGAGGATCGTGATGGACACACTTAGGTACTAGGTCTTTTCTTAGCCAGAACTTTTCTAGACATGTATTCTTCATAGATTACATTCTATTTTGATAATTAGATAATCAAAATAACATATAGGCAACTAAGAACAGTTTTTCTGATGTGAAAGATCAGTCAAAATAGCCAGAACTTTTCTAGACATGTATTCTTCAGAGCGTACTTAAGAAAATAACTTTTAAAATTTGAAAGACATAGAAAGGGCATAGTATCCTCATCTAAGCTGAAAAGGAAAGACCCAAAATCTCAGAGGCCTAGCATCGAAGCAAGAAAACTTAAGGAGAGAATAAGTGAGGTTGAAGGTGTGAGTTTAGAAGTGAAATAAAAAGACCTATTTATAGGAAAAATAATGATACTATTTGACACTATGCGCTAATAAAATATTCGATTTATTATTCATAAAAATGACATTTCTAATAAAATAATTCAATTTATTGTGCACTTTAGTAATTTAGGTTACTGTGCAAATCATGGAAAGATGAAGGCGGCTTTACTATTGAGAAATTAAAGGGAAAACTCTCCTTTCACCTTAAACCTTTAAGTTTCTTTTCAATTTAGTCTTTTCATTTTAGTCCATGAGGGTATTTTCTCACATAAAACGTCATTTTCTCCTACGAACTTCTTTTTAGTTCTCTCTTATAACCAAACCACATCTAGTACTTGATATTTTGATTGTATATGTGAACAGTACCATATACATGAATAGTATTATACAGGTGAATAGTACCTTGTACTGGAATAGTAACTGTAGTTTGCAAACATACATTTATATTTATTTTTCACAGTTATTACAAAAAGAAAGGCATATCAGGTGCTTTAACGTGCTGTAAAGCATTATAGGACACATGTGCTAGTTTTCTATTCCATATATGCAAACGTGAGGAATTATTAATAGTAGAAATAGAATTAGATTTATTATTTCCTCTTAAAAGTCTAAGGGTGTTATTACACTTCAATATACTATCACACCAGGCATCATTAGAATTAATGAAATCTCTATTACTGGGTACAACATTCAAAGAGGCAACAAAATCATTACAAGTATTACTAATATTGAAAAATTGTCTAACACATATTGATTGCCTATAACTTTCCCCCTTACAAGAACTTCTTCAGTCTTGAGGTCCTACAACAGATAGTAAGTAGGATAAAAGGTGAATTTCACATGGGCATATTTAGTGAGCTTGCTGACAGCAATAAGATTAAACTTAAAAAAAAAAAGGGTGTACAAGGTTTCTTTGAGAATTAATTTTGATATTAAATTAATATCGCCAACCTGTGACACTTGTTTAGTACTCCCATCAAGTAGTTTGACAATCACAGGATGAGAAACATTATCAAACTTTAAAAAATATTTTGGGTTAGCACGCATATGTGTTGTAGAACCAGTATCAATCACCCAAGAATTGGGTTTGACATCTTCAAGGTTTTAAAAGAAGCATTTAAGGCAATAATTATAGTCTGAAGTGAGGAGAGAATACCTGGAAATTCTTCCTCAGCTGAATCTCGAATATTACTTGCAAAGTTACTTATATGGGCAAAGTTAACAGTATTAATAGCGTGATCATCATTCTTGATTTTACCTTTAATCTTTTCCAATTCTTGCTGCAGATTTTGGAAGATGCTAGTGTATGATCCTTGTTTCTCGGCAGCTTCCTCAAGTGTGTCAAAGGGTGTGTCTCTGACTTCTGGTTTGGCAATATTTACATTCTCTTTCTGGGTCTTTAACTATTGACACCACTCTAGATATCCATTCAACTGGAAACATGTCTCTCTGACATGTCTAGGTGTATTACAGTAGTCACAAAAACATGAGGACTTGTCATTACTATTATGCCTACGACCTCTGCCAGGATTATTCCCTTGCATGTTTCTGCTCTTATTTTTATTGTTAAAATTGTTTTACCTCTTCCATAGTCCCCTTGTTGTGTCATTGCCAAAAGTAACTATTTTCTTGTGTTACAGTATATATTTGGCTTATCTCCCTCTATTTTTCCACCCGAAGGACCATGGAGTAGGCTTTATTGGCATTTGGCAGTGGCTTCATGAGTAAAATTTGACCTCTTATAGAATCTTAGGCATCATTAAGTCCCATAAGGAATTGCATTAGTTTACTTGGATTAAGAATATCTGCCATGGTCACTGACATACTAGTGTCAAGCAATTTAACTCATCCCATGACTTTTTAAGTTTCGTATAATATTGTGCCTTAATCAACTCTCCTTGCATTACAGTGGAGATTTCCCTTTGTATTTGGTATATTAGGGGCCCATTGCATTCCTTGAATATTTACTTCAACTTGTCCAATAGTTCTTTCACCGAGTTGACATACAAGAATGCCTCAACAATGTCTTTGGCAATAGAATTTAAAATCCATATCAAACCATATAGTTAACCCTTAGCCATTGTTCGTACTTTGCTTTTTTTTCCCTTGGCTGTTTACATCTCTCATCAATGAAGCCTAATTTTGTCTTGGACCCTAATGCAATTTTTGATGGAACGGTTCCACGTCATATAGTTGTTACAAGTGAGAATGGAGGAGATAAGACTCATACCTGAGTGATCTGAGTTTTGCAGTGATAATAAATCTTCTTTAGTGGTATTGCTCCTATCTTTGCTCATATCTTTGCTAGCCACCGTTGAGAAAGAAGAGACGGAAAAGAACGATAGAGTTCCTCTTCTACATATTGCAACCGCCTCTTGATACCATGTAGAATTATGAAATCTTTATTTCTTGATTTATTGAAAATATAATCAAGACACTCTGTTTCTTGCTCTCGAGTACAATAAAACTAGAAAAACGTGACTCTACCTTGTCTTTATCAAACAATATATAAACATAAGCGAACACAAGAAAATGACACCATTTGGACATAAACAATACGACGTTGTAACAAGTAAGGCGATAACTAACCCAACTTCCAACAATGGCTAATATGCTATACGCCCCAATGGCTATAAACAAAAAGCGATAAATTAAATAATCATAGAAGAAACCATAAATTGCAGACACATTTTTACAATCATTGTCCTATATTGGTTGGCCATCCCTATTTATATATGTTATGAGTTGCTTTAAGATTCTGATTTTGATTTGTGAGAACTTAGAATCATTAATTTCTTGTAATTGGTGGAGAGAGAATAAGACCAAAAGTAATTAAGATCAATTGGTTGGTTTGGACAAAGTTATGCACTCAGGAATATGAAGGCTTTTAACAAGGCTTTATTGGCTAAGCAAGGTTGGTGACTTCTACACAATGAGACCTCTCTTGTTGCACATGTTTTAGGACTGATTTTCTTAATGCTAACATGGACAGAAGTGCAAGTTATACATGGAAGAGCTTATTAAAAGCAAGAAAGGTAATTGAAGATGCTATAGCATTGGGTATTTGTGATGGAAGCAGCATTAATTATGCAGTAGATTTAATATGTCAGGACAGGAGATGTTGGAATGGAGATTTAATTGATAATTTATTCTTACCTATGGAAGCCAATGCTATTGTCAAAATTCCCCTTACCTAGCGCACTGCAAGGGACAAATTAATATGGCCATTATAAAGACATTTTAATTTTACTATGGGATCAGCTTATCATTGTATTATGGGAAATTATTCTATTAATACAGTTTGCACTATCATGTAGCATATTGAAATGACAAAAAATTTGGCATCTCAATATTCCACTAAAGTAAAATTTTTCTTCTAGAGAAATTTATACATAATGATATCCCATGTAAAAGTAATCTACAAAGAAAGGGTGTACATAGTGTAGTTAGTGTTGCGAAGACGAAGAGACCCATTTTCAAGTATTTGGTTCATGTTGTTGGAATCGTGCTTTTTGGATCATCTTGCCATTAGGATTTAGAGTGAAGTTCTTGAATCAAAATGCTTTTGTCCAATGGATTTATGGAAGAGTTTATTTTGATCAAAGAGATGTCTTATTCTTGAGAAACAAGTTGACAAATAACTAGTTTTCTATTGTGTTAGTTTGTAACTATTTTAGTTAGACTAATCTTGTTTAGTTAGGTTCATTATGTATTTATATCTATTGCTTCTACAATAATGAAATATATGAAGAATTTTTCAGTCTCTCTTCCCCCTTATTTGCTGATGGAAACATCATGGTATTGGAGTTGAAATCAATCTTGTCTTCTTTGCTGATGGAAACATCTCCTAGAGAAAATGGATTGTCCATGGAATAATTGATGGAATGATCAAAGAATTCTCTTAAGTTGGGGTTAATCATCCTCTTTTCTTGCAACCTTCTGATGGTACGAGAACACCCCTCATCTCTTTCCAATTTATTGATGTAGATAACTATGCCTTATGGAGTAGAACCATGAAGATCTCTCTATTAGGAAAGAACAAAATCGAATTCATGGACAGATCTCACAACCAAGACTCCGTCAAAGAACATTTAAGAGGATTATGGGACAGAGTTAACGTTGTGGTCTTAGCTTGGATCATGAATGTTGTATCCAAGGAGCTATTGAGCGGAGTGGTATATTCGATGGAAGCAATCAAGGTTTGGAGGGATCTTCAAGAAAGATATGACAAACCCCATGGGACAAATTTTCTACCTGCTGAGACAAATACATACATTGTCACAAGGATCTCAAAGCATCTTGTCGTATTTCACCAAGATACCTATGGGATGAGTTGTCATCAATCATGGAAAACTCTAGCTATTCTTGTTACAAACAAAGGAAATATCTGGAGTTTATGCAAAATCAGTGTCTCTACCAATTCTTAATTGATCTGAACAAGTCATATGCACAAGTTCAAAGTCAAATTTTTCTCATGGTACTACTACCTTCAACGAATTAGGCTTATTTGATGTTACCCTAGGAAGAAAGTTCAAGAAGTATGGTCTCAAGTATTAACATCAACGCTGAATCTTCTCTTGACATTATTGCACCTTATATAGAAATAATAAGCCAAAAAGAAACCAAAATTTATTTTGTGGGCATTGAAAAATGTAATATGAGGGGTCAAGAGGAAAAAACTTAGTTACGAAATCATTAGGTATCCTCCAAAATTCAAAAAGAAAAAGAAAGATAACAATAGTCAATCCATTGCTAATACCATTACTACTAAAAGAACCGAGAAATATCAACAAGAATCCACCCTTGTTCAACCCATTATCATGCAAGAATAGTATCAACAAATATTGAAGCTATTGGCCATAGAGCAATCTCTAAAAGCCAAGGCTAATACTACAAGTACAATTGTTATCATCTAGCTCTATTGGTGCTAAAATTGGGTGGGTTTTGGACACTGGGGCTATTAACCATGTGACCTTTTTGAAGATTAGCTTGTTAACCCAAATCCCTAAAATTTTAATATGCCTCAAACTATGAGAATGCCTAATGGTAGCATATATTACTCATCTGCATAGCATTGGTGACCATAAGATTAATGCTTTTTTTATAATTGCATGATGTTTTGTATGTCACATATTTCAAGTTTAAATTGATCTCTGTTTCTAAATTGACTAGAGATTTTTCTTGTAAAATTTCCTTTTTCCCTGATTTTTGCATGATGCAGGATCTCTCAAGTGGCAAAATGATGGGGATTGATAAGGACAAAAGGGGTCGTATGGGTTAGCTTCTAGTAACAATAGCACAAAATTTGTTTAGGTTTTAAAACAATTAAAGAAAATGATGTGACTCTTGTTTGGCATTGTAGGCTTGGGCATAATCCTTTTGTAAAACTCAAGCATTTTAATTCCATAAAGAATTGTATTACTAATTCTAATTGTATTAAATGGTATATTGTTTGCCCTTTGGCAAAACAAACTAGGACCCCTTTGCCCTTAAGCAACTCTAAATTTGAATCCCCTTTTGATTTGATCCGTTTAGACTTTTGGGGTCCTATAATCATAAAACACATGATGATGAGAAATTTTTGTAATTGTTGTAGATGATTATACAAGATACACATGGATTTTCTTGATTAAGCTAAAGAGTGATATTGCCTACATAAAAAATCATTTCTCCAAAAATGTGAAGACTATAAGAACTGATAATGGAATTGAGTTTGTGAATCAGGAGGTTAAGCAATTGTTTAATAGTCTTGCAATTATCCACCAGAAAAGCTATGTCAACTCTCCACAGCAAAATGGAGTTGCTACGAGAAAACACAAACACTTCTTAGAGGTTGCTAGGGCCCTTAGGTTTCAAAGTTTTTTTGCCTATTTTGTTATGGAGTGTGTGTTTTAGTTGCTGTATACTTGATCAATAGGATGCCTAGTAGTGGTTTCGATAACAAAATCCTATATGAGATGTTTAACAAAGAAACCAACATTAATCACCTAATAAGTATTAGCTGCCTTGTTTATACAATTGATAATTAGAACAAGGATAAACTAAGCCCTAGAGTCATACCTTTGGTTTTGTTAGGGCATTTTGAAACTCAAAATGGATATAAATTGATTGATATAAAAGTTAAAAGATTTTTATTAGCTACAATGCTCATTTTCATAATGATACTTTCCCTTTTAGAAGGAAAAATAATAATAAATTCAACATATTTTTCCCAATTATCTTAGTGAATATAATTTTGTTGAACATAAAATTGCTGGAAGACACCTTTGAACCTAATATGGACAACAACAACACTTAACACTCCCTTGAACACCAACAAGATAATCTTTTTCCTCCAGCTAACTATAATACCAATCCCATTACCTTTAGAAGATCAACTAGGAACACAAGACCCCCAATTTGGCAAAAACATCATGTCCTAATTGCTAAGACTAAGAATTGTAAGTATCATATAAGAAACTATTTGACCTATAACCACCTATCATAACAACATTAATGTTTCTTGGCTAAAATATCCAATATAATGAAATCCACTACTTTTGAAAAAGCAAAAAAGGATCAAATTTAGGTAAAAGACATGCAAGAAGAAATAACAGCTGTGGAAGCCAATAGCACATGGAAAATTGTGTCTTTACCAAAAGGAAAACTTGCTAACAATATAAATAGGTATATTAATCGAAACATGATTCTAAAGGGAACCTAGAAATATATAAAATCTAGGTTGGTTACTAAAGCTTTTAATCAAAAGGAAGGGATAGATTATATTGAGACCTTATTCCCTATAGTTAATATTGTCACTTTTAGGATTTTGTTTGCTTTAATTGCTTTGTTTGATTAGCTTATATATCACATAAATGTTAATCTCCCTTCAAGGAGACTTTGAGGAAGAAGTTTATATGGAATTACCTCAAGGCTTTGTTCATCGGAGGGGGGCAAGAAAAAGTCTGTAAGCTTCAAATGTCTTTGTATGGGGTTAAACAAGCCTCTAGGTAGTAGAACTATAAATTGACTCAAACCCTCAAAAGATTTGGTTATGTATGTTGAAAGAAGTAAAAATATTCATTAGGAATGTATGTAGGTGTATAATCATTTATTTAGGTGTTTATGATGGTTGGTTCATTATTTCCTTCATTTATTTCCTACCTACCAACCACATTGTCATTTATTTCCTACTTGCCAACTGCATTGTAATTAATACATCTTTGAATATAAATAGAGGTCTCTACTCGTGGCTCCATATGCCATTTAGTTTATTCCTATCTATTGTCTTAGTGACATTTCTAAGTGTTTCAGTTGTATTTCAACTTGGTATCAGAGCAACGTTATCTTAATTTTTTTGGTTATGCATTTGTCCAGTCTAGTTGTCCCTTTTTTGACTTTCGATCAACGTTGTAATGCCAACACTAGGTTCAAGAGGGTTAGACCGGCTTATTCACCGAGTCCCGTCACCAGAAATTGTTGCACTTACTATCATGCATCGTTTTTCTCTCTGTACATGAAGCTCACACGCCACCTCTCTCATCGACTTATCACCTTCCTAACTTCTGTCTGCTTCACCGTTTGTTTTAGACGACTCATCGTCATCTCTTTGGTCCATTCCAAGGGTCAGTTGAATTTTTAGTTCAACTTTAATGTACCCTAATTATCTCTCTCGTTATGTTATAATGGCATAATCAAATAGAGAAACATTTGAAGTGTCTAACACTATGAGCAAAGGTCTAGTATCCTTTGTTATGCATGGAAATCCATCTATCACAACTAAAAAGCTTAATGGCAAAAATTATATTGACTGGCAAGCTACAACAGAGATTTGGTTCTTGGACTAAGGGGTTTTAGACCATCTGACAACAAGACTTGATCAAATTGTTAATGAAAATAGAAATGCATGGCAGAGGATATATTACCAATTAGTCTCATTACTGTGGCAATCTATTAATCCTCAACTGTTTGTTCAATCTATTCCACCAAATAGCATTTGAATTCATTCTACTTCAAAAAGAAATTTCCCCTAGCATTTATACCAGTACATGCACATACAAGGATAACAAGCAATCATAACACATAACAAAATCACAAACATTATAGTATTTTTTTTACATGGGTTGCACAAAAGACTACGAATCTGTTAGAAATCAAATTCTAAAAAACCCTTTCATACCAACAACTAAAAATCTCATCGATCACTTGTTATGTGTTCCATCACTAGAAACTTTGTCAAGTCATTCCTCAACAGAACCAGAAGCTTCTGCACTTATAGCAGATCTAGGGGGACATGGATGTAAAAGGTGGACGTAGATCTAGTAATGATCCACAATGCTCATATTGTAAACGAATGAGCCATACCAAAGAAAAATATTATTCCTTATTGGTTTACCAGATAAGTCAGTCAATGTCACATCCTCTCAATCATCTGTCTTGGAGAAGCCCACTGAAGCAGATGTTAAGAATTGCAATATCTTATCTGATGATGAGTATAAAGAATATCTTTAACTCAAAACAGCACAACAGAGTACTTCTACAACCACTGTAGCCGATAATTTCATTGCTTGTCTCTTAAAATCATCATATGTTGGTCCCTAGATACTTGACTCTGGTTCTTTCGACCACATTGCCGGTAATCCTTAATTTTTCTCAAAACTCTCCCAACCCAAAAGATCTCATCAAATTACTCTTACTGATGGGTCTAAAATCAATGTCGTTGGTATTGGTTAGGGTTTTCCTACTCCTTGTTTTTCTATAAATCCTGTTCTTCTCATACCTAGTTGTCCTTTGAACTTAGTTTCTGTTAGCCAACTCACTCGAGACCTTAATTGTTCCATAACCATTACAATAACTCATTTTGTATACAGGACCAAAGTATAGGGTAGACAATTGGTACAGGATGTGAATTATATGGATTATACTACTTTCAACTAGTATCCTCCAATACATGCACGGCTACCGAATCTCCAAGTCTTATCCATAGATGTTTGGTTCATATGAGTCTCAATAAACTCTAGAAAGTAGTCCCTCATCTGTCTGGATTACAAAGATTGGAATGTGAGTTTGTCAACTTGGAAAACATGTTTGTAACTCATTTCCTAGTTCTACTAGTCCATAGGTTGACTCTTTATTTTATCTTATTCATTTTGATGTCTGGGGACCAAGTCGAGTTATTTCTCTTTTAGGATATCGATATTTTGTCAATTTCATAGATGACAATTCAAGATGTACTTGGATTTTTCTAATGAAGGAACGTTTTGAATTGTCATCCATTTTTCAATAATTTTGCAATAAGTACAGAAACAGTTTGGATAAACTATTCGCATTTTGCAAAGCGATAATGCAAAAGAATATTTCTCAGATTCCTTCAAACAATTTATGATCTCTCAAGGAATTATTCATCAATCATCTTGCCTCATACTCCTCAGTAGAATTGAGCTACAGAACAAAAACATCTACATATAGTTGAAACATATTGCACCCTTTTAATAAAAAACAAATGTACCCTTGCATTTTTTAGGAAGATTCAGTTCTCACAGCTGTCTTCTTGATTAATCGAATGTCATCAACTGTACTAAATCATCAAGTTTCCCATTCTTTACTATTTCCTCACTACAAGAAAAACCAATAATAGTGACGAAAATTTCTATCTGTGATTGTAGAAAAGTCATCCCTGATGTATCCGAGACAAATTTAGAGATGAAAAAATTTTTGTTTCTAAACTGGGCATGGCAATAAGATAGAGACAGAAAATATTCTGTCTCAATATCAAAGACAGAATATTCAGAGATAAAACTTTTTTCGTCTTAGAAATGCGGTAGACATTTCCATCTCTGATTTCATCTCAAATCAAAGATGGAATTACTCCATCTCAAATCAGGGATGAAAAGTTTCGTCCCTGATTCTGTCTCCAATTAAGGACAAAATTATGTCCCTAATATTGCATCTAATATTTAGGTTAAAAAAATGAAAAGATGCATATATAATCAAATAATTTAAACAGGTTATACCATGCAACTTTTCAAGAAAATATTTAGCGAACAAGAATGGAATTGCAGGAATTAGAGTTAGTGGGAAGACGAATAGAACTTGCAATCTATCTTTTCATTTTTTGAACTAAAAAAACTAAATTAATACCTTAGTTACTAATGATGTGTAGAAATCTATCTTCTTCTTCTCCCATATGGATGTTGTTTAAATTGTTCACGTGTGTTAAAATGCACATAAAACTGGCTTCAGCCTGGAAGGGGATAGCTATAATCAGTGACATAATTATTAATTAGGTCATTGATTACAATCATCCTCCCTCCACTTGATGAAGCATATGTTATGTGCAGATTAACGCACATCAACAATTTAAAGAAGTGGTGCACCTTGTCTCACATCAACAACATAGACATCCTATAAATAATTACTAGCAATCACAAAGAACATAAAAAATTAGAAACACCAACATCGTAGCTAGCTATCAGTGATAACAATCATGGAGACCCAAAAATATTTTCCTACAACCTAGATTCCAAGAAATTTTGCAAAAATTTCATCCAAGGTTCTCCTTAAATGGCACAACAACTTAGAAAAACCCAAATACAGTAAAGTTCTATGAATGCCACAATTAAATCATACAGAGCGATTGGAAAACAATCTGAATCAACAAGGATCAAGAATAAATACAACAACTTAGAAAAACTAGAAACTAGGGCAAAACATTACTTTAAACCAGAAATTACACAATTTCTAGAAATTATAAAAAATACAGAAATTGGAAAAAAAATTGCACAATAAAAAATTTCCCCCAATTCCTACAATCCAACAGTAAGAGGGAGAAAGAGACATCATTGACAGATGCATAAAGAGTAAGAAAGATTCAGCGATGGGAACCCAATCAAAGATGACAGCATTGAGAGAGTAAGAGAGAGAGGGGAGAGAAAAATAGAGAGAGTACCTCAAAGACAACAGTAGTAGAGCACATCGGAAGTGAATCAGAGATAATAGCAAGGAAGAGAGAGAGAGAAAGAGGAAGCGAGAGAGTACCTCGGAGATGGTGGCATTGGAGCACACCAGAAGTGAATTGGATATGACAACAACGAGAGAGAGTGAGAGAAAGAGAGAAAGAGTTAAAGAGAGAGTGAGGGATTGGGAAGTGAATCGATCAGGGGGAACAGGTTTAAACCGAGAATCAGAGATGGATTTTGAGGTAGAAAATTTTGTCTTTGATCCAAGACGATGGCATTTTGCATCTACACTTTTTAAACCAAGGATAAGAGATTGATTTCTGGGACAAAAAAAAAGCCTCTAATCCAACATGACTGCATTTTGCTTATAATTTTTTAAACCGAGGGGTCATTTGAATCAGGGACAAAATTGTGGAATAGGATAAATCTGTCTCTAACTTTTTAAATATATAAAAAAAATTAGGGACGGATTATTAACACGAAAAAGTCTGTCTCTGAAATTAGGGACAGATTTTCATTAGAGACGGAATAATTTCGTCCCAAAATTCATCTCTGATTCCCTGTTTGAAATTTTGAAATCAGGGACAGATTTGCAAAGGATTAGGGACGGATTTTGGAGACAAACAATTTCCATCCCTAAATTTCATCTCTGATTCTGGGTTTTTTTAATAGTGTCTAGAAAGTCTATTTTCAAAGTTCCTCCACGGGTATTTGGTTCCACTTGCTTTGTTCATGACTTGTCTCGTGGCCTTGATAAGCTTTCACCTTGTGCTGTCAAGTGTGTCTTCCTTGGATATTCATGGGTACAAAAAGGATACAAATATTATTCTTTCTACTTGACGATTATATATATCTACTGATGTTACATTCTTTGAAGACACTCAATGCTTCCAATTTGCAGAATCAGCCACATCTATTTCTTAGGCTTTATCTATTCCAACTTCTTCACTACTGGTTATTGAAACTGTGGAGGAAGACACAATCAAATCAAATGATTCACTTCCTGTACCAACTACTATGCCTACTCCGGATCTAGCTAATCGTTCTCCTAATCTTCCTATAGCTCTTCGTAAAGGTATACATTCCACTCGTAACCTCCATCCTATCTATAACTTTTTGAGTTGTCATCATTTATCTTCTTCACACTATGCTTCATATATTCTATTTCCTATGTCTCTATTCCTAAGAATGTCCAGTAAGCACTCTCGCATCTAGGGTGGAAACAAGCTATGATGGATGAAACATCAACCTTGGAATCTAACCATACGTGGACCCTTGTTCCCACTCCAACAGGGAAATCAATTGTTAGATGCCGACGGGTCTTTATAGTTAAAGTTGGGCCTGATGGATAGATTGATCGGTTAAAAGCTCGGTTAGTGGCTAAAGTCTATACATAAATTTTTGCGTTTGATTATGGCCATACCTTCTTCCTTGTGGCTAAAATGACTTATGTTCGTCTCTTTCTCTCTATGGTAGCCATGTACAATTGGCCTTTACACCAATTAAATATCAAGAATGTTTTTCTTCATAAGGATCTAGCTGAAGAAGTCTATATGGAGCAACCTCCTAGGTTTGTTGCTTAGGCGGAGTCACATAACCTAGTCTGCAATCTTCACAAAGCTTGTATGGCCTCAAGCAAAGTCCACGAGCATGATTTAGCTGATTTAGTGCGACCCTTAAACAATTCAATATGACGCAAAGTCGGGCCGAGCATTCAGTATTTTATAAATAATATTCTAATAAGTGTATCTATCTTGTTGTTTATATTGATGATATTGTTATAACTGGAAATGACTATGATGGTATTAAATACCTTAAGCAGAATTTGTTCTAGCAATTTCAAACCAAAGATCTCGAAAGATTGCGATATTTTCTTGGGATTACGGTAGCCCAAACCAAGATGGGGATTGCTATTTCGCAAAGAAAGTACACTCTTGATATATTGGAAGAAATTGGAATGTTTGATTGTAAACTAGTTGATTCCTCTATGGATTCCAATGTCAAACTTATGGCAAATCATAGGGAGCCTTACTCTGACCTAGGAAGATATAGTATATTAGTTGGAAAGCTGAATTATCTTACTATGACTAGACCCGATATATCATTTGTTGTTAGTGTCGTGAGCCAGTTTCTAAACTCTCCATGTGACAATCATTGGAATGCAATAGTACAAATATTAAGATATATTAAGGGTTCTCCTAGAAAGGGTTTGATCTATGAGAATAGGGGACACACAAACATTATTGCCTATACTGATGCAGATTGGGCCAATTGTCCAAATGATAGACAGTCAACCTCTAACTATTGTATACTTATTAGAGGAAACCTGATCTCTTGGAAGAGCAAGAAGTATAATGTCATTGCTAGATCTAGTGCAAAAGCATAATATCAAGCAATGGCCTTCACTACGTGCAAGCTTATGTGGATCAAACAACTTCCCTCTGAGCTCAATTTTTGCAAAACTTGAACTATGAATCTATATGTGATAATCAATTTTTTCAACATATTGCATCCAATCCAGTTTTTCATGAGACAACTAAACACATTGAGATTGACTATCATTTTATAAGAGAAAAGATTTTGTCTGAAGAAATTACCACAATATTCGTAAACTCCATTAATCAATTGGTTGATATGCTCACTAAGTCTCTTTGGGGGTCGAGGATGAAATACATATGTAACAAGCTGGATGCATTTGACATATATGCACCAGCTTGAGGGAGCGTTTTGAGAGAAGTGAAAATATTCATTAGGAATGTATATAGGTGTATAATCATTTATTTGGGTGGTTGTAGCGGTTGGTTCATTATTTCCTTCATTTATTTTCTACCTACCAACCACATTGTCATTTATTTCCTTCTTGCCAACTACATTGTAATTAATACATCTTTGTATATAAATAGAGGTCTCTGCTAGTGGCTCTATATGCCATTCAGTTTATTCCTATCTCTTGTCGTATAAACATTTCTAAGTGTTCCAATTGTATTTCAACTATGTGTAAAGCAAAAATAGTTACTCAATATTCACCAAGATAAGAGATGATAAAATTGTTGCTTTTCTTGTTTATGTTGATGATATTATGGTTACCCGAAATGATCAAGCCCTTACAGTTGGGTTAAAACTAGTCTTAACTAATAATTTGAAAATGAAGGATATAGGAAAAATGAAATATTTTTTGGGTATGGAAATTGCTAGGTCCAAATAGGGCATCACTTTGAACCAAAGAAAGTATGCTTTAGAGCTTATTAGTGATATAAGATATTCAGAGCTAAACTTGTTCAGACACCTCTTGAGCAAAACACGAAATTCACTACTAAGAAATATGATGACAAATTCAAACCTGAATCTGACGATAAAGTTGTTGAGGATGCTGCTAGATATAGAAAACTCATTGGGAGGTTACTTTATTTAACTATGTCTAGACCTGATCTTATGTTAGTTGTTTAAAGTCTTAGCCAATTCATGCATGACCCCAAGGTCTCTCATCTAGACGCTGCAAAGAGAATTATCCAGTACATCAAAGAAAAGTCAGGATTGGGTTTCATGGTTCGTGAAAAAAGTCTTCACATCTTAACTTTATGTGATTCAGATTGGGTTACTTGCAGCATATCCAGTTTCTGGCTTTTATATGATTTTAGGTGAGTTCCTAATTTCTTGGAAGGCCAAGAAATAGAACACTATTTCTAAATCCTCTATTGAAGCATAATACAAAAGCATGGCTATGGTAGTCACTGATGTATCCAAGAAAAGTTCATTGAAACAAAATTTACAACATCAGAAGACCAACTTGCAGACATTATGACCAAGGCGGCAAGGCCCTAGGGAGGAGTCAACATGAAAAGTAGTTGAATAAACTAAGTGTCATAGATATATATAGTGTCAACTTGAGGGGGATGTTGAGAAACTAGTTGACATATAATTAGCTTTATGTTCTATTAGTTGGTAACTATATTAATTAGACTAATCTTGTTTTAGTTAGGTTAATAAAAGTAGTTGAATAAACTAAGTGTCATAGATATATATAGTGTCAACTTGAGGGGGATGTTGAGAAACTAGTTGACATATAATTAGTTTTATGTTCTATTAGTTGGTAACTATATTAATTAGACTAATCTTGTTTTAGTTAGGTTAATTGTGTATTTATATATGTTGCTTCTACAGTAAGGAAATATATGAGGAGTTTTTCAGTCTTTCCTCCTCTCTCTTCCTTTCTCTCTTTCTAAGGGAAAAAATCATGAGTTATAGAATTGATTGCAATGGGATGCTAGGGAATCTCGACTAGACGCAAATTTGTGTTTTAATCATAGTGCTATTATACCGGAGGAGGCACTAGGAAGAACATTTAATTGCCAATGTATCATAGAGGAATTTACACACAATAATTCCAACAATGTCTGACATTGGTCTCCACCGGCTCATGAAAGGCTGAAACCTAACATCGATGCTGCGAAATTAGACCTTATAACGCCTTCAAATTGATTATTCTTATGATATATGCAATATCTTTCGTATTTTTAAATAAATAACGTTCGTGTTATGTGATATTTCATATAAAAAAGTATTGATATAAACACCATATACAACTAATGTAAAATGAGTGATTAAGAAATCAATTTTTAAACAGAATTATTGCTTATATTAATTTTTTTATCAAAGAATAAGTACTCAAATAACACTAATTAATTGTCCCTAATTAATGACCTAATGATAAAAATATGTGGGTAACTTGATAAATGAGCTAAAATTCAAGTTCTTGGCCCCTTGCTCTTTCTATTCCTTACTCTTAATCCCTGATACTTTTAAAGAAAAAGGATTTGTTTCATGATTTTTCTTTCTGCTGGAATGCCAAAAACTCCTTTGATATCATGCAATTTATGGATCACTTCAATTAATTTGGCACTTGACAATAAAAGTGTCTAAATTTTTAATTTTGTGTTACATAATATATTAGTTAACTTTTTTATCTAATGCACTAAAACTACTTGTTCATATGATTAAAAATGGCAGTCAACAAAAAGATCATTCCACTAGTCAACTGATGTGGCAAATAATGCCTTTCTCTGTCATTTTTTCTACATATTTAATAAAATATATTTTTAAGACAATAGGTTAGCTTAATTATTTTTTCAATTTATCTTTTATAGCTTACATGAATAATTAATACATGAACAAAAAATTACGTTATAAATTAAAAGTTTAAAGGCTTATATTGTTGACTTTTGAAGTGAAAGAGATCGTAGTAATATCAAAGTTTAAAAAATTAGATCGATTGTTGAACAAGTTAAAATAGCAATTTAGGAGTTAATGGTCAGATCGCGATCGAATCGATGTTACTTAAAACATATTAAAATATATAATTAATGTATATGTTACAGATATTAAAATATTAAAATATATAATATATAATATTAAAATGTTTCAGACATGTTATAGATATATATATTTATATCAATCTTATATGTTCTCTTAATAGCTTACATTTTTAAAAATTTCTTAAAAATACATAATAATGTTCAGTAAAAATTCAAAGAAATAAAAAAAATTTAAAAAAATTAAACAAGTTGAATTGGCCGGTTTTATCGATCCGAGATTGGTTCAACCAGTTAACGGTGTTTAAAACCAAACTAAACCTACCAAGTCGAACCAAACCAACCAAAATAAAAAAAAAAATGAAGTCCAAATTGATTTTTTTGAAATATGAATTTTAATTGGTTCCGTTTGGTTTGGTTTGGTTTAAAATTGAACCAAACCAATTTTATATATAAAAAATTATATTATATATAATATTATTATATTTATATATTTTTATGTCAACAAAATTATTTTTATATATTTTATAATTAATTTGATTTCTTTCTTTTAATTAATTTAGTTTCTTTCTGTTTATATTTATATATATTTTATTGAAATTTAAGACCATAAATTATTGTAAATAAAATTGTCTAAAATTGAACAAAACAGTCCAAAAACTGAAATCGAATAGGTCCATATTTTTACAAAACAGATTAGCTCAGTTCGATTTAGTTAAAGCTTAAAACCGAATCTAACTGACTCAAGCAGAGCCTAGGAACATTCTTCTGATTGATTTTTTACTAGTTTAAACACTCACTAATTTACTAATTCAAATTATATTAGGATAATGACCAATTCACTAATTTTTCAATTGAACTGACTCATTATCTAAAGATTGGATAATATTGAAAGAAAATTAATTTATATATAATGTTGTTGTTATTATAAAATGTAATATTTTGAGGGAATAATTGAGGAGAGGGGAGAGTGGAAGCGGCGAGTGGGGTCGGAGCGAAATTAGTGATAAGATAAAGACGTTACAATGGGGGAGGCAAAAGACACGTATGGTGATGACTGATGAGGCAGCAGTGGGCCCCACAATCTTAAGAACGCCGAAGCCAAACAAAACCAGAGAAAGAGAGAAACGGATTGCGCTTTGCTTTGCTTTCCTTTGCTTCCCTTTTGCCTTCCTCAATGCAAGGGTCGCCTCGCAACTAACACCACATGGTCTGCTTATGTCTAAAAACAATCATATCGTTTATCTTTTTAATCGGTAAATAATTTATTTAATTACTTATAGAATAAATATTTATTATATAAGTATTTATATATAAATTATTTTTATAATTAAAAAAATTTATGAGAACAAACTTCATATAAATTATTTTTAGTTTATTTTTATAAGTTAATTTAAAAAATTTATGAAAATAAGTTAAAAACAGTTTATTGGCATACCATAAATTATTTTTATAAATTTTTCTAAACACGTGCATAAGTATTTATATCATAAAATAAATCAGATAAATTTAACATAAACTCTTTTAAACATGTCCTTTATAACTTGTTGAGTCTAAGATTTCAGATTTTAGTTGGTGACATTTTAAAAAAAATTAAAATTAAAATTACTAAATTTTAAATTTAACCACTTAAAAAAATAAACCGTCAAGCAGCCCACAATTTCTTTTTTTCATGTGGGCCCCATTTCAATTTCCCAGCCCAGGACCCAGCATGCCCCACTCCACTCCGTTTCTCTGTATAACTTATTATAATATTTTATTTTATTAATAAAAAATGAAATAAAACGCCTACTCTCTAAATCCAATTCCAAAGTCGTCTTCCTTGCACCGCAATTTGCGATTGAATAAAACGCTCATTAGACTCAGACATGCATTATTGTAACGCGTCTCTTCAACAACTAAAGAGCATATTAATTAAGTGTCCCAATATTCTAACACTATTCCGAAACAAACAAACAAAAGCCATAATACTAGGTTAATTTACAGAAGAGGATTAATCTTTTAAGGTGGTCAATTAAAATCTATTTATTTCTAATGAAAGAAGCGCTTATATTTAGGTTCTATTTGGCTAAATAACTTATTTAAACAACTTTATATGAAAAAATTTTATACTATAAACTCCTTTTAAATTAAATTATTTAGGATCTGATTGGTTTAAGTATTTTTTATTTTTATTTTTATTAAAAATAGAAAATAAACTTTAAAATATGTTCGGTTGAGTTTAATAAAAATGTTTTCTTGAAAATATTTTTTTAAAATAAGCCAAATTTTGAAAACACCAAAAAAATATTTTCAGTGTTTCAGGAAATAAAGATTGAAAATAAAAATAAAAAAATGTTTTTACAAACCAAATAAACCTTTAGTGTTTTGATATATACTTGAGGAAGCGCTTTTAAATTATGATTAGGGAAGGAGGGAGGTGATGAGTTTGATTTTCATGAAATTTTAAATTATGATTGAGGATGTACTTGTTTTGTAAAAGTACTAGAAAACACCTTTCCAATCATATGGATTTGAACTTTCGCACAATATTTTTTCAAAAAGTTTAAAAAATTGACTTCATAAAATAAGCTAAAAATAATTTTTTAGGGATTAATAAGTTATTTATTTAAGCTTATTCAAATACAAATTTTTTTTACATAAAAGTATATATACTAGTAAAAAAAATCTAATAAATTATAAGTTATACTATCCAGACTTTAGTATCTAGCAATATTTTAAGTAAGATTAATAATTGAAAAACAAAAAAAAAATCTCTTAACTTTCAACGTTGTATAATTAACCTCATCATCAATCTTCTTAAATTTTTTATTTTGTAAACATAACCCTTAGTTGACTTTTTTGCTCCACATTCTAACATCATTTGTCTATATAGACTTAAAAATTAAAAGCCAACTTAAAAAAATCTAACTTATCATTATTAGTGAAACATAGTGACTTTTTTGTTATTTTCTTCTACTTTTTTTTTGTAATAAAAAGACTTTTAGAATGACATGTTCGATGCATTTTTTGTTGAATGGTACTTCTTTTAGCCCATAAGCATTTTGGATGAAACAGTCAATAGGGTGTTATATGATATAAAATTAGAAGTTAAAAAGAATTTGTTATTAATTTTTAAAGTTAAAAAAATTAAGAAAGATGTTTGAATTTTAACAAAACATTAATATATTTATACATTGTTTTATAATGTTCGATTCAAAAGTAGTTGACACTCTCACTGATGTATTTTGGTACCTTCAATTGTCAATAATTTTCCTGAATAATTGTTTGGATAAAAGTTTCAAGATGCTATATTCAATAATTGAAAAGCCAATCATTAACTTATTAAGAGGTCGTAAGAGCTTTTTTTTTTCTTAATCTAATCTTTATTAATTTACAGTTAATTTTCATTTTATACTAATCCTTTGTTTTTGTTGATCAAATTCAATCAATAACGTATTGAAATACTTATAACTACTATTTCTTAAATTGATAATTTTGTTTTTTTAACCAGCTGTTAATATTGAAGTTGGTGAAGGAACCATATGATTTATGTAACAGTAACAATTTAACGTAGAATTAATCACTATATTGTTACTTCGTTACTTGCAGATCCGTTTCACCGTATGGATTTGTAGTTTTACAATGTATTACTGTGGGCTTAATTATGCAATAGAAGAATAAATAGGAAATCCTTAACATAAAGTTGGTGAGTGGATGCAATAGAAAAATTAAAACAAAAAAAATTGGTCACAAAATAATTATGATTCAGATTGATGCAAAAAATTATTACTAAAAAAATCGAAGAAATTTTTTTACACATTTATGATAATTTTTACATTAATTTTCACTAATATTAATTGATAATTTAAGAAAAATTATTTTCTATTCTTATTATTCACACAAGAACGTCTAGCTTAATGGATATGCCCATATATATAACTTTTAATACTTGTATTATTAAAAT
This sequence comes from Biancaea sappan, assembly GCA_037074585.1. NCBI lineage: Eukaryota > Viridiplantae > Streptophyta > Magnoliopsida > Fabales > Fabaceae > Biancaea > Biancaea sappan. Next base: position 21,174,656 of record CM073499.1, on the reverse strand, counting down.
TATATACACTATTGAGTGTGTAGTTCAAGTGATATGCCCATATATAACTTTTAATATTTGTCATTAAAAAAATATAGAGCTAAATACATTTTTATGATGAATTTATATATTATCTCAATTGTGGATACCTAGTGTATTACTTATTAAACCAAGATACAGGCATTTTAAATATCCTGTAGTATTTGTCTGCAAGCAGTTCTCATTAGGATACAAGTTGTAAAAGATAAATATTCATTGAATATTGGATAGAGGAGTATACTAGCTTCAGATATCTTATATTAATAAGATAATTATTTATATAAATGTATATGTTTAACATAAATTATGAAATATTATTTGTTTATTATATAAATTTGATTAATTTAAACTATTCTGATAGGCGGATGTTAAGAATTATATTGGTTATATAAATACTTAATAAACAAATCGGAGTATGTAATATTTATTACGCAATACATTTTATTTGATATTTTTTATATTAGGTATTTTAGATATAAATACTTGTTAATTTATTTATTTTTTAATTTGGGATAGGGTGCATGTATCGAGTATCTTGAACAAATACACATATAGACAGTAATGAAAGCATACTATAATATAATTACCACAAAATAACTAAAGTTGATGATCTCACTCAAATGTAAAATTTAGTCAAAAACATAAATTATTTTCTTATGATCATGATTTGATTATTTTTATAGGATCTTGACAGATAAATTGATAATAATAATAATTATTAATATTATTATAATCTAAAGAATTATAGAGAAGAACGTACCTTAATCTATAATAATCAATCTCTAGAAAGGTTAAACTTTTCAAGGTTGGTAAAGATGATTTTTCACAAATCAAGTTTTGTTTGATGAATATTAGGTCACACACTCACATATTTATAGATTTTCTCAAAACATAAAAATCAAATCTTTATAATCTTAGGAACCATAACTAATTTATCAAACCCAAAGGGTTGGTCCAATAGGTTGACCCATTTATTAATAACGTCTTATTATCGTTACTAATTTGGGTCAGGTATCTACACAAGTTATAATATTAATTGACAAGTACCCCAAACTAACTTTAATATATCAAATATGTTCAATCCAAAATATATTTTATAAAGATCAATAATTTAGATCTAATTATAGGTAACAATGTATATTTCCTAATATATGTACCCATATACAATAATTAATATGTGTGTCCACTCAAATAATTATTAGCACTTAATATATTTATATATATATATATATATAATAATGCTAACAAGTAAAACAAATGTATAAGTACTTCCCCTATTGCTGACTTTGATTCACATTTTTGAGTTGTAATATACGATTTTTTTTTTTAGTTCCAAACTCAATTAAATGATATGTTGATTGACAAAAAGAAAATTAAGTGTGAATTAGTAAGTTTCTATGATATGCCTGAAGTTTGAAATATTTACTAATTTGAGGAAGCAGCAAGCAGGCTTAACAGAGGGAGGCAATAATGAGTCTCAAAAGCAGCAGAGAGAAAGGGAAGATGATAAAAAGAAGGCAAAAGGGCGAATGAGGTTTTCGTCCAACAAACGAACGACAAAATGTCTTCTTAGTTGAAGGCTTTTGGATGTAGACATTCGCACTTTCGCACATTCACACAGAAAGCGATAGCCAAAATTTTACATATAATTATAGACTAATATTTCATTTTGGTCCCTTTTACATGCCCTTTTTTCAAGTTAGTTTCCTATAAATTTTTATTCTCAATATGGTTCCTTACTGATTGATATGTTATCAATTCATGCCCTCACAAATTTTCATTCTCAATTTGGTCCCTCAAATATTGATATGTTATTAATTTAGTCTGTCACATTTTTGCATTTTTAATTTGGTCTTATATAGATTGATATGTTATCAGTTTGGTCTTTTCATCAAAAGTTATGACTATCAAAAGTTATAGCAAGCAAAAAAAACTAAATTGATAGCATATCAATTTGTGAGAGGGTAAATTGAGAATAAAAATAAGTGAGGGGTTAAATTAATAATATATCAATATGTAAGGGATCAAATTGATAATAAAAATTTTTGAGGAATTGAATTGGTAACATATCAATCTGTGACAGACTAAATTAAAAATAAAAATCTGAGAGACTAAATTAAAAAAAATGACATCTATAAGGGACCAAAATGATAATTTGGTCTATAATTACATGATACAAACAATTAATTAACCAAAATTTCAAAATAAACATATTAGAAGTAATTAAACTGATAAATTTTTTCATTAGTTTATTAATCATATATAACCCGGTACAATAACTAATAAGCATTGATAAAATCTGTGTGTGAGAATGGCAACCTGATATCGATATTAAAAATTTTAGAGATATTTATAACTTCAGTTTTAACACGTGAGTGAAACACATTAAAGTATAAGGCTATAAGCTACTATTTACACTACTACAAAAATGAGATATAATAGCATTTAAAATTGTTACTATAAATAATAAAAATTGTTATTAAAACTTATACCAACAATTTTATTAATAGTCACTATATATTTTGAGTAACAATTATTATATTTGTTAGTAAAAAAGTGATGTCTTTGCCTAATTTTGCTGTAGTGTTAATTGATAAATTGTATCAAAGGTTGATTTACGTAATTTAATACTTATTTTTAAATACAATTTTAAATTTAAAACTTATAAATAAAAAAATTATCTTTTATAATTTGACCGACTGATAAGTCAAAATTTAATAAATTTTTAAAAGAAAATTATATTTTGGTGCCTCACCTACGCTTTTTTTTTAATTTGATCATTTATAGATTTTCATTGTCGATTTGATCTCTCATAAATTAATATATTACCAATTCAATTCTTAAAAAATTTTTATTTTTAATTTAGTTTCTCATAGATTAATATATTATCAATTTAGTCCCTCACTTATTCTCATTCTCAGTTTGATTCCTCACAAATTGATATATTATCAATTTAGTCATTTTTTGTTAGCCAAAACTTTTGATAGTCACAACTTTTGATGAAGGAACTGAATTGATAACATATAAATTTGTGAGGGACCAAATTAAAAATATAAATATGTGAGGGAATAAATTAATAATATATCATTTTGTAAGGAAATATATTGAAAATGAAAATCTATGAGGAATTGAATTGGTAACATATATATCAATTTATAATAGACCAAATTGAGAATAAAAAATTGTTAGGGACTAACTTAAAAAAAAAGTTATATGTGAGGGACCAAAATGACTTTTTGGTCATTTTTTAAATATAAGTGACTTAAAAAATTGGTAAATTATAATTATTGCATGAATATGAATTAAAAATTGTGTGCTACAGTGCTGGTGTGGAAAATAAATGAATGTAGAAATTGAGAAATGTTAATCCAAGCATGACAGGGTGTTGAATTGGTGGGGACCCACAAGGAGAGGGGAAGAGAGAGAAAGGGGGTGGAGCCCACGTGACCGCCCATGCGCACGCTGTCTTACCAAAATCAAACCCATCATCGATCCGATTCCTTGGACCTAACCCTAACCCAACACCAATACAGTGATAACTATTAACCAGTAACCTCAAAACCACAAAATAAAAATAAAAAAGGGAAAAAACTAGAGAAGGACTAAACTAAATACCACCCTCCTCCTTCCTTCTTTCTTCTCCTCTTATGAACCCAACACAATCCTTTCTCTCACTTCCCCCTTTTCACTTACCTTATTTCTTCCAAACCCTCAACCCCCCCACTTCTTACTAAGTCCCACATCGAAAAATCAAGCCTTCAAGTTCCGCACGCATGAGCGATATTCCAAATGATGTCTGATTCAGCTCAAAATTTGGTGCTTTTTTGCTTCTTCCTCGATCTCCTTCTTTGGTGAAGCAAGGTACGTAGTAGCTACTAGCTAGCCTAGCTAGCTTAGCTAATTAGCTCTTACCATTACCAAAAGGAATCAATCAACAAAACAAAACCCCAGAATCAAGCATCTCCTTCTTTTTTCTCTCATCAATTTTGCTTCACTAGCTTGTGATTGTGTTGTGTATGATAAGAGATTATCGATCACAAGTTCTTATATATATATATATAGGGTTTTGAGTTTGAAACATCAGAAATATATAAGCAAAGATGGATCCTGTGGCTGCACAAGGGCGTCCTCTTCCTCCTCCTTTTTTGACCAGAGATCTTCATCTTCATCCCCATCACCAATTCCATAACAACCACCAAGCCAACGCAGGCACCGCCGAAGACGACCAGGAGGGTAATGGCAGCTTCAGCCGAGGCAACAAGCGAGATCGAGATCAAGAAGGGGCTGCAGGGGAGGGTAGAGAATTGGGGTCGAGCACGGGGCAGACGGGGGGCGATGGCGGCGGCGGGGAGAATTCCAGGAGGCCGCGGGGGAGGCCGGCGGGGTCGAAGAACAAGCCGAAGCCGCCGATCATCATAACGAGGGACAGCGCGAACGCGCTGAGGTCGCACGTGATGGAGATCGCGAACGGCGGCGACATCATGGAGAGTGTGGCGACGTTCGCGCGGCGAAGGCAACGGGGGGTTTGCATTCTGAGCGGGAGCGGCACAGTCACGAACGTCACGCTCCGGCAGCCCGCGTCCCCTGGTGCAGTCGTGACCCTGCACGGGAGGTTCGAGATTCTGTCGCTGTCGGGCTCGTTCCTGCCGCCACCTGCTCCCCCTGCTGCGTCGGGTCTGGCGATATACCTGGCCGGGGGGCAGGGGCAGGTGGTCGGGGGCACGGTGGTGGGGCCGCTGGTGGCTTCGGGGCCAGTGGTCATTATGGCGGCGTCGTTCGGGAATGCAGCGTACGAGAGGCTTCCGCTGGAGGAGGAGGAGACGCCGGTGGCGGTGCCGGGAAGCGGCGGAGGAGGGCTAGGGTCGCCGGGAATGGTGGGGCAACAGCAACAATCGCAGCAGCAACAGCAAATTGTGGGAGATCCAAACACATCATCGCTATTTCATGGAGTGCCTCAGAATCTCCTGAATTCATGCCAATTACCAGCTGAAGGCTACTGGGGAGGAGGCAGTGTTCGTCCTCCATTTTAACTAACAAACAAAAATGTGTGAAACTTTTTCATAATCTCTCATCTCTCTGCTTTTTTTCTTTTCTCTTTTTTAATTTTTCTTTACTCTCGAGTTTCTTCTAATTAGTCACTGTTCATTCTCCTTCTTCCAAGTAAGTTACATAGTTTATGCTTGATTAAAGCCTTTGATCAGTGCTGAATCGAAGAAGGGATGTAAAAATTGATGAATTTTTGGTAATGGCTTTTAATTTCTTGTTCAGCTAAAGTGTTGGTGATTGCTTCAGCACGAAGCACAAGCATCATATGCTCTCTCTCTCTCTCTCTCGCACATTTTCTTGTTGCGTTTCTGGTATCTTGTCTGATAATTCATCAGTCACTCTTTGCATATGAAGCAAAAGATTATATAAACGCCGGCCCATCTTTTCTTTTCTTTTTTTCTTCTCTTTTTCTATCTTTTCATATTTGCCTTTATTATTGGGGGGGTTATAATTTCTATGACTCCGAGATTCAGATTCTGGCTAGTACATGATCTTCAAATAACCTCAAAAGAAAAAAAAAATTATAATACACGAGCTTCTCTCAATTTTATGTGTTCCAAGAGGAGTCTCAGCTAAGCTAGACATAATAATTACTAATCTCCTTTGTACTTAGATAGAACAATATCATCATTATCATTCTCCCTCACTTTCTCGGCTACTAGCGCTCATCATTACATCCAAATACATCCCCTCCTCTTTTAACACTTCAGAAATTTTGCATTAATTGTAATTATTTCCTCATATTTTTTTTATTCTCAAGTTAAAGACAGTAAATATAAATAAATTTCATTGATTCCAAGGAATTAGGTGATGGGAGGGACGTTATGGGGTTTTCTCTGTTTGTGTGATTTAGGGTTAAATATGTTATGGAGGCAGAGATGAACATTGGGTACAGAGTCACACGTGCGCTACTCTGTGAAAAAAGTTCCTTTCCGAGGCAAACAAACCCACAACAAAACGGACCTCAATGACTAACCGTTTAACTCTCTTCTTCTCTCACTTTCTCTCTCACTCTCTCTCTCTAAACTGTCATCTCACACCACAGAAATCAAGGGCTGGATCCAAGTGTGTCCATCAAACTTGAGGTAAGTAATTATAATAATATAATATGAAGAGAGAGAGAGAGAGAGCGATAAATAAAATATGACTCACAGTTTTGTCTTGGTTATGGAATAGATGCTCCTTGAAACCCTAGCTACCTCTCCGTTAATTTCTTTCTGTCAATTTCTTGTACACTCTTATTCCACCAATGCCACCTTATGCTTTTCTTTTATTCATTATTATTATTATTATTATTCATATACAGTTTCCTTGGATTCTATTCTTTGCCTTGTCCAGTTCCTCTACACTCTCAGCTTTCTCTAGAATATAGATCATCACTTCCCGAAGATCATTCTCAATGATCAAGACTAATACCATATATATATATATAGAACTAATACATTTTTCGACATATAGCTAGCCACCCATTATTGTTCTTAGCTTCATCTAAAAACATCAACTTCTTTTTATACCAATATATATATATATATATGTGTGTGTGTGTGTGTGTGTACGCGTGTGCGTGTGTGTGTTAATCTTATGCTTCTAACTTCCAAAGTCGTTCATTTGAAGCTATGATTCTTCCAATAAAGAAAGAAACCGATCGAAGAATCTTGAAAAAATTGTTTTGACAGTCATTTCATCGATCATATAGAATCGTATAGAGACTCCCCTAATTAACACCGTGCTTTCGGAGAATCTTTGCTTTTTATGGCGAGCATAATTAATATTTAGTTAACCTCTTATTAGTTCTAATCAATAGCTTGAAGAGAATGCTACAGCAGGTATATATGGGCACGTAGCTTTTAGTGTCTTTCATGTCTTTCGTGTCTTTCATGTCTGCTTTGTTTCATAATTTTATATATAGTTTGTGACTTTGTGTATGTAATGACGACGATATATAGTTAGCTTTTCCTCACAATTGTTTCTGGATGGGTAATACGTAAGGTGGACGATGGCTAATGTATGGTGCTTGAGATGATTAAACCTTTCTGGTTTCATTATGATGAGCATCACTTGGAACCCTGAAAGTACATTATAATAACATCAGTGATGTTATAAAATATTGAGATTCCGTTATGATAAACATCTTTATGCTCTTCATTAATATTAATATGATATTTCATCATTTTTGGTATACATCAAACTCATGACTCTCTCTTTCTGGGTTTCTGGCTCCAGGACTTCATAATAGCAGCTGGAAAGTTTACATCAGGGCAAAATTCCGTATAATATCTGTCTTTTTGAGCTTATAGTGGATATATAGTAGGGAACGAAAAATCTTTTTTTTTTTTAAATTTTTTTTTATTTTCAAATGTTTTCCATCCCAATCCTTCAACTATAAACTTGGGTCTTAATAACAAGTCAAAACTATACGTATTCCAGAATTGAATCATGAATTTAGAATCTTTTTTTATTTTTTTTTTGAACTGAATAAATTTCAAACTCTAAATTTTAGATATCGCCTTATATATGTATATACTGTATGAGTACGCCCATTTAAATTTTTGTATTTGACATATATTCTTTTTTCTCTTTTTAATATTATAGTTCGTCTTTTCATATCCTTTGCAATAAATATATGAAATGAAATCCTCACTCTATTAGGATATCATATATGATTAGTTTTTCTTATTATCGATTTTGGTCACAATTTCTGTCATCCAATGGGGTCGATTCGCAGCTAATTATTATAACATATATATGCTTTATCCATAGGTACAAAGGAATGGTACAAACAATATATTTAGTATATTAAAAATTAAAAAATAGATTTTCACAAAATTTTTCCCAGTTTCTTATCACATAAGCAACCGGTTGTAGTTTTGATTGTTTCAGGAACTGAATGCAAGAGCAAGTTCTTATGATCACATGTAAATAGAAACTGAAAGTTCGTATATTTTGATGACATATATGGTTTTCCAGTTACTTGTAAGTAGCAGGAAAAAAAAAAAGAGCTTCTTATGCAGATATTCATACAATTTAAAAGATATTTTAGCACATCCCAGGATCTCATGGAACTCATGCAAATGAATTTCAATTTTTTTTCTCACCAGAAAAAAATGTGGATTGACAGTTATTATATTTAATAAATCCACAAAAGAAATAAAAAGATTATTGATAAATTAATTTTTTTTCTAATGAATCATTTTATGAATTTTAGATAATTTATAGTTGGAACATAGGCTACAATATAGTAATGTGACATCTCTTTCATCAAATTACATTTTTGTAACAAATATAGCAATATTTATACTTAAATGTAAGAGAGTGATGTTTTCTTAGTTCACAATATTAATTATTCACTAAAAACATGTAGCGACAGAATATTACAAAAACGATAAGGTAAATGACCGATGCGATTGTAATAAAGAGAAAAACTTAGCTGTAATTTTTATGTATTTACTCTGCGATTTTTTAATCAGAATATTATGACAAGTATGTAGTCTTCAGAAATAATTATATAATTTTGTTATGATTTAACATTACATGATTGATTTATCTAAAGATTTTCTTAATCTATGTTATTTTTTTTATTGGAAAGAAATTAATAGCAACCATAAGGAATTGTATCTAAATATAGTCCTTACAATAATAGATATTATTAAAGTTATTTGAATGAGTTCTGGATAAATAAGAAAATAGTTAATTAATTGCCAAAATAAATAATAAACAATATTGGATTATTCACTTTTAATTCTGTGGTTTCAATCTATGGTTTATTTCAGCCCAATAATGTAATACTAATTTTACTAACCATATAACTTTCAATTATTTTGTGGATAATATTACTCAATATAATCCTACCAGAAAATTGTTTCTTAAAGTGATCAGTAAATTGTAACATTTTATTATTGATCGATGAAGTTAAAAAGGCTGGTTCAATCACTAATAACTCATAAGTGTGTGTGTGTATATATATATATATATATATATGCACTTCAAAGCAATTGTTTTCTTTTAAGATAACTTGATTGAATCCTTCAATTTACAAGTGTTAATCAATCAGAGTAGACAAATGATGAAAAGAGAAGTCGTTAAATAGAGGACTAGAAATTTTTAGTTGTCAATGAGTCTGTTTGAGTGGTACGAGAATGTATGCCAATGCTCTGAGCAGTTTTTAATATGAAGTTGCTTATATATTTATTATTAAAATTTTTAATTAGAATATAATAAATATTTAATTCTTTAATCATCACAAAACAAATTAAATTTATAATCTTTAAAAATAATTAAATATTTTTTATAACTCAGTATTACATGATTAATTGTTTAAAAAAATTTAACATGATTTTCTATTTTTAATAAAACATTTCATAACAAAGATATAAAAAATTACATATAAGGGTTTCTGTTTGGTCACCATAAACTTAGGAACCGACTCGAACTAGTCTTTGGATCACCGAGTCACTGGTTCAACCGCCGGGTCTCCAAGTCAATTGCTGAACCGAAGAATATATATATATATATATATATATATGCTCATAAATAAATATTAAAATTAGTAAAACAAATAATATATGCAAATTTTACAATCAAAATATCTTAAAAATGTATTTGAAAGTAATTTTAGCCCACAAATATCATATTTAATAAATAAATATAATCTTTTATAATTATATTTATAAATTATAAAATTAAAATTAAAAGCAATTTATTTTTTAATATTAATGGTTATTTAATTCTTTTTAACTTTATATGATATTGTAAAATTTGTTACTATCATTACTCAACTTTAGTGATTTAAAATTATTTTAAATAATATAATGATATAATATACATAAAATAATAATTTTTTATGTTTCAAAATACCATTATTATTCCTCTATATATTTTTTGGCACACTTATATGATAATTATAGCTTGCTTATTTGATAGTTAAAATGTTGTTTTTTTATCTATGAGATACTACGTTAAAATCTAAAAAATAGATCTGGGTCGAACTGGTGGGTTACTGATTCAGTCAAAATTCGGTGAAATTAACTGGATCTTGACCAGATCAATTACATCCAAATTTAATAAAGGGACCCAAACCAAGTTAAACTTTAGGTCACCAATTTTCAAATCAATCAGACCAGATCAATTTTGGTCCAAAAACTATGTGATTGGTAAATATCATTACACTTGCTTCAAATAGACCCCATTGTCCAGTTGATCAGGATTTTGGACTGCTGACCCAACAGTCCAATCTGTAAAAAGTTAAAAAAAAAAAAGAGTGAACGTTATCCATAAAATTAATATTACAATCTCCTCTGCAATAATGGTTCAAAATTTAATCGGTGCTCCCCTTTCATAATATCTAGTTCTCTTTTCTCCTATAATTATGAAATTATTATATTTTAGTATAATTTTATGAATATTTTCTGTTCAAAAAAGTTCATTATAGTTTGTCTTTTAATCTTTGGTAATTCAATATCACATTTTTCTTTTAACTAAAATACCATTAATTAACCTAATTATATATTGCCGCTTTTTTAAACAAGAAATAGAATATTTGTGAAATTGTGATATCTTATTTTAAATTAACAACAAAAAGAGTATCACACTATGTAAAATTAATATTCATGTTAATATATATAAGGTTTTTTAATTAAAAAAATGTGGATTTAAATTATGAAATGTAAAAAAAAATATTGTAACAAATTTTTTAAAACAAAATGTAAAATTGAACTAAAATGTAATATATTTTATAGTTACAAAGGATGGAAGTGTATATTTTAAAATACAGAGGTGCCGTGGGAGAAACATATTTTGAATATTTACAAAGTTGTGAAGTGTAATTTACTGTAATTTTGTTAAAGGTAAGTTACCCTTTAATCTACATGTTAAATTTGCCTTTTAAAATGATCAGCTCAAGACATGTTATATATAAGTACAATGAGTTAATTATTGAGATTAATTTTACAACCTCTACAAACGAAGGTACCTAGATGAGACTTTAATCCACATCCACAACTTTTTTTATATTACTTTGGCAATCTCACTTAGTGCCATACCAAAATTTTCTATATATTATATAAAGTTGTTTTTATCAATTATAATCACAAATTTTATTCTATATCAATTATAACTCATGCTTCTAATTAGTTTTGATTATGTCCCTAAACTTGGTACCAGCCAAAAATTTAATGTTAGACACTGATGTGGCATTCAATTTTACACACGTTAATGTCAAATTATCCACTTTAGATGTGCCAGATATTATATGCCAACTTAAAATGAACAAAATATAGTATAATTTTTTTTAAACCTAAAATATGTCTTTGAAAATTACATGGTATTTTAGTTTTTTTAAAGGATATCTGACATCTGACACATCCAAAATAGATGATTTAACACTGATGTGTGCAAGATCGGATGGCAAGTCAATGTCTGGCATTAAATTTTTGAACGGAGCCAGGCTTAGAGACATAATCGAAACTAATTAGAAATAAGTAGATTATAATTAACATGAAATAAAGTTTAGGTTATAATTGAAAAATAAGTCAAAATTTAAGAGTATAAACAATATTTTTGCCAAATTATAAAATTAATTTTTTAAAGACCGCATATTTATCATATTCTAATTGAAGAATCATACATATTTCATATTTCAATTAAAAAAACTTATAGCAAATATATATAGAACTTCACCTGTTCTTTTTTTCCTACATGTGTATATCAAAGCTATAAGAACCTACAAATATAAAAGCTAGTAAGCACGATATTGGCCCTTTATCTCTCCATTTCTAGTGAAAAGATGGAAGATTATTCCAATTGGTCGTTTATCTCTCCATTTCTAATGAAAAGATGGAAGATTATTCCAATTGGTCAAGTGATTGTTCGGGCCTACTATATATGTTCTTATTACAGGGTGTTTATAGGTTTAATTTGATTCAATTTTAAATCTTAATCAAATTAAATTAAGTAAATTAATTTTGTAAAATTATAGATCTATTCGATTTTAATTTTTGAACAATTTAGTTCAATTTTAAGTAGTTTAATTTGATTTTGGACGGTTTTATTTACAATAATTTGTGATTTTTTATTCTAATAAAAAATTTATAAATATAAAAAAGAGACCAAATTAATTAAAAGAGAGAGATCAATCAAGTTGATTATAAAATATATAAAAATAATTTTTGTTAAAAAATGTATAAATATAATATTATATGTATACAAAATATAATTTTTTTAAATATAAAGTTAATTCGAACCAAACCAAACTGACCAAATCGAACCAATTAAAATTTTCAAAAACTAATTTGAACATCCTTTTTTTTAATTTTGATCAATTTGATTTGATTTTAAACACCATAATGGCCAATCTTTCTATATATAGTCAAGAGATCATTATTTGCCATAAGCCATTATAACCTCTACGTACTTTGTTTACATTTAATTTTCAATCTGAGTTTTTCATTCATTTAAGTTCTTTCCTTTCAAAATTTTTAATTTATTTAAAGTATATAATTTATGCCCCTTGAATGCTAAGCCATTCCTAAAATTTCCTTTAGTAAAGCTTCTTTAATTGATGCATTTTAGCATTTTTAACTTGGAAAGGAGTAGGGAACGAATTGAATTCCCTCATGTTCCTTTGAGGGAACGGATCATCCTGCATGTTTATAAACTATGAATGAAGGCCTATCGTGTGATTTTAGATAGTTAGATATTTTCAAAATTAGTATTTAAAGAATCGGACTGAATCGATCAGTTCAACCAAAAAAATTAATGAATTGGTTAAGAAACTGGTTCAGTTTGAATCAGCAAATCGATAAAAAATTGATTGAATCGGTCTTAAATCGATAAAACCGACTGGTTCAATCAGTTCAAGTTTGTTTTTTTGAATTTTTACTGAATATTATTATGTATTTTTAAAAAATTTTTAAAAATTTAAACTATCAGTAGAAGATCTAAAATTTGTATAAATATACACGTGTAACATACTTAAATGAAACAGAGTGAGAGAGGGAAAGAAGAGTGAGTAAGAAAGACAAAAGAAAAGAGGAAGAAGAGGAAAAGAGAAGATCGAAGAAGAAAAGGTAAAAATAGTGAGTTCTCGTGCAAAAATGGAGAAGGGGAACTTGGGATGAGCTACAGTTTTGAGCCCAACCTCTTTTGCCATATTGCACATGGACCCTATGTTAAAATAAATGTCTTTTCATTTTAGTCCTTACTTTATTTTCAACTTGACTCCTCTGCATTGAAAACATCAACTGCCCATAACTGCATGATAGACCTTCATCCCCAATTATAACTCGCAGGAGGAATCCGTTCCCAAAGGAGAAGGCTTACCGACCAAAAAAAGGGAAATGCAAGGATCTATAAGAACTAAATCATAGAAATCAGAACTCAACAGCCAGAAAAAAAAAATCGTTTCTTTCCAAATGAGCCTCATTTTTAGTTTCAGCCAGATTGGCCCATTTGCTAGTCTGCCGTTTGGCGAGCTAGATTAGCATGTTGTTGGCTTATTTCAAATTGAGCCAACTCGACTTGGTACGTTTTTTTAACTTTTTTGAGATGGTTAACTTGTTTTGTCACATTTAATCTTTGTCATTCAGCTCTTCAATTAAAATATGATAAATATATAATTTTTAAATAAAAATTATAACAAGTTTATAGTTTTTAAAAATAATTGTACATTTAAATTAGAATATGGCTACACCTTTTGAGAGTTTAAGCTTTTTCACCGTGATTACTTTAAAATTCATTTTTATGGTAATAAAAAAAGGTATTCTACACACATATTGAAATAATCTAACAATAAAAAAACTCAACCTTCTCAAAGGTTGAGCTTTTCAAAGACTTACCCTTTTTTTTTTTAACTTATGATTGGTTCTTTTAAAGAATCTTTTAGACATAATCTATTTTTAATGAAAAACTTATTTGTAAAAATATAAGGAACTATCCATAACATTAACTCCTCTTACATCGTACAGTTAAAACGAGCAAAAGCTTGCAGGCTGGCCTATATTAGGACGGGATTGGGCATGAGGTTTTTGGCCCTTTGACCCACGGGCTGGCCTGTTTTTTAATTTTTTACAAAAATTATATTATTTAGTATATAAATAATTTTACTTTATCACATTTTTATATTTTATAACATTATATTCAATAATTGTAATAAATTTAGATATGAAAAATTTTATAATTTTTCAAAAATAAATATAAAATTTTTAAATTTAAATATAATATAATTAATTTAAAATTAAAATATAAAAAATTAAAGTTATTGATTATTTAAAAAATCAAAGAAGTAATATTTTATATGTATAAATTGTATTTCAATAAAAAATTATTAAATTTTTTACTAAAAAATTAATATTATATAATTTAAATATAAAAATTAAAAAAAAAATAGATGGAAGCATTAAATTCCAAACTCATTCAAAAGCAGTCCAACTTATTTTAACAATGCCCCTCTAACGAGATGGTTACCAATAAAACCACCCCATCTACTTTGTTTTGGTCATCTCCCCAAGACCCCAACGACTTGCTGCAACCCAGGCTTTGCCAATTCTGTAAGACTTTCTAATGGGCTGGGCCTCATCAGCCCAAAAAGCTTCACGATCTTTTCTTCTGAAGTCCACTGCCCATTATAATTTAGAGTAATATTTTAGGATTTTGAGTTTAAAAAAAAAAAAAAGCCACAGCACATTATCAATACTTTGCAACCCCATTAAAAATCTCAGTTAACAAAGTTGATTTGTGAAAAATGTTGCGTCTTCCACCAAAAATACAAAACGAATAGGATTTAGTTAGAATTTCTAAGTTTTTGTTAACTACCAAAATTTTCAATGTAAATATAATAAATAAATTTGTTCATAGATGAAAATTATAACTGCATTCCGTTTATGTGAGATCATAATTTCTCCGTTTGTGAGAAAAAAAATGATATTTTAACCGACTATGTATTCTCTTTAAACTTCATCATCGTATAAATCAAATAGCCATTAATGCATATATTGATGTAAGCCTAAAAAATGGTGGATAAAAAATAATAAAACATTTTATGAGCTTGTTTAACTTTTTTTTTAAATAATGGCTAATAAGGTCATATCATATTAAGAAATAAACAAAGAATTGCATTGGCCAGATGCAACAAGAGTCCATAAAAATTGAAACAGAAAAACGAAAAAGGGAATAATCTATCAAGGGATCTAAAAAAAAATATACAATAAATTATCAACCAAAGAAGGAAAATTAAAATATACCGTTAGAACTTCTAAAATCGTTTCATCTATTTATCATTAGATCATATTGACAGGTGTTTGCACATGTTGACTAATAATGAATTTCGATTTCTCTAAAAATAACACAGGAAAATCCCAAGCTTTCTTAAAGTATTGAACCTCAAACAACATCAATCCAAAATACAGCAAATTAAACAAAAAAAAATTACAAAGAGACAAGATCTAAACAAAAATCTGAAAACAAAAACAATGAAAACAAAAAAATTTACAAAGAAACTAGATTTGAAAACAAAAATGAAAAGACGATAACTTCTATAACTAAAAGACAAAAACTACCACATAGGAGAGACAAAGAGGAGAACCATGAAAGAGAAAGAGAGGAGGTGGGCGCTGCACTCAGGCAATCCTCACCATAGCCACACCAAAAAAGAAACAGGAGAAGATGAGAGAAATAAACCGCCTCAGATAACTTTTTCCACTCTCTACTATGATAGCTTGTTTAATCCACTATTATGCATCTTATAAATTTTAGATTTTGTAATACTTTGAAATATATATGAACAAAAAATTAAGATATATAATAATAGGAAACATATATAGTGAGATGAATAACTTAATGTGAGAGTGAGAGGAAAAAATAAATACAGATAGATCATGAATCAATGGTTTTTGTATTAATGAATTATGTATCAATTTAAAACCATTAATTTGTGATCTAACATGGGTTATTTTCTCCTTATATCTCTCATAATAGACAACTTCCCTAACTAGATATGTTTTTTTATTATAATATTCAAAACTTTTTATCTTTAATATAATATTTAAGATGACATTTTTTTGGAATTAGATTTAACCCTCTTTACTTAATTTGATGTATTGTAAACATTGTATTTTATCCAGGTAATTTTCTTAATAACAATATTTTAAAAATATATTCAAAACAGAAATAACTGAAAATTACAAGTATAGTGTTTTAAATTTCAATTTTAATCACATAGCTTTAAGTGTCGAAAACAACGTTTAAAATAACAAAAAAATATAAAATGACATATTTATTTGTTTTTATTTGATTAAAATGTACAAATTTCCTAAACTTAGAGAATTGTTCAGCTTGCTCACCCTAATTTAAAACTCAACAAAAAGACTCCCTCAAACTTTTAAATTTAAACAAAATACTCCTTATGTTAATTTAACTGTGAATTCTACTAAAAGTCAAAGTCCACATCAGCGACAATAGGTCACGTCATAAAAAAATTTGTCTAGCTGGCATCTAAGTGGCAAGGATATAATCCTAAATATTTCTTTGTGCGAGTGAGAATGAAGAACAGATTTGTTGTTTGTCTCTAAAGACGAACAATATGCTTGTCTTCAAAAATAAACAGCATGATTGTCTCTCTGTTGATCGTTGGATCTAATCCAACAGTCCACAGAGTGACAAACATGTTATCATTACAAAAAAAAAACTTGACTTTCAGTGACGATTAAAATTGTCACTAAAAGTCAAAATGTCATTGAAAGTGGTTTAGTGACGACACAAGGTCGCCACCTAAAGTTATGTCACTGAAAGTTTTGGACAGCGACTTTGTTGTCACCAAACCATTGCCATTGAAATCCACTTTCAATCGTCACTTAAAGTATAATTAGCGACACCTAAAATAAGTTGAAGACAAAAAAAATGTCGCCACTTAAGACACTTTCAATGGCAACAAACGATTGCCACTGAAAGTAACCTTAAGTGGCGACACAACACCGCCACTAGAAGTTTCAGTATCACATTATGTGATAATGTGATACTTTCAGTAACCACATATACTCGTCATTGAAATTTTTAGTGGTAACTATATATGGTCATGAAAGTGATTCTTTACTTTTCGTGGCAACACTTAGTTGTCACTGAAAGCTTTTATTTTTATTATTATTTTTTAAATTTTTTTATACAATCAAGTCATTGATTTAATATTTCAAATAACATTAGACTAAATTCATACAAGTAAGCACAATTTTTTTTTTTGGATAATTGTGGTATTCGGACAACATTCCCCTTATTTGCGAGGCCCAACCAATGACCAGGAAAAACCCCCATACCCCCTTGGCACTAGAGGGATCAAACCCAAGGTCGTGTGCTTTGCAATATAACCCCTTTACCACTAGGCCAACCCTTGGGGGTAGCAACCACAATATATATTTGTTGTATAAATCATTATATATTAGAAAGTGATTTGAATACATAATGTATTTTAGAAAGTACTTAATACAAAAAGTACCTAATACAAAAAGTATTTAGTACAAATAATCTTTCATTTCCTATGTTTCCTTGTATCTTTGTTGACTCCAAAATTTCTAACAATATTTATATGCAGCTCATGACTTGTTCCCTATTATGATACAAGTAAAACGAGTATCACTTAGTATTCATAGAAAGAGAAAATAATATATCATTGCGATTAAGACAAAAAATTGCAACCAAAATGTAAAAAACATTCATATAACATGATTATCCATGTAGTCATGAATTTTTAGTATCTATGAATCACTTTTGGTATATACGTTTATAAATTTTTATTATCTAATTCTTTTACTATTTGGTATGTGCGCATCCTAATTCTCAAATACTTTAAAATTTGTTTGTAAAAATCTCTTAGTATGACGTGTAAAAAATTCTATATTATTTAGAACACATAAAACACAACTTTTTTATTTATTGTTTTCTCATATTTTCATGTCTATGTTATTGATATGCTTCCAAATATTTCAAGAATTAAAATTTCAACTTACCAAACGGTATCTCAGCTTTATCCCTTCTCATGCCATTGACTTGTGGAATAAATTTTTATTTAAAAAAGGAGTGCTTAATGGGACATTAAAACCACATTTATTTTAAAAAATAATGAAAAAGGAGATATGAAATTCAAAAATATTTATCTCACAATTTGAAGTTTCATTAGTAATTTACTACTTTCAAGTAGATATGAAATTTAGAAATATTTATCTCAACATGTTTGGAACTACCCTCAAAGCTAGATCAAAGTTCACTTGAAATTTCTTTGGTATGATTTGAAATTGTTAAGTATATTGTGTAGTGTGTTAGAATCGTAAGGGAGGAACTCTATTTGGAACGATGGTGCTACAACCAAAATTATAGTCCTTGGCATGCCTTGACTTAAGCTTCAGCCAGCAGAGGTTTAAAGGTGCTAGCCCCGTGATCGAAGCCACTCACGAGAAGGTGTATACAAATTAGTAAGGTATGTTGGATGTAAGGGTCACATCAGGTGATCGGGCAAGGTGATGAAGTTCATGATGTTACAAAGGAATAGTATTGTAGGGATCTCTTGAGTTCTGTTACATGTTCTTCGATGTTTATTTTTTTAAAGTTGTAATCCGTTCAAAAAACAAGTTTTTAAACATCTAATTGACTACGATTTTATTACTTTATCAGTTTGAATGAGAACTTACTTAGATCTCGTCTCTTTTAACTAGCATTTTGATTCTTTGGCATAAATTGAAGGTTCTATGGCTCAATTGGCCTTTTGTGATTTTTTAAAAACTGTTAAAAGTTACTTTTTCCATTCTACTCAAGTTTCTGACCTATATATATATATATATATATATATATATATATATTCCCCATTTTTGGAGGCGGATCATTCTTTTACCAAGTACATCTTTAAATTTCCAGGACCTTGATATATTTCACAATGAACTTGTTTTTCTTAAGTTGAGACATGTTTGCTTGAAATCCTTTTATATAAAGTCACAAAATAAAATATGTCAAACAACTATTAATATAATTTAAATCAAACAGAATGTTTTTTGAGTCTTTTAAATATATAATTTTATTAATACAAGTAAATAAGTATACTATTAGCTAATTGAAAGTGAGATAAGTATCATATTAACGAGACCTGAATCTTTAAAAATATTTTTCAAAAGAATTCAGACTTAAACCCATGCTCATCCTTTTTTCATCTCCACAGGGGTACCATCACAAATCAAAGAATATATATATATATATATATATATATCGAAATAAACCTAATTCATCCCACTTTCATCTCATCTCCTAGTCAAATCCAAGATAAAATGGCATATGTTCGGAGGGAAATATAATAATAATAACATTGAACATATTATATGCCTTATAATGGTTACAATTGGCGTACCCATTTCTGACTAGTGACTACTCATCGTTAACTTATTGCATGAAAATTAATTTAACCTCAAACTAACAGAAAGATTAAAATTAAAAAGAAAAAAAAGGGGTAGGATAAGATTAAGGTCTCCGTCTAACACAGGTTATCAGTAACAAAACACACCCTTAATTTTCCTCCACCTGGCAACAAAAAGTTCACTTTAGTCCTTGGTTGGTTTTGCTGCTATTTTGTTCAGGAAGTTTCTTTTGTAGCTGAGACAAGAGAGCTTGATTCTCCTCATGAAGAAGCAAGGCCTTCTTCCTCAACCTCTCGTTCTCCTCCAGGATGCTCTGGTTCTCCATGTACAGCTTCAGGTTCTTCATTTCAATCTCTGCTTTCACCACCACAAGCCTCATGATCCTCCTCTGTTTCACTTCCTTTAATTGTGCCCTTTTCCTGTTTGATGAAACGCCTCAATGAACTCAAAACATAACACAACCACATATATACCCAACAAGGAATTACAGAACAGAACACAAACGCTGGTAACCCTTAAAGACTTAAATTTTGTTGTGTCATAGTGTTTTTTTTTTTTTTTGTTAGAACTACTGATATCTAGAGTTTTGTCTTTAATACTGATATTTTCTATTCACAAGATTTTACTTGAGGAAAACAAAAGCCGAACCCAACTAAATCAACGCTGGTTGTATCATACTATTTGGGGTGGTGCAGTGAAAAATGGAAGCTACTGCTCTTGCTAGCTTGGGTCGAGAGTAATAAGGTAAAGCTCTCCCTAAAGTGACAACACTAGAATCTGAACTTTTGACTTTAGATAAAGCTTTAGTGATTCAACCACTATTAAGTTGTATCTATATATACTGATGCTTCTTGAGACAAAGCATAATCAGGAGAAGAAAGAGATGGGTGCGAGGATATGTTAGAAAAGTACCTTTTGAGCAGGCCTAACTGAAGGTGCCTGTGATGTTTCTTGGCTAATGGCCATGGAAGGCCTGAAGTGAAACAGAGAGATTCATATGGGGTGGATTTTTCTGAAGAGTAATTGCACATGGCTTTTTTCTCTAAAGCTGAATCTTTGAGAGAAGAGCTAGCTAGAAGCTTAGGAATAGGGTTTCAACTCTCAAGGGCTTTATATAGGTGAAAAAAATTGACAAGAAACCACGGGAGGGGGAAAAAAAGTGATGTAGCTGTGATTTTGTGTTTGTATCTGCACAAGAGAGAGAGAGAGAGAGAGAGAGAGAGAGAGAGAGTCTTTTGATTGCAATGATGGCACAAGGACTCATGATTACAAAGGGGCAGCAATAGATGGGAAATGCAGAAATGGTGATGAAGAAAAATGGCTCTTTCTTGCTTTCTTTCTTGGCCTTTTTGATTGCTTTGTTTCAGAGTCTAAAGTCTATAACTTGGGTGGTGTGTGAGTAACGTTTAGATTGGGGCACATATATTGAAATTCAGAACCTTACCCATATATATATATATATTAAATTAACCCCTCACAAGTTTTCATTTTCAATGTTGTCTTTTATAAATTGATATGTTGTTAATTTTTCGTAAATTTTTATTCTCAATATGTTCTCTTACAAATTGATATATTATTAATTTAGTCTTTCAAATATTTATTTTTTTAATTTGGTATCTCATATATTTATATATTATCAATTTAATCTCTTTATCAAAAGCTGTGACTATAAAAAATTATGACTAGTAAAAAAAATTAAATTAATAATATATTAATTTGTGAGGAATTAAATTAAAAATAAAAATAAATAAAGAATTAAAATGATAACATATCAATTTATAAGGGACTAAATTTAAAATAAAAATTTTTAAAAGACTAAATTAAGAATATATTAATTTATAAAAAATTAAATTAAAAATAAAAATTTATGAAAGATTAAATTAAAAAAAAAGACATACGAGACGGACTAAAATAGCACTTTAGTGTGTGCGCGCGCGTGTTCTTGCAACTTCATTTATACGCTTTTTGAATTTTTAGAACTTTCCCCTTCAGTTTCAAGGGTCCTCCCTCTTACGGTCTTACCGTGGGATCCGATCAGAGTGGAAAATTTAGTCACAAAGTCATGTGGGGCGTAATAAATTAGAGTGATAATCATGAAAGAAAGAAGACAAGTTTGACAATATATTCAATGTGGACTACTTGAAGCCACTAAATGTAATTTAGTGGAGGAAGGCTATCGTTTACGAAAAAAATGTAGGGTGAAATTGAAATTTTATTTTTTATTATTAAATAGATGATTAAAATTGAATTGATAAACTATTTAATTTTGATCATTTATTCGATGATCAGATAATTAAAATTTTAATTTTATTTTATATTTTTTACCAACAAATATAAATGCTCCGTTCTAAATTTAATGGTAACAATATTGAACAACTAGCACCATGATTCTTGCTCAATTTTTTCTGTGATCATGAAAAAAAAAATTAAATAACTTATATCTTAATAAGTTGGATACAACGTTTAGTTTGTAAAAAATCATAACTATTTATGAAGATCTAATTTTTTTTTAATTTTATCATACATATGTCTAATTTTAATTTTCAGGAGTTTGGAAATTAATGAAAGAATGTGTAACTTCCTTTGTTATTTTTATTGATTGTATAAAATGTCAACTTTTCTCATTTAATGATTGATACCATATATATACACCAAATCACAATATTAATACACTATGATTATTGTGGAAAATTTCTTTTACTGAATTTGTTTGTTGTCTCAATAGTCAAAGAGTAAATTACTAATTTTAGTCTAAATTAAATTATCTTAATTTGATCTTTAAAAGATTAAATATTTCAATTTATTCACTAAAAGATTATAATATTTTTTGTTACTAAATTATAAAAATCAACTATTGCTAAATTTTAAATTTTTTGTTGTATGTCAAAAGTTATTTTGACAAATAAAAAAATTAAATTGAGATAAATATAATTTTTTAAAAATTAAATTAAGATAATTATAATTTTTAAATAATAAATCAATAATTTGCTCTAATTAAGTAACAGAATGAAAATGGCCTTTACATTAGTTAGTATCACATGGTCTCGTCGGAATTTGATGTTTTAAAATTAAAGGCCATAGAAATAAAGTACAAAATAAGCTATCCGGTCAAAAAGCTATAATTTGTTTCATATTAATTAAGGATAAGACTAGACTTAAGTACATAATCAAAGAAAGGTTTTGAACGACGTGTTTACGCGTTAGAATTCTCCTAATTAAATTATAATTTTAGTCCCTATAATTTTACTAAAATTATAAATTGATCTCTATATTTTATTTTTATGTAAAAGAGTCTCAATAATTTTCTCATCTATGTAATTTAGTTCTTGTAATCAGTATGATTAACTTTACTATTAAAATGATCTTACATGACAATTGATGTATATATTTGTGACCATGTCAGTATATCCAATTATTAATTTTTGCCAACTCAGCTGTCATCATGTCAACAAAATTTTTATTTTCCCCTTAATTTCCAATCATGTCAACAAAATTTTTATTGGGAATTAAGGGAAAAATAAGAATTTTGTTGACATAGAAGTTGAGTTGTGTAAAAATTAATGATTGGTCATACTGATATATTCATAAATGTACACATTATCTACTATGTAGGATCATTTTAATATCAAAGTTAACCATATTGACCGAAGAGACTAACTTACATAGATAAAGAAACTATGAGGGCTATTTTACATGAAAATAAAGTATAAGGACAAATTTATAATTTTGGTAAAATTATAGGGATCAAAATTATAATTTAACCTATCCAAATCATTGTCATTATGCTTAATCATTTGCTTTATTTAAGAACGAGACAACTTCTACCGCAGAGCCCAGGTGACATAACATTAGATTTAAGAGTTTAAAGGTCAGGAGTCCTTTTGTATTAAAAAAAAAAAAAAAGAGAAGAGAGACAAGGTTGTGAAGACTTGGGGTAATTCCTTTTTTTTTATTTAATGATTAAGAGATCTGATATGGATAGATATCTGTTTTTTAAAACGTTGTATTTAAATCTAAATATTAAATAATTAAAAATTATTTTTTAATATTTGTATACTTTAAATACTTGTTAGTAAAAGATATATATAAAGTAATTAATATCTGTCAATTTTTATGACTTTTAACGAGGTCGGACCAAATAAAATGTATTCAGAATAAATAAGTATTTAACAAAATGCATTTAATAAAATGAAATCCAAGTGAATCATATCCAAACCCCTATTAAATGTTATCAATCATTCCCTAAATGCAGTAATTTTTGATAAATTAAGTCAATAAAAGTTAGTTATATATACATAGATTACTGAATCAGATTAAACTAATTGATATGATCAAGAACAGGTTATTAGTTTGATTCAGTTGACCCAAAAAAATCAATTAGTTAAAAAACTAGTTAAGAACCGATAAAATGAATAAACCAGTAAACCGGTTGAACCAATCACACTATGTATGATTTAGCAAGTTTTTATTTTTTTATTTTTTATTCTTTTCTATCATGTTATTTATTTTTTTCTTCTTAATTATTTTTTCATAATCATATTATTTTTGCCACAAAAATAAATATAAAATTAAATATATATATTTAATTATTACTGATTCGACTTTAATTTGACTTCAAATAAATCAATAAACCGTGAACTAATACTTTTATTGATTTAATAACCGGTTCAATTTTTAAAATTTTGATACACATATACTAAGAGTAAGATTCAATTAAAAATTAATTAATATATAATTATGACTGTTCTTTAATTAAAAATATAATTCGTTTTGGTCGTTCAAAAATAATATCAGTTTGATTTGAGTCCCTAAAACAAATATTTATATCATTTTATTACTGGAAAATATGAATTTTAACTTTTACCGCACATGATATTTTCTCTTCCAAAAGTTTTCTAATATTATTTTACTACCTCTAATAAGAAGATAAAATTAGAACCAAATCAAACATACAAATATTAAAGTAAAACAAAAAATCTGAAAAGGTTAATTAATTATCGGAGTCGTCTTTAAAAATTAAAAGAAAAAAGTTACGAGGTCAACCATTTTTAAAGACTGAGTTATAGAGAAATTTAATTTTAAGAGAGACGACTTTTGAAAAAATCAACCTCCCCATATCCAAACCCAAATTAAAATATCAAAACGATGAACTCTACTCTTTAATTAATTTACTGTTATTAAAGAAATTACTACACTAAATTTATACAACTTCTGTGAGACTAAAAATTTATCGATATTCTGTCTAATTGACACCATTGTAAACTAAAATAAATTAAAACATTTTCATCTATCAATATCATTATCAATGAAGCAAACTAGTGATATATATGGGCCGGATACAATAAAATCTAGAGTAACCTAACCCCAAACAAAATATATTTAATAATTGTCCACTTGGTTGGATTGGTATGCAACTTAATTTATTACTTTAGTTAGCCTATGAGAGACGTAATCTCCATAAAATATTATTTGATCTTGAATATCAAACCGCAAACCAATTATATCCACCTAATTTACAAAACATTCAAATATTTAAATTTAATGGTTGAAAATCTTGTGTATGCTACACTTTAGAGCCACTAAGTCCAACTTAATGTTGATTATTCGCTATTTAAATACTAATAAAATGGAAAAAGTTTGATTTTTGTAATTAACACCAATTCAAAAAAGGTTTTAATTTACACTCGGAAGAAATTAATTTTCTATTCAATTGGATGTAGGGATAACTTTTTTTTTTTTTAAAAGGCCAATTAAGTTGAACTTCAAGAAGATTCACATGCATGTGGGTAAGATTAAGAAAAAGCTAATGTGAAATGAGTGGATTTGTTACTTCTTCCTATTCTCAAAGGAACATGAGTCCTTTGTTTCGATTATCAGAATTGTCAATTTCAAGATTGATAACTTCAATTTTTGTAGACCTTTCTTTTTTATTTCAATTTTTTTAAGATTAAGGGTAGAGATCAAATAGGAGACTCATGTTCCCTCAAAAATAAAAACAAATCTGCTCCATATAGTCATAGGAGTATAATGAAGATGAAGGAGGAAGTAGTCAATAATGTAGTGAAGTCCCTTTATTCTATTTTGTCCCTTTTCTTCACGTAATTGAGTACCAAAGACATGCTCATTTATTTGGAAAATGAAACCCATTTTGGCTTCATCTTCTTCTCTATCATCATTACCACCTTCCTCCTTATTCTCCTATCCATTGGATGGTTCTTGCGTATATCATGATTATATAGTGGGAGCTAGCCAGTATTTTGGATAATGCCAAATTTCCATATATATAATTAATTAAAGACGGATAGTTTTGCTTTTGATCTAAGATAGAATGTGTTTTTTCTATTTGAGATGGAGTATTTAATTCATTTAAAAAATATTTTTATAATAAAAATGACTCCATTTTAAAAGAAGAGATAGAAATTTACATCCCAAATTTTGAGATGAGAATTTGTTTTTCTAATTTTGAGATCTACAACAGAAAAATCAGAGACAAAATTAAGTTTATTTCTAAACAATCCGCGACAAAACTTTTACCAATCAGAGAGAAATATTTGTTCTAGAAAATCAATCTATGATAAAAAATTCAAATTACAAAAAATAATATTTGACAAATATTATAAAGAAGAAATATTTGATTAATCCGTAAATCATATTATTTTTTAATTTTTTCATGGAAAAAGTATATATTCATCTTTGTATGTATCATTAATATTCCTAGGGTCAATGTATAATTTTTTCTTGAATCAACAAAAAAAATCTTAATTAATATATTTACAATAATAAAAAAATTGATAAAAAAATCAACGACTTTTAAGAAAAAAGGGAACTAGTTTTTATATATTTATGTATATTCTTCCTTTGAATTAATGCACCAAACCTGGACTAGCGAAAGGGATATATTTATGAGATAAAAATTTGACGTTAACTTTTTGCCGTTACTTCTATAATTCATGAATCTTCCCTTTCAATTAATAGTTCCAATTTGAGCAAGTATATTCAATATCTAATGATATTGGCCCATCCAAAATCAATATCTGATATCTGATCAATAGTAATTATTAGAAATGATCTGAATAATAGAAATAGATTAATTAAATGGGAAAACTCAGATTTAGATTTTGAATATTTGGTTTTTCGTCCCAAATTTAAGGATGGATAAAGTACGTAATATTTCATATCCAATAAATATAATAATTAGATTTTATACATTATGCAAAAAATTTTATTCATTACCTTTTTGTTAGAGTAATTTTTTTATAACTTTTAAAGTAAATAATGGTTATAATTTAAAAATAAATTTTAAATATTATTTTAAAATTAAATATCAATATTGGATTTGGGTATCCTTTATTTGATACTCATGCTCTATATATTTGTTAAACTTTAAGGTATTTTCAATTTTGGTTACTCAGTATACTGTACATATATATGTAGGGTATTTCAAGTATGAATATGTAATACCCAGGGATTTTAATTATGGCATATGAAGTGTGAGGAACTAAATTTTTTTGTTTAAAAAAAAGAGGAAAATTGTGGACAAAAAAGAAAATGAGTTTATTTATTTATTTATTTTTGATTATGTAAATGAGGATTTTGGCAGTGGGGATACCCTAAACCTTAAATCCTAAACCCTAAACCCTAAACCATATAGAAGTTTCATGTTAAGTGTGGCACCTATATAAGAGGTTATGGTTGAAATTATCCCCCCCAAAAAAAAATTAATATAAAAGGACCACACCTCCAAACACTTAACCATTTTTGCCACTACACCTCCTTTCCTCTTCCACTTCCCCTACCACCTCACTATACAACCTCTATCTTCAACCCTCAAAAGTCCATCTTCAACAATTCCTTGCACTCTAGCAACCTTCTTCCACATTGGAAAACAAATGCTTAAGGTAGAGTATCAATCCTTTCACCTGCTCCTTGGGATTTTCGCACCCTTAAACCCAAAGCCTTGAAAATGCAAATTTGATAGAGAAAAACCATACGAGTTGGTTTCTTTGTGATCTCCTAAGGTTTACCTAAGTTGTGTATGCTTGAATTTGGTGGGAATTGGTTAGAATCCATGGAAATCTTGCATAAACCCTAACCTTGCAAATTGGGGATTTTTAAACAAAATGATGAATTTGAGATCAAATGGTTTGATTATGAGGTTTTTAAATGTTATTTGATGAATCTTGAGGTTATAATTGAGTGTAGGAAGTTAGAAATTGATGGAAATGGTTGAAAATTGAGTTTGTGGCCATGTTGAAAGAGAAAGCGAATGAAAATCGTGAAAGAGAGAGAACCCTCTTTAGTCTGTGGTGCCTCAAGCACCATACTTGGCACTTTAGGAGTCAAGGAGGCTGATAGGGGTGCATTTATGATGCCTCAAGCACTATAGTGGTAGAAAGCTACCTCAAGCTAAGTTTAGGTGCTCGGGATTGCCATTTTTTTTCATATTGTATCAATGTAGGACCCCTTGGATACCTAGCCATTAAGTCTTCGTTTCCAAAAAGGTAGAAATCCCTTAGCGTGGGGTTGAGGTGAATAGCTAAACTTACTCTTCTTTAGACTTTAATTTAAATGAATTTGGTACTTGGAGAAAATTTTCTATTTTTGCATTGAGACAAGTAAAATGAGTAGAGCAATATGAGGTGTACTGTGGCATGTGAACCTTTTTATTTCATATGGAAAAACTTGCTTGAAAGTTTGATGTTGATAAGGGTAGTTGAGTTATGTGTATATATATATATATATATGTATGTATGTATGTATGTATGTATGTATGTATGTATGTATGTATGTCGTACTCTTCTTCACACATTCACACATGTGGATAATCTTTGTTACTGTGGAAGGGAATTGAGTTGTTTGTGATGAGTTGAATTGGTGGATGTTATTAGTGATTCAGTTCTCATTTGATTGTGTATTTTCCTTGAGAAATTTATTTGTGGATGTATGATAATCTTTTGCTGATAAAAGATATGAGATTGTGACAATAGAACTTGGGTTGGGCAATGGAATTCAGGAGTTAAAGGGTAGATTAAATGTTCCTAGGTATAGGAGTCCTTGTTTGGGAAATCTTTAGGGTTGAATTGACTTCTAGTGTTTTTAAGTAGCACAAGTATTGATTCTTGATTTGCTATATGATATAGTCTACCTTGAAGAGTATTGGTAGTGAGTGTAAAGCCTTGTGAGGCATTATCGAGTGTAAGCCTTGTTAGTGTAGATGCCCTAAAGGAAATCATTGACAATTACCATTTTATTATCAATAAACTTTTGGCATTATATCAACATTATTAACAATGTAATATTGCCCTTAGATTAAAATATAGGAAACATTAGTGATGATTTGATCGTCTTTAGGGAACTTGTGTTTCTATTGAAACTTGAATTTAAAATTGTTTCTAATCCAGGATTATAATTTAGGATAGTTGTAATCCAATAAGATTAGCATATGGTTACACCTTCTCATTTAGATGGGATGACGTATCCCTAGTCATTTGTGTAGGTGCCACTAAGGTTAGCATGTGGGTGCTCAAAACAAGCATGAGTGCACTAAATTGACCCACCAAGTATAGCTAAGGGATTTTTTCACTAATATGTCAAAAGATATTCTTAGTTAATGTAGTACAATTCTCCTTTGACATGAGTGACCATTGATATTTTATGCATGTTGTATATTATGTTTTGATGCTACTGGGTATTGGTTTTAATGATGAATCAAACTAAAGGTAGTTATTGAATATAATGTCACATGAATGAAGGTATGTGTGTGCATTAGTTAGGGATTTATTACTCTCAATGAAAGAGAGAGATGCTTATTCGATAAGAATGAGACTAGATAGACTCTATTGCTATAGAAAAAGTAAGAGAAATTAGAAATGGTGGTTTTCTAATTACCTCATCTTAGTTATCATCCAAAATCATACATGTCATAAACTTAGGGTATGATATGTTATTCATACCCAATCGAGTTCTTAGAGAAGCATCACGTAATATAGGGATGTGATTGTACATTAAACATTAACAAGAAAAAGTTCATTGATTTCCAAACGAATTCACAATATATTAGGGGTCATGTATATTGCTAGTTGTCACTTATGATTTATGGGAAAAAAAGAATTACTTAATTGTTTCATTAGCTACACTCCTAATTTTACCCTGACTTTACCAACTCATTTCTCTTTCTTTAACTCTTTAGTTATAGCTTCATATTTCCTCAAATATTGACTATTTCAACTCTAATAATGCTTTTAGTGATTGATTATTTTTTTAATCCTTGAGTGAATTTGGATCTTATTTGGTCTTGGTAAACTTAATTCTATTATCTTACTCCACAAGGTAAGCATTGTGAGTGGTTTTATCCTTCATTATATATATGCATATTTGTCGAACTCATGAGGTATGAAATCTTATGCTATAGTGACTAATGCAACATTTATGAGGCAAGCATAAGTGCTTTTAGAGAACTTTGCCAAAGGCTTGATTATGCATGAAATTGTGGATTAGACAGATACCATGATTGGTTATTGATGAGCTAAATATGTTTTGTCATTAATGGAATGCACACTTGATATGTTTTTTTGCCTTGAGACATATATTGGAGATGCATTGGACTTTAACCTCGAGTGTTACACTTATGAATAATTTATTGAAAATTTTATTTAATAGTTATTCTGCATTGTTGAATTGAATTCTTGGTTGTGTTTCTTGGATATATGAGACATTTTCCATGAAAAGCCTACAAGCAGACATTATAGCATTCAAGCAGGTGTGAAGCAAATAACAGTGGGTTTATATAAATTAAAGAGATTAGAGGGTTGTAGCTGGGGCAGTGAGCAACAGACACAATTACATGGACTGTTTCAAAAAAAAATTTTAGGTAATAACAAATGAGCCTGTGCTATGTGATTTGCTTTCATATGCCTTCTTTTTCGTTATGATGTATGATTATGTACTCAAGTTGTAACATTTTTTTTATTTGAATGCAAATGATGTATGATCATGACATTATGAGCTAATCTTATCTATGTTACTGGCTACCTCGGCTATGATGTTTGTTTACTATATGTTGTATGGGATGTTACTTGTTTCTAGTCTATAACCATTGGTGACTGTTACTCTTGGATGGTAAGTGATAGACACCCTTGACGAGGAATCAAGGCTACCTAAGTAAGTGTCCACAATATCTTTTCCTAAGATTTGGTACATTTACCTTATTAACTCTCTCTCTCTCTCTCTCTCTCTCTTTTTAACTTGCTTGTTTATTTTATTCTTTAGCAAATATCTTGAACATTGGTGGTGGAGTAGAGATACCTATTGTCACGTCCCAAAATCTGAGCACGTGACCGGCACGGAAAGTGAATTTCATTTCACCTCCGTAAGCCTATCTTTCTCTTAAAAATCATACAATTCTTTTTCATGCAACCAAACCGAGTTCTCTATACATACTACAATTATTCACATTACATCACTGAATGAACCTACCCGATTACAGAGATTTCTAGATTTATACAACTTAGAATAAGACTTAACTATTATACCTTTATCCTGAACAAATGAAAGGTAATCATGGACTAAGGATCCATAATTCCTTGTACCGATATTTATCTTCAGCTGTCAACTTTGAAAAAAAATGTCAATAAGAGGGGTATGAGCAAACCACGTGCCCAGTGAGTAGACAACACAACACTATGACAAAAAAAAATATCATGCATCATAATGATAACATGCAGCAATCATACGTAAATCGATTATCATATAATATAATATTATTCATAATACCTCACAACAATATTCAAGTAAATCAAATACATTTCAAATAATTCACAACAGCAATCGGTGAAATCAATTTCACACACATTTCCCGTACCAACCGGGTCGTCCAGAATACCTCTGGATCGTTGCCCGCGGCCCCCGCCGCATCCACCCTTATCGCTCCATTTATATTCTCCACCCTTATAACTTCACATAAATTTCTCCATGGGGTGCACCACCATGCCTTTTCTTTCTAGTCAAACACAATCACAATCACATCCAAGAACATGCTCAATCATAATCTTGAGCCACACACACAACTTAGTCATTTACAATTCAAGTCACAACATAATCAATATGGTTCCAGCAACATAGCATGTATACAACATAATCCATAATATAGAACAATTATTCAACAATAACATACTTCAACTATCCGCATATGAACGAACTCAACAATCAAAGTATGATATATTTCAACTCAGTTCACATGCCATTGACAAACCATCATATAACCTCCATTCATGAGAAAATAAGAAAATATAATTATATACATTACCAGACACGTTCCACAATTGTTTATGCCTCATCGTTCCACATCATCCTCTTCAAACTTGGATATACAACATATTTTCACTATGATGCAAAAGGTCAATAACAAATATTTAATCATAGCAAGTATTAACCCACTCACCTTAATTCCTAGCTAAGTTGTACTCTTCAAATTGGAGAAAGATGCCAAAAACCTTATAAGAGGCCTAGAAAATAAACTAAAAAAAGAAAAAACACCATTTTAGAATTTAACGCACCAAGCACTCAATATTGTTCTGTTTTTCTGATAAATTCTGTACTAAACTTTACAAAATTGCTGGTACCAATTCATAGCTCTAAAATTCATGATAATTGACATATATCTTTATTCATATGTTAATATGATAGGATAACAATTTCAGCCCAAAAATCCACCATTTGGCCCTTCAAATCATCACTTTAGTACCATTACATCAGAACTGCTTACTTCTGCTATAGGTTCTGGTTTTTGTTTGAAAGACCATCCTAACCATATCCAAATGCAATGAAATTTTGTATATCATTGGTTTCATGTCTTAGCTAAATACCATAAAAACTTCAGATCAAAAATAGATGTTTAGCTACCAAGACCAAACCAATTTCCTAAATTGCCCAAACTTTACTCTACACTGAACAAGTGCTGTGTCCATGCCTATTTGACCAAGCAAATCAATTTTAATGACCATGAAACTTTCCAGATCACACTGCCACTATATTAAGAATTTCTCACAAAAATTTCATGATTTTAGGAGTTGATTTAGTTATCCAAAACTCACAAAAACAGCA
This sequence comes from Biancaea sappan, assembly GCA_037074585.1. Lineage (NCBI taxonomy): Eukaryota > Viridiplantae > Streptophyta > Magnoliopsida > Fabales > Fabaceae > Biancaea > Biancaea sappan. The sequence continues at coordinate 21,142,110 of CM073499.1, read as the reverse complement.
GCATGCCATAACAGTCTCATTTTTATATTCATCAAACTTCAGCTACTATTTTTGGTGCATTAGGGATACCAAATCAACCTAGAAAATTCCAAAATAATTTGGACACACTCTTGGACACCATTTCAACTAGGATACGAAATTTCACGATCATCTGAGCAAATTTCATACCACAAACAGTCAAAAACATTAACAGCAGTAAGTGACAACAAACATGATTCAATTTCCACTATCCTTTTCTTAATTTCTCTCTTCACATACTTACTCTAATTTTCCCTCGGTCAGAGCTACATTCCACCACTTAGAATCATTCAGCCAAGTCTAAAAATAATTATATTCCCCACTACTTAACAGATTAGGAGCAAGTTAGAATCAGGGGAACAATTAAAAAAAAAAAGAAAATGTGGCAGCTCCTCTCCTCTCAATCTTTATCTTCTTTTCTTCTTATTTTTCTTTCTGCTAAAACTTCTGTTATAGACCTTCACCCAACTTCAACACATCCTCTGTCAACCCAAGACACAAATTAAAAGAAAGAGAACTGAACTCCTCTTGGCACACGTGCTATAGCATGAAAAAGAAAGAAAATCCCAGACAAAACCAGTTTCTATTCGCCCTTACCCCTTGCTAGATGGTTTCGCTGTCGAGACCCACTGCTCCAGCACCTTTCATGGTGAAGAACCACTGCAACCAGCGACATCGGCACTGAGAGACAATTCAGAGTCCAGAACAGTCCCGATGGGATCATGGAATTGAAATAGTCGAAAGAGCTGTGCATATGTTTTTAAGAATCCAGGAGCTTCTCTTTTTTTTTTTTTTGTGTGTGTGGATATAAGAGGAGCACGTGGTTAATTCTGATGCTGCTATAAGCTCTTTCCTTTTTGTATAAATTACACAACAACTCCCCCTTAGATTAAGAAATTCGTTTAAGCCCCTTCACTTTATGTAAAAATTAAAATTTACACTCAATTCCAAAATTTTCTTTTTAATTTTAAAGTTCTACTACACCACTAAAAAAAAATCTGGGATATTACACCTATTTACTAAATGTTCCATTCACCCTTCACTTTTAACATTTTAGATGAGCAAAGAAGGAGATTCCTTGTAGCGAGAATAACAATAACAATGGACATCTATTAACTCCTCTTCAATTTAAGGGATTCTCTTGAGAGTATCACTCTCAAATAGTATGTAAATTCTAAAATTGCTTTATAATCTAGTAGAAGGTAAGTTCCCAAGAAAAAGAGGTGGGTCACAATGAACACTCTTAAGAACTAAGTCTTTCCTTAATTAGAACCTTTCCTAGACATACAGTTTACATTCTATATTGGCAATTAGAAAATCAAAATAACATTTAAGCGACTGAGGATATTTATTTTCTGATGTGGAGGATCAGTTAAAGTCGCAACAATGAGCATACTTAAGAATATAACATCTAAAATTTAAAAGACATAAAAAGGAAATAGTATCATCACATCTTATCTAAGCTAAAAATGAAAAGCCTAAAATTTCAGAAATCTAGCACCGAAGTAAGAGAAGTTTAAGGAGAGGGAAGAAGAAAAGCTAAAGATGTGAGTTTAGAAGTGAAATAGAAGGGTCTATTTATAGAAAAAGTCAATGGTAATATTTAACACTATACGCTAATAAAATATTCAATTTACTATTTATGAAAATGATATTTCCATTAAAATAATTCAATTTATTATGTGTTTTAATAATTCAGTTCACTGTGCATTCACGTGCAGCTAAATTATTGGTTACTATTAGAAACTTAAAAGAAAAACTTTCATTTCTCCTTAAACTTTTAAGTTTCTTTTCAATTCAGTCATTTTATTTTAGTCCCTGAAAGTAATTTCTCACATAAAACATCATTTTCTCCTACAAATTCCTTTCTAATTTCCTCTTATGCCCAAACCACATCTATTACTCGATATTTCGATTGTATATGTGAATAGTACCGTATACGTGAATAGTTTATATAAGTGAATAGTATCATATACTGGAATAGTAACCATAGTTCGTGAACACACATTTTTTTAATTCTATTTTTCCACGGGTATTATACACTGAGATATGGGATTTGGGAATTTTGGGGAAATATTAATATGATTGTTGAATGTATGTTTCATTTTGATGGTTGGAAGTGGTTTAATGATGATTTCTATGCTAGTTGAGACCCTTTGAAGCATTTATGGCTACATTAATGAGTTTGGATGGTTAGGTGTGAGAGAAAAGGGAAAAGGAAGGGATTTTTGTATGTTAAGGAAGCATCAAGACCCTGGTGCTCAAGGCGCTAGCCTACCTAAGAGGGAAGGCTTCAGGGACCTTGGCACCCTGGGTGCTAGGCTTCTCGAGACCAACCTCGGGTGAGCTTGGGCACCCAAGATGTGGGGTAGATTAATTCAAGTATCAAGGATAATGAGTGTCTAAGTTAAATGTTTTCAAGGGAATCTCTGTTTTGCCCTTGAGGTGGGAACTCTTTGTTCTTTTATAAAGAGGGTAAAAAGGTCAAATAAGAGTATACATACACCCACACCAAGCACTCCAAACCTCATTTCCCTTAGTCTCTCATCCCTCTCTCTTCTCACGTGTTTCTCCCCTTTTCCACCACAAAGATCTTCTAGCTTAGCTTCCACCTCCACCTTCGGTGTACCTTCTCCCTTCAACAACTATCTTTGTCAACCATTGTTCTTAATATTCAAGGTAAGTCCAAACAATCATCACCACTTTTCTTATTCCTTCTTGAAAAACCCTAACATGAGTTTGGAAAGGGGAGTCTTGATTTTTGGGTGGAGGGTTTAGTAATTAGAGCTTCCTATTCATAAACTATCTATCTTGAATCTTGTTGGTGGGTGGATTAGGGTGAATGTTAGAAAGGAGATTTGGAACTTCATGAATTTGAAGATGACGTAGAAAGTTTTACAATTGTTGGAATTATGAATTTATGGTGTTTTTACAATGAAATTTTGGAAGAATCTTACTCTTTTAGCAAAGGATTGAATTTGGAAACAAGAGAATGGAGGAAGCCAAGCACACTGGCTTGCACTTGGCAAGCCGTATGGGAACCTGTGTGGTGCCCAAGATATCACAGCCTGCACCTACAACCTGTGTGTAGAATGTGTGTGGTGCTCAAGGCGCCACCACCTGACCTTAAGGGGAAAGTTTTAAAACCTAATTATTTTAGGATTGGCTCATGTGTAGGCTTCAAGTAAGTGTTTAAGTGACCTTCTTTGGCTTGCAAATATCCTAATCAAGGATTAGAGGCTAGGTAAGTGGCCAACTAACATTAGTTTTTGTGACTCAATGTATACTTACAACTTGAGGATAAGTGTGGTTCCTTAAAGGTTGAAGGGCAATTTCATCTTTGGGACCTCAAATGCAACCTTGGAAACGGTATGACATGAATGTAACCATATAACTTGAAGTGATCTAGTGGAGTCATGTCGACGTGCATTCAGTATAGAGAAAATTGGGGGGAGACCTAGAGAACTTGAGGATTCCATTAATATGCATGAGTGTGTTGTGTTAAAAATGAATAAATGATTAAGTGGCTAACCTATTTAGTTAACCATATATATATATATATATATATATATATATATGTATGTATGTATAGAAAATTCAAGTGTTTGATATAATTTAACCACAATGAGCTAAGGTAAAACATGCAAAGGTCAAACTAATTATGTGTCATGAAATAACACCAAATAGCACAATAAAAAGGAGAGTTTTGTGAGAGGAGTTAGTGTGGTGCATGGAGTGGAGTTGTAAGCATGGTGCATTATTATGTGTTTGACTCATGCTTTTCATAATTGTGATTGTTTTCTTTAGAGAGTTTTCAGTGAATGGTGTAGGAGAGAAAAGTTTCGCCATAAGGGAATCTCATAACTATTTAGTTGAACATGTAACTTGCATGACTATATACATTATCATACAAGTGATGCTTTCATATACAATTGTTGTGGATGGAGAATGGAGGGAAACAAAGTGGAGACCACTATGGTGGCACACCCATGGATAGTCATTCTAACCAATGTATGGTTTTATGCCAAAACTTATCATGTAGCCTAAGGTACAATAGTCAATTGACTTTATAAAAATATGCAAGTTGACTTATTTTAATCAGAAATTGTCAAAAGAATTAATGAAGGATAGCCAACGTTTAATGAATGGGGAACAATGTAATGAATCTGAGAATCCTTAAAAACTAAGTAAATAATAAAATAGAAGGGGTATAATGAATTAGTAATTAATGAAAAGTCAATACAAAGAATAGAGCACGTTAACTGAGTCTGAACTAGGAAGTTTTAGTCAGAATTATTACTTTCTAGTTAGTTTTTGAATGAATTCTAGTTAGAAGAATGCTTAAGTAAGAAGAAAAGCTCTCCAGGAAAAATCTATAAATAAGAGAGCTGAGTGAAAAGAAAGACATCAGTAAAACTAAGAAAGAACAGAGAATGTCTGCATGAGAGGGATAGTGCAGTTTTGGGAGTCTAAGGTTGGGTTAGAACAACAGCAATGGAGAAAATCAAGAAATCATAATACCAATTGAGGTAGTTTAGCAATTTATAAAAGATATTTTCTTACACTGATGTTTTCCTACACTGGTAGTTTATTATACTGATCATTTTATAAACTGTCCATGAACCTATTTTCTATGAAACTTAAATGTGCAAAAATATTTTATGTGGACTTAGCTAGTTGAGGCTTGGAATTTATTTCCATGAATTGAGGCTTGGAATTTATTTCCAATAATTGAGGCTTAGAATTTATTTCCATGGATTGAGGCTCAAATTAAGGGACTACAAGAACCCTTCTTCCGTAAGATGACTGGATTGGCGATACTGAAGTATTTCCTTTCTAGGAGTTGTGTGTGTCAGCAACTAAATAAATGAATAATTGAGACTTGCTAAGTTTTAATTCAGTAAAATAGTTCAAAAATGTCATTCCAATCATAAAAGCAATAACAATCGATGCTCTAAATGTTTTCTAGGGGATTCCACAAAGGGAAAGGCTATACCAATTTAATTAGAGGGAAACCAGGGTATTTGATAAGTGTTGGGAAGAAGTTTACCTTAAGAAAACATGAATATGCATCTTTTTGTACTTATTTGAATATTGTACTACGTAACTTGGGCTGTGAATATTGGGTAGCTTATGTAACAAAATCACAGTTCTGTAGAATTAAAATAATATATATCAGCATGAAGTTTTACATGAACCCATAAGCAATTTAAGTTAAATTTCATAGGATTAACCAAGTTGCAAAAGTCATAAGCATTAAAAAAAAAAAGGAACCATCTTACATTGATTTTCACAATTAAATTCACAAGGAAGCAAATAGCAGAAGTATTTTTCAAAGAAAACATATTTTCAAAGAAATTAGTCGACTGGCCCATAGCAACCAGTCGACCGACTCCTTTCTAATTTTCTTTTAAAATGAAAACAGTAAGAAAATAGCTGACGTGTCACTTCCAAGCAGCCAACTACTTCACTTCTATTTGGTATCAAACATTTCTTTCAGAATTCTGCAATATGCCAATCCTTGTACTTCTATTTTATAAAGATGATAAAAAGAAAGAGTTTTTGTTAAAGGGTAAGTTTTAAATAAACAACATCAGAATGAAATTAGGCAACAATGATGCCTTCTTTAAAGGTTATTAACTTAGAAGGGAAACCACCACTTTGAAATAAAAAGGTACAATTAGTAATGAATTAATAACAAAACATACAAATTAAAGAAAATGGCTAGAAAAATCATCTGATTAACAAAGAAATTTCATATTTTGGTAACAACAAAAAGATTAGGAACAAAAAGATTAGGCTTTAAAAAGTAACAAGAAAATATTAGAATAAAAAAGGACGTTACATCTAGTCCATGGTGCCTTAGACGCCAAGGAGACCGAGAGGACCGCATGTGAGGCGTGACAGAATATAAGAAATACACGTGTTTTCTTTTTTATTCAGATGGAATTTAAATCTTGGATATATGCTTCAGATTTCATATTAGCATATATATCTAAAATTTGATTTGATACTCTTTCTAGGGAGATTTCCTAATTCCTAGAACTAGTTTTTAAAATTGGGTGGGTCTGTAGCTACCTGTAATTTAAGGAACTCAAACATGAAATTGGCATTTTAACCGATAATCTTGGATACATCCTCACTAACTTGTATGCAAATTAAAGGGAACAAAAAACCTGGTGAATTATATATTTAAATTGACATGTTCGAAAACTTTTCAATAATCAATGCTTATTATATTTTATATTAATTAATTTTATTTAATTTCATAAGTTTGCATCGGAATTTATCAAAATAAGTGCATGCAAAAATTAAATTAATTTAATTATAAGTTATTATTAACTTAATATAACTCTCATTATTATTTTTTTTAAAATATACAAGACCTCTTGCGGAGATACTTTATTTTGGGAGAGAAATTATTTAAACTATTCATATGTCTAAATACCATCATATATAGGATAAAATCCAATATTTGACTTCGTGGAGATTGTAGCTAGGAAAGCAAAATGTCACAGAAGGGCTTTCAAGATAGTCATTTTCACTTTGCACAAGCTCGAAAGGGAACAAAAATAATTTAAGTAAGACTATTATAACTGATAGTGATTCTAATCAATTTTTTTTTAATTTTCTCTGCATATATAATATGCAATTGTTTGATTTGAGAAATTAAAGGAGGAACTAGATTCCAAAGATGGGGTTCATGATGCGGTTTTGAATGAGAAAGAGGGATGGGTTGAAGCATTTGATGAGGAGTAGGACCACTATATAGCCTTCACTCATTTCATGTATTACTACCACCAAAATACTTGCACTACAACAAGAGGAAGATGTTGGTATAGTCAACTGTGATATCAATAAAATCCCCTTCCTATTTTCAACATGATTTTATTGCCTATAATTTTGATACTTGTTTTCATCTAACACACTGAGAGGAAAAGAAAGATTCTTTGCTTGGGCAGGGATGGCATTGGGGTGGATAATTCGGAGATCTCCGCTTTTGGGTCTCTATGGGAATAAGGATGGAGGAAAAATTTTTTTGTCAGTATTTCGAGGATGGGGATGGAGATCACACTTCCTGTCCCTGTCCTGCAGGGTTTCCATCCCTGAAGACCATTTTAATAATTTTATTAAAATTATTAAAATGCCCTTTATATATATATAAATTATTCTTTAGAGATATTTTTAGTCATTTTATAATTAAAATAATTAAAATAAATTTAATTTTAAAAAAAAACCCTAATCCCCAAATTTTGTCTGATTCTCTTCATTCTCTGTCATCTTCTCTGTCATTGCATTTCTATTCTCTATCATCTTCTTCATTGCTGCATCGCTTGAATCAGAGATGAGAAACTTGTTGAATGATGATTTCATCTCCATCGCTAATAGTCTGAATGTCTTCATCTCCATCATCTTCTCCGATTCTCATCCCCATTGTCATCAACTGATCATCTTCTCTTATTCTAATCTCCATTGTCATCAACTCCTCATCTTGAGGTCACTGTCTCTGTCTCACCGTCTATCGGCCTTCGCAAATGCTCATCGTATGGTTTAGTCACTACTCGTCGTCTCCTCTATAATTCCATTATTTTCTCCAAAATGAAGACGTATGAAGCAAAGATTGAAGGTTTCTGCAGTTCCATACTTTCATTATTTTCTGTAAGTTCCCTTTTTCATATTGTTGTAGTATTAATCTCAAAACATGCATATGATTCTCTCTTCCCTTGAACTGTTATTCATACAAGATCAGCTCCTTTGTTTGCTATTGATTTTTCTTTTTTTTTTTAATATTTTCAAAAAAATTAATAAACTTGCGGGGATTCCACGAGAACTAGTGGGGAGTCAGGGAGTGGGGATGAGGAACAAATTTTTTCCCTAACAAGGATTAGGGACGAGAATGAGAACAAGGGTAGAGACTAGGGGCGGATTGCCCTGTTGCCATTCCTATGTGCAATATATATATATATATATATATATATATATATATATATATATATATATATATATATATATATATATATATATATATGACATTGGGATTTTATTTGAAAAATGTTGTATTCTTAAAGAATATTCACTCAATAATTAATTTGCTCCTTATAATTTCAAAATTTGTAATTGAGTTCTTATTAGTCCTTTCTAGCTATTAAACTTATATTAGTGTTTTATTAAATTGTATTGATGCAGCCAACTATATATATATATATATTGATATTATAAATATGTATATTCAAACTAACAAAGAAACACAAAAGTAGATAATAAAATTTAACTCATACATATATAGCATAATGCAATTATGTTAAATAATTTGGACAAACTAATTTAAATTATATATATACTTAAAGCGCTAAGATGGCACATGGTTGGCCATGCATGTTAGCAAAATTTCAGAAGATATTGATATAAGTTCGGCGGCAGGGACTATTTTTTTTTTTTAATTGTAAGGATTTAATTACAAATTTTTAAACTATAAGGAAGCAATTAAATATTAAGTAAAACAATAAGGACTAAAGCAATAATTTAACCAAGAATATTTAAAAAGTTGTTGTGAATTGTATATTAAGCAAAAATGTAATTGGTAAAACAATGTTGTAAAATCAATTACTCTGAATATCGAAAATTACAAAACAATTGAACACAAGTTTAAATAATGAAAGAATTGACGTTATTTAATATAAATATTATTTAAGGTTCTTTAAAATAGTAGTCATTTTTTCTTTAAAATAAAATATGACTTCAAGAAAACGGAATAATAGATATAGTGTGTTCGGTTGGGTTTTTTTTTATAATTTTGAAAATAAATTTTGTAAAATTATTTTTGAAACTAATTTTAAAAGTAAAAAATATGTTTGGATAATTTGTTTTGAAAATAATTTTAACACTAAAAAAATGTTCAGAATATTTATTTTGAACAAAAGATTAAAATTTTATTTGATAAAAAAGTTTTATTTATAATTTTGTAATAAATTTGATACAATGGAATAATTAATAAAAGAAAAAGATAAAAAGAAAATACAAATTAAATATATCAATTATTAAACCTAAGTTAACAACAAGGATTGGGTAGCTAAAGAGACTAGCTAGTACTTCCAAAAGTAACAAATCAAAGTTCAAATACCCGCTAGGAGAGTTATTCTTGAGTATAATTATTTTCCGTGGAGGATACCAAAGAAAAACCCAAAACAAATTATTTTAGCTTAAGTTAATTTTAATGAATTGGTTAAATCTATCTACCAATTTGACTCTACGTAAGTTGTTAAAAATATCTCTATACAATGACTTAAAATAATTATACTTTAAAAAAAAAGATAGAATGAATTGATGCAAATTAGTCAAAAAAATTAAAAAATAAATAATAAATACAAAAAAAAATAACTTGACAAAAGTTATATATAAGACAAGTTTTTTTCTAAATAGAAATTAAAAAAGGAGCACCGCAATATTTGGTTAGAATTTTTTTTTTTCGATTTTAGAGTAATTTGTAAGCGCTGCTAAGAATATATTTTTTCTGTATAGAGAATATTTGTGAAACAACCATTAATCAACTTGCAAAATTATAATAATGTTATTATATTTTTTCTCCTATTTTTAAAACAATTGTTTTTTAAAAATGAAAAATATATTTTTATTTTAAAAATAATAATTTCAAAATACAACCTTTTAAAGTACTTGCTAAAGAATTTTTATTATTAAATTCTATGAATAATATTTTTAAAAATAAGAACCAAACAGTCCCAAAAACTGTTTTTCTTTACATCGGTTGATAGACGGTACAATCATTATTTCAACTCTCTAGTCTCAGGCCGGAAATCGTGAACATTTCAAAAAAGAGAAATGATTATCACCAACCTCTACTGCCAAGAGAATTTAAATTTATATAGTATAGAGGATTTTCAAGATTTATTATTTTTTTAATTGAACCATTTGTCTGAAAAAAAATTATGAACTTATTAATAATTAAAAGTGAAAGTGAAAGAAAAAAAAATTCTCACACACACACACATATATATATATATATATATATATATATATATATATATATATATGTGCGCGTTTTTAAAAGAAAATATAATTATTGATTACGAAATATGTTTAAAATCTTGTGCCATGAAGCATTTACTTTGTTTTTGGCTATGGTTCAATCATTTCTTGGGTGCAACTTTTCAAGTCCTCTTTCATGGCTAGACCCTGAGACAGACTCCGTATTTATATTGCTCTTAATATATATATATACATATGTATATATATATATATATACACATACACATACATAGACACGCAGTTGAAGCCCATGTAATTAATTACAGTCAACATGTTTTTTGATAATGCAACCCATTTGTGTTTTGGGCCTAATTTGAATCAATATCTTGGCTCAGATAAGTTTTTCCTTCCTGGAGTCACGTGTCTTTATCTTTTTCTACTTTTGAGGTTTGTCCTATATACAAAAATGTTTTTTTTATGAACAACAGAGCAAGAGGCAAAAAGGGAGTTGTCAGGACATGAGAAGTGGTACCTATACATATGGAACACATTTTTCTCTCTCCAAGCTGACTATTTAGTTCTCCCTTTGAGCTGAGCATTAATGGAGGAAAGAAGATGTTTCAGTGTAATAATGTTTATATCGATTGGTTAACATAACATTGTTCACAGGTCAATTCCTCAAGAGACAAAAAGGAAGTGTGTCAGGCTGTCAGCACCTAGATTATCTCAATGGTCCTTTTCCTTCCTCATGCTTCCTCTACATCGCCTCCTTAGTGAAGATCATTTATCGAAGAAAGATGAAGCTTGCCTTTGCATAGCATGAGACAAAATTGAGACAAAAGGAATATATGTCGAGAGAATTAAATGCTGATCATTAATGGAGAAATAAAAATGGTGATTCATGAGTATTTAAGTTCTTATTTGTTGGGGTCATTAGCAGCAATGGCTAGTTCTCCTCCTCACCTATTTAAGCACTAGAGCAGTTCCATGAAGTGATGAACGAAGTGCAAAAGATAGTTTTTGTGAAGAGAACATTCTCAATCATATATGATCTTTATTTTCTATTATGTACTTTGTGTGAGCTTGTATCCTTTGTTGGGTGGTTAAAAAGAGTTTGTTTTATTAGTTTAATTCTTGTTTTGTTGTTTGAGGTTTTAAATTTGCTTAAAGAGTTGCAAAAGGGTGTTTGCTAAGTCTTGTGTGAAATGTTGTAATTGTTTCCCTTGGTATAAACGTTTCTGGGTTGAATTTGTCTGAGTCTAGAGAATAAAAGTCTAGGAGGCTTGTTACTAAGTGGTTTCCTTATGAATCTGAAATTGTATATCAGTGTTTATAGAAATCTCATTTGCATTTTGCATACAGAGTAGGATGTTGGATCCAAGTGGTTAGGATATAAACTTCTTTAAATCCCTTATGTCATTCTTCTTTACTCTCTAATATACTAAAAACTTCGTTTTGCATAATTCAGCTTCCAAAGGTAAAATTTCACTTTAAAAAGGAAACAATTTAAATTACACAATTCAATTTCCCTTCTTGTGTACTTTCGGCACTAACACACACAAATGCATGTACAAGGAACGTATTTACTAATAGCAATGGTCTACCACGAGAAATAAGAGGAGAAAATAATTATTACATCATAAATTCATAAGTTTATATTGATGCAAAATCTATTAAATATAAATCAATAATATTTTCTTTGATTTTTTGTATAAATAGGTTTTGCATCAATTTATACTAGATCTAATCACAAGTTGGGCTCGCTAAAAAACGGGTTGAGCTTTTGTAGTTCATTGCATAAAAAAGTTAGGCTCGGCCTAGGCCTTTTTTTATCTTGGCTGGGCTTAACTTGTTTTAATTTTTTAATCTTTTTAATTTTTTATTTTTTCAAAATATTTATATGTATTTGTATTAGATATTTCTCTCTCTTTCGTCTATATCAACTAAAATTTATGTTTAATAAAATATGTGAGAAAATTTTTTTAATCTAATTTTATAGCAAATTTGTTAATGCAAGAGTATACTCAAGAGGGAGGTGAATTGAGTATATAAATTTTTTTTTTGCAAATATTTAATTCCTTTCGAAATGTTTCAAGTTCCTATAAATGGTTATAGGTCTTATAAAAACTCTTGTGATTAAAACTTGTCTTTAAACAGAATAATAAATAGCAAAAGGTAAAGAACACTAAAAAGTATAGTGGTTTGGTCGTATTTATAAGATACTCCTATATTTACTCTTCAAAATACACAGTTGTGAGAGTTTTGTTTAGGGTAACAAATAATCAGTACAAGAACAATCAACTTGAGGTTCAATTACCCGTTTTTATACTAAACAATTTAGTAACCTCCAAATTTGAATCAGCAGGACCCTGTTTTTACAATTCTTACAATAAGGCCTTCACGGGTCCCTAGTAAACCTTTAACGAAGAATTTTTTTTCTCAAACAAGGATCAGCCCACGACTTTTATACTTACTAATCGGGGTCCAACTTCCAGGGCCTACAAAAACTCAGTTCACTACCCAAAAAAAAATACAGAAGTAGAAATGAGATGGTTCACAAGAACCTAAGTACAGAAGAGTTCTTTCTCATATAGTATATGATTCTTAGAACAAGCTCTCTTGGAAAAACAAAAGAATAGATAAGTGCAACAATACAAGTACAAACAACACAAGTATTATAAGCTTCTTCTTTTTCTTGGCTGATTGAAATTGTTGCTTCTTCGGCTTTATATAGTTTCTACAACTAGCCGTTGTAAAATCTTCAGTTTGAATGACCTCCATAAATATTGCATCAATTTGGGATCCGTAATTGTTTTATAAAAGAAAAAATTTTATCTTGAATAATTCCTCTTTAGTTGCACATTAAATTGAGCGAGATATTCTGTAATTTCTGTCTAAATTAAATCCTTGAAAGATGCAATTGAATATATTCTTCAAATTAGTGGTGGAGCATTAATTACAAAATCAATCAATTGATTTTTTCTTTAATAGGATTCAGATTCTTTCCTTATATAATTCTTTGATTTCATATCTTCTCAATCTAATCATATCACATGATTTTGATTGAGTAGACTTGAGATATGCTTGATTGTTATTAAATGCTAACTTAGGTTGACTTCGTTTGATTGTATTAAATGCTTCAAGTTTCAGGGCCTACAAAATCAAGTTCCATAAAACTGTCATTAATCAAAAACTTATTGTTTGAGAAGTTTCATCAACAAAATTTAATAATTTTAAGAAACCTAAGGAAATGTAAATTATAGAAATTATATATAAACCATTCTTTATATGCAGTAAGTCAAATATCCATTCATATTACAAATATATATATATATATATATATATATATATATATATATAATATTCTAAATTCTATAACATATAATCATACACATAATGTTATTATGTATTTTTTTGGACATTTTAAATTTGGACTCAAAATTTCAAGCACATTTTAATTTTTTAGTTGAGCTTTTAAACCCGAGGCCGGCCTTTATTTTTTGGCTTTTTAAATTTGCATTTATATTTTTGGATCCATTTTCAATCTTTTTTGGGTTGGGTTAGGCTGGCCGAACATATTTCTGAGCTCATGATTAGGTCTATTTTATATATCATATTTGTGATTATGTCAAAATTGTAGAAACCATTCAATCCTTATCAATATTGATCCCTTTTTAAAGAACAAATTTAATTTTAATAAATGAATGGGAGTTAACAATAAAAAAATCCAAAAATTTTCATAGTATAATATTTTGAATTATGTGTGAAAAATTGATTAGTATGTTTGTTTAAACAGAGGTTATTCCTTGATAAAATTAATTTCTCGATATACGGACAGAAATAAAATCAAATATAAAAGTAAAATGAATTAACTCTAAAATTTAGAGGAAGTTTTGTGTAATTTAACCAATATTTAAAAATAATTACAAGTCCTTCAATTTTGATGGTGTAAAGTTAATAAGACATTAATCACCAAATTAGTTCATCATTTGTGAAATCCGTTCAATCGATTAACTTTTTCTATGGCTTAAATTAATAAAATCTGGTAAACATAGATTTTTTTTTCTGAAAATGAAAACATATAGAGTTCAACCTCTTAAATATTAAAAATAAAAATATCATAATATGTCTAAGTCTAGCAGTAAAGAAAAAAATTTAACCTCTTAAAAATCATGTCTCTTCACAATTATTTTTGGAGAGAAAATGCATTGATTAACCATGTGCAAATTCATACTCGAGAAGTCCTAGTTGGGTGATATTAATATTTTGTGAGGGTACAACTTAACATAAAATAATCCAAAATAATATTGTATTATAGATGGACGTCCGCAAAATTTCTGTTGGGCACTGTATGGCCAGTAATTGTGAATCTTCTTCATTTATATTATGAATCTTCTTCATTTTTGTTGCCGACTGTATCTCCAAATTGGCTGCAAGTTGATGTTTTTCGCAAGTATGATATGTGGTTTGGTAAATATTGTAATATATATATATATATATATATATATATATAAAACATCTCAGTACATTAGAGACGGATAATTTTGTCTCTGATTGAAAAAGAATCAGAGATAAAAAATTTTATTCCTGATTTGAGATGGAATCAATGATGGAATTTGAGACGAAAAATTTTGTCCATGATTTGAGATGGAATCAGGGATAGAAAATTACGTCTCTAATCTGAAAAGAAATTAAGGATGAAATATTTGAGACGAAATTAGAGACAAATTCATATGAACTAATTTTAAGACGAGAATTCTTTTTTGAGATGGAATAAATCCATCCCTAAATTTGGGATGAAATTTTCTCTATTTCAAATGCTTTGTAATAGAAAAATTAGAGATAGAATAAATTTCATCTCTGATCAATCAGAGACAAAATTTTCATAAATAAAAGATGAATTTTTTTCTATATTTGATTCTCAACTTTCTTGTAGTGTAACGTGTTGAAATCTCCTACGTTGTCGTATGAAACCTACACCGACCGAATTGTATGGGAGAGTCTAACACTCTACTAAGTGTACATTGCCCAACAGAGAAGCCTGGTTCTAGATGGAGAGGGATGGATGAAGGAGAAGATACAGAAAGTGTGAGCTGAACTGAGTTCTATAGCAGAAGCAGTTTCACAAATCACATGCCACCTCATGCACCTCTCACCATCAACCCTGTGGTCCACCTCACCTACACATTTCCCCTGTTTTCAAATTACAATATCTCTATCATCTTTTTCCCTCCCACTCAATTATATATCCTCCCTATAATTGATTGCCTTTTTCAAAATCGCCAAAATTCAAACATTCCCCTCAATTTAAAGAGTTTTGTAATTTACTCCCTTAATTTTAAAAATTAACAATCAATCTTCTAAACTTTCAATTTGGCACATCATAACCCATATTTACTTTTTTGTTTGAAACCATTTCACAATCAATACTGATTCATCAAGCTGGAAAAAAAAGCAATTTTTTTAAACACACATTCAATCTATCATCCTAAGTAATAAAATAATGGCTTTATTGGTCATTTTCTCTACATTTTTTCAAGAAAAATATTTTTCTAGAATGGTATGATTTGTTGTTAATTTACCTATTTTCAACTTACATACTCCACAAAATTGAAACTTTAGAGAAATTCATTACCAACTTCTAAATTGAAGTTGATGAGATAAATTTTACAATCTCTAGACTGCAGAAGGTTTCCTTTCAAAATTGGTACTCTTCCTCCTCCTTGTCCTCGTGATGATCACTTCTTCTATTGACACTAATTCTTGATGTATCTACATAAAATAAATAGATCATTTTTTTTCTCTTTGATAAAGAAATAGATCAAATATATCAATTTTTGTAGTTCTTATCTTTTTTCATGTTTTTGTATATATATCTTCATTATTAGCATTTTTTTGGAGAAATTTTTGTTACTAATTATTTAATCTACCTACTTTTTCTAAAGAGAGTTTACCTAATATAATTTATCCCTTCAATTTACCATCATCGCCATTATGATCAATTTACCATCATCGCCATTATGACACTTTTAAACATGTAAAATCATTTTTTTATGAATTTGCATTTTCTAGATAGATACAGAAAACAGAATCTCATGCACTGCAGGAGACAAGAACTTCTTTTGGACCACCTCCCATTATTACCATGTAGTTTTTGTGTATATGAAATATATGTGAAATTAATTAAATCAGATCTTTGGAGGGATTAGGCAGGAGCTGAATGCATGCACGTTATTCTCTGTCTTTCACGTACTTTTTGAAGCAGAAAGTTGAATGGCAAATTACCAACCACTGAGTGATAGAAACACTGTGACTTTAATGTACTATAAGTTTTATATCGTCGCTTCTTCCATTAGAGTAATTTTGGAACCTTGCAAAGAACACTTACTAGTTTTGCTTACGTATGTGTTAGTTGCTTCGCCAAACCCCCTTAATTTTTTTTTTTAAAAGAATAGGTTATTCTATTATTAATAATAGACATGACACTATGATAGGAGGATATGATTCCTTTAGCTCACAATTGTAGACACTGAATTCTGTTCAGCCCCCTTTTGGTTGTTTGAGACTATGATAAATTAAGAATAAGATAATAAGAGAAAAAGATTAAACGGGTCACTTTTGGGACCAAATTGAATGATAATTTATAAAGGGGTCTCTTTTGAACTTTTGGGGAGCAAAACTGAAAGATAATTTTGAAATGGGTCCATTTTGAACTTTTGGAAAGTTTTGGGGCAAACAATTTGAAGGATGATTTGAAAAAGGGTGCCCGCCAAATCTGTTATTTAGTTCAATATTCTCCCTAAAACGAATTTCGCATTTCAAATTACCAATTACTAAACTGTAAGTCGAAAATTTAGGATTATGACTTTCATGATTCACACAAACAGAAACTTAACATTACAATCACTTACTTGGATCCATGCTTTTCTTCTACGAAGTCGAATCTATTTTCTTTCCTCTGAATTTCTCTTTTCAGTCTCTTTGATGATTAGGAAGAAAAACAGTAACAGACACTTTTCTGAATCAACGTTCTTATTATTTTATTATTGTTATTTTAAATTTAAAATCAGAGGAAAAGGAGTATATTACCTTTTGACCCCCCATAAAGTTTTTGATTACTTAATAGTCTTTCGACCATCACAAGAAGGCCTCAATATATTAAAAACTTATCATTTAGGTCTTTCAATGTTATATTATGTGAGTTTAATAATTAATGCCATTAAACTTAATTACATGGGCCATATATTAAAAATAATCTAACATAAACTTGACTTTTGTGCAATACTTTTCCAGACAATTTAGGTTGGGTTGAATTCTTAAATTCCCATATTTGCCTATCTTTGACATATTTGTTAACAATCAATTGGCCAACAAGAGAATCAGGGTTATCTATAATTGTCAAAATTTGTTTACTTATCATTGCTTTATTGAATAAAAAGGTATTTCTGACACCCAGACCTCCATAGGATTTAGGGGAATGCAAAGAGGTTTTTTTGGCCAAGACATTCATATCATTAACACACCAAAGTTTACAACAAAACCAAAGGAAAGCAAGAACACTAGACAACAATTAAAACGCAACACCTACAAAAATCTCCAGGAATCGAGAAACAAACAACACTAACCCAGACCCACTCTATTTCCAAGAACATCTTTGGACACGATCATGCATGGCAAGAGGATGTGGGGTTGACAACACCCAACCCGAGGGGCACAAGCCTTTGACAGCCATAGAAGCTACCCAATGCACAACTTCGTTTGCAGATTAAGGAATCCAAGTTAAAAAATGTCACAAATTTAAGTAATGAATTTTAATATGTTACTAATTTATCAACACTTTGGAAATTAGTGACCGATTGAAATCTGTCACCAAAATCTGTCATAATTAATAACAATTCAATTCGTCACTAAATTTCATCATAAAATGTGAGATTTAGTGAACAGAGATCTGTAACTAATTTTCAAAATTTAGTGATAGATTTAATTTGTCACTAATTTCCATCACTCATTTAATGACGAATTCTTTACGTCACTAAAATTCATCACTAATTTGACATTAGAAAATGGTAAATAGTGTTGACTACAACATGGAGGTCGTGTGCTCGAGACAAGCCATTGACACTAAGGAAATATTGAAAAATTAAGCCCACCTGTCTATTGGCGCTCAGGCATATTAGTGACAAAATTTATATCACTAAAAAAAATGTTTTTGTCATAACTCATCACTATCGTGTAGAGCGTTACAATGACATACACATGCATCCATCTCATAGTTATTATGTACATTTAAGTGCACATAGCATCTTATTCACATGTTAAGAATAAAACCATGGCCTCATACTTAGGAGGTCAAACATGGCTTGTCCCACACAAGTGAGAATACATAAAATTGAAGGAGTGGGAAGACTAGTCATCTTGATAACAAGCAATAAAGATTCACTTCATTAGTAATGGAAACTTACCTATGCAAACATGAAGATTTAGGAACTTGGGAAATTTAAAGTATAGTTATAGCAAAGTCATCCGCTCACTTGGTATCCTAGTAAGAGAAGCTACACTTGCCACACTTTGGCTCTTCCGAGGGATTGTCCCTAAGTGGCCTCTACACACATATCATGTCATAGAGCATAATCAACACTTTCTCGACTTAGAATTTCATAAGCACTCTTCTAGCTCAGCAATAACCATATCTTAGGTTTCTGTAACATAACATAACCTTAGCTAGAATTCTTAAAACCTAGCCTTAGGTTTATCATGTCAATTTGATCATCTAGAATCATACATGGCACTTAGGGTTTACCTTAGGGAGCAAAGATTTGAAGAAAAGGCATGGCTAGTCTTCCCACAACTCCAAACGTCACCACAACCTTTAAAACTTCATTTTCATAGGATTTATAAGGAAAATAATAGATGAAAATGGAGAGGTCTAAAGATGAGGGAAACAAGATGAAGAACTCTTTTACCCAAGATCTATAATGGCCAAGAACAAGATTTCAGTGAGCAAATTGACAACTTCGCCTTTCTCCAAGCAGCTAGGTGCACAAGAAAAGAAGAGAAAATTCTCTTGAGTGAAAGAGAGAAAGTCATACTTGAATGGAGGAGAGGTAGAGGGGTCTTAAGGGTTTTGAAGAGTTCTCCCATGTCAAAAACCTCTTTACTCTTCTATTTCATATTCATAAAGCTTGGAGAAGTTTAAAATGAGGGGTAAACTAGTAATTTTCACTCCCTAAATAACCCTTTGCACCCTTTGATGCCACGAATGTTGACTGGTTGGATCCTACCAATCGACTAGCCAACCGCTAGAACTGGGAGCTTCGTCTTTCAGAGAGTAACCGATCGACTGATCAGGTGCAACTAGTCGACTGGTTTGTCCTTGCATATAGGATTTTCTCAACCTGAGACCATTTGGTTGACTGGTAAGTTCTAGCCAATAGACCATAAGTCCAAACTTTTTCAACACCTAAACCTCTTAAAACATATTCAATACTTGGATCTTAGATATTCCTTGAAAATCTTAGTATCATACAATCACGGGGCATCACAAATCCCGCATGTTTCCTGCCATGTCACTATGTATATAAACTTCGAAAAATCAAATTTTAAAAGCCACCTATATGGAATATTAAAATTAACTAAAAGTATGACTAAAATAAAATAATTATTTCAACATGATAAACTAATAATAACTAACCTTCTAAGATCATTAATTATCAATAAGTACTCAGAAAGAAATTTCTAATAATAAAATAATTAAAAAATGAAATTCACTAATTATTCAAAACTAAAAACCAGTTAAAATCACAAAATGACTAATTATCTACAATTAATCACATTTAACTTTATATCTAATAGTTCTAACTTAATAACCAAATTCAACTAATTGTTTCACAACTAAAATCTATAATCATATAGAATTAAATAATTATTAAAATAAACATTATTTGACTAAGAAAAAATAGTAACAACTAAAATTCTATAATCATTCATTATCAATAATTAGTCACAACTAACTATATTATTATATAATAATAAAATAACTTCAATATAAAAAAATGACTAATTATTTAAACTAAAACGAACCAAATTTCAAAATCACAAATTATCTACAATTCATTGAAAAAAAGAATTATTTAAACTAATAAAACCTAGAATGTTAGGATAATATGAATAAAAAATAATATATATGATTTATGAAAATATCATAAGGAAAAACATGGAAAAAAAATTGCATAGCATAAAAATATAGACTAATAAAAAAAATTAGTAAAAAATATGTACTATTAATGTAAAAAACAGATTTAACAAATCTCTAAAATTAAACAAAAGTATAATTTATTTTATAGTTATAGAAGGAAATATATATTTTAAAAGTAGAGCAGAAGGTCACATAAATTTGACATCACAAAGAGGAAGGGAGAGTAATTTAGTCTATTTTATATGTACGAGTATTAGTTTTGCTTGATTGTGTGGCAAGATAGAATAGTACATTCATGAATATATTACTACTTTTATGTTGACAAAGACAAAAGGCATGTAAGTGTAACAAATTTTATCACAAATTACATAATCAAATTGAACCAACCAGTTGGACCAAGAATCGAACCTGGTGTGGGCAAATGTAAAGTAAAATTAATTATCCCTTGAACTGGAACCAATTTGACCAGGTGAACTGGTGGTTCTATTATTTTTCCTTCCACAATTTACAGAATAAGTCCAACAAGGAGTAAATCCCAATGCCATTAAGGACAAGAAGCAACAACCTTAACCAATTTGGTTGCAATTTGTTGTAATTTTATGAAACATAGAATTTTTTTAGTTTGTGCAAATCAAATTTTTTTAATGTAAAATGATTTTAAATCATGAAAATTGAACAATATGGTAACAAATTTTGTACTATCATATAATATTGAAAATAACAATCAAATATTTAAAAATTAAATTACTTATAATTATATTTTACAATTTATTAATTTAATTATAAACATTTTATTTATATATTTTAATTGATTCGATCCAATTAAACAACCTCACCACCTTTCCAATTTAATGGCTTGTTCAATTTTTAAAAACCTTGGATTTCACGATTTCATCAATCAAGGCTGGCAGGAGGATGTCCACATCTGAGACCCAATGGTTCTTAATTTGAAAGAGAAAGGAAAGATTTCAGTATTATCATTAATTATTTGAAAATGACTGAAGGCACAGAATCGTGTAGAAAATTGGAAGAATAAAATCTTTTTAATTGAAACTACAAAAATTACACTACTTAGGGTATAGGAACTACAACTAGCTACAACTATACACAATAGACCTTCTATACAATCACAGAAAGTACAGATCAATAGACCTGTAACATACAGCTTTGATATCCACAACTTAACTCACCCAAACCAAAGACTAGATCCTCCCAGTAGAATCATCTTGAGTAGCTTCATCATCTTCATCCATGGCATCATCCTCTTTCTGATTCTCCTCAACATGGTCACTACCCTCTGTTTCTGCATCAGATATTGATCCACCTTTTGCGTTGACTCCAACATCAGCGCCAGCGTTGCTGCAACTATCGGTATCTGAACCAGACGAAGAACCTTCTTTTTCTCCCTCTTGATCAAAGTCTTCTGCAGAACCTCCAAAATGCATCCTCAAATCAGGAGCAACAATGCCAATCATCTCACTAAGTGCTCGGCGTTCAGAATTCCGTTTGGTTGCAGCAGCATCGGAAGAAGGTGTACTCTGACTCTCGGCCACCAGATTATCCGAATCATGCAATGCCTCAACACCATTTTTGTCTCTACTTCTGGGAGACTCATTTTCACCATGCACTGAAGGGGCTGTGCTGCAGGCCCAGCTACCAGCAACTTCAGAAGTCAGAAGATCTGCAGTCCTGATTGTTTCCCCTGCTTCTGTGTCTTCAATGGTCTTTTCTGTGTCTACAGGATTATTTGATTGGAAGTGATGTAAAACTTCCTGACAAGTTGTTTGACCTTGCTCCTCGGTTTCTTGAACATTCACATCATCATCAAACTGCATGGTGTCCCCAACTAAAGCAGCACACTTGTTCAAATCCAATTTTTGTTCAGCATAATTTGCAGGACTTTCAGTTTCAAGAACTCGTTCAGTGCCAACAGCATCTCCCTCTACTAGAGTGCCAGCACCATCAATATCAGAACCAAAGCCACCTTTGACACCATGGTCATGATCCGCACTGGTGAACTCTGCCTCTTGCGTATTTTGGCATTCTTCACTTCTTACATCGCAGTCATGCTTCTCAGTGACACTGGCTTCATTGCTGGATGTTTCAATGTGTTCTCTGATAAACCTCTGCGCAGAAGTAGTTGATCCTGCTTTTGCAGAACTTTTACTATGGTATCCAGCTACTTCTTTTTTTTGACCTGAGGTCCCGCCAATGACTCCATCCATGTCAACAGAAGTATTCTCATAATTCTCTTCATCTTCTAGAGTTCTCTGCATAGCCTTCAATTGTTCCTGTTGCTTAGCAAACAGTACTTGTATCTCCTCGGTTGTTGAATAGAATGCTCGAAGTTGTGTTTCCCTGCATGACAACCATATAACCTTTTTATTTTCTAATACTTGAATTTCTCGAGCTTCAGCGGCAAAATTTTAAAATCTGTTATCACGGTGAATAACAAGGCAAAATGCAAATGTTGCCAAAGAAAGCCAAACTGTCAACCAGCAATTCAGAAACAAACAGCGTGATGCAGCAGCATGTCAAGCAACTGGAAGTTGCAAACAAATATAAATCAACATGAATGACATCAAACATGTAGGTGGAAGAAGCCTGTGATATTCTATGTGGCCATCTCCACATGAGCAGTCTATCAGCGAGACTGATTCATTATATACAAACTAATTTCCGTAAAATTGCAGGTATCTGATATTATAATTTCCATTCCTCCAAAAAAACTCACCGGAACATAAGCTTTTCCCTGGCAGCTTTTAACCTTCGTCTCTCAAAATCAAGATCTCGAGTTGCAGCATTTATCTCAAGCTCAAGAACAGAAACCTTAGCCCATGCTTCTTCTCGAGCTGCCTGCTACCAACAGCAACAACTATCTCAGCTAGAAATAGAGAGCACTGAGAAAAAAGGCTCCAGAGGTACTATAAAATAAATTGGTAAGCAGGAAAACACACACACAAACACACCAGGCATAAAGCTGAAGCAAGATATCAAGAATCAACTATGACATTCTCTGTTCTATGGATAAAACACAAGAGACTTGTGAATCATGGGCCTCATGGCATCATGATATTAATAACTTAATTTTGTGCAGACTCGCAGAATTGACATTGACAAGGTTAGTAAAGGTGTAAGGCAGAAAATATTTTTATGGAAAGGCATTTATCAAAGAGTTCGCCACATTATATTACAATAACTGCTCATCTTACCTTTTCACTCTCAAGCTCTTTCTTCAATCTTCTTGTCTCTTGTTCAAGTTCTTCAACTCTCTGCTCCAACATTCACCATAACACAGTGAATTGGTATTTAGTTGCAGCTAAATATCAACCAAAATATTGTTTAGCAACAAGATACTCAATTTTGAATGGTCATAATACCTTTATATGGTTTGCAGCGGCCAGCTGCTCATCATGTAATTGAGTTTCCAATTGGCGAACCTTGTTATCAGAGACTACCAACTTTTCCCTGGTATCCTCCTGGAAACAGGGAATGAATAAAGATTAAAAAGAATCTTAAATGCCCAAAAGTTCAAAAAACTTTGACTTAGGCTAATTGAGGCAACATGGCGAACATACCAGCTTGGACCTCAAGGTTTCCACCAGCAAACACCTTTCTCTCTCTGACTCCTGCAGTTGAATATAAAAAGACAACTTGTCAACAGTGAGAGGTTCCTCACTGATTTAGCATAAAACGTTTCACAAACCTGAAGCTTATTTAAAGCTTCTTGTAGCTCGCTCTCTCTTTTCAAGGCAGCATCAGAGAGTCGTTTTAATTCCTCCTGGGCCTCAGACTGAGCTCTCTGCACAGCAGCTTTTAGATCAGTTGCAGCCTTTTCTCGCTCTTCTTTTCGCTGACTTTGCTCTTCATATAATTGTTCCTTGAGTTCGGCTATATTTAACTTTTGACTGCCCAAAAGCAAAACAACTATTACCATGCTGTCCAACAATTTAAATACTAGCCTCAGTTATCAGACACAAATTAAGAGAAAGCAAACTACAATTCAGGTCTACCCTCTTAAAAGCAATCAAAATTTGCTAGAGAAAAAAAGTTGGGAGTGTTTGAAGCATTAATACTAAATAATTTAGTAAATAGACACAAACGCGAGTATATGTGAGTGTACACAAAGACAACAGGAATAAATACCAAATGCAATTTACTTCAACTCTAAGGCCTATTTCAAGTTTGGTACCAAATTTAAATCATTAAACTACACCCCTTCTAGTATTGAAAACATTGAACTTGTTAACTCATGTTTAAGGTAACAGATATTTCCAAAACCTATGTCTTCAACCTTATATCACAAACAAAGCTAGTGAAAATAATTCCCACAGAACAAAGAATGAACAGACAAGTTTGTGGGATTGAAGAGCAGTTCTCATGCGACTAAGAATTTGAAGATCAAACCTTTTATTCTTTCTCAAATGATTCTAGCCGTGAAACACCACGGCAGTTTCTAATTAAATCCTGAGTTAATTAAAATGCTCAGCATGCTTGAGCAAATCAAAGGATGAAAATGCAATGTTGTCACTGAGAGGAGAGGGAAACAAATAGCTTTAAGTCCTCTGTAGATTTGACATGCAGTTTCATTTATGTTTGCATGCTGTGAGGAGAAAGGAGAAGTACTGTAGGTCCCACTCCAATTGGATTTCAATCCCAATTTAATTCCTTTATGCATCTTCCATTCATTGGGCCTAGTTGTAATTATTAGAGAAAAAAGAAAGAGAAATAATCATCAGAGGAAGATGATGAACAAGGTATCTGATTTTCTATTCTAATTTCTTCAATAACATAGCTTCTAGTCATCTTAACTTATTGATCATCATTTTCTCATTTGTCTAAAGTACAAGGGTGTTTTAGTGTAGGGTTTTAAATTTGGTGAACCAAACTTGAAATTTGCATTAAGTATAAGTGGGAAAGATCCATTTTTCACAAGCAACAACAAAGAATGTTCTATAAGTAAAACAGAAGAAGTCATCAGAAATTAGAAATGCAGCTCCATAGGCTGCTTAACACCAGAGAAAGAACCTAGAATTTAATACATATGTGACCTTCGGTAAGCAAGCATGCATATAACCTAGGTGCTTAAATTCATTTATACAGAGAAAGGCCTCAATGATATCTGTAAAAGGCATTCCTTTGCCTTTGCTTCTTGCAGTTCAAGCCTGAGGCCATTCTAGAGGTCAAACCATAATTTGATGGCCAGCAGTTTCAGCATAGTTATTTATCTCATAGGTCTACAAATATTTTTTAATGCCTTAATCTAAGGCTTAAGAATAGCCGAGGACAAGTGTTCCATAAGATTTCTTCAAGTCAAAAAGTAAAGTTGTTATTATTAAAGCAAGGTATACCTCTACTTCAGCAGGATTCCTCATATTTCCATGTTCTTAGCCAACATAAAGAACAAAATGTAATTTAGTACCAGTTCAATGTCATTTTAATAGACTATTATGAGAGGATTGATGGAAAGTGTTAAGATATAGTAGCTTAATTATAGGGATTGTTTAGTTGACTGTATAGCTTGATTGTAGGGATTGTATAGCTTGATTGTAGGGATTGTAGGGATTATTTTCATGATTCCCATGTATATATATCCGTTGCCTATGAATGAAATAACATAAGAGAAATTCTCTGAAATTACATGGTATCAGAGCTGGTTCGCGTTCTCGGTACAGCTTGTGTGTGCGTGAGAAGAGCCCAACCCTCTACGGTAGTTGTTGGTTCTCACCACCCCCCAACAACGTTCAGACTTCCCCGGCCGGCGGACCCCGAGAGTCCGGAAGCCATCGGCGGCGCGTGTGACCTCCACGCGCCACTCGTTCTTTCTGCCAGCGGATCCACGCGCCGACGCGTGAGGGCGCATCCGACGTCGTCTTCCTCTCCGGTTTGTTTCGTCGGTGTTTTCGTTCGTTTTCCGACGACTTCCTGTCCTTTCCGGCGTTTTCCCTGCTGTTTGACTTTCTAGTGTTCTAGGCTGAATCCATTTATTTTGGTTGTGTTTGTGTGCTGTGTACTTTTCCCACCTATGGCAGACAGTAAAACTACAGTTATGGCTGAGGTAGTCCCTGTGATGACGAAGATTACCGAGCACAAACTCAATGGCTCCAACTATTTAGATTGGAGTAAAACCGTTCGCGTGTATTTGCGGAGCATTGAGAAGGATGATCATCTCATCTCTGATCCCCCTAGTGACGACACTCGAAAAGCGTGGTTGCGTGATGATGCGAGACTATTCTTGCAAATTCGAAACTCTATTGACATAGAGGTACTCGGTTTGATTAACCATTGTGAATTTGTGAAAGAATTAATGGAATATTTGGATTTTTTGTATTCTGGACAAGGAAACATATCCCGCATCTACGAGGTATGTAAGTCATTTTATCGAGGAGAGTAGCAAGACAAGTCTCTTACTGCTCATTTCATGGAATTTAAGAAAACCTATGAAGAACTAAATATGCTTCTCCCTTTTAGTTCTGATATTAAGGTTCAGCAAGCTCAAAGAGAGAAAATGGCAGTTATGAGTTTCCTGACAGGTCTGCGCCCAGATTTCGAAGCAGTCAAATCTCAAATTCTCTCAGCATCTGAAATTTCTCCTTTGCAAGAAGTTTTTGCTAGAGTTCTTCGTACAGAAAACTCACAACCTTCTCAAATCACTACTAATAATAGCAGTGCTCTTGTTAGTCGTGGTGGATCTCGAGGTGGCTCAAGGGGAGGATCGCATAATCGTAACAAGAATATAGAACATCGGAGTCAAGAGTCTGGTGAAGTTGAGTGCTATTACTGTCATGAGCTGGGGCATACAAAACGCACTTGCAAGAAACTTCTCAACAAGAATCAGACAGGACGATCTGCCCATGTTGCCTCATCTGCTGATAAGACTATTATGGTTTCTGCTGATGACTTTGCCAAGTTCACTCAATATCAAAAATCACTTAAAACTTCTACTTCCACTGCTGCCTTCGCTGATACAGGTAAATCCCCCACATGTCTCATCTCTTCCTCGTCCAGCTGGGTTATAGATTCTGGTGCTTCAGATCATATGACAGGTAATCCTAGTCTTTTCTCTACTTTTGATACTCATGTCCATTCGTCTCATGTGACTATAGCTGATGGCTCTACACCCCGTGTCCTTGGTTCTGGCACCATTAACCTGACCCCATCTTTATCTCTACCTTTAGTGCTGAGTTTACCTAATTTTTCATTTAATCTGATTTCTGTTAGTAAACTCACTCGTACCCTAAATTGTAGTGTCTCATTCTTTCCTACTCATTGTATTTTTCAGGATCTTACGACGAAGCAGATTATTGGTAGCGGGCATGAGTCTGGCGGCCTCTACACTCTTGATACTAAGACACCAAGATCTTTGGCATGTTCTAGTTCGCTTTCTCCTTTTGATTTGCACTATCGGATGGGTCATCCGTCTCTCTTAGTTCTCAAGCAGCTCTATCCCCAATTTCGACATTTATCATTTTTGCCTTGTGAGTCCTGTCAGTTTGCCAAACACCATCGTGTTTCCTTAAGGTCTCGAGTTAATAAACGGGCTACGTCCCCTTTTGAATTAGTTCATTCTGATGTTTGGGGTCCTTGTCCTATTGTGGCCAAGGCAGGTTTTAAGTATTTTGTTACCTTTGTTGATGATTACTCTCGTGTTACCTGGTTATATTTAATGAAAAGTCGCTCTGAAGTTTTTTCACATTTTTGTGCTTTCTATGCTGAAATTAAAACACGATTTAATATTTCTGTTCAAACCTTGAGGAGTGACAATGCTAAAGAGTATCTCTCTGAGACTTTCCAGTCTTACATGATTCAACGTGGTATCTTGCATCAATCCTCGTGTGTTGACACACCTGCCCAAAATGGAGTTGCTGAACGTAAGAATAGACATTTACTTGAAGTTGCTCGAGCTCTTTTGTTTCAAATGCATGTTCCTAAACCTTTTTGGGCTGATGCTGTCTCCACAGCTTGTTTTTTGATTAACCGCATGCCATCTTCTGTTCTTCGGGGAGAGATTCCATATTCTGTTTTGTTCCCATCCACAGCTGTGTTTCCTATTGAGCCTCGTATCTTTGGCAGCACTTGTTTTGTCAGGGACACCAGACCCCAGGTCACAAAGTTAGACCCTAAGTCTCTTAAATGTGTCTTCCTTGGTTATTCTCGTCTCCAAAAGGGATACAGGTGTTTCTCTCCTACTCTTCAGCGTTATCTTGTTTCTGTTGATGTTACCTTCCAAGAAGACATTCCGTTCTTTTCTACTTCTTCTTCTTTTCATGTTCCGAGGGAAGATGATGATCTGCTCATCTACACTGTTCCTTTTTCTCAACCATCCACAGGTACTCCTACACCTTCTTTGGCACCCACTCGGCCACCAATTGTTCATGTCTACACTCGACGTCCATTGCCTGCAAGTTCAAATTCATTCCCTCCACCTTCTGTTTCGTTGCCGGATCCTGATTTCGCTTCTCCGGACCTCCCTATTGCCCTTCGTAAAGGTAAATGTCTTTGTACTTATCCTATTGCCTCAGTTGTTTCTTATGATCATTTATCCTCTACCTCTTGCTCTTTTTTGGCCAACCTTGACTCTGTGTCCATTCCTAAGACTGTCCATGAAGCTTTGGCCCATCCTGGGTGGCGTGATGCTATGATAGAAGAGATAAATGCACTGGACTATAACAATACTTGGACATTAATGGATTTACCTGCTGGGAAGAAAGCTATTGGGTGTAAATGGGTGTTCACAATTAAAGTCAACCCTGATGGGTCTGTGGCTCGGTTGAAGGCTCGTCTTGTTGCGAAAGGATATGCTCAGACTTATGGTGCTGATTATTCAGATACTTTTTCTCCAGTTGCCAAACTTACCTCAGTTCGTTTGTTGATCTCCTTGGCTGCCACTCATAACTGGCAACTACACTAGTTGGATATTAAAAATGCTTTTCTTCATGGTACTCTTTAAGAAGAGGTCTATATGGAGCAACCACCTGGGTTTGTTGCTCAGGGGGAGCATGGGAAAGCATGGTTATCAAATCGAGATTCAAATCGTGAATCGGAAGACCTATTTTTTGAATCGCGAATCGAATCTTTTTATGAATCGTAAG
Source organism: Biancaea sappan (assembly GCA_037074585.1). Classification (NCBI taxonomy): domain Eukaryota; kingdom Viridiplantae; phylum Streptophyta; class Magnoliopsida; order Fabales; family Fabaceae; genus Biancaea; species Biancaea sappan. The sequence continues at coordinate 21,112,821 of CM073499.1, read as the reverse complement.
ATACAAGATCAATAAAAATTTCAAAATAAATAAGCTAATATATCATATATAAACTTCAAAATAATCAAAATTCCAAAATTCAAGTCATATATCAAAAAAACATCAAGAAGATAGCAAAACAAAGATGACAAAACAATGATGAATGATCTCATCTCATTCATCATCCCCAAGATCAATGTCACTTAATTCATCCTCATCTTCTGGCATTAAACGCTCTTCCTCTTCCTCAACATTTCCAACTATCTCTTCAATTTCATTCTCATCCCCTATTAAGATGGATTTTTCCTTATCAACCTTGGCATTTAAGTTTCTTGGACCTATAAAAGAAAAAAAAAACGCTTAATTAGTGACACTGACAACATAGTACTATAGTTAAATGTTACTTCTAAGTTTTAAAGTTTAAACAAATACCTCTCTTCCTTTTCTTGCTTGGAGCTCCTTCTTCAAGAGTATAGGCCTCATGTATATCCATCCATGAAGTATCAACCGGTAAGCAAGGATTCTCTTTTTCTGTAATCCACTCATCATCTGATTCAATATCAGATAAGCATATAGGATCATAAGTATCTCCTTTCCCCTCTCTGGCCTTCTGTCTCATCTCAAGTTGAAGATTATACTTAACAAAGACAAGAGCATTTAATCTCTGTTGCTCTAAGTGATTTCTTCTCTTGGTATGGACTTGATCAAATATGCTCCAATTTCTTTCACATCCAGTAGCACTACAAGTGAGACTTAAAACTCTCATTGCTAGTTTTTGTAACTCTTTGCCCTCTCCACCATAACTTTCCCACCAAAGAGCTATAAAAACAAAAGCCAACATAAAAATCAAATCTATATCTGTGTTGCCTATGCCTTTTCAAAATCATGAAAATTAATGTAAAATACTAAAATTTACCAGGTTGCTTCTTATCCCTGGTATCTATTGCCATGCTTCTTCCAAAAAGTCCCTTGACAGTCTTGAATCTATCAAGTTGTTGATCAATAGTAAATCTAATCCTTCTATCTGGGATCATTCTCTCAATGGTCTCATATAAACCAAATAAAACTTCACTATCCGCATTGAAGTTTTTGTCATAGTGGAACCTAATAAAAACATAAAATAAGGAATCAGTAAATTTTCAATTACCAAAGTAACATGATTTGATCTCAAAACTTAAAGAATGACTTACTTAGGATTAAGATAGTAAGCAGCAGCATGGAGAGGCCTGTGTAATTGCAAATTCCATCGAGTATCAATTATCTTCCACACCTTTTTATATCTTGACTCTTGCTTCTTGAAGTTTGCAGCTATTTGTTCTTTAGCTCTATCCATTGCTTCATAGATATATGGCATGGCAGGTTTTGAGTCTCCATCTACAAGCCTTAAAACCTTCACAACGGGAGTCACACACTTCAAGCAATATTGGATGGATTTCCAAAATCTAACATCACATAGAACAATATTCATCACTTGTTTACCCTCATCTTTGCTAGCATAATTACTAGTAGCCCATTCCTCCGAAGCAAACATAGACCGAAGAGCATTCTTTTGTAGCATAATACCTTGTAGGGTGAGAAAAGCAGTTGCAAATCTTGTGACTGCTGGTCTAGCTAATTCCCTTCCATTGGAATGCTTTCTATATAAGTTTAGGACCCATGTGTGTCTATAAATGAAAGTTGTGACTTTTTTGGCATTTGTAATAGTATTAAAAAATACCGGAAGCTGCCCGATGTCTTCAAGAATCAAATCAAGGCAGTGAGCTGCACAAGGAGACCAAAATAATTTTGTTCTCTTCTCCTCTAACATCTTTCCAGCAGCCACAAGATTAGCAGCACCATCTGTCACAACTTGCACTACATTGTCTTCCCCAATTTCCTCTACCATGGAATCTAATAAATTAAACATTTGCTTAGCATCCTTAATCACATCACTAGTGTCAATAGATTTTAAAAAAACAGTCCCACTTGGACTATTAACCAAAAAATTGGTAAGTGACCTGCCTTTTCCATCTGTCCAACCATCACACATCAAAGTGCAGCCCCATTTTTCCCATTCAATCTTGTATTTCTCCAAACTTGCTTGAATGTTGTCAACTGCCTTTTTCAAGTAAGATACTCTCACCTCATGAAAAGTAGGAGGTTTTAAACCCCTTCCATATTCACCAACAGATTTTAGCATTTGGACAAATAAGGAACTTCTTACCAAATTAAATGGCAAAGCATTGCCATAGATGCAATTGCAAATGTCTTGAATCACTAACTCTCTATCTTTAAGCACCTCATTCATTGTCTGCTGCTTTAATAATTTTGTTCCTTTTTTTGTATTATCTTGGGTGCTCACACCTTCAAAGCATTCCTGACTATTTGCCTCTTTGGCTTTATCTTTGTCTTCTAAGAGCTTCAAAAACATCTCTTTAACTTCATCGGGAACAGATGGACAGGCACTAACATTCTCTTTAGTCCCAGCAAGATGATGCTTCATCCTTGCAACACCACCCCAACAATTATGTGAACAATACTTGCACTTAACTAAAAGTCTATGGGGTGGAACAGACTCACAATGATTCCATGTAATATCAACTTCTTTTTTCTTTTTTGTTTGACCCATTACCCTAATTAAAAAAAATCTGAAAACAGAGGAGGGCCACCAAGAGGAACAAAATATAAAAGAAAATAAAAAGTGATGAGGGAATGAATGGAAGGGAATTAAAAAAATTAAAAAAAAAAAAGAAAATGCAACAGAGGAACATAATTTAAAAATTAAAAAATAATACAATTAGAAACAAAAAAAAGGATCAGTCTGGGTGTGCGCCAGTGCGGTTCCTGTGTGGGAAGCAGATGCACGCACAGTGGGAGAAGGCAAATACAGAGGAAGCAAACACACACGAACACACAGTGGGAGGAGGCAAATACACTCAATGGAGGAATCAAACACATACGGACACTGGAAGGCAAACGCACGCACGGTGAAGAAGGCAATCGAACGCACAATGGGACTGAAGAAGCAGTGACCTAGGTGTTATATATTGCGATTATGCCTTGGATAGTGGGAAGAATCATTTTCATCAATCTCTGTCCAATTAAGAGAGAAAAATCTGGTTAAATGCCGTGATATGAGGAATTATCCACAATCGGGTCGCGCGACCCGGAAGAAGACCCGACGGCAATTCGCGAGCCATTGGAGGAACGGGAATCGTGCGATTCATTCTCACTCACGATTCGCACGATTCAGGCACTATATTCGCGATTCCAGTTGCGATTTTGAATCAAAAACGAGTCACCTTGCGATATGTATCCTTCTGCTGGATTTCCGGGACGTATCGCGATATGAATCCCACGATTCATGCGATACTGATAACACTGTGGGAAAGTATGTCGACTTCAGAAATCGCTATATGGTCTGAAGCAGAGTCCTCGTGCATGGTTTGGCAAGTTTAGCCAAGTTGTTTTGGAATATGGAATGAAGAAAAGCAAATCTGATCACACGGTATTTTATAGGCAGTCTAAGGATGGTATCATTCTTCTTGTGGTATACGTTGATGATATTGTGATAACTGGGAGTGACAGTTCTAGTATCTCTGGCCTTTAAACTTTCTTGCAGTCACAGTTTCAGACAAAGGATTTGGGACCTTTGAAATATTTCTTAGGGGTTGAAGTTTTGAGAAGTAAGAAGGGGGTCTTCTTGTCCCAAAGAAAGTATGTTCTTGACTTATTGACAGAAACAGGAAAGATGGGGGCTAAGCCATCAAGTACCCCTATGACTCCTAACATACAGCTTGCAAAGGATGACAGTGAGCCATTTCATGATCCTGAAAGGTATAGGAGACTTGTGGGAAAATTGAATTATCTGACTGTGACTCGCCCTAATATTGCATATTCAGTTAGTGTGGCCAGTCGCTTTATGTCTTCCCCGACTGTCAACCATTGGGCACTCCTAGAACAAATTCTTTGCTATTTAAAAGGAGCCCCAGGACGTGAATTATTTTATGGGTATCATGGACACACTAAGATTGAAGTTTATTCTGATGCAGATTATGCAGGGTGCAAAGATGATAGGAGATCTACTACTGGTTATTGTGTCTTCGTAGGAGGGAATCTAGTTTCATGGAAGAGCAAGAAGCAAAATATTGTTTCTCGATCAACTGCAGAATCAGAATACAGAGCTATAGCAAACTCAGTATGTGAAATTGTATGGATATACCAACTATTGAAAGAAGTTGGCTTCGAGACCCCATTACCAGCAACACTATGGTGTGACAACCAAGCTGCTCTTCACATTGCTTCTAATCCCGTGTTTCATGAACGAACTAAACATATTGAGATCGATTGTCACTTCATTCGTGAAAAGATTGAAGATCATTTCATTACTCCAAGATATGTTAGAACTGAAGACCAGTTGGGAGATATTTTCACTAAGGCCTTAAATGAAGCTCGCATTAATTACATTTGTAACAAGCTGGGCATGATTAACATCTATGATCCAGCTTGAGGGGGAGTGTTAAGATATAGTAGCTTAATTATAGGGATTGTTTAGTTGACTGTATAGCTTGATTGTAGGCTTGATTGTATGGATTGTATAGCTTGATTGTAGGGATTGTATAGCTTGATTGTAGGGATTATTTTCATGATTCCCATGTATATATATCCGTTGCCTATGAATGAAATAACATAAGAGAAATTCTCTGAAATTACAGAAAGGAATCAATTCCATATCATCTAAAGCATTGCCAACGGAAAAGAGACTGATACTAAAAATTAGTGAAGACTAAAACCATACCTACTTATTATAGCATTTGCTTCAGTACATGACTGCATAGAAGCATTAAGCCTTTCATTAAGGTCTTCCATGATATGTTTTTGTTCAGCAGAAACTCTGTTGATTTCCCCTAGTTCCTTCTGTTTTAGATCCACCATTTGCTGTAATTCTTTTAACTGATCAAGGTAACATCTCTCAACGGACTCTTTAACTGATTTTAATTCCTACAGAATAGATCATACATTTGGCTGGCATTGATTACAGCTATAAAGAATTAAGGCAGATATAAAAAGCAAGCATCCCTCAAATCCATAGAATGCATAGATAGCTATTAAAAATCATGTGTTTATCTTGTGAAACAAGCAGACAGAGGTCACAAAACTAATAATTTCATACAATTTCATGATGCTCAACAGCTGCACGACTTTCATTGTGCAAAGTTTCAATAAGAACAACTTGATCCTCCAATTGCTTTCTCAGTTCCTGCCACCAACAATGGATACCATTAAAACAAAAGAAGTGCCCCACTCATTAATACTGCAAATGTTCTAAATCAAACCCACCGTGTTTGATCTTTGGAGGCTTCGAAAATCATCAAGAGATACAGGACCCTCAGGAGCACCAATGCCTAAACCTTTTAATCTCTTATTTTCAGAAACAAACTCCTCTATGCATTCATGGAAAATAGAAGGACAACAAGAAAGGAAAAGACATAAGAAAATTAAACAAATGTATTTTAGTATAAATTATAAATCAATATATCAATTCCTAAATTATAAATGTGAAGTAAATTTCAAAAGGCAGAATTTATAATCATGTATGAATTCAATGAATGAATTGATATATTATATGAAACTTTAGACCAATGCCCAACTAGGAGCCTGAACCCAATCTATGTGCATAGGGAATAGCAGAATGCAAGAATGAATTCAATGAATACATATTTGTGAACCTGCTTTTCTTTTAACAACCACATTGTCCGGCTGAGGGGCAGACTTTGTCACCTCTCGATATACAAAAGCAAATGCAAGTTCTGTATGATAGAAAAGAAACTTCAATAATTTAGGAGATCACATACATATCCCAAAAACCTTGCTAATATAAGAGCACACCAAAGGCAACAAATTTTAAAAAGCAGAAATTCCACAATATTTAGCAAGAAAATCACACTAATAGCCTCAAAAGTTCAGAAAGAAAGGGCAAGATGAAGAAGAAAAATGATAAGAAATATTTCTTCCCCAGAAAATTATTTTATACTTAATGGAAAATAAAATGAGAAAATATCCTCAAATAGTATAGGAGAAAAAAAAAAAGCCAAAAGAATCCTCCCATAAAATAATAGTTACATATATATTTACAATGAGAACTTTGACTAGGAATAGAAAAAAAAAATGGAAATATCAAGTTCTTGTTACCATGCTGAGGAGGAGCAGCAAATGATATAATATCTCCATGACAGACTTTAACAGCAGCACTATTCTTCTTCAATTTCTCCCAGTTGAGATAAGTTCCATTTGTGCTGAACAAGGATTTACAAAAATCAGAATATAAGAACACAAAAAAAAGCCATGCTCCTCCTTTTGGTAAGGAAGGAAGAGGAGGGATGAAGGATATGAAAGAAATTCACAACCTCATATCTTTCAAAAAAATTGATGTGGTGCTCTCCATGTTTTCATTAGTACCCTCCATTCTGTATATTATGCAATGTTTTGCACTAACAGCATTTGAATCAATCTGGAAACGCACATCCTCTACCAAACGCCCAATACAGTGCTCATCAGCAGTTAACAATATATTAATTCCCTGGTTACAAACTTTCAATCAGATGAAATCAAGAAATTTAATGAAAACTTAACAAAATGCACAATTGAATGAAGACAAACTAGGCATAAAAATTATGATAACAAAATGCACAATTGAACGAAGACAAACTAGGCATAAAAATTATGGGATAAATACAATTGACAGGTGCATGAACTTAATCTAGAGTTAAAATTCTAACAATTTTTTTTTTTTACTAGAAGCTCAAAGACATATTTGCTCAAATATAGGACATTCGAACCAAAATGTAAATGAACTCCAAAGCTTGGAAAAGCCCCACACAATTTACTGAATAACTTCAAATATGAGAACTACCTATTCATATTTTCACTAATATGTTCTAGTAATGATGAGAAGAGCATTAGCCACTAGCATTCACTATAAATGTAAGGTCTTAAAAAGAACCACAGCTCTTGCTTTGGCTTCTTTTTTTTTTCCTCATTAACTTAGGATGATTTATGTTTCATCTTTTTCCTTGCTGGAACGTTATGAGGTAATTAAAAATATCCCCAATTACCCAATTACTAAAATACTATAAAATCTTCATAATGGAAGACCAAGAACATGGAAATTCATAATACATCCTTCTACAATTTCATAGAAAATATTGTACCACCTAGAACAGCTAAAGTAACAGAACATTAATTCACTCCACGGCTTAACCGTAACAAGGAACTAATGCAAGTAATAGTAATGTGGCATGAAATTTGGAATCAACCCACCTGGTGCCTTTTGCGAGCATTGCTGGAGATAGCAGTGAGGACTCCCCAAACGCCAGGATCGAAGTTCTGAAGAGGCTGGGAAGCGATCTTGGAGGCAACAGAGACAATGAAATCTCTGGGGCTCGATGGCTTCGCTGGGGAAGTATCAGTAGGGTTTGCATTAACAGCAGGAGATGGCGCACCGGGAAGGTGGCAGGAGCTAGTCTCAGAGACAATGTCTCTGGGCCTTGCAATTGGTGCAGGGCTTACGGGATTCTCGTCCTCCACCACCATTGAAGAGAGAGAGAGAGACAGAACGAGAAAGCAAAAATTGGCGGGGATTTTGAAACCCTAAGTATCGGATTTTGGTGTGAACTGAACGTGGGCCAAATCATAAATGGCTTATCAGTCACTACTCTCTAGCTTCTCTCGGAAGTCTTGTAAATTCTCTTTGCATTCACCAAGTCAAATAAATGATTTTATAATTTATTGAATTAGTTAATTAATTATATATATATATATAATTTAAAATATTTTAATTAAAATAATATATTTATTTGTATTATTTAAAAATTATAAAATACATATTATTTTATGTCACCTTATATTTTTTAACTATTTTAATATTTATTTATATTATATATTCTTAATTTAATAAGTTAATTTATAAATTTTTAATTAAAAATTAATTTTTAAATTTTTAACTAATTTATTAATTATTTTTATCAAACATTTCTATACTCGTTTAGTTTATAGTACAGAGTAAGAATAAAAAAAATAAAAAATAAAATAAATTATCCCCTCCGTAAATGAAAAAATAAATAAATATTTTAATATATATTTTTTAATCACAAAATTTTACCAAAATGCCTCCCACTTAAATTTCATTTTGACATATTGAAAACTCTTCCACTTCTTCGTGCTTCACAGTAATTCTTCGTGCACGTCACCTCACCTGGTTCACTGGCCCTCTGCCTTTATCCTTGTCGCCGGCTCGCCTGTTCGCCTCGATCCCCGGCACTGGCGACTGTGTTCACCATCTCGTATCTTTTCCTGTTCGCCTCCACCCCCTGCACCGGCCCTTCTTGATTTATTTTGCACCCGATTTCCTTATTTTTAGGATCTAATGCCACGTGTAAATGCTGTTCTGCCCATTCTCTTTCCGAAAGCTGCGTATAATGTATCTGTACAATCCAAAGGCAAGATATGTTGAGAATTCATTTTTACTCTCTGGTTTAACTTTACGGGAACTTTAGGGAAGTTGATATTTTTGGAATAGAGCAGGCCATATTACAGTAATTATACATTCAACTACCTAATCATTGAAATAAAATATGGATACCATATTAAGAAGATGAAGAGAACAGTAAGCCAATATGTCTGATTATTATATGTCTGACTGTTAATTGCCTATAATAATATCGAACAAGAATCACACAGAAGTAATGTCGTAAACTGTATTGACTGCCGCTGGAATTCCTTCCATTTGTCAAGGGCAATAATGTAAATGCAGGCTGTTTTCAACCAAACATGCAGTTAGTAACTGGAGTTTGGCCCTTGTTAGTTTAGCTTTTTTTGGTCAACATTTAGCTTTTTTTTTCCCTAAAGAATTGACCATGATTCATGAACGTGACAGGGAGCTTAATGTTTTTATCAATATTTTTATCCCCTAAATTTGAGTTTGAAGTTTTAGAAATTTTTGTATATTAAATTGTCGAACTCAACCGATAATCAAGTTTTTTTTTTCTTTATATTTTGTTAAAATTGAGCTATTTGTTTTAGTGCTCTATAAATAATTGAGTCAATCCTAAAAAGGACTAGATATATACGAAGTTTCATATATATTTTTTTATCAGGTTTTTTATTAAAAATAAAAAATGTATAAAAATTTTTAAACAAACCAATCATATATTGTTGAATTATAAAAAAATTATTATTATTTTTTAAAGATAGTATAATTGTCATATTTTAATTAAAAAATTTGCTAATAAAAATATAAGCAGTATATCTAAATTTTTTTAATCCTAAAATTAGTCTAAAATTCTATGGCTAGTCCCAACCTAATTATTGCTGAAGATGGTTCTAATATATTTCAGTTTGGTTTTATCAGTTTTGTTGTAAAGTGGGGATAACAATAAAGATCGCTAATTAATATGCGGCTACAAACCATCGTTAAAAAATCACATTTTGGTAGTGTTTAGGACCTTCAATATCTTAAGTTACCTGAACGAAAGAATTAGAATAGGTTGCTAGAATTTTCATTCTTTTGGATTCTCAAATTTAAGGGATGGAATAGATTTTTTTCATATTTTTAATATAATAATTTAACTACTATCTCCTTATAAAATTTTTCAAATTTACACTATTATCCTAATTTATAATTATCCTCATTTAGGTGCATTAAAATATCTATAGTATTTACGTTGGTACACTTAGGGTGTGTTGGATAACCCAGTGGTCAAATATGGGTTAGACAACCTAGATTTGATTGAACGTGATTTGGATAAACATAAATTTAAATGAACGAGATTTATGTTTGGGAAAAAGTTAGACAAATATGGTTTGAGATAAGGTATGATGTTTAGATGTGGGTTTACAAATGTAATTTTGGATGTGTAATTACCATAAAGAACATGAGTTTTATATTTCTTTTTCGATATACTATTATTATTTATTATCATTTATTTAAATATAACACAATAAGTATAATTATAATTAAAGTGACAATAAATTATTAATTAAAAAATGAATTATTGACTAATTTTTAATTAATAATTAGTTTTAAACAAAATGAACTAAATATCCATTATGATTAAAATGAATTTAATATCCATTATAATTAAGTTTTAAACAAAATGAATTAATAATTTAAACAAAATTAACTTTCCATTATTTAAAACAAAATGAATTAATAATTTAAACAAAATTTTGTTTAAATTTCACTATTTATCCAAAACTTTTCTATTTATTACTTAGGTCCCCAGACAAAATTTTTCTTTTGTCATTTACTTGATATAAACTCTTACATTACTTCATCTAAATCCCTAGTTTGAGAATATATTTTGTTCTTTGTTAAAATCAATCCCTATAAATTTTTTAATTTATTCACTTTGGTCCCTAAATATTATCATCTTCCTTCTTGTTCTACTCTTCCTCTCCTTTTCTTTTCTCTCTAACTCTGTATGCTTTGGTCCCTAAAAATCATCATCTTCCTCCCTTTCCTTCATCTCTCCCTCTATCCTTTCCTTCTCTCTCTCTCCCTCTCTCTCTTTTCTTCCACTTTACAGTTTTCATCGTTTACTTTACTACAGCCTCACTCTCTCTGGATGTCTTTGGTGTTATGTGGAGTCTCTTTTTCTCATCTTATTTATTGGCATCTCTCAAAGAAGGTCAGCCCCGAACACACATAAAATCCTAATGTCTCCTCTGTTACTTTGTTCCCTTCATCTCCTTCATCTCCTCTGTTTTGGCAGCCAAAAGCAGAGGATTCGATGGTACCGTCAACAGAGGACCATGTGGTATTTTGCTAAAATTAATGGGTGGTCTATATGGTCTACTTCCATGATTGCAAAGAGATGAGCTTAGAGAAGAAGGTGGATAAAGGATTAGGCAAAGATATTGAAGTTGTTCACGAATGAGCACTACTTGCTGTGAAAAAGAAATAAGGGAGTCAATATATAGGAGTTCTGAACTAGGATTAAGAGGTATTTTGTGAAAAGACACCACCAAACCATGTTAATGATCCGCATAAGTAACATGGCAGAGAGTTGGCTAAATGTAGGTGGTGGAAAATAGTGCAAACGTGGTACCAAACTTCTTCATTTTCATGCTAACCACATTGAAGAGTGTCTAACATGATTTGGGAGGTTGTCAACGCAGTGCCAAACACACACTTAAGAGTATTGGGACCACGAGCATCATCCACTACACAAATCCGTCCACCATGGTTGAAAAATGATCAATAATTAATTTTATTTATTTGTAAAAAATAATAAGAATGTTATATCTTCGAGAAAGTAAAAAAAAAATCTCAAGTTATTAAAAAGATCTTAAATCTTCAAGCATGCATGCAACTTGCAAATTTTGGAGTTGTGAGTTGTGAATGAAGAAGCTAATCCTCACTATTCTCTCAAGTGTTTAAGGTTAATTCACTCAAAAATCAACCTATCATAATATCACTACCAAAGGCTTGTCAATTATCTAAATTTCCACTAATTGTCAATTATCACATGCATGGTTGAATCAAAAGGAGTTTACTAGGGTGTAATGTGAGTAGGAAAAACAATGGAAAGATGGTGGAATACACAAGAAACAAGGTGGGGAAAAGACTTAAGAACATGAAGAGCATAAACTATTAAACATACAAGAGATTGAATATGTCACGTCCCAAAATCTGAGCACGTGACCGGCACTGAAAGTAAATTTCATTTCACCTCCGTAAGCCTATCTTTCTCTTAAAAATCATACAATTCTTTTTCATCCAACCAAACCAAGTTCTCTATACATACTACAATTATTCACATTACATCACTGAATGAACCTACCCGATTACAGAGATTTCTAGATTTATACAACTTAGAATAAGACTTAACTATTATACCTTTATCCTGAACAAATGAAAGGTAATCATGGACTAAGGATCCATAATTACTTGTGCCGCTATTTACCTTCAGCTATCAACTCTGAAAAAAAATGTCAATAAGAGGGGTATGAGCAAACCACGTGCCCAGTGAGTAGACAACACAACACTATGACAAAAAAAAAATATCATGCATCATAATGATAACATGCAGCAATCATACGTAAATCGATCATCATATAATATAATATTATTCACAATACCTCACAACAATATCCAAGTAAATCAAATACATTTCAAATAATTCACAACAGCAATCGGTGAAATCAATTTCACACACATTTCCCGTACCAACCGGGTCGTCCAGAATACCTCTGGATCGTTGCCCGCGGCCCCCGCCGCATCCACCCTTATCGTTCCATTTATATTCTCCACCCTTATAACTTCACATAAATTTCTCCATGGGGTGCACCACCATGCCTTTCCTTTCTAGTCAAACACAATCACAATCACAACCAAGAACATGCTCAATCATAATCTTGAGCCACACACACAACTCAGTCATGTACAATTCAAGTCGCAACATAATCAATATGGTTCCAGCAACATAGCATGTATACAACATAATCCATAATATAGAACAATTATTCAACAATAACATACTTCAACTATCCGCATATGAACGAACTCAACAATCAAAGTATGATATATTTCAACTCAGTTCACATGCCATTGACAAACCATCATATAACCTCCATTCATGAGAAAATAAGAAAATATAATTATATACATTACCAGACACGTTCCACAATTGTTTATGCCTCATCGTTCCACATCATCCTCTTCAAACTTGGATATACAATATATTTCCACTATGAGGCAAAAAGTCAATAACAGATATTTAATCATAGCAAGTATTAACCCACTCACCTTAATTCCTAGCTAAGTTGTACTCTTCAAATTGGAGAAAGATGCCAAAAACCTTATAAGAGGCCTAGAAAATAAAGTACAAAAGAAAAAAAAACACCATTTTAGAATTTAACGCACCAAGCACTCAACATTGTTCTGTTTTTCTGCTAAATTCTGTACTAAACTTTACAAAATTGCTGGTACCAATTCATAGCTCTAAAATTCATGATACTTGACATATATCTTTATTCATGTGTTGATATGATAGGATAACAATTTCAAACCAAAAATCCACCATTTGGCCCTTCAAATCATCACTTTAGTACCATTACATCAGAACTGCTTACTTCTGCTATAGGTTCTGCGTTTTTGTTTGAAAGACCATCCTAACCATATCCAAATGCAAATAAAATTTTGTATATCATTGGTTTCATGTCTTAGCTAAATACCATAAAAACTTCAGATCAAAAAGAGATGTTTAGCTACCAAGACCAAACCAATTTCCTAAATTGCCCAAACTTTACTCTACACTGAACAAGTGCTGTTTCCATGCCTATTTGACCAAGCAAATCAATTTTAATGACCATGAAACTTTCCAGATCACACTGCCACTATATTAAGAATTTATCACAAAAAATTTCATGATTTTAGGAGTTGATTTAGTTATCCAAAACTCACAAAAACGGCAGCATGCCATAACAGTCTCATTTTTTATATTCATCAAACTTCAGCTACTGTTTTTGGTGCATTAGGGATACCAAATCAACCTAGAAAATTCAAAAATAATTTGGACACACTCTTGGACACCATTTCAACTAGGATACCAAATTTCACGATCATCTGAGCAAATTTCATACCACAAACAGTCAAAAACATTAACAGCAGTAAGTGACAACAAACATGATTCAATTTCCACTATCCTTTTCTTCTTATTTTTCTTTCTGCTAAAACTTCTGTTATAGACCTTAACCTAACTTCAATACATCCTCTGTCAACCCAAGACACAAATTAAAAGAAAGAGAACTGAACTCCTCTTGGCACACGTGCTATAGCATGAAAAAGAAAGAAAATCCCAGACAAAACCAATTTCTATTCGCCCTTACCCCTTGCTAGATGGTTTCGCTGTCGAGACCCACTGCTCCAGCACCTTTCATGGTGAAGAACCACCGCAACCAGCGACATCGGCAGGGTTTTCTGCAGTAAAAAGGAGAAGGATGGTTCACGATTTTTGCTGCAAGTGCTGTCATATACTTTCCATCATGTTGCTGCATGTGCTTTGGTCTTCCATTATTTGCTGCATTGTATTCTCTACTGGCCGAAAGCGTAAGGGACCACTTGATAAGATTTTTCTGCTGCAAAGTGCTATCCTTTGGCCGAAAGTGTGGGTAGCTAAATGTGTAAAGAAATATCATCCAATAATTGTTGCCCACTATCAATTATCTAGCTAATGGCCGAAAATGTGGAGGCTTGTGGATGTATTGCAATCCTTCTTTTCTTAGTTAATTTTAAAGTTCCACTACACCACTAAAAAAAATATCTGGGATATTACAGAATATAAACTAATTTGGACACAAAAAATTTCTATCTACTCTTTTCTTTCTCTTTTTTTCTTTGTGACGTCATCAAATATATATATATATATATATATATTTCAAATAGAACACTTGTTTCTTCATCTTGAATGACCATTCTTTTTCTTCCTCGGGGATAGAAAGATTCATTGCAAAAATAGCATAAAATTCACATCATTTTACAACACATCTATAATACTGCGGTTTTCAGGTATTAATTAAATTTAATTTTTAAGGAATAATTTAGGTACGAGAGAAAATTTTTGTGTTTCTTAGTAAGGGAATGTGAGGTTGAGACATGGCAAGGGATGTAACATAATGAGTGACTAGGGAATAGGGAGGTGCATACATGGCTCTGAGGGAGCCAGATAATGACTGAGTCCAAGGAAGGACTAAAATATAATAAGAAAATTGTGTGGTGCCTAGAGTATGTGTAATACCCAAGAAAAATAAAATATAAATATTTGTTTACAAACTACTATTACTATTTCAGTATACGGTACTATTCATCAGTATAATACTATTTACATATACGATACTGTTCATTTATACAATCGAAATGTCAAGTACTAGATGTGGTTTGGTCATAAGAGAAAACTAGAAAGAAGTTTGTCGGAGAAAATGACGTTTTATGTGTAAAAATACCCTCAGGGACTAAATTGAAAGGACTGATTTGAAAAGAAACTTAAAGGTTTAAGGTGAAAGGATAGTTTTCCCTTTAAGTTTCCAATAGTAATAACAGAAAAATTTTCCATCGTGAGGTGCACAGTAACTGTATTATTAGAAATGTCATTTTCATAAATAGTAAATTGAATATTTTATTAACGCATAGTATTAAATAGTACCCTTGACTTTTCCTATATATAGGCGCTTTCATTTCACTTCTAAACTCACACCTTCAACTTTTCTTCTTCTCTCCTTAAGTTTCTCTTACTTCAATGTTAGGCCTCTGAGATTTTGGGCCTTTCCTTTTCAGCTTAGGTAAGGATACTATACCCTTTCTATGTCTTTCAAATTTTAGAAGTTATTTTCTTAAGTATGCTCTGTGGTTGCGGCTTTGGCTGATCTTCCACATCAGAAAAACTGTCCTTAGCTGCTTACATATTATTTTGATTCTCTGATTACCGAAATAGAATGTAAACTGTGAAGAATACATGTCTAGGAAAGTTCTGGCTAAGGAAAGACCTGGTTTTTAAGTGTGTCTAGTGTGACCCTCCACTCTTTCCTGGGAACTTACCTGATGTACTCTTTTACAGATTGTATTCTCTATTTCTGGTATGAATAGTAACTGTATGTATGAATACTAATCGTATGAATAGTAACTGTACGTATAAATAGTAACTGTACATATGAATAGTGACCATACATATGAATAGTAACCATATATATGAACAGTAACCATACATATGAACAGTATCTATACGAAAACAATCCTAACGTATTTTCTCTAATCTTTCATGAAAATCTCCGTAGCAGAACACCGAAATTCACTTGAGCACTCTTGTCTGTAATGACTTAGAGAAGCGATGCTCGTATGGAATCCAGGTAAGTGAAACGACCCCGTTTTAATAGAATTTTAGCATTACTGGTGATAAAAAGTATGTCGTAGGACACTCCCAAGATTCATAGGGGGAAATTGGATTCAGAATGGCGAATATAAAGAGATAATTAATCCAGAAGTATGGATAAGAAAAAGCAAGTATCTCATGATGATGTGAAGATTGAATCTCTTGAATTGTGGTTTATAAAGCTATAATATAGTTATATACTATACCTGTTATATGGATGAATATTATATTGAGCTTCTGATTATGATATGAAATGCTATTGATTGTGATTGAGCGGGACAGTACCCCCTCTCACGGCAAGGCGGAAAACCCGGTTGACAGGGTGTCTTGACCAATGAGCATGGAGACAACGATTCCCTCAGTAGGGATATAGCCCGGATTGGTGATAAATCCGTGAGGCGCCCTAGCTAAGAGGATGAGGTTGTGCGTCATGGCGGAAATATACATAATTGGTGAGCCGGCCTGTGTGCGCTCTCCGGGATATATTGCCATTGACGAGTACTAGTAACGTTTGTTGAATTGGATGAATTTTTATCTTCTTGTATGTAAGAGGATGATGTTGTGCGTCATGGTGGAAATATACATAATTAGTGAGCCGGCTTGTGTGCGCTCTCTGGGATATATTGCCATTGACGAGTACTAGTAACGTTTGTTGAATTAGATGAATTTTTATCTTCTGTCTATTGGTTGAGTATGAGCCTTTGGATATGCTTGCATGACTAGTAATGTATTTGAATTTTATTAACGCGAGGCCGATTAGCTCATTGAGTTTAAAAGCTCACACTGTTTGTACAACCTTTTTGTTCAGATCAGGTTGCCAGCGAAGAATATCTGCTAGAGGAGTAGATCACTTTGTACCTTCCAGTTGTCGGGTAGACCCCTCTTTTGTTATAGATTATGTTGCTCTGTAATCGTCTAGGACATCTAGGTCAGGGGTTTGGCATTTGGTTTGTATGTCAGCAAAATAATGTATTTTATACTGAGAATCTATTATTATATGCAAATTATCTCTATGAATTTCAAATAAAGAAAATTTGATATATTTTCTTCAGGAATGGTTATTTTGATAATATAGAGATAATGACTAAACTCATGGGTAGAATTTATCGAAAGGCTTACAGTGATGGGATATTCATCATTGTGCCGGTCATGTGCCCAGAAAACGGGTCGTGACAAAGTTGGTATCAGAGCAATGGTTGTTAGGTCTCCTAGTGATTACAGAGCAAGGTAACCTTAGTGGGACCTCCTCTATCGCTGTGAACTCGGGCACAACTATAGAGAGATGGCTCTACTGAAGGTCCTGTATGATGTTTTCATTTCCTTTCCCTCCGAGACTTATCTCTTCTTAGGAATTATGTTCTCAGTTTTAGTTTTAGACAGATGTGGCTACACTTTTGAACTTAGTCAATGAAAAGTTGTTATTTGTTTTGATTCCGTTGCTGTCGGATCAAATTTTTATATGGTGGATTTTATAAGCTGAATTCATGATTGAATTTGTGTAGCTATATTATTTTAGGGTACCAGCCAATAAAAGAAACCACTTGCATTAAAAACAAAAAAACTGAAGGATTACATTGCAAAAAAAAAAGAAGAAGTTTACTCATGTATGAGTAATCTAAAAGCGAGGTGGTCTTGGATTAGGAGGGTTGTATTGTATCATCACCCCTCGACCATTCCTTGGAGCAAGAGACATAACAATGTCGCGGAGGGTAGTGTAAATTCCATTCATACAATCAACACTTCTTTGCTGTTGATTGCAGAAGCACTGGGTGGACCAATAGAAGAACCTATCTATTCTCGAAGTCATTGCTGCGTTATTGCGTTTGGTTAACTTCTCCAGATCCTCTATCATCTTCTGGAGATTCTTTACCTCCTGCTCTAAACAGGCGATTTTGTCCTCCGAGCTATGGGCTGTACTAATCTCCTCGGCTTCCTCAATCTTCTTCATCTTCTTCTCCTTTTGATTTTCTTGAGATTCCTCGAGAGGCCTTTTTCCCTTGTCCCTGCCTAAACTTAAGTTTAAGTCAAGTTCTTTTTCCTTGGCCTCCACTGTGAGATCAATGTACTTCCGTGAGGCCATGATTTGGAAAATTTAGAAATTTTTGTAAGAGTATAAGGCGAGAGGAATAGTAGAAGATTGTAGGCTCAGAGATTATTACTCTTTGTGGTGTGGTAACTGAGAATGCTGGGATGGTTTTTATAGAGAAAAATTAGGACTTAGAGACAAAGAAGATATCTTTTCACCGCACCCCTACACGATCAACCTATAGATTTCTACAAGCTGGAAGCCAGAAGTCTAGGGTAGGTGTGCACACCAACAATGCGTTGCATTAATGCCAAAACCACAAAAGCCAATATTCGGTAGATTTGTGGCCGATTTTACTTGGTTTTCCCATTTCTCCCGTTGGCATTTTTCGAAATTCAAAGAAGTTAATGATATAGCCATTAAAGATTGCCTTGGATTCTTTTATGATGAACTGAAATGCATTTCTCTGTTTTATTGTGTTGTTCTTAAGAGCCTTCAGTTGAGTATAATATACATAATTGATTGAATCATGTTGTAATTACATGTATGTATGTTATTCATGCATAATGAGTGAAGGCTACGACCAAGGAGAATATGCGATGATCCTACATATACTCATAGAGAATGTGAAATCAAAATGACTTGGATAGAATGAAATGTGTAGAGGATGATATATCTTCATGGTTACACATACTTACATATAATGCTCTCGTGGGCAAATGAAAGGCAGTGATTTCCTTACATCATGATAATGCTTAAGGCATGCGACCGTAAGCAGTTAACTTTGTTTTAAAATATATATATTTACATATATATTATGTGTAAGTCTAGAGTAAAGACACCAATTAGAATCTAAGATACGGTCAATATGAGGCTACCTAATCATAGAGGGACATCGTGATATGGAATTACAGGATAAAACAAGTTTAGAGGGAGAAAATCTCAGACTGAAGAGCATAGTTAGTCAAAATTTTGAGAAAGGTCAAGATTAGCCGAAAATTTTTTTCAAGAAATCTTTGACTTATGTTAATTGCATTTACTATTTATCTGCATGTCCAACATTAATTGATGGCATTGTGACGTATGTGATCTGTAAACCTTATAGCGAGCGGCGTATAGGTTGTGGTGGCTTTAGCTCCAGGGGCTTCGGGTTGTCTATAAATCTTGTAAGCCCGTTACCCCACTCATCACACCAAGCGAACTTCTTTCATTACATACTTATTTCTCAATCTTAATTCCTTTCTCATTCGAAGTTATTTCTGAGATCCCTAGAGCAATGGCCGATAATAAGTCTTTCAACTTAAATTTTGAGACTGGCAATGTAGAGCTTGATTTAAATCTAAGTCTCGGAAACAACAAAGGGAAGAGACCTGTAGACAGGTCACCAGAAATTAAGAAGAGAAAGAGGGATGTAATAGAGTTGGAGGAGGACAGCACTGCAACATCCTCAGAAAATAAGCTTGCGTTCCTAGAGCGTAAGATCGAAAATCTAGAGCATAAGATAGAGAGCCTGGAATACAAGATAGAGGACCAAAAGCGACTAATAAGTCGTCTCTTTGAAAACCAAGAGAAACTGATAAATCGTCGTTTCGGGGAACTGGCCAATCGAGTTGATAGACATTCAATGTTTGCAACTCAAAATTTTCGTGACCAACAAGCAAGGTGTATTGACTGTATGAACGGAGTGACTTATGCTGTTCGCCAAATTTTTCAGGCGCTTCCTCCAGAAACTCTTTCTAGGCTACAACGATTAACTTCCTCCTTAAGGTCTGAAACACCTTCCTCTTCTAGACCTGGAGCACCTTCTACATTTCAAAAGCCTCCTCGTCCTTAATTTATTCTTTCTTTTGTTTGTACCTAAAGCTATATTTGGTCTAAGCTTCACGTATTAAAATTATCTATGTACTAGAAATAAAATTTAAGTTAGTATTTAGATCTTCTTTGTTGAAGTGATTCCTTTTACTGAAAGAACTTGAGGAATGAGAAGATGTTGGACTTGTTACATTTCGTACTTGATTATGGAAATTCTAAAGCAGAGTATGGTAATATCCTTTTGACTGAGCAGAGTTACTAAAATGATATTTCATTACACTTTTGAACTATAGAGGAGTGCTAAATAAGTATTTTATGAACCTATATATAGAGAACTATGGGTTTGCCCTAATCATTGAAGGGATACGACTCTATATGAGTCATTGAGGTGAGAGGAATTTCTATATTTATTTATTTTATAATTATGCGTGAGTAGTATGTTATTTACTTAACACATTTTCTAGGATTGTTCTTCCTAGAGATTTATGTAATAATTTCATGTGATTTTTCCTTTTATATGACGCCTTCAGCTGAGAGTATCGCCTTAAGGTAGAAGGATCACCTTCAGGCAAGAGTATTGCCTATGGCCAAAATGATGCTTTCGGGTAGGGTGCTTGTATTCGTAAAAGTTATAAGCTATGTGTGTAGAAACATGTGTTCTGATATTCAATGTAAACTGGAAAGACCACGTGCCACTTTTGAATACGACATCTATTTGAGGTTTTACATGGATCTCTGTGTAATATCCCAAGAATTTATATGAATATTTAAAGCCTATTTTGAAGTTTAGTGAAAAATTTAATTACGTGGAAAATTTTCTTTTTGAATTAGTGAAGAAAATGTGGGAATAGAAATTTTTATTTTTAATTTAGGAAATTTTTACAAATTCTCAAGGACTAAAGTGAAAAGAAAAGAAAGTATAGAGGACTTTTGAGAAATGACCAAGTAGGAATCCGAGAAGAAAAATAGAGCTTATGGGAATGAATTATGAGTCCGGTACCGAAAAGATGATGGATTCGAGGATAAAGTGGAGTTTGAGACATCGAGAGGGATTAAAGTGAACAAATCTTATAAGCTAAGGTGGCTATGAGCGATTTTATCGAAAAAGAAATTGGTGGGGCCCACGCGTATACACTTCTCCTTATTCTTTTCTTTTTCTCATTCTCCCTCCCGTAGCTTCACTTTCTCTCTCTCTCGATTATGCTTGCAAAGGAATTTCTTCATCAATCATTCATGCAATTTTTGCTTTGGGAAGGAAGCTATGAAAGTTAGGATGATTGGTAAGTTGATGTTCTTCTTCTTCTTCCTCTTATTACAAGATCAAATCCTTGGTTATTATTTTTGCAAAATTTTTGTAGAATATTTTAATGGATGAATTTAAGTGTGGATGTTAATCTAAAACATTCCTAGGTGGTTTATGATGTTATTAGAACAAGAAATTTGGAGAAAACTAGGAGAAATTCGTAGAATTTGGATATTTGAAAAAGTTAGTGTTCTTGATGAAAATTTGAGATTTGAGCTTGGATTGTTGGTAGAAATTGGGGGTTTTGGTGTTAAAACACTCCTTAGACATTAAGGATGAAAACCCATGGAAGAAATCAAAAGAAATGTTGTTTTAGATATGATTTTTGGATTTTTGGATGAAGAACACGAAGAACATCGAAAATTTTCCCCATAATTACTGTTCACCGAGAAAATTTTTCCAGATTTTCTCGTTACTGTAGCGTTGACTCGGTCAACGTTACTGTAGCGTTGACTCGGTCAACGTTACTGTAGCTGCGTTGACCGTTGACCGTTACTGTAGCATCAGTTTTTTTTTTTAATATCGTTGAAAAGCTCTTTGAGTCTAGTTTCCAATGGTATAAGTTTCATCTGGATATTCATTACCAGTTAGGAGTTATGATTTGAGAAGTGGATGAAGGTCGAGAGTAGTGGTAGGAAATTTCTCTATTTCGTAACCCTGATGGTTTTTATCTGGTTACAATAGGAATGGTCAAGTGCAAGGTGGGAGTGCTGAGAGCATGAAATCCAGGTGAGTGGGTTAATACTTGCTATGATTAAATATCTTTGTTATTGACTTTTTGCATCATAGTGAAAATATGTTGAATATCCAAATTTGAAGAGAATGATGTGAGATGATGAGACATAAACAATTGTGGAACGTGCCAGGTGATGTATATAATTATATTTTCTTATTTTCTCATGAATTGAGGTTATATGATGGATTGTGAATGGCATGTGAACTGAGTTGAAATGTATCATACTCTGATTGTTGAGTTCAATCATATGCGGATAGTTAAGTATGTTATTGTTGAATAATTGTTCTATATTATGGGTTATGTTATATACATGCTATGTTGCTGGAACCACATTGATTATGTTGTGGCTTGAATTATAAATGACTGAGTTGTGTATGTGGCTCAAGATTATGATTGAAGATGTTTTTATATGTGATTGTGATTGTGTTTGACTGGAAAGGAAAGGCATGGTGGTGCACCCCATGGAGAAATCTATGTGAAGCTATAAGGGTGGAGAATATAAATGGAGCGATAAGGGTGGATGCGGCGGGGGCCACGGGCAACGATCCAGAGGTATTTTGGACGACCCGGTTGGTACGGGAATTGTGTGTGAAATTGATTTCATCGATTGCTGTTGTGAATTTTGAATTTTGTTGAAATGCATTTGATTCACTTGGATATTGTTGTGAAGTATTATGAATAATATTATATCATATGATGATCGATCTACGTATGATTGCTGCATGTTATCATTATGATGCATGATTTTTATTTTGTCATAGTATTGTGTTATCTACTCACTGGGCACGTGGTTTGCTCATACCCCTCTTATTGATATTTTTTTTCAGAGTTGACAGCTGAAGGTAAATATCGGAACAAGGAATTATGGATCCTTAGTCCATAATTACCTTTTCATTTGTTCAGGATAAAGGTATAATAGTTAAGTTTTATTCTAAGTTGTATAAATCTAGAAATCTCTGTAATCGGGTAGGTTCATTCAGTGATGTAATGTGAGTAATTGTAGTATGTATAGAGAACTCGTTTTGGTTGCATGAAAAAGAATTGTATGATTTTTAAGAGAAAGATAGGCTTACGGAGGTGAAATGAAATTCACTTTCCGTGCCGATCACGTGCTCAAATTTTGGGACGTGACACTCTGATTAAATGGTTTGAGTTTGGTAAAGGTTATGGGGATGAGACACTTTATGGTACAAAAGACTGTGGAGAAGAACAAACTGATGAAGAAGAGATTACTTGCTGTTTAAAAAAGGAAAAAAATTCCTATGAAAATTATTGATATTGCGGTCTAGAGTTCACAGTCGATACTATAGTGTTCTTGTAAATCTTACCAAGGATGTGAAGATGTTTGGAAAGAAAGAGATACAAAGGATGAGATATAGACGAAGTAATCACACTTATTTCAGTCTTGAGATGAGTTTTGAATTCGGGGGACCGAATTCTCTTAAGGGGGTGATAATGTAATACCCAAGAAAAATAAAATATAAATATTTGTTTACAAACTACTGTTACTATTTCAGTATATGGTACTATTCATACGTATAATACTATTTACGTATACGATACTGTTCATTTATACAATCGAAATGTCAAGTACTAGATGTGGTTTGGTCATAAGAGAAAACTAGAAAGAAGTTTGTAGGAGAAAATGACGTTTTATGTGTAAAAATACCCTCAGGGACTAAATTGAAAGGACTGATTTGAAAAGAAACTTAAAGGTTTAAGGTGAAAGGATAGTTTTCCCTTTAAGTTTCCAATAGTAGTAATCCGTGAGGTGCACAGTAACTGCATTATTAGAAATGTCATTTTCATGAATAGTAAATTGAATATTTTATTAACGCATAGTATCAAATAGTACCCTTGACTTTTCCTATAAATAAGCGCTTTCATTTCACTTCTAAACTCACACCTTCAACTTTTCTTCTTCTCTCCTTAAGTTTCTCTTACTTCAATGCTAGGCCTCTGAGATTTTGGGCCTTTCCTTTTCAGCTTAGGTAAGGATACTATACCCTTTCTATGTCTTTCAAATTTTAGAAGTTATTTTCTTAAGTATGCTCTGTGGTTGCGGCTTTGGCTGATCTTCCACATCAGAAAAACTGTCCTTAGCTGCTTACATATTATTTTGATTCTCTGATTACCGAAATAGAATGTAAACTGTGAAGAATACATGTCTAGGAAAGTTCTGGCTAAGAAAAGACCTGGTTTTTAAGTGTGTCTAGTGTGACCCTCCACTCTTTCCTGGGAACTTACCTGATGTACTCTTTTACAGATTATATTCTCTATTTCTGGTATGAATAGTAACTATATGTATGAATAGTAATCATATGAATAGTAACCGTACGTATAAATAGTGACTGTACATATGAATAGTAACTGTACGAATAGTAACTGTATATATGAACAGTAACCGTACATATGAACAGTATCTATACGAAAACAATCCTAACGTATTTTCTCTAATCTTTCATGAAAATCTCCGTAGCAGAACACCGAAATTCACTTGAGCACTCTTGTCTGTAATGACTTAGAGAAGCGATGCTCGTACGGAATCCAGGTGAGTAAAACGACCCCGTTTTAATAGAGTTTTAGCATTACTGGTGATAAAAAGTATGTCGTAGGACACTCCCAAGATTCATAGGGGGAAATTGGATTCAGAATGGCGAATATAAAGAGATAATTAATCCAGAAGTATGGATAAGAAAAAGCAAGTATCTCATGATGATGTGAAGATTGAATCTCTTGAATTGTGGTTTATAAAGCTATAATATAGTTATATACTATACCTGTTATATGGATGAATATTATATTGAGCTTCTGATTATGATATGAAATGCTATTGATTGTGATTAAACGGGACAGTACCCCCTCTCACGGCAAGGCGGAAAACCTGGTTGACAGGGTGTCTTGACCAATGAGTATGGAGACAACGATTCCCTCAGTAGGGATATAGCCCGGATTGGTGATAAATCCGTGAGGCGCCCTAGCTAAGAGGATGAGGTTGTGCGTCATGGCGGAAATATACATAATTGGTGAGCCGGCCTGTGTGCGCTCTCCGGGATATATTGTCATTGACGAGTACTAGTAATGTTTGTTGAATTGGATGAATTTTTATCTTCTTGTATGTAAGAGGATGATATTGTGCGTCATGGCGGAAATATACATAATTGGTGAGCCGGCCTGTGTGCGCTCTCTGGGATATATTGCCATTGACGAGTACTAGTAACGTTTGTTGAATTGGATGAATTTTTATCTTCTGTCTATTGGTTGAGTATGAGCCTTTGGATATGCTTGTATGACTGGTAATGTATTTGAATTTTATTAACGCGAGGCCGATTAGCTCATTGAGTTTAAAAGCTCACACTGTTTGTACAACCTTTTTGTTCAGATCAGGTTGCCAGCGAAGAATATCTGCTAGAGGAGTAGATCACTTTGGACCTTCCCGTTGTCGGGTAGACCCCTCTTTTGTTATAGATTATGTTGCTCTGTAATCGTCTAGGACATCTAGGTCAGGGGTTTGGTATTTGGTTTGTATGTCAGCAAAATAATGTATTTTATACTGAGAATCTATTATTATATGCAAATCATCTCTATGAATTTCAAATAAAGAAAATTTGATATATTTTCTTCAGGAATGGTTATTTTGATAATATAGAGATAATGACTAAACTCATAGGTAGAATTTATCGAAAGGCTTACAGTGATGGGATATTCATCATTGTGCCGGTCATGTGCCCAGAAAACAGGTCGTGACAGTATGAGAAATGCCCGAGTTGGGAAAAATTATGGATTTACCATTTCTAAGGTTGAGCGGGGGCAAAAGGGTAATTTCACCATGGAGGATTATATATAAGTGGTCCCCACCCTTTTTCCTTCATTTTCCCCTCCATCTCTCAAACTCTTTCTCCCTTCTCTCTTTCACTCTCCCAATCCTCACTCTTTCTTCTCTCAATCCTCTACCACCCAAGCTCTGGAGGTGAAGGGGGTCACCAAAGACCAACCAACACTAGAAAAGCAATTAATCAAAGTAGGTAACCCACTTTCCCAAAATTTTTCCTATTTTCAGAATTTAGGGCTTTTAGGGTGAGGTTTGATGATTGGGGATTGGATTCTTGGTTTTAATTAGGGATGTTGGTGTTAAAACACTCCCTAAACATCTCTAATTAAAACCCATGGAAAGAATCAAGAGAAGAGAGTGAGATTTGAGTGATCTAGAGACAAAAATCGAGGTTCCTCGTTAGTATTGTCGAACCTATTGGGAGATCAATCAACTGTCGTGCATCGATCGGTCAACTAGTAGCCTCTAGTGCTCATTGCCTGATTTTGGCAGTGATGATGCATTGGTCGACTAATATAGTGTTACCAATCAACTGGTAGTTCCTGGTTCAGAATAGTGGATTTGGCAGTGAAGCATCGGTCAATTGGTTAGGTGGCATCAGTCGACTGATTGAGTAGAGATGTATCAGGCAACTGATAGGGAGTCGCCAGCTGACCGATTGCTCTTGAGACAATATTGGCTATGAGTAGCCAGTCGACTGGTCGAGGCCTATATAACATAATTAGATAGTTTTATGCTAAAATATACAACATGTGTTTCGTAGGATTGGGTCATGGCTTGAGGGTTGATTAAGGCACATAGCGAGAGCCAAGAGAGCGTGGAATCCAGGTGAGGGATTTAGCTCTTCTCTGTATGAATATGTACATATATTATATATATTTATATTTTAGGATTGTTCCTAAACTGTTTTAAATGCATTTAATTATTAAATATGTTATGCTTGATGTGCATGAAAGGGTGTCCTAGGACACAAATGGAAATGGTATGAGTGCTATCGTTTTCTATATAGTGTTACAAGGTAAAGTTCTGATACATATTAGAATATATATTTAGGCAATGGAATTGGTAGGAACTAACACAAAGGGGGTTGTGTTTGCATGCATTGTTTTGTGTGTGATACATGTTATAGTTAAGGGCATAACCCAAGAGACTGGATACATGTTATGGCTGAAGGTATTGTTGACCCTAAGGCTTTATGCCATAAGTTTTGATGATGACAAATGTATTTGAAATGTAGCATTGATATATATAAAGGTTAATTATCATATACATGCTACAAGTATTTAAGCATGACTATGTTATTTAATGTGTAATGTCTTATACATTAATCATGCTATTTATCATGAATTGAACTAACCATTTGGTTTGCAAGTAAGATATATTTTATAGGTTGGTTCAAGACAAGAAGAGTGAGCATTGAATTGAAGAACAAGGAAAAGTAACATCATGCCTCACTCAAGGAAAGCAACATACAAGGACAAAGCTCTAAGAAATGAAGAATTAGAAGATTTGAAGTCTTGGAAGCTTGGATGCATCAAGATAGCCTATGTGTTTACATTAGGTATATTTTATATAGGCTAGTATACTTGTGCAACTCAATGATTTAGATTTGCATACATTGGCTCAAGCATTTTGAACAAAAAGATAATGAGATATGAAGTTTTACAAAAGTTAGTTTTTGACCTTTGGTGACTCCTTATATCATATCTCATAAATTAAAAATCGGTTTTTCAAATATCTTAATCTCATTTGATAGTAGACTCAAAGATATTTCCAACGGTATATTATTTATTCAAAACGAAGTCCAAATGAGAAATATATGACTATTTAAAATATAGTTTGAAAAACTGAAAGTTGATTTTACTGTACTCAAAAATTGATCTGTTCTGACCTATAGTCAGTGTTTTGATTATATCTTTTAAACGAAAAATAATTTTTGAGTAAAACTTGTCTCATTTGAAACTAGACTCCAAGAGCTTTCCAATGACATATTATTTGTTTAAAACAGAGTTCAAATGAGGGAGTTATGAATTTTTTAAAAAAGCTCAAAATCTGTATTTCGCTACTGTCAGCCGGTGGTCGACCAGATGTCCTGAAAATGCTATATTTTACTACTGTCAGTGGGTAGTCGACCAGGTGACCCGCACTGGTCGACCAATGGACATCTGGACTACATTATAAGTGCCGTAACGGCTATATAACGGCTAGTTTTTTAAAATCTTATATATATGACCTTAGATACACGATTTTGAGCAAGAACTAAGTACTACAATGACATATTAATATGTTCTATCATCTTTGAGAGAAATCCAAATACTCTTGAGCCAAATCTTGCATATTCTCTATCATTAGTGTTATTATAGCTTCATTTGTATTCATCTACTCTTTAGAGAGAGTTTCTTTGTATTGTTGATTTTGATCAACACATATATTATTCTGAGTTGAGATTCGCAAGTACCGGTGTTGGAAGAACTTGCTTTGGGTTGAGGAGGAGCTCGATTCATAAATTCTCCGTTG
The DNA here is from genome assembly GCA_037074585.1 of Biancaea sappan. NCBI lineage: Eukaryota > Viridiplantae > Streptophyta > Magnoliopsida > Fabales > Fabaceae > Biancaea > Biancaea sappan. The sequence continues at coordinate 21,084,711 of CM073499.1, read as the reverse complement.
TGGTGTCGCAAATACACGAATCAAATTTACGTGGTTGTAGTGGTTTACAAGTACCCGGATTAAACTTGCAATTATAGTGGAAATACTCAAGTGGTCTCTTGAGGACTGGATGTAGGCTTGGATTAGCCGAACCAGTATAAATCTCCGAGTTTGCTTTATTTATTCCTTACTCTTTAATTCGTGCATATTGATATCTATTCTTTAATTCCTTGATCTTTATAATTATTTATCTTGACAGCACATTGATTTTCTGTATTGTATTTATTATCTTAAGTATTACACTTCTATAGAAAATCATTTTAACTTCCAATTAATTCTTGTGAAAAATTTATAAAACCCAATTCACCCCCCCTCTTGGGTTCCAACCATTACTTTCAATTGGTATCAGAGCTTGGGCTCTTGATTTGAGACTTAACCGTCTAAGAGTAAACATGGTTGGATCTAGTGAGTGATTTATGTCTGAAAATTGTTCTTTCACAGAACCTCTAGTTTTTTATGCTAATCATTTTCAATATTGGAAGTATGAAATGAAAATGTTTTTAATTTCAGTATACCATAAACTCTGGGAAGTTATAGAAAATGGTTTTGATTTGCCTGTCAAGGAAGAACAAGGAAAATGCATTCCAAAACCCAAGAGTGAATGGAATGATACTGAAAGAAGTTTAATGCAACTCAATGCTAAGGCAAAATTGATTATTTCTTGTACATTGAGTCAAGATGAATTTTTCTTGTGCATTTGTGCATTAATGCAACACAAATGAAGAAGCCAACACTTGTCTTGTGGCCAGAGATAAAAATGAGGTAAATTCATTTGACTACTCTTTTGAAGAATTACAAGATGCCTTTGATGATTTACATGAAGAATCTCTAATACTTGCAAAGAAACTAAATGTTTCAAAACAGAAAAACTCTTCTCTTGAAAATGAGTTGGAAACATTGAAAAACGAATTTTCTATTTCCAAGGAAGAGAATTTTGTTTTTGAAAATAAAACAGAACTTTGCAAGAAGAGAATTTAATTTTAAAAGCAAATATCTGTTCCAACAAAAATTGCTTTTGTACCAAGTGTGATTCTTTCAAAAAGGAAAATGATAATCTTAAAAATACACTTGAAAAACTCTCTCAAGGTAGAGAAATTTTAAATACCTCAGTTTTGAAACAAAGAAGAAAGTTTAACAAAGTTGGTCTTGTTTCTAAAAAGAAATCAAACTAAAAGCATTTTAAAAACTTCTTTGTTTCTGTAAAGATGTCCAATAGTCCAACTTGCACTTGTTTCTATTGTGGAATGAAAGGACACAAATCTTACTCCTGTTTTTATAAGAAAAATCTTGTTCATGGATTAAAAATAAAATGGGTTCAAAAAGGAACTCATGACCCAGGGAAACCCAAAGAAATTTGGGTACCAAAGACAAAGGATTAATTTGCAGATTCACCTCGAAGCAAGGAGCGGAAATGACTTTTCAATGGCTACATCATTCAAACTCCACTCTCTTGCATCAAACGGAGGCAATGGATAAGTAAACATATAAGATGGAATGCATTGTAAGAAATTTGACTGATATGTTTACTGCTCTCTAATGCTTTTGTCTGTTCTCTAATATGCCTTACATCTATCCTTGATACTCATGCATGCCATATCTGAAAAAAATTGTTAGGTGTGCAGCTTATAGATTCGAATTTTTTTTTGAGCTAAAATCTTTCTTCCAAATTTTGCTCAAACTATCCTTTTTACCGCATGATGAAAACTTCCTTCCATTACATGCATACTTCTCTTGCTTTCACAACAATAAGATTACTCCTGCCTATAGTGTTTATCCTTGTTGTAATCTTATTTAAATACTTTCAATGAAATCAAATTTCTCGCAAAGTTGCATTTCATGAAAGCATAGCATTTTTATTAATATAGCATATCTTAAACATAATGTTGCTCTTGATTCTCAAGATTTATTTGGACATTGCTAATTTAAGCTTCAAAGTGCTCCACCAAAAGTGTTTTGCAGGAGTTAATCCTCAAATTTATCCTCTAAGGCACACTTTTTCCTCTGCTCTCCGAAATCAGTAAGATTTATAGTTTTGAAGTTGGTTGGTCAACCAGCGCTCCTATCAGTGGTCGACCAACGAAGGCTATAATGAACTAACACCCAGCGCTAGGATAAGAATACTAAAAGCTGAGACAAGTGGTCGACCAAGGTACTCAGACTGGTCGACCAACTCCAGGTAGTGGGTAAATAAGGCTATTCTGGTGAGGAGTGGTCGATCAGCTCATTCACGATGGTCGACCAATGCTTGATAGTAAGTTCATTGCACTTTCTCATCCCCACGATGGTCGACCAGTGTGGACACGTTGGTCGACCAGCGGATGACAGTAAATGAAGGATTTAAATTTTACTGCTATGTACTTAATGATCTCTTCAAAGCTTCATGGGTGATCTTATAAGAGATTGTTTTTGAGAGAATCTTGTAAATAATCAATCAATGAAGATCATTAAAATTGCAAGAAGATAGGATCAAAAGAAGGGCAATGAGGAAGACAAGGAAATCAACATCTTAAGGAGGAAGTTCAAGAAACAACAAAAGTTTGTCAAAATTGATGAGTATCTCTATCCTTTACTTCTTTATTATTTAATTGAGTGATACTCCCCGATCATAATTGACTATATTGGAAATTTTTTTTTACATACTTTCATTGCAATGACATATTGTTTTATGACATCTTACATACTTGATCACATCATTGCATATAAAAATATGTTAAATACTTAAATTATTTTTTTAAAAAAATACATCATGGTGTGAGCATCATACATATCATATCTTTTGCATAAGCTATAACTTATGAACCATTATTTATGGATTATAGTTTATATCTGATTATATCTTATTAATCTATATTACCTCAATTATGTTACTACATACTCTGATTATAATATATTTTATCTTGAATGAGTATGTAACTTGCTTCTGCTATGTAATGATGATATATATATTTATGTGAGAAAATGCTTTCTAGCCTTAAATGAATATATGTATACTTTTCAAAATACGTTATGCCTCTACTGAGATGATATGATATATCTTGGATATAAAATGTTTTATATTTGATAATGGATATATATTTTCTTCTACTGTGCTAAATCTAGTGACATTCTTTCAATAAGAATTATTTAGAAAAGTGTTGGAAGGATTTGAAATTGCTTTATCATTTTTTTTGAAAAGAAAAGAATTTGGAAATCCTTATGTCACATCCCAAAATCTGAGCACGTGATCGGCACGGAAAGTGAATTTCATTTCACCTCCGTAAGCCTATCTTTCTCTTAAAAATCATACAATTCTTTTTCATGCAACCAAACTGAGTTCTCTATACATACTACAATTATTCACATTACATCACTGAATGAACCTACCCGATTACAGAGATTTCTAGATTTATACAACTTATAATAAGACTTAACTATTATACCTTTATCCTGAACAAATGAAAAGATAATCATGGACTAAGGATCCATAATTCCTTGTTTCGATATTTACCTTCAGCTGTCAACTCTGAAAAAAAATATCAATAAGAGGGGTATGAGCAAACCACGTGCCCAGTGAGTAGATAACACAACACTATAACAAAAAAATATCATGCATCATAATGATAACATGCAGCAATCATACGTAAATCGATCATCATATGATATAATATTATTCATAATACTTCACAACAATATCCAAGTAAATCAAATACATTTCAACATAATTCAAAATTCACAACAGCAATCGGTGAAATCAATTTCACACACATTTCCCGTACCAACCGGGTCATCCAGGATACCTCTGGATCGTTGCCCGTGGCCCCCGCCGCATCCACCCTTATCGCTCCGTTTATAATCTCCACCCTTATAACTTCACATAAATTTTTCCATGGTGTGCACCACCATGCCTTTCCTTTCCAGTCAAACACAATCACAATCACATATAAAAACATCCTCAATCAAAATCTTGAGTCACATACACAACTCAGTCATTTACAATTCAAACCACAACATAATCAATGTGGTTCCAGCAACATAGCATGTATACAACATAACCCATAATATAGAACAATTATTCAACTCAGTTCACATGCCATTCACAATCCATCTGTAATACCCGTTAATTTCAGAATATAATTCGCTTAAGAGTATTTTAGAATTCTACAACGTTACTTTAGTTATTTATTTTGGTCATTTTTAATTTTCATATTTAATTGTTCTCTTTGAATATTATTTATGAAAATTGAGTTAAATGACTGGACTAAATATTTGCACAATGAGGGATATATTCTAAGAATGGTGAAATTCATGGAAAAGTGGTTTCAGAATGGTCAATTAATCCATTTATTGTAAATTGACTGGATGGGTTTGGATGTTGGGTTATGGATACCCATGGGTTATTGAATAACCCATTAGAAATATTTAATATAAAGTTTCAATAGTACCCCTCATTTTCACTCAGCCGAAGGAAGCAGAAAAGCATTTCTCTCTCAGTTCTTCATTTTCTTCTCAAATCCTTTCCTTGATCTTCAGAATTTCGATTATCTGTTCGGTTCAAAAGCTTTGTAAGGATCAAAGGTAAGCTTTAATCTCGTTATTTTCCTTAAATCTAAGTTTATATGGAAGATTAGAGGAGGTTTTGTTCTTGAAGATTTTGATGATAATTCGTGAATCTCAGTTGTTTTAGAAGTTATATTTGAGTTATAATCGGTTAAAAAAGTTGAAATTCTGGTTTTGAAACAAGAAAGGAAAGGATGAATTTGTTAGAAATTTCTGCAAAAACTTCTGCAAAAAACCGAGTTACTGTAGCGACCAGAAATTTCGAAACAAAATCTGGAAAATTTTCTTCGGGTTACTGTAGCGAACCGTTACTGTAGCGAACTGACACTGTAGCAAACCGTTACTGTAGCAAACCGTACTGTAGCAACCCGTTACTGTAGCAGTCAGAAAATTTTACGTATTTTTGTGATTTTGTTTCCTTTCTTATGATTCCTTGTAATATATTTTACTAGGAAATTTTCCTACACAAATTCTAGTGTGGAACAAGGTAAACTTGGACAAACATCAAGGTGAGTGAATAACCTTGCTCAGCTAATTTGATATTACTAGTCAAAGTACAATATAAGTCCCATTTACAACATTATTTGGATAATAAGCAATTAATTTTTCATATGGGAGTATATGATGATCAGTAGAAATAAGAGTATGAAGAAATTATTTATTTCATGACAATTGTACTATGTGATGAATTCTCACTATTTTATTAATGAGTAAAGATCTACGGGATCTAATACACGAGTGTGAAAGGGTTAAAGTCTCATACTACTCGGTGTATATCTAAGAAATCTTATACACGAGTTTGAAAGGGTTAAAGTCCCATACTACTCAGTGCATATCTATGAAACCTATACACGAGTTGAAAGGGTTAAAGTCCCATACTACTCGGCGTATACCTATGAAATCTTATTCATGAGTTTGAAAGGGTTAGAGTCCCATACTACTCGATGTATAAAACAATTAATTATATGAGTAAATGTGGTATTTGTACTTTTGATATTTTATATAGTACAGTTATTTACTTACTGAGTTTTTAAATAAACTCACACTCCCTATGATTATTTTTTTTCAGATACAGAAAACAAAGAACAAGAGTATCCATTTGAAGAATAGAAGCCCATTGGAATTATCCTCTATTTCTGTCTGGTGGGATACAAGTACTTATTAATGTGGACACTAGAAACGCTCTGTACTTTCTATAGGTCTCCTAGGCTTGCGATTACATAGAAATATCAGACTATGTATGTCTATATTTGCTTATCAGATGAATATAATTCTGTAGTGTGGAATGAATGATTAAGGTTGAATGTAAAACCTTACAGAATATATGTATATAACGTATGTTTGAGAATTATATCAAATGAGTAGTATCTTTTCACATGCTCAATTTTTGGGATGTGACACCATCATATAACCTCCATTCATGGGAAAATAAGAAAATATAATTATATACATTACCAGACACGTTCCACAATTGTTTATGCCTCATCGTTCCACATCATCCTCTTCAAACTTGGATAAACAACATATTTCCACTATGATGCAAAAAGTCAATAACAGATATTTAATCATAGCAAGTATTAACCCACTCACCTGGATTTCACACTCTCAGCACTCCCACTTTGCATTTTGACCATTCCTATTGTAACCAGACAAAAACCATCAGGGTTACGAAATAGAGAAATTTCCTACCACTACTCTCGACCTTTACTCACATCTTAAACCATAACTCCTAACCGGTAATGAATATCTAAATGAAACTTATACCATTGGAAACTAGACTCAAAGAGCTTTCCAACGATATAAAGTTTGCTCAAAACGGAGTTTGGATGAAGAAGTTATGACCGATTTAAAATAAGCTAAGGTTTCTCGGCACACCTGGCGCCTGGGCGCCAACCCAAGCATGGCGCCTGGGCGCCAATCCTGTCTTCTTCCCCACATAACCTTGGCACCTAGGCGCCACGATGGCGACCTTTTGCGATTTTCTCTCGGATTTGGCCCAAATCTGGCCAAATCTCCACCGTTTTTCATGAAAGTTGATTTTACTGTACTCAAAAATTGATCTGTTCTGACCTATAGTCAGTGTTTTGATTATATCTTTTAAACGAAAAATAATTTTTGAGTAAAACTTGTCTCATTTGAAACTAGACTCCAAGAGCTTTCCAATGACATATTATTTGTTTAAAACAGAGTTCAAATGAGGGAGTTATGAATTTTTTAAAAAAGCTCAAAATCTGTATTTCGCTACTGTCAGCCGGTGGTCGACCAGGCAGCTTCATACTGGTCGACCAGTTGTCTTGAAAATGCTATATTTTGCTACTGTCAGTGGGTGGTCGACCAGGTGACCCGCACTGGTCGACCAATGGACATCTGGACTGCATTATAAGTGTTGTAACGGCTATATAACGGCTAGTTTTTTAAAATCTTCTATATATGACCTTAGATACACGATTTTGAGCAAGAACTAAGTACTACAATGACATATTAATATGTTCTATCATCTTTGAGAGAAATCCAAATACTCTTGAGCCAAATCTTGCATATTCTCCATCATTAGTGTTATTATAGCTTCATTTGTATTCATCTACTCTTTAGAGAGAGTTTCTTTGTATTGTTGATTTTGATCAACACATATATTATTCTGAGTTGAGGTTTGCAAGTACCGGTGTTGGAAGAACTTGCTTTGGGTTGAGGAGGAGCCCGATTCATAAATTCTCCGTTGTGGTGTCGCAAATACCCGAATCAAATTTACGTGGTTGTAGTGGTTTGCAAGTATGCGGATTAAACTTACAATTATAGTGGAAATATTCAAGTGGTCTCTTGAGGACTGGATGTAGGCTTGGATTAGCCGAACCAGTATAAATCTCCGAGTTTGCTTTCTTTATCCCTTACTCTTTATTTCGTGCATATTGATATCTATTCTTTAATTCTTTGATCTTTATAATTATTTATCTTAACAGCACATTGATTTTCTGTATTGTATTTATTATCTTAAGTATTACACTTCTACAAAAAATCATTTTAACTTCCAATTAATTCTTGTGAAAAATTTATAAAACCCAATTCACCCCCCTCTTGGGTTCCAACCATTACTTTCAGGTATGACCTAAGAGGCTAAATACATATTATAGTTGAGGGTATAACTCAACACATGGCTTGGTTTCCATAGAAACATAGACCAATGGGGGACAAGGTCTCATGGTGCACTCTTGGGGTCAGGATGGCGGTTGCCATGTTAGGGCATGAACTAGATCAGTATGGGAGTCGTACCATAGGGATAGTGGACATGGTGTCCATAGGATGGTTCATGGAGATGTAGATTCATGGGATGGTATCTCAGTGACAAATCTGTGAGAATGTAGACCTACATCGATGAAGCCTTGAGAACAAAAATATAAGAATGCATACCTATATAGTGAAATCCTTGTGGAGATATTTGTCTGTGAGAACATAGACCTATATAATAGGACTTTTGAGTGATAATCTGTGGAACATAGATACACGTTGATTAAACTCTTGAAATGTGGCCTCATGGGAACATAGACCCATGAGGAGGGATGTGTGCATTTAACGTGTGATAGTATTTATGTATGATATGCATGATTGGGGAAGTATACAATGAGATGTAATGCGTGGTGGCATCCAAAGTATGCTCTACAAGAGCCGGGGATGTGATACCATATGCATGCCTTCTGGCAGCTTGTGTGGCGCAGGATGGGTTTCTTGAGTATATATATATATATATTGCATTTCTGTGTAGAGTAGGGCTAGTTTGGGTGAGTCTGTGGTTTAGTCTCACCCTCTCACAATTGTAGGTACGAAAAGAAGATCAAATTGAGGACTCGCAGATTAAGGATGCCTCCTCATTCTCCATGGTAAGGTAATTTATATTTATTTTAAATTATTATTCTAGTATTATTTGTAATTAGATAGGCCACATATGATAGATGAGAAAAATATCCGGGCTTGTGGCAGTATGAGTGACACATTGTCCACGCCGGTCACGATTTTGATCTCGGAAGTGGTAAAACTCCTAGCCTCGGATTTGGGTCATGATAACATCAATCTCATTATAAAATTTTAAATGCTCTTCAATTTCAAGTTAGGAAAGAAAAATCTAGTTTGAGAGGGAAAGTAGTGGAAAACATAAAAAGAAAGTGGGAACACAAGGCACAAAGTGACACATAATGGATACAACAAATGGGATAGCTATTTGGCTAAAATGGTACACAAGAAGGAATGCCTAAATTATTTCCAAGCATACACATGTAATGTAGCCTCAATCAAGATTCAAGACAAGTTTTAGAGTAAAAATCATGATAGGTGAATGAACACAACAAGAAAGAATGGCATTTTACATTTTAGGCTCAAAATTCCTTACGGGTTAAAGACTATTACTAAGAATTCATTAAAATCAAATTCATTGTTATTTAAAAGAGAACTCTAAAAAAGAAAGATTAAAGTCTCATCATGCTAAAAATATTTCAAATTCTAACTATTCCATCATGCATATTCACACAAGAACTTCATCCAAAAATCCAAAAAGAAAGCACTAAAAACTTAACATAAAAGAATAAAAAGGTCCTACAATAAAACACATGCCAAAAGCTCCAAAAAAAAGTGTAGTAAAGAATGCTAAAACACGATAGAAAACACATAAAAACATAATAGAATTTTTTTAAAAAAACCTGGAAAATTCAAAGTTGTTTCATTCCCCCCCCCCCCAAAAAAAACTTAAATTTTGCATTGCCCACAATGCAAACAACATATATCATCACAATAAAAATAAAGGACATGAAATTAAAAAGAGAAGGGAAAAAGAATTAGCCTTATCAAGTGGCGAGTCACTTTCGCTTCTTCCAATTCTGGAGCACCAGCTTCTGGTAGTTGTTCTTCTAGGTATGTTGCAAGATAGAGCGAATTATGTTGACCCTAAGGCTATATTCCATAAGTTTTGATGATGACAAATGTATTTGAATAGTAGCATTGATATATATAAAGATTAATTATCATATATATGCTACAAGTACTTAAGCATGATTATGTTATTTAATATGTATGTTGCATATATTGAATCATGCTATTAAACTAACCATTGGGTTTGCAAGTAAGATATATTTTATAGGTTGGTTCAAAACAAGAAGAGTGAGCATTGTATTGAAGAACAAGGAAAAGCAATATCATGCTTCACTCAAGGAAAACAACATGCAAGGATGAAGCTCCAAGAAATGAAGAATTAGAAGATTTGAAGTCTTGGAAGCTTGGATGCATCAAGATAGCCTATGTGTTTAAATTAGGTATATTTTATATAGGCTAGTATATTTGTGCAACTCAATGATTTAGATTTGCATACATTGGCTCAAGCATTTTTGAACAAAAAGATAGTGAGATATGAAGTTTTACAAAAGTTATTTTTTGACCTTTGGTCACTCCTTATATCATATCTCATAAATGAAAAATCGGTTTTTCAAGTATCTTAATCTCATTTGATATTAGACTCAAAGATCTTTTCAACGGTATATTATTTATTCAAAACGGAGTCCAAATGAGAAATATATGACTATTCAAAATATAGTTTGAAAAACTGAAAGTTGATTTTACTGTAATAAAAAATTATTCTATTCTGACCTATAGTCAGTATTTTGATTATATCTTTTAAAATAAAAATAATTTTTGAGTAAAACTTAGCTCATTTGAAACTAGACTCCAAGAGCTTTCCAACGGTATATTATTTGTTTAAAACGGAGTTCAAATGAGGGAGTTATGAATTTTTAAAGAAAGCTCAAAATCTGGACTGCACTATAACGGCTATATAACGGCTAGTTTTGTAAAATCTTATATATATGACCTTAGATACACGATTTTGAGCAAGAACAAAGTCCTACAATGTGATATTAACTTCTTCTATCATCTTTGAGAGAAAGGAAAGCATTCTTGAGCCAAATCTTGCATATTCTCTATCATTAGAGTTATTAGAGCTTCATTTGTTTTCATCTACTCTTTAGAGAGAGTTTCTTTGTATTGTTGATTTTGATCAACACATATATTATTCTGAGTTGAGGTTCGCAAGTACCGGTGTTGAAAGAACTTGCTTTGGGTTGAGGAGGAGCCCGGATTCATAAATTCTTTATTGTGGTTTCGCAAATACCCGGATCGAATTTGTGTGGTTGTAGTGGTTTGCAAGTACCCGAATTAAACTTGCAATTATAGTGGAAATACTCAAGTGGTCTCTTGAGGACTGGATGTAGGCTTGGATTAGCCGAACCAGTATAAATCTCCGAGTTTGCTTTCTCTATCCCTTACTCTTTAATTTGTACATATTGATATCTATTCTTTAATTCCTTGATCTTTATAATTATTTATCTTGACAGCACATTGATTTTCTGTATTGTATTTATTATCCTAAGCATTGTACTTTTACAGAAAATCATTTTAACTTCCAATTAATTCTTGTGAAAAAATTATAAAACCCAATTCACCCCCCTCTTGGGTTCCAACCATTACTTTCAAATTAATCTTTGCAATTGCATGTTCAAGGCATTTACCTGCTCAATCAGTTCAAAGGAAGAAAAGAAGAAGCTCTCACGATAGGGAGGTTAGAACACAAGCAAAAGGAAAAGAAGAAGAACCACTAATTAAATCATAATTTTTTTTAAAAAAAAGCTATTATCCAAAATAGAATGGAAATTGAAACTATGATCCAAAACAAAATTTAAATTAGAACTACTATCTACACTATCTAAAATGAAACTATCATCTAAAACGGGATCTAGATTAAAAACAGAAACCGAAAGAGAATCAAAATAAAAAACATAATTAAAATAAAAAATAACTATAGAAACATAATCATAATCTAAAGTATGAACAAAATAAAATTGCAAACAGAATTAGAACCAAAATCTGAAACAAAGACATAATCCTAATCTGGTCCATGAAAATCAGGTTTACCAAAATCATGTTTGCCAAGACTTAAAACAATTTCTATTTCTACACATGCTTGGCACAAATTAGACCCCTAACAGTCACAAGAAAAATCATCTACAAACTCAGAAAATTGAGAGACCATTCCAAGTTCACAATCCATCAATGACTCAATAAAGCTAACAGAATGCATAGCAAAAAGCTCTCCCATGGATTGCTCTAAAATGTTAAATTTAATTTTGTTTTTAGCAAGTTCCATAGAGAGAGTATCATCATGCTCATTGATAATGGCTTTTGATCTTTTTAGAAATGATCTACCAAGAATCAACAGTGCATGTCCATGAGTACTAAAATTTTCAAGCACATAAAATTCTATAGGGAAAATGAAATTTTACCCTGACTAAAACATCCTCTAGCACTCATGATGGGTATGTTGTGATTCCATTAGCTAGTTGCACCACCAATCTCGTGGGTGAAAGGGTCCTAATTTGTAAATTTTGGTACAGAGACTTAAGCATGACATTGGTTGAAGCTCAAAAGTCTAATATGGCACTAGGGAACTCCTTATTCCCAATGGCGCAGGGGATGGTAAAAGTGCCATGGTCTTTGCATTTGGAAGCCATCGGTGATTGGATTAAGGCTAAAATAGGCTAAATAGTGTTTAAAATTGTCAAAAATTACTCTCTTGAGCCCAACTTTTTTCCAAAATTACACATTGACCCAAAGTTAAAAACTTCCTATCATTTTAGTCCTTGCATTATTTGTGATTTGACGCATCAATGTTTTATTTTATTATTGGTTTAATCTATAGTTTTTGTTATTTTAATTTGTGAATAGACTTTTAGATTCTAAGTTTCTTTGCAATTAAGTTCCTTTTTGTATTATTTGTATTTTTATCCTTTTATCTATGATTTTTTATTTTAGTGTGACAATCTAAGAATGATTTTTAAATAATTTTCAAATCAAAACAACTGAAATAAAAATAAATAATAAATAAAATATATTATATTATTTTATATAATTCATTATATTATATTTAAATATAAATAAAATTAAATGATAAAGATAAACCAAACAAAATAACAACATATATATATATAATATATAATTATACATTCAAAAGTAATTTTGACAAATAGTATTGAAACATAATTTTTTAATCACTTTTCTTTTCAAATACAAATTAAAATAATATAAACTCATTTTTAACTAAAATTAAATTAATTCAAAATTCCAACTCCGATCTTACACATTCTAAAACAACAAAGTTCTACATTAAGTCTATCGTCCGCTTTCTCATAATCAATTTTAATAGTCATGAATCCATCCTCGTGCCCCTCCTTTTACTTAAGGGAGCCGACAATTATTTGTGCCCCGCTTGCACTCCCAATTAAAATATTCCAAATTCCAAATGCCGTGTAAGTCATAACCCCACGCGCATCAGTGCTCAGGGCTTGGAAATGGGGACGTGGATGCGCTCCAGCTCTTTTTTTTTCTCAGGTTCTTCTGTTTTATATTTTTCTATCATTTAAGTTTTAAAAGTTTTAGGAGAAAGAGTCAAATACATTAAGTAAAGAATTCAATTTCATATTATGAAAGTTTGAAATAAAATCAAAACATTTATAAATAGGTATCAAAAAAATGAAGGTCGTATTGTTACTAAATATTAAAAAATAGAGATGAAAGAGCAAGTGAAATATAAATATTTTAATTTTATCTCAAACTCATAAAATATAAAATTAAGAGTTTGAAAGGAGACTGAAGGAAAGAGAACGACTCCGCGTTCTGAGAATGATCGGTCTATATTAAACTTTATTTTTTATTTTTAGGAAGTTAAGTATTTATACCTTTTCAAAAAAATAGTTAGAGAATTGGCAGGCGTTGCCAACCCTATTCGCCGCACAAAATTAAATCTGAGAACTGAGATTGTTCTGGAAAGTGCCGTTGGAGTCGAATTCGAACGAAAAGTGTTGACCCCACGCTGAGAAACACATAAGGACCGTTTTGGATTGCACCATGTGGGCTATCATAACTCCCATGCATTTCCCATATCTCCATAAATTTATAACAATAACATTCAAAACTATAACAGCCATTAGCCAATGGCATGACCAATCTCACCGACATTTTAAAATTTATAAATAGAAATCCATAACCTCACAATGTGTTACATTCATAAATTAATTTCAAAAAATAAATCAGAAAAAAAAAATCTCCTAGAACACAACGACAGTAACTCGAAAATCTAACATTGAAAATTTAAAAAAAAAAAACGAGGTCTGAAATTACGATTCAGGACAAAATAAAGGAGGATAGAACAGTGAGGAAAACGGCAAAAACAACAGACGCCTCAACGTGAACACCTGCACTCCTATCCGAACCACTCCGCTCAGCCTCCGCCGCCGGAGCATCGGCCGGGGCACCACCGGGCGTCGCCGCCGCCGGAGCCGGTGGTGAAGCAGCAACCGGTGATGGAGACTCGGCTTTCGGTGACAAAGCCGGTGCCGGAGAAGGCGACGAAACTGGTTCCGCCGAAGGAGCCAGCGATGGCGCAGGCGACGGGGACTTTCCGAACAACTCAGTAGGAAGAAGCACGCTATCGACGGTGAAGATAGCAAGAGGAGTCGAGTCCAGCACCGTACTGGCGACTCGCGACGAGTCCACTCCGGTATGAAGAGTAACAGAGTCGCCAGCGGTGGTCACCGAGAAATCGTACTTGCCGGCGCCGTTCGTCGCCAATGTAGTAATCGGATCCCTGCTGCTCTTCAAAGATCCCACTGGAAGGTACTTCGCGACGGCGTGATACTGTAAGAGCGAGACCACCTCAGCGTTCGTGAGCTTGTTCAGATCGGGAACCCCTCGCGCCTTGAAAGCCTCATCCGACGGCGCAAAAACGGTCAAACCCTTGTCAGCGGCTGACTGGTAAGTCTTAACCACGCCGCTTGATACAATCAGCGACGCAAACGTTTTGCATCCAGCCTTCTCGATTAACCCCGTTATGTTGACGTCGGATGACGGAGCCGGAGCCGTTAAGATCCCCGGCGCAATAATCGGCGCGCTGATCTCGAGAACAGAGATATTATACGGGATTTGCTTAACCGACTTGGTATAAGCCGAGTCGAGCTTGGATCCCGGAGCCGCCGAGCCGAAGCTCACCTTGCCACCTTGAAGGTCAGTGATGTTGACGAAGCCTAAGTTTCCAGGGGCATTTCCGGTAGTTTGGTAGAGGGTGGTGCTGAGTGTGGTGCCTTTGGAAATCTGATGGAGCTTTTGAGCATCGTAGTAATCTAGGAGGACAAGGAGGCTTAGTGCGTTCTTGATGACGGAGAGGGGGTGTTTGGCTGCGAGATCAGAGCAGGCGCCGTTATTCAGGACAAGGACGGTGATTGTTTGGCGGCTGTTAATCTCGTCGGCGAGCTTCGTTTGGGAGAGGAAGCTGTTGTATTGACTGTACTCCTTGAACCCTGAGAGAATGTCAGTGATGTTGTGGCCGGAGACGACGGCGGAAACGGCGAGGAGAGAAAGGAAGACAAAGAAAGCTCGAAATGAACCCATCTTGCAGATTCTACTGATAGCGAAGCGGAGTGAGGAGTGAGGACTGTTACAGTCTTACAGATAGTTAAAGGTGGGACTTGGGTTTAGTTAATTTAACCATGGTTAGAGAGAAACTAACTATAGTTAAGTAGGAGGGGCCACGTGGGACAGTTGCAGAGACAAACATGATTTGGTCACAGCTGGAAATGAAAAGGTAGTACATAGAATTTGCTTGTTCGGATCTTAATATGTGGCTTGACACCAATGGCCCTTACTTTCTATAAAATTGAAATTATAAAAAATATGGGAAATTATTAACTATGATTAGAAATGGGGTCATACTAGTCAACCAAAGATAAATAAATAAAAAGAAGGGGTTATTTTGTAACGGACGAATTGAACTACCAATAGAGTGTTTTAAGGGTCGCATGGTTTTAATTAATATGGCAAAATCTATGTCCTTCAATAATTTTTAAATATTGTCAGAATAAGATAAAACTATCTAAAGAGTTGGTCATTGATAGAGCTCAATGGCGTCGTGCGATCCATGTAGCCGACCCCACTTAGTGGGATAAGGCTATGTTGTTGTTGTTGTTGTCAGAATAAGATAAAACGGAATAAAATCACACAAGTAGGTCCACTCTTTCAATGTGATAAATTATAGACTTAATTACTCATTTGTTTTCAAAAGACTACAATTTTTTTAATTTTCTTTTTAAAAGACCAAATGTCTTAATTAAGTTTTTAAAAAATCAGGTAAAAAATATACTTGAAATCTATATAGTTTTTCTTAACAATGAATTTAATCTTTTTAATTTTTAAAATCATAAAATTGGTGTTTGAGATTAATCAAATGTTAATTAATCATTAGACTAATATACGTGGTACTAACTTTAAAGTGTCTATCACCATTAAAAATCACATCAACATCACATTTGGCAAGATAATATATTGGCGTGGCACCACTTAAATTTTTCTCTCTCTTTCTCTATCTCTCTCTCTCTTCTCTTTTCTTCTTGCACGACGTTGAAGTGATTGTGCAAAGTTTCTTCTCAGCAAGTTCGATATGCCACCTCCAAATTCGTTGTTAGCACCGTATTTGTCCTAGTTAGCCACGATTTTAATCAGATTATGTGACCTATCTTTAATTAGATTCAAGTTCATCTCTAAAACATTGATAGTCTTTGCCAAAGGCTTAAAATGATTTAAAAGTAATTTATTTCAACATCAAAATTTTTCTCAAAAGGAGTTCCAATACAAAATGATATGAGGGGATGGGGACTATATTTATTTCTCTTCTTGGGATAATGTATATAAGCCAATGTTACTTTGTTAACGTGGACTAATGGTAATTGTTATTTGAGAAGATAGTATTTGTTAAAGCATTTTGCATATCTGATACATATGAAATATTACTATTATCTGACATGTCACCGTTCAATTCCTCAACTGACACCTAGCTTGCACATGATGACTCATGGAAGCTTCTATTATGCATTTAACCATTCATATTTTTCTTCTTTTTCTATGTTTTTTAATTTTAAAATTATATTAGATGTTGATCAACTTGATGATCGTTGACTAAGACAGTTCATGTTTTGCTTTTTATTGAAAAAAAGTAAGAACAAAATGTAAGAAAAAATAGATCATTAAATGTGATGCATTCAATAGTTTACATTGGAATAGGAACATTTTATGCTTTTTAAGCATAGAAGAAAATCCCTCACACATCTATTATTTTTTTTATTTTTTATTTTCATAAAACCATTACACTATTTAATATAACGTAATATTACATCACTTAATATAATATAACCGTTATATTGTAATATAATTGTTACACACCACTTAATACAATTAAATAGCAATAATTGTTGCATTACTTTATTACAATTAAATATTACAGGGGAATCATATTGGATATATAAAGTGCATAGCATGATCCCAAAATGACTTGGAAAAAGAGTGGGTTGCATCATATATATTTGGCTTTTGCTCTTTGGATGGTACTTCTTGGTTGTCCCAATAACTCGAATACAACATGCTCGCTTTTTCCTTTGCTTGTACGTACAGATATTCAAAAATGGTTTGTCCCACTACATCACTTCAGAGAGGAAAGTTTTGAATAAATTAAATTAGCACTCTTTTCTTATAAGTCTTTTCAAATTATATTTTTATTTTTTAAAAATATACACGTTTCTCACTTATAATATGAAGCTATTATATTTTAATTTAATTTTCTATTTTCTATTAAAAATGATACAATTCATTAATCAAGTACATATGGAATGTTTTTACAAGACAATAAAATATTTGTGACATTTCATCTTATTATAGACTAAGAAAGAAATTAAGGATATCATATATGTAAAAATCAATATTCTCCAGTTAATAAATGATATTTTAGTTAAAAGACATATGATATTGTGTTATTAAATATCAAAAAGACATACCGTAACGAATCTCTATAGATAAGGGGGGAAAACTGCACTAAAATTTAATGTACTTTAGATAAAAGGAATTGTACCTTTTAAAATAGAAAGGAAGAATGTATAATTTTAAAATTTGAATGGGAAGGGATTGTAATTTCCTCAAAAGTTTTACAAGCTATAAAGTATAAACGCTACGCCTTGCTTTTAAAATAGAAAGGAAGAATGTATAATTTTAAAATTTGAATGGGAAGGGATTGTAATTTCCTCAAAAGTTTTACAAGCTATAAAGTATAAACGCTACGCCTTGCTTCACAATATTATCAAACATAATTTCAATCTTTTTGCTTCTTATTAAAGCTGACTAGCTTGCTAAAGCAGATTGGCTCCTGCAAACATAAATTCAATGTTTTTGCTTCTTATTGAAGCTAACTAGCTAGCTAAAGCAGATTGGCTTATGCGCAGTAATGATTCTAATCGTTGGATTATATGCATTCAATGGCTCAATTTTTCTTTTTTATTTTAAAATTACATTAATTATTAAATTTTGTCATGGTTGAATCAGATATAACGATTAGTAAGATTTTTATAAAAGATGATAAAAAATAAAAAAAAGATTCCAACACTTAAATGCATGATCCAACGACTAGGATTATGTGCTAGAGAGAAATAGATCAAATATAAGTACTTGAAGACTCAAACTCTTTATTAGTCACAATTTTAATAGTAACTAAATTAAACTGTGATTAAAATTTATATTTTTTCACAAATTTAACCGTGACCAAATAAATAAAATTGTAAATAACAAAAAGTTAGAACATCCAAATACCTGTAATTAATCTGATCAGTGCTAGAGGGGAGCCAATCTGCTTTCGCTAGTTGGATGCTTAACAAGAAAGAATAACGATCCTTTTGTATTGCGATAGGGTTAATTTATGTGCACTTTCTAATAATTTTATGTCTCGGTCTAATCAAATTAATTATTCATTCCAGGATAACAAAAGCTCAATTTTATCTCCAGTTTCCTCTTTTCTGTGTATCCAAAAAAACAAAGAAGAAAAAAATATATCAGGATTAAAGATTAAAAAAAACAATGGCATAATTAGGCTTCAAATTTATACAAGAATATCGCATACTCTCTTTTTTATAATAGCCGAAAAGGTCCAAATTATATCATATTAAAAATAATAAAAAATTTTATTGGCTAGATATAATACAAATCTTAAAATAAAATTGACACAAAAAACTAAAAGAGAAACAAGTTCAAAAAAATTCTAAAATTTATCGAGAAATTTAAAAAAATAAACATATATCGACTTAATTATCAACCAAAAGAGGCTAACCAAAATGTACCGTTAAAATTTTTAAAATCATTTTATCTATCATTATTCGGATCATTTTAACAGGTGTTTGCCTATTTTAACTAATAATAAGTTCTGTTTTCTCTAAAATCACTAATAGCTCTGAAGATTTCTCAAAGGATTGAAAAACAAATAAAAACATCTCAAAAAACAAAAAACATAATAAGAAACTTACAAAGAGATCAAATCTAAAAAAAACTTACAAAGAAAAATTAGATCTAAAAATAAAAACTCTTACAAAAAAAAGATAAAAATTTTTATAGAAAGAAGACAAAAATTTTTATTGAAAAAAGGCTAAAAAAAGAGCTAAAAGGAAAAAGAAAAGAGGTGGGGTTGGGTTGCTCGAAGAAAAAACAGTTGGAAAAGAAGCAATGGAAGAGACTCTCCCAAACTTTTTTAAATATAATTAATCAATCCAACTATTAATCAAGCAGTTGTATACTCTCTTTTACTATTAAGCCAACTTATTAGAATTAATAAAAGCAAAACCTATGTATATGGACTTTCTTTTGATTTTTAATTTGACGATGGACGTCTTACGAGTTATTAGCTCCATTAGTTTTAAAATTGTATTTTTAAAAAGGTACGGCTAAGGTGAAATATAAGATTATGAAAGTCATATATTCACGAAACTTTAATTATATATTATAATTTGTACCGAAAATTATATATTATAATATTTTAAACTTTAATTATGCCTTCCTTTTTTCCTTTTATCCACGCAAATTCTCATGTGTCTTCTTAATTATATCCCTGTCTTTAGTTGTTGGGTGAAACCTTGCTGAAGTGGATTAGAGGCATTACATTTTACACATGCTCAGAGAGCCACACACGCAGAATTATACAATTGTAAATAAATATCAATATCAATATATCAATCAAAATATATATATATATATATATATATATTGGTACAAATTATAATATATAATTAAAGTTGGTCTATGGAAAAGTGATGTAGCACTTCTTCTGTCCAGAATGCCTACAATTCATTTTTCTCAATTTTTTAAATTTTAAAAAATGATATAGTATGTATTATTTTAATAAAAAATAATGCTAAAAATTGAAATGTTTTATGTTATAATTTTTAATTATTTCAGTAGTTTAATACTCATTAATGTGTTACTTGTGAAAAGTCTAATTAACTATTTAATTAAAAGGCATTCCCATTTATAATTTTTGATTAATTAGACAATTTAACATTTATTTATGTGCTATTTTAATAAGAATAATGCTAAAAATTGAAAGGTCTTATATGTTACAAATTTTTTTATTATAAAATGAAGAAAAACATATGCTTATCAAATAAAGTTACTTATTAGAAAGTAAAGGGCTAGAGTTTAACATGTAAAAGATTCATAGGAAGAAGGAAAAAGAGTGCAAGTCATGCTTGAATATAGTTTTCTTCCAATTTTCTATTGTTTTCTATTATTTTGACTTAGTTAGATTTTTTGTGAATGGTATCATTTAAAGTACTGTTGTATAATGTTGCGTCCCAAGATACTCTTAGTGTGAACATTTTTCAGATTATTTGTAATTTTATTTCTAATAGTTTGAATTACTTATGATTTTTCATTTTTTTTTGTCAAGAAAGGTTTTGCATTCGATGTTGGTATATAATTTTGGATGTGCAATGAAAATATTAACTTCAATAGAAGAAAGATGTATTGTAATATTAATATATGTGTTATTTAAAATTTATTTATTTATCTATGAATATGTTTTAACCAATGGAAGGTATTAGTTTAATTTAATTCAAAATAGAGAAATTAGATTATTTTCTTTTATACCAATGATATTTAAAAACAATGTGTAACAAAGACAAACGAAAATTAAAGAATGACAATCAAATAATTTATTTTTCAAATTAATTTTTTTAATTCTTAATCAAATTTTAAGATATATGATTATATTCTAAGGTATTAAAATAATTGAGCAAGCATTAAAAAAAATTCCAATATATATATATATATATATATAATTGGAGGAGGTGATGTGACACGCACATTTTTCTATTTTCTCTTTTATTTTTGTACATTTAAATTGATTTTAAAAATGATATGATTTTATTCCATAATGTGCTTAATTGTGTTCTTTTATTGGAATATGTAATAAAATGTAATTGAAGCCTTATTCACAAGGTTAAGATGACTAACTGGAAGGATTTGGAAACCACTTCTATCATTTATATCGTAATATCGTTGATAAGCATCTTCTAAGTTTAAGGAGAATGGATAAACCTATTGTTGTTTCTTTCCAAGTTTGTCTTCTTATCTTCTTGGTTTTTCTAAGTTTGACCTCTATCGGTCAACTCTAATCTTTTGGCAGTCAACTGGTTGTTTTTGGAAAGGGGTTTCGGGAACTATAAAATGAGGGGTACATTAAGAGGCAGAGTATGTGTTGAGGTGGAGGATGTTGTAGCTTGTGGAGTGCATTTTGTTCAATGAAACATCTATTCATTACATATTATGTTTCTTGGTATGCGTTACTCACATTGGAGATTTCATTGAGATGTGTGGGGAGCATACTTCCCTCTTGTATCTTTGCTTTGTCTGGAACGTATCTTGCGCCTTGATGTTTAAACAATACTAAAGATTGCACTCTTGTGTACAGAGATAGGGTTTAACTTGTATCCTTGTTGGTAAAATCATCTTACTCACTAAGATGTATATCTCACATTGCTTTTAACATTTTTTAGGTACTAAGTTTGTTGAAAAACATTCGCATGAGGAGTAGTAGAAATTCGAAGTGCCCCACCCATCTCGTCATTAAGGTTTGTATTTTTGGAGTCTTTTATTTAAACGTATGCCGAGTCAGCTCTGTAGTCGGATAGGACATCTAGAAAGGAGAGATTTGTGTATGAAGACATATGTATGGTTGTGCTTACATTAACTTTGTCTGTATTTTCTTGTATTTCTTATTTGAATATGTAAACATGGAGATAGGAATTACAGAGAATTATAATGTAAACCTTAATTCCTAGCTTAAGTAGATTTAATCTTGCATCATGACAATCACTATAAATGTATACTTGAGATAAGTATAACTGATCCTCATGTGTGATTTCTTTCGTATGTTTAGGAGTATAGACTTATGGCTAAGGGTGGCTCTATACCGTGCCCGATCACGTGGCCATATTTAGGGCGTGACACAAAAGATGTTTGCCCAAGGAACAACTTGGACTTACATAAGCTGGCATGTCTCTACGACTTCTTTATCAGAAGAATTTCTTGGCATAAGATGACTATTTGAAAAACATAAAGAAAAATGTAACTATGGCCTATGAGCTCAGTGAATACCTAAACTGAAATATCCTCAAAGGATAAACTCTTTGTGTAAAATATCATAAACTTAGCAAACTTAAAAGTAATCTGATCAAGAGAAAAGAGATTCAATGTATATATCAGAAACAATCATTCTAAGTATAGCTTATTTGAGAATTCAAACCCTTTCAATTGAAAAGTCTCATGTCTAGTACCAGAAAAGATAAATCATTTCTCCCTTACCTGATACTACTACCTTTAGCTACTATGAAAACCGTCCTTGGGAGGTTTCACCGAGAAGAAATCGCCCACATGCATCCACTGATCTGGTAGAGAAGAAGAGAAGGAGCTCGCAACAACAGAATAGAAGAAAAGAAAATGAATGTGACGTGATTGGTAACTAGAAGTGTGTTTGACAAAAATAACTGATAAGGCATTTGAAAGTTTAAAAGCTAGCTAGAAGCTTATAAGCTAATTTTTAGTTAAAAGTTAAAAGCTATTAAGTTAGCTTATTAAATTAGAATTGTTTTATAAAAGTAGCTATTGAATTAGTTGATAGATATAAAATAACATAAAAAGACATATATTTTATAATATCAAAAATAATATAAATAAATATATCATTTTTTGTTTTTTAATTAAAATAATTTAAATTATTATATATATATATATATATATATATTTTAATTAGTATATATTTTGTTATTATTTATATAATATTTTAATTAGTATCAAAAAACAAAGAAGGATGAGGAAGAAGAAGGATGGACGACGGCAGACGGTGATGGACCACCATGAAGACATTAGCAGAAGGCGAGGCATATACATTAGCAAAAGCCAACGACGAAATGCTAAGAGAGGATGATGATGAATGGCGATTGATGGGTAAATGGCTACGGCTGGTGACTGATGACAACATATGACGACAAACAAGAACGTAGAAACTGACAGAGAAGACGATGATAAACTGAGATGTATATCACAATAAGAGTATAATGGATATTTTGATAAAATGATAAGATTAAAATAAGAAGAAAAATCCAAAAGATATAAGCTACTCAAAGTAGCATTTTAAAATAAGCTATAATTTACTGAAATAAGCTTGTTTACCAAACACTTCTAACAAGCTTATAAGTCAAATAAACTATAAGCTAGCTTAAAATGCTTTCTCAACACAGCCTAGGTTTTTTTTTTCCTTGAAGCTTTGAGATTGGCCACTTGGTAAAGAACAATTCACCACCTTACTGTAGATCTAGTGCATGTTTGGCAACACGTTCAGATTACCGCAACCACGTTAGCAGAGTTTCAAACCACGTTTTAAGGATTGCTTGGTTGTTTGGCTGGCCGGTGGAAGCAAACATGGTTGGAGACTAAACGTGGTTCAGACTTGGAAAACCATGGTTGATTCAACGTAGCTTATACAATGATCAAACATGGTCGGCCACAAAATACCCCTGGATACCCTCTGCCGCCCTTCCCATTTCTTGTGCTTCTCTCTCATTGACAAGGGGCATATCATTGCACATTGAGGACGGACGGTGGTCACACATGCTCTGTTTTCCCTCTCGCTCTCTCAGGTTGCCCAACATGAAAACGAAGATGATGTGGCTAATGCTCTTGTGCTTTTTAATCATTTATATTAAATTAAAATAATATTACTTAGTTATAATTATAATTATAATAATTATACTTTAATTATAATTATTAATAATAATTGTAATTACTTTTATTATACTTGAATTATAATTATTAGTAATAATTGTAATTACTTTATTGGTTGGTGCTTTGTTACATTATATTTTCCACTTGTGTCAGTTTCTCCCCTGAGAAAATACATGACAGTGCAGAACATGGACCGAAATGAATAAATTGAAAAGTTTAGAGGGTTTGATTTTAACAAAGAACAAAATATATTTTCAAACTAGGGACCTAGATGAAATAATAAAAAAGTTTATATCAAGCAAATGACAAAAAAAATTTTAGCTAGGGACCTAAGTGAATAGACATAAAAGTTTTGGGTAAATGGTAAAATTAAAAAAATTAGGTTTAAATTATTAATTTATTTTTTAAAATAATAGATAATTCATTTTGTCTAAATTATCAATTCATTTTTGTTTAAACTTAATTATAATGGATACTTAATTCATTTTAATTATAATGAATACTTAATTCATTTTATTTAAAACTTAATTATTAATTAAAAATTAATCAATAATTCATTTTGTAATTAACAATTTATTAGTTCTTTAATTATAATTATATTTAGTTCAAATTGTTTAAATTAAAAAATATTCTAATGAGTAATTAATAAATAATTAGTAATATTGGACAAATAAACCAAAAATAATAATTTAATGCCCTTTATTAAAATATTGATATAACTTATTAAGTTAAATTTAAATAAATGACAATAAATAATAATAATACATTAAAAAATGAAATATAAAATTTATGTCATTTATGGTAATTACACATTTAAAATCACATTTACCAAACAATATCTAAATATCATGTTCTATCTCAAGTTATGTTTGTCTAACTTTTTCTCAAACATAAATCTCATTATCTAAACTTAAATTTGTCCAAACCACGTTCAATCAAATTTAAGTTGCTTAACTCACGTTTGCCAACTGAATTACCAAACACATTCTTAGCCTCTTATGCTGAAATTGCTCAATAATTCTATTTTACAAGTTACACTTCACTCGGGTCTCCCTAAGATTCTTGCAAAATTTCACTTCACACCCTTTATCCCCGGGATCCGTTTAATTATTGTCTTTTTGCTTATCTTCTATACTAGATTCAAAAATCTTCATACACCTCACATTATTTTCCTTTGAACCTTAAAAATTTCATTTCTTTCGAAACAATCCTCACGAGTTCAAAGAATCCCTCAGGCGTGATATTGTTGGTGTTAGATTTTTCTACGAACTTCAAATGTTATTCTAAAATTTCAACATACTCACCTTGATATACTCCTTGATTTCTCATTGAAGAATAAAAAATTTCAGTTTATTTTAAAAAGTTTCAATTTGGTCCCAAAAATTCATGTCCTTTATAAATTTTCCACGTAGCTCCTGGATGTAACATCTCATGTATGCATCGCCAGTGGGTCATCAAAATTTTGACTAGCATTTCTGGTTCGCTCAGTTGTAGACACGACGA
The DNA here is from genome assembly GCA_037074585.1 of Biancaea sappan. Taxonomy (NCBI): domain Eukaryota; kingdom Viridiplantae; phylum Streptophyta; class Magnoliopsida; order Fabales; family Fabaceae; genus Biancaea; species Biancaea sappan. Next base: position 21,059,466 of record CM073499.1, on the reverse strand, counting down.
CTTCTTCTTATGCTGCCTCCGTAGAGACTGGGAGAACGAAGACTCGGTCGAAGGACCCGCCTGCAAAAGAGATAAAACTTGGGTCGAAGAACTCGCTCTGATACCATATTCCATAAAATTAAAGAAATGAAAAATAACACTACTAATCTTTATTGATAATATCCAGTTATTTGTACAGAACCAAAAGAAACATATATATATATATATATACACCTTCTCTCTGATACCATATTCCATAAAAGGAATGAAAAATAATACTGCTAATCTTTATTGATAATCTCCAGTTACTTGTACAGGACCAAAAGAAAACCTGTATATATAAAACTAACTTAACCAAAAACAAATAACCTACTAAATGGAATTAACTAATACAAAACAACTAATAACAAACTTATAAACAACTAACTTAAATCTAACGTAAATAATTTAATCTATCATTATACACAAATTGATTACCAGTAAGTTCTAATGAATTTTTTTTTTTGGTAAAGGAACATTGATTTAGTAAATTTTGAACACTAGGTATTTCAAACTAATTATCAATAAGTTTTAATCAATTTTTGTTTGGTTCGATTTAATTTGAAAAAAAAATAGTTTTAATCGATTTTGAACAGTTTTAATTTATAATTTGTTTTCTTAAAAAAGTTATTTCAGTGTGGCCAAATCCACTTGAAATAAAATGGACTTAGCTAACCTAATCGAATTGATCCAGCCCAATTCACAAGATGTTATTTATGCCAAATAAAAAGTTAAGATTTAAGTTAAGCCCATACTTCGAAGGGATAACACAATCACGACAAAAACATTATAATAGAAGACAATAAATTAGATTTTTTATGTAAAAATTCATAGTGAATAAATTGTTACACCAACCCACTTGCTTTGGTGGAAGCTCATCTATGAAACATAAAGTAGGAAAGAACTTAAGAATAGATTGTTGATTTAGCCTTAAAGATTACAATTATCTCAATATTATCCCTGGAAGATCAAGGGTCCGTTTGACTTTATTTTCCAAAAACAATGTTCTATTTTTTGAAAAAAAAATTATTTGAAAAAATCTTTTATCTACTTTTTTTAAAAACAAAAAAATAGAATGTGTTTAAAAAACAATGAAACCAAAACAACTTAGAAATATTTTGAATTGTTGTTTTCAGTTTTTATGAATGGTAGTTTTATAATTTTGTGATGTGTTCTCTCTTCTCTCTCCCACTGTCTCTGTTTTCTCTTCTCTCACTAACATATATTTACTTTTGTATTTTCAAATTTGTTTCTAAAACAAATTTCTCAAACAATTTCTTCTATTTTTTGTTTTAAAACATTTTAAAATCAAATTATTCAAACATATCTTCATTCTTTTGTTCTCAAGATCTATTTTTAAAATCAATTGGATAACATTGTTTTCAAAACATACAAACAAAAAATAGAATCAAACAAGTCTAAGTATCTAATTTATTTTAATTTAAAATTTTAATTTTTTTAAAAACTAAATTTAAATAATTATAATTTTTTACAGACTGAATTAATAATTTATTTAAAAACTAAACACTGGGATGGGCTTGTTTGCAAAAGGTAAGGCCCAAACACTTGGGCTCAAATGAAGTCCACATGTCCCTTCCACACATCGTTTACAACACGGGCCCACAGAAAGAACTACCCAACTCTGACGTGCCGTCGTCATCGTCGCCACCGTTACCACTTCCCAGAATGGAAAATCGCTCCGAGTCCAAGAAAAGTCTCGTGCACATACGATAACCCCAAAGTACAGAACAGAACGGGTCCCGCTAGAGGAGCGTGACGCTCACGTGCTTGACAATGCTCAACACTCAACAGCGGCATCTTCCTTGTCTGAATCTGCTGCCTGTCAAGCGTTGCACCGTAGCGTAATAAGGCTGCGTGTGTCAGAAACTTCTGACACCGCCTTAACCCCTCTCTCTCTCTCTCTCACTATATGGGTTGATGCGTAATTGGCAAGAGAAGTGCAGAGAAAGAGAGTGGGAAGAAGCTCGACAAGCGTTTCTGCAATCTGGGTTTTCTTACTTTTTCTTTTGGTTTTCGAGTTCGCTTTATAGTTGTGGTTTTGGGTTTTGCTTTGGTTCATGTAAAGAGACCCACTGGAAGCTCATGTGACAATGGAAGTTAAGCCTCTTCGAGTTGTTCCCTCTTCAGACGACACCGCCGGTTTCTCTTCCACTCCCTTCCACTTTGCACACTAGCTGTTTGTTAATTTGTACCTTATGGTTTACTCATAAATATGTGTATATATCCTTACGCTCTTGTGTTATTTCTGTTCTGAAGAGGGAGGATGTGGATCCCAGAAGAAAATTGACAGTGACAGGAAGTTGGTGGAGGGTATTGAAGAGGATTCGAGTGTTAAACTTGGTTTAGGATCTGGTGCTTACTCTGCATCAGCAATAAACCCTGTCATCCCAAAGAAGCCTTTGTTGACAGAGCCACAGAGGCGTGAGCTCCTACACCAAGCTTTCATCTTCAAGCACTTTTTATATAACCTTCGTGTTCCTCACCACCTTGTGCTTCCCATTTTGAAAAGTGTGGCTCCCACTTCTGAGTCTGGCTCTGGCAGTATCTGCGACCAATTTCCAACCAGTATGTCAACTTCTTTGTTTTGTAATGCTTTGATTTGATCGCGCTTTTCTTATTGAATATATGAATTAGTATGAACTGAGTGTTTGGTTAAAACGATCAAGCTAATCAGATGATCGTGAATAAAGTAAAACGATTTTCTTAGTTTGCTTATTCATGAACAAGAAACTTGATCTCGTGTTGATTTGAATTAAAAAAATCGATTAGATTTCTGTTTAGTTCTGTCTTGGAGCGAATACCCAGTTTAATTGGACTTGAATATTTGCAAAATTTCGTTTTGATTTGTTACAAGAATTGGCAAAATGCTAAGAGGATTTGACAGGAATTTTTGTGTGGATTCAATTATTATAAACGTCTATTTTGACCTGTTATGAAGTGGCAAAGGTTTTAATATTTGGGTATATGTCTGCTAGTTTATGGAAGTTTATGAACATAGTTAAGGATGACGATGAATGTTCTTTCGTCTTGTTGCTCTTATTCAGTTCAAGGCTTCAGTCACAAGGATTTTGGTTATGCGCATGTATATGTTCGTGAACCTCATAGGTGTAGAAGAACTGATGGAAAGAAATGGAGGTGCAAAGAGAAGGTAGTGCCCAATCAGAAGTACTGCCAGCGACACATGCACAGAGGGCGGAACCGTTCAAGAAAGCCTGTGGAAACATATGAAGTTAACTCTTCTTCACAGAAGCTATTTGGCAAGCTAAGCTCAAACATTGAATCTGCACTTCCAGATTCAAATCCTTTAGGCATTCAACTCATTAAGACATCTATCTGTACTCCTAGCAGCCACCGTAATTTTGACACCTTGGCTACTGATAGATGCAAGAGTAGCTTAGGTTCACCAGCTGGCTTTTCTCCAGCCACCACTATTAGCAACATTACATCTGTTGCTTCCATCGACAAAAGTAACCTTAATTTCTTCAGGAAAGATGACTATGCCAAGAGCTGTGTGAGGCACAACGACAGAGTTGGAAGCTGTGGAATCAGAAACATCATCAATCACAGTAATATCTCTACCGGTATAGGTGTCTCCCCTAAGAGTGTTCGTCAAGGTTATACTGGTAAGCTCATAGTTTCGTTGCGGTGAAGGATTTTCTATGTTTTTATTTGAATGACTATATTTCTCATAGCACATTTTCGGTGAAGCCGGTGTCTTGTTATGGGTTAATTAAGGCATGAGATGTTTCTGTGCCTTTAGCTTTTTGGTCATGTAACATTGGAGTATTAGGTGTCTTGATTTGATGGTAAGATTGAAATCCAAAAAAGATGATCCCATTAGTTTGAATAGTGTGTTTGGAGAATTGAAAGGAGCACCATTTTTAGACTATAGAGTCGTGAATACTACATTTTCTGTAATGTCATCCTATTATTTGATTTTGTCAAAGAAATGAGATATGTTGGCAACAAGGAAAAGAACTGGGAAAAAGAAGAAGAAGAAGAATAGAAAGATGTTGGGGAAGTAGATTCAATTCTTAAGGGTTTCCGTCATTTTATATTCATCTCAGTCAAAACCTAATATGTCCGGTAACCTAAATTTTAATACGGTTAAGAATCGGTATGGTCCTTGTATCCATTTCATAAAATAATAACTCAGCATATCTTTTTCGTGCGTGCAACTACATCTTATTTTCATTAAAAAGGCTAACAGGAGCTTTTGTGCTTGTTTGCTTGTTTACCTTTACCTCAGTTTCAGCTTCCTATCAGTCACTGCGCTTCGATCCAAACAAAGGAGAAGTGGAACCAGGTAGGTGCCGAAGAACTGACGGTAAGAAGTGGCGGTGTCGGAGGGCTGTTCTTCCCGATCAAAAGTACTGTGCAACGCATATGCATCGAGGTGCTAAAAGGCGTTTCACTGACCATGAACCCTTGCCCTTGCCTTCCCCTGCAGCCATACCCAACATTCAGAAAGCATACTGTACAATCCCAAACACAAATCTTTCTATGTCAATCCCAGCAAGTGCACCATTTGTACAAAGTGCAGAGAAAAGTCGTAGCAGCAGCGTTACCGACACCACCATCAGTGACACCATGAACGACTATAGCTATGCTTCTTTCTCCGAAGCTGCTTCAAAGCTTCAACCTGTCTAGTGTTTTATGTGAACGGGCTAGCCTTTTAGTCTTCTGAGACCAGGTTTGAGGAAACATGAATGCAGACACCACAAGAAGGAAAATTTTGTAGGCGTTTTCTTATCTTATTTTCGCATTAGATCTGATATTGTAACTATTTGAAAAACACGTGCTGTTAATAATAGTAATTATGATTTGGGAAATTAGGAATTTATATATGTTCATATGAACACTAGAGTAAAATCAATAACATGATAAATTGCGTCAAACTGTTTTTTTACAAAATCATGATCGAGGTACAAGGTAATTCGCTAGAATTTAATCGGGAATCCTTTATGTTGACATAATTTAGACGTATGTTTGGTATAGTGCTGCGGCACCCCGGCCTACATTTGCAGAGTTCCAAACGTGGTTTGCCTAAAAAAATTAATGTTTGGTAATTTGTTTGCATTGTCACCATCACCTGCGTTGGGAGCTCAGCCACGTTTAAGTCAACGCTCCATCATATTTTTGCGGATCACTAAATGTGGTTTGGTGGTGTCTTTCCAAAAAAAAAATACCCCTTAGTAGTAGAGGTTGTCTTCTCCAGTTGACGTCCATTTTTTGTTGCTCTTTCCTGCACTATCAGCTGCTCTTTCCCTTACTTTTCCCTTTGATTTTTGTCCATTTTTTGTTCATTTTCTAAGTTTTTTTGTATGTTTTCTTTCCCAATTGAGCTTCCTTGTTTCGTCTCTGTTCATCTATATTTTGGCGTGAATCCATAGTCACTATGGTCATTGCATTTTCTCCCGTTTTTACTTGTTTTTTGATTGCCTAGGCTGCCAAAGAGGTGTTGCCAGAGCTCAAACCTACATTTTTCCCACACCTACCCTTCTCCCCCTCTCTCTTGCTCTCTATTTTCTGATGCAAAAAAAAGAGCACTACCCCATAGCAGAAAGAGGATAGCAGATCAGTCGAAAGCCCTTGCACTTTATCTATCACTGTTCATTCTTCGTCGTGATCACCATGAGCCACTGATAGAGAGCTCAACGAGCACATGAGAGTGCAACAAGACTGGTCTAACCGAGGAGGAGAGCGAGCTCAACGGGTGTGTGTGCATTGATAGAAGAAGCTTGTTGGCTAATCTTAAAAGAAAGTGGGACACAACTATTTTTTATGTTGCCACCATGACTGACCTTTGGCTAGAATAATGGAAAGAACACTTAATTTTTTTTTTCTTTTCATCCAAGTCCATATAAATTTTGTAAAATTTCCTCTTTGCCCAAAATAAAAATGGGAAGACCATGTTGGACAAATAATTAAAATTTCAATTAGTAATTGAAAAATTAAAACTAATTTATTAATTAAAAATTAGTCAATAATTCATTTTGTAATTAGCAATTTAATAGTACTTTAATTATAATTATACTTAGTTCTAATTGTTTAAATTTTAAAAAAATTCTAATGAGTAATTAGTGAATAATTAGTAATATTGGACAAATAAACCAAACAAAATTTTAGTTTGAAATATTAATATAATTCATTAAGTTAAATTTAAATAAATGACAATAAATAATAATGGTTCATCAAAAAATGAAATATAAAATATATGTTATTTTTGGTAATTAACATCCAAAACTACGTTTGTACACCAATATCCAAATATCATGATTTGTCCCAAACCATGTTTATTCAACTATTTTCTAAAAATAAATCACATTCACCCTAACCTAAGTTTAATCTAAGTTTACCACATTTGTCCACCGATTTTTGAAACACACCCTTATTAGTGCCAACGAAGTTGACTATTGCTACGGCTGATTTTGGGTCTGTTTGGAAGCACGTCATGTTGGGAGCAACCACAGCTTAGGGAGCATGAAACCACGTTTGCACTTTTTTGGGATGTTTGGCAATAACTCAATAAAATGAGGTTCAGCAGTAAACATGGCTCGGGCAACAACAACCCTCGGTTGGCTCAAAGTGAGGCATAGTAGCTTCTGGGATGAAACTAACGTCGTTACAGAAGGTAATTACTCGAAATCCTCATTTTACCCCCTACACCAACCACCCTTGTTCTTTTTCGAAAAAACAAAGCAATCTTGAAGTTGAAGGTAAGTTGTTTTCTTTCATGTCTTTCATTTTTTTTTTTGGTGAAATGAATTCCAAACACAATAACTCAAAACTAAGGACTTAAAAGAGGATCAAAGCAGAACCAAAAACTAGAAAAATGAAAGAAACAGAGGCATATAGTGTGAAGTGAATACGTGAAACTCAAAAAATTTCAAAACTTATGAAGTTCTGGACTTATTTAGAAAGAAAAACAGAGAGTTGGACGTGTAACATGAAAAATAGGGACCAAATTGAAGCAACTAAAATTTTACAAGGCTCAATTTAATTTCAAAATAAAATATATGCTGGATCAAGGAACTTAAATGAAGACATATATGATCTCATATCAAGAAAATAAATAAAAGGAACAATTTCACCTAAGGACTTATAAGAACAAACAAAAAAGTGTGAATATATATAAATATGAATTTGCATGTATACTCTTTTCTTTCTTTTATATATATATTTTTACGTATTTAACATAAATAGCTATATGTGTGTAATTGTATGTGTATATATATTTAATTAGAGATCTTTAATTTATTGTGAGTAATTAATAATTAATTAAATTTTTAATTAGTAATTCAAAATAAAAAATTAATTTATTAATTAAAAATGAGTCATTAGTAATTAATTTGTAATGTTAGACAAATAAACCAAAAAAATTAAGTTTCTTTTAAATAAATGATAATAAATAGTAATAGTGCATCAAAAAATTAAATAAAAAATACATATACTTTCTGGTAATTATACATCTTGAAATCACGTTTGCAAACCAACATCCAAACATCATATTCTGCTCAAAATCAAGTTTCACTGCCTCAAATCATGTTTGTCTAATTTTCTTCCAAACATAAAACTCGTTTACTTAAACCTATATTTACTTTAATCACGTTCATTTAAATCTAGTTTGCCAAATTATATTTCCGCCGTCGATTTCCCAAACACACACATACATATTCAAACTTTGGTAAAACATACTCAAATTTTTTCTTTTGGTAATTTCATAAACAACATTTCTGTTTAAAACAGGAGCATACTTGGTAAAATATATATATATATATATATATATATATATATATATATATATATATATATATATATATATATATTATTTTATAATATAGAGAATAGGAAAAATATGTTTGCCTTATAAATACCGTGTCATCTGTGAGTTAAATAATTAGTTGTGTTCTTGGTTTTCTTGTTTTTTTGTTTTAGTTTCTTGTTTCTGTTAAACGGTTGTTTCTGTTTTTATTTGTTGTCTGGTTGTTGTTGTGGTGTATCCCTATAAGTGGGTTCTGGAGCTTCTCTGTGCAATAATACAGGATTATCTTTTTCTCTTCCTCCTACTTGTCATTCCCTCTCGTATACTTTCTCTTGGTATCAGAGCTGTAGTTCAAGATCCAGGTTCTTGATTATGGAATCTCAAGCCAACTCTTCGTAGACCACAGGCTCAAGTAACGCTGCAACAGAAGCTACCTCGCAAGCCTCATACCATATCAAGTTAACTGCCCCAACTTCGATGCTCAGCCAAGCTTGCTCCGTCAAGCTCGACCGAATGAACTACCTCATATGGAGTTCATTGGTTCTTCCCATGATCCGCGGCAACCAGCTTGACGGATTCATCCTTGGGACAAATTCTTGTCCTGACGTTTTCATTTTCGAAGGAGAAGAACGAAAGATTAACCCAAAGTTTCAAGAATGGGTTACTCTTGATCAACTATTACTAGGCTGGCTGTACAATAGCATGACCCCCGAAGTCTTCTCCCAAGTCCTTGGATGTAAAACATCATAAGAACTATGGGATGCTGTGAAGCAGTACTCTGGATCGCAGACTCGCGCACGTGCCACTCTATATAAGAGTGAGCTTCAACGATTAAGAAAAGGAGGGATGAAGATGGATGAATATCTTCGAAAAATAAAAGAACTTGCCGACAACCTCATGATGGCTGGATGCCCAATGTCAAATGATGATTTAATCATCCAAACTCTCGCAGGTCTCGACTCGGAGTATAGACCGATCGTAGTACAGCTGGCTGAAAAGGTGGGAGTCACATGGCTAGAACTGTAAACGTCACTCATCACTTACGAAACACGTCTGGAACAATGGTCCATGGTGGGCCAGTATGCACCGAGTGCCAACCTGGTGTCAAACAAGAAAACATCCACCAATTCAAATCAGAATTGGAGAGGACAGATGTCACGGGGCAGAGGAAGGACTAGTCGTGGTGGCAGAAGTGGAAGACAAAATGGAAATAAACCCACATGCCAGTTGTGTGGGAAGGTAGGACACACTGTTGTTACTTGTTTTTATAGATTTGACCATAGTTTTTCTGGTGTCTCTCAAGGAAACACAGAAACCAGTAAGGATTCAAACTCTTCACATTCTGCATATCTCATCACCCAAGAAAACCTTGATGAGCAAGACTGGTATATAGACAGTGGGGCTTCAAGCCATGTTACAAATGATTCATCTGTTGTAGAACAAGGTATGTTCCCTTCCTCAGAAAAACATCTTATTGTTGGAAATGGAGAAAAGATTAAGATTAAGAAGATTGGGAAATCTGCAATTCAGAATACACCTCTTGAATTAAATAAACTCATGCTAGTTCCCAAGATTAGCAAGAACCTAATTAGTGTATCTCAGTTAGCCTCTGACAATAATGTCTCTGTTATTTTTGACTCTAATGGCTGTGTGGTGAAGGACAAAGTAACGGGAAAGCCTCTGATTCAAGCAATACAAAGTGATGGGCTTTACAAGGTGAAAGGGGCTCAAAAGGAGGCAAGATGTTTTCTAACTGGAAAAGATGAGAAGTGCTCAGAAAATGAGTTGTGGCATAGAAGGCTTGGCCATCCCTCTTTGAAAATCTTGAATGATGTACTCAAAGAATGTAACTTGGAAAATTTAGTAAATAAAGAATATTTTTTCTGTGATGCATGCCAATTTGGAAAATCACATGCTCTTCCTTTTAAAAAATCTGAGACAAGAGCTGAAAAACCACTTGATCTTATTTACACTGATCTTTGGGGTCCTGCCCCCAGTCAATCCAATTCAGGCTATAAATACTATATCTCCTTTTTAGATGATAACAACAGGTTCTTGTGGGTTTTTCCACTTAAAACTAAAGGGGAGGCTATTCAAGCCTTTATACATTTCAAAAAAGAAGTTGAAAACCAACTTGAAAGGAAGATTAAAGTTGTTCAATGTGATGGTGGTTCTGAGTTCAAAACCTTTTCAGATATTGCTCATAACAGTGGAATCACCATGAGGCATTCTTGTCCCTACACGTCTGTGCAAAATGGTAGAGTGGAAAGAAAACATAGGCAAGTTGTGGAAATGGGTCTGAGCATGATTTCCCAATCAGGTACACCTATGAGCTACTGGTCTGATGCTTTTCAAACTGTAGCAAGACTTATTAATATGCTGCCTACCACTGCCCTCAAAGGAGAAATCCCTTATTCTGTGTTATTTAAAAGAAAACCTGATTTTAAACAATTAAAGGTTTTTGGCTGTGCCTGCTTCCCTTATTTAAGGCCTTATAATCAGCACAAGTTGAGTTTCAGGTCTGTTAAATGTGTTTATTTGGGTCCCAGCATGAAGCATAAAGGTTTCAAGTGTCTGTCCTCAAATGGTAGACTATACATCTCCAGACATGTCATGTTCAATGAACTTGAGTTTCCATTTAAAAATGGATTCCTGAATACTAGAAGACCTGAGGAAACAAATGAGATTATTCATATGGTGCCTATTCCCTCTTATTGTGGAAATTATAAAACTAACAGTGGTGATTTCTCTAGTGTTATGCAGAGGATTGATAGTGTTGAGGCAGGGAACAACACTAACGAGGTTGAAGAGGCTGAAGCTACGCCAGATGCTGTAGAAAATACTGATATTTCAGAATCTCTACAAATGGATGACCAAGAGGCACGACTGAACAATAGATCTGGAGATCAGACCAACAGCACCACAGTATCCAGACATCCCATGGTCACAAGATTGAGAAGTGGAGCCATTCAACCTACCTCATATGCTGGCATAGCAAAATTAGATAACAACACTACAGATCCTTGCAACCCTATTGAAGCATACAAAGTTCCTCACTGGAAAAAGGCCATGGAGATAGAATTTGAATCTCTAAAGAAGAATGATACATGGGAGCTGGTTCCCTATACTGGACAAAAGGTTGTTGACAGTAAATGGATTTACAAAACAAAAATTGCTGCTGATGGGAGTATACTGAAACATAAGGCCAGACTTGTGGCAAAAGGATTCCAACAGGATCCTAGCTTGAATGTGGGAGAGACCTTCAGTCCAGTCGCAAAGCTCTCAACCGTAAGAGTAATACTAGCAATTGCTGTCTCGTTAAATTGGAATATAAGGCAAGTGGATGTTGATAATGCTTTCCTAAACGGAAACCTCAAAGAATCTGTCTTTATGAAGCAACCTCAGTGTTTTGGGGATCCCAAGTATCCTCAGCATATCTGCAGATTGAAGAAAGCCTTATATGGGCTAAAACAAGCCCCAAGGGCTTGGTATGACAAGTTGAAAGATACTCTAATATTGTGGGGTTTCAAACACACAAGATGTGATCACTCATTGTTTGTGTTACACACCGAAGATCACATTATAATCATTCTTGTTTATGTTGATGACATGCTAGTTACTGGAGATAGTAATGATCTTATTGATGTCTTCATTAAACGTCTTAATAATGTTTTTTCTCTCAAAGATTTAGGTGAAGTACATTTCTTTTTGGGAATTGAGGTTTTGAGGAATGACAGGGGTATCTTTCTCAGTCAAAGGAGATATATCAGTGAGTTGGTAGAAAAGTTTAATATGAAGAAGTGCACTCCCTGTCCTACTCCTCTCACTCTCGGGAAGCACTACACCAAGGTTAAAGAAGAGCCTTTGGAGAACCCTTCTCTTTACCGAAGCTTGGTTGGAGGTTTGCAATATCTTACCTGCACAAGGCCAGATATTTCTTTCACTACAAATCAGTTGAGTCAGCATTTGAGTACCCCCTCAACTGTTGATTTGATGAAAGCAAAACGTGCTGTAAGGTATCTCAAGGGTACAACCGACTTGTGTCTTCACATCAAGCCCTCTGTTGACTTGTCTCTCACTGGGTTTTCAGATGCTGACTAGGCAAATGATATCATGGATAGAAGGTCGGTTGGAGGTCATTGTGTGTTCTTGGGTGAGTCTTTGGTTTCTTGGTCTAGCAAGAAACAAAGTGTTGTCTCAAGATCAAGTGCTGAAGCTGAGTACAGAGCTGTAGCCTCATTAACTAGTGAAGTAGTGTGGTTGAACTCTTTGATGAGTGAACTAAAGTGTCCCATCTCTGGGGTTCCTATGATGTGGTGTGATAATTTAAGTGCTAAAGCTATTGCCACTAATCCTGTATTGCATGCTAGGACAAAGCATGTTGAGATTGATTTACATTTTGTTAGAGATAAAGTACTAGCTAAGGAAGTTTCTATTGGTTATGTGCCTAGCTCTGAACAACCAGCTGATGTGTTTACCAAGCCCATTGCTGGATCAAGATTTGGAGTTCTCTGCAGCAAACTCGGTCTTGTTGTTTCTCCTCCTCGTTTGAGGGGGGCAGTTAAATAATTAGTTGTGTTCTTGGTTTTCTTGTTTTCTTGTTTTAGTTTCTTGTTTCTGTTAAACGGTTGTTTCTGTTTTTATTTGTTGTCTGGTTGTTGTTGTGGTGTATCCCTATAAGTGGGTTCTGGAGCTTCTCTGTGCAATAATACAGGATTATCTTTTTCTCTTCCTCCTACTTGTCATTCCCTCTCGTATACTTTCTCTCTGTGTTTAAAATAAACTGTGATATAAATAAGTAAAAATACATGTTTTATTTGTCTATACTATTGTTTACTTCTTGTCAATATTGATGTTTTATATCCATGCCGGCTCATCTAATTTATTTCCCTTTTTTGGTGAATAGATGAGCCAAAGGAAAATCTAATTCCTTGTTATATAGTAAAAGTGTTGGGTGACTCAGAGTCGTTCGGTCAGTTTAAATAAGTGAGACTCATGAGGACCTACACCAAACAAGTAGTTTTGAACCGCACAACACCTTGCGGTACAACTGAAAATCCGGTCGCAAGCAGAGCCTCATTGCAACAGAATGCATCTTGGCCTATAGCTAGCAACTTCAATGGAGTCTTGCGACAAAGGAATTTGATTATTTATATTGAGATTGTCCATAATTTCTCGTGCTAGGCGGCGGGGTGTGTGTTGCATTATAGGTTATAGGATAAATTAATGATTTAGTATACGATAAGGTTGTTTTTACTTTTAAATTTGATCGTTTAAAGATAAAGTCCCTCGATTTAATTTTTAAAATATTACTCTTCTTCCTATTCTGTTTTTCATAGTTAAAACTTTTTAATTTCATTCTCCTAATATGTTCTCCCAATCAAATTAGTTTATCTCGAGAGTTTGCAAATGCTTTTTGAAAGGATGATTTTCATTGAGAGAAGACATTTGGAGGATAAAATAAAAAAAAAAGTTTTATCTTTAAATGATTTAATTAAGAGAAAACAGTAAGTATTTAAGGATTAAATTTAACAATATTTATCTAAAAAATATAAATTAAGTAAAGAGGAATCACGAAGGACTAAATCCTTCTTTTACTCTAAATCGTAATTATCTGATAGTCAAAACCAATGAGTCGAGTTGAAAGTTTTTCTTGTGAGAGAAAATTTATGTCCATATTTTATATTTTTTTGCTGTCATATTCTTTTAATCATAATACAATAAGTATATAGTATTAAAAATTATAGTTAATTTTTAAAACTCATTATTATATAATTGGTATGGTTAAATAATTTTTTGTACATGTTTTTGTTTTTAGTAAAGAGCCTAATAATAATTAAAAAACTGTATTTAAAATTTTTTATTATTATTCTTTTTCGGCCAGAGGCCCAGACAACATATTGGAAAAAAAAAATAGAACAAAAATTATTGCCCAAACTTGAACTGGAGACCTTTAGTGTGTTAAATTGACATGATAGCCGACTATTCCAAAACACCCTTATTGTTCAATTCTTTCTTCACTTCGAAATAATAATATTAGTTTAGTGAAATTATTTTAGAGTAAATTATTGATTTAGTCTTAAAATAATATAGTTTTCTTAATATGATCCTTAAAAGATTAATTATCTCAATTTAATTCTTGAAAAGATTATATTTCTCTCAATTTAATTATTTTTATTGCTAAATCACAAAACTGGAGAGAAACTAGAGAGAGCTAGCAAAAGGGAAGGAAACCACAAAAGAGGAGAACAAATTTTAAAGTTCGAACTTCTGAGAGGTAGCTAGTCTTTTCTTCATAAAAACATCTTCATATTTTCTTTATTTGTGTTATATGATATTTGAGATGCATGTTCGTGGTATGTTTGGGTGTTAAAGAACCTAAATATGGTGAAAAATAGTAGATACCCAGCATTGGAGACCTTGAGAATAGTGGTACGTAATGCTTGGTTGTGCTTCCACTATTAAGTAAAGAAAGGGTAAGAGAATAGATATAGGGACTGCAATACATAATGCCCATAGAGCTGGGGATTGCAATACGTAATGCCTCATAAAAGAGAAAAGCCTTGCATACATGAACTGTCGTGTGATTATTAATGTAAATATGTTTTTATGCTGAAATAGTAATTTTATTAAGATATATGATGCGAGCTACTGGGATAATGTTATCTCATCTTTTTTTCCTACGAAAATAATCATTATCAGGTAATCAAAAAGTAGATGGAGATAATGGTAGATATTGAAGCTATTAAATCCCTATGAATATTTGAAGGATGACTTTGGAACTAGTGTAGCATATGCACTTGTTTTGGATGCTGCAAAGGTATGTGATGATGTAAAGATTTAGCTAAAGAATTGTCTTGGGGAATTTAAATAGTGTATAAGAATGTTTTTACTAGAAGTCATATTGTATAATTCATGTATGGCTATAATGACTATCTTTTATGTCGTAGCCCAAAATTTAGGCACGTGACTAGCATAGTAATTAGGGATATACAATTCCTAGATCGCAAGCCTACTAGAGACTATTACTATACCTCAAACAAAATATTGAATAAGAATGTTCACAAATGAAATAAAACTGGACTTAAATGTCCTATGTAACTACATAGCATATAGAAACTAACTAGAAGAGGGAGAAGATGACTAATCCAAAGGTTCTACCTAAAACTTGAGACGCACACTAAACATACTCCTTGGGTAGGTCGATGCCAAAACTGGCGTGGAAAACATAAAAGAAGGAAACATGAGTAAATACGATACTCAGTAAGAATCAACTTTGCTTACCCGCAATCTGCTTGTAAATAGTTTTCTTTTATGTTATCACGAGAAGATGCTGCGTATGGGTTACTTAGATTTCCTGATCTTATCATATCGACGATGTCTTAGGAGATAAAACTTCTGACTTCATCATTGCCTATTCGAAGGCCCTTTTGACTGTAGTCAATACCATTTCTCAACGAGAACTTCTATACTTAAAATAAGTAGACGCCCTAAATCATGCATATCACCATACGAGGTTAACATTAAATTCATATAAATATGTACTTACTTTCCTATAATATCATCTATACATCACATAACATACGATCATGGCAGCTCTTGCCTTGCAATCCACCCATAGATCTGTACATACATACAATATTTATTTATTCTGCTTAACATTTACTTATTACTAATTACACTCTATATAATAGCTAAGATTACAATTCACAATATTACACCTTCAAACATGCCATTGGGATCCATAGGCCTCATGGACCACGTGTCATCAGGCCTTATGAGTGGAAACGATATTCTATCAACTCTCATAGGCTTTATGGACTACGTGCCATTGACCCTACTAGATTTTCGAAGCAAACACATCATGGGAATTCATAGACCTTATGTGGACCAAATGCCACCGTGCCTCATGAGCAGGAGTAAAACTCTACTAATCCCTATAGGCTTGCCATCGAGCCTACTGAATTTCTCAATAACCACATCACGGGGATCTATAGGTCTCATAAACCACGTGCCAACAGGCCTCATGAGTAGGAACGATGTTCTACCTACCTTCAAAGGCTTCATGGATCACGTGCAACTGAGCCTATTGGATTTCCCAAGCAATTACATACAATGGAAGTGCATCACCATGACTCACAGGACTCACAATATGTACCAAGGTAAGCAACCATAATCATATAGTACCAACAACTACAAACATCGATAACAAACTTCCATATGTCATCCATTAAGCTTTCATTAATCAGGCATCCCAATTTATACATAACAAAAGTTCACCATTTAGTGTGATACTCATATGCATCTGTGACATTCAACATTAAATTATAACAAAGTCTCAACTTAGCCAAACCATGGCTCACACAACATGTCCTATTAGCATTCATATATATAAACATATGGTGTGTTATAATAACAACTCTATATAACCTGAAGTGAGTTAGCTACTTATCTCAATACTAAGCTATAATTACCGTTCCCTTATGATAAGTTTGGAGAGAGGGTGCTCCAAGGAGATTTAGAGACAATTCTCAAGAAATATAAAAGGAGAAGTTTTCTAACATCTCAACTTTAGGTCCTTAATTTCATTAGATAAGAATCATCTAACAAAAATACACGAAAACTATCTCTTGGGTCATGATTGTGCTCATAAAAGTATAAAATACTTAATTTAGAGATAAATCCCTCTTAATAACATTTAAGTTTCTCAAAAGGTTATACATGTTCTATTTAAGATAGAGAACCAGACTCCCAGCTTCCAGAATTTTCTGGGCAATAACCATAACTCTAAAATTTATGAATTTAGGTACGAAACATCCATAACATATCTAGAACCTTAGATAAAAATTTTGAAAAGAAATAATAACATTTGCCCCTTCCAAAACCTTACGTTTGCAACTACTGTCCAAACTGCTTCTGCAGCATCAATGTCTCGGTTTTGCAAGTATTTGACCCACTAATTCAACTCCAAATCTTTCACGACCCAAATTTCGGGCACGTGACCGGCACGGTGACACGAATTCTATGTCACCGTAAGCCTAATTAACAACTCTATTTTTACCCATTTTAAGTTATTCATATGAAATATTTAGCGTACATAGAGAAAAATCAGAGTTTGAAAAATAAATAAATAAATAAATAAATAAATATATATATATATATATATAATATAGATTAATATTTAGGAAATAGCATTTAAATATGAATAAAAATTAATTAAGGTTAATATTAATTTAATTTAATTTAATTTATGAATGAATATGTCACATCCCAAAAATTGAGCATGTGAAAAGATACTACTTATTTGATAAAATTCTCAAACATACGTTATTTACATATATTTTGTAAGGTTTTACATTCAACCTTAATCATTCATTCCACACTACAGAGTTATATTCATCTGATAAGCAAATATAGACATACATAGTCTGATATTTCTATCTCATCGCAAGCCTAGGAGACCTATAGAAAGTACAGAGCGTTTCTAGTATCCACATTAATAAGTACTGGTATCCCACCAGACAGAAATAGACTGTAATCCCAAGGGGCTTCTAATCTTCCAACGGATACTCTTTTTCTTTGTTTTCTGTATCTGAAAATTAATCATAGGGAGTGTGAGTTTATTTAAAAACTCAGTAAGTAAATAAATGTACTATATAGAATATCAAAAGTACAAATACCACATTTACTCATATAATTAATTGTCTTATACATCGAGTAGTATGGGACTCTAACCCTTTCAAACTCATGAATAAGATTTCTTAGATATACAACGAGTAGTATGGGACTCTAACCCTTTCAAACTCGTGAATAAGATCTCATCGGTATACACCGAGTAGTATGGGACTCTAACCCTTTCAACTCGTGTATAGGTTTCATAGATATGCACTGAGTAGTATGGGACTTTAACCCTTTCAAACTCGTGTATAAGCTTTCTTAGATATACACCGAGTAGTATGAGACTTTAACCCTTTCAAACTCGTGTATTAGATCCCGTAGATCTTTACTCATTGACAAGATAGTGAGAATTTATCACATAGCACAATTGTCATGAAATAAAATAATTTCTACATACTCTTATTTCTACCGATCATCATATACTCCCATATGAAAATTGATTGCTTATTATCCAAATAATATTTTAAATGAGACTTATATTGTACTTTGAATAGTAATATCAAATTAGCTGAGCAAGGTTATTCACTCACCTTGATGTTTGTCCAAGTTTACCTTGTTCCACACTAGAATTTATGTAGGAAAATTTCCTAATAAAATATATTACAAGGAAACATAAGAAAGGAAACAAAATCACGAAAATACGCAAAATTTTCTGACTGCTATAGTAACGGGTTGCTACAGTACGGTTTGCTACAGTAACGGTTTGCTACAGTGTCGGTTCGCTACAGTGCGGTTCGCTACAGTAACGTTGACTGCCGACACTACAGTACTGCTACAGTAACCCAAAGAAAATTTTCCAGATTTTTTTCCGAAATTTCTGGTCGCTACAGTAACTCGGTTTTTGCAGAAATTTCTAACAATTTCATCCTTTCCTTTCTTGTTTCAAAATCAGAATTTCAACTCTTTTTACCGATTATAACTCAAATATAACTTCTAAAACAACTGAGATTCATGAATTATCATCAAAATCTTCAAGAACAAAACCTCTTCTGATCTTCTACATAAACTGAAATTTAAGGAAAATAATCGGATTAAAGCTTACCTTTGATCCTTACAAAGCTTTTGAACCGAACAAATAATCGAAACTCTTAAGATCAAGGAAAGGATTTGAGAAGAGAATGAAGAAAGGAGAGAAAACTTCCACTGTTCAGTTTTCAGCTTTTCCTTCTGCGTGAGAAATGAGGGGGTACTATTGAAACTTTATATTAAATATTTCTAATAGGTTATTCAATAACCCATGGGTATCCATAACCCAACATCCAAACCCATCCAGTCAATTTACAATAAATGGACTAATGGACCATTCTGAAACCATTTTTCCATGAATTTCACCATTCTTAGAATATATCCCACATTGTGCAAATACTTAGTCCAGTCATTTAACTCAATTTTCATAAATAATATTCAAAGAGAACAATTAAATATGAAAATTAAATATGACCAAATAAATAACTAAAGTAACGTTGTAGAATTCTAAAATACTTTTAAGCGAATTATATTCTGAAATTAACGGGTATTATAGAATACTACTTAAAATAAATATATAAAAAAAATATCAATTCATACAATTTTAATGTTTTAAAAAATAAATTATGATATTTCATTCATTCTCAAAGTCATGTTAACATAAATATACCCCGTAATTTTTAAATCTCGATTTCTACCATAATTCGTATCATAAATTCTCAAAATAAATCTTCAAATTTGAATCAAATTAAATACAATAAATAAAGTAGTTTATCTACCCGAGAACCCCCTATGTCCTAGTTGACTACAGAGCTTCCTAAACTTAACAAAAATAAAATACTAACAATATGGGACCCATCCAACAATGGGACAGTCCAATGGCAAGTACTCCTCTAGCGGGAGATTCTCCTTCACTATCTCATCTGAAAAGGAAAAATCAACGAGTGTGAGATAATAATCTCCGTGAGCGAGCCAATCCTAGCCCTAATAAAATCCGCTATGAAAAAGCAATAAAGTAAAAAGCATGGGTAAAAATTATAAAATCATAAGGAAAAATATACATCAAAGAATTGCAAATCAATCAGACAATTCAGACCAATAGAACTAGTACTCGTCAATGGCAAAATATCCGGGAGCGCCCGTAGGCTCGCTCAACCAATCTCATCATATCCGGGAGCGCCCGTAGGCTCGCTCAACCAATCTCATCATATCTGGGAGGCCCCGTAGGCTCGCTCAACCAATTTCCTCATATCTGGGAGGGCCCGTAGGCTCGTTCAACCAATTTCCTTAATTTTATTAACCCGCCATGACGCACAACCTCATCAGCAACGGTCAGGGCGCCTCACGAATTAAATCCGGGATCACTTCCCTACCGAAGGAATCGTTGTCTCTACTCTCAGAGGTCAAGTCATCCTATTACCCGGATTTCTCGCTTGACATGAGAGATGGTACTATCCCGTCCAAATACAAACAATATTCATCCAATATAATAAAATACAACATCATAAATCATCAAGTATAAATCTCTAAATAATTTCAATTATCTCAAATCTCAACCATCTCATAAATCACATGTGCATCCTTCTTCCTAACCAAAAATAATAATAACAATAATAATTATCATCATCAATCATATTTCCACCATAGTTATTACCTATCTTTATACTCCATTACTTTAACACTTAAGATAATATTAAAGAATGGTTAGTTCACTCACCTGGGTTCTTTGCTAAACCATAGCATGACATTCTAAGATTCTTCGGTAATGTGCCAGATTTTCCTATCGCATGTTTGAAAGATAAACTTTGAAATTAAAACAGAAAGTTATTTTATTTCAGTTTTCTGACCTCCGTGTACTGTTTCGGCCATATCTCTCAAACGGCAGGGATTTTTCAAACGATTTTAGATTTTCTGGAAAATAGACAGAAAGAGCTTTCCGTGCATAGGTAATTTGAAAATTTTGGAGTTTTCTAGAGAGAGATATGGTTGTTTTAATTTTCAAAAAAATTGTTCCAGAATTTCTAAAAATAAATGTTCTTACCTTGTTTTAATTCTTGCTATAGATGAAACCCCTTTGAGTTCTTGTTTGGGCATGGAATGTGCAAATCCTAGGACTATGTGTAGGCTGTAAAACATGATGTGTGGTTAGGGTTGTTCTTATATTTATTTCAAAAGAAACGACATTGTTAAAATGGAAGGGAAGATTATGACTTACCTTAATTTCTTCTTACTTATTAGTTGTTAACTCCTCTTGAGCTTCCCAATATTAAAAATTGAGTGTTGATGTTTAGAAAAAAAGATTAGCCAAGAGAGTGTGCTTGTGGGGGGGGGGGGATTAGTCTGGTTGAGTATGTATTTATTCTAGGGTTTCTAACTTAATTTAAGATAGATCAATTTAATTGTTTAAATTTAAATAGATTTTGTTATTCAAATTTTAGATTATTCTAATTAAAAATAATATGTTTAATTCAGATTTCAAAAAAAAACTTTCTTTTTTTCATATTTTATATTGGGATAATTTATCCTTCAATTTAATGTCTAATTAGATTGGTTAGTTTGGATAATTATCTAATTTCCTTATTTAATCTTTTGCATTATCCTTTAACCATTGCTACTACTATTTATATTATATGTATATTATTTTGTTTAGTTAATTTTGATTTGTTTTAATTACTATTACTAATATCTATTTAATTATTTCTTATAGTCTTCCGAAATCCCCTATTGCTCATGGGATTAGTATCCTAGTTGGTTAATTTATCAACTTGTATTTTTATTAATTTTTTTTTGTTCCAATTTCAAAATTCAACCTTAAACGCCCAATCCTAGATTATGTAAATCTAAGATCTTACTTCAAATGTTGGAAGGTATATTTCAGATTTTTCTTTTTCATTTGTTTTCGTAATTCATTAAATTTTTCCTTTTAGACATTTTTTGTATAAGACTATTTCTTAATTACAACTATATATTCTAAAAATAATATCTAGAGTTTTAGAAATTAATTTCCATTTTCTATTTCACAACAAGGTTCCCTATAATTTTGTCCATCTATTCCTATACTTTGTACACATTTTTGCTACACCCACAAGATTCCAAAATCTTTCATTTTAGTCCATGCGAGTTTCACTTTAGTCCCTGTATGGCCTAACATCACACATTGCTAGCCTACAGCCTAAAATCACATATCTAAGCATTATCACATTATACAATAATATCAAACACACATATTGCACACAAAATTTACAATTTCAATACTTGTAAAATCAAATTCATTATTTAAGTAGAAAATAAAATAGCGGTATTACAAAATTCATGAAACTTGGCAAGCTTGTACTTTAATAATATGACATATTTCCATAAAAATTTCGGGGCAAAACATGACCAATTGGACATCATAATATAACTTTAATTAAAATTGGTCAGATTATTCTAATTTTTGAGGTAGGTTATGTTCCTCTAATATTTGACCAAGTAATAATTTCCCAAACACCATGAAACTATCCAAATCCTATCTACACATCCCAAGAAATACCTCAAAAATTTCAAATAAAAAAAAATACTTGATTTAGATATATTTTTACCTCAGAAAACACATCAACAATGAAGCTGTCTTAACTTGATCAATTATGTTGATTTAGGGAATTGAGGATATCAATGTAATACCTGCCATTTAATTTTTCATTTTTATTGTTGAATTTTTATTTCACAAGTTTTTATTTGCAAACTGTATGCAATTTGTGTTTCTAATGTCATAAAACGATGTAATGATACTTTAGTATGTGATTTCGAGCTGTAGGCTATCAATGTGTAGTGCTAGGCTGTACAGGGACTAAAGTGAAAATTACAAGGATTAAAAATGAATATTTCTTAAATTTTTGTTGGGGTGTGGCAAAATGTCTATAAGAGGGTAGGAATAGTAGAGAAAATTTTAAGAAACTTTGATGTGAAATAAGAATTGAAAAGTGACTCTTAAATCTTAAGATATTAATTTTTGAAATAAATGTAATTAAATTATTTGGTATAAGAAAGGAATAAAGGAAAAATAAAATAAATATAAGATTAAATAAGAGCAAAAGGATGCAGTACAGATTAATGGAAATAAATAAATATGTTTAAAATAATATAGCTAGTAGTAGCAATGGTTAATGGATAATGCAAGAGATTAAATATAAGAAATAGACAATCATCCAAATTAACTAAGTCTATTTTTCAATATTAAAGCTAAGGATAAATAATCCAAATAGGAAATCTGAAATATATCTTTTAAATTCTGAACTAAATCTGTTATCTTGCTTAGATTTGATTAGGATTGAAATATCATATATATTTGAATTAAAATGAATAAATTTATAAAGAATATGCATGCTAAAGAGATAACTAAAGAAATAGTAATTATATTAACAGATAAATAAATCTGAAAATGTGCTACCCTAATCTAGGCTAAATCTTAGATTTTATTTACACTGACCTATAACTTAATCCTTAAGTCATTTTCTTTTTTCGAAAATTAAATAAAAGGAACTTATAAGAATACAAATTCTTTTAAGTAATGAAATGGGTAAATAGAATTTTTTACTAGAGAATTTCGAAATTTATTTAATATAATGGTATTATAATATAATAGTAATGGTGTGATCTTGTTAGGATAAATATATTAAATCAATTAAATCTTTAATTAAGGCAATCTTATAAGTAAGATTTGGGAATCTTAATTAACTCTTAAATAATTAAACAAAGATCTACACTTACCCAACAACCCAATTAAATTAAAAGTTGCAAATTCAGATTTAAATAAATTATATATACACATAAACCTAATTAAACTAAATTAAAAGTAAGTAAACCAAAAAGGAAAAAACCCTAATTCCTAGTCAATTGCCGCCACCGACTCCCCTTCAATCTCTCAATATCAATTAACATTCAATCACACCTCCTAGCCACCACACTCACAAAGCTTCATCCACCAATCGCGCAGACACACATTTCATTCACACACCAAGCCACTTTCTCCAAAGTTATCCCAAACCTTCAATCTTCATCACACCCCCAAACCATCTTCGTACACACAGATAATAGCAACTCCAACGTTATCCATACACCATTCAACTCCAACGCCATTCTCCACCTACATATACACACAAATATTTTATACACGCTCACTTTTTTGTTTTTGATAATATAACCTATTTGCTTGTTGGGCCTAATATTTGATAATTTCATTGGTTCAGTTGAGTTTTTTCTCCTGGAGGCCACATGTTTATATCTTTTTCTACTTTTTAGGAAAGTTGACCTTTGTGCAAAAGTATTTTTTATGATAGTCAAATGTGCCGGAGACAAAAGGGTATATGTCAAAAGAATTAAATATGAGCATTAATGGAGAATTAAATGGTGATTCAAGATCATTTAAGTACTTATCAGTTGGAAGTCATCAGCAAGAGACAAAAGGAGTATATGTCAGGAGACTGGTGAAAGAAGTGGTGAAAAATGTGCAGAAGAGAGTTTATCTAATCTTCAATTTCTATTATGAGCTCTGCGTGAGCTTGCATTTATTATATTGAGTGATTTTTCTTGGTTTGTTGTTTAGTGTTGTTAATTTGTTTAAATAGTTGTAAAAACTGGTGGTGGCACCTATTAAGGAAAAAATGGTTGAAAATCGTTTAAGATGGTTTGGGCATGTGCAAAGAAGATCGTTGGAAGCGCCAGTTAGGAGAGTTGAGCAGATGGTTTGGAGCCCTATGAAAAAAGGTCGAGTAAGACCAAAAAAGACACTTAGAGAAATTATTGAACGGGACCTTTTAGTAAATGAGATATCTAAAGAGTTGGTCATTGATAGAGCTCAATGGCGTCGTGCGATCCATGTAGCCGACCCCACTTAGTGGGATAAGGCTTTGTTGTTGTTGTTGTTGTAGTTGTAAAAACTGGTGAACTAAGTCTTGTGAGAAAGGTTGTAATTATTTTTCTTGTGAAAAATGTTTCAAGTTTGATTTTGTCATAGTCTAGGGAGTACAAGTCTCGGAGACTTGTTCCTAAGTAGTTTTCTTGTAAATCTCAAATTGTATATGAATGTTTATAAAAATTCTCTTTGCATTGTGCCTAGAGAGAAGGATATAGGATCCAAATGATCCGAATTTAAACCTCTTTAAATATTTTGTGTCTATCTTCTTCTCTTTACTCTATGTTTTATTGACAGCACTGTTTTGTTTATTTTTTAATATATCTTCCTCAAGTAAAATTTCACATTAAAAATGAAGCAATTTAAATTACACAATTCAACCTCATTTCTTGTATATTTTATGCACTAACATAATATAAAATTACTTGGATTAATGTCAAATTTTATAGGAAAATCTTGAAATTAAAATCTATTAATGCAACACTAAACCTTATAAAAATTTGTAGCTTATACAGTATATGATTAATTTTAGTTCATCAAACGACATTCAAATTTTCTTTTCTAGAAAGATGTGATGAAATTTATTGTGAATAGCATTTTGATAAACCATAGTGATTATTTGAAATATGAAAAATAGCAAGGTTTTAAAAATTAAATTGATCATTGAACCAGGGGCGAACTTAGGACCTCTAGGCCAGGGGGTCAAAATACATAAATTTTAAAATCAATAAAAATAGGGGAAAATGAAAAAAAAATTAAAATTTAAGGCCAAAATATAAATTTTCAAAATATTATCCTTAAAACTATGATTTTAGCCAAAATTTCGGGGGTGCATGTAATGTGGGTTCACCTCTGCACTGAACTGATAGAGGCACAACTTCAAAGTTTAATTTCCAATTATAGTTGAACCAGTGTCAAACTAATAGTAAATAAGTACAAATACATTTTGGATTTTATACATCAAAAATATAATATATAAATTAATAAATATTTCTATGTTTTAGTTTAGCAAACTTGCAAAAGATCTACACAAGTAATTATGCATTTTTCTATACATTAATAATACCTAATCTAAATAATATATGAATGTGAAACAAAACTTAAAATTATTTACAAAATATTATATCAATGGTACCTATATGAAGAACGAGACATTAATACTCATAAAGTGCATTAAAAATAAAAAATTATGAAAAATTATAAAAATAAAAATAAAATTAAAATCAATTCAATCATTGAACCGTCAATTTTTTTGTTTTAAATTTTTATGATCAAATTACTAAATGTCTATTTAGTTTATAAAAATATTTTTTATTTTTATTTTCAATTTTTATTTCTTAAAATATATTTTTTAAAATATTAAAAATAATCTTTTTGATATTTTTAAACTTGAATATATTTTTAAAATATTTTCATTAAACTTGATCAAACACATTTTTAAGCTTATTTTTTATTTTTAATAAAAATAAAAACTAAAAAAAAATACGCAAATCTATAAAGTTTGATAGTTACAGGGCAAGATTCGAGAATTGGTTTTATACTAAATTTGGTTTGGCCCCGAAATCATTTGAAGAAAATTTCAAATTTGGTTAGAAAAACCAACCAGTAAAAACTGATTTCATCCACGATAATGATGTATTTTTTTTTTATGTGAATTATGCAGAATTCAAAATATAATGCACTCAGGCCACTAAACCTTTAACCATCGTCTCCCTCCACTGGCTAAAAAACATTCCATTTTCATGACATTGGCTAGGTGTGGCTTCACATTGAAGTTTGCATACCCCATTCTGATACTATTTACAAGTATTGATCTAACTTCAAAAGTATTAATCAGGTATTATGTTTTTTAAGACGACGCAGTCCAACATGGAAGCATTTCTCAAGAACATTTTAGAAAACCAAAAAGTCACTGAAGTACAAAGAAACCAGGTCATTGAACAAGCCAGGCCATTGAATATTCTAAGAAATGAGAATTTGCTCACAGCAAGAGGCCTTTGTTATTATTGTACGCAAGGGAAAGCCACAGTTTCATTCCAAAGGACATGCTTTCTGGAATGCTTCCTGCTCTTTACGACACATTTCGAATTCGTTTGTATGGTAGTACATGCATCCGACATATTCATCCATCTCTCTTGTGCACTTTTGGTGTAGATCCTTGAGCCTGCAATGCAAAACAAAACATTCAATCAGTTAGAAACAGAGCACATAATTATGTGCATCTTCGTGTGTACATATGAACTCAAGAAAAAATTATAATTTGTAACAAAATACATCTCGTAGGGATTGATACAACCATAAATATTTCCTTTCAGCTGAAAATTTTCAATCAATCTCCAAAATCTTAATAACAAAAAGTAACATCAACAGCACACAAGAGTTTGCAACGATCAATAATTGTAGAATGAAACATGATAGGTACCAGAGGATATTCTGTTAGTATTATGTCAGAAGGGCAATTTGGGGATTTTAGGGTATCAGAGTCTGTTATAAATTAGGTAGTGGGGAAGGTGTGAGGAAGATAATTTCATGGTTGTTTACGTGTAGGAGAATCATTCTCTGGAGGAGCAATTCTGCTCTGGTTGAGGAGCTCTTGTGCTCTGGTTTAGGAGACTGGTCTCTGGTGTTTTTACTTTTGGGTCTTCTTTTCTGTTGTTTGATTCCTTCAGGTCTTAGTTTTCTGTTGCTAAAGTCTATATCTCCTTTCTTCTTTATAAATAAAATTTGAGGTTCCTAACAAAATATATCATACTTTATTTAAAATATATATATATACAGTAATCTAAAGAGTTGGTCAATCTAAAGAGTTAGTCATTGATAGAGTTCAATGGCGTCGTGCGATCCATATAGCCGACCCCACTTAGTGGGATAAGGCTATGTTGTTGTTGTTGTTGTATATATACAGTACACCAAGTTTTTTAAAGTCTGAATTAACAAGCTATAAACAAGCAACATACACTTGTTTTGGGATAAAGTTCATCATCCATGGATGTCATCACAAAATGCTAACAAATATAACAGCAATTTACAGTGATGAACCCTCATGACTGCTAATTATGCAAGCAACCACTAAATATTTTCATATAATAAAATAATCCAATCTGCCAATGCCAATCTAAAATAGTAGCAAGTGAGGCCAAAAAAAAAAAATCTGTCTTTAAAAATAATTTCTGATTGCTGCTAGAATATCCCCAATTTATATTTTTATGTTCTGTTATGTAGACAAATGGATGAAAAGGAAAAGAAACAATAGGGCACATGACACTATATGGCCCAGTAGAAGGAAAACAATGTAGGTGACGACACTAAGTCAGTTCTCAAATCCAACTTACTATTAATCTTCTCAATTCTGAGAAACTTCCTAAGGGGAAGAGAAACTGCAAAAGGACGAGACAAAGGCAAGTGTTTACTCGTCCACCTATTACCTTGACATCTAAAGGCATATTTGTCAAGACACCTCAATTTTTTTTGTTTATCAGTTCAGAAGATAATTAATGTATCCATTTTTTTTAGTTTACTCAGAAGTTGTTAGCCGTTAAATTATCCATTCTCTATACAATGAAGCTGTTGACTCTGAAATGGCATTTTGGACCAAGTCCAAACTTCAAAACACTTTTAAATAGAGAAATGCACCACAGACTCTGCTAGAATTTGAAGCCAAACCTCATCACTAATTTCAAAAGGTTGAGTCTGAAAATAAATTTTGAATATCCTAAACTGCCACTACAATTTTTTTTTAAAAAATAAAACCATGGTTTCACACTTTAACTTGAAGGAGCTTGAAAGGTGATATTTGCCATTCGGTATCACAATGATTTATAAATCAATATTCAAAGCCGCCTCATTCTATGAGATTTAGTTCTCAGATGGGAAGTATAACGTCTGGAGTGCAATATATTTAGATCTGATTCAATCTGAAGCATGTCAAATTTAAATCAGTTTAAGATTAGTCATACTCATTACTAATTAGTGAACCCTGGCTCCGTGAGAAAAAGAACTCCAGAATGAACAGTAGGATATTTCACCCACAATAATTGCATAATGCATAGGCACTTAAACTCCGAACATCATACTGAGAGAAAGATATGAAATACATAATTATGAAGATTTGAAGAATCATTTGTTCACAAAATTATAGCAGCAATGCCTTACTCATATGAGGGTTGTAAAGTTGTAAATATAAGTCACATCCAACAAATTGTCCAAAATGTACAAAAAGTATTACTTACTATAACATGAAGTGCAATTTGACAAGGAAACAGAACAAAGCAAATAAGCCTTAAAAATTTGTTGCCTGTTCCTCACTTTTAGATCATTATTACTCATTGACTGAAGTTCTGAATATCAGAATTGCTTTCATTGCTAATCTAACTAGTTCTACCTGGTTTAGCCAGAATTACGGGTCGAAAAAGAAACCTAATATACCAACAATTTTATTGTAATTTTTCCTGAACATTTTCTGAGATCAAACTAAAAAAAAAAAATTCCAAGAAAATCCATGAAGAGAATATTTCAAAAGAGATAAGCAACTCACAGATTAAGGACGCAGCGGGTAACTTCTCGACCTTTATCGAGACATTTTTCTGGGTTTGGATCCTTCTTCTTGCATTTCAGGAAGTCCAAGTTCTCCGAGTGGCATCTTACAGCTATATGCTTTGACGCCGCCATCAATACGGCAGACGTCGGGACCGGATTCCCCGCAGCATCTACAGCGTTCGCCATTTCAATTCGATCGATCAACTCTTTATACTACCGAAATATGAAAAGAAAAGAACCACCCTGATCAGTGACATTCTGCTTGGTTCCCGAGAAAATGAAGGAACAATTGGAACGGGAAGACTTGAAAGTCCCAAAAGATGCAATCTCTCATATTTTTTCCTTCGTTTTCTCGGAAAAAGAAATCGCAAGACATTACAAAGAAAATAAATTTGTAAATTAAAAATCAAATAGAAAATACTGAAGCCTTCACCCTGAATTCTACAGCGTTCTCGTCCTCTAGGTCGTTTCCGAGAGAGAAGAAAGAACACGATGAGTGACTAGGGCAGTCTCTGTGTGTTGTATGTGCCGTAAATGCTAAAATAAGCCGCGTGTTAAGCTAAAATAAGCCGCGTGTGAAGCTAAAATACGCCGTGTGAGAAAAACTAACAAGGGCATTTTTGTAATTCCATGATAGTTGCATTTTGGGATTAAATTATAATTTAGGGTTTAAATAATTCCCAATTATCTCCAATTGAGGATTTTTGTTTCTTTCTCGGTCGCGGCCTGTGCCTGGGTAATCTCTCATTCTTAGTTCTCCTAAGATGATTTCTTGCTTCCTTGCTTCTAATCTTTGATAAATTCTTCTTTTGCTTGCTAATACATGGCCATGGGTATTTTTAGAAATTTCAATAATCTTTTTTGTCTTTGGTTTGAACTACCCCGAACATGAGGTGCTTGGAAATCGTTGCATCTGACCTATGCTGTAATATCTCCTTCTTTGTGGTTTGTTAACTTCGTTAAAAAAAGAAGAAGAAAGAAATCTGAAAATTATCCAATTAGATGAAGGTACTAATGATTTGAGTCTGATTTGTTGATCCTTATGAAGCACAATTACGTGCCTTTTTGTATCCGACACCAGTGCGCCTAGACAAGTATTTCAGACGTAACAGAATTAATTTTGAGTAAATAAAGAAATAGTTTCTTAAGAAATACATCTTCTTATTATAAGTGTCAATTGAATTAGTTCTTGCACGTATTGCAAATTAATTTTTCTATAAAATTAAATTATATATTTACTATTTTCATATAAGTACTTATTATATAAGTTCTTAATTAAATTATTTATCTAAACACACTCTTAATAACTTTTATATAAATGAGGAAATTGTGTCCTTATTGGTAAGTGGAAAACAGAACATATTAGTAAGTTCCTTGGCGGGACTGGAATGCAATAATCTCGATTAGTATAGCCTCCTACTTAATTATAATATGGTAATTTGCAATTTATTAACTTGCATCTTCGTTGAACAAGTACTCGAAAGTTGGTACTTGAAAATATCTATGATCAATTGCCATTCAAACGAATGAATGGTCAAATTGCTTATATAGATGATTATTTGATATTTGTATTTAATATTATACGCCTAATGTTATCTCATAACTGTTCCAATTTATATTTATGATTCTACTACAATGTTTATAAACTCAGTCTACGCAGACTTGGTGATTTTGCTTAACTCAAAATTGACAACCAATTTGGTAACCAATTAATAATTATAACAGAATCTATCCCTCTTATGGTAACTAAATGTATGATTTCTAGCATTACCAATTTGGTTCTTGTGGACCTGATATGGCATGGCTAGCATTGATCTTTCAATATATTATGTCGGAATCAACTATCAAATATGACTTGGGATGGCAACCCGCCTTCGAATCTTGCATTCGAGACCCTATTGGCTAGACTTTTTTTTCTTTTTTTTTTGTGGAGACAAAGATTAAAAAAAAAATTCTTTTAAAATTTAAATGAAAACGAGAACGAATATCACACTTTTGACTTCTCACGTTGCAAGAATCTCTTTAACTAATATTTTAGTAATTTTATAAAAATTATTAAAATATCTTTAATATATATATATATAATATCGAGATAATTAAGAGATTTTACAATTATAAGAGATCACACTTTTGACTCCTCACCTTGCGAGAATCTCCTTAATAGCATTTTAATAATTTTATAAAAATTATTAAAATATAATTTATATATTTATATATAATATGAAGATAGTTAAGAGATTTTACAATTATAAAATTAATTTAGTAAAAAAATCTAAAATTCCTAATGGCTAATCTAATCCCTTCTCATTCAGATTCCCAATTAGCCGGATCCCATTCATTCAACCATCAGTCCATCAACCCTAATCCCGACTTCACCCTAACGTCGTCTCTGCCTCTCTGCCACTCTGATCTCGGGCGTTGTCCCCACCTTCGGCGACCACTGTATCATCGGAAAAGCGTCTCCGTCCCAGGTAAGCCGAGACCCCTCTCTGTTCTACATTTTTCGTGCCATTTTCATTCCTTTGAAGTGAATCCCTAGCAGTTGAGGGTTGAAACTTGTTGGCTGTGATCGAGATTAAATTTCTAGTTTTTCTCCCATGAGTTCGATGATGATTTATTTTAACTCGTTTGCATAAATAAGAAGGATGAGAGAAACAAAACAAATATTAGTATTGAGCTGTCATTCAAAGTTTTTACAAGGTAAAGTAGATAAGTTTGTTTATTCTTTCTATGAATCATTGAACTTTAGTTTGATTGACAATAGAAGTGGATATATGCTTGGGTTCTACTCGTTGTGCTGGTTTCCCGAGGGAGAATGTTTTCAATTTCTGAACACTGATCAAGCACGGTGAGTCTTTTGAAGAGAAAATTGTTCAGTCTTCGGCTGTTAGGAATTATACTTCAGAGGAAAAATATTCTGGATTTGTTTGTTCTTAGTTTGGCTTTTGGGTTCAATTGTTGCTAGTAAATGATCCAGATGGGCTTAGCTCAAAGTGCCTGTTCTTGGTCTAAGCAGAAGGATGGTGCTCAGAAAGGGTGGAAAGAGGTTGTTACTTAATTGATTTTGGGATTAAACAGGGGACATATGCTGGTTTTTAGCAGAGCTTCTATAGTAAGTTTGTTAGGGTAGGGGTCAATTTGATGAAGCACCTGTGAAAGTTGCAGGAATGGAAGAATTTTAGACGTTTTGGGTGGGAGATTGTTATCATCTCGAAGGCCTAGCTTGGTTTTCTGTATTTCTGCATTTTATTTCTGTTTTTGGTGAGGGCGAGCCTCGGCGCAACGGTAAGGTTGCTGTCATGTGACTTGGAGGTCACAGGTTCGAGCCGTGGAATCAGCCTCTTGCAAAAATTGCAAGGTAAGGCTGCCTACATTAAATCCACAAAGTGGATCCGGCCTCTCCCTGGACCCCGCGCATAGCGGGAGCTTTGTAGCACCAGGTTTGCCCTTTTTTTTTTTTCTATTTCTGTTTTTGGTGTAAATGCAAATCTGCCATACTGATGTGTACCTCTCTTTCACTGTTTAATTTCATCATACTAGTGTTTCTTATATTATTTCTGGAGCATTTGTTTGGTCTTCATCAGAACCATTTTATCTGAGGGAAACTTGTTTTTTATATTATTACTTCATAGTTGATCTTGTTTTGTTTGGTTAGATCAGCCATTATTGGCTTGTCAGTAAGCCTGGAGATGATGTGCATTACGGATATAACAGCATTAGGATTCTTCTTCCCTTTTTTTTTTTTAATTCTTTAATTTTTGTGGGGAGGGGGGGAACAGGGATGGGGAGGATTTTTTCTCTCTGACGGAGGAGGCACTCCCTACCCTGCCTTATTGCCATCGCTAAATATGAACACCACATTTCAAATTGCACTTAAATAGTACATATTTTGTAGTGTTGTCCGTATCATATCATGTTCTACTGTATTTTTTTAGCTATTCTGTCATCTGGACTACTATATTGTCAGAAGTAGTTTTCTACTGTACATTGTGTATTTGTACTTATTTTTGTAGTTAATGAAAAGAAAATGTAAACTACTGCTGATCATTAAGAACGAATAATGGTTTTCTAATGGCAGTTCTGTTGTGTTCTCTATAGATTAAGGAATGGGTGACAAGAAGAAGAAAGCTCAAATGTTTGTCCGGCTTGTCTCAGCTGCTGGGACTGGATTCTTCTATGTGAAGAGGAAACCTAGGCAGTTTACAGAGAAACTTGAGTTTCGGAAATACGATCCCAGGGTTAATCGTCATGTTCTGTTTACGGAGGCCAAAATGAAGTGACAAGGCTCTTTTTGTGGCTGCCCCCCATTGTAACTGGACATAACCCTTTATTGCTTTTTCTAGGCCTTTAGCGGTTTGTACCAGATGGAATCTTAGAAACTTTTCCTTTGGACTCAGGTTGAGTTTGTGTTTTTGACATTGCTTCTGTTTAGATGTTCTGCTTTTGGTTTCCTAAGGTTTACTATATATCTTGAGGTCTTGAAAAATCGTTTCTAAGGTTGATTTGGTTTTTACTAGTATGATTTTCTACATTTGGAGAATTTTTTGATTATGCAAATTGTAAAGCATCTCACTAAACTTTTAGCACTGCCTTCTTATGATTGTGTAGCTTATGATGAGTGCTATAGAATTCACTATAAATTCAACATTTTTGAAGTCTCCTTTCTCTATATTTATTTAATTTGTTGCTAACCTACCATATTTTAATCAAAGTGATGAAAATTAAAGAGTTACAACTAAGTATAATCTATTTTTTTTTTGATAGAAAGTATAATCTATTTTTAAATAAATTCATAATCAATATATTGATTTTCATTTCTATTCTATATATGCAGAGAATAGATGAAGAATTAAAAGAGCATCAAAAGCTGACACAAAATTATATAGATTTTCATTTCTTTATAATCAATTTGCTACTGTTAAATTTAATATACTCTTTAAATCAATTTCAATATACATTCCAATTAGCATGCATATTTTTCTTTTTTTCCCTCATTTTTTGAATTTGAAATGATTTTGATTTATTATATTTTAGACTAAATATGCTTTTTAGTCCTTGAAAGATGTAATTTTTGACCTGTTGATCATCGAAAGATCACTATTATATAATTTGGTTTCAAAAATTTTCAATTGGGTGTATATATATATATATATATATATATATATATATATATATATATATAGTGTGGGTGAACCAGAGATTTTATTTTATTTTTGTAATGATTATAGACTAATCATGTAAGTTCTAAATTGTTGTATTCTAAAGGTAATTATACACTTGTATATCTATTATATCAGGTAATATAAAAAATTAACTTATAAAAGAGGTGAAATTATTTTTTTTAAAAAATAATACTCCCATTCCACAATCCAATCTCATGCATTTCATATTTTATTGGTAACATTTACTTTTGTCATTTCTTATGTTTATTCTTAGTTTTTATATTGCTACTCCAATAAAAAAACAAATTACAAATCATGAGCACTAAGTTTTCTTCAAACAACTTAATCAAATTTTTTATGCAAGCAAAGGGTAGAAAATTAGAACAAAGTTATGGGAATATGACCCGAGTGATGTGATAAAAATTAAAAACTTACATCTAAATACAATCTATTTTAAAATCAGTTTCACTAATTTTTAATCAAATTCAATAACATATTTTTAGGCACTTTGATGTTTGCGCCAAGTGCAGATAAGTTCCTTAGTTTATCTGTAAGAGGCTACATTGTAAGAAAATCTTTAGTTATCTTCGCAAAATTAATCAGTGTGGACCTGTGCGATGTAGAAGACATTGCTCGACTTATATGATTCAATTACAACAAATTATGTCAAATAATGATAATTGATAATAAATAAAAATTTTTAGAATTGAATTTTTATTAAGAAAATATCAATTACTTAAATCCCGTATAGTAAACCAGCACTTAAAAATGAGTGAAAAGCCGTGGTATAGGATTGCAAGTGTCATATTAAATTATATTGAAAAGTGCAAGTACCCCAACATCAGTCAGGATGGCCGAGTGGTCTAAGGCGCCAGACTCAAGTTCTGGTCTTCGTGAGAAGGCGTGGGTTCAAATCCCACTTCTGACAGTACTTCATTTGTTTTTTGCTTTTTTTTTTTCCTCAAAGTTTTAGAAACCCTATTTTATATGTAAGGTTTAGAAGATTGGATCAGTCATTGAATCAGTCGTGGTCAACTGTCGAATCATAATTAAACTAATGATATTTAAAAAATATTAAAATATATAATTAATATATTTGTTACAGATATTAAAATATTAAAAACAAATATATATAATATATAATATTAAAATATTTTAGACATGTTACAAATATATATTTATATCAAATTTAGATCTTCTCCTAATAATTTAAATTTTTAGAGATTTTTTAAAAATATATAATGATATTCAATAAAAATTCAAAAAAAAAATTAATTGAATTAGTTGAACCGACCGATTTTATCAGTTCGATCATTTTTTTTACTAATTCAAACACTTATCGATTTATTTGTCTAAACCAAACCAATTTCCTAACTGGTTTTTTAGTTGAATTTACTAATTCGATGCAATTCTCTAAATACTAGTTATATCTATACTATGTTCTCAGTTTCCCTTTGTATTTACATCAAACAGTTTGATCGATAAAAAATGAAGACTTGGAGATCAATGATGAAGATCTTGGTTTTTAGTCAAAAAATTTAACAAGTTCTTGAAAAGAAGTAATACTAGAAGATGAAGGAAGGAACAAGATGGCAACAAAAAAGACCCAATTTACTATGAATGCAAGAAACCTGGGCATATGAAGTGATACAATCAAGCAAAGGTTTGTCCAACATCAAAGATTGTGTGTTGTAAAAAGTACACTCTTACAATTTAATATTATCATACAGAAGGTATTTTCTTTGTTTGTCCCCTATTCAAGATAGTGGCCACATCATTTTTAACTACTTACAGGTGGAAAAACCATAGGATGTCTTGATTTTAAAAATATCTAATAACTGTTAAGAAGTATAATGATTTAGGGAAGTCTTATGGATTAATAAAGGAGTTTCTTGTGCTGCAACCAAAGTTTTTATTTTTTCTTTCTTTGATAGAAGTGCTGTAATCACAGTAAAGGGTATAAGAATCATTGTAAAGTTGTGTCAATATAATAAAGGGTTAAGGTTCAGTATTATAAACACCGATCTGGATTCAATGACTTAGCCATTTTTTAGGTCACATGACATATTGAAAGAATAAGTTATTTATTCTCTTAATTAACATGTTTTAAATACAACATGGTTATAAAAAATAATAAAATTTAAAATTATTTTTAAACTTATTTTTTATTATTTTGTTTATTCTTTTTATTATGTTATTATATATAATGCTGTTGCGGAATGAAAATAATTTTTTATGGAACAAAATAATGATGTCTAAAATTTTATTCAAGTAAGCATGGGCATTCTATTGTTTAGTTGAAATATCAATGTAAATATGAAAAATAATTATGAGAACATGATTATAATAAGCATTGATGAAAATAAACTAAATAAGCATTATATATAATAACATAATAAAAAGAATAAAAAAAATAATAAAAAAAAGTTTAAAAATAATTTTTAATTTTATTATTTTTTTATAACCTTATTGCATTTAAAACATGTTAATTAAAAGAATAAATAATTTATTCTTTTAATATGTTACGTGACTTAAAAAATGGGTAAGTATTCTATAAACACATCATTTTGACTCTACCAATATACAGAGTAAACTACGATTTTGGGCCCAGAAAGATATGCTTGGCATTAATTTAGTATTCCAAAGAATATTCACATCAATTGACTAAAACAATCTTGAAATTTGTGGAATTAAGAAGAAAATTTGATCCTCCAAAGAACGGGTTTACATCTGTTTAGGGTGATTTTGAGAAATACTGAAGTTCACTTGATGGGACGGCGTGCGTGCGCCAAGCAAACATCCTACTCTCCCTATCACACGGGCTACCAGCATTCGATTTCCGGCAACGGCAATTTACGCTTTGTAATTTACCTACGAGGATGGCACAAGACTCCCAAGGTTCTTGCATATTCGAACTGTTTTCAAATCAGTTGGGGGATATGGGATTGTATGCCCAATATTTCACTGATTGCCTTGGCAGAATCATGATCACTGGCTTGATTCTTGGCCTTGGCAACCACCAACTTTATTTTTTGCAAACTCTGTGGGATTCCCTTCTTCAACGGTTGCAGAGTGATCAAAATTTAGACCGTTAGATATTAGAACTAACAGCCTATTGATAGACAAGCAACGGATCTAAGTTCGAGAAAAGTATATGAAGTTTTAACCGATGTTTGAATGCTGTTACTGGAGTGGGATGAGTGGTAGGTTTCCAAATCTTTCATTTTCATTCCACATCTCAGTTTCCAACCCTTTTAAACTCGGTATTTGGGATGATTTGTCTCCCCATTGTTTATTTAGTTACTACTCTATCACGATAGAACTTAACACAAGCTTCTCTATTGAACTTCATATGTCTAACTCACTACATTCTATTATTAATTGACGGTCAAATCATAAACCCAATAAAAATGGAAAGCATTTAAATTCCTGTTATGGTATGTTGACTTGTAGCTGAATCCAAGTTATGATTGTTGGTTGGACAACTTTTGAGTCATTGTCATTCCCTGTTCACCATTAACATATCACGAACTACAAGCCACTATTTTTTGAGATATTAGCTGCTACGGCAAAAATAGCTAGAAGCTCACTGATATTTGTGGGCTCCAGTCTTAAATTGGAAGAACAAGTGGTCTACTGATTGAGATGCTAGAAATGGCCAGCATTTAAATTCCTGCATGTTGACTTGTAGCTGAATCTAAGTTCTGATTGTCGGTTATACAACTTTTAAGTCATTGTCATTCCCTGTTCACCATTAACATATCACGAACTATAAGCCATTATCTTTTGAGCCATTAGCTGCTACGGCAAAAATAGCTAGAAGCTCACTGATATTTTTTGAACTAACGCATGTCAATTTTATCCAGCTAAACTAATCCAGAACAGAAACCTACCAATCAGCGATGAAAGTCATTCATGTACTGGGTTGTCCTCAAATCAGAGGATTAAATAATGGTACAAAGTTGTCTGTATAAGATGTACATTTTGTTGTCATTGTCATGTAGTTAGTTTCACCAATGGAAGTAATGTCAATGGCTCTGCTAGCTTTGGATTCAATAACCCGACCTTCTCATAAAGAGTTCAAATCCGATTCATAAATGTCTCATTCAAGTTTGATTCATTTCTTAAACAAGCTTGAGCAGACATTAAGCTCATTTAATTAAATGAGCCAATCTTGAAAATTTGATGCTCGGCTTGTATATTGCATAAATAGCTCGTCTAAAATAAAATAATATAAATAATTTCATTTATTGTATTTAAATTATAAATATATAAATATTTTTGGAGTATCAAGGAAACCCATTTAACTCAGTTTACCGTATGTAATGTTAAGTGAGTTTAAATGAGTTGAACCTGCGCTCTTATTTAACGAAGTGAGCCAAACTTTGCATTTTTGAGTTCCTTTAATTTTGAAACCGAGCTTGAGAACATTAAGGCTTGGCTTGTTTGCATCCATATTGCACAATCTTATGTAGAACGTAAATGAACATTTGCTGCTTTAGATATTTGACTGACTGATTCTGATGTGTCTCTACTAAGTATTGAGGTCAATTTGAAATTAGAGAAAAAATTGGGAAAAAAAAAAAGTGAGAAGCTTTCTATTTGCTCTTCATTAAGGTTTGAGGTGGGGTCCATTCTTTCATCTGTTGATTTCCTTGACAGATAGAACTTATTCTGTTGATTGTCTATTGGTTTTATAAAATTTATTTACTGAAATTAAAAAAAAAATTATGAGGGGTAAGATAGTAAAATAACAGCACAACATTTCTTTTATTTCCTTTTAAAATTCATACCAAACAAAGTTTTTTTTTTTTCATTATTTTAGTCTATGTCATACTAAACAATTTTTTTGTCCCTTTTTTTCTTTTTATTTTTGTTTTCCTTTCTTTTCTTAAGTATCAAACGGGCCTAAAAGTCTCAAAAGGAAGAGAAAGGGTTAAGAAAGAAAGAAAACGCAATCGGCAAACCAAAAGGTGAAAATGCACGCATGTACAAATTATAAATACTATTTCTTAGGTTGACGATTCTGTTTTTCATTCTCTTTTCAACTTAATGGAACTGCAAATATTGGCTTTCTTTTGCTGATTCTAGTGATTTAAGTATGACTTCTAGGGCCAAAGGATAACCATGTGAACTTAAAGCCTAGACAGTTCATTTTGGTGACCACTTTTTGGATGAGCGTTGTGCAACTCTTTAATATTGCCATCTATCTTATCATGCAGTTATCATGTGATGGGGTTTATAACATTTTTGAATTTATTTTAACCATTTTACTCGAATTTTCAATGCAAGTGGTGGCGGGGCTATTATAGCATTTCTCTTAAAGATAAAGCATAATCTAATGAACTCATTTGCTTTCCCTGCTGATGATAATACGTGGGCATGATAATCTTCCTCTGCAACCTCTATCAATCATGTCATGTTATGGACAAGAGTGTACTATGGTGTGATAGTTATACTGCCAATATCTCTAACATTGCAACCGTTTTCGTACTCTTGATGAGTTGAGATCCACTAGAAAGAAAAAGGATAAAATGGCAGT
Source organism: Biancaea sappan (assembly GCA_037074585.1). Lineage (NCBI taxonomy): Eukaryota > Viridiplantae > Streptophyta > Magnoliopsida > Fabales > Fabaceae > Biancaea > Biancaea sappan. The sequence continues at coordinate 21,019,885 of CM073499.1, read as the reverse complement.
AACAATCTCATCTGGAAGGTAGTAATCTGTCTCTTTCTCTGACTTTCAAAACAAAGAATATAGACGTTGCAGATATAAATCTAAGTTATTCATATTTTCTTCTTATCTCTAAGTTCTGGTTGTGTTTGGCTCACTTGTCAACTCAATGTAGTGGATAATAGGTCTGATTTTCTGTATAAGTGTAAAGGGGAACAAGCTCTTATTCATCACATGAAGATGCAAATGCAGAAAGCTTGGGTGTATGAGGAGTATGGTTCCAAGGAAGTCCTTAAGTTGGGGAATTTCTATTATCCTACTCCTCAGGATAAACAACTGCTTGTGGAAGTTCGAGCTGCTGCTTTAAATCCTATTGATGTCAAGAGGCGTCAACGCCCCATCTTTCCTTCAGATTTTCCTGTGAGTAGCTGTTAGCTGTGGAACACAATATAGTTTTTAATTTTAATTATATTTTTAATACATCACACATTTATATGGGAGAACATACACATGTATGTTCTTACTTGTGGTCAAACCCTGATCCTCTGCTTGGCGTGTCTGGCTTGGATGGATGTGGACCCTATATCGATCCAACGATCCACATGTGCTAGGCACTTTGCCTTGTGACAGAGGATCTACACCACCTGGAACCCCGATCCTCTGCTTGGCTTATACTCTAGAAAGAGTATCTGACTTTTAGACCATTGTTTCGACATGGGCCCCACCTCCCATTGTGGGCTTCATATTGATCCAATGGTAAATGTGTGCTAGGCACTTTGCCTTGCGACAAAGGATTTGTACTACCTGAAACCCCAATCCTCTGCTTGGCTTACACGCTAGGTAGAGTGTTTGGTTTTTAAGGACTGTTGTTTTGGTGTGAGCCACACCTCCTCATGTAGGCTCTACACTGATCCAACATTCCACGTGCGCTAGGAACTCTGTCGTGCGATAGAGGATCTGCATCGCCTGAAATCCCAATCCTGTGCCTAGCTTACACGTCAGACAGAGTGCTTAACTTTTCTAGACCTTTAAATCGATGTGGTCTGGCACTTGATTTATCTTCTTTGAATTCTCAGTCATAGTGTTGAGTATTGTTTTACCAACAATGGTGTAACCATTTTATTTGGCTAGGTTTGTATGTCCGTGTGTATATAATGTGTTAAGTTATATGGGATTGCTAATTTGAAGAGCAATATTGACAATATTGACAATAATGACTAAAATTCTTATTTTGGTCCCTCACACATATTTTTTCTTTTTTTATAATTTAGTCCTTTATAGATTTTTATTTTTAATTTGGTCCCTTACAAATTGATATGCTACCAATTCAGTCTCTCAAAAAATTTTATTTTCAATTTAGTTCCTCATAGATTGATATGTTATCAATTTAGTCCATCACTTATTTTCATTCTCAGTTTGATTCCTTACAAATTGATATATTATCAATTTAATCATTTTTTTGCTAGCCATAACTTTTGATCGTCACAACTTTTGATGAAGGAACTAAATTGATAACATATAAATTTATGAGGGACCAAACTGAAAATGTAAATATGTGAAAGACTAAATTAATAACATATGAATTACAGAGAAAATATATTGAGAAGGAAAATCTATGAGGGATCAAATTGAAAATGTAAATATTGAGGGACTAAATTAGTAACATATCAATTTGTGAAGGAACAATTGTGAATGAAAATCTATGAGGGATTGAATTGATAATATATCAATCTATAAGCGACTAAATTGAAAATAAAAATTTGAAAGTGACTAATTTGAAAAAAAAATGCATTTATGAAGGATCAAAATGATATTATGGACTGACAATAATTACAGGCATATTATGTATGATTTTGACAGATAATGAACTCCAAATGGAAAAGCAGGATTTAATCAAGCTGAAGCTTAGAGTTTTGTCTTTTTTCTATTCTTAAACTTCTTTTTCACTCAAATTATTTTAGAAATTATAATAAGCCTATTCATGGGCCCTCATCTAATAGTTTAAGATTTTTAGATGAAGTGATAATTAACATGGTACTAGAGCTTCTATAATGAAGTGTTTGCGACTTTGATCCTTATTGTCCCTCCATTCTTTTATTTTTTTTTTTTGGTCAAATGGAAATGTTTTCCATTAAATGCATAAAAGGCATAAAGCTTAATACATGAGATATTACAGAACCTCAAAATAATTCAAATACAAATTAGACATGAACTCATAAGATAATAGATACATAAATTTAGAGCAACATACCTTAAAAAGCACCTAGATCTTAACAGAAACAACACACCCCTAAACCAAGTGGATTAAAGCAAAGGGTCTAACCCAGAATAGTGGATTAATAAAACCCAGCAAGCTTTTTTTTTTTAGGGACAGAACCCAACTGGACTAAAAAGCCCAATAAGCATTTAAAAAAAACAAAAAGTAATAAACAGCGGCTGGACGGCGGGTCCATTCTTTTAATTAAAAACTCTGTTTCAGTGAAAAGTATGGTGGGCCTGTGGTTTATCCACACCTCAAGCCCAAACAGAATAGGGCCTTCGCTTCATAGCTGTAGTAATCCTTGACAGACTTTGAAATCTTTTGATCTACCATGTTACCAAGTAATAATTCTAATGTTTGATGCACAATTCAACAACTGAATGTAAAATTGTGATATTGGGCTATATTCTTCCTTTTAAAATTATTCTATATTCTTCGATTTAAGATTATCAACCAGTCGTTGGTCGTACAAGTAACCAATGTTTAGAAGTACATTTTTCCTCTGCTGCTTAGCAGTTTTAACTTCAATCAAATGGTCTATATATCTTTTATTCTATACATAATTAGGTATGTCAAAAATAGACTTGGCCAATAAGCCACCTTAATCTTGTAAATGAGATGCGATATGCTAATAATTTCATAACCCAGTTTAAAGAAGAAGTTTTATCCTGGCCCACCAAAGCCTTTAGGGCTTATGTGAGATGAGATGGGCTAGCTCTTGTAGGCTTTTTATTTATTTATTTTCTTATATTTTAAACTTTAGTCTATTTTTTTTAGAAGTTTAGTTTTATTTTTTGAAGTTTCATAATTCTAATACCTATTTTTTGTTATTTAAAATAATTAAAATTATATTTTAAAAAAGAAAAATGACCTATTTTAAAGTTTAATTCATTTTTTTAAAAGTTTAATTTATTTTTTGAAATTTTATCATCCAATATCTAGTTTTCATCTTTAAAATAACTATAAGTGTATTTTTTTAAACAAGATAAATTGACCCATGACTCATGATAGATTAGAATAAGCTAAAATTTTTTAACCATGAATTATATAAGGTTTGGCCCAACTCAACCCTCTCTCACTGTTGGCCCTGCAAGATTTGGGTTGGGGTAGGCTGGCCCAGTCCGCTTGACAACTCTATACATAATATAAATTTCTAGTTCTCTTTTCCATTCTCTATTTGTGCATCAAGAAGTTTTTACTTCATAAGCTCAATTAGATGCTAATGTAATGTTATTTCTATGCATATTAACACCCCTTCTTCACTTATTAGTGATTAAACATGCAAGATACAACATATGTTTGGATTTTTGCAGGTCATCCCAGGGTGTGACATGGCTGGTGTCATAAAAGGAAAAGGTGATGGCGTCACAAAATTCGATGTGGGTGATGAAGTGTATGGCAACATCCAAGATTTCAATAGTGGAGAAAGATTAAAGCAGCTTGGAACATTGGCACAGTTCATCGTGGTGGAGGAGAGCTTGCTGGCAAGAAAACCCAAATGCCTTTCATTTGAGGAGGCTGCTAGCTTGCCTTTGGCAGTTCAGACAACCACGGAAGGCTTCCACACTGCAAGATTTCAGGAAGGTCAGACCATTTTTGTGGTTGGTGGAGCAGGTGGCGTTAGATCTCTGGTTGTTCAGTTGGCCAAGCATTTCTATGGAGCTTCCTATGTTATGGCCACAACTAGCACCCCAAAGCTGGAATTCGTAAAGCAGTTGGGTGCGGATAAAGTCATTGATTATACGAAGACTAAATATGAAGACATTCAACAAAAATTTGATTTTGTTTATGACACAATTGGTAAACTTCCTCAATTTTAAATTTCATTGTAGGGTCAGTCTGATTAGTGTACTTAATTACACTTGGACAAGCATCATCCTATTTCCTCAATAAGTACTATTCTATTAACTCAGGTGGGGTAAAAGATAGATTCTTGTAATTAGTAATAGGTTAAGTTATAATTTTAGTCCCTATAGTTTCACTAAAATTATAAATTGGTCTATATACTTTATTTTCATGTAAAATAATAGTCCATGTAGTTTCTCTATCTATGTAAGCTAGTTCTTACCGTCAGTATGGTTAATTTTACTATTAAAATGGTCCTACTTGGCAACTAATATGTATATTTGTAAAAATCTCAACATGCTCAGTCATTAACTTTTGCCCAACTCAGTCGCTATTTTTGCTCTTAATTCTCAATGTCCTAGACCTAGCGTCTACATTGGGAATTAAGGGCAAAATGAGAATTTTAATGATATGACGATTGAGTTATATAAAAATTAATGATTAGATATATTGACATGTTCACAAATGTTCACATCGTCTACTATGTAAGATTATTTTAACAGCAAAGTTAACCATACTAAGACAAGAACTAACTTATATGGATAGAGAAACTATATAGGTCATTTTACATAAAAGGGACTAATTTATAATTTTAGTAAAATTATAAGGACCAAAATTATAATTTAACTTCAGTAATATCAGAAAATGGTAAAAGCTTTGATTGTTTGTTCAACACTGTAGTTGGAAAGAGAAGTGCTAGAAATTTATTAGATGTTGTGAAGTTCATTTCTTAATTTTTAATTTTTGTTTGTGTTTGATGGAGCATACATACATACATCTCATCAAAGGAAAGTTTCATCTTAAATGGTTAGAAAGGGTTTTATTCTCCTTTGAGTTGCTTTCAGATTTGTTTATGTTGTGCTTGTGGTCTGCATTTACTCTAGTTTCTAATAATTTGCCAACTAGACTGCCTAGATGACTAAACACTTTAAGAGTATGATCTCTATCATTAGCGCATGAAAGAGATTATAGTGAGACTATTCATGAGTTTTCACTAAAAGGCTTAAATTTTTTAGTTTCATTCCTTGCCATTTCCCATGTTCTTAATTAAGTTTCAATACAAGATATGGTCGATTTGTGCTTTATCCATCTTCAATGGATGCTTTTTGTGTGTGGGGTTGTGTATAAGATTGTTATGATGCTATGCATATGCTATCACTTTACAATTTAAACTTTGGACTTTTCTAGGTTCGAGTTCAAAAGATAAGCACCCTACTTGTCCTCTCACAGTCGTTAGATCTATGATCCAACGGCCACCAGATGAGGTGGGTATGGTTTAAAAAAAAAGAAGTTAATCTAATGCACATCATCAGATAGCATCCAACGGTTGTGAGAAGATGAGTGTTTGTTTTTGAAAGATAAGTAGAAGATCTCTACACGTTCTTTTTGACAAATAGCATGCTTTTCCTTTTTATGCAGTATGATCTCTGATTTAATATTTTTAGGTGACTGCAAGAAATCTATTGTGGTGGCCAAGGATGATGGAGCAATAGTTGATATAACATGGCCTCCGACACATCCTAGAGCAGTTTATTCAAGCTTAACGGTGTCTGGGGAAAGCTTGGATATACTTAGGCCATATTTGGAGAGTGGAAAGCTCAAAGCTATCATTGATCCCACAGGCCCTTATAAGTTTAACGATGTATTCAAGGCTTTTCAACATTTAGAGACTGGAAGAGCTAGGGGAAAAGTTGTTGTCTCTGGCTTCCTTACAGAGGTTCTTTCCTATTCCATTTTTTCTCAACTCAATACCAATGTATATCCGAATGGCCACTCTCAAGTTATCTAAAGCACCTCAATTGTAAGTAAGTAATAGTACTGTGTGGTACGTATATTGTGGCTCTGGCAGCATGTGTTAGGACACCACTTCTCTACTCTCTTGTGTGTTATGGATGTTATGCAAGAATTATTGAATTGAGACTTTGTCCACTACTTTGTATAAATATGAATGTCGATGATGCTAGATGCATCAGTATGTACGAGTACAAAAATGGTTTGTGATATGCTTTGGCTAGTTGAATAAATAAAGTTAATGAGTTAAGAAAGAATATATGTGAGTTATAGAACTTCCATGCTTAAATATTAGTAGTGCAGAATGACCAACCTGTCTTGCTTTTAGAACAATTCATGTTTATTCACAGAAGGCTAAATTTACAATAATTTCAATTCCTGTAGTTTGGATATTGATAGGTACTGGGTAATAAGGTGTTTGTTATAGTTTGTTATACATATTAAGAATATCTTGTAATTAATATATATTATGTTTGTCTAGGATAGGAAAGGAAGAGGTCAACTTCACTGATTGTGGATTGCGTCTTCATAGGCCTAGAAGTAGGATTGATTTTTGCTATTGTGGCAATATATATCTTGTACTCCTATACCCTTGTACATATCGAATATTCAGCTAATTCAAAATACAATTGCGCATTATTATTTTCAAAACTTTCTTAAGTTGGTATCAGAGCCAATCTGATGCTTGATTCCCTGACCAATCACCAACCCTTGCATACCTTCAAACATCATGATAGATGACAAAACACCACCACCAAAATCCAACAATTCAAGCCACAAAACTTCCAGTAACTCTGGCATGGATTCGTACTATCTTTACCCTTCAGATCACCTAGGCCATGTGCTTGTTCCCAAAAAATTGAATGGCACAAACTACTCATCATGGAGTAAGGCTATAATTCATGCTCTTCGAGCCAAGAACAAAATTGGCTTCATCAATGGTTCTATTAAACCTCCTTCAGAGACAGAACACCTAATAGAATATGCTTAATCGAGTCAGTGCAATAGCATGATTCTGTCATGGATTTCACATTCAATAGAATCCCACCTTGGCAAAGTAGTGGTCCACATCATTACTATACATTAGGTATGGGAAGATTTTAGACATCAATTTTCACAGCCAAATGCAGCAACAATCTATCAGATTCAAAAGAAAATTGCCTCTTTGTTACTAGGCACCAAGACTGTTTCAACATATTTTACAGAACTTAAAGACCTTTGGACTCAACTTGATTCATATAAAGATTCTTTGGACTCAACTTGATTCATATGAAGATCCTTTCACTGGCAACCAAATAAAAGAGCATACTGAACAGAGAGAAAAATATCACATGATGCAATTCTTCATGGGCCTTAATGATATCCATGACATTGTTCGCACTGGCATCCTTATGATGAAACCATTGCCCAATGTCTATCAAGCCTATCCTTTGTCAATAACCATGAACAATAGTGCCAATTAACATTGGAAAAACCACAACAATTATCGTCCAAGAATTTTTCTCTTGCCGTTGTAGCTCAAGGCCGGCCATTTAAATCTTCATATGATCCCAATAAACATTGTGATCATTGCAATAGAGATGGACATAATATCGACAATTGTTGAACTCTAAATGTTCATTGCAAGTTTTATAATAGAGGAGGACATACAGAAGAATAGTGCAAAGTCAAGAATGGTACATGGGTTCCTAATCAATCTAGGACCCACAACAATAAACAAAGTCAAAAAGAAAGCCACCAAGGGACATCATCGTATTCTTATTCTACTGCGCACGTTGCTGATACACAAACCCATATGGGTTAGCCCTACATGCATGCACATATGTTTAGTCCAATCCTTTGGCTATACTTTTTGCAGAGCAAACTCAACAGTTGAGTCAAGCCCTTGCCATGCTTTCTCCTGGTAATGGGAATTCATATGCAAATGCTATAGGTTTGACACACTTTTATAATGCTTCAATTCATTCTATATATACTAAACCATGGATTTTAGATAGTGAAGCCATAGATCATATCTCCTCTAATTTCACCTCTTTTACTAAAACCAAATCTTCATCCATACCCATTGTTAACTTACCCACAAGTTCTTCCGCACCCATCACTTGCACTAGAACCATCCCATTCAATTCTAACATTACTTTAGATGATGTCTTATGCGTCCCATCTTTTCATTTGAACCTTATGTCTGCTAACAAAATTACTAAATCCCTCAATTGTTATGTTATTTTGTTTCCCACATTTTATGTTTTGCAGGACTTAGCTTCGGGGAGGATAATTTGTTCGGGGTAAACAACATAGTGGTCTTTATTACATGACACATCTGCAATGGACGCCTGTCTCACATCAAGTCTCTTACCTTTACACCTTATGGCATCTCCAACTTCAACATCCTTCTCCTTCACGTCTCAAATTGGTGTCTTCATTACTATCTTCTAATGATGTTTCTTTTGATGAACATTGTCATGTATGCCCCATGGCCAAACAGACTAAACTTTTATTTTCTTTAAGCTTTATTTCAACTCATGCATCTTTTGATCTTTTACATTGTGACATAAGGGGTCCATACAAAATCCCTACACATTTGGTGCTCATTTCTTTCTTACTATTGTGGATGACTTTACTAGATGCACATGGGTGTTTTTAATGTGTCATAAATATGAGACTCAAAACCTTTTAAAGTCGTTTATCACTTTTGCTCACACTTAATTTAATGCCACCGTTAAAGCTATCAGAGTAGACAATGTGTCTAAATTTCTTTCCATGAGAGATTTCTTTCAATCCAATGGTATTGAGCTTCAACACACTTGCGTTTACACTCTGCAACAAAATGGAGTCGTTGAATGTAAGCACTGTCATATTCTCATAGTAGCTCATGCTTTGCGTTTTCACTCCAATATACCTCTTTCCTTTTTAGGCGATTGTGTCTTAACTGCTGTCTAGCTCATCAATCAATTACCTTCACCTTTGCTTTCCAACAAATCCCCTTTCAAATTATTATATAAATGCCCGCCATTACTTAATCATTTAAAAGTTTTTAGTTGTCTCAGTTATGCTACTGTTGTCCATCCTACACATAAATTTGAATCTAGAGCACACCGGTGTATTTTTGTTTGTTATCCCACAGGTCAAAAAGGCTACAAACTATAATTAAGAGACTAACAAATTTTCGGTGAGTCGTGAAGTCCATTTCCATGAATTTATTTTTCCTTTTTCTCCCCATTCGGCCCCAATTGACCTTCCACACACTACTGATGTCCCTTTCATATCCCATACATTGGACCCACCCGCTTCATTACCTCTCTCACCCTTTCCCACTAATCAAAATTCTTCTCCATCCACATCCCTTCCTCCTTTACCCATTCCCACTCCACCTAATCCTCCAACCTCAGCCCCGCCCACTTCCCTTCCTCCTATTGAACCCGACATCATCCCTCCTTCTCTATCAACTTCTCTTAATCACTCTGACACAATCCTTTTTTCTTTTGCGAACCCCCTTCCGATTCTTTACCTCCTTCTTCCTTACTTGATATTGTTGCCTCTTCTCTCTCCGACCTTCTTCTGCGACAGTCCAAGCGTTCCAAGCAGCTACCTGCTTAGACTAAAGACTACCATATGTCTTCCCCCACCACTCACTTTACCTCGGTGCCTTTTCCTACAAAAGGTACACGTTATCCGCTTTCTGCGTCTCTTTCATACTCTAGTTTTTCTTCTACCCATTGTTCTTTTTTAGCTAACATCGTAGGTCTCTCTAAACCCATATCACATGCTTAAGCTATCCTTGATCCTAACTGGCAAAGGTTATGCAGATAGAATTGGAAGCATTACAACACAACAACACCTAAGATTTAGTTCCCCTTCCTACTGGCCATAAACCTATTGGCTCCAAATGGGTATTTAAAAAAAATATAAATCATATGGTTCTCTAGAACGTTTCAAGGCCTGTGTGGTTGCCAAAGGATATACTCAGGTTGAAGGTGTGGATTATTAGGAAACTTTCTCTCCCACTGCCAAACACATTACTTTGCGTTGTCTTCTTACAGTTGTTGTTGCTCGTAATTGGTTTATTCACCAAATGGATATTCAGAATGCTTTCTTCACGGTGATCTTCATGAAGAAGTCTACGTGGAACCTCCACCTATTCTTCACCGACAGGGGGAAAATCTAGTATGTCGACTCAAGAAGTCTCTTTATGGACTTAAACAAGCATCCAGAACTTGGTTTTCTACATTTTCTAATGCCACTCAAAAGGCTGGCTGTCGTCAATCCAAAGCTGACTACTCTTTATTCACTAAGGTCCAAGATAATTCATTCATTGTTATTCTTATTTATGTTGATGACATATTCATCACAGGAAATGATATTCAAGAGATGGAGTGTCTCAAAGCATTTTTTCTCAAACGCTTCCGCATCAAGGACCTCAGAAATTTAAAGAATTTTTGGGTATTGAGTTTACACGCTCTAAAAAGGGTATCTTTATGTCACAAAGAAAATATGCACTTGATATTTTACAAGACTCAGGGGCTTCTTGGTGCTCACCCAGACACTTTTTCAATGGAACAAAATTTGACACTCATTTCCACAAATAGAGCATTGTTGAAAGATCCAACTAAATACAAGAGGTTGGTTGGTAGACTGGTTTATCTCACTATCAATAGACCAGATATCGTTTACCCTATTCATACTCTCAATCAATTCATGCATGAGCCTCAGAAACCACATTGGGATAGAGTTATGCGTATTCTTAGATATATTAAAGGCACTCCTAGTCAAGGCCTGTTGTTCCCTACCAATAATGAATAAGAAAATCAGTTATAGGATATTCATTAGTCTCATGGAAGTCTAAGAAACAAAATAATGTTTCTAGATCATCAGCTAAAGCAGAGTATCATGCTATGGCAAATACTTGTCTAGAGCTAACTTGGTTGCGCTACATATTACAAGATTTATGAGTTCCTCAAAAAGCACCTGCCTCATTGTTTTGTGATAAGCAGGTAGCCTTGTACATTGCTGCAAATCCTGTTTTCCATGAACATACCAAACATACTAAAATAGATTGTCATATAGTTTGGGAAAAATTACAAGCGAGTATAATTCATCCCTCTTATGTGCCTACATATTTACATCTAGTAGATATATTCACAAAGGCCTTAGGAAAGGAACAATTTGAGAAGCTGCGAGACAAGTTCGGCATTCATAATCTTCACTCTCCAACTTGAGGGCGAGTATTAAGAATATCTTGTAATTAATATATATTATGTTTGTCTAGGATAGGAAAGGAAGAGGTCAACTCCATTGATTGTGGATCACGTCTTTATAGGCTTAGAAGTATGATTGATTTTTGCTATTGTGGCAGTATATATCTTGTACTCATGTACCCTTGTACATATCGAATATTCAGCCAATTCAAAATACAATTAAGCATTATTATTTTCACAACTTTTTTAAATATACAGTTACAAGGATAATTAAGGAATTGTTAGAGGGGTGACTCAATTATAAATGATGGAGTAGGGGTGTGGAGAATCTTTATCAGTAGTGTAAGTGTAGGAGCATTTGCTTTGGAGAAGCTTTGACTCTAGTAAGAGACCTAGTCTCCTGTAGATTTCCTTCTTTTATGATCTTTGCTTTAACATGTTAATTTTTTTATATAATATTAACAATTACTACAACCACTTGCAATTTTAAAAAAGACCAAAACATTTTTTGAATCCATCACCGTTGCACACATATTTTCACCTAAACATGATACTAATAATGAACCATATAACTTAGTCCTAAGACTAACACTTAATTTCATATGAACCACTGACAACCATTAACATACATATATAGATCCGTAATTATAAAAATCAATCACAGAAGTTAAAAACTTTTGAATCAAGTGACATTTCATTTTTTAATTTAACTTTTAAGAAAATTAATATTTTTTTAGTTTCGTCTTTCTCTTATACATTTTTCAACTTTTAACTCTTATAATACGTGTAATCTTGGGCTGACACATGTATCTCATTTTCTTCAAAGTAATTTTATGCTTTCCATAGGTTGATTTTTTTCATATCCCCAATGCAGTGCGCATACAGATGTGTTGCTTTTAAGATACAATAGTCTAAGACTGGTTTATTTGGTCTAAAATCCTTTGGAATATAGACAGCATTCTAGTTTATCCACATCTTTCTCTACTCTAAAGATCACAGTGATAATATATATCTCATATATAAATTTGTCAAAACAGCCCAAACTCCAACCCGTTACGCGCTAACTCATTGAGTCATCTAAAAAAATGAGGACTAGGTTGGAGAGATTCTGACTCATTTTAAATACAAGTTAGACAAGCCCAACCCTAACAATAATAGAGCCAAAGTGGGCTGGAGCTAATGTCTTACCCAAAATGCAATGCGTCAATGCTTTCAATTATTAAAATCTAATTTCAAAAGTGAAAATCAAATTTTAAGAAAAAGAGTCGCTACCAAAATTTTATTTTGAAAAAAAAAACTTTAGAAAAACCTTTTGAAAAGGATAAAGTACATGTCTACAAAAACAAGTTTGGGAGCCAATTGTGCATGGAGAAGGTATTAGGCATTCCTTAGCTCCCATTTACTGCTTATAAGAATGGTTAATCTAAACAATTGTGCAAAATAGAGACATGGCCTTTAATTTTTTAAAATCACCCTTTTGATTAAAAAATGATGAAGATGGAAAAAGAGGAAAAGAGATTATTTACAAGAGTGGAATCAATCTAGCCTCTACTAATTAGGGCCAACGTACCCAATAATTGATATAACAGTTCACGTAGTTTGGATTTTGAAAACCAAGTTGGATTCATTATTATTTTTTTTAGCAAGAAGAGTCAAAGGGTTTAGAAATATTTGCTTTCATAAATTAAACAAAATTGAAAGATTGTGATTCTATTTCATTTTATAAGGAAAAATTACTCTAGTTGTTCACTCTTCCCATTTTCAAAGTTTTTTTAGATTTTTGAAATTTAAAATTTAAAATTATTTTAAATTACACACATCTAAATTATCTCTTTAAATTTTCGTTGGAACAAGTGAAAAATGGTAGGAGTATAACTCTCAGAAAGTTGTTTTAGCATTGAAGACCTTAAGTTACTCAAGCATGGAATTTTCTCCCTAACATCATACTCGCTCTTTAACTCCTTGTATCACTTCTCATCCATAAGTCTTTCAAATTGCTTGAAGAATTGAACAAAGTCTAACTGTGGATTAAGTAAGTCCTTAAGGTCTGAGTTGAGACCTCACTAAGCTGTGTGCTCCAAATATCGCATGTGAAAACCCTTTACATAAAACAAGCAGCCCATTTTTCCTTCAACCGATATGCCGATGTTATCTAATTATTGTCCTCGACATTATGCTCTATCACAATTTTAGACCACGCTTCTTCAAAGGCATCTTCATTAATGATTTCATACATGCAAGATGAAATTTTGTTTAATATGTTTCGTACATGCAACAACTGAGCGAGGTATTTCATGGCATTTCGCATCAAATGCTAAGTGCAAAGACTATGCACGGTGTTTGGCATAATCTCAGATAGTGCCCTTGCCATTGTCGTGTCCTAATCAATAAAGATAATGAAAGACCTTTTGTGCCCATAAGCCTGTAGGAAAGTTTCAAACAACCACTTAAAGATTCTATCATCTCATCATATAATAACGCGATTCTATAAATCACTATTCCCATATGGTGATTCAAATAACAAAACACAACAAGAGGTCTGTTTTTCTTATTTATGCCAAATGTGGTATCAAGTGAGACTACATCACCAAATAATCTGTAGTCAATTAACTTACTCGCGTCTACCCAAAATACATTAGTGATTTGTTACTCTGCTTCCAATTGATATGCATCAAAGAATGAAGGATTCTCTAACGATTGCCCTTGAAAGTATTTGATTAAGACATCAACTTCCCCATAAGCTATGCTTCTTGTTCTTCTCGATCTAAGATAGTTTTTTACGTCATCCTGAGTGTACCCAATAGTTGCTCTTCCTCCCGCATGTACACTCATTAAACCAAAAGTAGCATTTGCCCTAAGGCCAGCGTCCATCGCTAGCTCTATCTCATGGGCCTAAACTTTGGAAATATGTCGTTGTGAGGGAAGCATGTGAGTTGCCTCCGAAGTGTGTAGCTCATGATTATGCTCCCTTATGAATTGTTTCACTCTATACTTCCCATCAACTAGTTGCAAGACTAAACGATCCATACACCCCGTTCTAGTTTCATGACGGGGATTTTTAACATTCCACCCCTTTTCTACTCCTCAAAGCCCTCTTTCGAACAAATAAATTTCACCAATACAATCATAGTTTTATCATCTTGCTTATGTTATGACCATCCTTTCTCACTCTAAATCCTTTTTGCCCTATACACCCTCCAAAAATTTCATGCCACATCTACATTGTCAAACTCCATCCCTACCTCGTGATTTAATTCTCCCTCCATCAAAGTTTTTAACTGATTATCTACAATACATACATATAACTAAAGCAAATCAATATGTTTATAATTTCCAGTTTTTCATAAACAATTGCAAAATATATTTTACTTTTTCTTAAATCACCAAACAATTCAAATATGGTTCAAATACATTTCTGTATGAAGTAGACCACAATAATTCATCCTGTTTTCAAAAATAAGAAATGAAAGTAGGAAATAAAGAAGAAACTTGGTCACAAGTTTGGCATAAGAGGATAGCAAACTTGTTAATAAGCTTTGTCCTTGAAAAGAAGAACAAAAGAGGTTTGGTATTGAATATAAAGAACAATCAGTATCAGCTCCTTTAACTTTATATTGACCATTTTAAATAAAAAGGTTACATACACCATTTCAAATAAAAAGATTCATTTGTTGACATGCAAGATAATCCATAAATCTTATCTAGATAAATATTTACTTAAAGTAATATTTTCATTACTCCAATAGACATCCTTCTTCCATAGAATTTACCTTATAGTTAAACTCCTTCAATATTGCTTCTCCTCAAACAAGATACAGAAGTAAAATCTGAATAGAAAATTTTGAATCAAAGTAGTAATAAGATTGTCAATACTTTGACAGCAATAATGCTACATCAGCACTTTATTTCAACCTTCTCTTGTACTTGTAGAAAACATACTAAAAACATAATGCTACATATCTAACATAACTCAGAAACATCTGCTAGTTTAAATGACCATAAATATCTCCTGACCATAATTATCTAACATAACTCAGAAAATGTTGTGTTTCATTAAAATAACACTCGTGATCTAGGCCGTTGGATCACATTGATCCAACAACCTAGCTTCTCCCCCAAGACTCAATCTGATATGTTTACCTAGTACATCTGATGGTTATAAATGGGAAGAGCAGGCATGTTAAATCTGAATAAAGGTGTCCTACAACTAAAAGGAGAAGAGAAGTAAATAGAATCCACATCAAGTACACATATCCTCCCCTCAAATCTTAATACATCGCCCTTATGAAGAGAAAAACCACGTTCTTTTCCTTCTTTCATCTCATCCGAAATTTTGCATATATTCAGATCTTCCCTGGCTTACTTTTCACCTCTTCAATTAGGGAAGACCGAGCTTGGATGTGACCTAGTATTTCAAACTAAATGCCACTAGGCTCTAGTTCATGGAGCTCATATATCAAGGGTCTTCTCACCTTTGCTATGTAGGCAAGACTCCCTACAGACTTGTAGCTCAAAGCATTGGCCACCACATTGGCCTTACCAGGATGATATAAGATGATACAATCATAGTCCTTTAACAACTTCATCCATCTTTGTTGCCCTAAATTGAGGTCCCTTTGATCAAAGATATACTTCAAGCTCTTATTATCCACGTACATTTCACATGTCTCCCCATTAAGATAATGAAGCAATATCTTTAAGACAACAACCATTGCAGCCATCTCTAGATCGTGAGTAGGATAATTCTATTCATGCTTCTTTAGTTGTCAAGAGGCATAGGCCACTACCTCGTCGTACTGCATAAGAATGCACCTAAGTCTAATCCGAGACACATCATAATAAAACTACAAAAGCCTCCCAGCCCTGAGGGAAGAGTGAGCATAGGGGCTGTGGTCAAATATTTCTTCAACCTTGCGAAACTTTCTTTGCATGAATCTGTCCATTCATACTTAACCCCCTTTTGAGTCAACTTAGTAAACGGGGCTACGATCCTTGAAAAATCCTTTATGAATCAGCGATAGTAACCCGTCAACCCCAGGAAACTCTTAATTTCTGTTACGGTAATAGGTCGAGCCCATTGTCTCACTACTTCTTTGAAATAATATGGACCAAAAATGCCACTCGTGTCAACCAAAATTTAAACTTAGAAAATTTTGCAAACAATTGGTGCTCTCTCAAGTTTTGTAGCATAATCTGGAGATGTTGCTCATGCTTTTCTGGACTCCGTGAATACACCAAGATGTCGTCATTAAACACAATCACAAATTTGTCAAGGAAAGGTTTGTAAACCTTATTCATAAGATCCATAAAGGAGACATGGGCATTTGTTAAACCAAAAAACATCACAAGGAACTTATAGTGACCATAATGTGTCCTGAAAGCCATCTTGGGCACATCCTCTGCCCTAATCTTGAGTTGGTAATAACTTGATCTCAAGTCAATTTTTGAAAAGTATTTGGCACCTTGAAGTTGGTACATAGATGACCTATTTAACCCATCATAATTTTAAAAAATAAAATTGCACTAGCCAGCAGAAGAAAGAAAGAAGAAATAAATAAGCCAAGCACCAAAGCAACAGAACAATAGTGTAGCATTAAGGAAATAAATAAATAGTTGCCACTCATCATTCTCATCAAATGAGTTGGAACATTAAAAGTTCGTATTTGCAATAAGATTTGAAGTCGTAGAAAACTTTTAATTCTCGACTTCTCATGGAAAAGTTAGTTACCAATTAATATCAAAGTTAGAAAAAAATAAAATAAAATAATAGATCAATCTATAGATTATATGGATTAAATGGGGACAAGTTAAATAAGCCGAGCTATCTAAATTTTAAAATGGATTGACAAAATGCCAATCTAATACACTAATTCAATAGATTAAATAGGGCAATTTAGTAGAGTGAACCCTTTTGAGGATCTTTAAATCTCATTTAACGCTACTTTGAGTAACTTATAGCTTCTTATTTTTTATTTCTATTTTATCCTTATCACTTTTTCAGAATACTCATTATACCCCTAATCTTATTATAACCTAAATCCCGAAATTTATTCACTTGCTTGTGAATATTTTTTTAATTAAATTTTTTATCTTTAACTAAATTTATATATAAAATATATTTTATTATATTTATATAATATAATATATATATATATATATATATATTATATAAAATATAGAATATAACGTGTATATATATATATATAATATTATAAAACATATTATAATATATTTCTAGATAGGATCACTAAATATTTAATGGTAGATAATTTAAAATTTAAAATAAAGCACTATAAACAAGAAATTTGAAATGGTAATTAAAATTCAGCAAAAGAGAAAATTGAAAATAATAACTTGATAATATTGATAATATTTATATTTATAAGATTTTGCTACAAAGGTTTTGGATCAAATAACACAAGAACACTAAAAGTTAAAAGTAAGAAATGTTGACCAAGGAAGTTTAATGAGAATAGAAAGTAAAAAATTTTTCCAATGTCTTTTGTATTGAACTACTTGAAAGCTTTTGAAATCCATGAATTTAAAGCTTTTGAAATCTACTAAGGCATTATTGTTATTGTGTTGAACTCAAAAGAACATCGTCCTTGAAGCATGCTTGAAAACTCTTTAAAAAAAGAGAATTTAAAACTCTGTGCATGTACATTTGAGAAGACATGATTTAACTCTTCCTTTGACTATTGTGCAGGTGGATAATGCATCTTGGACTAATATTAACAAATATTATTGAGATCATTTCCGTATTTATTGAGTGGTGTAAAAGTTTTGTTTTTCTAATGAAACTTTATTTGAGAGTACCTATATTTTAAATGTTAAATTATCTATCATTTATATATATATATATAATAATTTAAATTTAATTTAATTAAAAAATAAAAATAAAATATTTATTTTATATTATTTTAAGATTACAAAATATTATATAAGTTTATCTTTTTATATTATTTTATATTAATTAACTAATTCAATAATTAATTTTATAAAATATATTTAATTTAATATGCTAGTTTAATAATTTTTATCTAATTTATTAATTATTTTTGTTAAAAAAAATTTAATCATTTAAAACTTAAATTAAAATAATTATAGCGTATTGAATAAGTAATTTTTTTTTTGGGGTCAAAATATGAAAATAATCCAAAGCCGCCAAGACAAAATATGTAAATGCTATTCTGCTTCTTCTGCATCATTGGAGTCCACCATGGCTTCGATGGATTTTCTCTCGAACCCCTATTTCTGAGCAGCGCTATCTGCAATTACAGTTCTTTTAGCGCTTCAATTTCTCTTCAGAAAGCTGAACAAAAGCCAAAGGAAGAAGAAGTACCCTCCTATCGCTGGTACCGTCTTCAACCAGCTCCTGAACTTCAATAGGCTCCACCACTACATGACTGATCTCGCAGCGAAGTACAGGACTTACAACTTTTGCACAATAACAATTTTGAACAATATCACAGAAGTTTAAATCCTCACTTTTGTAATACCTAAGGTATTACAAGGTGATTAAAGTTGCTAAGCCCTCTTCGGAGTGAGATTTATACATCTGATCCAGTGAATGTCGAGTACATTCTCAAAACCAATTTTGAGAATTTCGGGAAGGTAATTTTATAAATGGCTGGATGCCTTGAGATTTATACCTTTGAACCAGTGAATGTAATTTCAAATTTGTTTTAATGGAATTATTATTTGAATTAGAACGTTCTGAATATTGGACGAGTCACTAGCATAGCGAATGAACTATTTGAAGAGCTTCTAGGATTTCTTAAATTCTTCTACTTTCATAGTTCTTAATGCTAAAATTTTTCAGATGCCTTTCCAGATATTTGAACAACTTGAGAATTTACATAAAATAATTAAAGGATTTAGCTGAGTTCCAAATGCAGATGAGTCTAAAAATGAATTTTTGAACTAGATTTTGTTGTTTGGCAGGCCAACAATCTGATTGATTTCTGCTATTTATTTTAGTGAGCTCTTTATAATTACCACTGGGAGATCCGAGAAGAATAAGTGAAGTTGCATTTTAAATGACACTTTTCTAGGTTTTGGGAGTTTATCTCACAAGTCATGCAATAAAAGTACTGTTTGACAAAACTTGATCGAGAAATTTGCTTTGAAGCCTAGACAGATTAGTTTGGCTAGATGGCCTCAATTTATACCTTGAAGATTTTGTGCAGGGATCATACAACTACTACAAGTTGAGGGACTTACTAGGTGATGGGATTTTCACTGTTGATGGTGAAAAATGGCGCCAACAGAGGAAAATATCAAGCCATGAATTCTCCACGAAGATGCTAAGACAGTTCAGTAATGTAATTTTCCGGAAAAATGCAGTAAAACTAGCAAATATTGTGTCTGAAGCTGCAACTTCTAATCAGATATTGGAAATTCAAGTGGGTAACTCTATTGATTATACAAAGAAATTCACTATCATTCTACCTTCCTCCCTCTATATGGGGTTTGCATGTCAAGTTGATATAATAATGTATACAGGACCTATTGATGAAGTCAACTCTGGATTCAATATTCCAAGTTGCATTTGGATCTGAACTAGACAGTATGTGTGGATCCAACGAAGAAGGGAAGAAGTTTGCTGATGCTTTTGATACTTCAAGTGCCTTGACCCTTTGGCGCTATGTTGATATCTTTTGGAGGTTAAAGAAATTTCTAAATATCGGATCAGAAGCTCAATTAAGAGAGAATACTAAAATTTTAAATGAGTTTGTAAATAAGTTAATCAACACCAGAATTCAGCAGTTGCAGACATCAGATGATAATTCTGCTGTAAGTCTAGTACTTAATTGTGTTGTGTTTCTTGTCAGGAACCAGTTTAACTTAATTGAAGAACATGAATACTTTTTTTTAAAAAAAATAATTTCTAGAACATTCTCTCACAGAGAAGCTCATTGGGCTTGGAGTGTGATAGAGCATGTCCACCATTCCTAGTTCTGAAACTTGAACTAAGATTAAAGGGCAGCAAAGATCAAATTCTTGATCACTTATTTCAAGAGGATCTGATTACTTCAACTTAAAACCTTAATCTATTAATCAAAGGTTCATGACTAGTTTGTTATAATCTCTAATATTTTTGATAAAATATATATTTTTTTTAGTTACAAGCATTGTTAGATGTCATGTACTATGCAGAATAAAAGAGAAGACATTCTCTCAAGGTTTCTGCAAGAGGATGAGTTTGATACAACATATTTAAGAGATATAATTCTAAGCTTTGTCATTGCTGGAAAAGACACAACGGCGGCTACACTTGCTTGGTTCACTTACATGCTATGTGAGCATTCTGCTGTTCAAGAGAAAGTTGCAAAAGAAGTGAAAGAAGCAACACAGACAAAAGAAATTTCTAGCCCTACAGAGTTTGTGTCTAGTATAACTGACGAAGCTCTTGAAAGGATGAATTATCTGCATGCAGTAATTACTGAAACTCTCAGACTCTATCCTGCAGTTCCAGTGGTAAGGCTATATTTTAAGTTGTGTATATTCATTTGTCTTGCATATTTGCATGTGACTGCAAATGTGTTTGTCTGTTATACATCTATAGCATAGCCTTCACACTAGTTATGTGGGGATTAACAATCTCCACGTAGGTTTTTTGACCAAAGAACTCTTCACCCTTTCAAAGACAAAATAAATGTAGGGACTATTAGGTTATTTCCTCATAAATGCTTAAAATTGTGTCATAATAAAATAATCTGAGTATCCTTGACATGTTGTGTATTTAATAAGAAGAGTGGAGACCTTTTAGTCAAAATACCTTGTATAGAATTAGCTAATCTTCACATGCCAATTTGGAGTTTGGCATTGTCCTATGTATAAATAACTTTTGTCCCTGGAGGTGAGAACATTGAGAATATTCATGAGCTTCTTGCTTTATAGGTTTACAACATATTTTGTGCTCTGAAAGCAATGAAATGTCAACATATTTTGTTGACCTCTTAGTTTTTTTCTTGCGCATTTAATGGCTTCATAGTTAATGCTGGACACTTGACGTGTTTGAAGATAAAATAGTTTGCAAGTCTCAAACTTATCTTGATACAGGATGCGAAGATGTGCTTTTCTGATGATACATTGCCAGACGGACACAGTGTGAATAAAGGAGAAACGGTGGCAGCATACCAACCTTATGCAATGGGTCGGATGAAATTTATATGGGGAGATGATGCAGAGGAATTTAGGCCAGAGAGATGGCTTGATGAGAATGGTATTTTTCAGCCAGAGAGCCCTTTCAAGTTTACAGCTTTTCAGGTTAGATGTATAGAGTTTGACATAAAGCTTTTTTTTTTTTCTGGCGAAATGAATTTATTCAGTGAAAACAGCAGAGCATAACTCAGAATGCTAGTAAACAACCCCGGCCTCTCAAGAGCCCCCCAGAACATACATATTTGTTTCTTAATGTTCAAACTGGTGGTGTGTATATGTTTGCACAATTTTACTACGACACTGCTAGTTTATTTTCTTTCTTTTTCTTTTTTTTTTTCTGGTAATCTAACATGAATTATTATTGATCTGCAGGCAGGTCCACGGATTTGTCTAGGAAAAGAGTTTGCTTATAGACAGATGAAGATATTCTCTGCAATGTTGCTAGGCTGTTTCCGCTTCGAATTGAATGATAATAAGAAAATTGTCACTTACAAGACAATGATAAATCTTCATATTGATGGAGGTCTCGAAGTTCGAGCCTTCCACCGGGAACGCTGGTAAATCTTCCATGACAAAACAAACTTTAAATGTATGATCAAAGTTGTTACTGATGTTAATAAAATCGTAAGTCTCTATTTTGATCCCCAACAAAGCTGGTCTTTCACAATAATATTTTTCAATTTATCCTATTTTAATTCAAAAATTCAATATCATACTTAATAATTTTCTAAATTGAACATTATTTGATGAAAAATTTGGTTTAGATAATGGGTGGTAAAATAATGTCCAAATCAGTGTTAAGTTTGCCATTAAATTTTGGAAGATAGGAAGGAAAGGTGGCAAGCATTTTAATTATTGGGGAACTGAATCAAAGAAGGATAGATTGCAGTCTGGTACTTTATGGTTTGATTTATTATTATTATTTTTTGCGTAAACAATCATCCAGTGTTGGATTATCAAATTATAAGTGTTGATTAATTCAGATTTGAGTTAGGTAGGATTAAAATAAGCGGCAAAGCTCTCCCTATTAAGTTTTAATGCGACTGCATTCTCAGAGACTTGAATTTGAGACTTCTGATTAAGTTAAGATAATTTCTTACTAGTTGAGTTACGTATTTAGTAGTATAATGTTATGTGGGTTAGAAGTTGGCATTTTAGTAACACATGCAAGTTACAGATTTGATTTACTTTTACTATGGTTTTTTGTGGGTTAAAAGTTGGCATTTTAGTAACGTAGACCCTTGTTATTAGTCCGTCGCAATTTTATTTTCTTACACATTAGTACCTTAGTTTGGAACGTTGGGGCATTTGGGTAACGTCTCTTTTAAGTTTTGGAACGTTGGGGCATTTTGGTAACGTCTCTTTAAGTTTTGAAATTGGGTAACGTGTCTCTTTTAAGTCTAGTTAACATAATAGAATCACATGGTACAAGGGTCCAATCTATAATTTTAAACCAATCATTGGTCCACTAATATGTTAGGAATCGAAATAGGGTTATTTTAAACCAATAATTCCCTTTACTAAACATATTAAATCTTTGGATTAAGTGTTCCTGAACAGAGGTGGTCAATTAGAGATTGAAATTGTATTTTGTCAATACGGTGGCATGTCACACCCAAAAAAATCAACGCAACAGATATAGAGAATTTTTAAATTATAAAATATTTTTTAAAATTATTTTCAAAAAATGACTTCATCAGAGTTGTCATTAAAATTTTATTTTTAAAAGAAATATTTAAGAAATATTTAAAAAAAACTGAAAAATATGGTCTTTAAACCAAATTGGGTTTAAGAATTGATATACGTGGGAAAGTGTTTAGGCATCTTACAACATCTAATAAAATAATAGTGAAAACTTTTATATATGCCTAATTTTCCTCTTTCAAATTCATCAATCAAATGCGAAGTGCAACAAGACATAATATTTGGACAGTTGGACTAATGGAATGGTACTTTAGGGCCTACCTCCCTCTCAAGAAGATCAAAGCCCATATGGTTCAGTAAATATCCTCGGCGTGTTATTTTATTTCAATTTTTGGTGAAATGTGAAAAAAAAAAAAGGCACAATTCAATGTTATATTTTTTGAATTTTTTTTGTCACTTCTCTCTCTCTTGGTCTTTTCACTCTTCAGTGTTATTTATTTTTTGATAAAACGTTTTGTCTATGTGAATGAGTGTTTAGAACTCCAACGAGAATTTTATTTGAAATAATTTAGTTCCTAAAATGGAGAAGTTTTTTTTTCTCTTGATTTTCAACATAAAATTTTGGGTTGTCGGAAATCCGAAATTGTGCATACAAAACAAATATGATGCCCCACAGAGTGCTCAAAATTTTTCGAATGCACTGCCAAAACAAATAAGTTAGAAATCTGAATGGGTGCTTGAGGTTTCAAGGCTTTAAGAGTGCCTGAGGTATTAGGGCTTTGATGGGTGCTTGATGTCTCAGGGTCTAAGAGTGCCTATGGTATTAAGGTATTAATGTATTAGGGCTTAGTTCAATGGGTGCTTGAGATATTAGAGCTTTGAGGGTAACTAAGGCTTAGGGCTTGAAATGAGTGCCAAAAGAACTTGGTTTTGTTGAGTGTACGAGGGATAGGATTTTCACTAGATTGTCTTACTCATTTTATTGTAAGGATGAAAAATAGCATACACAAGTTGCCCCAGCCCGAATAAAGTACGATGTTTACCCGTTGCACTTCTTTACTTGTTTTATTAGGTGAAAAGTCTAATGAACATGGTTCATTTACTATTTTCACATAAGGAAACAATTAAAGATAAGAAAAAACAAAAACAGGTACTTCGTCAAAGGATGTTTAGGGGTGCAAAATGATATTCTTAAGAAAAAGAGAGTTAACTTTCCTCTGGAAAGGATTTAAAGGACATGGGTTTTTATTAGTCCAAAAGTATACTCAAGAGGGGGGTGAATAGAGTATTTGTAATTTTTCATAATAGAAAAATTTTTTCTTTAAAACTTATTAGGGTCTACTTATATTACCGAAGTCCTCTTAAGAATTTTTTTCAACAAATAACTAATAATATAAATGTAGAAAGAAGGGAAGAGAAATAATACTGTGATTTATAGTGGTTCAAAAGAATCACAAATATTCACCTACATCTACTCCTCACAACACATAGTTATGAGAATTTTATTAGGGAAATAAGATCACCACTACAAAGTAACCAAACTAAGGTTTAGCCTCTAACTTTTATGCTACCTAGTAATAACCTTCAGTTTGGGTCAGCAGGACCTTACTTTTACATTTCAACTGCTAGGCCTTCATATATTCTTAGCAAACGTTTAATACCACTAGGCCTTTACATGTTCATAACAAACGTACGCCAAGTAACTTTCTTTGTACGAAGGCATAGCTCAGCAGCTTTAACATACAACAGACATATACCCCACCAGGTACCTACTTTAAATCCTCACAAGGATAGAGTACACAAAGTACAAATAATTCTTCCAGTTCACACAGAACTCAAGATAGAGAGAAATTTTACACAAAGGATATGAACAATACAAATCTCTCTCTTACACAATGAACAAAGAGTTACAAAAGAAGTATGCTCAGTATAAGATTCTCTTTGTCAACTTCGGTGTGCCAATGTTGTTCTTGCTTCTGCCTTTTATACCTTTCCAAAAGCTAGTTGTTGATGGAAGATGCTCCTCATTAATTGGGAGAATTAATCTTGATTGAATTTGATATTTGCTTCCTTAACTAGTACATCATGCTCGATATTGAAATAAATAGCTATAAGTCTTTAATGCATTTTGATTGCTTTTTATTTTGGCGATAATTCTTTTCTTATGTGATTTAATTCCCTTCTATCTATACAGATTTGCTTGATCGATGCCTAATATGGTTGACTTGGATTAACAACAGAATCCTTCTATATTCGTTCCTTGATTTTCGACTTGATTCATACTCAGTTTCTCTTAGAGTATTAAATGTGCAACAGGCGACTAGGGTCCACATAGGTTGCAATATTTTGATTTATTTCCTTTTTCGCACTGTTGACTTGTGTGTTTATTACAGATTATTTCCTTCTTCTCCAATATTGACTTCGCGTAGTTATTGAGCTTCAAATATGATTTAATGCAAATCTTTTCATTTTTCATAATCTTTTCTTTTCTTTCTGATGTGTTTTTACTCCTTTCCACCTTTGTTGATTTCCTTGATAAATACGTGCTATAATCATTTCATTTAATGGTAGAATCCTTCCTTATGTGTTTCTTAATTGGTGGCTTGTCTTATGTTCAATTTGTCATCTAGCATCAAATGTGCTTCATGATACCAAGGTCCACGTGGATGTCCAGAATTAGAAACTTGATTCAATAGTTTTAATGAAGAGGGCCTAGGAAACATGGCTTTAATGGAAAGTAGGGCCTTGTAGAGTATGATTGTGAAAAATCAAGGGTGGCCTATGGAACAAGGCTTTAATGATGGAAGGGACTTGTAGGGTTTTAATAATGGAGGAAACCTGCAAAATGTAGCTTAAATGATGGAAGGGACCTCGGAAATATGGTTTTATTAATATAAGGGTCCTGAAAAACATGGCTTTAATGTTGGGACTTGTAGAACAAGGTTTTGGCAATGGATAAGGCATGTGGAATAGGGTTTTAAAAATGAAAAGGACTTAAGAAATATGATTTTAACAATAGAAAGGGCTTGTAGAATAGGGTTTTAATCAATGTTTTTGAAACCGGCCCGGTTATTGACCAAGGTTGACCTCCGAATTATCGAGTCAATTATTGAATCGGATAAATAAATTTTTTTTTAAATATATATATATATATATATCTTTACAAATAAATTAAAAAACAAGTAAAATAAATAATTTATATGTAAATTTCAAACTTTAAAGCCATAAACATGCATAATAATTCAAATATAAAGTCATAAATATTCATAATTATTCATAAAGTCATAAATAATATTATCCAAACATAATAATATGACTAATATGTAGAATATCAGTTTTTCTCAAGAATGTATATTTGAATTTCTCAATCATATTTAATGACTTAAATCATGAAATTTTTGTTGTGAAAATTATGTTAGAAAAAACTTTTATATTTGTCGACTTGGTCTATTTTTATTTTTCTAAAAATAATTTTAATTCAATTTTTTTGTGCCTATCTGAACATATGAAAATATGTTAGTCACAAAATTGATTGGGTTAGTTTCAAAAATTAAGGGATCGTTTAAAAAAAAAGATAATAAAATAATTTTTTTTTAAAAAAAAGAGAGACCCGGGTCAACCCGGGTCGACCGGGTCTTGGCTGGGTTGATTGCGATCGGGCCAAAACTTATGACCCGGACAGTCCTAGCACTGGATCACCGGATCCCGGGTCGACCCGCCAGGTTGGTCTGGGTCCCAAAACAGTGGTTTTAATAACAAAACTTGTGGAGGTTTTAATGACAAATATGTAGCACTGTCAAAACGGGCTGTCCGCCTGGTTTTGGATGGGTTAAGACTTGAATTTTTTTCGCCCTTTTTTTTTAATTTTTTTTACATAATTATATTATTTAGTATATAAATAACTGTACTTTATCACATTTTTATATTTTATAATATTATATTCAATAATTATAGTAAATTTGGATATGAAAAACTTTGTAATTTTTAAAAATAAATGTAGAATTTTCAAATTTAAATATAATATAATTAATTTAAAAAGAAAATATGAAAAATTAAAGTTATTTATTATTTAAAAAATTAAAGAAGTAATATTTTACATGTATAAATTGTATTTCAATTAAAAATTATCGAATAAAAAACAATTTTAATATTGTATTATTTAAATAAAAAAATAAAAATTCTTTTAAAAAAGCTTGGCACGTGAGCCTGCGAGCCAAGTATGGATGGACATGGACATAAAATTCCAAGCCCGTCCAAAAATGAGCTGGCTTGCGCCCAACTCATTACAGGTTGATTCAGGCCAGTTCGTTTTGATAGTGCTGTAAATATAGGATCCGGATCCTTTGCAATATTAAAAGTATTGCAGAGGTGCATTACTTTTTATCAACAATTTTTACCGCTACTAAAAAGTAATGCACTTTAAAAGTAATGCAGAAGATCCGGATCCATAAATATGATCTATGTAAAAAGGTTGCGGAACGAAACTTTAATTATAGAGGGGGCTTGCGGGATAGGGTTTTACCATTAGAAGGGGCTTGCAGAATAAGACTTTAATAATATATTGGACTTGCATAATGGGGTTTTGACAATGGAGGAGGGCTGTAGAACAAGGCTTTAATGACAAATGGGACATGTAGGGAAAGGTTTTGACAATGGAGTAGGGTTGCAAAACAATGCTTTTAACAAAAAGTATACAAAACATTGTACGCATCAAATATGAGAAAAGAGAAGGGAGGTTACCAACATGGAGTGCACCACTCATTTTGTGAAACTTCCATTTAACCAAACCCCCTTTATGCTTATATTACTTAACCTTGCTACTTTGAGGTTTTCCATACCATTTATATCTGTTTCAAACTTGAAAGAATATTGATGCTATGTCATTAATTTTCAAACATTAGTGTATTTGTGATATGCTTCCAATGAGCTTGTGTAACCCTCATGTTCATTGACTAAAAACTAATCTAACTTTTCAAACAAAAGCTAAATCTAATGGAGTCTCCCCCTAATTTTATGTCTAAGAAAAAAACTAGGAAAAACCCTACAAAAATAATAATGCTTTTATGATTTCTGGGATTCAGGAGTCTATTTATGTCATGGAGAAGGTGTTCGGCACTCCACTCCATCTAAGACAGTTACCTTGGGTAATTTTAATCATTTTAATCCTTCACAAAGACCCATATGCAATAATGGTCCTCTCCCACCAAACTCATGGCCACAACCACAACATTTAACCTCCCAAAGCCCAATCATCCTCCAAAATCCTTATCTAACTCCTTTACACAAGAATGCTCAATCTCTTCTTTCTTTTTACTTTCGTCCCTTGTGGGGACTTGTGTGCACAAGTTCTTTCCTTAGTTCACCCTTTGAAAAGAAAATTTTTTCCATGTGAGGAAGGATCGGTTCCAAAATGGTGCTTTATGCTTAAAATTGGTGCTTTATGCTTATAAATGCCTTTCTTGCTTCAGTGACCATAGGATGCTTATTAACTGGTGAGAAAGGATTGGTTCCGTTGATGATGTCTTTCTTGTGTTACACAATTTAAGCAACAATATTTTCACAATAGAGCATAACAAATTTTGATAGACCAAAACATCATTTTGGTCCGTCACAGATGTCTTTTTTTCTCAAGTTACTTCCTTATAAATTTTCATTCTTAATTTGGTCTTTTATAGTTTGCTATGTTATCTATTCAGTCGCTCATAGATTTTCATTTTTAATATGTTCCCTCACAAATTGATATGTTATTAGTTTAGTCCCTCACATATTTTCATTCTTTATTTGATCCATTGTAGAATTATATGTTATCAATTTAGTCTTTTCATCAAAAGTTGTGATCATCAAAATTTATAACTATAAAAAAAGAACTAAATTGATAATATATCAATTTGTGAGGGATCAAATTGAGAATAAAAATAAATAAGGGATTAAATTGATAATATATCAATATATGAGGGACCAAATTGAGAATAAAAATTTTTGAGAAACTAAATTGGTAACATATCAATTTGTAAGGGATCAAATTGAGAATAAAAATTTATGAAAAACCAAATTAAAAAATAGAAGCATCTATAAAGGACCAAAATAGGATTTTAGTCAATTTTGATACCCCACAATCAAACCTACTGCACTGATCAGGAAGGAGAATTAAATCTTGTTAACACACATTAATTTGGAAAAAAGAACAGAGTTTATATACTAAAACAATGAAGAAAATGATTTATAGTTTTTGAAATTGAACATAGTTTTGCATGAGCAACGTGTCATAGACTGGTTTCGAATTCCAAGACCAACACTTGTTAATTTAAGTGATTTATCACTAGTTTTTTTTACGCAAAGTTCTTAAAATTTAAATTTTGTGGATGAAAAAAAATCGTACTAAAAATTATATATCTTTGTGATTTCACTGGGCTCAAATCAAATAAGTAAATTCTAATAGGTTTTTAGAATACTCGTGGGTAAAAAATATGCCAATAGGTTGCTAGAAGGAAATAATTAATCATCAATTAGGTTAGAGATTGGATGAAATTTTGACTTTTATTAATATGATAAAAAGCTATTATTTAAATAATTTTTAATGCAAACACGATGATCGATAAAGAGTTTAAAGAGTTTATTAAAAAATACAATTAAAAAGTTAAAAAGAATTTCTTTTTTAACCTAGTGCAATATCTTAACCAGTAAGTAAAATTAGTTCCTTTTTGTTACAAGAAATAGATATAGACTTTGGGCCAAAAAAAAAAAGAAATACCTAGAAACAATAAAACAAAAGGTGCCCAAAAGTTCAAACTTCAAAGTCTATGTGTTTGGGTTATGAAAATATTTTTTGTTTTCATTTTTAGTCTTTATTTTTTAAAATGTATTTTCTGAAACACTGAAAATATTTTTTTGGTATTTTCAGATTTAGGCATATTTTAAGAAATATTTTCAAGAAAACGTTTTCAGTTAACTCAACCAAACGCATTTTTAAGTCTATTTTCTGTTTTCAATGAAAATGAAAACAGAAAATGCTCAAACCAAACATGCCCTAAGTTTTCTTATTTCTTCATATCTTTTGAATTATTGACTACAACGGAATCTGACAAATTCATTCACTGTATGGTTATTTTGTAAGCATGTAATAATGTGACTGTAACCACAAAACAATCAAAATTCATGGTGTTACTCAAATGTAAAATTTAGTCAAAACATAAGATATTTTTTTGATTATGATTTAATTATTTATAAGATCTTAATAGATAAATTAATAGTAATAATAATAACTCATAAAATAATATAGAAAAATGTATCTTGATTTACAGTAATGGTCCCAAGAGATGTTAGGCTCTTCAAGATTAAAAATGATAGTTTTTTACAAATTAAGTTGTGTGATGGATATTAAATCACACACTAACCTATTTATAAACTTTCTCAAAATTTAAAAATTAAATTTTTATAATCTTGTGAATTATAACCAATTAATCAAGTCCAATAAATTGACCATATTTATTAATAACGCTTTATCACTGTTATTAATTTGGGTAAACTATCTACACATTATAATATTAATTCACCAACGTCTAAATGTTTTAAATAAAATATTTTAAAATGTATTTTCTTAGTTTTATAAAAATCGTGAAAGAAACAAATGTTCTTCTCCTTAAACAATCATGAATTTCTTATTATCAATTTTTTAATTAAAATTTAACATGTGATTATTTGAACCTCAACAAATACATCATTGACTCATTTAATTTTTTTTTTTGATATGTCACAATTCAATTGAAAAAGTTAACAACATATACTAAAATTTGCAGAGTATATGTATATATATATATAGTTTTCTTTATCAATTACTAGCAATGTTTATCATGATTAATCCTCTATCCATATGATTAGCGTTAAAAGGAAAAAGAAAAAAGAAACTGTATCTAATACTTTGGGAAAAAATACATTTACCTGCATGAACTTTTCTTAATATGCAAAAAAATTTGATGAACTTTAAAATTTATCAAAGAATTCCTATAAACTTTTTCTTTTGTGTAGTTTAGCCCTTTAGTTAAAAAAAAATCGTTAACTTCACTAACAGTCAATGTCAACCAAATTTACACCATTAATAGTTGACATGACAAAAATAATGTCATGTCAACTTTCACTCAAAACCCTTAACCCAATTCGATTCCTCGGTCGTCGTCTCTATTTTGAGTATCTTGAAGTCCTTGTTCATTGTCAGGTAATGCGTCGCAAACCATTGGGTTTGATCAATCGGTCTTTCTCCAACGGCTTTTAGAGTATTTATAGTGATGAATCTCACTTGAGTTTTTATTATATGAGTCTCACAGTATCACATCAGTTTAAATAACTCTCAACCACTTTAAACAACTCTTAACTCTAGTGTTAAATCTCTTAAGAATTCACCAATATTAACCCATTTGAATTTTAATTTTGAAACAATAAATACATAAAAAATATATAAAATATAGCAAATTAATTAAAACTATTTAAATCATTAAAAAAATAAAATTAATATATTAAGTGCAGACATATCAAATTGATCTAAATATTAAAAAATAAAATTAATTAACATTGTTATTCTGCATCAAATAATACCAGGGAGCATGAAGGCCGTAGCTTCTATCTTGTAGAAAACTCAAATTGCAAAAAGTAAGTTATATTGTTTATTGAATTTCAATTTGCACAACAAAAAACTTGACTTTAGGTAGTAACGACGCTTTGTCGCCACTAAAAGTTTTATCACTGAAAGTTTTTAGTAGTAGCTTTTATTATCACTAAAAAGTCACTATTAATATCCACTTTCCACTAAAAGTATAAATTGTATCACACAAAATAAGTAGAAAGGAGAGAAAAGTCTCCACTGAAAGTATCCTTTATTGAAATTGGATTTTCAGTAACGATAAAAGTAAATAATCAATTTTATTTAATAATTTAAAAATTAAAATTTATTTAACTTTTATTTTACTTCTTAATAATTTATCAAATTAATTTTCACATTCTCAAGGTTATAAATTTATTAGATTTATTCAGTTTATTTAAATTTGTAGTATCTCAAGAGTCCTTAAATAATTTATCCAATTTTTCACTAAATCCTTAAAAATTTTATTTTTTCATTAATTTTTTTAAAACAAATGCCCCTAACTTTCAGTGGCGAAATAATCTATTTTATTTAATTTAAAAATTAAAATTTATTTTACTTTTATTTTACTTCTTAATAATTTATCAAATTAATTTTCACCTTCTCTAGGCTATAATTTTATTAGATTTATTCTATTTATTTAAATTTGTAGTATCTCAAGAGTCCTTAAATAATTTATCTAAATTTTCACTAAATCTTTAAAAATTTAATTTTTTCATTAATTTTTTTTAAAAATGTTCATTGA
Organism: Biancaea sappan; assembly: GCA_037074585.1. Taxonomy (NCBI): domain Eukaryota; kingdom Viridiplantae; phylum Streptophyta; class Magnoliopsida; order Fabales; family Fabaceae; genus Biancaea; species Biancaea sappan. The sequence goes on along the minus strand of CM073499.1, from coordinate 20,987,630 downwards.
CTTTTAGTGACGACGATTGTCACTTCCAACAGTAAATAGTCAATTTTATTCAATTTAAAAATTAAATTTATTTAACTTTTATTTTACTTCTTAATATTTTGTCAAATTTATTTTTATCTTTTCAAGACTATAATTTTATTAGATTTATTACTTTTATTTACATTTGTAGTGTCTCAATAAACGTCACATAATTTACCTAATTTCTTACTAAATCCTTAAAAATTTTCATTTTTCAAAGTAGTCCTTAGTCCACTTTGATATGCGCTAGGAAAAAAATTTAAATTTGACTCCCAAAAATAGGTAATAAAATGATAGATATGCACTAGATTAAACTAAAGAATTAGAGTTTGAGGCTTTGAGCATTCGATGTTGCATTTTGCTTATAAAGTATCACATTTTATTATTTTAAAAAATGTCCACTTTCAATGGTGACATCAATAGTTGCCATTGAAAGTGTGACTTTCGGTGGCGACAAATAAAGTTGCCATCAAAAGTGAGACTTTGAATGGTGACCAGACTTTCAGTAACAAATTTAAAATATTACCATTTAAAGTGGACATTCAGTGACAAAGTTTTAGTTGTCACCGAAAAGTTATCATTGAAAGTCTTTTTTTTTTTTTTTTAGTGTTCATCAAAATAAGGTAAGCTATACTAGAGTGTATGTGTGTGGTACTATTAATCTATAAGTAGCAATTAATTAAAAGGATGTCATTATATTAGAGAATTCAAGCACAAATTGAAGAGAAGAATTCTTTAAATCAGAAGCCCTTCAATTCAATGGCACTGATCAGCCCATTCATCCCCAGAAATCGAAGAACACCCACCAGAAATGGTGGTCATCAGCCAAGGAGCCTAAACGACGACCAACTTGATCCCAGACACCAGCAAACTCCTTCCTTGAACCCATCAACCTCGCACACCACCAGAGACTCTGTCAAGGATGTTGCCGTATGCTACTGCAGACAATGACAGCATCTCCATGACTCCATCACAAAAACAATTTTTGAAGATGGTGTTCACAGCTTCACAGTTTTTTCTCTCTGGAAAACACAGCCTGGGGAATTGGGAATCATTTATTAAATTTCATTTAAATACTTCTTTTTTATTATTTTATCGTTACTTTTTATATAAAAATCATTTTTATACGTGTCAATTAGTGTAACAAATTATAGTGACGAACTAAAATAAAAATTAATTTTTAAATTTAGAAGCTCCTTAAAAATTACTATTATAGATACTATTAAGCCAACTCTACGCCCTCAAACAAGTAAATACAAGTTAGCTATTGAGTTCGACAATGATCATAACAACTTTAAATAGTTTATTAAAAAATACAATTAAAAAGTAAAAATGAATTTCTTTCTTAACCTTGAGCAATACCTTAACGTGCAAGTAAAATTAGTTCCCTTTCGTTAGTTATAAGAAATAGACTACAGACTTTGGGCCAAAAAAGAAGAACAAGAAATAGACTACAGAAGCAATAAAATAAAAGGTGCCCGAATGTTCAAAGTCCTTAAAGGATAAGTTCTCATATTTGTTCTTATCTATTGAATTATTGACAACAACTAATCTGACAAATCCATTCACTGTATGGTTATTTGTGAACATGTTATAATATGATTACAGCTTCAAAACAGTCAAAACTCATGATCTTGCTCAAATGCATAATTTAGTCAAAAGTACAAATTATTTTTTATAATCGTGATTTAATTATTTATATGATCTTGATAAATAAATTGATAATAATAATAACTCATAAAATAATATAGAAAAATGTACATTGATCCATAGCAATCGATCTCAAGAAATGTTAGGTTTTTCAAGGTTAATAAAGATATTTTTTACAAATTAGATTTTATGTGATGGATATTAAGTCACACATTTATATATTTATCGATTTTCTCAAAATCTAAAAAACATATCTTTATAATCATGGTAATAATAACCAACTTATCAATTTCAATGAGTTGGCCCAATTAATTGACCCTATTTATTAATAACTCTTTATCATAATTATTAATTTGGGTCAAGTATCTATACATATTATAATATTAGTTCACAAACATCCAAATAAATTTTAATATATCAAATAAGTCTAACTCAAAATATACTTTACAAAAATCATTAATTTGAACCAAATTATAAATAATAATATATATGTCTCAATATATGTACATATATATAATAATTAATATGTAAGTTTGTCGAAATAATTATCAGTACTTAATATATTTATAAAAATAAAATAATGCTAACACCACCAGAGCCGCGACCACCACTAGTTTGTGGTGTCACTTGTGTCGTCTCCCCTACAACTCAATTGTTCGTCGTCATTGTCGTTGTCATCGTCCGTGAGCTGCTTCTAGTTTCAAAAAGCGTATCAGAGTGGTCAGTATTTGAAGATGGAGGAGCACAATTTCTTTAGCACAGAAGAGACCTGCGGTTTCTTCTCAGAAGAGCAAGCTCCCACACTCCATTGGTTCTGCTCTAACCATTGGAGCTAAGAGAAAAAAGATTGACTCAAGGAAAAGAAAATTTGAGTTTGTTTGAACTTTGAACAATCAAGGAAGAAATGAAGATGATGATAACAAAATGGCGGAGAAGGATGACATGAAGAAGGTGACGCTGACAGATATAGATTGTGGGTTATGGGTTTGAATTAAGAGTTTAGGTGAAAGTTGAAATGACATTATTTTTGACATGTTAATTATTGATAAGTTAAATTTAGGTTGATATGATATTGACCGTTAATTAAATTAAGAATTTTTTAATAAAAGAGTTAAACCGCATAAAAAAATTTATAAAAATTATTTATTGAGCTTAAAATTTACGAGAATTTTATGCATATTAAAAAAATTTCAAAGCACATATTTTCCAATACTTTAACTCTTTCACATTTCTTAGTCAGTACACTACCCATAAGACAAAAGAGTGATGATAACATAACAAATTGAAAATCATAATCATAAATTCTAATCATGATGTAATCAATCATTAATAAAGAACAATATTTCATTAATTTATTGCTTTTTTTACTATAACCATACTTATCAGCAAACATATTTAAGAAATTAATTTACTTTTATATAATTAATAAGTATAGTTACAATAATACATGCACCTAATAGAACAGACAAAAGACTATTCTTTATATATTTAAAATATATGATTGGTCAGTCTGAGATCATAATATTATTACGTAGGACAAAAAGAGTAGTTAATAACTATTTTTTCCATCTACGGCGTATAAGTTACATGAACATTACGTTAGTCACAACCGAAATTACACTTTCTTTTCTTACAAATATTATCTTCTTTTTTATTTTCAAAATATGCACTTTTTCCCTTTATAACTATAAAATTTATTCTAAATTTATATTTAATAAAGTAAACATACAACTATTGAATCAAACGATACATTTTTATTATTTTGTCTAAAAAATATAAGTGTTAAATAAGTTAGTACCCGATACAAATTAGTTTTTTTTATAGAATTAAATTGTAAATTAATTTATGTTTAAGAGATTGACTCAAAATTGATATCTAATAAATTTATTACAATCAGAAATAAATTATATAAAATTAAACTTTCAACATTTAATTAAACAATAACACATATATCTTTTAGAAATTAAATTGTTTATGTAATCTCTTTTATATAGAGGTTTGCTATTGTCCGTTTTCCTAATATTCACTATTTATAACATCTTTTTTCTGACTAACAATAAAAAAGATATTACAAAATATAAAAATCAAATTATTTTAGTTAATAAAAAATATGTAACTTCAGATTATCAAATACTCAAAAATATATATTATTATATCTAGACAAAAACATAAAATTAAATTCAAATATAGCTTTTTTTTGTTTTTATAATTTAGGGCAAATTGCACCGAAACCGTTCAACTTTGGGTCATGGACAATAAAACCCTCTGAACTTTAAATTGTTGTAATTAAGTGAATTAAACCCTTTTAACTTTTACTTTTTTGACAATTAACCCCTGCTATTATTAACATTGTTTTGTTTACATGTCATTTAAATTGTCCACGTCATCATTTTCATGTTAGATCTATTTTCCATGTCATTCATTCCACCTCATATATATTTTTTCACATCATTTGCGCACACTGACATTCATATCCCTAACCCACATCTCCAAATTGGGTTAGGAATATTCTTTGGCAGCAATTATGAGAGCCTTCAGAAGGAGCTCGAGTGAGGAGGCATGACGGAGTGAGGTATAAGAAGGGTGCAGGTGCAACGTCAGATCTAGAGGAGAGAATTTAAAAGAGAGCGTTGAGGATTTGACTAGAGGCGAGAGCAAGATTCAGAGAGTGTGATAAAGAGAGGGCGACAGAGAGACAGATTAAGACAACGAATCTGAACTTCAATTTTGCAGAGTTCAGTGATTGCGGAAACTAATGTTGCTTCATCTCTGTTTTTCATTTTTGCTCAAAGATTGAGTTTCAATTCATTTTTGCTTCATCTCAACATCAACAACCTTGCCCTTTAAATGACATGTAAGCAACTTTAACAGTGTTAATATTAGAAGAGGTTAATTGTCAAAAAATGAAAGTTAAAGGAGGTTAATTACAACAATTTAAAGTAGAGGGGGTTTTATGCAATCCGCCCTGTAATTAATATTTTAAAACACGAGTGTCATAATTTTGAATAACTAAAGTGAAGAAGATTGCAATTTACTCTATATTTCTCTTGACTTGTCTAATTCGAACCTTTTCTCTTCTTATTCCCAATAATACACCAAACCCTCTCTCTCTTTCTCTCTGTCTCTGTCACACACACACACCACACCACACACATACTTACAAATAGCCACCAACAATTCTCTTCTCTTTCACAAACACACACAAAAGAGAAAACAGAAACAAAAAACCATAGACATCAACATCATCTTCTCCCTGTTGACCTTCACGTACACTTATAAATAGCCACCAACAAAAGAGAAAACAGAGATAAAAAACCATGGACATCACCATCATCTTCAACCTCTTGACCTTCACGCTCCTCTCGTTGCTCGCCCTCCTCCTTTCCTTCTCTCTTCTCCTCGCGTTCTCTCTCTTCGCCTTCAAATCCCTGGGCGACTCAAGGTACGCGCCGGTGAGAGGCACTGTGCTCCACCAGCTCCTCTACTTCGGCTCGCTATACGACCACCAGACGGACGAGGCCAGGACCGTCCGGACCTTCCGGCTTCTGGCGGCGGGAGCGAGCGAGCTGTACACCACCGATACTCGCAACGTGGAGCACGTGCTGAGGACGCGCTTCGACGCTTACTCGAAGGGGAAATACAACGAGGAGATTGTGAGGGATTTGTTTGGAGACGGGATTTTCGCTGTGGATGGCGAGAAGTGGAGGCAGCAGAGGAAGCTTGCCAGCTTCGAGTTCTCCACCAGAGTGCTCAGGGATTTCAGCTCCGATGCTTTCAGAACCAACGCTGCCAAATTGGTTCGACTCCTGCACGACTTCTCGCAGAGCGGTGTGGTTTTTGATATGCAAGTGAGTGTTTGAATTGGTTATTTGGTTAACACGGGAGCATGGATTTTATCATGCTTATCTCTGTGTGCATGACTGCTAGATTTTAAATTTAGTAGCTCAAATTTGAAGAGATAATTTAATTGCTCAAAATAAAGAAAAGGCTTATAAATATAAATATTTGTAGAAGAAGAAAGTGTAATTAACTTGTTTAATTCACATCAAGTGTTTGTCGGTTTTGCAGGATATACTAATGAGATGTACTTTGGACTCAATATTCAAAGTTGGGTTTGGAGTGGAACTGAATTGCTTAGAAGGATCAAACAAAGAAGGGATTGAGTTTATGAAGGCCTTCGACGAGTCAAATGCTTTGGTCTATTGGCGCTATGTGGATCCCTTCTGGAAGATCAAGAGGTATCTCAACATTGGTAGTGAAGCTACCCTCAAGAAAAATGTGAAATTGATCGATGACTTCGTGCATCGAGTGATTAAGACCAAAAGACAACGTCTGGCACTTCTGCAAGATTATGTAAGTTGATCATAGGTATACATTATGTGGTATGCAGTCCAATCTGTTTCTATATGTGTTTATTTGATACAATTGTTATAAGAACTGGATTAGACCCGCTAATTTAATCAATTGAATATGAAACTAGTCAGGAAATCGGTTTGGAATAATCCCTAAAATCAATAATTGATTAAACTAGTTAAAAGCTGATTGAACCAACTAAAAATTAGTTGAATCGGGTCAGAACCGATGATAAACCAATTGGTTGAACTAGTTCACTTGAATCTTTTTTTTTTTTGAAATTTTGTTTATTTTATAATCATGTAATGAATAAATTAATATTATAGATTAGTTAATTTTAGTAGAGATATCAATATCTTGGTATTTTATGAATTTTATATGAGTGAATATTATCTTGATTAATATTATTTCCTTGTTATACATATAAATATGATATCATAGGTATACATTATGTGGTATGCAGTCCAATCTGTTTCTATATGTGTTTATTTTAAGGGTGCTTTGCATTTGATAGCATTGGCGTAACTTATAAAAAAATGATTGTATCCATTGGTTTAATTGGTTAAATTGAGAATCAGTCATATAATCAATTTAGAAGAACCTCTAAAATTATTGAGACATTGAACTAGTTAAGAATAGATTGAACTGGGTAAAAATCAGTGTTGAATAAATCAGTTCATTTGAATTTTTTTTAAAATTTTGTTTATTCTATAATAAGGTAATGAAGAAATTAATATTACAGATCAGTTAATTTTATTAGAAATGTCAATATCTTGAGTAATATCTTAATGTTCAAACTTACTTATTTAGTATTCAAATTTATAGATAATATCTTAATGTTCATATATGTATTCAAATTCAGATCTCTTTATATCTTTTCTTAAAAAAATGAGTACAAACAAAATTATAGAATAAGCAAAAATTAAAAAAATTAAAAAAACTAAAAAAATTCAAACGAGCCGATTCAACCAGTTCATTTAACAATGATTCTTATCTGTCTCAAGTGGTTATTGGTTAGTTCAATCATTCACCAGTTTTAGAGATTATCCTAGATTGATTCTCTGGCCGATTCTTAGTCTAATCAGTTAAATCGGCCAATCTAATCCGATTCTTACATCAATAGGAATATGTATACGAATCTAATTTACATCCTCATTAAGTGTAAATAAATACTCCCTTAGTCTTCTAGCATATATTTTCTCAATTCCTATTATTATTGAGAATTTTCTGAAGTGGTGATAAAAAAACTTTTTGGTGGGTTAATTTCAGAATGATAAAGAGGACATACTCTCAAGGTTTTTGACGGAGAGCAAGAAGGACCCAAAAACCATGAATGATGAATATTTGAGAGACATAATTCTGAACTTCATGATTGCTGGCAAAGACACAAGTGCAAACACCCTCTCATGGTTCTTCTACATGCTCTGCAAGCACCCTCTTGTACAAGACAAGGTTGCACAAGAAGTGAGAGATTATGTCACTTGCAGCCATGAAAGTGAACCAGACATTGACCAGTTTGTGGCCAATATAACAGAAGCCACCCTTGAGAAAATGCACTATCTTCATGCAGCACTCACTGAGACCTTAAGACTATACCCTGCTGTCCCTATAGTAAGTTCTACTCTTACTTCTTCTACTAATCATTTTTATTTACTAAATTATTGATTTGATTTCTCTCCAAATTTATAATTGTCTCAATTTAATTTCAAAAAAATTAAGTGTCTCAATTTAATTTTTGAAAGATTGTATTTATTTATTTTTGTCTATTAGTTTGTTAAAAATACTTTTGACAATAAAAAATTTTAAGATTTAGTAATGGTATATTATTTTATTTATAAAAAAAAAGATCAAATTGAGACAAATGAAATTTCTTCAAACTAAATTAAGACACTTAGGGTCTGTTTGGTTTGGATATTTCATATTTTTATTTTCGCTAAAAATATAAAATATGCTTGAAAATGTAATTGATTGAGTTTAATGAAAATATTTTATTAAAAATATTTATTAAAATAGGTCCAAATTTGAAAACATCAATATGAAAACAAGAAATGTCCAAATCAAACAGACATTTTTTTGAGAATCAAATTGAAACAACTATAATTCAGGAAATAAATTAGTAAATTACTATAATTTTTATGGTTATATTATTCTTTTGATCCTTATAGTTTCACTTGATTCTTAATTTGATCCCTATAGTTTAAATGCTTTTTAATTGAGTCCTTATAATTTTACAAATTTTTAATTTAGTTCTTGCTATTAAACTTTTGTCGGTATTTGATAATGTGGCCAACCATATGCCTATTAAGATCTAAATATACATGATTTATACCAACAAAACAAAAAAGTAGATAATTAAATAATATTAACTCACATATATATGACATGTATTATAACTTATATTAAATAATTAAGACAAATTTACTTAAGTCATGTATCTTCTCAATGTTAAGATGATATATTGATTGGCCATATTACCAAAATATAACAAATATTGACAAGATTTTAATAATAGGGATTGACTTAAAAAATCATGAAACTATAAGGGTTCAATCATAAATTTTTAAACTATAGGGACCAAATTAAAAATTGAGTAAAATTATAAGAACTAAAACCATAATTTAACTTATTTTTAATCGCCAATGTTGGAATTACGTTCTACCAAGACTCGTATAAAAAAGTAAAAATGACTGGTGGACATTTTTTACAATAAGCGCCATATTATTTAGTTTTCTAAGAAAATTGATTTACTTCGTTATATAATTGAAGAATCTCATGACAAATATCAATCAAAGAATTGTATTGTTGGTTTTTCCTTCTATTAATTCATTTTGTTTAGTTTATTTCTTTCTGGTGTCTGATTTAACCATCCGCATTTGGATGACTTTTTGAAATAAGTGCTTCTCTGTAAATTTGAGATTGCTTAATAACAAATTAGCCCCATGGAACTTGTGGAACAAGCTGCTTTTGGCTCATTTCCTTAAGCTGCAAAACAAATTTCGTTCCTCGGTTCAAATCATGCGACATTATTCTATTGTTTTTTTCTTTCTGGGACAAAAATGCGAATTTATTTTCACTTGTCGTATATGATAGAAATTAATCATGAGCCGAACTGTGAGCGTGGCCTGACTTTTGTCAAGTTTTAAAAAGCTTAGGCGCAAATGTTTATATAAAATAAAGTGAAACTTGAAATTTAGGCATGTAAAAATAGACTAATGTGATTCGTTTTGGGTGAATTTTGAATCGGATCAAGTTGGGTTGTTTTTTTTTTTAAAATATGAGCCAATATAATACTAGTCTGACCTGTTAGGTGTGAGCTAGCCTATTAGGTTGTATTTTTTTTTTTCATTTTTGCTTTTTAATGAAACAAAAACAAATAATTAATACTCCATTTGTTTAAAAAGAAAGAGAGAGAGATATGTATTTAAATATTTGAAATTAAAAAAAATAACTAAAAATAAAATTATTTTTTCTCTTTTTTTTAGTGTTATTTTTTCTCATTAATTAATAATTAAAATCAAATTGTTATACAAATTTAATATAAAATTATCGAAAAATGATATCTCTTATTCTCTTTGTATTATTTAACTTAACATATATTATTAGTATTTAATATATATATATATATATATATATATATATATATAAAATAAAAAGATTAAAAAAATTGTTAGCTATACTTGTACATGATGATTTTGTTCTTTAAATTAAAACTGTTTATTGTGAAGATTGATGGTCTTGATTTTTTTACTCTTAGAAAAAAATTAAAATTTAATAATAAATTATCAAATTTCATAATTGATAGTCACAATCAAATAGGACCTTTCTGTTATTGTACACAACCGGCACAAGAGAGGATGTTAGTCCAAATAAAGTCCCAAAGAAGATTAGTAAAGAAGTGTGTTGTTCTAAAGTAAAGCCCAAAATTTTTAGGTTGGATTGATTCTTGATAGTCTAATTTTGATGTACGTACGTGTTTGATTTGTGACTAAGGATGGGAGGACTGCGGAAACAGAAGACATCCTCCCCGATGGCTTCAGGCTAAAGAAAGGGGACGGAGTGTACTATATGGCATATGCTATGGGTCGCATGTCCTACATTTGGGGTGATGACGCCCAGGAGTTTCGCCCTGAGAGATGGCTCAAGAATGGAACTTTTCAACCTGAATCTCCATTCAAGTTCATAGCTTTCCATGTTTGTATTTCTCTCTCTCTCTCTCTCTCTCTCTCTCTCTCTCTCTCTCTCTCTCTCTCTCTCTCTCTCTCTCTCTCTCTCTCTCTCTCTCTCTCTCTCTCTCTCTCTCTCATTTCTATTAAGATTTTAGAAGGATTTCGATTTAAATTTTAAAATCTTATGACTTTACGATTGTATCGATACCATAATATTTTAAATTTTTATGTTTTTTATTTGTTGATATGTTTTTGATCTATTAGGTCAATTAAGATTAAAAAAATTATTAAACTAACTTAAGTCTTTACTAATACTATATAATTACAATCTTACCACTTATAATTTGTTCAATTTTTAACTTAGTTTAATGAAGGTTAACAATGAAATAATATTATATGTTTTGAAGAAGAAAGTGTGTATTTGGTGAAAAAAAAAGTTTCTAAATACAATAGAAAGTGGAGGTATTACGATTTTTGATTCGATCATACGATTTGATTTATCTTGTGCCTCTTCTGATCTTACATAAGATATCGATAGTTGATTATTGGCAGGCTGGACCTCGAATCTGCTTAGGGAAGGACTTTGCTTACAGACAGATGAAAATAGTAGCAATTGCTCTTCTTCGGTTCTTTAGATTCAAACTGGACAGTGAAACGAGGAATGTGACTTACAAGACCATGTTTACACTTCACATTGATAAAGGTCTCCCTATATGTGCAATACCAAGGTCTTGAAGAACTAGAGAGGTGAAATCTTTTAGGTGTTATCTCTCGACTTTTTCAAATAAAATTATGAGATTTGGAGAATTTTTTTCTTTTTCTTTTTCAAAAGGTTTCTTAATCGTACACTACTAAGTTATAAAAAAAATTATTATATTTTGATTGAAAAACTTGATAATAAATACTTAAAAATTGTGCTAATATATATGCAAAGCAAAGTCATAGCATCTCTAGTGCTAACCTTGATGTTTTAAATTCAAAATTCTTATGAAAAGAACAAAATTAGATGCTTAAGGAATGTGTAATCCACATGACCAACTTGTTCACTTCACTAATCAATGAATGCAAACAAATTTAGGTTTAATGGGTTTTTTTTCCCTATTTGGGCCTTGGTGGGGGTTTAAAACCCAACTAAACCTTTAATATCCTAAACTTTTACATCCCTTTATGGACTTTTTTGACTTCTGTATTTCAATTTAAACTACTCACACATCTCAAATTTTTTTTATTTCCCAGAGTAGTCCACTTTTACTGTGGACTAAGACAACCTGCAAGCGAGTCACCCTTGTCAGGGGTGATACGATTTTTATCAAACAGATGGGTATCGCCCCTGACAAGGGTGATAAGCGCGTCACCCGTGTCATGGGTGACACACGACTCGGCCTCGATACGTGGCCCTGCAATTTGACTGCCCTTTCCCCGTGACTCCCCTCTTACTTCCTTTTCTTCTTCCGTTGGCCGCACAACATCTCCTTCTCTCATTTTCTTCTCTCATTCTCCTTCCTTTCCTCTCACTTTCACTATCTGGTCCTTCAAGCTTCTTCTCCTCCATTTCCAGTATTGTGGTCCCTCAAGTATTTTTGTGGTCCCTTCTCCCTTGAATATTCTTTAAGCTTGTGGTCTCCCATTGCTCTTCTCTTTATTTCATTTTGTGGTAAGTTTATTTTTTTTTAAGTTTATCTTTTATGTGAGTATTAATATTTTCTTTAAAAAATATAATTTTTATTTTACTTAATCTGTTTATATTTTTTCTTTGTTTTTGTTGTGTTAGGAAAAAATAAGTTGCAATTTCTGATCTCCCGAGTCATCTATATATATAATTATCAAGATATGTAATTTCTTTCATGTTTTTTCTACTAGTCATTATAAAAAACTTTTTTAGAATATGTAGGTATATTAGAAAAATTGTTAGATGTTTTTGATTGAATTAATTTAGGATTTTAATTGTAGTTATTAATTTTAAAAAATATTATTATAATAATTAATTTTGTTGATTTGTAGTTGTTATTTTTTTGTTAGTTTAGGGTTTTGAGATGTATTTTTTATTATTGATATACTTAGATAAAATTTTAGATATTTTTACTTTAAGAAATTTATAATTTTAGTTTTCTTTATTTTTACTCTTTACATAATTGCTTGAAATTTAATAATGTTCTTGACATATGAAAATTGTATGTGTTATTAATTTTAAATATTTGTTTTTAGAACAATTAGTTGTATATAATATGTAGGTATTATTATTATTTCTTGCATAATTATGACATTTTTTAACTATCAATTTTAAATGATTATTTTAGTAATAATCAATTTAGGTTATTTTTCATTTTTGTTATATATATATATATATATATATATATATATATATATATATATATATATTTTAGTAAAATTGTATGTGTCGACTCTGACGCGTGTCATCTATGTCAAAGGTGATAGCGCTTTTGTCTTACGAAAAGCTGTCTCGTCGCTGACAAGGGCGACACACTTGCAAGCTGCTGCAGTCTATAGTAAAAGTGGACTACTTTGGAAAATGAAAATTTTTTTTTGGGAAAAGTGGATAATTTAAATTAAAAGGCCGATAACGGAAGTAAAAAAAGTCTTGATTTAGATAAGGTAAATTAAGAATGATGTTAGAACAATTATAAATATGTCTGACATATTATTGGAGATACAATGACATAAAAACATTACAAAGAAAAGAAAGATTGAGGCTTTGGAAAGTGAGCATTTAATGCAACGATGAGTTGTAACTTGTACGTGAATCTGAGATTGCTTAAGAGCATAAAAATAGTAGGCTGAACAGCTTGAGGATCCATGTGGCAGAATATAAGCAATTAAAATTCATATACAGAAGAAAGACATAATTAGAAAAGATGAATGAGGAAGACAGAGGGCACACGTAGAGCTGAATATATATATATATATATATATCTCTTTAGATATCAGAAGTCAATTAGAAATATGTTGGATTACTTAGTAAGACAGTGAATATCTTGATAGAGATAATGAAGATATATATATAAGTGAAATATAGAGAGAAACACAGAGCAAGACGTGAGGAGAGAGAGAAAAACCAAAAGTAAGAGAAAAACAGAGACGGAAGAAAGAATGTGAGTTTAAGCAGAGAAGAACAAGAAATTTCAGAGATTAAGATAAAGTTCGTAGCAAGCAAAACAAGTTCAAGATAAGAAAGTTGAAAACAGAAAAGATTAGCTAAGAATCAGAAATAGTGTAGAAAGCATCAGGTAGCTAGTTTATCCATAAAAGCATTTTATATGTGATATTATGTTCATCCATGTGTTTAATTTTCAAGCAAAGATCTTCATCAGAAAATTAAATATGAATTTTTGCTTTATTCCACAGTAGAAAACAAAGACAAGTTTTCTGTCCCACAATAGTGGATGGAAGAGTGATAGTAGTCATGATATGAATATTATGAATAGAAGTCTCTTTGCTTCATGGTAGTAAATAAAGAGAAGAGAAATGCAAAAAAAGAAACGTTATTACATAGTTGTGAATAAGAGAGCTTTTATTTAGAATCTTGTTCCACAGTAGTAAAAATTGAATTTTACAGATTTTATTGTTATTACATGATAATAAAACCATGGATGTTCACATGATGTTTATATGATGTTTATCAAATTTTTTTTATTACTTTTATAGCTGAAATAATCTTTTTATATGTAATTATGTATATTTTTAATAAAAGTAACTAACTACTAAGATGTCTTCTATCTCACTTTTAGAATAATTATTTCAGGAAATAAGAAGAAAGGGAAGGCTTTAGATGAAGTAAAGATGAGTATTGCATGGTATGTGACTAGTCATTTTGTAATACAAAATGTTAAGTGAGGTAGTAATATTTGTTAGACTAATTGTGTACGTAAGAGACTTAAGTAAACGTTTTGTAAATTAATGATAAAGTTATACATGTATCTTGCAGATTTTGTGTAATACATATATTTGTAGAATTATAATTACATGAAGAATTATTTTATGGTGACCATTATCATTAATTACAAAATTTTATTAGAAACAATTAGTAAGAGCCATTGGTATAGATAGCAGAAGATGGATGAATAACATAAAATATAATAGAAATATGTGACCACAGAATTTACAAATGACCTTATAATTTAAAGTGAGGCTAAATGTTACTGCCGTTAGCTGTTTTTAGCATCGCTTGAACTTGAGAGTTACTATTAAGATGAAATGAACAAATCTCATCCATTCAGGTTGACATGTCTTAGTCACATGTTAAGAGGGTGTAGATAATAAACTTAATTCAAATAATTGAGTATATACGTAATTAACTATTACCTCATTTAACAAGAATGTCAATTGATTCAAATAGTTTAATATTTATTTTATTTAAGGTCTATGTGAAAAGAAAAAATCAATCAAGCGAAAGTTTTACACTTTCATGATTTAATTTAACTCAAATTAGATTATTAAAGTCAATATTTTAAAAATTGAATCAGTCATTAAACTGGTAGAAGCACCAATTCAAAATTCAATAGTTGGATCACAATCAAATCATAGTCGAACTGGTAATGTTTAAAAAATATTAAAAATACAATATGTAATAAAAATATTAAAATACTTTACATAATTATAAAATTTGTGAAAAAAGTATTCCTTATTTCTTTTTATTAAGCTTATCTAACTAATTTAAAAAGATTTACAAAACACAAATCGTCATATTTAGAAATAACAATCACCACTCATCAGTTTTTATATTTTTAAATAAATAATATTTTTTTTATAATATTTTAAATTATATTCTCACTCTCCAGCTGTAATTTTTCCTTCCCAATATGAATGAATGATAGATTAATAGCTATGATGCAGAGTGGCTAATCGCAGTATGCTTTTCTTTCTTTCTCTTCTTTCTTTTCCTTTCTTTCTCTCTTCTTCTTGACACCTCTGCCGCCACTGTCTCTCTCTCTTTTTTCTTTCTTTCTTTCTTTCTTCTTCTTGCCGCCACTGTCTCTCTTTCTTTCTTCTTCTTCTTCTTCTTCTTGACATCGCTGCTGCCACTGTCATTCCGAGGTCTCTCTTTCTTCTTCTTCTTCTTCTTCCCGCCGCTATCTTTGAGTTCTCTCTCTTCCAACCAGCTTTACTGATTTTTTCAATTTGTGATCGGGTCAACTGGTTCTACACTTTCTTGGTTCAAATGACAAACCTAGGACCGGTTCTTAGTCTAATTAGTCGAACCAACTAGTCCGGTCTCATTTTTTAATCATTGATTAAAGCTCAACTGGTTTTCAAATAATAGTAGTTCAAATAAAAAATTATTATCTCATTTTAGACCCTTATAGATAATTTTTTTTTTACTTTGGTTTCTTAAGGTTATTTTATCATTTTGGTCCTTTACATATAGGATATTTCTTAATTTGATTCTTTATAAAATTACTTCCTCAATATATATGGTTCTCCATAGATAGTGTATTTCACAAATAAAATTATTATCGATAATATTTTTATGTCAATTTGTTACTAATAAGACTAACCGTCAATCTATATATTATATAATATGATGACTAAGTAGTAACTGGTTATGTTCATAACATTAACTTTGTTTTAATTTCATTAATATCTAATAACATATTGACTATAGGATATTATTCATAAAATATTTCTTTATAAGGTTTTAAATTGAGAAGTATCTATATATAAGGGATCAAATTAAAAGAAAAATTTTAAGATGGACCAAATGAAAAATATCTCATCTATGAGGAACCAATTGATAAGGTAAATTTATAAAAGACCAAAGTGAAAAACCCCTTTTAGTAAAATAACAAAATAACATTTTAGCCAATATGTAATTAGACTTGCTTAATTCTTAACCTAGATGACCTATTTAGCCTTTCATAATTTTAAAAAAAAATCACTAGCCAGCAGGAGAAAGACAGGAGCCAAGCACCAAAGCAATACGACAATAAAGCATCATTAAGAAAATAAATAAATAGTTGCCACTCATCACTCTCATCAAATGAGTGGGAAAATTTAAAGTTGTATTTGTAATAAGATTTCAAGTTGTAGAAAACTTAGTTCTCAACTACTTGTGGGAGAGTTAGTTACCAATCAATGTCAAAGTTAGAATATAATAAAAATAAAATAATAGATCAATCTATATAGATTATATAAAGTTTGAGTAGCTTATAATTAATAATTTTTTATATTTTTTTTTTCTTTTATCTTTACTATTTTATTAAAATTTTAATATTATTTCACTCATATCCTGTAACACAATTTTTGCTTCTCCAAATTTGTTTTGCACACTTGTAATACAATATTTCTAATCTACTGTAAAATGTTAGATAATATGTTTATTTTGTATTATTTTAGAATTACATAAGAAATGTAATTATTAACAAAAAATGATAAGTATAACACTATTTTGGGATAACAATATTTTTTAATTATTTCACTATTTGTATTATTTATTTTATTTTTAATAAAACATTTATCTTTAAACAAAATATTATACTAGTTCTAATTAACTAAAAAAATCTAAAATTATAATTACCTAAAAATATATTTTTGTCTAAAAATAAAATTTGTATAAAATTTCATATAAGTATATCCTTTTATATCATTTTACATTTATCAGCTAATTCAATAGTTAATTTTACTAAACATTTCTAATTCAATAAGCTAGCATAACACATTTTAGCTTTCAATTAAAATTTAGCTTTTAGACTTTTAGCTATTTTTCCAAATATAGCCAAAGTAACATTTCATAAAATGCTATAACGTGTATTTGATAAGTCAAATAATCTAGCTTATAACTTATTTGACTAGCTTATAAGTTTGTTTGACTAAATTAAAAGTGTTTGATACACAAACTTATTTAAATAGCTTATAATTTTTTATAAAACACTACTTTGAATAACTTATAAGCTACTTTGAGAGGGCGACAGATTAAGACATGGAATTTGAGCTTCAATTTTGTAGAGTTGAGTGATTGAGGAAACTAATGTAGCTTCATCTATGTTTTTCGTTTTTGCACAAAGCCTCAACATCAACTACCTTGCCCTTTAAATGACATGTGAGCAACTTTATCAGTATTAGTAACAAAAGAGGTTAATTGTCAAAAAATGAAAGTTGAAGGGGATTAATTGCAACAATTTAAGGTTGAGGGGTGTTTATGTACACATAACCTAAAGTTGAAGGCGATTTTATGCAATTTTCCGTGTAATTAATATAGTGTCACTGTCATATAATTTTGAATAACTAAAATAAAGAAGATTACAATTTACTCTATATATTTCTCTTCACTTGTCTAATTCGAAACTTTGCTCTTCCTCTTCCCAAACATACACCAAACCCTCTCTCTCTCTCTCTCTCTCTCTCTCTCTCTCTCTCTCACGCACACACACACACCACACACATGCTTACAAATAGCCACCAACAGTTCTCTTCTCTTTCACAAACACACACAAAAGAGAAAACAGAGATAAAAAACCATGGACATCAACATCATCTTCTCCCTCTTGACCTTCACGCTCCTCTCGTTGCTCGCCCTCCTCCTTTCCTTCTCTCTTCTCCTCGCGTTCTCTCTCTTCGCCTTCAAATCCCTGGGCAACTCGCTGTACGCGCCGGTGAGAGGCACGGTGTTCCACCAGCTCCTCTACTTCGGCAAGCTGTACGACCACCAGACGGACGTGGCCCGGACAGTCCGGACCTTCCGGCTTCTGGCGCCGGGAGGGAGCGAGCTGTACACCACTGACACTCGCAACGTGGAGCACGTGCTGAGGACGCGCTTTGATGCGTACTCGAAGGGGAAGCACAACAAGGAGATTTTTAGGGATTTGTTTGGAGACGGGATTTTCGCTGTGGATGGCGAGAAGTGGAGGCAGCAGAGGAAGCTGGCCAGCTTCGAGTTCTCTACCAGAGTGCTTAGGGATTTCAGCTCCTATGCTTTCAGAACCAACGCTGTCAAATTGGTTCGACTTCTGCACGTCTTCTCGCAGACTGGTGCCGTTTTTGATATGCAAGTGAGTGTTTGAATTGGTTATTCCGTTAACGTGGCTGCTGCTTGTCCCCATCATGCTTATCTCTACGTTGACTATTAGTTTTCAAATTTAACATCACAGATTTTAAGTGATAATTCTTTTTTTTTTAATTGTCTAAATCTAATTCATGAATAATATATTAATCATTTTTAAAGGTAGAAGTTTTGCTCCTTCCCTTTTTTATTCTTTTATATGTGTGCTACTTTGTTACCTTTTAAAAAAAATTGCTAAAACAATATTACCCTATATTTTTGAGTAAATTGAACTCTCCAACCTTATAAGCATTTAAAATTATAGAAACCTCCATCTACTTCCAAAATATACACTTTCGTTCTCTATAACTATGAAATTACATTCTAATCCAATTATATATATATATATATATATGTACAATTACAGCCCATATTTTTATGTTTAATAACATAATATCATCTATTAACATAATATCACATTCATTTTTGTCTAAAAATACTATATATTAACCTAAGTACATATTGAGTGTTTTTTTAACAAGAAAAAAAGAATATTTGTGACAATTTGTTATGGATCAACAGTAAAAAAAAGATATTACAATACGCAACAATTAATGCTTTTAGGTTAATAAAAGATATTTTAATAAAAAAATATATATGTGACATAAAATTACCAGGCCAAACGTTCAAAAACACAGGAACCTCTCTAGACAAAAATTATAAAATTGGATTTAAGTATAAAATATTCTATAGTACAAAACAAAAGGGAAGTATATATGTTAAAAATAAAGAAAAGGCGTATAAATATAAATATTTGTAGAAGAAGAAAGTGTAATTAACTTGTTTAATTCATATCAAGTGTTTGTCGGTTTTTGCAGGATATACTAATGAGATGTACTTTGGACTCAATATTCAAAGTAGGGTTTGGAGTGGAACTGAATTGCTTAGAAGGATCAAACAAAGAAGGGATTGAGTTTATGAAGGCCTTCGACGAGTCAAATGCTTTGGTCTATTGGCGCTACGTGGATCCCTTCTGGAAGATCAAGAGGTATCTCAACATTGGTAGTGAAGCTACCCTCAAGAAAAATATGAAATTGATCGATGATTTCGTGCATCGAGTGATTAAGACCAAAAGACAACATTTGGCACTTCTGCAGGATTATGTAAGTTGATCATAGGTATACATTATGTGGTATGCAGTCCAATCTGTTTCTATATGTGTTTATTTTTAGGGTGCTTTTCATTTGATAGCATCGTTGTAATTTGTAAGAACTGAAACGGATTAACCGGTTGAATTGGGAATTAGTCAGGAAATTGGTTTAGAATAACATCTAAAATCAGTGAGTAATTGAACTAGTTAAAAATTGGTTAAAACCGATCGAATTGGATAAGAATTGATTGAACCGGTTCACTTGAAATATTTTTTAAAATTTTTTATTTAATAATTTAGGTAATGAATAAATTAATATTACATATCAGTTAATTTTAGTAGAAATACCAATATCTTAGTATTTTGTTAATTTGATATGAGTAAATATTATCTTGATTAATAATATTTTCTTATTATTTGGTCAATTTTTGCTGTGAACTTTTGATTGTAAATGTTATTTTGTGTATTTTAATATCAAATCTTATTTTTGATTGAATTTGTAAGTTTATATTTATAGTTTTTAATTATATATATATTATTTTTTTAATATTTTAAAGTGACAAGTTCAAATATGGTTCGATCATGGTCCAACCATTGACCCTTAAACCGGTGTTTTCACTAGTTTATTGACTAATCCAATTTTTAGAACCTAGTATATTCCAAATCATTAGAATTCTGGTAAATGAGATCTCTAAAGAGTTAGTCATTGATAAAGCTCAATGACATCGGGCGATCTATGTAGCCGACCTCACCTAGTGAGATATGTCTGTTGTTGTTGTTGTTGTTGTTGTTGTTGTAGTATATTCCAAATCATTAAGTGTGTTTATTTTATTATTTTTATTAAGTTCTTAATAGCTTTAAATGTATTTTATTCAATCAAATCTTATGAAATATCTAAAAGACGTTCAAACTTGATTGTTTAGTATTCGTATTTAGAGATAATATATTAATGTTCATATATGTATTCAAACTCAGACCTCTTTATATCTTTTAAAAAAAATGTGTACAAACAAAATTATACAATAAGTAAAATTAAAAAAATTAAAAAAAAACTAAAAGAATTCAAGTGAACAAGCTTAATCGATTCATTTAACAATGATTTCTCGACCGTTTTTGGCTAATTGACCGGTTCTTGATTGATTAAATCACTCACCGATTTTAAAGATTATTCCGAACCGGTTCCCTGGTCGATTATTGGTCCAGTCAGTTGAACTGGCCGGTCTAGTCTGATTCTTACAACAATGAGAATATATATATAGATATATCCTTTCCACGAAGGTAAATCTTTGCCTGTTAGGC
The DNA here is from genome assembly GCA_037074585.1 of Biancaea sappan. Classification (NCBI taxonomy): domain Eukaryota; kingdom Viridiplantae; phylum Streptophyta; class Magnoliopsida; order Fabales; family Fabaceae; genus Biancaea; species Biancaea sappan. Next base: position 20,967,001 of record CM073499.1, on the reverse strand, counting down.
AAGAGGATAACCAGTTACAAATTCTGTTTTGATAGGATTTGTATTTCTATTACTATGAAATTCATAAAAGAAGTAGTTAATGGTGGGGTTACCATTATCCTTTGTATGGTGACGAATCTTGTATGTGTTACTAAGAAAATGAATTTGTCTATTTTTCGAAGCCTCAAAGGGGCGTGGAAACACATAAGAACTCTTGAATTGAAAATGGAAAAATAGATGTTACTCTATTTTATATATATATATATATATATATATATATATATATATATGAATCTAATTTAAAACCTCATTAAGTGCAAATAAATATAGTCTCCTAGCATATAATTTCTCAATTCTTATTATTGAGAATTTTTAGAAGTGGTGATAAAACTTAAAACTTTTTGGTGGGTTAATTTCAGAATGATAAAGAGGACATACTTTCAAGGTTTTTGATGGAGAGCAAGAAGGACCCAAAAACCATGAATGATGAATATTTTAGAGACATAATTCTGAACTTCATGATTGCTGGCAAAGACTCAAGTGCAATCACCCTCTCATGGTTCTTCTACATGCTCTGCAAGCATCCTCTTGTACAAGACAAGGTTGCACAAGAAGTGAGAGATTATGTCACTTGCAGCCATGAAAGTGAACCAGACATTGACCAGTTTGTGGCCAATATAACAGAAGCCACCCTTGAGAAAATGCACTATCTTCATGCAGCACTCACTGAGACCTTAAGACTATACCCTGCTGTCCCTATAGTAAGTTCTACTCTTACTTCTTCCACTAATCATTTTTAATGAGTAAACTATTGATTTGTTCTCTCTCAGTTTATAATTGTCTTAATTTAATCTAAAAAAAATCAAGCGTCTTAATTTATAGGTGTTGAAAGATTATGATTGTTTCATTTTGTCTCTATTTGTTAAAAATATTTGGCAAAAGTTTACTTCATTTCCCTAGTGGGATTGAGACGAGAGAGGTTGAGTACAAATGGCAAAAGTTTACTTCATTTCCCGAGTGGGATTGAGACGAGAGAGGTTGAGTACAAAGGGAGGTTGAGTACAAAGGGAGGTTGAGAGAGAGAGAGAGAGAGAGAGAGAGAGAGAGAGAGAGAGAGAGAGAGAGAGAGAGAGAGAGAGAGAGAGAGAGAGAGAGAGAGAGAGAGAGAGAGAGAGAGAGAGAGAGAGAGAGAGAGAGAGAGAGAGAGAGAGAGAGAGAGAGAGAGAGAGAGAGAGAGAGAGAGAGAGAGAGAGAGAGAGATGAAGGATGAATTTTTTTCTTTTTTTAAATTATTATTTAGGGCATTTTTATAATTTCAAGTGATGGGTCCACGTGACAAGTGACGTGGCAGATGATATTTACTACGTGGCAGTCCAGTCAGCATTTTCAGTTAGTCTCTTTGACGATGTTAAAAATATGATATATATGCAAAAAAAAATGAAACATATGAGACATATTTGACCAAAAAAAAGTTAGGGGCATAAGTAAAAATCGGTGTAAATGTTAAGGACATAAAATATACTTTTGTCAAAATATTTTTGACAATAAAAAATTTTAAGATTTAATAATGGTAGATTTTTTTATTTAACAATAAATTAGTAAATTACTATATTTTTAAGGTTAAACTATTCTTTTGGTCCTTATAATTTCACTTCATTTTTAATTTGGTCCCTATAGTGTAGAAGTTTGTTATTAAGTCCTTATAATTTAACACAATTTTAATTTAGTACTTGCTATTAAACTTTTGTCGGTATTTTATTAAATTTTGCTAATGTGGCCAACCATATGTGTATTAAGATCTAAATATACATTACTTATACCAACAAAACAAAAAAAAGTAGATAATTAAGTAATATTAACTCACATATATATGGCATGTAATGCAACTTCTATTAAATAATTAGGACAAATTTGCTTAAGTCATGTATATTCTCAATGTTAAGATGATATATAAATTGGTTGTATTACCAAAATTTAATAGAATATTGACAAAATTTTAATAATAGGGATTGAATTAAAAACCTATGAAACTATAAGGGTCCAATTACAAATTTTTAAACTATAAGGACGAAATTAAAAAAAGTTGCAGGCAGGCCCATTAAAAAAAAGGACCAACATGACCTGGCCCGATTTGGGACTAACTTGAAAATTAAATTTAATAGTAAATTGTCGATTTTCATAATTGATAGTCACGATCAAATAGGACCTTCCTATTTTTGTACAGAATAGGAGAGGATGTTAATCCAAATAAAGCCCCAAAGAAGATTAGTAAAGAGGTGTGTTGTCCTAAAATAAAGTTCCAGGATTTTTGGGTTGGGTTGACTTGACTTGTTTGACAGCATAATATAATTCTGATGTAAGTATGTGTTTGATTTATGACTCAAGGATGGGAGGACTGCAGAAACAGAAGACATCCTCCCTGATGGCTTCAAGCTAAAGAAAGGAGACGGAGTGTATTATATCACCTATGCTATGGGTCGCATGTCCTACATTTGGGGTGATGACGCCCAAGAGTTTCGCCCTGAAAGATGGCTCAACAATGGAACTTTTCAACCTGAATCTCCATTCAAGTTCATAGCTTTCCATGTTTGTATTCCTCTCTCTCTCTCTCTCTCTCTCTCTCTCTCTCTCTCTCTCATTTGATTTTTATGTACGCATGCTACAATATAATTATAACCACAAATAATTAAAACTCATGACCTCACTCAAATGTTGAATTTAGTTAAAAATACAAATTATTTCTTATGGTTATGATTTAATTGTTTCTAGGATCTTGATAGATAAATTGATAATAATAACAATAACTTATAGAATAACAGAGAAAAATGTATCTTGATCTATAGGCAATCATTCTCAAGAGAAGTTAGGCTCTTCAAAGTTAGTAAGGAATAAGGATGGTTTTTCACAAATGAAGTTTTGTGTGATGGATATCAGGTCACACACTCACATATATTTATACGTATTCTCAAAACTTAAAAACTAAATCTTTATAATCTTGAGAACCATAACTAACTTACCAAACCCAATAGATTGACCCCATTTATTAATAACGTCCTATCATCATTATTAATTTGAGTCAGGTATTTATATATATTGTAATATTAATTCACAAATACCTCAAACTAATTTTAATATATCAAATAGGTCATGTCCAAAATATACTTTATAAAGATTATTAATTTAGAATTAATTATTGATAGTAACATATATGTCCAAATATATGTATACATATACAATAATTAATATATAAGACTATCAAAATAATTGTTAGCACTTAATATATTTATGAAAATAAATATAAATACATATATATATATATATATATATATATATATATATATATATATATATAAATAATGTTAACATTTTCACCCCTTTTGGTTGTGATTATTGGCAGGCTGGACCCCGAATCTGCTTAGGGAAGGACTTTGCTTACAGACAGATGAAAATAGTAGCAATTGCTCTTCTTCGGTTCTTTAGATTCAAACTGGACAGTGAAAACGAGGAATGTGACTTACAAGACCATGTTTACACTTCACATTGATAAAGGTCTCCCTATATGTGCAATACCAAGGTCTTGAAGAACTAGAGAGGTGAAATCTTTTAGGTGTTATCTCTTGACTTTTTCAAATAAAATTATGAGATTTGGAGAATTTTTTTCTTTTTCTTTTTCAAAAGGTTTCTTAATCGTACAACACTGAGTTATTAAAAAAATTGTATTTGGGATCAATTATACAAGATGATGGCGAAGTTATTAGAGATGTGGAACATAGGATACAAGCTGGGTGGTTGAAGTGGAGAATGGCATCTGGGGTTGTTTGTGATCGGAAAGTACCTGATAAACTCAAAGGAAAGTTTTATCGTACTGCTATAAGACCAGCGATTTTATATGGGAGTGAATGTTGGGCAATGAAAGGACAACAAGAACATAAAATTGGAGTGGCGGAGATGAGGATGTTGCGTTGGATGTGTGGTCATACACGAAGAGATAAGATCCGTAATGATCATATACGAGGTAGAGTTGGGGTGGCACCTATTGAGGAAAAAATGGTTGAAAATCGTTTAAGATGGTTTGGGCATGTGCAAAGGAGACCGTTGGAAGCGCCAGTTAGGAGAGTTGAGCAGATAGTTTGGAGCCCTATGAAAAAAGGTCGAGGAAGACCAAAAAGGACACTTAGAGAAATTATTGAACGGGATCTTTTAGTAAATGAGATATCTAAAGAGTTGGTCATTGATAGAGCTCAATAGCGTCGTGCGATCCATGTAGCCGACCCCACTTAGTGGGATAAGGATATGTTGTTGTTGTTGTTGTTGTCATATTTTTATTGTAAAACTTGATATAACACTTAAAAATTGTACTCAAATTTGTCTAGTAAAAAATTGTGTTAATATATATGCAAAGCGAAGTCATAGCATCTCTAGTGCTAACCTTGATGTTTTAAATTCAAAATTCTTATGAAAAGGACAAAATTAGATGCTTAAGGAATGTGTCATCCACATGACCGACTTGTTCACTTCACGAATCAATGACTGCAAACAAATGTAGGTTTAGTGGTTTTTTTTTCTATTTGGGACTTGGTGGAGGTTTAAACCCAACTAAACTTGTAAAATTCCAAATTTTTATATCCATTTTTTGATTTAGATGAGTTAAATTAATGTTAAAATAATTATAAATATGTCTGACATATTATTAGAGATATACTGACATGAAAACATTACATGGGAAGGAAAGATTGAGGCAAGATGAAATTAGAGAAGATAAAGTGGGAAACATAGGCTTAGTTGGAAAGTGAGCATTTAATGCAAGGATGAGTTGTAAGTGAATCTGAGATTGCTTAAGAGCATAAAAAATAGTAGGCTCAACAGGCAGAGGATCCATGTGGCAGAATATGAGTAATTAAAATTCATATAAAGAAGAAAGACATAATTATAAAAGATGAATGAGGAAAACAGGGGGGACACGGAGAGCTGAATATATATATATATATATATATAGATGTCAGAAATCAATTAGAAATATGTTGGATTACTTAGTAAGACAGTAAATATCTTGAAAGAGATAAGGAAGATATATATCTAAGTGAAATATGGAGAGAAACAAAGAAGACAGAGCAAGACATGAAGAGAGAGAGAAAAACAGAGACAGAAGAAAAAGCGTGAGTTTAAGCAGAGAAGAACGAGAAATTTCAGAGATTATGATAAAGTTTGTAGCAAGCAAAAGAAGTTCAAGAGAAGAAAGTTGGAAACAGAAAAATTAGCTGAGAATCAGAAATAGTGTAGAGAGCATCAGGTAGCTAGTTTATCCTTAAAAGCATTTTATATGTGATATTATGTTCGTCCATGTGTTTAATTTTCAAGGAAAGATCTTCATCAGAAAAATATGAGTTTTTTCTATTACACAGTAAAGAACAAAGATAAGTTTTTTATCCCACAATAGCTGATGGAACAGTGAGTAGTCATGATATGCATATTATAAGTAGCAGTCTCTTTGCTTCATTGTAGTAGGTAAAGAGAAGAGAAATAGAGAAAAGAAACCTTATTCCATTACAGTGAACAAGAGAATTTTACAAATTTTATTGTATTACATAATGACAAAACCATGAATGTTCACATGATGTTTATATTTTGTTTATCAAATTTTTTTATTGTTTTTATGGCTAAAATGATTATTAGCTACTAAGATGTCTTGTATCTCACTTTTAAAAATTTGATCTTTTTAGGAAATAAGGAGAAAGGGAAGGCTTTAGATGAAGTAAAGATGAGTATTGTATGATATGTGACTAGTCATTTTGTAATACAAAATGCAAAGTGAGGTAGTAATAGCTGTTAGACTAATTATATTATGTACTTAAAAGACTTAAGTAAACGTCTTGCAAATCATTGATAAAGCTATACATGTATCTTGCAGACTGTGTGTAATACATATATTTGAAGAATTATAATTATATAAAGAATTATTTTATGGTGAACATTATAATTAATTATGAAATTTTATTAGAAACAATTAGTAAGAGCCATTGGTATAGATAGCAGAAGATGGATGAATAACATAAAATATAACAGAAATATGTGACTACAGAATTTACAAATGACCATATAATTTAACGTAAGGCTAAATGAAGTATCATTATCAAGTTAAGTTCAAGCTCAAACAAAGTTAGTTATAGCATTAGAGACACATTTATAAATATACTTGAATAATAAAAGTGTTACTAAACCCACTAGTGATGGTTGGTGAAATCGTCGCTAGGCCAAGTGTTGCGACTGGTTTAGTGATGGTTTTGACCTGCTGATACTGCCCTTAGCTGTTTTTATCATCGCTTGAACTTGAGAGTTTCTATTAGTTCACATGTGAAAGTCACATGTTAAGAGGGTGTAGATAATAAACTTATTTCAAATAATTGAGTATATACGTAATTAACTCTTATTCATTTGACAAATATGTTAGTTGATTCGAGTAGTTTAATATTTATTTAATTTAATGTCTCTGATTTTAGTTATGTGAATAGAAAAAATCAACCAAGAGAAAGTTTACACATTTATGGTTCAACCTAGTTCAAATTAGATTATTAAAGCTCAATTGGTTTTCGGATAATAGTGGTTCAAATCAAAAACCTATAACCTCATTTTAGTCCCTTATAGATAGTGCTTTTTACTTTGGTTTCTTATTGTTTTCTCATTTTGGTCCTTCACATGTGGGATAATTTTCAATTTTGATTTCTTATAGAATTACTTCCTCAATATATATGGTTCTTCATAGATAGTGTATTTCACAAATAAAATTATTATCAATAATATCATTATGTTAATTTGTTACTAAAAAGATTAACCATCAATCTATATATTATATAATAGTGACTAAATAGTATGTAATATTCGCTATTTTCGAATATTAATTTATTAGAACTTTCTAAGAAGTATTTTGGGTGCAAGAAATTTTTTCATTATAAGGGAAGGGAAAATACAAGGATTAAAATGGCAATGCATATAAATAATAGAGCGACATTGAGGTGAGGATGAACATGTGACTAAGAGGTAGGGAGGGTTACTGAGTCAGTGAAGGGACTACATTGAAAATGAGAATAATTATGTGATGTATCAAGAAAATGGAAAAGGGGTGGTGATAAGAGATGTGTCAGGCTTACTGAGAAGAAAAATATCAGTGTTGGAAAAATTACAAGAATGCCATTGTTTAAAAAAAAATTTATCGCGGGTTGGTCCGAGGGCGAATAGGTAATTTTCTCATGGTAGCCATTTATATTATCTGCACTCACACACATCCCATTCACTCACTCTCTCTCTCTCTCTCTCTCTCTCTCTCTCATGTCTTCCTCCTTCACACTCACACAAGTTACCCTCTTCCTCATCTTCCACTTATGGTTAAAAAACCTAGTAAGTTGCACTATGATTTAATTACATTAAATAAAATATATATTGTCTTATCTTTCTGCTCAAAATATTAACTATTAATTACTTATTCAAATTAGGTACATATTCAACATCAAGTTTTCAGTAACTCATATATCAGAGACTTGTCTTGGGGACCATTTAAAAAGGTAGAGACGTGACCAATGTATTTGGTAAATGGATACAAATTTCACACAGATTCTTAGAGCACTGGCAAGAAAATAATCAACAGTGGGGTGTGCGTTAAAGGTACCAGAGTGGTTAGTGGAGAAAATGGTTATTTTGGAGTATTTAAAGAGGTCATACAATTATAGTATTTTGGTGAACTTAGAAAAAATATTGTTTTATTTTATTGTGATTGGTTTGATCCAGTATTAAATCGTGGAACAAACGTGCACCCACATTATGGAATTACAGAAATTAAACATACAAGAATATATGAAAAATTTGATCCATTTATCTTTGAATATCATGCAACCCAAGTATATTTTGTACCTTATCCGATCAGAAGTAGAGGGAAATCAGAATGGTGGATTGTTATAAAAACTAGGCTAAAAAATCTAGTAGACAACCAACAAACACTAGAAGTTGCCTACCATAATAAATAATCTCATGTTTCTACTATATATAATGATATATTAAATGATAATTTACAAGAACAAGGACACTATCAAGAAATAACTTATGAAAGTGAAGGAGATGAAGAACATCAAAACGAACAATCGAAAAAAGAAAGTGGAAGAAGAAGACAAGAATAAAGATATAAATGAAAACCAATTTCAAGATAAAGATGAAGAAGCAAATGAAGACATAGAAATAAATGAAAAAAGTTCTGAAAGTGATAATTAATTTTTTTTATATTGTATAATATATCATTTTTATTTATAGATCTTTCTTCTATATATGAATTACATTTTTTCTTCGGTAATAATTTATAAATTTAATGAATATTAACATAATCATATCTATTTAAATATATTTCACTAATCTTTTATAATTTTAAAAAAATAACACATCATAACATATTATTTTAAAAAAATATATTAAGCATTCATTATTTTCATATTTTTATCACTATTTAAAATTTTAGATAATTATTCTCTAATTTAATCTGTAATTTTTTTATTTTTCTTATATATAAGATTTTAAATTTATGCCTATGTTATTTTTTAATTATAATTTTATATATTGTCTAACTTAATATTAATTAAAAATATTGCTAAACATAACAATATATTTTAAAATTTTCAATATTTTTTATATTTTTAAATTATTTTTTATTTTCATAATTAAAAAAATCTACATAAATGCAAATACATAAATATAATATTTTTTATTTTTGTTCTTGAGTTTGTACTCGCTCACTCTCGAGTTTTGACTTATTTTTTCTTGATATTTTAAATTCATATTTTTATTTTTTTAATTATAATTTTTTAAATAAATTTACAAATTCAAATTATTTTAAAATTTTTATTTTTTAAACAAATTAAAATAATAATTTAAAAAATAAATTACACAATCCAAAAATCAAACTTATAAATTTGTGTTTATATATATATACATATATATACATATATGATATTTTATCTTTATTATTTTTATAAGGATCTCGAGAGCCAGGCTCTTGAGAACGCCGGGCTCTCGAGAGCCAGTCCTAGTGCTCTCCTAGTCTTAGCATTCTCGAGGGCCTGTCTCTCGAGAACGTTAAAAAATTTAAATTTAAGATATTTTTATTATTTTTTTATTTTTTCTAATTGAACAGCTGATAATAATATAAATATAACTATATTATATATATATATATTTAATATATACTTGCTATTATTAAAAGTTTTTAAACAATGTCTTATAAAATCTTTTTTTTTGGCATCAGATTTTAAAATATATTTGACATATACAGTGGGTATATTTATATATTGTTTATGTATTTATTATTAAGTTAAAAAATATAAATATTACAATAAAAATTAATACATGTGAAAATATAAAATATAATTTATAAAAAAATATTAAAAAAATATAACTATCTTGAGAGAGTCAGTGTCTCGATAGTTATATTTTAATGATGTTCAGTTAAAGGTAGTCGGAGGTAGTAGTTTTAATATTTCCTACTACTATTTAGTAAATGTATCAGTGAGAAAATTTTAGTATGATGGATGACACAAACGACTATATTTTCTTACTGAATAGCAGTAGAAAAAAATATGCAAAGCAGTCGTAAATACATTCAATAAAATTCAGTAGGAATTTTTCAGTCGCAATCAATTTACATTTCCATAGTGCATGGATATTCTCTCGAACCCCTATTTCTTTGCAGCACTGTCATTATGCAAGCTAGAATTCATATCCCTAAGCCACAACTCCAAATTGGGTTAAAAATATAGTTGTCAGAATTGAGATCTTATGCAAGATTAAAAGGAGCACATGATAGATCGAATGTAGGATCAAAATGAGGATCGTAAGATCCTATCAAAAATATAAAATAATATATATATATATATATATATATATATATATATAATGACATAAATTTTGCATATAATAAAAAACAATTAAAGTCTCATTATATTTCAATAAAAATACTCAAATATTATACAATTAGTAATGAAAAAAAGAAATAGAGAACAACCTCACTTTCTATTGTATTTAGAAAGCTCTTTTTTTTTCTCACTAAATAAACAATCATTCTTCAAAACTTATAATATTATATCTCATTGTCAACATTTACTAAACTAAGTTAAAAGTTAAACAAATTATGACTGATAAGACTATAATTATATAATATTAGTAAATGTTTAAGTTAATTTAATGACTTTTTTTCATCCTAATTGCCCTAACAGATTAGAAACATATCAATAAATAAAAAAATCCAAAATGTTATAAGATCGATAAAATTATAAAATTGTAAGATTTTAATATTAAATCAAAATCCTACTGAGATCCTAGCATATTTATATCTTACATAGGATCGGGATCTTTCAGATTGTTTGATATTGTAATTAAGATCGTAAGATTTTAATATTTATATCGAAATTTTAATAAACATGATTAGAAATATTCTTTGGTAGCAATTGTGTGAGCTTTCAAAAGGAGCTCGAGCGAGGAGGTGTGACGAAGTGAGGTATAAGAAGGGTGCAGGTGCAATGTAAGAGAGTTGAGGATTTTAAAGTGTCGAGGATTTGAGCAGAGGCAAGAGCAAATTTCATAGAGTGTGATAGAGAGAGGGCGACAGAGAGATAGATTAAGACAAGGAATTTGAGCTTCGATTTTACAAAGTTGAGTGATTGAAGAAACTAATGTTGCTTCATCTCTGTTTTTCGTCTTTGCACAAAGCTAGTGTTTCAATTCGTTTTTGCTTCATCTCAACATCAACAACCTTGCCCTTTAAATGACATGTAAGCAACTTTAACATTGTGTAACATAAGAAATTAATTGTCAAAAAATGAAAGTTTAAGTCGAAGGGGGTTTTATGCAATTTACCTTGTAATTGATATTTAAAAACAAGAGTGTCATATAATTTTGAATAACTAAAGTGAAGAAGATTACAATTTACTCTAAATATTTCTCTTGACTTGTCTAACTCGAACTTTTGCCCTTCCTCCCAAAAATACCCCAAACCCTCTCTCACTTCCTCTCTGTCTGTGTCACACACACACACACACACACTTACAAATAGCCACCAATAATTCTCTTCTCTTTCACAAACACACACGAGAAAACAGAGATAAAAAAACCATGGACATCATCTTCTCCCTCTTGAGCTTCACGCTTCTCTCGTTGCTTGCCCTCCTCCTTTCCTTCTCTATTCTCCTCGCGTTCTCTCTCTTCGCCTTCAAATCCCTGGGCGACGCGCGGTACGCGCCGGTGAGAGGCACGGTGTTCCACCAGCTCCTCTACTTCGGCTCGCTATACGACCACCAGACGGACGAGGCCCGGACCGTCCGGACCTTCCGGCTTCTGGGGCCGGGAGCGAGCGTGGTGTACACCACCGACACGCGCAACGTGGAGCACGTGCTGAGGACGCGCTTCGACTCGTACTCGAAGGGGAAAGGCAACAAGGAGATTTTCAGGGATTTGTTTGGAGACGGGATTTTCGCTGTGGATGGCGAGAAATGGAGGCAGCAGAGGAAGCTGGCGAGCTTCGAGTTCTCGACCAGAGTGCTTAGGGATTTCAGCTCCGATGCTTTCAGAACCAACGCTACCAAATTGGTTCGACTCCTGCACGACTTCTCGCAGAGCGGTGTGGTTTTTGATATGCAAGTGAGTGTTTGAATTGGTTATTTGGTTAACACGGGAGCATGGATTTTATCATGCTTATCTCTGTGTGCATGACTGCTAGATTTTAAATTTAGTGGCTCAAATTTGAAGTGATAATTTAGTAGCTCAAAATAAAGAAAAGGCTTATAAATATAAATATTTGTAGAAGAAGAAAGTGTAATTAACTTGTTTAATTCACATCAAGTGTTTGTCGGTTTTGCAGGATATACTAATGAGATGTACTTTGGACTCCATATTCAAAGTTGGGTTTGGAGTGGAACTGAATTGCTTAGAAGGATCAAACAAAGAAGGGATTGAGTTTATGAAGGCCTTCGACGAGTCAAATGCTTTGGTCTATTGGCGCTATGTGGATCCCTTCTGGAAGATCAAGAGGTATCTCAACATTGGTAGTGAAGCTACCCTCAAGAAAAATGTGAAATTGATCGATGATTTCGTGCATCGAGTGATTAAGACCAAAAGACAACGTCTGGCACTTCTGCAAGATTATGTAAGTTGATCATAGGTATACATTATGTGGTATGCAGTCCAATCTGTTTCTATATGTGTTTATTTGATATAATTGTTATAAGAACTGGATTAGACCCGCTAATTTAATCAATTGAATATGGAACTAGTCAGGAAATCAGTTTGGAATAATCCCTAAAATCAATGATTGATTAAACTAGTCAAAAGCTGGTTGAACCGGCTAAAAATTAATTGAATCGGATAAGAATCGATGATAAACCAATCGATTGAACTAGTTCACTTGAATTTTTTTTTTATTTTTAAAATTTTGTTTATTCTATAATCATGTAATGAATAAATTAATATTATAGATCAGTTAATTTTAGTAGAGATATCATCTTGGTATTTTATGGATTTGATATTAGTGAATATTATCTTGATAAATAATATTTTCTTGTCATTTAGTCAATTTTTGTTGTGAACATTTATTTTTGGGAATGTGTTTGTGTAATTTGACATCAAATCTTATTTTTAATTAAATTTTTAAATTTGTATTTACAATTTTTAATTATGTATATATATTTTTTAATATTTTAAAGTAGATCATTTCAATTATGGTTTAACCATAATTTAACTATTGACCATTGAAACAAAGCTTTCGTCAGTTTAATGACCGATATAATTTTCAAAGTTCTATAATGTATATTATTTATTTAATATTTTAAAGTAAACTATTTCAACAATTGTTTGACCAAGATAAAATTACTAGTTGAACCGGCCATTGAAAATAATATACATAAACTAATTCATTTAGCAACGATTCTTACTCGTCTCGATTGATTTTTGATCGATTCAACTGGTTTTTTATTGGTTCAATCACTTAGCGGTTTATGGATTACTCCATATCGGTTCTCTAGCCAATTCTTAGTCTAATCAGTTGAATCAACCGGTGCAGTCTAATTCTTACAATAATAGGAACGAATCTAATTTAGACTCTCGTTAAGTGCAAATAAATACTGTCTTAGTCGTCTAAGGATATATTTTCTCAATTCTTATTATTATTGAGAATTTTCTGAAGTGGTGATAAAACTTAAAACTTTTTGGTGGGTTAATTTCAGAATGATAAAGAGGACATACTTTCAAGGTTTTTGATGGAGAGCAAGAAGGACCCAAAAACCATGAATGATGAATATTTGAGAGACATAATTCTGAACTTCGTGATTGCTGGCAAAGACTCAAGTGCAATCACCCTCTCATGGTTCTTCTACATGCTCTGCAAGCACCCTCTTGTACAAGACAAGGTTGCACAAGAAGTGAGAGATTATGTCACTTGCAGCCATGAAAGTGAACCAGACATTGACCAGTTTGTGGCCAATATAACAGAAGTCGCCCTTGAGAAAATGCACTATCTTCATGCAGCACTCACTGAGACCTTAAGGCTATACCCTGCTACCCCTATAGTAAGTTCTACTCTCTTCTACTAATCATTTTTAATGAGTACATTATTGATTTGTTGTCTCTGATGAGTTTATAATTGTCTCAATTTAGTTTTGAAAAGATCAAATGTCTTAATTTAATTTCTAAAAGATTGTATTTGTTTTATTTTGTCTCTCTATTTGTTAAAAATACTTTTGGCAGTAAAAAATTTTAAAATTTAGTAATGGTAGTTTTTTTTATTTAAAAATAAAAAAGATCAAATTAAAGCAAATGTAATTTTTTTAGACTAAATTAAGACACTTAATTTTTTAAGAATCAAATTGAAACAACTATAATTCAGAGACTAAATTAATAAATTACTATATTTTTAAGGTTAAATTATTCTTTTGGTCCTTATAATTTCACTTGATTTTTAATTTGGTCCCTATAGTTTAAAAGTTTGTTATTGAATCCTTATAATTTTACAAATTTTTAATTTAGTCCTTGCTATTAAACTTTTGTCGGTATTTCATTAAAATTTTCTAATGTGGGCAACCATATGCGTATTAAGATCTAAATATACATGATTTATACCAACAAAACAAAAAAAAGTAAATAATTAAGTAATATTAACTCACATATATATGACATGTAATGTAACTTATATTAAATAATTAGGAATTTGCTTAGTTATGTATATTCTCAATATTAAAATGGTATATAATTGGTCATATTACTAAAATTTAACATAATATTGACAAAATTTTAATAATAGGGATTGAATTAAAAATTTTTGAAATTATAAGGGTTCAATTACAAATTTTTAAACTCTAGGGATCAAATTAAAAATTGAGTAAAATTATAAGAGCTAAAACCATAATTTAACTTATTTTGAATGGCCAACGTCGGAATCACGTTCTACGAAGACTCGTATAAAAAAAGTAAAAATGACTGGTGGACATTTTTTACAATAAGCGCCATATTATTTAATTTTCTAAGAAAATTGATTTACTTCGTTATATAATTGAAGAATCTCGTGACAAATATCAATCAAAGAATTGTATTGATGATTTTTCCTTCTACTGGTTCATTTTGTTTTGTTTATTTCTTTTTGGGGTCTGGTTTAACCATCCGCATTTGGATGACTTTTTGAAATAAGCGCTTCTCTGTAAATTTGAGATTGCTTAATAACAAATTACCCCCATGGAACTTGTGGAACAAGCTGCTTCATTTCCTTAAGCTGCAAAACAAATTTCGTTCCTCGGTTCTCATTTCATGCGACATTATTCTTTTTTTTTGGGACAAAAATGCAAATTTATTTTCACTTGTCGTATATGATAGAAATTAATCATGAGCCGAACTCTGAGCTTGGCCGGACTTTTGTCAAGATCTAAAATGCCTAGGCCCAATGCGTTATATAAAATAAAGTGGAATATAATACTAGAGCTTTTAAAATGAGTCAACTTAGACCGTTTAAGTTAGTCTCGAATCAGGTTAAGATGGGTTAGTCTTTTTTTTTTTTAACAAGCCAGCATAATGTTGGTTCAGCCCTCTAGGTGCAGGCTAGCGAGCCGAATTGGCTAGCTCACGTCTTTTTTTTATTTAAACAAAAATTAATAAAAAAATATTCCATTTACTTAACACATATTATTAATATTATATATATATAAGTAAAAAAAAAAAGAAAGAAGATTTGCCAGCTCTACTTGTACATGATAGTATTTTCCTCAAATTAAGACTGTTTATTATAAAGATCGGTGGTCTTGATTTTCTCACTCTTTTTAAAAAACAATTAAAGTTTAATAGTACATTGTCGATTTTCATAATTGATTGTCATGATCAAATAGGACCTTCTTGTTTTTGTATGGAATAGGAGAGGATAATAATCCAAATAAAGTCCCAAAGAATATTAATAAAGAGGTGTTGCCCTAAAATAAATTCCCAAAATTTTTGAGTTGGATTGATTCGACTCATTTGACAGTCTAATTCTGATATACTTATGTGTTTGATTTGTGAGTTAAGGATGGGAGGAATACGGAAACAGAAGACATCCTGCCTGATGGCTTCAGGGTAAAGAAAGGGGATGGAGTGTACTATATGGCCTATGCTATGGGTCGCATGCCTTACATTTGGGGCGATGATGCCCAAGAGTTTCGCCCTGAAAGATGGCTCAACAATGGAACTTTTCAACCTGAATCCCCATTCAAGTTCATAGCTTTCCATGTTTGTATTCCTTTCTCTCTCTCTCTCACTTGATCTTCTGTAAGCATGCTATAATATAATTATAACCACAAAACAATTAAAATTTATGATCTCACACAAATGCATAATTTAGTCAAAAATACAAATTATTTCTTATGATCATGATTTAATTGTTTCTAAGATCTTGATAGACAAATTGATAATAATAACAATAACTTATAAAATACTAGAGAAAAAACGTACATTGATCTATATCAATCAATCTCTAGAGAGGTTAGGCTCTTTAAGGTTAGTAAGCAATAAGGATGGTTTTTCAAAAATTAGGTTTTGTGTGATGAATATTAACTTACATACTCACATATATTTATAGGTGTTCTCAAAATCTAAAAACTAAATCTTTATAATTTTGGGAACCATAACCAACTTACCAAACCCAATAAATTGACTCCATTTATAAATAACACCCTATTACCATTATTAATTTAGATCAGGTATCTACACATATTATAATATTAATTCACTGAGGTCCAATCTTTATAATTTGGATCAGGTATCTTTATAATTTTGAGAACCATAACTAACTTATCAAATCATATACCTCAAACTAATTTTAATATATCAAATATGTCCAGTCTAAAATATATTTTATAAAGATCATTAATTTAGACTTAATTATTGATAGCAACATATATTTCCAAATATATATATACATATACAATAATTAATATATTAGACTATCAAAATAATTGTTAGCACTTAATATATTTATGAAAATAAATATATACATATATATAATAATGTTAACATTTTCACCCCTTTTGGTTGTGATTATTGGTAGGCTGGACCTCGAATCTGCTTAGGGAAGGACTTTGCTTACAGACAGATGAAAATAGTAGCAATTGCTCTTCTTCGGTTCTTTAGATTCAAACTGGACAGTGAAACGAGGAATGTGACTTACAAGACCATGTTTACACTTCACATTGATAAAGGTCTCCCTATATGTGCAATACCAAGGTCTTGAAGAACTAGAGAGGTGAAATCTTTTAGGTGTTATCTCTCGACTTTTTCAAATAAAATTATGAGATTTGGAGAATTTTTTTCTTTTTCTTTTTCAAAAGGTTTCTTAATCGTACACTACTAAGTTATAAAAAAAATTATTATATTTTGATTGAAAAACTTGATAATAAATACTTAAAAATTGTGCTAATATATATGCAAAGCAAAGTCATAGCATCTCTAGTGCTAACCTTGATGTTTTAAATTCAAAATTCTTATGAAAAGAACAAAATTAGATGCTTAAGGAATGTGTAATCCACATGACCAACTTGTTCACTTCACTAATCAATGAATGCAAACAAATTTAGGTTTAATGGGTTTTTTTTCCCTATTTGGGCCTTGGTGGGGGTTTAAAACCCAACTAAACCTTTAATATCCTAAACTTTTACATCTCCTAAATTAATTTGAGTCAGGTATTTATATATATTGTAATATTAATTCACAAATACCTCAAACTAATTTTAATATATCAAATAGGTCATGTCCAAAATATACTTTATAAAGATTATTAATTTAGAATTAATTATTGATAGTAACATATATGTCCAAATATATGTATACATATACAATAATTAATATATAAGACTATCAAAATAATTGTTAGCACTTAATATATTTATGAAAATAAATATAAATACATATATATATATATATATATATATATATATATATATATATAAAATAATGTTAACATTTTCACCCCTTTTGGTTGTGATTATTGGCAGGCTGGACCCCGAATCTGCTTAGGGAAGGACTTTGCTTACAGACAGATGAAAATAGTAGCAATTGCTCTTCTTCGGTTCTTTAGATTCAAACTGGACAGTGAAACGAGGAATGTGACTTACAAGACCATGTTTACACTTCACATTGATAAAGGTCTCCCTATATGTGCAATACCAAGGTCTTGAAGAACTAGAGAGGTGAAATCTTTTAGGTGTTATCTCTTGACTTTTTCAAATAAAATTATGAGATTTGGAGAATTTTTTTTCTTTTTCTTTTTCAAAAGGTTTCTTAATCGTACAATACTGAGTTATTTAAAAAAAATAAACTTTTGTCATATTTTTATCGTAAAACTTGATATAACACTTAAAAATTGTACTCAAATTTGTCTAGTAAAAAGTTGTGTTAATATATATGCAAATCAAAGTCATAGCATCTCTAGTGCTAACCTTGATGTTTTAAATTCAAAATTCTTATGAAAAGGACAAAATTAGATGCTTAAGGAATGTGTAATCACATGACCAACTTGTTCACTTCACGAATCAATGACTACAAACAAATTTAGTTTTACTAGTTTTTTTTTTTCCTATTTGGGCCTTGGCTGGGGTTTAAACCCCAGCTAAACCTGTAACATCTCAAATTTTTACATCTCTTTTTGATTTAAATGAGTTAAATTAAAAATGATGTTAGAATAATTATAAATATGTCTGACATATTATTGGAGATATAATGACATAAAAACATTACATGGGAAAGAAAAGATGAATGAGGAAAACAGAGGGGACACGTAGAGCTGAATATATATATATATATATATATAAATCAATTAGAAATATGTTGGATTACTTTGTAAGACAGAAAATATCTTGTAAGAGATAATGAAGATATATATATATATATATTATATATAAGTGAAATATGGAGAGAAACAAAGAAGACAGAGCAAGACATGAAGAGAGAGAGAAAAACCAAAAGTAAGAGAAAAACAGAGACAGAAGAAAGAACGTGAGTTTAAGCAGAGAAGAATAAGAAATTTCAGAGATTATGATAAAGTTTGTAGCAAGCAAAAGAAGTTAAGAGAAGAAAGTTGAAAACAGAAAAGATTAGCTGAGAGTCAGAAATAGTGTAGAACAGCACCAGGTAGCTAGTTTATCCTTAAAAGCAATTTATATGTGATATTATGTCCATTCATGTGTTTAATTTTCAAGGAAAGATCTTCATCAGAAAAATGAGTTTTTTCTTTATTCCACAATAGAGAACAAAGACAAGTTTTCTATCCCACAATAGCAGATGGAAGAGTGAGTAGTCATGATATGCATATTATAAATTCGCAGTAGTAAGTAAAGAGAAGAGAAATAGAGAAAAGAAATCTTATTCCATAATAGTGAACAAGAGAATTTTACAAATTTTATTGTTATTACATGATGACAAAATCATGGATGTTCACATGATGTTTATATGATGTTTATCAAATTTCTTCTTATTGCTTTTATGTCTGAAATAATCCTTCTATATATATGTTTTTAATGAAAATAACTAGCTACTGAGATGTTTTGTATTTCACTTTTAGAAAATTGATCATTTCAGGAAATAAGGAAAAATGGAAGGCTTTGGTGAATTAAAGATGAGTATTGTATGATATGTAACTAGTCATTTTGTAATACAAAATGTAAAGTTAGGTAGCAATAGTTGTTAGACTAATTATGTACGTAAGAGACTTAAGTAAACGTTTTGATTATTGATAAAGTTATACATGTATCTTGCAGATTTTGTGTAATACATATATTTATAGAATTATAATTATATGAAGAATTATTTTATGGCGAACATTATAATTGATTATGAAATTTTATTAGAAACAATTGGTAAGAGCCATTGGTACAGATAGCAGAAGATGGATACATAAAATATAACAAAATATGTGACTACAGAATTTACAAATGACCTTATAATTTAAGGTAAGGCTAATGAAGTATCATTGTCAAGTTAGGTTCAAGCTCAAACAAAGTTAGTTATAGCATTATAGATACATTTATAAATATATTTGAATAATAAAAGTGTTACGAAACCCACTAGAATCGTCGCTTGGCCAAGTGTTTGCGGCTGGTTTAGTGATGGTTTTGGCCTACTGTTACTGCCCTTAGCTGTTTTTAGCATCGCTTGAACTTAAGAGTTTCTATTAAGACGAAATGGACAAATCTCTCCGTTCAGGTTCGCATGTCTTAGTCGTATGTTAAGAGGGTGTAGATAATAAACTTAATTCAAATAATTGAGTATATACGTAATTAACTATCTATCATTTCTGCTTTTTATGGTAGTCCTAGATTTGAGCTTAGGAAACTGTTATGGGATAAACTAACTAATCTTGCCCCCTCTATAACACTTTCATGGCTCGTTAGAGGAGATTTCAATGAAATCTTTCACGCTAGCGAAAAATTTGTTGGAAGACTAGCCAATAGAACCAAAATGAACTACTTTAACGACTTTTTAAATAAATCAAAACTTTTTGATCCGGGTTTTTTTGGACCAAAAATATACTTAGTCTAATTGTAGAGAACTTACCTTCTTATTTGGACTAGGATAGGTAGAGCCCATACAAATGATAAATGGTTAAATATCTACACTGAATCAAAAGTCTACCATCTCCTTAGAGTAAGTTCAGATCATTACCCAATACTCCTAAAATCTAAAATAAACAATGTTAATGCTAAAAGACCCTTTAGGTTTGAACCTTTTTGCTTGAGTTTATTCATTTAAGTCAAAATTGTTGGAAGCTTGAAAATATGGATCTTGTTAATATGATTAAAAATTACCAATCTACTCTTTCAAAAAGGAATCTAAAAACTTTTGGTAATATTGAGTTCCAAATTAGAAGAATATCTGTTAGAATATTAGGTTTACAAAAAAATTTCAGATTTTAAATTGAATTCCTAACTCCTAATTCTTGAAAAAGATCTCCAAACTCAACTTAAAGACCTCCTTGAGACTAAAGAAAATATCTGGATGATGAAATCCATAATTAAATAGATTAATTTAGGAGATAAAAACAACAACTTTTTTCATATCCCAACTCTTAATAGAAGGAGGAATATAAAGTCACACAACTTTTAATCCAGAACAAGTTTGGATTTTAGATGCTAATCTAATTGAAGATACTCTTGTCTCCCACCTTAAACTTGCTTACTCTAAAAACACATTAGCCAATCAAAACATCCAGGATTTAACAAAAATACCCCTTTCCCCCTTTCCCCCTTCCCCCCTCCTTAGAAAATGAAACTTTAATCAATCTAATAGTTTACCAACAGAAGTTGAAATTAAAAACTCTCTTTTCAGTCTAGGTGCTTTAAAAACCCCAAGAGAAGACGATTTACACGCCATCTTCTATCAAACTAACTAGGAAATAATTAAACATAAATTAATCTCTAAAATTAGACAAATCTTTATTGATTTCTCCATTCCCACTTCTTGGGGAAACACCCTCCTTTGTTTAATCCCTAAGATTGAAAATGTACACCTTGTCAACCACTTTAGACCAATTGGTCTGTACAATACTTTCTATAAAGCGTTTACAAAAACTCTTGTAAACAGAATAAAACCTTTCTTGCCAAATCTTATTTCTCCTTTTCAGGGAGCTTTCACACCTAAAAGACACTCCTCTTATCTTTTCCTAATTGCACAAGAAACAATTCACTCTATGCATTCTTCAAAATCTAAAGAGGGATGGATTGCTTTCAAAATAGACATAACCAAAGCTTTTGACACTATTTGCTGGGACTTTATAGAAAAAATCCTCAGCCTTTATAAACTCCCTCAAAACTTTATTTCTCTTCTTCTTTCTTGTTTAAAAAATATAACTTACACTCCTATAATTCATGGTAAAAAAGCCCAAGCCTTCAAACTTGATAGAGAAATAAATCAGGTAGATCCCATCTCACCTTACATTTTCATCCTTTGTATGGAATATCTCACAAAAATTATTGAAGACCAAATCAAGAAAAACAATTGGAAACCCTTCACCTTCAAAAACAAAAATGTTAGTATCTCCCACCTTTTGTTTGCTGATGATGTTTTGCTTCTCTGTAAAGCAAACAAAAGAAATATTACAGCTATTGAGAAAGCTCTAAATGTCTTCTGTGAAGAAAGTGGAATGAAAATTAACAATGAAAAATCAAAAGCTTGGTTCTCTAAGAAAGTAAGTCCTGATGTCATCTCTCTTTTTCATAGAACCTTCAATGTCAACCAAACTATGAGGCCTTTACCTAGGATACCCTTTAAAACCAATCTATAGAAAAAACTAATTTTAATTTTGTTTAGACAAGCTTGATAAAAAATTACAAGGGTGGGAATGCAACTTACTTTCTAAGGCTGGTAAAATAGAATTAATTAGATCCATCCTGTCAAATATCTCAAATCATACAATGAATGTTTTTGTCCTTCCCATTTCTATCAGAGAAAAAATTGACTATATAGCCAGAAATTTCTTTTGGAGTCATAATAATTCTCAAAAGAAACTTTATACAATTAATTGGAAAAAAATCATAAGACCTAAATCTCTAGGAAGTTTGGGTATCAGATATGCCTGTCACCAAAATATGGCTATTTTTTTAAAGAGACTATGGGCTTGTACTTCCAATCTAAACTGTATTTGAGTAAAAATTACTCAAAGCAAATATGGAAAAAAACATAAACAAAAGGAAATCTTTGAAGTCCATTCCTTTAGAAACCTCCAAAAGCTTCTTCCCACATTTAATAAATGCACTAGGAATATAATTGGAAATGGGAAAGGCACTAATCTCTAGGAAAATCACTAGTTAGGATAATCTATTCTAAGAACCTTATTGGCCCCATACCGCTTCAAGATATTAATAAAAAAGTTGAAGATATCTTAACAACCTCCCATAATAGAAACTCTTGGAACCTTGAAAATTTACCTTTTGTTCTCCCCTCCCAACTAAAATGGGAAAACAATTCTCTTCCTTTAGCTCAATTTAACCCTCAACCAAATGATAAAACCATTTGGAACCTCACAAATGATGGTTCTCCTCCAAATCTGCTTATCTCTTTATACTGAATTCCCAAAGTCAAAACATTAATAATCCCTCTTGTCACTTAAATCTAAATTGGATTTGGACTTTAGGGAGCCCCTCCCCCCTCTCCCCGAGAAACTGTTTTTCTTTGGCAGACTGTTAATAAAGGACTACCAACTAACCTTAAACTTTCAAAAATTAATGACAACATCTCACCCAACTGTCCACTTTGTAATCTATATCCCGAAACTCACCTTCACATCCTTCATGAGTGTTTTTTTGTAAAAAAAATATTTGGTTATGTCTCTCTCCCCCCCCCCCCCAATCTTTCTTTTGTTCTACTTTTTTGAAATGACTAGTTACAAATAGTAAAATTTCAACTCCTTGTCATTTAGGCATTCCCTGGAATCTCATTTTTGTCTACATCCTAAGGAGAATTTGGCTTGATCGCAACAAGAAGATTTTTAAAAATGAAACTTTTCTCTCAAATAACTTAAAAATAACGTTCATTTCCTAGCTGCTGAATTTTGGACTTCTTCCATTTTAAAAATCAATACAAATTTAAAAAATCACCCTATTATTCCTCATACTTTGTGCTGGATTAGGCCTAATGATCCTTGGTTAAAACTCAATGCTGATGGTTCAGTAAAGAATGACACTATGGCTATTGGTAGAATCATCAGAAATGGAAATGGTGAATGGATTTTTGGGCAAGCTAGATTTATAGGCTGTAGTTTTTCTTTATTGGCTAAAGCATAGGCTCTCCATCATGGTCTTCAAATGGCTCTTAATATTAATATCAATATCAAAAAACTAGAAATAAAAATTCATTGCCAAACCATTTACTCTCTAATATCTCACACTATTACTGACCATCATCCCCTTTATCTTATTATAAAAAACTATAGACTCTTTTTATCCAGGTTTGAAGCTATTCACCTAATCAAAGTCAAAATTGTTGTGCTGACAAGTTGGCCAAATTTGCTAGAAGTAATGGAAGACTATCAAGAACTTTTGTCTCTCCTCCTCCTTTTGTGAAAAAAATCTATATGGAGGAGTTTTGTAATAATTAGCCTTTTGTCTTCCCTTTTGTTTCCTTGTACTGAACTACTTCTGTTTTAATATATTCCCTTTAGCTAAAAAAAAAAAACTATTACCAGTTTAATATTTGTTTTATTTAAGGTCTCCAATTTAAGTTATGTGAATAGAAAAAATCAACTCAAGAGAAAGTTTTACGCCCACTACAAGAATCAAGCATTATTCCTATAGAAACTTCCTACTAAAAAGTTGCAATAATAAAAATGATAGTTGCTTATTACAAACTTACTGAGTTCCAACTAAAAATATATTTCTTACTACGCTGTTACTACTGCATAATAGTCACAAAACCTAAGGCCACATAGATATATAAGCAAATATATTAGTTTAGTTATTTTTTAAAAGTCCAAAAGAGGAGATGGTCTACACGCGCATATATGTGTGGTTGGGATTTATCCCCTAACTGTATTGTGTCTCGGTCCTGACCACATATATCAAATGGCTTAAGGAGTGGAACCCCGAGCCAAGTTTCTCGTGAGTGGCTCGGGGAGTGGAAACCCATGCAAGCTATTACAGGCCACACCTCTTATGGCTTGGGTTGGAATCCACCAAGCCACAAGGTGTGTGTTGCTCGGGCTGGTAGCGACCGAGCCACACCATATATATGGGTCGGGCTACTAGCCATCTAAGACATACCATCTGTGTGGCTTAGCCTCATCGTCGGTGTTTTAGTCCAGCTGGTAATTTTTTTTAATATTTTCACTTTAATTATTATGTTATATTATTTAAGAATAAAATTTTTTTTTAATTTTAGATGTGTTTTATTTGTATTGTTGTAATTTAGCTATTATCAATTTATATGTGATTTTACAAATGAATTTTCTGATTATAAATTTACCGTTTAATTTATAATTGAATTTAGAAATTATAAATTTAATTGGTATAAATTAAATTATAGATTATAAAGAAATTTTTATTTCATTCTATAAATTTGGATTACTTTAAAGAGGAGAAAATAAAATAACTTAACACTAAGTTTGCTCTTGTATTCCTTTTTTGTCATCAATTTTGTTTCAAAATTAATGCATCCAGTTTACAAAAAAAGTTATCCTCATCCTGTTAAGACATAAACATTGGAATTGATTATTAGAAAGCCAAACTTGAAAAAGGCAAAAAAGGAAGATGGATATTGAAGAAGATCTGGTACAGACCGTAGTATGGACATATTTATGTTATCTTGTCAAGTAATAAACATTTGGTAAGAGATGAGACAAAATAGAAGAAAATAAAAAGCTATTAAAGAAGAGAATAATAGATTGAAAACAATGTCAGGACAATACCAATGAAGCAGCGAGAGGAATCTGAACCACAGAGCAGAAGAGGAGAGAAAAGGAAATACCACTATTGCATCCGGATGAGACAAAACAAAAGGAAATAAAAAGCTGTTAAACTGAAAAGAATGTCAAAGAAAACCAGTGAAATAGCAAGAGGAAACTAAAGATTGTAGAATAGAAGAGGAGAGAAAAGATAATATTGCATCCAGAGGCTGATAAATGAGTTTGAGCTATTAAATAAACCTGTTTTGGCGTGGAATCAAATATTTTTGAAGTGTGCCAAAATATTTACACAAAATTTGCGGGAACCAAATATAGCAGCTAAAAAAAAATAATATGCTCCTATTAATTACTATCAAACAACCTATTACATATTTTATATCAATGTAAACAATGTTTGACGTATTTCATTAAATAATGTTTTGTGTATTTTATAATATTGCTAAGTTATTTTATATTATTAGTATGATATTGAATAATTTGTTATATATTTTGTATTATTTGTAGATTATACTATATATTTGAATATATTTATGAATAAATGTTAAAAAATTGTATTAAATAAAAAAGTAGTTGAAAAAATTTTTTATATTAATATACAAATAATTTGCCTAATACAAATCTATTCTTCCTCATCATTTGCTTCATCCTATATTTTCATTTGCTGAAATATTGAGTGGAATAAAAAAAAATTGTTATATTATTTAAAGAAGTCATTTCTAGTCGATACACTTCTACGTCTCTTGGTTGACTTGAACTCCCATGAAATCCCTGTGAAGGTACTAATTTGATTACTTAGTCCTCTGTATTTTTTCAACTCTTCTTCATAAGATTTACTTAGACTTAGAATAAGTCTATCCTTTAGAACATGTTGAAATTCTCGGGAACAAGCCTAATCAAGCTCGATAAGCCTTTTTGTATATGATATCCAGAGGTTGTAGTACCAACAATTTTTGTGGCCTCATCTCCTAATCTATATATCTGTCCTTTTTTTTTTCCTCTAGTGCTTTCATCCACAAATCAAGATCCAATAATTGTTGCTCGAAGGTAGTTGAAGATTATAGCCTTTGATATTCCACCTTGGAAAAAAATTGTAATACCCATGAAAAATAAAATATAAATGCGTATTTGCAAACTATGGTTACTATGCTAGTATACGGTACTGTTCACCTATATAATACTATTTACGTATACGATACTGTTCACTTATACAATCGAAATGTCAAGTACTAGATGTGGTTTGGTCATAAGAGACAACTAGAAAGAAGTTCGTAGGAGAAAATGATGTTTTATGTGTGAAAATACCCTCAGGGACTAAAGTGAAAGGACTGATTTAAAAAGAAACTTAAAGGTTTAAGGTGAAATGATAGTTTTCCCCTTAAATTTTCAATAGTAAGCCGCGACTTTTCCGAAATTGCACAGTAACCGTAAAGGATTAACGTGAATTATTTTATTAGAAATATCATTTTTATAAATAGTAAATTGAATATTTTATTAGTGTATAGTGATAAATAGTACCGTTGACTTTTCCTATAAATAGGCCCTTCCATTTCACTTCTAAACTCACACCTTCAACTTCTCTTCTTAAGTTTCTCTTACTCCAATGTTAGGCCTGTGAGATTTTGAGCCTTTCCTTTTCATTTTAGGTAAGGCTACTATGCCCTTTGTATGTCTTTCAAATTTTAGAAGTTATTTTCTTAAGTATGCTCTGTGGTTGCGGTTTTGGCTGATCTTCCACATCAGAAAAAATGTCCTTAACTGCTTACATATTATTTTGATTTTCTGATTACCGAAATAGGATGTAAACTGTGAAAAATACATGTTTAGGAAAGTTGTGACTAAGAAAAGACCTGATTTTTAAGTGTGTCCATTTTGACCTTCCACTCTTTTCTGGGAACTTACCTGTTGTACTCTTTTATAGATTGTATTCTCTATTTCTGGTATAAACAGTCTCTATATATATATGAATAGTGCCATATGTATGAACAGTATCTGTACATATGAATAGTAACTGTACATATGAATAGTAACTGTATGTATAAATAGTATCCATATATATAAATAGCATTCGTATGTATTAATAGTAACTATACGTATGAATAGTGATCGTATATATGAATAGTAAACGTATGTATGAACATTGTATATATGAAAACAATCATAACGTATTTTCTCTAATCTTTCATGAAAATCTCTGTAGTGGAACACTGAAATTCACCTGAATACTCTTGTTTGTAACGGCTTATAGAAGCGATACTCGTACGGAATCCAAGTGAGTGAAACGACCCTGTTTTAATAGAGTTTTAGCGTTACTGGTGATAAAAAGTATGTCGTAGGACACTTCCAAGATTCATAGGGGGAAATTGGATTCAGAATGACGAATTTAAGGAGATAATTAATCCAGAAGTACGGATAAGACGAAACAAGTATTTCATGATGATGTGAAGTTTGAATCTTTGAAAAACAGTTTAATGGTTATCTTGATTTGTGGTTTATAAATCTATAATATAGTTATATACTATACCTGTTTTATGGATAAATATTATATTGTGTTTCTGATTATGATATGAAATATTGTACTATTGATTGTGATTGAGCGGGACAGTACCCCCTCTCACGGCAAGGCGAAAAACCCGGTTGAAAGGGTGTCTTGACCAATGAGTGTGGAGACAACGATTCCCTCAGTAGGGATATAGCCCGGATTGGTGATAAATCCGTGAGGCGCCCTAGCTAAGAGGATGAGGTTGTGCGTCATGGTAGAAATATACAAAATTGGTGAGCTGGCCTGTGTGCGCTCTCTGGGATATATTGTCATTGATGAGTACTAGTAACGTTTGTTGAATTGGTTGTGCGTCATGGCGGAAATATACAGAATTGGTGAGCTGGCCTGCGTGCGCTCTCCGGGATATATTGCCATTGATGAGTACTAGTAACGTTTGTTGAATTGGATGAATTTTTATCTTCTTGTATGTAATTTCTAACTATGTCTATTGGTTGAGTATGAGCCTTCGGATATACTTGCATGACTGGTAATGTATTTGAATTTTATTAACGCGAGACCGATTCGCTCACGGAGTTTAAAAGCTCACACTCTCTGTACAATTTTTTTTGTTCAGATCAGGTTGACAGAGAAGAATATCCGCTAGAGGAGTATATCACTTTGCACCTTCCCGCTGTTGGGTAGGCCCTTCTGTTGTTATAGATTATGTTGCTTTGTAATCGTCTAGGACATTTAGGTCAGGGGTTTGGCATTTGGATTGTATGTTAGTATAGTAATGTATTTTAAATTGATAATCTATTATTACATGCAAATCATCTCTATGATTTTCAGATAAGAAAATTTGATATATTTTCTTCATATTTATTAAGGAATTGTTATTTTGATGACATAGATAATTTAAACTCATGGGTAGAATTTATCGAAAGGCTTACAATGATGAGAGATTCATCATTGTGCCGGTCATGTGCCCAGAAAACGGGTCGTGACAAAGTTGGTATCAGAGCAATGGTTGTTAGGTCTCCTAGTGATTACAGAGCAAGGTAACCTTAGTGGGACCTCCTCTATCGTTGTGGACCCGGGCACAATTATAGAGAGACGGCTCTACTGAAGGTCCTATAGGATGTTTCCATTTCCTTTCCCTCCGAGATTTATCTCTTCTTAGGAATTATGTTCTCAGTTTTAGTTTTAGACAGATGTGGCTACACTTTTGAACTTAGTAAAGGAAAGGTTATTACTTGTTTTAATTCCATTGATGTCGAATCAAATTTTATATGGTGGGTTTTATAAGCTGAATTCATGATTGATTTTGTGTAGCTAATTTTCTTTATCTTTCTTTATAATTATTTTAGAGTACCGTGCAATAAAAGAAACCACTTGCATTAAAAAAAACTGAAGGATTACATTGCAAAAAAAAAAAAGTTTACTCATGCATGAGTAATCTAAAGGCGAGGTGGTCTTGGATTAGGAGGGTTGTATTGTATCATCACCCCTCGACCATTCGTTGGAGCGAAAGACATAGCAATGTCACGGAGGGTAGTGTAAATTCCATTCATACAATCAACACTTCTTTGCTGTTGATTGCAGAAGCACTGGGTGGACCAATAGAAGAACCTATCTATTCTCGAAGTCATTGCCACGTTATTGCGTTTGGTTAACTTCTCCAGATCCTCTATCATGTTCTTGAGATTCTTCACCTCCTGTTCTAAACAGGCGATTTTGTCCTCCGAGCTATGGCCCGTGCTAATCTCCTCAACTTCCTCATTCTTTTTCATCTTCTTCTCCTTTTGATTCTCTTGAGATCCCTCGAGAGGCCCTTTGCCCTTGTCTCTGCCTAAACTTAAGTTTAAGTCAAGTTCTTCTTCCTTAGCCTCTACTGTGAGATCAATGTACTTCCTTGTGGCCATGATTTGGAAAATTTAGAAATTTTTGTAAGAGTATGAGGAGAGAGGAATGCTGGGAGATTGTAGGCTCAGAGATTATTACTCTTTGTGGTGTGGTAACTGAGAACGCTGGTATGGTTTTTATAGAGAAAAATTAGGACTGAGACAAAGAAGATATCTCTTCACCGTACCCCTACACGATCAACCTATGGATTTCTACAAGTTGGTAGCCAGAAGTCTAGGGTAGGCATGCATACCAATAGCGCGTTGCATTAATGCCAAAACCATGAAAGTCAATATTTGGTGGATTTGCGGCCGATTTTACTTGGTTTTCCCATTTCTCCCGTTGGCATTTTTCCGAAATTCAAATAGGTTGACAATGTAGCCATTAAAAATTGCCTTGGATGCTTTTATGATGAACTGAAATGTATTTCTCTGCTTTATTGTGTTGTTCTTGATAGCCTTCAGTTGAGTATAATATACATAACTGATTGAATCATGTTGTAATTACATGTATGTATGTTATTCATGCATAATGAGTGAAGGCTACAATCAAGGAGAATATGTGATGATCCTACATATACTCATAGAGAATGAGAAATCAAAATGACTGGGATAGAATGAAATGTGTAGAGGATAATACATCTTCATGGTTACACATACTTACATAAAATGCTCTCGTGGGCAAATGAAAAGCAATGATTTTCTTGCATCATGATAATGCTTACTGCATGCGACCGTAAGCAGTTAACTTTGTTTTAAAAAATATATATATTTATATATATTATGTGTAAATCCAGAATAAAGACACCGATTAGAATATAAGATAAGGCTAATATGAGACTACCCGATCATAGAATGATATCGTGATCTGAGATTACACTGTAAGACAAGTATAGAGTGAGGAAATCATAGATTGAAATGGCGATTAGTCGAAAATTTTGAGAAAGGTCAAGATTAGCCGAAAATTTTTCAGGAAATCTTTGACTTATGTTAATTGCATTAAATTATATTTACTATTTATCTGCATGTCCGACATTAATTGCTGGCATTGCGACGTATGTGATCTGTAAACCTACTAGCGAGCGGCGTATAGGTTGTGGTGGTTTTAGCTCCAGGGGCTTCGGGTTGTCTATAAATCTTGTACGCCCGTTACCCCACTCATCACACCAAACCTACTTCTTTCATTACATACCTATTTCTCAATCTCCATTCCTTTCTTATTCGAAGTTATTTCTGAGATCCCTAGAGCAATGGCCGATAATAAGTCTTTCAACTTAAATTTTGAGACCGGCAACGTAGAGCTTGATTTAAATCTAAGTCTTGGAGACAACAAAGGGAAGAGACCTGTAGACAGGTCACTAGAAATAAAGAAGAGAAAGAGGGATGTAATAGAGTTGGAGGAGGATAGCACTGCAACATCCTCAGAAAATAAGCTTGCGTTCCTAGAGCGTAAGATTGAAAACCTGGAGCCTAAGATAGAAAGTCTGGAATACAAGATAGAGGACCAGAAGCGACTAATAAATCATCTCTTTGAAAACCAAGAGAAACTAATAAACCGTCGTTTCGGGGAACTAGCTAATCGAGTTAATAGACATTCAATGTTTGCAACTCCAAATTTTCGTGACCAACAAGCAAGGTGTATTGACTGTATGAACGGAGTGACTTCTGCTTTTCGCCAAATTTCCCAGGCGCTTCCTCCAGAAACCCTTTCTAGGCTGCAATGATTAGCTTCCTCCTTAAGATCTGAAGCACCTTCCTCTTCTAGACCTGGAGCACCTTCTACATTTCAAAAGCCTCCTCGTCCTTAATTTATTCTTTCTTTTGTTTATACCTAAAGCTATATTTGGTCTAAGCTTCACGTATTAAAATTATCTATGTACTAGAAATAAAATTTAAGTTTATATTTAGATCTTCTTTGTTGAAGTGATTCCTTTTACTGAAAGAACTTGAGGAATGAGAAGATGTTGGACTTGTTATATTTCATACTTGATTATAGAAATTCTAAAGAAGAATATGGATATCTTTTTGACTGAGCAGAGTTACTAAAATGATATTTCATTACACTTCTGAACTATGGAGGAGTGCTAAATAAGTATTTTATGAACCTATATATAGAGAACTATGAATCATTGAAGGGATACGACTCTATATGAGTCATTGAGGTGAGAGGAATTTCTATATATATTTATTTTATAATTATGCATGAGAAGTATGTTATTTACTTAGCACATTTTCTAGAATTGTTCTTCTTAGAGATTTATGTAATGATTTCATGTGATTTTTCCTTTTATATGACGTCTTCAGTTGAGAGTATCGTCTTAAGGTAGAAGGATCGCGTTCGGGCAAGAGTATTGCCTATGGCCAAAATGATATCTTCAGGTGGGGTGCTTGTATTCGTAAAAGTTATAAGCTATGTGTGTGGTAACTTGTGTTCTATTATTCAGTATAAACTGGAAAGACCACGTGCCACTTTTGAGAAGACACCTATTTGAGGTTTTACATAGAGACAGAGTTCGTCTCTGATCAGATAGTTTAAGTTTGGTAAAGGTTATGAGGATGAGACACTTTATGGTACAAAGGGTTGTGGAGAAGATCAAACTAATGAAGAAGAGATTACTTGCTATTTAGAAAAGGAAAAAGTTTTATGCAAATCATGGATAAAGCAGTCTAGAGTTCACAGTCGATAGTATAGTGTTCTTGTAAATCTTACCAAGCGTGTGAAGAGGTTTGGGAAGAAATAGAAGAAAAGGATGAGATATAGACGAAGTAATCACACTTATTTCAGTGTTGAGGTGAGTTTTGAATTCGGGGGACCGAATTCTCTTAAGGGGGTGATAATGTAATACCCATGAAAAATAAAATATAAATACGTATTTGCAAACTATGGTTACTATGCTAGTATACGGTACTGTTCACATATATAATACTATTTACGTATACGATATTGTTCACTTAGACAATCGAAATGTCAAGTACTAGATGTGGTTTGGTCAAAAGAGACAACTAGAAAGAAGTTCGTAGGAGAAAATGATGTTTTATGTGTGAAAATACCCTCAGGGACTAAAGTGAAAGGACTGATTTAAAAAAAAACTTAAATGTTTAAGGTGAAATGATAGTTTTCCCCTTAAATTTTCAATAGTAAGCCGCCTGCGACTTTTCCGAAATTGCACAGTAACCGTAAATGATTAACATGAATTATTTTATTAGAAATGTCATTTTCATAAATAGTAAATTGAATATTTTATTAGTGCATAGTGACAAATAGTACCGTTGACTTTTCCTATAAATAGGCCCTTGCATTTCACTTCTAAACTCACACCTTCAACTTCTCTTCTTAAGTTTCTCTTACTCCAATGCTAGGCCTGTGAGATTTTGGGCCTTTCCTTTTCAGTTTAGGTAAGGCTACTATGCCCTTTCTATGTCTTTCAAATTTTAGAAGTTATTTTCTTAAGTATGCTCTGTGGTTGCGGCTTTGGCTGATCTTCCACATCAGAAAAACTGTCCTTAACTGCTTACATATTATTTTGATTTTCTGATTACCGAAATAGGATGTAAACTGTAAAGAATATATGTCTAGGAAAGTTCTAGCTAAGGAAAGACCTGGTTTTTAAGTGTCTCCATTGTGACCCTCCACTCTTTCCTGGAAACTTACCTGGTGTACTATTTTACAGATTGTATTCTCTATTTCTGGTATAAACAGTCTCTGTATATATATGAATAGTGTCATATGTATGAACAGTATCCGTATGTATGAATAGTATCATATGAATAGTAACTGTATATATGAATAGTATCCATACGTATAAATAGTATTTGTACGTATGAATAGTGACCGTATGTATGAATAGTGACCATACATATGAATAGTAACGTATGTATAAATAGTGTATGTATGAAAACAATCCTAACGTATTTTCTCTAATCTTTCATGAAAATCTCGGTAGCGGAACACTGAAATTCACCTGAATACTCTTGTCTGTAACAGCTTAGAGAAGCGATACTTGTACGGAATCCAGGTGAGTGAAATGACCTCGTTTTAATAGAGTTTTAGCGTTACTGGTGATAAAAAGTATGTCGTAGGACACTCCCAAGATTCATAGGGGGAAATTGGATTCAGAATAACGACTTTAAGGAGATAATTAATCTAAAAGTACAGATAAGACGAAACAAGTATTTCATGATGATGTGAAGTTTGAATCTTTCAAAAACAGTTTAATGGTTATCTTGATTTGTGGTTTATAAATCTATAATATAGTTATGTAATATACATGTTATATGTATGAATATTATATTGTGCTTCTGATTATGATATGAAATATTGTATTATTGATTGTGATTGAGCGGGACAGTACTCCCTCTCACGGCAAGGCAGAAAACCCGGTTGAAAGGGTGTCTTGACCAATGAGTGTGGAGACAACGATTCCCTCAGTAGGGATATAGCCCGGATTGGTGATAAATCCGTGAGGCGCCCTAACTAAGAGGATGAGGTTGTGCGTCATGGCAGAAATATACAGAATTGGTGAGCTGGCCTGTGTGCGCTCTCCGGGATATATTGCCATTGATGAGTACTAGTAACGTTTGTTGAATTGGTTGTGCGTCATGGCGGAAATATACAGAATTGGTGAGCTGGCCTGCGTGCGCTCTCCGGGATATATTGCCATTGATGAGTACTAGTAACGTTTGTTGAATTGGATGAATTTTTATCTTCTTGTATGTAATTTCTAACTATGTCTATTGGTTGAGTATGAGCCTTCGGATATACTTGCATGACTGGTAATGTATTTGAATTTTATTAACGCGAGGTCGATTCGCTCACGGAGTTTAAAAGCTCACACTCTCTGTACAAATTTTTTTGTTCAGATCAGGTTGACAGTGAAAAATATCCGCTAGAGGAGTATATCACTTTGCACCTTCCCGCTGTCGGGTAGGCCCTTCTATTGTTATAGATTATGTTGCTCTGTAATCGTCTAGGACATCTAGGTCAGGGGTTTGGCATTTGGCTTGTATGTTAGTATAATAATGTATTTTAAATTGATAATCTATTATTACATGCAAATCATCTCTATGATTTTCAGATAAGAAAATTTGATATATTTTCTTCATATTTATTAAGGAATTGTTATTTTGATGACATAGATAATTTAAACTCATGGGTAGAATTTATCGAAAGGCTTACAATGATGAGAGATTCATCATTGTGCCGGTCATGTGCCCAGAAAACGGGTCGTGACAAAAATGGAATTGCATTAGGTTGTATTATGAAAAATATATCATCCATATACAATTATACATGAAATAACATTTACTAAGGTTACCTCTGATTTTTTATCAACCAATCTCTGATCAGTCTTATTCTGATGAGTTCAAAGAAATAACTCATATGCAGTAGGTTCTCGTCCTTATTCTTTTGTTTGTGGTATAGAAAAAAAATACACAAATAAGTTTTAGATATAATAATTAAATAGTAAATTAATATATTTTAAAAAAATTAAACAAGTTACCAATTTTCTCTTATGCCTAGCCATTAAAATAAAGCCTCCAATGTGAAAAGATGAGCCAAACCCATTAGAGTTAGAATATTTAAATTTTTTTTCTTTTTCTTGCTAATTTGTTTAAATTGTGTCGTTCCTCATTTATTGCACAATTGATCCAAATAGATTCCCCTATGCAATCTGATTTTTTTTATTATTCTTATGTTTTGTATATACCAAATCTTTCAAGCGCATTAACAAACAACTTTTCGAAATGCTATAAATATTGTTGCCATGATGTGGTAACCAAGTATAATATTTTCAAAAAAAAACATTTAGTTAAATATCAATAAATTATAAAGCCAAGAAAAAAATTT
Organism: Biancaea sappan; assembly: GCA_037074585.1. Classification (NCBI taxonomy): domain Eukaryota; kingdom Viridiplantae; phylum Streptophyta; class Magnoliopsida; order Fabales; family Fabaceae; genus Biancaea; species Biancaea sappan. The sequence goes on along the minus strand of CM073499.1, from coordinate 20,931,869 downwards.
AAAATAATGATAATGAAATTGTACCCAAAATTATATCCACCAAAAGTTTCATAGGGATTCCAATATATCTCTCCAACAAGTGTCTGGTCTATCGTATGTTGCTTTAATAATGGACACGATCAAACCTATGTTTTAGAGAAAACCTGATTCAAAGAAACAAAAAAAAAGACAAATTTCATCAATATAAAATTAAATGTAAACTACGGTAGTTAGAAAAAGAATAATAATAATTACTTTTTTTCATTAGGAACGATGAGGTCTTTCCTAATAATAATGTTGTTATCTTCATGTTGGGAATCATGGGTTGTTGGCTCCAATGACATTGAGGATGTATATGGCAGTGAAGATCTAGATGGAACATTTTGTAGAGGTAGAGATGGTGTTGGGCCTAAATGTTGGTTTAAAGACTGAGAATGTTGTGAAGAAGTAGAGTTATTATGATATGTTTGAGTTGCGGGTGGTGAGTTAATTGAGACTTAAGAAGAAGCAGTTGGCATATTAGATATGTCATGATGGGCATAAAATTGTCATAGGGGTGGTGGTCCAACCGAAGGATATCCAAGATGAGACATTGGTGGCGGTACGTTTCTCTAAAATTGCCATGGCATTAGTGAGTAAAAATATGGAGCAGTAGTAGAAGACATATTTTGCTGTGGGCCAAAAAAAGAAGAGTAAGGAAATGACTATCATGAGTTTGTTGTTGTGGCATTATTAATGTTCATACTAGTGGTGTCATTGGAAGAAGAAGGATTATAGGTTTGAATAGAAGGTTGTCTTTTTAGTCTTTCTCCGGATAAATTTCTAGCATGTTGTAATGGATCACCGACATATTAAGTAGAAAAGAAAAAACGCAAGCTAGGAGTTATGAAAACTAATAAGGGGAAATGAAAATAGAGAAGAGAGAAGTGAGTCTTAAGAAGCTAAGATCATATGTGTGTGGATTTACCTATATATAAACCTACATAACTCCCTATGCTAGTAGATTAAACTGGGTTCCACCCTATGCCTAGAGGAATGAAATAATTATAATAATATAATTTTGAAAAAATATGTTCATAGAAATTAAAAATTAGCTAGCATAAATAAAAATAAAATTAATTATTGTAAAATAATAATTATTACAATTAATATTTAATAAAATATAATAATTATTATTCTTTTATAATTATTTAAAATTATAATAATTATATATGGTAGGGAGCCTTCCCTCGCCAAATATTAAAATATATATATATATATATACACATTTGTGGCATATATTACATTTTTCAGGCCCTATTTCTTTTTCTTATTTGTCCTATTACTCTACACACCTTTAAAAATACCAATTTCCATCATTTCATCAACTTCCCAATCTTTTCCATCCCCCACTCTTACCATCTCTTCTATCTTCCTACTTCTCTATTCATCTTTCTACTTTCCTAGTCTCTTACTATTTGTTCGACATGGCCATGAGTGATTATAATAAGCATGCTGATATTGCTGGCCCCTCAGATCCTTGTTTACTTTATATGCATGAACAACATATTTCTTTTTTAGTGTGGGAAAATGGAGTATCTATTATTCATTGTTCCAAAATTATTGTTGTCCATTCAAAAGAAGTTATTAAATTTTTTATTTACTAATATTATTTTTTGTCATTTATGCCAAGTTATTAAATTATTGTTTACTATAAGACCAGTGATTTTATATGAGAGTGAATGTTGGGCGATGAAAGGACAACAAGAACATAAAATTAAAGTAGCAGAGATGAGGATGTTGCGTTGGATGTGTGGTCATACAAGAAGAGATATAATCCGTAATGATCGTATACGAGGTACAGTTGGAGTGGCACCTATTGAGGAAAAAATGGTTGAAAACTGTTTAAGGTGGTTTGAGCATGTTCAAAGAAGACCATTAGAAGCGCCAGTAAGGAGAGTTGAGCAGATGATTTGGAGCCCTGCAAAAAAAGGTCAAGGAAGACCAAGAAGGATACTTAGAGAAATTATTAAACGAGATCTTCTGGTAAATGAGATACTTAAAGAGTTATTCATTGATAGAGCTCAATGACGTCGTGCGATCCATGTAGCCGACCCCACCTAGTAGGATAAGGCTTTATTATTGTTATTGTTGTATTAAATTTTTTTTCACTAGATAAATCACATTTTTATGATAAAAAATGGACAAATTTCCGATTTGTTCGTAATTCACCTGTTGTTATCATGCCACTTCTTATATAATTTGGGTTTTATGGTGTATCTGTCTTGAGAGATTTTGCTTATAACTATACTTTAGTTTCTACATTTGTTGAACAGTGGCGCCCAGAGACACACACTTGTCACCTTACTAAAGGTTAGATGACAATTATGTTGCAAGATGTAGGAATGTTATTAGGACTTCCGTGTATGAGAAAACCAATAGTGGGCAATCCTCGCATAAAAAGGTTTGGAGAATTATGTGAGAGAGCAGTAGGAGTTATGCGGCTAGTATCAGAGACCAATAGATAAAGAATTACACTGATTTGGCTCGCCAATATATTTACAAAGATCTCTGAAGGTGTATAGTAGAGCACCTTCGAATTCCACACTAGAGCATGGATTCTTCTTGGTGGATATTTAATGCCAGATAAGTTTGGCAATTGTGTAAATCTGAAGTAGCTCCCTTTCCTTCTTGATTTTTATCAATGGCAATATGTCATAGGGTGGGGCAATGTTGGCCTTTTTGTACCGCATTGAAGGATACTAAACAAATCGGGGGGAGGGGAGGGTGGTGCGTTGCCCTCCTATATATATGGATCTGGTTGAGATTTCCTTGTTTTGGTCTTGATGTTGTCCAATAACTAGATTCATTGCCAGACACTTATGTATTGTGTCCGTCTTTGGGTTTCAAGTATGTTTCTTTAATTGACATATGTGGGCTAATTCATTTGTATTTTTCTAATTAATAATTTGTTACTACCTTTATAGGTAGGCGAGAGCTCATATGTAACCAACCATTTCAAATGTACTGTTAAATAAATATAGAGAAATGTTAAACATTATGAGTGACGAAGAGGTATACAATTTGAAAGAAATGGTTGGATCCCAAGAGGGGGGGTGAATTGGGTTTTATAAAAATTTTCACAAAACTTAATTGGAAGTTAAAATGATTTTCTGAAATTGGATAATGTTAAAGATAATAATTTAATTCAGAAAATCAAAATGTTTATCAAGATGAATAATTTTATAGTGCAAGGAATTAAGGAGCAAATATAAATCTACACAAATTAATTAATACTTGAGGTAGAAATCAAATATAAACGCAAAGCATTAATTAATTAACTTCAAATGTAAATAGAGTAGGGATAGAGAAAGCAAACTCGTAGATTTATACTGGTTCGGCTAATCCCAAGCCTACATCCAGTCCTCAAGAGACCACTTGAGTATTTCCACTATAATTGCAAGTTTAATCCGGGTACTTGCAAACCACTACAACATACTTTTCTCCCTCAAGGGTGTCTCTCCCCCTTACAACGTGTTTTCTCTCAAACACTAACTCAAGGAACCAATCCTTGAGAAACTAAATTTAAAGGCTTAAAGAAAATAATGGTAAACACTCTCAAAGTGTAGATAACGCAGAAATTAAGCTCAGAATATTTCTTTAGCAATTTAGAGAGAATGAAACTCAAGATAATATGAGAAATGAACAATTGAAGCTTGATGTAAATGGTGTTGTGAAGTCCCCTTTATATAGTGAAACTTTGCTGCTACAGTGACTGCTTTAGTCAAAATTGCTACAGTAAGCTTCATCATCATTTTTCAACCTTTCTACAACAACAAAAAAAAACTTTATCAATCTTTTTCAACAATCAATATTCTTTTTCAAATTTGCTACAGTAAAAAGTATTCTTTTTCAAAGTTTATTACAACAACCAATAAACTTTATCATACTTTTTCAACAATCAAAATTCTTTTTCAAAAGTGCTACAGTAAAAGATATTCTTTTTCAAATTATATTACAACATCCAATAAACTTTATCATACTTTTTCAACAATCAAATTTCTTTTTCAAAAGTGCTACAGTAAAAGATATTCTTTTTCAAATTATATTACAACACCCAATAAATTTTATCATACTTTTTCAACAATCAAATTTCTTTTTCAAAAGTGCTACAGTAAAAGATATTCTTTTTCAAATTATATTACAACACCCAATAAACTTTATCATACTTTTTCAACAATCAAATTTCTTTTTCAAAAGTGCTACAGTAAAAGATATTTTTTTTCAAATTATATTACAACACCCAATAAACTTTATCAAAAATCAATTTATATTACTATATATAAATATATAAAGCATTAAATATATTTGGGCCAAGAAAAATTGAATCATGCATTTGGGCCAATAAGATTAAATCATTCATTTGGGTCAAGAAGATTAAATCATACTATTTGGGTTAAGAAAGATTAAATCATACATTGGGCCAAGAAGATTAAATCATTCATTTGGGCCAAGAAGATTAAATCATACTATAATTCTCACATATTTGTCATCATCAAAACTTATAGCATAATACATTAGGGCTAACAATCTCCCCCTTTTTGATGATGACAAATTGCCAAAGAAAAATATGTTACAATGTAATAATCATTATACAATATACACATATTTTTCTTTCCATATTCTTCTCCCCCTATTTGACATCAACAAAAAGGTATAAGGAAGGCAATATATAAAGGCTAAAGCGCATTCCTTCTTTAAGCAAGAATATCATATGACGTCATGGGGTAAAATTTTATCAAAACTTATCATTGATATGCCAAAAATATATAGTTAAAGAAAACATTGCATCTCAGATAAAGTGACCCTAAAAATATAGAGCATTTAAGTATAGATTAGGCTCCCCCTCAATCAATGCATATTAAACAAATATAATTTTCAAGATGTATTCATATATGTATCTTGAGGATGAGCACCTGCAAAAAATTTGACAACCACTCCGATGCTTAAGTTAGTAATGTAAATCAAGGGATTAAAGGCAAAATTAACTGCTTACGGTCGCATGCATCAAGCATTATCATAATGCAAGGAAATCATTGCCTTTCATTTGACCACAAAAGCATTATATGTAAGTATGTGTAACTATGAAGATGTATTATCCTCTACACATTTCATTTTATTTAAAAAAAAAAATTTTTTTTTTGACTTTTCATTTTCTATGAGTGCATGTGGAATCATGACATATTATTCATAGCCTTCGCTCATGATGCATGAATAGCATACACAACATATATTCTTAGATACATGTAATCATAGCATGATGCAATCAATCATGTATATTATACTGAAAGCTCTCAAGAACAACACAACAAAGCAGAGAAATACGGTTCTGTTTATCACCATTTTATTAATCCTTAAAATTTTTAATCAAAACAAATTAAATCAGCCGCAAATCCACCGAAAATTGACTTTCGTGGTTTTGCCATTAATGCGACGCGTTGTTGGTGTGCATGCGTACCCTAGAGTTCTGGCTTCCAGCTTGCAAAATTCGTAGGATGAACATGTAGGGGTGCGGTGAAGAGATATCTTCGTTGGCTCTAAGTCATCATTTTCTCTCTATAAAGACTACCCAGGATTCTCAATTATCACACCACAAAGAGTATTCATCTCTGAGCCTATAACTTTCTGATATTCCTCTCTCTTCATACTCCCACAAAAATTTCTAAATATTCCAAACCATGGCAGCAAGAAAGTTCATTGATCTCACAGTAGAGGCCAGGGAGGAAGAGCTCGACTTAAACTTGAGTCTAGGCAGGGACAAGGGTAAAAGGCCTTTTGAGGGATCTCAGGAGAATCGAAAGAAGAAGATGAAGATCGAAGAAGCTGAAGAGATTAGTACAGGCCATACGTCAGAAGACAAAATTGCTTGTTTGGAGCAGGAGGTGAAGAAACTCAAGAAGATGATAGAGGACCAGGAGAAGTTAGCTAAACGCAACAATGCGGCACTAACTTTAAGAATAGATAGGTTCTTCTATTGGTCTACCCAATGCTTCTGCAATCAACAACAAAGAAGTGTTGATTGTATGAATGGGATTTACACTACCCTCCGTGACATTGCTCAGTCTCTTGCTCCAAGGAATGGCCGAGGGGTGATGATACAATACGGGCCTCCTAATCCAAGACCACCTCGCCTGTAGATTGCTCATGCATGAGCAAACCTTCCTTTTTTTTTTTTTTGCAATGTAATCCTTCAGTTTGTTTTTTAATGCAAGTGGTTTCTTTTATTGGACGATACAAAAAAAAATAATAATAAAGAAAGATAAAAGAAATCAGCTACATAAATTTAGCATAGTATATATATATTGAAAAATATATATCCATTTTAAAGATAGAAAGAATTTTCTGGCATGGACATATATATCATTTTAAAGCAAAAGCAAGTTACATACTTATCAAGATAAAACATATTATAACCTGAGTATGTAGTACAATAATTGAGGTAATATAGATTAATAAGATATAATCAGATATAAACTATAATTCATAAACAATCGTTCATAAGCTATAGCTTATACAAAGGATATGACATGCATAATGCTCAAACCATGATGTATTGAATATTTAAAAATAATTTAAGTATTTAACATATTTTTATATGCAATGATATTATCAAATATGTAAGATTTCGTAAAATAGTATATCATTGCTATGAAAATATGTCAATGATAACAATTTGCTAGTATAGCTAATTAAGATCAAAGAGTATCATTCAATTAAATAATAAAGTAGTAGCGGATAGAGATACTCATCAATTTTGGCAAACTCTTGTTACTTCTTGAAGTCCCTCCTTAAAATGTTGATATCTTTATTTTCTTCATTGCCCTTCTTTTGATCCTCTCCTTTTGCAATTTTAATGGTCTTCATTGATTGATTATTTGCAAGATCCTCTTTACTTAGCGTCTAGTGTTGGCATCTGGCGTTAGGCGTTGGTTCACAGATTGACATATATAAGTCTTGCTGGTCAACCACTGATGAGCTAGCTGGTCGACCAACCAACTGCAAGACACTTTTAATGGAGTACTTTGATTCTCAAATTAGTGATGTTCAAATAAATCTTCAACCATCAGGAGAAACAATACATTATGTTCAAAGTATGCCATGCTTCCATAAAATGCATTTGTGTGAGGATTTTTGATTTTATTGAAAATATTTAAATAAGATTACAATAAAGATAAACATTACAAGTAAGAGTAATCTTATTGATGTGAAACCAAGGGAAATATGCATGTAATGAAAGCAAGTTGTCGTGATGCGATAAATAAGAAAGTTCAAGCTAAATTTAGAAGAAAGATTTTAGCTCAAAGCAAAAATCATATCCTTAGGCCGCACACCTAAGAATCATTTTTAGAAATAGCATGCATGAATATCAAAGATAGATGAAAGGCATGCTAGAAAACAAACATAAGCATTTGATACAGTAAACATATCAATCAAATTTCTTACAATACATTCCAGCTTATATGTTTACTTGTCCATTGCCTCCTTTTGATGCAAGAGAGTGGAGTTTGAATGATGTAGCCATTGAAAAGTCATTTCCGCTCCTTGCTTCGAGGCAAATCTGAAAATTAATCCTTTGTCTTTGGTACCCAAATTTCTTTGGGTCCGCCTGGGTCATGAGTTCCTTTTTGAACCCATTTCATTTTAACTCCATGAACAAGATTTTTCTTATAAAAGCATGAGTAAGATTTGTGTCCTTTTAGTCCACAATAAAAACAAGTGCAAGTTGGACTATTTGACATCTTTACAGAAACAAAGAAGTTTTTAGAATGCTTTTGGTTTGATTTCTTTTTAGAAACAAGACCAACTTTGTTAAACATTCTTCTTTGTTTCAAAACTGAGGTATTTAAAATTTCTCTACCTTGAGAAAATTTTGCAAGTGTGTTTTTAAGATTATTATTTTCCTTTTTCAAAGAATCACACTTGGTACAAAAGCAATTTTTGTTGGTAGAGATATTTGCTTTTAAAATCAAATTATCTTCTTGCAAAGTTTTGTTTTGATTTTCAAAAACAAAATTCTCTTCCTTGGAAATAGAAAATTCGTTTTTCAATGTTTCCAACTCATTTTCAAGAGAAGAGTTTTTCTGTTTTGAAACATTTAGTTTCTTTGCAAGTATTAGAGATTCTTCATGTAAATCATCAAAGGCATCTTGTAATTCTTCAAAAGAGTAGTCAAATGAATTTACCTCATCTTTATCTCTGGCCACAAGACAAGTGTTGGCTTCTTCATTTGTGTTCTCCTCATCAGAATTGCTATTTCCCCAAATGGACGATAGGTAAGCTTTCTTTGATGATTCAGCTTTTGGTTGTAGTTTCTCTTTTTCTCCTTTTTCTTTTTCTTCTATCTCCTTGGTGATTTGAGATTTTCCTATAAGTTCAACACCAAGAGCTTGCAAATGATTAAGCACAAGTTGTATCTCATTAATGGTTTTGCAATTGTTCATTTGAGCAATTTCAAGTTCATTAATGAAACTTCTATACCTTAATTCCTCAGCAATAAGATCTTCCTCATGTGCAACTTCAAGAATTTCCCACATTTCTTTTGCAGTTGCACAGTTGGAGATTTTGAAAAATTCATCTTGACTCAATGCACAAGAAATAATCAATTTTGCCTTAGCATTGAGTTGCATTAAACTTCTTTCAGTATCATTCCATTCACTCTTGGGTTTTGGAATGTATTTTCCTTGTTCTTCCTTGACAGGCATATCAAAACCATTTTCTATAACTTCCCAGAGTTTATGGTCTACTGAAATTAAAAACATTTTCATTTCATACTTCCAATATTGAAAATGATTAGTATCAAAAACTGGAGGTTCTGTGAAAGAACAATTTTTAGAAATAAACCACTCACTAGATCCAACCATGTTTACTCTTAGACGGTTAAGTCTCAAATCAAGAGCCCAAGCTCTGATACCAATTGAAAGAAATGGTTGGATCCCAAGAGGGGGGGTGAATTGGGTTTTATAAAAATTTTCACAAAACTTAATTGGAAGTTAAAATGATTTTCTGAAATTGGATAATGTTAAAGATAATAATTTAATTCAGAAAATCAAAATGTTTATCAAGATGAATAATTTTATAGTGCAAGGAATTAAGGAGCAAATATAAATCTACACAAATTAATTAATACTTGAGGTAGAAATCAAATATAAACGCAAAGCATTAATTAATTAACTTCAAATGTAAATAGAGTAGGGATAGAGAAAGCAAACTCAGAGATTTATACTGGTTCGGCTAATCCCAAGCCTACATCCAGTCCTCAAGAGACCACTTGAGTATTTCCACTATAATTGCAAGTAATCCGGGTACTTGCAAACCACTACAACATACTTTTCTCCCTCAAGGGTGTCTCTCCCCCTTACAACGTGTTTTCTCTCAAACACTAACTCAAGGAACCAATCCTTGAGAAACTAAATTTAAAGGCTTAAAGAAAATAATGGTAAACACTCTCAAAGTGTAGATAACGCAGAAATTAAGCTCAGAATATTTCTCTAGCAATTTAGAGAGAATGAAACTCAAGATAATATGAGAAATGAACAATTAAAGCTTGATGTAAATGGTGTTGTGAAGTCCCCTTTATATAGTGAAACTTTGCTGCTACAGTGACTGCTTTAGTCAAAATTGCTACAGTAAGCTTCATAATCATTTTTCAACCTTTCTACAACAACCAAAAAAACCTTTATCAATCTTTTTCAACAATCAATATTCTTTTTCAAATTTGCTACAGTAAAAAGTATTCTTTTTCAAAGTTTATTACAACAACCAATAAACTTTATCATACTTTTTCAACAATCAAAATTCTTTTTCAAAAGTGCTACAGTAAAAGATATTCTTTTTCAAATTATATTACAACACCCAATAAACTTTATCATACTTTTTCAACAATCAAATTTCTTTTTCAAAAGTGCTACAGTAAAATATATTCTTTTTCAAATTATATTACAACACCCAATAAATTTTATCATACTTTTTCAACAATCAAATTTCTTTTTCAAAAGTGCTACAGTAAAAGATATTCTTTTTCAAATTATATTACAACACCCAATAAACTTTATCATACTTTTTCAACAATCAAATTTCTTTTTCAAAAGTGCTACAGTAAAAGATATTCTTTTTCAAATTATATTACAACACCCAATAAACTTTATCAAAAATCAATTTATATTACTATATATAAATATATAAAGCATTAAATATATTTGGGCCAAGAAAAATTGAATCATGCATTTGGGCCAATAAGATTAAATCATTCATTTGGGTCAAGAAGATTAAATCATACTATTTGGGTTAAGAAAGATTAAATCATACATTGGGCCAAGAAGATTAAATCATTCATTTGGGCCAAGAAGATTAAATCATACTATAATTCTCACATATTTGTCATCATCAAAACTTATAGCATAATACATTAGGACTAACACAATTGTCTACTAATGTAATTTAGTTTTACTTAAATATGAAATATGCTAACAGGTGTCAAATTGTTGTAGATTAAATGGCTTCCATATTTACGCTAGTGTGGGGATATTTTTGTGTACAATACGTAAGGGTTTGAAGTAGGTCAGACCCGAGTGCCTTTAATTTGTTTGTATATTGTTGAAATGCAATTCCTTAATCTTGTACTGCAGCAATTTAGGTACATGCAAGGAATACCACCAGACCCACCAAGAGACCAAATGAAAGGTCATCATGCTCTAAAGGTCGAAGGGAAACATCGAAATTATGATTGGGCCAACCACCACTAGCAGGCCACTACCATGTGTAATAATTGGAGAAGACATGTCATGACAGGTGAGTTCACCAATGAGCTATAGTTAGATCTCATGTCACCGTACATGAGTTGGTATTTCAGAGTCACACGCTGCTATATTTGTCAAGATACAGTAGTGTTGTCTCTTATGGTATAGTATTTATTTCATTTTTCATGCAATGAATTAATTTTTAATTCAAATTAGTTGATTTACAAAAAATTTAATGTCATTGTGTCACAGAATGACACTGTGTATCTGGTAGAACGTGTTTCCTTGTCACTTCCACCTAATAGTTTGTTGGTCTTGCTTGAAATGAAATGAGATTAATACAAGCGAGGGTGAAACAAAGGGAACAAAGACAATTCGTATGAATGCAAGCTCAGGTGTCTCATGGGTTTGAACAACAAGATGAGGAAGTCAGTGCCAATAAAGCTGTTGGCTCAGACAACACTGTTGGCCCAAGTCAGAAGAAGAGGGTATGGAAGAGGCGGAGAGAGCAACAACAAGGAGAACAAGAAAAAAGGGGAGAAAATAAATAGACGTTCAACTATTTTTTCATCTGTATGAGTTGCATGTTAAACAATATTGCACTTTTTTTTAATTTGTTGTGAACTTTATTGAATTATATGTTAAAATTAGCTAAACAAGGTAATGTTATGTAAGTATTAAAATTAGCTTAAATTTATTTATTATTTAAATTTTATATACAAGTTAAAAAAAATAAGTAATTTTTTTCATAAAAAAGCGAGGCCACCTCAGTGCAGTGGCAGGAGGCATGCCTTGCACATCTTGGTGTATAAAGTTTTTTTATAAAAATTTTTTAAAAACTTATATAAATTTTTTTACATATGTGAAAATTTTTAATTTGCCAAGTTTATGACTTAACATATTTGAAAAAAATTAAATTAACATATGTGAATAAGATATAACAATAGTGAGATATACGAGATTAATTAGTCCTTCAATAAAGTACCAATTTATAACACTAACCACTTATATGTTACAAAAAAAATGGCAATATGCGTTACAACTATAGAGTTCTAGGTCTATGTTTACAGATCCGAAAACTTCCACTCATCATTCTTGAGTGTGTAAAGTTTGACAGCCCAAGGTTCTTCTTCCATCTCATCTTCAAATTCATTGTCTGATTCTTCTACAATTAAGAACTCGTTTTTTGGAAGCCACAGTTATGCATTTGATCCATGATCAATATTAAAAGAGAGAACTACGTTCTATGAGTGGGGATCACAATTGACTATGTCGCATGTCCACAGTTTGATGATAGATCCTCGACGCTCGTGCTCATGGAAAAATATGATCCCTAAACAATTTTTGTAGCTTATCAACTCATAGTCTTCATTCATTCAGTTGATATGATGATTAATGATTTGAACATATCATCAAATGCATTATGCACATTAGGGAGCCTTCCCCATTATATGCTATAAATAAAGAGGCGATGAAATTGTCTAGCATAAGAATAGAGTGGGTTGTGGTAACCACGTGAAGTGGGCATTGATCTGACTGAATCTCCAGTCACTCGACCTCATTTCTTTCTAGATCTAATTAGGCCACTCGCACAATTTTACCATCACTACAATAACATAAAATTACAAAGTTTTCCACTTCTACATTACATGCAAGACAATATTTAGCAACACCTGAAAGAATAATAAATGTCAGTAAAACTATAACTAGTGGAAACATCAAGCATGAGAAAAAAAATTATTAAACAACATAAAAAAGGTGATGTAATTAGTTGGCATCAACGGGTCACTAGGTTTATAAGCACAAGTTGATGTTGTCTATATACATAATTGGCTTGGAGTAATATCCTACCATTTAATGTTCTCAGAGCTCGATTGTTGTGGTGCATCTGGTGCAATGCCTGTGGCAACTGAAAGGTATGCCTGGATCGACGTCTCATGTCAATAAAATCTAAACGAGATCTCCCAAGGCCAAGACAATAACGAGGAAAATGAATTTGTTATTTTGGCTTTTTCATAATGAGCTTTTTGGAAAAAAGATTTATGAAAGCAACAATGTCAGTTTTTAGACGCTGACATTAAATTTCTCCCTTATTCCTAGGTTGTAGAGACTTTATGCCTTAATGAGTTTGGCTGAGCACATGCGATGACATTGGAATAACAGAAGAAATGAAGGCGTATTGGTCCATCCTTCAGATGCGGAAGTAAGGAAACATTTTGACATGGTGTATTCACGTAATATGAGGCTTAGTTTGTGTAGAGAGAGGTTCACACCTTACGGTCAGCATGATACTTCATACTTGTGTTGGTCAGTTATAGTGACACTATACAACCTACCTCTTAAGTTATGCATGACTACATCCTATATATTTCTGACAACCATTATACCTGGGCCACAAAATCCCAAGGCTAGCATTGATGTGTACTTGCAGCCACTCATTGACAAGCTGAAAATGTTGTGGAATGGACTATCCACCTTTGACGTGTCAACATAGCAGAATTTTCATATGCGTACAGTATTGTTGTGGACAATAAATGACTTTCCAGCTTATAGGATGTTGTCAGAGTGGAGCACTGTAGGTAAGTTAGCTTGTCCTTATTGTATGGATAACTCGAAAGCCTTTACTTTGCAAAACGATAGAAAGAACTCTTGGGTTAATTGTGATCGACAGTTTTTGCCACCAAGATTGAGTGGAGAAGAATTATGGAAATAAGTTAGAAAACTTTCTAAGGTCGTTGAAAGTGACCTTTCTAGGGATCAAGATTATGGGATTGAGCACAATTGGATAAAAAAAAACATTTTTTGGGAGCTCTTCTATTAGAAAAATCTCCTAATTTGTCATAATCTTGATCTCATGCTCATAGAAAAAAATGTGTCCAACAACATATTTAACACTATTATGGACGTCCAAGGAAAGACAAAGGATTACATCAAGGCGAGGATGGATCTTAAGGTGTATTGCATGTATCGTGATTTAGAGTTAGAAGACTTAGCAAATGGTAAAGTGATAAAACCAAAGGCTAAATTTTCATTTATGCTAGAGCAGAGAATGACCATATACGAATGGGTCAAAGGATTAAAAATGCATGATAGATATTCTTTGAATTTGACATAAAGGATAGAAAGTTGATCGAACTGAAGAGCCATAATTGTCACATTTTCATGGAATGTTTGTTACCCATTGCATTCAGCACATTACCAAAGCAAGTTTGGAGGCCTTTCACTGAAATAAGTCAATTTTTCAAAGACGTGTTCAACAACGTTAAAAGTGAATGAGCTACTGCAAATGGAGCACAACATTCCTGTCATTTTATGTAAGTTAGAGAGAATCTTCCCTCTTAGATTTTTTGACTCAATGGAACATCTACCTGTCTATCTCCCCTATGAGGCTCGAGTCGGTGCACCAGTTTAATATCGATGGATTTATCCTTTTGAGAGGTATTCAATGATTAATTACTATTTCTTCTATATATTATTTTGATTCCTATTTATTCAAATCTAACAAACTAGTTCCTTTTATTTTTAAAGTTTTTTAAACAAAATTAAGAAGATAGTCAAGAATAAATCTTAGTGAAAGATTCTATTTGTGAAGCATACTTGGCATAGGAGACATCGTACTTTTATTCTTATTATTTTGAGTCACACGTACATTCATTATGAACAAGAGTTAGTTGGAATCATTGTATGTAGGAGAAGACAAGCTAATCGATGACATTAACAATTTTTAACCAAGTTGGGTGTCACTCTAGCAAGAGCATCACTAAATTTTTAAGTGATAGAGAATATATAACAGCTCAACTTCACGTTCTTCTTAATTGTGATAAAGTGAAGCCATATCTTGAGTAAGAACACATTCTATTTCCTAATTTTATTATTCAATCAAATATTGTATACATATTGTGTATGCTCACTAAGTTTGGTTTTGCACAGCAGCAATTTTGACCAATACCATAGAAATTTAAATCCCCATTTCAATGACACAGATATTGATAGACTTATCAAATCACACTTTGTCTCGTGGCTCAAAACCCTTGTAAGTGGCCTTCTGATTTAATTGGATTAATTGCATGATGGGTCATTTTTTATGCGATGTACATTAATTAATCAATTATTCATTGATAACTTTTAACTAGGTATACACTCAATCTCATGTTTTTAATGATTCAAATGTGAGGAACTTAGCATGGGGACTATCTAGAGAGGTCGAGACATGACCAATATATTTTGTAAATTGATATAAATTTCATACTAATGACTGAAGCACTGGGAAGAACATAATCAATAGTGGAGTTTGTGTTAAAGGCAGTTGAGAAGGTGGGAAAATGATTATTTTGGTATCTTTAAACAAGTGGTACACTTATAGTATTTTGGATAACCTACAAAAAAAATTATTTTGTTTTAGTGTGACTGGTTTGATCTAGTGTCGAATCATAGAACTAGGGTGCACACAGGCTATGAAATTATAGAGTTAATCATACAAGGAAATATGGAAAATTTGATCCTTTTGTGTTCACGTATCAGGCAATACAAGTATATTTTGTTCCTTATCCAATTAGAACAAGAAAAAAATCTGACTGGTGGTTTGTTATAAAAACTAGACCCAGAAGTCTAGTAGAAAATTAAGAAAGACTAGAACTTGTCTACTAGAATGAACAATCTCATATTTTTTCTGTTAGTAGTGATTATTAAATGAAAATTTAAGAGAAGAAGGACAATATGTAAGGATGACGCCACATATTATTGTGTGCCATATACAAATGAGTGGCAGGGGAAGGGGGCTTCCTCGCTTCACATATTATTTTGTGGCAATTATAGTGCTAGGGGGCTTCCCCTGCACCACATCTCATGTATGTGGCTATGCCATGTATATCATAGGGTGCTTCCCCTGTTCTATGTATGTATGTACCCATGTGCTGCAGGTATAATGCCGTCTTCATTGTATGCCTACTACTTTCAGCCAGTTTTTAGTAAATTATTTTTTTTGACTGCGTTTCAGTTGCTTTCTCAATCAGAATATTTTGGTGAGAAGTTATAGGTGTAAAAATTATCTTTCTTACTGCAATTCAGTCAAAAAGAATTATAAGGCAACTACTAATTCTTTCAGTAGGAATCAGTAAGAAAGTTTCATACGCTATTTTGATACATTACTGTAGTGACTTTTATGGTTCAATCTAGCTCAAATTAGATTAGTTAGAGCTCAACAGGTTTCCAGATAATAGTGGTTCAAACAAAAAAAAACTATAACCTCATTTTAGTCCCTTATAGATGGTGTTTCTTACTTTGGTTTCTTAGAGTTGTTTTCTCATTTTGGTCCTTCACATGTAGGATTTTTTTAATTTGATTTCTTATAAAATTACTTTCTCAATATGGTTCTTCATCACTACAAAAAAATGAGTTTTGGTAGCAACTAAAGTTGTTGGCGTAAATCCGTGATTGATTGTCTTTTGGTGGTGACTCTCAAAAGTTGCCATCATAAGTCACCGCCACCAAAAAATATCTTTGTTGTAAAAAAAATTCGTGAAAAAAAGTTACTTTTAGTGGTAACTTTAGTTACCAATAAAGGGAACCTTTAGTGGCGATTTTCAAAATCGGCACCAAAAGTCACTCGCCATCTTTTTAGATCTAGATTAGCCCAACGAGTCGATCCAAGACCAATTCAAATCGATCCAATAACTCACTGCTCCCGGGTGACTTATTTTTTGTTGTGCAATATTCAAGTTTATTTGAAATTAAACCAAATATATGCATATCTGATATTCGAACCTAGATCCCTTACTTGCAACAATGTATGTCTTGCTATCCTGCAACCATTTCATTTATGTTATATAAGGGCAAATAATAATAATAATAATAATAATAATAATAATAATAATAATAATAATAATAATAATAATTATTATTATTATTATTATTATTATTATTATTATTATTATTATTATTATTATTATCTGTTAAAATTATTTTAAGTAAAAAATATTACAAAACAGAAATAAAATAATATTTAATTTAACAAAAAGTAAATATATTATTACTATGGAAGTCACCACAAAAAGTCCAACTTTAGCTAATTTTATAAAAAAAAAACGACTTCGATTAAAAAAATCAGATTTTTAGTGGCGACAAATTTGATTTTTTAAAAAAATTAAAAGATTCAATTTTTAAATAAAATTAAAAAAATGACTTTTTTATTTTTTAAAAAAATTTGACTTTTGGTAGCGACTCCTAAAAGTCTGATTTTTTTAATTTTATTTAAAAAATTCTGACTTTTTTTTTATTTTTTTTAAAAATTCAATGTTTGGTGACGATTATAGGAGCTATCACTAAAAGTTAGAATTTTTTTTAATTTTATTTAAAAAATTTAACTTTTTTTTTAAAATTTGACTTTTGTTACCACCAAAAGTCATTTTTTTTAAAAAAAATTTGACTTTTGGTGGTACCAAAAGTCTGATTTTTTTAATTTTATTTAAAAAATTTAACTTTTTTTTTAAATTTGACTTTTGTCACCACCAAAAGTTTATGTTTTTTATTTAAAAAAATTAAATTTTTTTTAAAAAAATGACTTTTAGTGGTGACTACGTCAGACTTTGGTGGCAATTCTCAATTTTTTATTTTTTTAAAATAATTTGACTTTTTTTTAATTTTTTTTAAAAAATTTAACCTTTGGTGACGAATATGAAAGTGTGGTGACTATCAAAAGTCACTATTAAAAGTTAATTTTTTTTGTAGTGTTCATAGATAATGTGTTTCTCAGTTTAATATTTCATAAATAAAATTGTTATCAATAATATCCTTATGTTAATTTGTTATTAATAAGACTAACTATCAATCTATATATTATATATTAGTGACTAAGTAGTAACTTGTCAAAAATATGTTACACACCAACAACTTTGTTTTAATTTCATTAATATCTAATAACATATTGATAGTAGGACATTATTGATAAAATATTTATTTATAAGGTTTCAAATTGAGAAGTATTATAGATCAAATTAAAAGAAAAATTTTAAGATGGACCAAATGAAAAAATCTCATCTATGAAGAACTAATTGATAAGGTAAATTTATAAAAGACCAAATTAAAAAAAACTTTGTGAAAGACTAAAATAAGATTTTAGCCAATATGTAATTAGACTTGCTTAATCGTTTACCTAGATGACCTATTATTTAAACCATCATAGTTTTTTTCAAAGAAAAAATTGCACTAGCCAGCAGGAGAAAGAAAGGAGCGAAGCACCAAAGCAATACAACAATAAAGCCGCATTAAGAAAATAAATAAATAGTTGCCACTCATCTCTCTCATCAAATGAGTTGGAAAATTTGAAGTTCGTATTTGTAATAAGATTTGAAGTTGTAGAAAACTTTTAGTTCTCAATTTCTCGTGGAAGAGTTAGTTACCAATCAATATCAAAATTATAATATAATAAAATAAAATTATAGATCAATCTATAGGTTATATGGATTAGATGGAGACTAGTCTAATGTCAACTACTAGTTAAATAAGCTGAGCAATCTAAATTTTAAGATCGATTGACGAAATGCCAATCTAATACACTAATTCAATAGATTAAGTAGGATAATTTAGTAGAGTAATCCCCTTTAAGGATTTTTAAACATATTAGCAAATTATTTGTATTTAACATCGTTAAGAAGTAAATGAACAGACATAATATATATATATATATATATATATATATATATATATATATATATATATATATATATATATATATATATATATAGAGTTGAAAGCTATTAAAAAGAAAATGTTCATATCCACATCTTTTAGGAAAGGAAAGGTTCAAATTTATATCATTTAGAAATTTAAAAAAAGAAACAAGTTCTTAAATTTTCTTCCACTAACCACGTTGGCGAGTACTTGGGGATACCTAAACTCCTATATGAGATAAAATTAAAAAAAAATAAAATTTAATGTTAAAATATAAATTTTCAAAATATTATACTGAAAATTTCAATTTTAGCCGCCCCAACTTGGGGTCTGGGTGTTGGAGCCTCCATTTCCCAATAACGATTGTTGGATTAATCCATCAATTGATATTTGGGATGATTATTTGTTTTTTTTTAAAATTACACGATTAATTTTAAATTGTTCGATCAGAGTCAGTGATAATTAGATTTAACTAAATATTGTATTCTTATTATAATATTTAATAAAAATACTTTTATAAGTTAAATTTTATATTTATTGTAATTGTATAAAAACATATTCTAGTCGTTGGATCTTATTATCGCTGACTTTGATATGACAGTCTAAGATTAATCGTGTAATTTTTTAAAAAAAGGCACCCCCGATATCGACCAATCTAAAATTATCAGTCAGATCTGATTATCTAACTCTGATCGAACAATCTAAAATTAATTACATAATTTAAAAGAAAAAGTAAAAAAGATATCTCAAATATTAATTGTTGGATTAATCCAACAGCCGTTGGAGACTTCAGCGCCCTCGATACTTGACTCAATTGCATTCTTTTCATCCGCAGTCGGCGAAATTTCTTTTTATGAGGAGAAATCTTGAGAAGTGTTTGACGTGCTTTTGTTACAGCCACCAAGTATGGAGTCTGAGAAATTGAAAGTGACAAAGATATAAAAATAAAATTCAAAACTTCTCGACAAATACATCATTCAGCTAGAGTCAGTTCACACTGAGGCGTTGTTTACGAAACCCCACGTGTCATCATTCAATTGGCCAGTCTCGGAACACTTGAACAGCTAGGTTCATGAGATTGGCAAGGCATTCAATATTTCACATGGGAGATTAGAAAAGAAAAGGTTCAAATTAATATCTTTTGGAAATAAACCGTTGGCGTTACCCACTTGTTAGGGGGGGCATTCATTAGACCTGTTAGTTTAGCACATTTAATAAATAGACCATTTATGTGGAATAAGGATTGTCTCCTGCAAGTAGACTTTTTGGGTCTCTGAAAACGTCTACAATTTTTAGATGATTGTAGATTCATAATCATCTAAAGGTTTAAACGTTTGCCTTCTATTTTTTGGCAATGTACACTAAGAAAAGAATCCACATCCATTTATGTGATACTCATTCGTTCACTGTTTAACCAAAAAATTAATATTCCTTCTTTGTGTTCACAAGCCTAAATGAGTTGGTGTACATACCACTTTTATCAATTTTATTTTTTGTTATTTAAATAATTAAAGAATAAAATTTCATTAAAAATTTTATAATTGTAAAATATCACATCTTATAGTTGATAGTTCATAACTTTTATATTCTTTTTCTTTTTTATCTTTATTTTTTTAATTAAAATTTCAACATTATTCTATTAATAACTTGTAACACAATTTTTTCTTCTCTAGGTTTCTTTCGCACACTTGTAACACAAATATTTCTAATCTATTGTGGGACGTTAGATGATATGTTTATTTTGTGTTATTTTGAAATTACATAATGAAATATAATTATTAACAAAAAAAAATTATAAGTATAACACTATTTTAGAATAACATAATAAAATAATATTATTTTGAGATTTTAAATATTTTTTAATTATTATACTATTTGCACTATTTATTTTAATTTTTAATAATTTTTTATTTTTAAACAAAATATTATAGTAGTTCAAATTAACTGAAAAACCTAAAATTATAATTACCTAAAAATATATTATCGTTTAAAAATAAAATTTGTATAAAATATCATATAAGTATATCCTTTTATGTTATTTTATTTATCAGCTAGTTTAATAGTTAATTTTACTAAACACTTCTAATTCAATAAACTAGTATAACATCTTTTAACTTTCAGCTAAAAATTAGCTTTTAAGCTTTCAGCTATTTTATCAGCTATTTTTTTAAACATAATTAAAGTAACATCCATAAAAAGCTATAAAGTGTGTTTGGCAAGTCAAATAAGTTAACTTATAATTTATTTAACTAGTTTATAAGTTAATTTGACGAAATTAAAAATATTTAATACACAAACTTATTTAAATAACTTATAACATTTTATAAAAAATGTTGAGTGTATGTTGTTTCTTTTTTAGAGTACTAGACTAATGACTAGTGTACTACACTACTAGTATACTAGACTCAAAGGAAAAAGAAAGGTGGGAAAACCTATTTGGACAGAGAAAATATGTGAAAAAAGTGAAAATATGATAAAAAAATTTGATAATTTTGTAACTCAAAATTTTTAATACTAGTCTATAAATTTTATTATGTGATTATATATATATATATATATATATTAATTTATTTATTTTAAATATTATCGGTTTGACTATAATTTAATTATGATTTAATTATTGAACTATCAACCGGTATTTTCACAGATTCAATAATAAGTTTAATTTCTATAACAACTTTTAATTTTTAATTTTTAACAAAAAATTAAATTTTAAACTTAATTTATCAATTATTTTTACTAAACAAAATTTTAGTCATTGAGAAACTAAATTGAAATAATTAGAAACACCAAATAACTATTTTACTCTTTTTTTTGGGTCAAAATATGAAAATTACAACTGGATCTATGGACCTGGTCCACAGTCCCCAATAACAAAATATATAAATGCTATTCTGCTTCTTCTGCAACATTCCAGTCCACCATGGCTTCCATGGATTTTCTCTCGAACTCCTGTTTCTTCACAGCGCTATCTGCAATTACAATTCTTTTAGCGCTTCAATTTCTCTCCAGAAAGCTGAACAAAAGCCAAAGGAAGAAGAAGAAGTACCCTCCTATTGCCGGTACCGTCTTCAACCAGCTCCTGAACTTCAATAGGCTCCACCACTATATGACTGATCTCGCAGCGAAGAACAGGACTTACAGGTTGCTAAGCCTTCGGAGTGAGATTTATACATCTGACCCAGTGAATGTCGAGTACATTCTCAAAACCAATTTCGAGAATTTCGGGAAGGTAGTATTATAAATGGCTGGCTGCCTTGAGATTCATACCTTTGAACCGGTGAATGTAATTTCCAATTTGTTTTAATGGAGTTATTATTTGAATTAGAACGTTCTGAATATTGGATGAGTCACTAGCATAGTGAATGAACTATTTGAAGAGCATCTAGGATTTCTTAAATTCTTCAACTAAATAGTCCTGAAGGCTAAAATTTTTCAGATGCCTTTCCAGATATTTGAACAACTTGAGCATTTACATAAAATAATTAAAGGATTTAGCTGAGTTCCAAAAGAAGATGAGTCTAAAAATGAATTTTTGAACTACATTTTGTTGTTTGGCAGACCAACAATCTGATTGATTTCTGCTATTTATTTTAGTGAGCTCTTTATAATTACTACTGAGAGATCAGAGAAGAATAAGTGAAGTTGCATTTTAAACGACACTTTCTAGGTTTTGGCAGTTTATCTCACAAGTTATGCAATAAAACTACTGTTTAACAAACTCGATTGAGAAATTTGCTTTGAAGCCTAAACAGTTTAGTTTGGCTTGATGGCCTCAATTTATTCCTTGAAGATTTTGTGCAGGGATCATACAACTACTACAAGTTGAGGGACTTACTAGGTGATGGGATTTTTGCTGTTGATGGTGAAAAATGGCGCCAACAGAGGAAAATATCAAGCCATGAATTCTCCACGAAGATGCTAAGACAGTTCAGTAATGTAATTTTCCGGAAAAATGCAGCAAAACTAGCAAATATAGTGTCTGAAGCTGCAACTTCTAATCAGATATTGGAAATTCAAGTGGGTAACTCTATTGATTATACTATGAAATTCACTATCATTCTACCTTCCTCCCTCTATATGGGATTTGCATGTCAAGTTGATATAATAATGTATACAGGACCTATTGATGAAGTCAACTCTGGATTCAATATTCCAAGTTGCATTTGGATTTGAACTAGACAGTATGTGTGGATCAAATGAAGAAGGGAAGAAGTTTGCTGATGCTTTTGATACTTCAAGTGCCTTGACCCTTTGGCGCTATGTTGATATATTTTGGAGGTTAAAGAAATTTCTAAACATCGGATCAGAAGCTCAATTAAGAGAGAATACAAAAATTTTAGATGAGTTTGTAAATAAGTTAATCAACACCAGAATTCAGCAGTTGCAGACACCAGATGATAATTCTGCTGTAAGTCTTGTACTTAATTGTGTTGTGTTTCTTGTCAGGAACCAGTTTAACTTAATTGAAGACCATAAATATATATTTTTTTTAAAAAAATCATTTCTAGAACATCCTCTCACAGAAAAGCTCATCGGGCTTGAAGTGTGAGAGAGCATGTCCACTATTCCTTGTTCTGAAACTTGAACTAAGATTAAAGGGCATCAAGGATCAAATTCTTGACCACTTATTTCAAGAGGATCTGATTACTTCAACTTAAAACCTTAATCTATTAATCAAAGGTCTATGAATAGTTTGTTATAATCTCTAATATTTCTGATAAAAGAAGATTTTTTTTTTAATTAGAACCATTGTTATATGTCATGTACTATGCAGAATAAAAGAGAAGACATTCTCTCAAGGTTTCTGCAAGAGGATGTGTTCGACACAACATATTTAAGAGATATAATTCTAAACTTTGTCATTGCTGGAAAAGACACAACGGCTGCCACACTTGCTTGGTTCATTTACATGCTATGTGAGCATCCGGCTGTTCAAGAGAAAGTTGCGAAAGAAGTGAAAGAAGCAACACACACAAAAGAAATTTCTAGCCCTACAGAGTTTGTGTCTAGTATAACTGACAAAGCTCTTGAAAGGATGAATTATCTGCATGCTGCAATTACTGAAACTCTCAGACTCCATCCTGCAGTTCCAGTGGTAAGGCTATATTTTAAGTTGTGTATATTCATTTCTGTCTTGCATATTTGCATATGTGACTGCAAATGTGTTTGTCTGTTATTCATCTATAGCATAGCCTTCACACTGGTTATGTGGGGATTAGCAATCTCCACGTAGGTTTTTTGACCAGAGAACTCTTCACTCTTTCGAAGACAAAATAAATGCAGGGACCATTAGGTTATTTCCTCATAAATGCTTAAAATTGTGTCATAAGAAAATAATCTGAGTATCCTTGAGATGTTGTGTATTTAATAAGAAGAGTGGAGACCTTTTAGTCAAAATACCTTGTATAGAATTAGCTAATCTTCACATGCCAATTTGGAGTTTGGCATTGTCCTATATATAAATAACTTTTGTCCCTGGAGGTGAGAACATTGAGACTATTGATGAGCTTCTTGGTTTATAGGTTTACAACATATTTTGTGCTCTGAAATCAATGAAATGTCAACATATTTTGTTGACGTCTGTGTTTTTTTCTTGCGCATTTAATGGCTCCATAGTTAATGCTGGACATTTGACGTGTTTGAAGATAAAATAGTTTTCAAGTCTCAAACTTATCTTGATACAGGATGCAAAGATGTGCTTTTCTGATG
Source organism: Biancaea sappan (assembly GCA_037074585.1). NCBI lineage: Eukaryota > Viridiplantae > Streptophyta > Magnoliopsida > Fabales > Fabaceae > Biancaea > Biancaea sappan. Next base: position 20,907,735 of record CM073499.1, on the reverse strand, counting down.
ATACATTGCCAGACGGACACAGTGTGAATAAAGGAGAAACGGTAGCATACCAACCTTATGCAATGGGTCGGATGAAATTTATATGGGGAGATGATGCAGAGGAATTTAGGCCAGAGAGATGGCTTGATGAGAATGGTATTTTTCAGCCAGAGAGCCCTTTCAAGTTTACAGCTTTTCAGGTTAGATGTGTATAGAGTTTGACGTATCTCCTTCTTACCTTCTTTTTTTCCCCCTGTCGAAATGAATTTATTCAGTGAAAACAGCAGAACACAACTCAGAATGCTAGTAAACAACCCCGGCCTCTTAAGAGCCCCCCAGAACATACATACTTGTTTCTTAATGTTCAAATGGTGCTGTGTATATGTTTGCACAATTTGACTATGACACTGCTAGTTTATTTTCTTTCTTTTTTTTTTTTCTGGTAATCTAACATGAATTATTATTGATCTACAGGCAGGTCCACGGATTTGTCTAGGAAAAGAGTTTGCTTATAGACAGATGAAGATATTCTCTGCAATGTTGCTAGGCTGTTTCCGCTTCGAATTGAATGATAATAAGAAAATTGTCACTTACAAGACAATGATAACTCTTCATATTGATGGAGGTCTCGAAGTTCGAGCCTCCCACAGGGAACGCTGGTAAATCTTCCATGACAAAAAAAAAAAAAGAAACTTTAAATGTATGAGCAAAGTTGTTACAGATGTTAATAAAATCAAAAGTCTCTATTTTTATCCCCAACAAAGCTGGTCTTTCAGAGTAGTATTTTTCAATTTGTCCTATTTTAATTCAAAAATTCAATCTCATACTTAATAATTTTCTAAATTGAACATTATTTGATGGCAAATTTGGTTTAGACAATGGGTGGTAAAATAATGTCCATATCAGTGTTAAGTTTGTCATTAAATTTTGGAAGATAGGATGGAAAGGTAAGATTGCAAGCATTTATCACTCGGTGTATTTTCAGGGACTCGAACTCGATACTTTTAATTAAATTAAAATAATATTTTATCAATTGATCTACGTATTTAGTGAAATGGTATTATTATGGTATTATTACGTGAGTTAAAAGTTGGTTTAGAAGTTGGCATTTTAGTAACGCAAACACTTGTCATTAGTACTTCTCAATTTTATTCTCTTACACATTAATATCGTAGTTTGGAAAATTGGGGCATTTGGGTAACGTGTCAGTTTAAGTCTAAAGTTAACATAATAGAATCACATGGTACTATTGTAGTATTAGTTTAAACTAGAATGTCAACTCATAAACCAAAGCATATTAGAGGACAAAAGAGCCAAATTTCAAGGGACCGATCTACTATTTTAAACCAATCATTGGTCCACTAATATGTTAGGGATCAAAATAAAGTTATTTTAAACCAATAATTCCCTTTACTAAACATATTAAATCTTTCGATTAAGTGTTCCTCAACAGAGGTAGTTAATTAGAGATTGAAGTTGTATTTTGTCAATATGGTGGTGTATCACACCCATAAAAATGAATGCAACACATGGCGAATTTTTAAATTATAAAATATTTTCAAAAAATGACTTCAACAAAGTTGTCATTAAAATTTTATTTTTTAAAAAAATTTTAAGAATTTTTTTCTATAAACTGAAAAATATGGTCTTTAAACTAAATTGGGTTTAAAAATTGATATGCATGGGAAAGTTTTTAGGCATCTAATAGAATAATAGTGAAAACTTTTATATATGCCTAATTTTCCTCTTTCTTTTTTTTTGGGCAAATTCATTTTCCTCTTTCAAATACATCAATCAAATACAAAGTGCAACAAGACATAATATATATATTTGGACAAATGGAAATGAATTTCATTAAAGCCATTAAGGTTGGAATATATGAAATAATACAAAATCTTGAGATAAAACAATTACAGTTCAAACCTGGACTCATGAGATAATAGATACATAATTTCAGGGTAATACACCCTGAACTAATACCTAGGTCTTAACAGAGGTAACACACTCCTAGACAAAGAAAATTAAGGTTAATAAAGCCTAACCCAAAGAGATGACCAAATTTTGCTTTTTTTTTTTTTTCTAATGGTACACTCTAAACCTAGAACAGGAAAGTCTTCAAGCAACTAAAAAAAGATACAAAGCTGGAGTTGGCAAAATCTTTCCACCTAGCAACCTCCGCGGATCTCTTCTGCATCCATCATCACCAGGCATGGAAGGGCATTAAAGACCAAGGTAGCATTTGAATCATTTTTGGAGAGGTTTCTCGGTCATAGATGAACATCCCAGCACGCTCCACCTGTCTATAGATCTAGGATTCAGTTTTATGCCAGGGACGTGACCGGAATTGCGCCATGAACGAGCATTTATAAACAATGGCCTGTATCTCTCATCTCTGGTCCAGGGAGGAGTGACTCGTCAAGATCGGCCCATCCCTGAAGATTGAAGATAGTTTGTGTCACACATGAGCGACACGTGCCATCTGAAGCTTTGTCGAATTCCTCACGAACGCGTGCGCTTGCAATTGCGACATGGATTTGTGTCCCTAACGTCAACTCTCAAACTCCGGCACGTCCTTGGTGTCCGTTTGGTGATTTAAGCATGTTTGTACCTTGGAAGCAGCTGCACCTCCTAGACCTCCAACGTTGAAACAGAAACAGGAAAGCTAAAGCAGGGACTCATCCTTTATTTATCCATTCACGTGTGTTGTTTTGTAAGCTGGCAGAAACTAATAGTGACAAATCATGGCAAAGCTTTAAGGTTGAAAACGGAATAACAAAACTCTTCTAAGGAAGAGAGAAAAACTTCTACAAAAAGAAGGGAAAAACTCTCTCAGAGAAGAGGGAAAGAAGAAAAGGGAAGGGGAACAGATAGAGGTAGCCTTCACCAGCAGCCACAGTGACAATGTAGAAACCCTTGCAGAGAACTTGCGTTTGGTTCTTCCTCAAACTTACAAGACATAATTTTTGGACAGTTGGACCTAGGGAATGGTACATTAGGGCCTACATCCCTCTCAAGAAGATCAAAACCCATATGGTTCAAAAACTACCTCGGCGTGTTATTTTATTTTAATTTTTGGTGAAATGTGGAAAAAAGAGCAGAATTTGATTTTATTTCAAGTCTGATTATTTCAAGTCTGATGTCAATGTTATATTTTTTGAATTTTTTTTGTCACTTCTCTCTCTTGGTCTTTTTACTCTTCAGTTTTTTTTTTTTGAGAAAGCGTTTTGTCTATGTGAATGAGTGTTTAGAACTCCAATGAGAATTTTATTTGAAATTATTTAGTTCCTAAAATGGAGAATTTTATTTTCTTAATTTTCAACATAAAATTTTGGGTTGTCGAAAATTCGAAATTGTGCATACAAAACAAATATGACGGCACACATAGTACTCAAAATTTTCTAATGCACAATAGATACGTTAGAAATCTGAATGGGTTCCTGAGATATTAGAGCTTTGAGAGTAATTAAGGTTTAGGGCTTGAATGAGTGTCAAAACACTTGGTTTTGTTGAGTTTATGAGGGATAGGATTTTCACTAGATTATCTTACTCATTTTATTGTAAGGATGAAACATAGCATACACAAGTTGCCCTAGCCCGAAAAAAGTACGATGTTTACCGGTTGCACTTCTTTACTTGTTTTATTAGGTGAAAAGTGTAATGAACATGGTTCATTTACTCTTTTCATATAAGGAAACAATTAAAGATAAGAAAAAAAAAGGTACTTTGTCTAGGGATGTTTAGGAGTGCAAAATGGTATTCTTAAGAAAAAGAGAGTTGACTTTCCTAAGGAAAGGATTTACAGGACATGGGTTTTAACGAAGAGGGCCTAGGAAACATGGCTTTAATGGACAGTATGGCCTTGTAGACTAGGATTATGAAAAATCAAGGGTGGCCTATGGAACAATGCTTCAACGATGGAAGGAACCTGCAGAAAGGGTTTTAATAATGGAGGAGGCCCGCAAAATATAGCTTAAATGACCCCTCCAAAATAGGGTTTTATTAATAAAGGGGGCTTGCAAAACTTGGCTTTAATGTTGGGACTTGTAGAACAAGATTTTGGCAATGGATGAGGCAAGTGGAATAGGGTTTTAAAAATAAATAGGATTTATGGAATAGGATTTTAACCAAGGATTAAAGAACTAGATCGAACCGGTCGGTTCAACGAAAAAATCGATTAAACGTTGAATTGATATGGAACAGCTTCCGAATCGGGTGAACTAGACTGGTTGAACCGATTCTCTCTTCTTTTTTTTAACCCTCCAACCTTTTTTCTGCAATTTTTTTGTTTTTGATTGTATGAAATGAAATATTGAGATTTCTGATTTCTGATTATGATTTTAATTTTGTTAGATTTAGTTTTTGTTTCTGATTGTGTGAACTATGAAAATATGAAGATTTCTGATGTAGACTTGGTTTGAAATTGTAGATGTTTTAAATTGTGTTGAATTATCAATTATGGATTACTTTTTTTTAAAAAAAAAAATTCCTTCACTTATTGATATGAATTATTAATTATATTAAGTATTTTAATATTTTAAATTTTATATATATATATATATATATATATTAATATTTTTTAATTACTACGGGTCGATTACGGTCCGATTATTGAGCCTTGAACTAGTGTTTTTAATTGTTTAATGACTGGTCCAGTTTGAAAGCCATGATTTTAACAATGAAAAGGGCTTGTAGAATATGGTTTTAAAGACAAATATGTAGCATTATCAAAATGGGTCAAAGTCTTTGGGCAACCCCGTATTTTGGTAGGCTTGGACATGAATTTTTGGCCTTTGGGCCGGCCTTTTTAAATTTTTTTTACATAATTATATTATTTAGTATATAAATAATTTCACTTTATCATATTTTTATATTTTATAACATTATATTTAATAATTATAGTAAATTTGGATATAAAAACTTTTGTAATTTTTTAAAATAAATATGAAAATTTAAAGTTATTGATTATTTAAAACAATGATGTCAGAACCGGACCGGACCAGCCGGTTTGACTGGGAACTGAAGGGTAGTCCGGTCTAGTTCACCTAAAAAACCAGCTAGGAGTTGAATAGACCAAATCGGGAAAACCGATCGAACCGACCGATTAGGTGGTTAAACCAATTTTGTCTCTTTTGTTTTTTGGGCAGATTTTTTTTGGGGGAAGATTTTTTTTTTTTACTGTTGTCTATGGTTGCATGAGGAAGACAAAAGTTAATTTTGTAACTATCAAATATGTTCTTGTTTAGGGAAACAAATAAAAAGAAACAAAAATGTAATCCGGAGAGAAGAAAAACTAAGCAACGTGGGACTTTGCTCACTCTTTTAAAATACAAAGGCGTTTGCAAGGCTATTTTCACAATAAGACTTAACTTGAAATTGTGAATATTATGAGTTGTGATGAATTATCAATTATGAATTAATCTATTTTTTTATTTCCTTCACTTATTGTTATGAATTATCAATTATATTAAGTATTTTAATATTTTAAATTATATATATTTTAATATTTTAAATTATGCATATATTTTAATATTTTTTAATTATTACCGGTTCGACTACGGTCTGACCATTGAATATTGAACCGATGATTCTACCAGTTCAATGACCGGTCCGATTTTGAAAACTATGATTTAAAAACAGTAAAAAAGTAATATTTTACATGTATAAATTGTATTTCAATAAAAAAATTATTGAATTTTTTACTAAAATAATTTTAATATTATATTATTTAAATATAAAAAATTTAATTTTTTTTTTTAAAAACTGGACATCAAATTCCAAGTCCCTCCAAAAACAATTGGGCTAGTTACAGGCCTGTTTGGGCCTGTCACGACCCACTACTCAAGCTCGTGACCAGCAAAATAATGACACTTCCCATTACTGTAAGCTTCTCTAAACATAAAATCCCTTTTGTTTCATTCAATTAAGTAGAAACATGCATATATGTAAATTTATTTGATTTATTCAGAGCATCTTAATAACCACAGCAAGAATACTAGCACACGCATGTAGGATTCAATAGCATACATACTTGGCTTCTGCTCACACAATACGTACACATATCTATACATACAAAAGTTAAGAGTAGGAAAGGGCCCACTTAGCTCCCTCGCCGTTCACATAGTATATTCATGTGCAAATAAAAAAAACAAATACAATTAGGATAGGGAAGGTGCGTACCTGGCCTCATTGCATTACCGTTCACACATTACGAATAATCAAACCATATCATGCTTGCGTCACAATTTAAAGTCGACTTCTTTCTTTCCAATTAGGAAGATTGTTTCAAGGTACGACCGAATTCCCCACTTATTGGTAAATTGGAAGGAGAGTCCTTAATTTCCAGCTAATCCTAATTAGCCATATTTCTAAAAGAGAAAGGAACTTATCATGCAAACTGGAAAATGTTTTAAAAAACTTAGGAGCTGCAACATAGAAAATAAATTTCAACTAAAATGTTTAGTAAATAAGTAGGAGTTTTCAAAACAATTTATTCATTCCGTAAAAATAGTTTCTCAAACGGTTCGCTATATTTGGAAAGGAAAACGTTGCTTGAAGAGTCAAGGAAAATGTCAAAATTTTCATTTAAAGAAAACAGATAGGGAAGAACGTCTTAACAATTGGGTCTATACTGGTTTAGTCAAACCTTGCCTTTTAGCTACCATGCTTAACGCTCTTGGAAAAAAACCCCCACTTTTTAAACATAAAGTTCCAATGGTCTACTCTTATTTGCCATTATAAAATCAAAACAATAGATTGATATCACACAAGAAGACGTAAGTTCGAAGGAACAACTAAAACACATACATACATCAAACATATCAATTAGCCGGACTCCAAGTTAATAACTGAACATATTAATCGTGCAAATGTCACAATAATATTTCAAACATAGCATTAATCTAATACTTGTAACGATGAATATAGAAGTTTAATCATAATACAGTCCCAATATAATAATAGTTCAATCATAATAAAAAAGTGTTATTATATAAACATATCGTTTGAATTAATCTACCAAATATCCTAGAATCGCTCTCCTAAGTGTCCTAACGACTATAGAGCAAACTTATGACTCAAAATGAACTGAACCATTGAACCTACCCGCCAATGGGAAGGTCCTCCGCAAACTCCGCTACTGCTCAAGTAGGTTTCTTCATTGGTAATCTAATTTGTAAGTGAAAAAAAAAAGAGAAAGAGGATGTGAGTCATAATAACTCAATGAATGTGACGACATATATATAATGAAATCCGAATACCAGAATAAATCATATGAGCGTACCCAAAGGCCATAAATTCAACCAAGTGCCAAAGTAAGAAACACATACTAGATTTCACGACCCACCAACATAGCAAACAAATTTCCTTGAGGACAATACTCATCATGTGGCCGGTACAGCTTTAGGAGCAATCGCTCAACCCTAGCCCATTTAAGCCAGTGATGCACAGCTTCCTGTCTCAATAGTAGGGCACCTCACAAGTCAAGCACTGCCAACCGAGGTATCATATTTGTCATCCTATTGTGAGAACAATGTCGCCCTAGTCAACGATCAAGACGCCCTATCAACTGAGCTTCCTATCTTGCCATGAAAAAGGGGGTACCAACTCGTCCACATCCAAGCCACATAGGCACATACACTCATTCATAACATCGAGAATCATAAAACATATGAATAAGATATGATGTAAACGAATAACAGGAAATGTGCTTTTTAGCATTTAACATACTTTCCAAATTATTGTACTATAGTAGGGTTTGATTCATCATACAACTTATAAAGAAAACCTTTTTAATTTTGTACCTTCTTAACCAATGGTACTTGGGAATCTACCTCGACATACAAATGTGATTAATCATGATAGGGTTTAATTATAAAGGGGTCGTCCACTCACATGAATTCCAACGATACCTTTTCATAATCTGAATCATTTTAATCGGAGACGTGAATGTGAATTTGGGAGCACTGCAATATGATGTTTTGATTTACAAAAACGACATTAAGTATCTTGTTCGACCTAAGCTCCTTAATTCTAAAGACCTATATTCTAAAATGTATGATTAGAATTTTGGAGTCTTGTATTCGCACCTTGTTTATGATGTTTCTCCCTGAAGGTGCTTCTTGAAGTTCACGTACGGGGGGTGCTAGAATTTTCGTGAGAGATATGCATGGGTGTGTGAGTGAATGCACCTAAGTGGAGAGAGAGAGAGAGAGAGAGAGAGAGAGAGAGAGAGAGAGAGAGAAGGAGAGACTAATAGCGTATGAGTTGGTGGATGATGTGTACATGTTTGATGTGGCACTAATGATGTGGACTATTACTGTATTAGTTAATTAGTTACTAAGTTTAGTTATAGTTGAATTACAGTTGGTATTTAGTTATAGAAGTTGTGAAGGATGTACAGTGGATTAGAGTCTATATATATGTATGTAGAGTGACGATTAATGAATAAAATCATTATTATTCAGAATTATCATTGTTGTTTAGTTTTACTTTACTTTTGTAATATCTTAAATTTTAAAATAGTGCGGTGGACCTTTAAAGTTAAAAATTTTTTTTTGAGGAATTAAAATTTTGATTTTGAATATATAATGAGAATTAATTTGTAATAATAGATTCTTGAGGATTTATTTTTTTTAAAAAAAGAAAGAGATAAAATAAATATAAATAAATTAAGATAGATAAATAAATGAAAAATAAAATTATATTAGAAAAGTCATGAATTAATTTCTTAAGAGGTGTAAATGAAATTCTAATTATGGGGATATGAACATGGACAGCTTGAGAAGAAGCATTTACTACTTCAACCAAACTAAGTCTTGGTGGCAACCTAGAAATGTCACATGTAGAATCTATTTTGCCTTTGGTGGTGAATCAGGAAAAGGACGAAAGAGAAAAACCTTATCATATCTATTCTATTTTATAGCATTCTTTTCCGTCTCCATTTTGGACGAGAGAGTGAGAGAGTGAGAGAGTGAGAGAGTGAGTTTGAGAGAAAATCGAATCACCCTTTCCCTGTCATCAAAACAGAGCGGCCGAGAGGGAGATAGGAGACACCCTATTTCTCTGCAACCGAGAATAGAGAACAATTCCCAACTTAATCGAGTATTAAACAACGAAAGAGAATCAACCATAGGATTTGAATCTTTTTGGATTTCCAGGAGAATACTGTGCAGCTGTAATATAGATCAAAGATTAAGAGACTCGACCCAGATTAGAGCTTGAAGCAGAAAACAGAATAAACATAGGGTATGTTGGAATTTCCTAGAACTTGGGTTTTATCTATTATCTATTTTACTATCGAATACTATTTTTTTAGAGTTAAAGTTTATGCTTCTTAAACTATTGGTTGACATATATTTTAACCATAGTTGATATCCTAGTCTTAATAATTGTTCTATTTTAATAATTGATTATTATTATTAAAGTGGGAGAATTGTTAAATTTTTTATTTAAATATTTATCCTATGTGGATTAGCATTAATCAATAATTAAAATAATATTTAAAATCATTATTATATTAATTATGAAATTATTATTTATAATATAGTACTAGGTCAATTTATGAATATAGTTACTAGGCTTTTGTTGTGAATGACCTGTGATCGGTTGGGCTGTTCATTAGATAACCTGTTGAAAGGTCTCTACTCTCATCTAATAATAAATAAACTAACTCTCCATTAAGTAATTTAACTAGTACTGAAAACTTATCAGATAGAGAGCAATAATTCTCTCACTATCAGCGTTTCATTCTTGATATCTTAAATATTCGTCGATGGATTTCAAATCATGTCTGGTACACATCCTTGATCTATCTCTCTATTAATGTATTTAATATGCTATAATGTTGTATCTATAGTCGATCTAAGTTTATAGATTGATCCAAATAAATCCTTCAGTTGGTATCAGAGCTTAGTTAGATACTGATTATAGCTATTATTATTCTTTTATAATTTTGAAATTATAAACCCTATTTTAAAATCTGATTTTAGCAACCTATACGCCCTAAGTTTCAAAAATTTTTCTTTGTCCAATTCTGTTCAATTAATCTTAAAATTGATTTGGGGTTTCTCTTTAATACTATGACCTTATTTGGGTAAACAGCTTATTTAAGTGCTTATATAATAAACGCTTATCATATAAGTGCTTATATGTAAACTATTTTTATAATTAAAAAATTTACGAGAACAAACTTCACATAAGCTGTTTTCAGCTTATTTTCATAAGCTATTCAGAGCAGCTTATGAAAATAAGCTAAAAACAGCTTATTTTCATGCTATAAACTATTTCTATAAGCTCTTCCAAACGTGTATATAAGTGCTTATGAAATAAGATAAGCTAGATAAGTTTAAAATAAACTCTTTCAAACGCGCCCTATTACACGAATCACATACCAGAAATCAGAAAATTTCATAAACTATTTTGGGAGATCGAAGTGTTTTTGCTTTCTGGTTTTCTTGTTCATTTTTCGGAATGCATTTTCTCCATCATCCGCCATCGATCTACGAAATTCTTTGAGGGCTTCTTCATGTCGCAACAGTGCAACCTTGGCACAGGAAAATGGCGGCATTTGGTTGCCTGAATCACGAGATCCCAGTGGATACAAATTGCGGGTTATCACGACCCATTTTCCAGCTCTGCAAGCGGGGAAGATGAAACCGTTCGAAGTGTGCGAGATGCCCTTTATGACCCATTTTTAATATTATTAAACTAACTAGGAATTATTTGCCTTCATTTTAATTTTTTAGTTCTCCATATTAATCTTTTGTCTTTTTCGTTCCAATGAGCTTATGTCATAGCTTGTCCTGTTCATCATGACAGCCACCACTTGAAATAATTTATGGTTTTTTCAATTGGAATCGCATGGGTTAGCACTTTTCAATGTTTGTGGTGTGTGGTACATATCCTATTGATAATTTGGATTGAAAAAGGCAATTAGCTTGCTGAATACGTGATATCATTGGTGTCATAATTCTCAATCTATATTTATGTATATATTGATAATGCATATGTGATTTTCAAATTCGGATGAAACCAATTTTGTGATAAAATTGAGTGAATCTCATTTTATTTGATCAAAATTGACGTCATCTTCTCATGCTTTCTTTCTCTTTTTTTTTTTGGACAGTTTCATATATATATATATATATATGAATCTAGCTTTTCCTTCAATTGGGTTGATGATATGGATCCGTTATTATTGGAATTCAATCATAAGTTTTGGGATATATTACTTTGGTCACTGTGATGGTATCACATGGATGGTTGAAAATTATATAACTTACGATTAAAAATTTTATCACGCCTAAGGAATTGTGACTGAGGGAAAGAAGACAGAACTTTTTCGATCTATATATGTGATTGGATTGAGTCATTCATTGATTCTTTTGGACTCAATATGTGTATCATGATATTTCATTGAATTATGATTATGCTGATTCTATAAAATTAAAATCGACATTAGTTTTGGGGTTTTCATCATTCAGTGATATTGTTACACTTAATGATTAATCAATTGAATCTCAGTTTACATTTTCTGTTCTTTTGGTATGGATGAATATCTATGATTGGAATATTTCTCTGCAATCATATGATTATTCACATTCAATTGTTTTGTTAAGATGATTCGATTGATTATTTATTTATCTTAATTCAATCCCTTGTGTCGACATAATTTTGAAGAAAATAGAATCACAAAATTGTAATTATAATTGCGATTATTTTGTGAAGACTGTCGTTGCCCAAGAAATAGAATCACTGAGTTTTTCTAAAGGTATTACAATTATCATTTTGATTCTCCTAGTGTGATTGAATCAACATGATTACCTTAATATTTGTGATTACATATTTGTCTGTGATTCTTCCACTCACATTGGGATCATTAACAATTTGGAATGGCATTAATCATATTTAGTTTGAACTATTAATTTAATTCTCTCATTGATTATTTTGATTTGGAATTTTGAGAATTGGAACTTGGGATTGAATCAATAGATATATTTATATCCAAGTTCTCAACTTTGATTAATTGTTTAATTAACGTTAATCATATATATTTGAGATTGAATTATATATATTGATTACATCATTCACATATATTTGAACTAGAATTAAATTTTATGCCTAAATAATTTTGATCATAAGTGTTTCTCTAAAATTTAGCCAAAAATTTTTGGATTTTATTGTCTGTTAAATATTCCTCATACTCTCTCTTGGAGCACCATTTGTATATTTCAACTATTTTAGAGACAATTTGCATTTATTGTAAATTGTTTCTAAATGTTCTGTGAAATTATTTTTGATATCCAAAATGTTGTTTGGACAATTTTGTGAGGTTGTGAGCTTGCCTATCGCGGGTTCAATCTTTGGTGTTATTTTATAAATAATATATATATATATATAGATGTATTTGTTTTTTTTTTCAAAATAATTATGGCTTAAAAAAAGGGAAGAAATAGCAATTATAGTGACAATAAATAATTTGTTTTGAAATACCATTAGTGTACACACCCTATCGGAGTGACATTAATGTGTGTTTCTTATGGTAAATAATTTTTTCCCGTTTAGGTGTTGTATTTCTTTTATTTGGGTTGAATATAAGTTGGTTTTTGTTTCACCTAATTCTTGGTAGCTCTTTTGACCTAAAGCTTCACCAAATGAATATTAAGACAATATTCTTAAACGATGATTTTTCAAATGATGTGTACATGGATCAACCTGATTTTTTTTTTTGGAATTATGTTCAAAAGCATCCAATATGCAAATTAAAGAGATCCATACACGGTTTGAAAGAGGCCTTGAGGCAATGGTTCATAAAATTTCACCATGTTGTCAATTTGATCAGCTTTCAAGGAGAATGTGTCTCATCATTGTTTTTTATATGATCACTAGTGGGAGTAAGTTTGTGATTTTAAATATTGTACTCTCGGCTTCTAAGCGTGAAATTTAATAAGTATTCCTTACTCTGCTAGTGGCACCTTGGTATATCATACTCTCCCTGTTGATGTGTTATAGTCAAGGAATTAATTTTTGGTCTATATGTGAGTTGAATAATTTCATCAAGCATGATATGTATTTATTATATTTTTCGAATACAATTGCTGATGATTTGTATAACTATAAACTCACCTATTGTTAGTACAATTATGCAAATTTTGTGAGTTGAATGATTAATTTTTTCTTTAATCATTATTTTATTACTTTAATAATAGTTATACCCTATCAGTGTGTTATCATTAATGTAATTTGTTACACAATACACTTACCGTTTTATGTTTATATCAATTATCTTTCGAGTACCTTATTGGTATTAGAAATTTTAGTGATATAAGACTTGTGCTTTGTAATTATTACATTTCTTATTTATTATGGTTCAAGACCCTTAGGCGGGACCATAGTAAGTGAGAAATTTTTCTAAAGGGCATAATTGGTCGTGTATGCAAAACCATTTAATTCTCTTCTCGCATGATGACATCATGCATATTAAATATTTCTTTTTGTTGTCGTTATGTCAGCCTCTTTGCCTATACTTGACTTCTATCAAGACTTTGAATGAGACTAATTTTTAGGATTGGAAATAATCTATGAATATCTATTTGGCTATCACTAATATGGATTTGGCTTTGAGAGAAGAAGAGCCTATTGCTTTTACTGCCTTGTCCACTACTGCTGAAAAGGCTTCTCATAAAAAATGAGAACAGTCAAATAGAATATGTCTCATGGTAATGAAATACACTATAGAGAAGTCAATTAGATAGAGCTTTTCAGAGAGTAAAAAGGTCCCATATGCTTATGCTAATTAATGTATACTTAAGTTTGTACTCGTCCCGATATTACTTTTATTATTAATACTTTAGGGATATACTTGAGCAACACATGTTTAGGTCATTGAAAAGCCGTGAAAAGGTCATGAGATATTTGTAGGGAACCAAGGATCATGTATTGACCTATAGGAAGTCTGATCAACTTCAGGTCATTGATTATTCTGATTCGTATTTACCATGTTTGCCCTAACAACTGAAAGTCTACTTCTGGCTCTATTTTTTATGATGACAAGAGTAGCTATCTCTTGGAAGAGTCTTAAACAGAATCTTACAGCTACTTCTACCATGTAGGCAGAGTATGTCGCTTGCTATAAGGTTACTTGTCAAGCCATGTGGCTGAAAATCTTAATCTCTGACTTTCATATTGTTGAAAGTATTTCTAGGTCACTTGTGATATATTGCGATAATATTGCTGTTGTGCACTTCTTTCAAAACAACAAAAGCTCTTCTCACTTAAAACACTTCAATATTAAATATCTGTTTGTTAGAGAGAAAATTCTGGAGTTTCAGACTCATATTGAACATTTTGCTACAGAGAACATGTTAGCAGATCCGCTAACTAAAGGCTTAATTATTAGAGCTTTTTAGAATCATGCAGCTCATATGGGTTTAATTAAGTCTTTTGATCTTTTAGGTTAGTGGGAGTCTAAAATTTTACATTTACTTAATGTCATTCTTATGAGATATGTTTGAGATGATGTCACTTATATTATCATATCTCTTATAGCATTTTGAAATACTTGGACTATTCTTGGATTGTATATTTCTCTTAATTAATTATGCTTTTCTATATTCATTGTTTTTTATATGAAATATGAGCATTTAACATGTATGATCTATTTTCCGATTGGATACTATTTTTGCAGAGTTAAAGCTTATGTTTCTTAGACTTTTGGTTGACATGTACCTTGACCATAGTTGATATTCTAGTCTTAATAATTCTTCTATTTTAATGATTGATTATTACTATCCAAGTGGGAGAATTGTTGAATTCTTTATTTAAATATTTATCCTATGTGGATTAGCATTAATCAACAATTAAAATAATATTTAAAATCATTATTATATCAATTATGAAATTATTATTTATAATATAGTACTAGGTCAACTTATGAATATAGTTACTAGGCTTTTGTTGTAAATGGTCCGTGATGGGTTGGGCTATTCATTAGATAGCCTGTTGAGAGGTCCCTACTTTCATCTAATAATAAATAAACTAACTCCCCATTAAGCAGTTTAACTAGTACAAAAAACTTATCAGATAGAGAGCAATTATTCTCGGTATTTCATTCTTGATATCTTCAATATTCATCGATGGATTTCAGAATCATGCCAGGTATACATCCTTGATCTATCTCTCTCTATTAATGTGTTTAATATGTTGTAATCTTGTATCTATGATTCATCTAGGTTTATAGATTGATCCAAATAAATCCTTCATTTTAATCCATTTCTTTCATTTATTCTGGGTAGAGTTGATTATATATATATATATATATATATATATATATATATATATATATATATATATATAATAATAATAATAATAATAATAATAATAATAATAATAATTTGAGTTGGAAACAAAAATTGAGCTAAAAGGAAGGCCAAACTAAGGAGTACATAAACTACGGAAAAACAGAGTAGATGATGTAAGGTAATTTCTGTTCTTTCACTAAGTGATTCCTTTTGTTTGGTATGTGAGTTGAAGTAAAAGAATCAGTCTAAATTTGGGATGATTCGAAACTTAGAAGTTAAATCAGCAGTAAAACAAAAAGAAAAGCATGAAAGTGTTGAAGTAGGCAGTCGACATCTGTGGCTATGGTAGTCGACTTCTCTGTTGCAAACTCAAATTTGGAATACCTAGCTATAATACAATGTAGACTTTCAGAATGTTAGAAAGAGGTTTTAGCTAAGTTAATTATATGAAGAATTATTATTAATAAAATAACAGTAAGATATCTACAAAATATTATTCACAATTCATAATTAAAATAAAAGCTTATAATATGATAATATGAAAGTAAGACTAATCTGACATGCTACTAATTTCATGTATTTTGGATGACCAAATGAGGTCTTTAAATCATGAACTTTTTGTAAGGAACTCTTGATATAGTAGCAACATGATCTGGAAAGTTTCAAAGTTATTAAAAATGATTTGCTTAGTCAAAGAATTATTGGAACAACCCTTTAATCAGTTCAAAAACAAATCTGAACAGTTCAAAATATTGCCTTTGTTTTAGTAGCTAAAGACCTTGTTTTCATCAAAAATTTTTATGGCACTTAGCTAAGATATGAAAGTTATGATCTGCAAACTTTCATTGCTTTTGGTTATAGTTAGGCTGGTCTGTCAAGTATAAAATATTAGCTATAGTAGAAATGGGCAGTTCTGGCTTAGGGTCACTAATGAGGTTAGTAGATGGGCCAATGAGGGAGTTTTAATCTAAAATTTTTACAATACAATGTTAACATATAAAGAAGGTTCTATACTAAGCTTCATGTTTTTTGGAGCTACGGATTAATACCAAAAATTTTCTAAAATTTGGACCCAAAAGTGACCTCAAAACAGAACAAGGTTTAGTGTTTGGTAGTCTTGGTTCTAATTTAATGATTATTTCTTTCTTTACTTGTTCTTTAAGCCTTCAATAAGATCTTTGGCATTCTTCTCTGGTTTAAGGTGTATAAACTTAGCTCAGAGTTAAGGTGAGTGGGTTAATGCTTCCTATGGCTATGTGTTTTTCTTTAATGATTTTTGCATCATAGTGAACATGTAACATATCCAATTTAAAGGATAATGATAATTAATACATAAAGCATGTTTGAACTCATGTTGTTAATATCTCTTGAATGGAATTGCGAAATATTTGGATAATTGTGAAACTTGTGTGGTTATATATATGTAACTACTTTCTTTTATGTGTGTGAAAATGTGAAGGATGCAATTCAAAATGTGTGTACGCATAAATATATATATATATATATATGTTTATGTATTAGATTGATTTATAAAGGAATTAAGAAAATATGTATGTACATATACATTCTATTATTCTTGTGAAAGGTGAAAAATAATTATATATAAATAGATATACACAAAATAGATATACACAAAATAAAATTTATGCTTGTTTAGTCACGAAGTATGTGTACATACATATATACATATACGCGCTTAGAATAATACTTGTTGGAAAGGTTTGGTTTATCAAAATTTATATAAACATATACACACATATGTGCATTCTAATTTTGTGATTAAAGTAAGAAAGTTATGGTTCTTTTGGATGTTAAGTTTGCCATAATATGATGAAAACTTTATGTAGAATAATTATGAGCACCCATTTGTTTGACATATTATAGATGATGAAATTGTATTATGAGTTACGAATAAAGTGTGAATTGAGTTGAGATATGATTTACTTTGATTATTGAATTTATTATGGATGGTTGAAGAATGTTATGGATGAGTATTTGTTTTATGATATGAGATATTGATTGCGATTGTACTTGTGTTTGAGAAAGAAAAGAAAGTCATAGCGCTGCATCTCATGGAAATATATACATGGTGTCATAAGGATGGATATTTATATATGGAACGATAAGGGTGGATGTGGCAGGGGCCGTAGGCAACAATCCAGAGGTATTCTGGATGACCGAATTGGTACAAAAATTTTGTGTATTTGATTGATCTGGAATTTATATGATTGATTGATTCTCTCATTGTTGTGAGTTATTCTAAATTGTGTATATTGTGGTATATTTGGTTTATGGGTAATTGGCACATGTTATCATTATGATGCATGATAACTATTTTTTCTTCGTCATAGTATAGTGTTGTCCCTTTACTAGGCACGTGGTTTGCTCATATCCTTCTTATTAATATTTTTTAGAGTTGGCAATTAAGGTGAGTATTCATACAAGGAGTAACAGATCCTTAACTCAAGACCTCATTTGAATCCGGGGATGATTTAGTTCTCATTCTTGTATCATTATTTGCTACTTTAGAGTCGCTCTGTGGTCGCATAGGGTAACCTAGGATTTGGTTTATGGTCATTATGAGTTGACAAATGATGTATATAAATGATACAACTATATTGAAGAATATGTTTTTAAACTTTCATTTAATTTACTTGTTGTGACGGATATGAATATATGAAAGAAAGGTTTTCTCAATTGATTATATGTTTTTATATGTCTATATTAGGATGTTATATATGTTGGCTTGATAAAATGGATTAGGTTCCGAGGTGAGGTTAGGCTCACTCTCATGCCACTCACATGTCCTAGGTGGGACGTGACAACTTTCTTACATGGTATCAAAGCACAGTGATCGAGAAGTCATGGAAAATGCAAACACCACTGCTCCTTCATCGAATGCTTCTCCAACATGATCTAGCTTACTTCTACCTTCTTAGAGAGCTAGCTTTGTTACATTTCACCTGTGAAATTGGATAAGAAGAATTTTCTGGTTTGGCATCAACAAACTTTTGCTACCATTTACGGACATGAACTGGAGAAATTCATCTACGTTAACATAAAAAAGCGACAGAAGTACTCAAGCACTGAAGAAGAAGTCGCCGACAAGGTCAGTAATGAATACTTAGCATGGAATCGACAGAACCATCTCCTTCTCTCCTGGTTGCTGTCCTCTATGAGTGAAAGCATGCTAATGCAAGTCATCAATTGTGAAATGTCTTGTAGAGTATGGGACAGAGTTCAGGAATTCTTCGTCTCTCATAACAGAGCGAAGATTAGACAATTCAAAGTGGAGCCTCAGAACATATGAAAAGGTGATAAGTTGATGAACGAGTACCTGCTAAGAAATAAGACCATCGTTGACTCATTTGTCTTCATTGGCAACTAGGTAACTTAGTCAGAACACATTGAAGCAATCTTGATGGCTTGACTAAAGAATATGATCCCTTTATAATTAATGTCAAGCAATATGAGATTGGAGCCATACTCAGTTTCTGAGGTGGAAAGCTTATTGATAACACAAGAAATGCATTAGGAAAACATCACAGGAGAAAAGGCTACTATGAATATTGCCACTACGGAGAATAAGGATAAGGCCTAGTACAAATAAGTCTAATACTAACAATCAATAAAATGCAAGAGGTGGAAGAGGATCTAATGGTAGATACAGAGGTAGAGGAAATTGGAATGGAAATAGAAATATGTATTTTCAGCTGTGTAACAAGGGAGGACACTTTACAATCCAGTGTTGGTATCAGTTTGATCAGCATTTTCAGCCACACAACTCTTCACAGTGATCGTCAGCTAATGTCAACACATGTATACAGGACTAGAAAACAACTTTGGGCAAGGCTGGTACCCTAACTTAGATGCCTCAAATCATGTAACCTCTGAGTACAACAACCTAATGCAGAGAAATGAATACAATGGGCCTGAACAAGTTCACATCAGTAATGGTAAAGGTTTGAGTGTTAAACACATTAGGCATTCACTTGTGAAATCTCCTTTTAATCCTGAAGTCTCTTTAGCCTTAAAATATCTTTTACATGTACCACATATCACAAAAAACCTTGTCAGTGCCTCTAAGCTTGCCAAAGACAATAATGTTTATTTTGAATTTCACCCCTTTCATTGTTTTCTAAAAATGCAGGACACAAATCAGATGGTTTTAGAAGGGACAATTGACTCAGATGGTCTCTACCAGTTCAGCAATTTTCATTTATAATACCTTTCATAGACTTAAGATACACATCACTTTACATCTTCTAAAGTCAATTTAAACACCTCTCCTATTGTATTGTTATCTCACAATATGTGCCCTTATTCTCCTAGCAAATTAACTACATGGCAATGTAGGTTAGGCCATCCTAGTCTACAGATTGTTCACAATACTATCAAACTTTGTAATGTCAATATTTCAAATAAAGATTGTTTTCACTTTTGTATAACCTGTGCTCATGGAAAATCACAAAAACATCCCTCTCTTCCATCCCACAGTGTTTATAACAACCCCTTTGACTTGTTGTACTATGATTTGTGGAGACCCTCCTCGATTCCTTCTTCTAATGGGAAAGTGTATTATCTAATCATAGTAGATACCTTTTCTCGTTACACTTGGTTATATCTCATTAAGAAAAAAACATACACTTTACAGACTTTTTCCCAGTTCAAAACACTTATTGAAAATCAACTTGGTATTACTATCAAATCCATCTAGACAAATTAGGGAAGGGAATTTAGGGCCTTTCAAACATTTCTTAAATTCCATGGTATTCAACATTGAGTCACTTGTCCACGCGCACATCAACAAAATGGCACTGTGGAGCAAAAACACAAGCATATAGTCAAGTTGGCCCTATCCTTACTTTCACATGCTCAATTTGGGAAGAGGCCTTCATCACTTTAGTTTACTCATCAATAGTCTTCCAATTGTTGGAAACTCCAAACCTCTATACATGCTGTTTAAAACTCATACTGATTACCATTTTCTTAAAATCTTCGGATGTGTGTGTTACCCTTGAAAGTAATGGTTGGAACCCAAGAGGGGGGGTGAATTGGGTTTTATAAATTTTTCACAAGAATTAATTGGAAGTTAAAATGATTTTCTGTAAAAGTACAATGCTTAGGATAATAAATACAATACAGAAAATCAATGTGCTGTTAAGATAAATAATTATAAAGATCAAGGAATTAAAGAATATATATCAATATGCACAAATTAAAGAGTAAGGGATAGAGAAAGCAAACTCGGAGATTTATACTGGTTCGGCTAATCCAAGCCTACATCCAGTCCTCAAGAGACCACTTGAGTATTTCCACTATAATTGCAAGTTTAATCCGGGTACTTGCAAACCACTACAACCACGCAAATTCGATCCGGGTATTTGCGAAACCACAATGGAGAATTTATGAATCCGGGCTCCTCCTCAACCCAAAGCAAGTTCTTCCAACACCGGTACTTGCGAACCTCAACTCAGAATAAT
The DNA here is from genome assembly GCA_037074585.1 of Biancaea sappan. Taxonomy (NCBI): domain Eukaryota; kingdom Viridiplantae; phylum Streptophyta; class Magnoliopsida; order Fabales; family Fabaceae; genus Biancaea; species Biancaea sappan. The sequence continues at coordinate 20,886,977 of CM073499.1, read as the reverse complement.
ATATGTGTTGATCAAAATCAACAATACAAAGAAACTCTCTCTAAAGAGTAGATGAAAACAAATGAAGCTCTAATAACTCTAATGATAGAGAATATGCAAGATTTGGCTCAAGAATGCTTTCCTTTCTCTCAAAGATGATAGAAGAAGTTAATATCACATTGTAGGACTTTGTTCTTGCTCAAAATCGTGTATCTAAGGTCATATATATAAGATTTTACAAAACTAGCCGTTATATAGCCGTTATATAGCCGTTATAGTGCAGTCCAGATTTTGAGCTTTCTTTAAAAATTCATAACTCCCTCATTTGAACTCCGTTTTAAACAAATAATATACCGTTGGAAAGCTCTTGGAGTCTAGTTTCAAATGAGCCAAGTTTTACTCAAAAATTATTTTTATTTTAAAAGATATAATCAAAATACTGACTATAGGTCAGAACAGAATAATTTTTTATTACAGTAAAATCAACTTTCAGTTTTTCAAACTATATTTTGAATAGTCATATATTTCTCATTTGGACTCCGTTTTGAATAAATAATATACTGTTGAAAAGATCTTTGAGTCTACTATCAAATGAGATTAAGATACTTGAAAAACCGATTTTTCATTTATGAGATATGATATAAGGAGTGACCAAAGGTCAAAAAATAACTTTTGTAAAACTTCATATCTCACTAACTCTTTGTTCAAAAATGCTTGAGCCAATGTATGCAAATCTAAATCATTGAGTTGCACAAATATACTAGCCTATATAAAATATACCTAATTTAAACACATAGGCTATCTTGATGCATCCAAGCTTCCAAGACTTCAAATCTTCTAATTCTTCATTTCTTGGAACTTCATCCTTGCATGTTGTTTTCCTTGAGTGAAGCATGATATTGCTTTTCCTTGTTCTTCAATACAATCCTCACTCTTCTTGTTTTGAACCAACCTATAAAATATATCTTACTTGCAAACCCAATGGTTAGTTTAATAGCATGATTCAATATATGCAACATACATATTAAATAACATAATCATGCTTAAGTACTTGTAGCATATATATGATAATTAATCTTTATATATATCAATGCTACTATTCAAATATATTTGTCATCATCAAAACTTATGGCATATAGCCTTAGGGTCAACAATCTCCCCCTTTTTGATGATGACAAATCACCACATAAAAATATGTATCACAAGATAATGAATGCAATGTTATAAGCACGTATACATATTTTTCTATTGTTTCTTCTCCCTCTATTTGACATCAACAAAAAGGTGTAAGGAACACAATATATAGAAGTTAAAGCACATACCTTCATTAAGTCAGGATGTCAGAAGATGTCAATATAATATGGGGTAAGGATACATCAAAACTTATCATTGATTTCATTGACATGTAAAAAGAAAATTTTAGAAAAATTTTTCTCATGTCAAATGAAATGAGCCAAAAGATAAAACTTGAAAGAGTTTTAGGCTCCCCCTTAAACCTTGCATAATTTGAAAAAGAATAATGAATAATGAATATCCAATTTTTCAAGATATATTCTTTTTCAAAAAAAATACATTCAAGTGAGACAAAGCTCCCCCTGAATTTCATAACATTTTTCCTTTGAAAAAGATTGTCCAAATCATTATAAAGGAAATTCAGTTTTTGATTGCAGAATTTTGAAGTAAGATTTTTGAAAAAATTTCTGCAATATTTTCATTGAAAATGATTTCTGCTTGTTTATGAAGAGGCATTTTTAGTAAATAGCAGAAAAATTAAACTCTTTGAAAAAAAAACATCATTTGCTGTCATATGATAGAAATATTTACAGCACACAGCGGAAGTATGATATATGGATTAGCAAAGCATGATATAAACAAGAATATTAATCATAATCCATAAATCGAATAATAATATTTTTCAAGATTTCTGAAAAACAATTTCTGCATATATGCATAAAATTATTTCAACATATAGCAAAAGTGATTTAAAATAACGATACTCAAATCCTTTTCTTTTCAAAACAGATAATGCTTCAATATGGTAAAGCAATTTCAGAATTGTGGAAGCAATTCAAGAGATTCACGATATTTTTCAAAAATATTTTGCTTCGAAGGAATTTAGAAACGTTTCATCTAAGGAAGCAATATATATGGATTAGTGTAATAAGATATATTCAAGCATATAGTTCATAATCCATATATGAAACATCAATATCCCTTTGTCATCAACAACAAAAGAGATCTTTAAGACCTTTTCTTTTTCAAAAAAAATATTGCTTCATATGATAAAATATATTAACATAACAGAAGCATTTTTAAAGTCCTTTTTCAAAACAAATTTGCTTCATAAAGGATAAGATAAATTTCAGCACAAAGGAAGCAATTTATATACCCATTCAAAATGAATTTATATATGTATCTTGAGGATGAGTACATGTAAAAATTTTGACAGCTCATTTTGTATGAGTGCATGTGGAATCATGAAATATTATTCTTAGCCATAGCCTTCGCTCATGATGCATGAATAGCATACACAACATATGTTCTTCGATACATATAATCACAGCATGATGTAATCATGTATGCTCTCAAGAACAACACAACAAAGCAGAATGATACGGTTCTGAATATCACCATTTTATTAATCCTTAAAATTTCTAATCAAAACAAATTAAATCAGCCGCAAATCCACCGAAAATTGACTTTCGTGGTTTTGCCATTAATGCGACGCGTTGTTGGTGTGCATGCGTACTCTAGACTTCTGGCTTCCAGCTTGCAAAATCCATAGGATGAGCGTGTAGGGGTGCGGCGAAGAGATATCTTCGTTGGCTCTAAGTCACAATTTTCTCTCTATAAAAACTGCCCCAGAGTTGTCAATTATCACACCACAAAGAGTATTCATCTCTGAGCCTACAACTTTCTGACATTCCTCTCTCTTCATACTCCAAAAAAAATTTCAAACCATGGCAGCAAGAAAGTTCATTGATCTCACAGTAGAGGCCAGGGAGGAAGAGCTCGACTTAAACTTGAGTCTAGGCAGGGACAAGGGTAAAAGGCCTTTGGAGGGATCTCAGGAGAATCGAAAGAAGAAGATGAAGATCGAAGAAGCTGAAGAGATTAGTACAGGCCATACGTCAGAAGACAAAATTGCTTGTCTGGAGCAGGAGGTGAAGAAACTCAAGAAGATGATAGAGGACCAGGAGAAGTTAGCTAAACGCAACAATGCGACACTGACTTCAAGAATAGATAGGTTCTTCTATTGGTCTACCCAATGCTTCTGCAATCAACAACAAAGAAGTGTTGATTGTATGAATGGGATTTACACTACCCTCGGTGACATTGCTCAGTCTCTTGCTCCAAGGAATGGCCGAGGGGTGATGATACAATACGGGCCTCCTAATCCAAGACCACCTCGCCTGTAGATTGCTCATGCATGAGCAAACTTTCCCTTCTTTTTTTTTTAATTATGCAATGTAATCCTTCGATTTTTTTTAATGCAAGTGGTTTCTTTTATTTGACGGTACAAAAAAAATAATAATAAAGAAAGATAAAATAAATCAGCTACACAAATTCAGCACAGTATATATATATATATTGAAAAATATATATCCATTTTAAAGATGGAAAGAATTTTCTGACATGGACATATATATCATCATTTCAAAGCAAAAGCAAGTTACATACTTATCAAGATAAAACATATTATAACTTGAGTATGTAGTACAATAATTGAGGTAATATGGATTAGTAAGATATAATCAGATATAAACTATAATCCATAAACAATCGTTCATAAGCTATATTTTATACAAAGGATATGACATGTATAATGCTCAAACCATGATGAATGGTATAAAGACAATATCTTTATATACAATGATATGATCAAATATGTAAGATATTAGAGAACAATATATCATTGTAATGAAAGTATGTCAGTAAAAAAAAATTGCCAACATAGCCAATTATGATCAGGGAGTATCACTCAATTAAATATTAAAGTGGTAAAGAATAGAGATACTCATCAATTTTGGCAAACTCTTATTGCTTCTTGAAGTTCCTCCTCAAGATTTTGATATTCTTGTTTTGCTCATTGCTCTTCTTTTGATTCTATCTTCTTGCAATTTTAATGAACTTAATTGATTGATTATTTGCAAGATCCTCTTGAAAACAATCTCTAATAAGATCACTGTCAAGCATTGGTCGATCATTACGAATGAGCTTAGAGGATAGATTTGAGGACTAACTCCTGCAAAACACTTTTGGTGGAGCACTTTGATGTTCAAATCAGTAATGTTCAAATAAATCTCGAGTACTAGGAGCAACATTATGTTCAAGATATACCATATTAATAAAAGTGCTATGCTTTCATGAAATGCAATTTTGCAAAATATTTGATTTCATTGAAAATATTTAAATAAGATTACAGCAAGGATAAATATTATAGGTAGGAGGAATCTTATTGTTGTGAAGACAAGAAAAATGTGCGTGTAATGGAAGCAAGTTTTCATGATGCAGTAAAAAGGATAGTTTGAGCAAAATTTGGAAGAAAGATTTTAGATCAAAACAAAATTTGAATCTATAATCTGCACACCTAACAATTGTTTTCAGATATAGCATGCATGAATATCAAGGATAGATGTAAGGCATATTAGATAACAGACAAAAGCATTAGAGAGCAGTAAACATATCAGTCAAAATTCTTACAATGCATTCCAGCTTATATGTTTACTTATCCATTGCCTCCTTTTGATGCAAGAGAGTGGAGTTTGAATGATGTAGCCATTGAAAAGTCATTTCCGCTTCTTGCTTCGAGGCAAATCTACAAATTATTCATTTATCTTTGGTACCCAAATTTCTTTGGGTTTGCCTGGGTCATGAGTTCCTTTTTGAACCCATTTCATTTTTACTCCATGAACAAGATTTTTCTTATAAAAACAGGAGTAAGATTTGTGTCCTTTCAGTCCACAATAGAAACAAGTGCAAGTTGGACTATTGGACATCTTTTCAGAAACAAAGAAGTTTTTAAACTGCTTTTGGTTTGATTTCTTTTTAGAAACAATACCAACTTTGTTAATTCTTCTTTGTTTCAAAACTGAGGTATTTAAAATTTCTCTACCTTGAGAGAGTTTTGCAAGTGTGTTTTTAAGATTATCATTTTCTTTTTTCAAAAAATCACACTTGGTACAAAAGCAATTTTTGTTGGTAGAGATATTTGTTTTTAAAATCAAATTCTCTTCTTGCAAAGTTTTGTTTTGATTTTCAAAAACAAAATTCTCTTCCTTGGAAATAGAAAATTCATTTTTCAATATTTCCAACTCATTTTCAAGAGAAGAGTTTTTCTGTTTTGAAACATTTAGTTTCTTTGCAAGTATAAGAGATTCTTCATGTAAATCATCAAAGGCATCTTGTAATTCTTCAAAAGAGTAGTCAAATGAATTTACCTCATCTTTATCTCTGGCCACAAGACAAGTGTTGGCTTCTTCATTTGTATTCTGCTTATCAGAATTGATTTCCCCAATTGGAAGATAGGTAAGCTTTCTTTGATGATTCACCTTTTGGTTGTGGTTTCTCTTTTTCTCCTTTTTCTTCTTCGTCTGCCACCTTGGTGATTTGAGATTTTTCTGTAAGTTCAATACCAAGAGCTTGCAATTGATTAAGCACAAGTTGTATCTCATTAATGGTTTTGCAATTGTTCATTTGAGCAATTTCAAGTTCATTAATGAAACTTCTATACCTTAATTCCTCAGCAATAAGATCTTCCTCATGTGCAACTTCAAGAATTTCCCACATTTCTTTTGCAGTTGCACAGTTGGAGATTTTGAAAAATTCATCTTGACTCAATGCACAAGAAATAATCAATTTTACCTTAGCATTGAGTTGCATTAAACTTCTTTCAGTATCATTCCATTCACTCTTAAGTTTTGGAATGCATTTTCCTTGTTCTTCCTTGATAGGCATACAAGAACCATTTTCTATAACATCCCAGAGTTTATGGTCTACTGAAATTAAAAACATTTTCATTTCATACTTCCAATATTGAAAATGATTAGCATCAAAAATTGGAGGTTCTGTGAAAGAACAATTTTTAGAAATAAACCAATCACTATATCCAACCATGCTAACTCTTAGACGGTTAAGTCTTTAAACAAGAGCCCAAGCTCTGATACCAATTGAAAGTAATGGTTGGAACCCAAGAGGGGGGGTGAATTGGGTTTTATAAATTTTTCACAAGAATTAATTGGAAGTTAAAATGATTTTCTGTAAAAGTACAATGCTTAGGATAATAAATACAATACAGAAAATCAATGTGCTGTTAAGATAAATAATTATAAAGATCAAGGAATTAAAGAATATATATCAATATGCACAAATTAAAGAGTAAGGGATAGAGAAAGCAAACTCGGAGATTTATACTGGTTCGGCTAATCCAAGCCTACATCCAGTCCTCAAGAGACCACTTGAGTATTTCCACTATAATTGCAAGTTTAATCCGGGTACTTGCAAACCACTACAACCACGCAAATTCGATCCGGGTATTTGCGAAACCACAATGGAGAATTTATGAATCCGGGCTCCTCCTCAACCCAAAGCAAGTTCTTCCAACACCGGTACTTGCGAACCTCAACTCAGAATAATATATGTGTTGATCAAAATCAACAATACAAAGAAACTCTCTCTAAAGAGTAGATGAAAACAAATGAAGCTCTAATAACTCTAATGATAGAGAATATGCAAGATTTGGCTCAAGAATGCTTTCCTTTCTCTCAAAGATGATAGAAGAAGTTAATATCACATTGTAGGACTTTGTTCTTGCTCAAAATCGTGTATCTAAGGTCATATATATAAGATTTTACAAAACTAGCCGTTATATAGCCGTTATATAGCCGTTATAGTGCAGTCCAGATTTTGAGCTTTCTTTAAAAATTCATAACTCCCTCATTTGAACTCCGTTTTAAACAAATAATATACCGTTGGAAAGCTCTTGGAGTCTAGTTTCAAATGAGCCAAGTTTTACTCAAAAATTATTTTTATTTTAAAAGATATAATCAAAATACTGACTATAGGTTAGAACAGAATAATTTTTTATTACAGTAAAATCAACTTTCAGTTTTTCAAACTATATTTTGAATAGTCATATATTTCTCATTTGGACTCCGTTTTGAATAAATAATATACCGTTGAAAAGATCTTTGAGTCTACTATCAAATGAGATTAAGATACTTGAAAAACCGATTTTTCATTTATGAGATATGATATAAGGAGTGACCAAAGGTCAAAAAATAACTTTTGTAAAACTTCATATCTCACTAACTCTTTGTTCAAAAATGCTTGAGCCAATGTATGCAAATCTAAATCATTGAGTTGCACAAATATACTAGCCTATATAAAATATACCTAATTTAAACACATAGGCTATCTTGATGCATCCAAGCTTCCAAGACTTCAAATCTTCTAATTCTTCATTTCTTGGAGCTTCATCCTTGCATGTTGTTTTCCTTGAGTGAAGCATGATATTGCTTTTCCTTGTTCTTCAATACAATCCTCACTCTTCTTGTTTTGAACCAACCTATAAAATATATCTTACTTGCAAACCCAATGGTTAGTTTAATAGCATGATTCAATATATGCAACATACATATTAAATAACATAATCATGCTTAAGTACTTGTAGCATATATATGATAATTAATCTTTATATATATCAATGCTACTATTCAAATATATTTGTCATCATCAAAACTTATGGCATATAGCCTTAGGGTCAACAACCCTCTCCTAAGACCTTTTAATAAACACAAGTTTGACTTCAAAACCATAGAATGTATTTTTCTGGGATATAGCCCATAACACAAAGGCTACAAGTGTTTGGACAAAAATGGAAAATTTGACATTTTCTCGTGATGTCTGGTTTAATGAGCAAGTATTTCCTTATACTAAATGGCAGTAACTTGTTAACTCTCCCTCCTTACCTTTTATCATTTCTAATCAGCATTTACCTGCTGCCTTACCCCCATTAATGAATGCCCAATTTGTTTCACACCACAAACTTCTATCTTTATTATAATACCCGTCAATTTTGGAATTACATAATTGGTGGTATTACGGTTGTGGTAATGAAATTTCTATTATTTTTAGTGGAATTATTTGGTTAATTTTAATTTTCATATTTAATTTATTCTTTTTGAATATTATTTATGGAAGTAGAGAAAAATAATTGAACTGGGTATGTTATTACAGATAATATTATTGAAGATTGAGGAAAGATAAGAGGAAATCTTGTGGAGATAAAGTAGAGAGACAAGAAACAGAAAGGGAGTAATCATGAGGTATAGAAGAGGCTGGGTACCTATGAGGTCCAAATAGGGACTAAAGTGAAATGATGAACTAGGTGGCACTTAGGATATAGGAAATACCTAAATTGGAGAAATTACGGGTTTGTCACCACTAAGGTTAACCAAGAGTTACCTAGGGACAAAGTAGTAATTTCACCCTAGGTAAGTATATATAGGTGGTCCCACCTCTTTTTTCTCATTTCTCACTTTCCTCTCTCTCTCTCTCTCTCTCTCCTCATTCTCTTTTCTCTCCCTTCTCTCTTCCTTCTCTATACCTTTCTACCTAAATCTTCAACGAGCTTTGGAGAACCTTTCTCCGGTGGTGGGACAAGGCATTGGAGGCCAAACAACCTAGGGAAAGTAAGGAATCGATGTAGGAATTCCAATTTTTTGAACATTTTCCCTATTTTCTAGTTTTAAGGGTATATGGGATAAAATCAAGATTCTGACTTCGTTTCTTGATGAAAATTAGGGCTTTTGATGTCTAAATACTCCTTAGACATCAATGATGAGATTTCATGGAAGAAATCATGGAAAACAATGAAGATTTGGCTAAATCTGAGCCAAATATGTGAAGAAAATGCAAGTTCGAAGTCGTGGTGCCTGAGGCGCCTTAGGCACTACCCTTGAGTGAAATGAAGGGTCTTGGCACCCCAACGCCATGTGTGGCGCCTAAGGCACCAAGCCCTTAAATTGGGTAGAAAGTTTAGTGTCTACCACCCTAGCCACCACGTAGGGCGCCTCAGGTGCCAGCCATCTGGATAGCTCCTTGGTCCATTTTCAAATAGTCATAACTCCTTTGTTCGGACTCCTTTTTTAGCAAACTTTATATTGTTGGAAAGCTCTTTGAGTCTAGTTTCCAATGGTATATGATTTGTTTTAAAAATTCCTACTAGTTATGACTAAATGAATGACCAAAGGTCAGGGTTTGTATTGGGGATTTTCATTGTTTTACTTAGTTATTGATTTGGGTTGATTCCAAGTGACTTGGGAGCTTCTTTGTCTTTGTCTCCTTGGACTTTTTGAGCAGTAAAACATTATTGGCATCGAGGTGAGTGGATGACCTTGTCGTTTAAGTTTTATTAAATTATTGGCCAAGTCAATATAAATCTCATTCACACCATAGTTTGAAATTCATCAATGAAATTCCCTAGTTAGAGGTAATAACTAGATCAGGGAATTTCATTGAATGATTATGTAAATTATTTTGTGGGATTGGGGGTTGTATGTTTAATTACATTTAAAGTGAAATAGTGTAAGGAACATTGATTATTGTATGGTGATGGTTTGTGGTATTGTGATGGTGTGGATACATAACATATCATTATTTACATATTCATATTATGAAAAGAGGAAATGTGTGGGAAGCTACTAATTGTGTAATACCGCTGAGTGGTATCAATGGGTATGCATACGCATTGAGGCTAGTCTTCAATGTGGTGTAGGAAAGAGTGGGATAAACATTGCATATTGCATTTGTCCACATCACTTAGAAGGAACAGAGGGATAAACCTCTAAATAAACCCATTAAGGATTGGTCTTCAATGTGGTAAGTGTGGAAAGGATGTGGAAAATGCAAACATACATCATGCATTGCATAATGCATTTTGGAGTGAGTGTTTACTTATGCTTTTTATTTTGTTGAGGATTGTTTTATGAATGGTTTTGTGAGATTGTAGACTCGCACTGAATCGCGGGCTTTGATTACGGGTAAGGTACGTTATATATATATATATATATTATATTTCATACCAATTGTGTTAGAGGTATTTATTTTAATTATGGTAGTGAGATTAGTATTTGTACTTATGCCTTTTTTTACGATATAGTCATATGCTCACTCAGTTTTTGATAAACTCACACTCTCTATTGTTGTTTTCAGATTTAGCAGTTGAGGAATATGGGGAAACCACTAGAGGTTAACGGCTTGGAGACATACTCTATCTAGTCAGAGGGTTCTAAATGAACCAATTAGAAATGCTCTATAATCTTATAGGCCACCTAGGTCCTATGATGTTTTAAGGATTTTATTTATTTGGTTGTAATTTGCTTTGCAAATTATTTAATTTACAATTTGCATAGTTGTGGATATTAAGGCTGTTCAAGAAAATTATGGGCTACTACTGAGGTATATCCTATAATATATGTATATTCATATGCCCATTTTCCAGGGTGTTACATTTATCATGTGCTACTGATACTAATGTTGTACAGGATGTGACAGGGGGATGCCCACAAGGCACTGCCACTAGTGATCAACATGCTTGCACTACTCACTTTTAGCAAAATGTTCGTGAACCCTCTAGTATCAGGAGATCCACTCTCTCAAATTTTACTCAGCCCATTCCCATGGACTCATCTCTAATCTCTATATAACAACAAACAAATGTGACTACCACTACATGCCCGCCTTGAGTTAATATAAATCAATCTCATACAGTCATGCCACAGCTCAAACTTCTGTACCAGTACAATCAACTGATGCTACTGCTCATAATACACATCCAATGGCTACATGGTCTAAATCAAGGGTCTTTATTCCTAAAGTTAATGTTGCCCACACCGAGCCATCTTCTCTCAAAGATGCTCTTACTCATCCTATGTGGCTTCAAGCTATGAAAGATGAATACAATGCACTGCTCTAGAATAAGACTTGGAAGTTGGTTCCACTTCCAAAGACCATATAAATGCAAATGGGTATTTAAGGCCAAGTGTCACTCTTAGTGAGTCGATACAAGGAACACTTAATTGCCAAAGGATTTCACCAACAACAAGGTTTCGACTGCAACGAAACATTTTCTCCTATTGTGAAACCCATCACTGTAAGAACTATTCTCTCTCTTACTCTTGCCAAAGGTTGGACACTTGGGCAATTAGACATTAATAATGCCTTCCTCAATTGCCATTTGAAGGAAGAGGTGTACATTGTTCGACCTCTCAGATTTGAGTCTTTAGATAAATCCTTGGTATGCAAGCTTGAAAAGGCTCTCTCTAGCCTTAAACAAACCCCACGCACTTGGTTTGAGAAACTCACGGCAACATTGTGGAACCTCTACTGATGTCACCTATGTGCTTGTCTATGTAGATGACATAATTGTCATAGGGTCCTCCTCTCAGTTCATCTCTAGACTTAAAAAAAAAAAGCTCCACCAAGAATTTGCATTAAAAGATCTTGGCTCACTTAGATATTTTCTGGGCATTGAAGCCATTACAACTCCCACGGGTGGTCTTATTCTCTCTCAGAAGATGTATCTAACCTACTTTGAAAGGCTGGTATGTCTAATACCAAACCCACTTCCACACCAATGGTTGTTTCACCAAAGTTAACTACTGACAGTAGCTCTAAGTGTCATAACCATCTTCTCTATCGTTCTATTGTGGGATCCCTCCATTATGCCACTATAACACATCCTGAAATAAGCTTTGCTATAAATAAAGTTAGCCAATTTATGGTGTCTCCCATGGAAGATCACTAGAAGGTAGTCAAACAAATTCTCCGTTATCTCAAAGGCACATTGAGTTATAGGCTTTAGTTCTCTCGAGGATCTAATTTTTCTCTCCGTTGTTACACAGACGCAGATTGGGCAAGTGTCCTTTCAGACAGAAGGTCAACATCCAGATTTTGCGTATACTTAAGTCCAAATCTAATCTCTTGGTGCTGTAAGAAATAACCCACTGTCTCTAGATCTAGTGCTGAGGAAGAATACTGCAGCCTTGTTGCCTCTATTGCATAACTTATGTGGATTCAGTCCTTACTAAAGGAACTGTGTGTTCAGTTACCCTCAACTCCAGTCCTATTTTGTGACAGTATTAGTGTTGTGTCTATGGTTCACAACCTAATTATGCACTTCGAATGAAGCATATGGAAATTGATGTATTTTTTGTCAAGGAGAAACTAAGTTAAAAAATGAGACCTTGCTGTCATTCATTTGCCTTCTCATCTGTAGATTGCTGACATTCCAATCAAGCCTCTCTCCACAACACACTTCTCTGGATTTAGAAATAAACTCAATCTGGAGGAACTTGATTCTTGTTTTTCCTCCACTTGAGTTTAAGGGGGGATGATAAAGTATGAGCTGGTAGATGATGTGTACAATGTCTAACGTGGCACTGATGATGTGTACTATTATTGTATTAGTTAATTAGTTACTAATCAGTTTAGTTATAGTTGAATTACAGTTGGTATTTATACAGAAGTTGTGAAGGATGTACAATGGATCAGAGTCTATATATCTGTATGTACTGTGATGATTAATGAATAAAATCAATATTATTTATAATTATCACTATTGTTCAGTTTCACTTTACTTTCTTATAGAGATGACCTAGAGCTTTGGTTAGGGTGTGAATGGTAGCTAGGGTTTTCTTGAATGGGATAGGGTCACGTTTAGGGTACTTGTGTATCTTGGACGGCTAGGGTTATTTAGCGTAGACTAGGGTTCTTAGAGAGAGAAGGGAGTGAGATGCTAAGGATGTGTGGCGTTTAGGGCTTCTTCGAGTTAAGAGAGGAGAGAGGTTTGGATGCTAGGGTGGTGTCTTGTGATGTAGCTATTTGGTATAGTGGGAGGTGTTGTGGCCGTGTGGGATTTAAGGTTTAAGTAGAGAGTTTTAGGTTAAATCTCTTAGAGGGATTATTTTAAATGTGAACTTTAGAAGGATTTTAGGTGATTTTAATTTAGTTTGAATATTTGATTTAAATTTAAGTTTGTATTAGGTCTTGTTAATACCACGCGCCTATTTTCAAGGAGTCTATAGGTTGTATCTTTAATTTTGTTTTATTAATTCATTTATCTTTAAGAACTTCAAATTTAGTTTGAGTCTTAAATCAAATTGATTTAAATTTGAATTTGTCTTTGTATTTTATTTATCTTAATTTAGTATTTGTTACACTATTAATAATCCTACCTATTTTATTGAAGAGCTCACACGCCTAAAATTTAAGAAGAGTGCCTTATCTACCTTTTATTTTATTATCTCTTTGAACCTTTGTTTTATTAATATTTTTTTTAAGATTTAAACTTCCTTCCTATGTTATTCCTAACTTCTCTTATTTATTATTATTTTTATGTTATTTTTTATTTGGTTTCATTTGAATTAGACTTCTTTAGATTTTATTGATCCTATCCTAACACTTGTTATCTATTATTAATACCATTAATTATTTATTTAATGGCTCACGGCTAATCAATTAGGATAGTGTATTATTTTGTTTTCTTTATTTATTTTATATTATTTAATCTTTTCTTAAGTTTTATTTTCCAACATTTAATTTTCTTAAATTTTAAGTTTCTAATCACTTTTAAAGCCTCACATTATCCTAACTAAATTAATCCCTACCTATTGATCCCATTTTGTGTAATTTCATCCAATTCCCAACCAAGTTTTATTTTTCATTTTAGTCCCTCATTAGCCTGAATTACAATTCACAAATAAAATAACCACTACATCATACCATATTGATCATACCATATATTTCATGGATAAATGGATGCATATTGCACACAATCAAATGGTCACACAGACAAAATCACGCATATACCCTAGGTACACAAAATTAAAATAACAAACACAAAAAATTTATCCAGGGGTATCATAGGGCCGGTGCTACAAATATGATCTACAGAAAAGCGTTTTAAGAATGCAAGGAACTTGTAGAATGAAACTTTAATTAATAGAAGGGGCTTGCGGGATAGGGTTTTAACATTGGAAAGGGCTTGCAAAATAAGACTTTATAATAGATAGGACTCGCAGAATGGGGTTTTGACAATGGAGAAGGGTTGTAGAACAAGGCTTTAATGACAAATGGGACATGTAGTGAAAGGTTTTGACAATGGATTAGGGTTGCAAAACAAGGCTTTAACTAAAAGTGTACAAAACATTGTACGCATCAAATATGAGAAAAGAAAAGGGAGGTTACCAACATGGATGAAACTTCCATCTAACTAAACCCCTTTATGCTTATATTACTTAACCTTGCTACTTTGAGATTTTCTATACCATTTATTTCTGTTTCAAACTTGAAAGAATATTGATGCTATGTCATTAATTTTCAAGCACTAATGGATTTGTGATAAGCTTCAGATGAGCTTGTGTAACCCTCATGCTCCTCGACTAAAAATTGATCTAAATTTTTTAAACAAAAGCTAAATCTAATGGAGTCTCCACCTAATTTTATGTCTAAGGGCAAAACTAGGAAAAACCCTACAAAAAGAATAAGGCTTCTATGATTTCTAGGATTCGGAAGTCTATTTATGCTATGGGCAAGGTGTTTGGCACCCATTCCATCTAAGACAGTTACCTTAGGTAATTCTAATCATTTTAGTCCCTCACAGGGACCTATGCAATAATGGTCCTCACCCACTAATCTCATGGCCACAACCACACCATTTAACGTCTCAAAGCCCAATCATTCTCCAAAATCCTAATCTAACTCCTTTACACAAGAATACTCAATCTCTTCTTTCTTTTGACTTTAGTCCCTTTTTGGGACTCGTATGCACAATTTATTTTCCTGGTCCACCCTTTGAAAAAAAAAAATTTGCTTTAGGGAATGTGTTTGGCACCCACTCCATCTAAGACAGTTACCTTAGGTAATTTTAATCATTTTAGTCCCTTATAAGGACCCATATGCAATAATGGTCCTCTCCCATCAATCTCATGTCCACAACCACACCATTTAACCTCCCAAAACCCAATCATCCTCCAAAATCCTTATCTAACTCCTTTACACAAGAATGCTCAATCTCTTCTTTCTTTTGACTTTAGTCCCTCTCAGGGACTCGTTTGCACAATTTATTTTCTTGGTCCACCCTTTGAAAAGAATTTTTTTCCACGTGCTAAAATGAACTCTGTACCGTTTTTACGCTGACTAAGGTATTACAAATAAGGTGAAATGATTTTTTTTTGTGAACTGTTACACACACACACACACACACACATACACACCTTATTATTGATTTAAGGACATTTTGGTTATTTCTTGTGCAGAATTTTGTTGTTGATTATGGCTATGTTTAGGCTTACAATTGTGGGGGCAACTTCACTAGTTGTGTCAGTCATGTGTATTCAAGAAGAGACGTGAAAATAACATAAATAACATCACCCATTTAAATTGTATGACATGGCACAAGCTATGTGAAAAATGCAAATTGACAAATTCGCCTTAATCTAATACATCAATATATTTGATGTTAGCTTAATGAGGAAACTAGTAAAGTAATTTCAAACAACTCAATGCCATCAGTCAAATGATGTTGTTGACACCACATCCCTTAATTAAATAAAAACCAACCCATAACCAATACACAAAAGCAAGAGCAAAGGAAATGGAAGGTAAAGAACGCTCCCAAAGTAGTGAAGTGAACTTGCTTTAAAGGCAAAAGAATAAAATGCATGAATGATCAAAAAGAATTTAGATCGAGAAGTACTTCAAGAATTAACTATGATGATGCTATTCTAGAACCCATGGCACAAAAAGGAAGAAAGCTATAAGCTGAGTAAGAAATCTATCCTATAAGAAGTCAATTCTGGGGAAGAGCTTTAAGAGTGATAAGGAAAAGGAGTCATCTGAGAGTGTTTGGGAGAGTGAAGAAGACATGGAGGACTCTAATAAAGAGGAAGAAAGGATTGATAAGGAAATGAGCCTCAAGAAAATGATGAAAGATGAGTACAAAATTATTGTGAACCTACAACAAGGTTTGAGAACCTAAAATTTGTATTTTTACACCAAAGCTAGAGAAGAAGATTTATAGACCGTGGAAAGGCACTCTAATTGTCAAGTTGTTAGGGACGAGAATTGGCTTGAAGGCCTTAAAATTAAGGTTAACTAATTATGGACCAAGAGTTGGATTCTCAACATCATTGATGTTGAGAATGACTTTTATTTTGTCAAGTTCAATGGTAGGGATGATTACTCTTATGCTTTGAGAAGGGGACCATGGATGCCATTTGATCATTATTTGACTGTCAGATGATGGTCACACTACTTCATATCTATTGAAGGCAATTGGTAATAGGGTAGATCATGCTATTTAGGTTGACTCCACCATAGAGCTTTAGAACAGGAGAAATTATACAAGTATCTGTATTGAGGTGCATTTAATGAAGCCACTTTTGGCCAGACATAGTTGAAAGGAAAGCAATATCGAATTGAATATGAATGATTATACCTCTTGTACTTTGGGTGTAGGAAGTTCGGTCACTATATTGAAGGGTGTTTGGAGAAGACTTGCCAACAACATAGGAGGAATTCGAAGGAAGTTAATTATGTTAGCTCACTAAAGATGGTGGAAGTTGTCAACGATGATGAGGTAAAAATTTTCTATGGGCCTTAGACTATTATCTAGAAAATTAGGAAAGATAAATCAACTAAGGAAAAAGGTGGAGGAAGTGTTGAAATGACAAGAACCAAGGCTTTCAGAAATGGGAAAACTTTGATGGGCTCAAGGTACAAAGCTCTAGCAATGCTTGACCTACAAGAGTATTTATAGTTGAAAGAGGGTGATGTTGCTAAGGAAAAAAGAATTGTGAGTAAGACGTGGCAAAAGAACTTGAAGCAAGGTGTGGTCAATACTATAGGGTGCATGTTCGAGGGCAACATGAGAAGTCAAAGAGGATAAGATAAAGATAATATTCCAAGGGATCAACTAGAAGGAACATGTAAGGTAAAAAATCAGGTTATAGGGTCTATTGGGCCCATAGAAATGATCTAGATAGAGGGAAACCAAGCCCAAGGTATTGTTAGAATGAATAATGAGCTTTGCAACGTAGGTTTCAGGGATGGTGGTAACCCTAGCCCAATTAGGGGACTTGACTTGTTGAGCCTTCCCTCTTTAAGACTCGATCCTAATTGGACTACCCTTTCTTGAACCCAATATAAGCATAGACCTTGAGCATTTATCTCTTATGGGTCTAGTATAGAACTATGAGGGCCATAGCATCCCATGTAAGGAAATGGAATTGGACCCTTTGGATGGGGACTTAATGCAAGAGTAACCAAGGACTTTGGGCCCTTTCCCCCCATTGTTGTCTTTATGAATAATATGTTGATTTGGAATTGCAATGAACTTGGCAAAACTTCTTTTGTACTATGTGGTAAACAATATTTGAATGTGTTCAAACAAGATTTAATAGTATTGTTAGAGGCTAGGGTTTAAGCAATCAAAAGAGTAGGGGTTTTGTGGAAACTTGGTTATGATGAGCACTGCATTATGGAGGAGAATGGTTTCTCAAAAGGTATTTGGGTGGGGTGGAAGACTTCTAAGGTTAAGCTTGAAGTTCTAGAGAAGAATCAATAATTTATTCACCTTGAAATTGTGAAGGCAAATCAAAATAAGTGGAGACTCTTGGTAGTATGTGCTAATCCAAACAAGGATATGAAGATAGAGCTGTGAAGGCATTTATTTAATGCTAATGTGAGTTTTTATCCTTGTTGGGGATTTTAACAATATTCTCCATGAGGGGGGAGAAGAAAGGTAGAGCTAAGGTAGACAAAATCAGGTGCAAGATTTTCTATAATCAGATTAATGCATGCCATATGCTAGATGTTCCCTCCATTGGTATGAAGTTTACATGTGGAAAGGCCCTTAGTTGCATGGCCATGATAAATCTTTGAAAAGTTGGATAGAGGTCTTTACAACATTGATTAGGGAAGAAAGTTCCAAGAAGAAACTATTAGAGTGATTTCAAGACTTAAAGCTTTGGACCACCGTCCCCTTTTGCTGGCCCTAAAAGCTTCTACCATTCATGTAGGCCCTAGACTATTTAGGTTCAAAGCTGCATGACTCATACATCTAGAATTTTTTGAATTCTTGAGTAGTATGTAGGCCAAACATTGTCAGTTTGAGTAGTAGTGCTTTCAATATAGTAATGTTGGCTTGATGCTAATGGAACATAAACACCTTTGGACACTTAAGGGTGAAGAAAAGAAGGGTTATAGCAAGAATCAAGGGGTTGCAAAAGAAAATGATAGAAGAAGGCTCCTTTGATGACTTAGAGAGATTAAAATCTAAACTTAGTGATGAGATGGTTGAAATCCTCCTTCAAGAAGAGATCATGTGGCAACAAAAAGTCTAGAGCCAAGTGGGTCAAAGATGGTGATCGAAATACTAAGTAATACCATCTTAAGATTATTATTTGAAAAATAAAAAATAATTTATTCATATGCTTAAAAATCAGCATGGGAGTTGGGTGGAGGATCAAGAGCTCTTGAAATCTATGGTCGTCGACTATTTTAAAGAGCTTTACAAAGAGGATCACTTGAATAGGCTAAAAAGGTTAACTACCTGTCGCTTCTCGGCCATTTAGGACTCTTGTTCGAAGATTCATAGTTAAGGAGTTAAATTAGTCGATCTTCGATTTGTGGTTGACTAAAGCCCTTGGGATTGATTGGTACCTAGCATTGTTCTACCAAGCCAATTGAAATATTGTTGATTAGAGTATTGTGACTTCACCAAGATGGTGTGAAAGAGTAACTAGGAGATTGAAATAGTCAATAAAACCATCATTGCTCACATTCCAAAGGTTGATAAACCAAACAACTTGAAGCAATTTAGACCTATCTCCTTTTGTAATATGGCCTACAAGTGCATCACTAAAATGGTGGTCAATTGTATTAAGCAAGCCTGAATAACGTTATTTCTCCTTTCCAATTGTGCTTTATACCAAGGAGAAGTATTTGTGATAATATATTGTCAGAACCCAAGAAGTTATTCACTCTATAAGGCGTGCACGCCTCAAAATCATACATGTGACCGACACAGTAGATGAGACTAGCCCCATCACCATAAGCCTCTCTTACCCTAATAAACCTCATGAAAACTAAATTACACATTACGCATAAACGTATTTTCACAAAGGTAAATAAAAAGGGAACATCCTTTATATTGCCAATTTGGGTTTACACCAAGTATCTATTTGTTCACATTCTCATTTACCAAAGTAATAAGAATATTACAAATAGATCTTACAAATTATGATATAACTTAACATTCATACAAGAGTATTAGCATTCACAGGCAATCCACTCCCAAAAACCTCACCTACCCAATTACGGAGCTAAAAATCTAGAGCTTTTACAAAAATGGTGAGAATTCAAAATATATTTATACCCCAAAGCAAGTGGGGCATTGATTCGGAGTGCTACTCAACAGGTGCTTCCTCTCTGACCTTAGCAAAATTTGAAATGTTGGAAAATGGTGAGTATATCGACTTAGTGAGAGAATACTTTACCCTATTAACCACATGCATGAACAAAAACAATTCATGTCCAAACAATTAAATCCAAATGTACTCATATAATGCCAAGATTAACATGATAAGAAAATGCATTGCAATGCCTCTTAGACCAAAGGTTCCAATTTAACTTTTCCAACCTTGTTGACTCCTTTGTATGGGACTGAAACCTATACCATAACACCTCATAAATCATAACTGATGGCCATCGAATAATGATAAGCGTAGTTCCACCTTATAGTCTCCTTTGTGTGGGATTCTAACCCATACCATAACTCCTCATACATTCTCAATGCATATGAATATGCTAACAATGTGCCAATTAAACCTTCTTATTTAGAGAAATTAAGATATCCACAGAGACATATAATCCACATTTATCTGCTTCCAACAAGAAAAGGTTAAGAACAAGCTTGATAACACAGAGATGTTAGCTTATATCATTCATCTAGATGATTTTAATGTCATCTACCTTTTCGTCATCAATTGGTGTAAACACCATATATATATCATGCAATTGCATACATATAACGTCACATATAATTACATAGGTTTCCAAGTCATTATAATTAATGAAACAACAAAGAAGGGTAGATTCTTCCCTCACCTTAGCTTTGAGTTTACCTTTACCAAAGATCCTCAATCAAGGTAGATTTATAAGCTTCAAATTCAAGGAAAAAGGCCCAAAGATCCACCCAAAAGTCTATGGGACAAGAAGTTATAGAAGAGAATTAAAATCGAAGTCATTTGGGAAGCTTCAAATGGTGACGCCTTGAGGCACCACAACAATTTACTCTCAGCCAGAGCCTTGGCACTTGAAGCTCCAATGGCCATACTCTCGGTAGACCTATAAAACGGGCCAGTCTGACCACCTAGGAAAGCGTGAAAAATGGGCCAGGCTGAGGTTGTGCGGGATGGCATGCTAAAATGGGCCAACCCGCACAATTTTTTTTAAAATGTTATCTTTTTTTTAAGGTTCCCAGCATTTCAAGTGGCTTTTCTAGCTGGATTTAGGTCTCAAAGGCCTTCTTGTAGATGGCTTCTTTAGCTGTCAAAAAAATATAACCCTAGTTGGCTAGTTACATGAGATGAGAATTTACACAGACAATGTGAGACAGTAACTGAAAGGACTAAATGGACACTAGCTGAGATAAATGAGATGGGAGGAGAGATGGGAAGAGAACTGAAAAGGTGAGACTGATCAAGTTCAATTTTTTTTCCTATTTGCTTGTGTTAATTCATTTCGGTTTGGTTTGTGCCTGTGAGTGTGAGTTTGTGAGATGCATAATACCCCTTTGTTCACACTTCCGTCCTCTTCAGTATCCTAATCGATGATTTCTATTCTTGTATGATGCTTCTTCAATATCTGTAATTGAGAGTGAAAGGAAAGACAAGAGGAGAACCGAGAAGGCGAACTGAGAGGGACGCTAGTAAATGCATGCAAAGGGACGATGACGAAGCACGACGAAGGTCTCTGATCTCGAAATCAATTGATCCATCTTTGAATCTCTGATTCTCTTATCTCTCCTCTATGGCTCCATCTTTGAATCTCTGATCTTTGATTATTCTCTATTCTCCCTCCTTTGTGGCTCATGGCAGTTTATTATATATATATATATATATATATATATATACACACACACACACACACACATAAAAAATGGGTTACCCTGCCCAACTTTTTGTGGGCTGGCTGAACCCTTGAAAATGGGTTAAACGGGCTTAGCCTACAAGGCTAATCTTGTTTTGATAGGTCTAACTGTCGGCCAAGTTGGTGCCCTGGGCGCCCAGTGCTAGGCAGTTCAGCCACCTAGGGAAAAACGCTTAAAACCAACCCCCAACTTGCTCCTTCATCTACAATCTTCCATGGTTCCTTCTAGGGTTGAAATGCAGTGTTTAATCACACATTTAATCAAGCAAAACTCCTTTTTAATCCATTCCTAGTCATGATTCAATGTTCACATAGTTTTTCCAAAATTTCTTCAAACATTCCTCTTGAGTTAAATTCGTTGTTTTCCATTCCTTTTGTAATCCGATAGTTCTTACAAAAATTCCTTCAAAGTTCGGATTCCAAAAGAAATAGTTTGGAACCACAGCCATTTCAACTACCAAGAATCCCACTCTAGTATTCTCACTCCAATCCTAGGGTTTTATTTCCATTCATGAGAGAGGAAAAAGAAGAATGTCTTACCTCAACAATCCTCTTTCCAAGAGAGTGATGGAGTAACTTGGAGATGAGAAGAGAAATCAAGATGGGAGATAAGAGAATGTGGTGGAGAATGTGGCGTGAAGAGAAAAGGTAGCGTGGGAATGAGAGTGTAGAAGAGTGAAAAATGCTGAGTGTGGAGTTAAGGTTTTTAATCATTTCAAGGATGCCAAAATGCCCCTAGGCAATAAAAGCAAGTTCAACAAGAACAAAGGGCAAAAGATGGAATCCCAAAGTATCTCCCATTGCGCATCACAAAATTAACTGTTTTCCCTTCATAGATTCATGTCCCAAGGTTTCTATTATTTCAATTTAGTCCCTCAGGGCCCATATTTACAACAAATAAATTCCATGACACATTCCCATGACTTAATACAGCAATACAAGTATTTCACACATTTTCTCATCATACTAGAATTTACATCATCATCATCATATATATATATATATACACATATACATATCACCATTGGCCCCAGACATTCACGAAAATTCATTCACATTAATTGCACGGGTACACACCACAACATTCACATACATGCATAATATTATCCAGGGGTATTACAAGGCGCATGAAAGGCGAAAAAGGCTTCTTTAGCAATCAAAGTGGACCAAGAAAAAGCCTATGACAGGTTTTCTTGGGAGTTTGTTGAAAGGGTTTTTGAAGAGATTAAGTTGCCGAAGTCCCTAACAATCTTAATGATGAGTGCCGTGAGAACTATCTCCTTGGATCATAATTGTCAATATTGCTTGCACCCTATGCGATGGCGATGCTATGTGGGATCGTTTTTGCATAGGATCGCAATCCTGCATGTAGATTCACAAGGTCGCAAGATCTTACACAATCTAGACAAACCAGATTTTCTTTTTAATTTTTTAATTAAATTTATAGTCAAGTCGGAATCACTTTGGGAGCTAGAAAGTACTGTTCTTGCTCTCTAAAACGAGTTTTAGATCTATGTGTGGCCATCACTCATGGAGTCGTGCTCCATTTGTGTTGTTCTGTGCATTATGGGCATGTGGCCGTCACTGGTCTTCTTGGCTCTTGGTCATTGGTGGTGGTGCGACTAGCTTGTGTGGTGGGTGGTGGCCGTTTGGTCTGGTCTCGTGACCGTGGGTTATATATATATATATATATTCATTATTTGATGTTTTTTAGCGCTTTTGTGTCTTTGATTCAGTCCCTCCCTTTATCACACATTTTTTGTGTTTGATCTCATAGGCTCAAATGGTTTTTTATATTAGAGAGCTCCAGATTAAGCTCCCCCGCTTTTGTTGAACTCATCTTATATTTAACTACACTTGCTTTTACGTATTGCAGGCTTAATTATCCTTGCTATTCTCTTATGATATGTTCATATTGATAGCTATACTCTTGTGGCAATACTTACGGTGTGCACAGTACTTGGTTCAATTTTAATATAATTTCTCTATTTTTGTGACTTATGAGATACTCTCTTATTTTATTGAAATATAATGAGATTCTAAAAAAAATATAATGTTATGTAATTTTTTAAATATTTTTTTATTCTTAAATTATAAGATCTTGTGATCCTTAATTCGATTTTACAATTCGATCAATCATATACCTCTTTTGATTTTATACAAAATTTCAATCCCCACATCCTTGTGTGAGATGTCCTTTAGAATAGTAGTAGAACTAAACCCACAAGAGGCATCTAAGAGGAAAGCTTGCCAGATGGAAGGCCAAATGCCTTTCCATGGACGGCAGAATGACTTTATCTAAAAGTGTGCTGAGTTCGATCCTTAGTTACCAAATGTCGACAATGAAACTCCCTATCAAAATTTGCACTGAAATAGAGAAGGCTCAAAGATGTTTTATTTGGGGGCATGACACTTAATGAGAGGAAGGCTCACTTGATTGGCTAGGATCAACTTTGCACCCCTAAGGAAGTGGGTGTTTTGGGTTTTAAGATGAGTAAAATGAATCATGCTTGTCTGATGATGCTAGGATGGAAGCTGACGACGGAGGAAAACAAGCTTTGGTGTGATGTGTTGTTGACTAAGTGAAGTGATTCTTTACTTTTTCTAGAATATAAAAAATCAGACATTCATTATAAGAATTTTAAAACTTCAAATATAAATTACTTTGTAATATTCCTCTAATTTCTCTAATATTACATTAGAAATATAAACAAAATATTATTACACATCCATCAAATTATTTAAAACCATTTTATCTTCGGAAAATAATGAAAATACGACCAATAACTCTTGAAAAGTTTATCTCATAAGATTTCATTATAAAATAAAGTGCCGTACTTTTTTAACATACCAAGTTCCATATGCCGGAATGACAAAAGCTCGGTCCTAAAGTTCAAAACCTGGAGTCATCACTACTTAATTGGAGTAACAGAGCGCATCTAATATTTCTCAGATATTTGTTCTGAGCAATGCTTTCCCTCTCAGCCATATTATTAGGTTCATATACAATAATTTTGATTCCACAACATGAACTAATTTTTATTGCTGAGCCTTCTTTTTAACAGCTAAATAACCGAATTAATGTGTTGAAAAATGTTTTTCCAAGTCAGTTGCTACGAGAACTGTCAAATTACATCAACCAGAGACATAAGAAATAAAAATAATCATGGCCATATAATGATTACATTATTGTCAAAATATTGATTGGTTAAAAAAAAAATTTGAAGACTAAAATTTCAGCCGAAAGCTATTCAATCTCAACGTCTAAAGGCAAGCAGCATTACAAGAAAAAAGAAAGACTTATATTTTCATTCACTATAATTAAAAAAATGAGGAACAAAAATTAATGGATCAACCCTGGGCCAGAATCTTGTGAATCACCAATACTTGAGCACAAGTGGGAGAGCAAAGAGAACTCTGCACTAATCTAATAATCTATAACTGTGGGCTAACACTTGTCTGATACATATGTTACAGGACATCTCTAAACCATTGGGATGCAACCAGAATGATTACAAAGAGCGCCAAAACCTCAAACTAATTTTCCTAATTGTTCTATATAAAAGACCTGTAATCCACTTCTATATGCCCTAAAAGCCTATGATTTTATGAGGGGCTTAAGCCCATCACCTTCCCAACCAAGCTTCAGCATTTGATCAACTACTTTCAAGCTTAACTGCAGGCAAGGACGAGCTGAGTTACAAGCCAAGGCATAGAGTAAGCATTAACAGGAAATATGTTGGAAATATTTGAGAGGTTAAATTACTTTGTTAGTCCCTGTAGTTTTCTCCAGTTTTAATTTAGTTCTTACAACTTAAAAGTTTATAATTTCAAAAAAAATTAAATTTAGTCTCCGTGTTAAACTTCCATTAGTGTGCTAATAAATTATGATAATGCGGTCAACTATTGTTCGTTTTGGCACTATAAATATGCATAATTCGTGTTAACAAAAAGAATGTTGAGTAAATATAGATGAAATAATCTCAAGTGAGTAGCCCACCTAGGTTAAGTGACTTAAGGGTATTGGCAAGAATCATGCATACCCAAGATGCCAAGATGGCATATACTTGCCCAAGTCAGCAGAATTAAATGGTATATTAGTAAAGCTTTAGCAATAGAAACTAAATTAAAAAGTTTAATGCACAGCTAAAATTCAGAGCCCGTTGGGGTAGTTAAAATCCTATATGCTTTTAGAAAGTAATTTTAAAAAACTATTGCAAGGAAAATGTTTATTCTTTTAACCAAATTATAAGGAACAGAAAAGGATCCTCCATTCCTAAGAGGATTACCACCCGGCACTGCAAACTATAAAAACAATAATTCACTCACAAGCAATGTTGACAAGTGTCCTTATCAAAAATGATTTACTTACAGCTGGATCAGTGAAGATTATCAACTGTTTATCCAAAGTTGAGACCAAAAGATTTGTGTTATCCTTGTTCAAAGCCAGAGCTGTGATATCCTGTCCTTTTCCCAGCTGCAATGTATGAAATACCTACAGTTAATAGTATTGTACAGTGGTTAGAACTGTAGAAAAAGAACTTGGTGATCATTTATAGAACGGCAACAGCTTTTGCAGGACTGGAGACTCTAGAGATCCACGAGGGACAATGAAGAGTATCAAAGCTGTTTCGTTACAAGTCTATTATTCATTTTGAAATTCAAATCTGTATATGTCATTCAAAATAATTCTAACCCTACCCTATTTAAAGAGAAATAAATAAATAGAAAGCTACTTAGGATTGACTCAAACAAGCGTGAGGAAGGAAGGAACAGCAGTATGCAAGATTTGATTACTGGTTCTACCTGAGAATTTTTCTTAAATGAGGAATATGCAGATAATATTTAGAGTGGACTCCATGATAAATGCAAGCTTGAATTTCAATAGGGTAATAGTATTCAAGGATCTAAGATCATTTCTGTTGCCAACACGAACTTAGACAATTAAAACACCATCTTTAAGTAACATTTGATGCTAGATAGAACAACTGCTTGAAGTGAAATGAAGGCAAGATATTTAATTTTGACATCTGAATTTAAACATCTTAATATTGTACCTTCAAGGTGTGCAAATCCAGGAAGCAAATTGAAGGTGATGGAACATTTATTCCTTTGCCTTCTTGAGTTTCGTTTGATTCTGAATCAATATTATCATTATCCAAATTCCAACTGTCATCATTTGCTCCACAATCTTCAAGAGGATTAATTCCAATTAAAGCACTCCTCCCATCAAAAGAAATTTCCATGCAACTAATGCTGCTGGAGAATGATAACTGTGTTTTAGCAATTTGAACACCATTAAGAGTGAAGGTACTGAGAGTATGCTGTGATTCGTTCCAAGTCAACACAACTCCTTCAGAGGAAAGGCAAACATTATGGGCCTTGACACCAACTAGTCTTCTAATTAAACGTCCTCTTCTGATAGAGTGCAATAGAACATCTGACGAAAGGGAGCATGAAACAACAATTCCTAGGTCAGAGCTGACACAACAACTGAGAATTTCACTGCGGTGCCCCCTAAGTACATGTATGGGACCTTCAATACGACACCTTCGATTCTTTTCCATCAAGTTCGATGAAGAACTGCTGGTTGAAGGCTGAGTACCTGATCCAGTTGAAGATTCTGATATGCCACTTGAGCGTGAAACAAGTGCCCTATGTATTCTCCAGAGCAATACAGTTGTATCCCGTGATCCTGTCACCAGATAGTTACTATCGGGTGAAAGACCAAGGCAAGTTACAGGAGCACAGTGTGCATAGGCTGTTTCTAAGGTTTTAGCTCCATCTGAGGATACGAGCCTAATGCTATTATCGGCATGTCCACCTAATAAGAAGCCAATATTCAAATTAAATGTCAAATATCCAGCATACAAGGCAATTACTATAAATGTAGTCCATGTTTCTCAAATATGTAATGAAAGCTTTGAGAAGATCAGTATAGTGTAAATAAAATTTTAATAAGGTTTTACATGCCACAACTATTATACTTCATGAGTTACAGTAAATGGTTTTGTATGTATCCAGAGGTTGTAATGATCAACTCAGACTTCCCAAACCTCAGATTACGCTCCAATGTTAAAACAGATAACTGAATCGGCTGATCTAGTACTTTGCTATTCATTCTATTGGTGTATTCTCCTTAAAATATTCAGTGAGGTTGAAGAACTATAAAATCTAATTTATTTTATGAGTGATTTAAATCACTCATTGTTGAGCATAAGGATGTATTTGATACATTATTATCTTATGTTTCAAGATGTCTTGAATACCATGGTATCCAAGATACCCATGATTGGTATGACAATGAAAAATTGACAGAAAGAATACAAGTGATATTTTATTAGTGATAAAAGGAGTGTGATGTGATATCCCGTAGTTTTTTCAAGTAATGAGATACCACCAATGATTGTGTCATCTTATGACGATTGGAAGTTGACTGACATCCAAGATGTCAGGGTCAACATCAAATGCCTCCTGAATCTTTCTTTCTTACTACATTTTTTCTCCTATGGGGAGGATAATGATAAAAGGGTGTTGTCATAACTGAACTGCAGGTCCAATTTCATATATTTTCACAAAGACACAAAGACGAACAAGGAAATATCAAATGATATAAAAATAAACAGAGTAAAGTCCAGAAAACTCCACATGTTCAAACCCCTCAATAAAGATGAGATAAAACAGAAATATGGAATATCTAATTAATTCCCATTGTTACCAGAGAATAATAAAACAAAGGGGATGAGTATCCAATTCAATGGTTATAAATTGTCTAAAACTACTTATCCAAAAATAATAACCTTTTTTTATTTTAAAAAAAAAAAACTAGAGGCAATAAACAATTTGAATACTCTAGGAAACCACCAGATTTACCAGTAATAATTTCTTTGTCACATGTTATAGAAACAATAGCTGAGCTTCTAATTCCAGAGACAGCAAATGCAAGTGCTTGGGGGAAATGCCAATCTTCATCAGAGCCTGCAGGACCGCCTTTGAACATCCGCATAAGTGTCCCACCAGCAGAGCCTGTAGCTTTCCCGTGTTGAAAAAGGAATGGAGTACCCTGGCCATCAGGGGTATTAGGTTGCCACTTGTGTTGTGCAACATGAGCTGCTGGTGCATTCATATCAACAACCACAACCATATCTGAAGATGCATGAATGGCGGCGGCAGGTACATTGCAGTGCTCAGGGGATGGAACAGCATAAGGTTTGACTTCTTTTGGATTGCGAAATATTGTCTGGTAATGAAAATAATTGCATGTTATGATTATCGCTACTCAAGAGTGTCACCAACAATAGGGGAAATGCCTACTAAAAGGATATTGCACTAAAATCTTATCATAAAGAATCTTGGCACACCTCTTACAACATATTTACATGGTCTACTTATGAGCAGCAAAACACCCTCACAACATTAATACAACAACAACAACATAGCCTTATCCCTCTAAGTGGGGTCGGCTACATGGATCGTACGACGCCATTGAGCTCTATTAATGACCAACTCTTTAGATATCTCATAATGACAACTAAAAGCTCAATGGCAAGAAATTATAAATGTGTTAGAAGCATGTTTCAGAACTCATAAAGAATAGAATAACATTTTGATGTAGGTTCTAGGCATAACTACTAGAGATATTTATATCATCATTCGTGGATCTTCTCCTAATAGCCAAGGCTTTTAGGATGAAATGAAGCATATGTTATCAAGGCCTCTTTAACCCAGCAATCAGGAGTTTGACCCTTGCCACTCTGAATTTCGTCACAAGGTATAATGGGTCGTTCATTATCCACACTTCAAGCCAAAAGGTGTGTATTAAAAATATTCATAAAAGCATCTATAGGCCTTCTCTAACAGCTTAAGCTATTAAGGTATAAATGCTCTTGATTATTACTATGCTTCAAGAAAACATGCCTCTTCATAAACCTACTAGTTTCAGATTTTGAAATATTGCACATTAGAGATTTTTAATTTAAAGTTTCAAAAACTGAGGTAGTCCTTTGTCTGTGCATTCTGCTTTCCCAAGTATTTGGAAACATACTTATAAGGGGGAAAAGAAAAATGAGTATACATTATATGACAAATCAGTGTTCCCTAAATATAATTTAGGATATATCCAACACATAATTTAAAAATATTTTATGTCCCTTATGCCTAAATATCTTATAAATGGGTCTCCAAGTATTTAGGAAATTAAAAGTTCCATCTACCAAATGCCACCTAAGAGTAATCCATCTTATGTATGCACAGATATTGTGGACCTCAACATGATATACTAGAATGACCAATTGGATCATGGGAGAGTGTTGCATCAACCTAGAAAAAGATGATTTGAAAGATACAACAACAACAAAGCCTTATCCCACTAGGTGGGATCTTCTACATGGATCACACGACGCCATTGAACTCTATCAATGATCATCTCTTTCGGTATCTCATTCAACTGAAGATCCAGCTCAATAACTTCTCAAAGTATCCTTCTTGGTCTTTCTCCATAAGACTCCATACTATCTGCTCAACTTTCTTTATTGGTGTCTCCAACGATCTTCTTTGAACATGTCCAAATCACCTTAAATGATTTTTTACCATTTTTTCTTTAATAGGTGCCACTCCAACTCTGTTTCATATACAATCGTTACGGATCATATCTCGTCTTGTATGACCACACATCCATCGCAACATCCTCATTTCTGCTACCCCAATTTTTTATTCTTGTTGTCTTTTCATCGCCCAACATTCACTTCCGTATAAAATTGCTGGTTTTATAGCAGTACGATAAAACTTCTTTTTGAGCTTATCAGTTACTTTCCGATCACAAACAACTCCTGATGCCATTCTCCACTTCAACCACCTAACTTGTATCCTATGTGCCACATCTCCAATAATTTCGCTGTCATCTTGTATAACTGATCCCATATACCTAAACTTTGATACTTATGATATAACCTAATCTCCAATTTTAACCTCCAACTCGTTTCTAGCTTGCTGCTTGTTAAACTTACAATGTATATATTCTGTCTTACTCCTCTCAGGCGAAAACACTTTGATTCCAAAGTACCTCTTCATAACTCGTGTTTAGAGTTAATCTCTTCTCTTGACTCCGCAATGAAAACAATATCATCTGCAAAAAGTATTCATTTGGGGATTTCTTCTTGGATGTGTTCCGTCAAAACGTCTAAAACCATGTCAAACAAATACGGACTCAAAGATGATCCCTGATGCAGGCCAATCTTAATAGAAAAGTCTCTTGTCTCCCCTCCAAACGTTCTCACTAGTTGTAGCCCCATTATTCATATCTTTTATAGCTCTAATATATGCAACTCTGACACCTTTCTTTTTCATGGCTTTCCACAGCACCTCTCTTGATATTCGATCATAAGCTTTTTCAAACAATAAGAGCTATATGCAAGTCTTTTTGTTTACTCCGATACTTTTCCATCAACCCTCTTAGTAGATAAATAGCTTCCATAGTAGACTGCCTTGGCATGAATCCAAACTGATTTTCAAAAATATTCGTCTCAATTTTTAACTTACGTTCAATCACTCTTTCCCATAATTTCATAGTGTGACTCATAAGCTTAATCCCTCGATAGTTTGCCCAGTTCTGGATGTCCCCTTTGTTTTTGTAAATAGGCACTAAAGTGTTTCTTCTCCATTCCTCAGGCATTTTCTTGGACCTTAGAATCTCATTAAAGAGTTTAGTTAGCCAGATAGTTTGACCTAAATTGCAACACTATTTCATGCCAAGAGTTCAAACACCTTGTAGTGAACTGAAAACTTTTATTTTTTTTGGGGGGGGGGGGTTTGTTAGGGGAGGAACAAAGTAAACAAAAAGTCGTCTTCAAAAGAAATAAATAGATTCCTATTCATGATGGCATTTTATTTAATGGAGAATTTGACTGGAAGCATATATGGGAGCATTTGCTTATGTCCTTCAGACAAGTCACTTATAAAGACAGATTTTCGTCATAGTTGAAAGCATCTAATTCCATACATTGATTTCTATTATTTAGCTGTTGGTCAATATCGTCATTTTATGCTCCTTATGTACCAGAATTGAATCACCTGTTTCCTTGACAAAATTTATTAAATGAAGCTGTTTAGAGTTCAAGCATAACTTTGTGCTCTGATTATTGTCATTTTCAGAATAAACTCAGTCATTAACCATGCACCACTTGTTCAGCACTAGCCTGATCAGTCCAATATATGATTTGTCTACTATAGAAAGCCAAATGAAACATAATAGAAACACACACACAGAAATACATGGATGCTAACTCAGGAACATGAATAAAGTTATCTAACCAGTAAAGGTCAGCAGTTACCTGCAAATGAAGAACTTCTGATAATGGCATCTTCTTCAAGTGAGGAATTGTAAGAAGTTGAGACGGTGTTTGTCCAAAATATGCAATCTGATCTTGTGTGGCACGCTGTTGTACCTATAGTTGGCAAGTCCAAGTAATAAATATCAATTTGAGATTTGAGACAAATTTTTGATTGAGTCAAGGACAAATACAAGAAAGTAACGTGCTGTCAATGTTTTCAGAAATGCACCCCACCTAAGATTATATGATGCACAGCATTTGCTTACTCATTTACTCTCAAGAAATAAATTAATATTAATAAAATTCCCAAACAGGTAGACCAACTTGATTAATGAGCCACCATCATAAGTTATTATCCTTAAATCAACTGAAGAGATGGTCCAAAATTCAAAACAAGGCTAGAGAAGTGGTGAAAGTGGGCTGAAAAAGGAGTCTTTTGGCAGAAGAGCTTTATAGATGTCGAGAAGAAAATTTTCGTGATGCTAGAGAGGAAGCGGGAAATAGAACTCCTGTCTTAACCAGCGCAAATGATGAATCTCACTTTGACTCAAATGAGTTTGCAGATGAGGAGTTTGAGGAAGATGTTGGTGATTTATTCAAGGAGGAATTACAGGCTGAATGATTGTTCACCCAGCTGAATGATTGTTCACCCAGAATCTTCAGGAAATTTCCTCGGATGAACAAAATTATGGAATATCAAAAATCTTTGGAAGGCAAAAATGTTAAGCAGTTAATGCTGTATTATGTGGGTCTTCAAACAGCCAGTGTGATTTCAAGAACCTTTTGGGTAGTTCAAAACACCAAGTAAATGATTTGGTTGAGTTAAATAATAGGCTTTAGTACTGTAGTTTTATTGTCTTTACATTTTTACGGTGGTTGGTTATGTTTTCAGTTGTATGCTCTTTTGTTTTTCTGGTTCGGTGTTTCTTTGGTTGTTATGACTGTTACTGTAGAGTCAGGCTTATATATAGCCATGACTTCATTAATAACGTCAGTGCATATTATTCAAGAATTTCCCTCGTGTTTCATTTCTCTCAATTCTTTCGTTCCCTATCGTGGAAGAGATTAGTTTTAAACTTGAGTTATGGAGAGCTACTTTGGAATCGAATGGTTTTCGTCTGAGCAGGAGTAAGACCGAATATATGCATTGTAAGTTTAACAAGCGAAAAGCTAGGAACGAGTTAGAGGTTAAAATTGGTGATCACGTCGTATCATAAGTGTCAAAGTTTAGGTATCTGGAATCAGTTGTACAAGATGACGGCGAAATTATTAAATATGTGGAATATAGGATACAAGCTGGGTGGTTGAAGTGGAGAATGGCATCAGGGGTTGTTTGTGATCGGAAAGTACCTGATAAGCTGAAAGGAAAGTTTTACCGTACTGCTATAAGACCAGCGATATTATATGGGAGTGAATGTTGGGCGATAAAAGGACAACAAGAACATAAAATTGGAGTGGCGGAGATGAGGATGTTGCGTTGGATGTGTGGTCATATAAGAAGAGATATAATCCGTAATGATCATATACGAGGTAGAGTTGGAGTGGCACCTATTGAGGAAAAAATGGTTGAAAACCGTTTGAGGTGGTTTGGGCATGTTCAAAGAAGACCGTTGGGAGCGCCAGTTAGGAGAGTTGAACAGATGATTTGGAGCCCTGTGAAAAAAGGTCAAGGAAGACCAAAAAGGACACTTAGAGAAATTATTGAACGGGACCTTCTAGTAAATGAGATATCTAAAGAGTTGGTCATTGATAGAGCTCAATGGCGTCGTGCGATCCATGTAGCCGACCCCACCTAATGGGATAAGGATATGTTGTTGTTGTTGTTGTGATAAGGAGTGATTCTTCAAATCAGTTGATACAACTCTCTTCCTCTTAACTCTCTAGATCTTTGTTGCTTAACCGCTTCAGATTCTTTGGTTATGCAGAAGAAAGAAAAAAGGAAAATTTGAAACATGAAGTGATCCTTTTATTCTTCAAGTGCAGCCATCATCTACAAATTTAATTTAAGTTTCCAAACTTTTTGAGAAATTAATTGTTAACAGGTGATCAAGAAGTAAGACAGCAGTGCAGTAATGGCATCTTACCCATTCCAGATGAAGGAGATTCTCATTGGATTTAGATCATTCTTCTGAGGAAAATGCCATATGATTTTAGTTACATGCAACGAGAGGGACAAACAAGACCCCACAAACCTTAGTTGAAGCTATTCAGATGAATTTTATTGCACACAATGAGGTTTACTTAAAAGGTTGTAAACTCCCCCAGCACCTACTCGCATATAATACTTAATCATGCTTCTTCTATCAATTAATGGAAGTGCGAAGGTTAAGTGGGTCAGCAAGGTGAATCTATGAAGCATTTTAGCTGGAATTAATTTAGATTTATACCAGGACGGTCTACTACAAAAGCTATTTATGTACTAAAGGGGTTGATGAAAAAGTACCGAAGTAAACAAAAAGACTTGCATATAGCTTTTATTGATCTGAAAAAGCTTATGATCAAGTACCAAGAGAAGTGTTGTGGAAAGCCATGGAAAAAAAAGGTGTCTGTGTTGCATATATTAGATTTATAAGAAATATATATGAGGGGATAACAACTAGTGTGAGAACATCTACAGGGGAGACAAAAGACTTTCCTATTAAGATTGGCTTGCATCAGGAATCATCTTTGAGCCCTTATTTGTTTGATCTAGTTTAGACATTTTAACGGAGCACATCCAAGAAGAAATCCCCAAATGCATACTTTTTACAGATGATATAGTCCTCATGGCAGAGTCAAAAAAAGAGATTAACTCTAAACTCGAGTTATGGAGAAGTACTTTGGAATCGAAAGGTTTCCCTTTGAGCAGGAGTAAGACAGAATATATGCATTACAAGTTTAACAAGTGGCAAGCTAGAAATGAGTTTGAGGTAAAAATTGGAAACCAAGTTATACCACAAGTGTCAAAGTTCAAGTATCTGGGATCAATTATATAAGATGACGGTGAAATTAATGGAGATGTTACACATAGGATACAAGTTAGGTGATTGAAATGGAAAAAGCCATCAAGAGTTGTTTGTGATCGGAAAGTACCTAATAAGCTCAAAGGGAAGTTTTATTATACTGCTATAAGACTAGCAATATTATATTGGAGTGAATGTTGGGCATTAAAAGGGCAAGAACAAAAAAATGCGGTAGCAAAGATGAGGATATTGAGATGGATGTGTGATCATACAATCATACAAGACGAGATATCTGAAATGATTGTATAAGAGATAGAGTTAGAGAAGCACATATTGAGGAGAAATTGGTAGAAAATCGTTTAAGGTGATTTGGACATGTTCAAAGAAAACAGTTGGATGCGCTAGTAAGGAGGGTTGAGCAAATAGTATGGAGTCTTGTGAAAAAATGCCGAAGAAGACCAAGAAGGACACTTAGAGAAGTCATTGAACGAGATCTTCGGATGAATGAGATACCTAAAGAGTTGGTCATTAATAAAGCTCAATGGCGTCGTGTGATCTATATAACCGACCCCACCTAGTGGGATAAGGCTTGTTGTTGTTGTTGTTGTTGTTGTTGTTGTTGTTGTTGTTGTTGTGTTGAAGCAAGGAAAGCCATTTGAAGCAGAAAAAAATTAAATAAAACATAGGAGGTTATTTCCAAGGCAATGCCAGATATTGTTGTCTTGCTTGAGACCAAACCGAAGGAGGGATTCTAGACATAAGAATTGGGAATGTCTTCTTTTAGTTAGGGCTTCCAAAAAAGGTTTCTTCGTGTGCTTGTCGTCTTTTTTTTTTTTATTTGGGGTGGGGGGAGGGGGGTGCTGCGCAGCATCGTGATTGATTAGGACACAAGGGTGGCCACAAAGGTAGATTCTTTTCATGGTGGATTACATAGGTTCACTTTTGGGACCCAGTTGTTCAAAAGATCTCAATGCCAAACAAATCATAATTTGTTTATCAAAAAATCTCAAGGTGGAAAGATCACAATTCTTATTGTTTATGTAGATGATATAATTGTCACAGGGAGCCATGAGGAAGAAGTAACTTATTTGAAGAAATTTCTAAGTAAAGAATTTGGGATTAAGGCTCTCGGACCTTTAAAATACTTTCATGGGATGGAATTAGCTCAATCTAGCAAGGGTATCGCGGTTTCTCAAAGGAAATACTCTTTGGATCTCTTAAAGGAGATTGACATGCTAGGATGTAAACATGCAAACACTCCAATGGACCCAAGAATTCTCCTCCTGTCGATAAAGGAAAGTATCAAAGGCTAGCTAGAAACTAATATATGTCTCTCATATGAGGCTAGATATCAGCTTTGCAGTTAATGTGCCTAGTCAATTCATAATTATCCTACTGAGAAGCACCTTGAAGCTGTGAACAGAATTCTAAGGTACTTAAAAATGACACCGAGGAAAGGTTTATTTTTCAAGAAGGGAAGATGCAAAAGTGTTGCGGTTTTCACTGATGCAGATTTTGCAGGATCCCAATTAGATAGAAGATTGACCTTAGGATATTGCACCTATATTTGGGGCAATCTTGTCACTTGATAAGTAAGAAGCAATAAGTGGTTTCCTGAAGTAATGCTGAAGCAGAATTCCATGCTATGGCACATAAAATTTGTGAAGGGATATGGCTAAAAAGAGTATTGGAAGAGCGTCAACTTCTGATTACCACTTCCATGAACTTCAGTGTGACAACTAAGCTACGATTCAAATTGCAAAGAATCCGGTTCATCATGATAGAACCAAAAATGTTGAAATTGATCTTCATTTCATCAAAGAGAAGTTGGAACAAGGTTCCCTTGAAATAGTATACACTCCCACTCTCCAACAAAAAGGTAACATCCTCACAAAGGCTATTCTTAGAACTCAGTTTGACAATCTCTTATCCAAGCTGGGTATAATAGATATTTACTCCCAGATTGAGGGTGAGTGTGGGATTATGTTGTTATTTTGTCATTATGACAAATTTCATCATTATAGCCTCTTTATAATATGTAATATTTGATTTTTGATTTATATCCTAGAATTTAGTAGGATCGATTGATTTGTATTAAGTACAATTGATTTTTGTAACCCTAGGATTATGGAGGATTCTTCTCCCTTAATTTCTCTGCTTAGGTTTATATATACCTTAGCCTCCCTTTGTAAATTTAAGAGCTTTTTGAATAATATTTTCTAGGTTCAAATTCCATAGATGGGATAGTCTTTTAGGCCAATAATTTCTTTAATGGGTGATAACTCAAAAATTAGAGTTTGGGAAGATACTTGGGTTGGCAACTGCGAATCAAACAAGATTGATGGAAAAAAGTATGTCTTTCTCATTTAGAGAGCAATGATATATATATACAAAGGGAACCATAAATACAAAGGATTCAGAATGCTAAATAATCCCTACAATTATGTCTATAATCATGCTATCCCTCTAATCATGCTATTTAACGTAACACTCTCCCTCAAGCTGGATCATAGATGTCAATCATGCTCAACTTGTTACAAATGTAGTTAATGCGGGTTCCATTTAAGGCTTTTGTGAATATATCACCCAACTGGTCTTTTGTTCTAACATATCCTGTAGTAATGAAATTCTCTTCCATCTTTTCACAAATAAAGTAACAGTCGACTTCAATATGTTTAGTTCGTTCGTGAGACACAGTATTAGAAGCAATGTGAAAAGCAGCTTAGTTGTCACATTATAGCTTCGCTGGTAGTGGAAGCTCGAAGCCAACTTCTTTCAACATTTGGTATATCCATACAATTTCACATACTGAGCTTGTCATAGCTCTGTATTTTGATTTTGCAGTAAATCGCGAAGCTACATTTTGCTTCTCACTCTTCCATGAAACTAGGTTCCCTCCCACAAAAACACAATACCAATAGTGGATCTCCTATCATCCTTGCGCCTTGCATAGTTTGCTTCAGAATAGGCCTTAGTCTTAGTGTGTCCATGATACCCATGAAATAATCCCCGTCCCATGGCTCCTTTTAAGTAGCAAAGGATTTTCTGTAGAAGTTCCCAATGGTTAACAGTTGGAGGACATAAAGTGACTGACCATACTAACTGAATATGAGATGCTAGGGCGAGTCACAGAAAGATAATTCAATTTCTCCACTAGCCTCCTATACCTCTTAGGATAATGAAATGGTTCATTGTCATCCTTTGCAAGCTGTATGTTAGGGATCATTGGAGTACTAGATGGTTTGTTTAGCCCTATTTTTCCTGTTTCTTTCAACAAGTCTAGAACATACTTCATTTGAGATAGGAAGATCCCCTTCTTGTTTCTCATAACTTCAACCCTTAAGAAGTATTTCAAGGGTCCCAAATCCTTTGTTTGAAAATGGGAGTGCAAGAAAGTCTTGAGACTAGAGAGGCCTGAACTGTCTCTCCCAATAATCACAATATCTTTAAAGTATACCACAAATAGAATGATGCCACTCTTGGACCGCTTGTAAAACACTGTGTGATCAAATTTGCTTTTCTTCAATCCATATTTTAAATCAACTTGGCTAAACCTACCAAACCACACCCAAGGGCTCTGCTTCAGGCCATACAACGATTTCCGAAGACGATATACTTTCCCATACTCCTCCTAAGCAACAAACCCAGATGGTTGCTTCATATAGACCTCTTCCTGAAGAGTACCACGAAGAAAAGCATTTTAATATCTAACTGATGCATCGACCAATTATTAGTGGCTACGGAGATCAACAGCCGAACTGAGGTAAGTTTGGCAACCAGAGAAAAAGTATCTGAGTAATCAATATCATAAGTCTGAGCATAACCTTTCGCAACAAGACGGGATGGGCCACAGAACCATCAGGATTGACTTTAACTGTAAATACCCACTTGCATTCTTGCCAACAGATAAATCTACTAATGTCCAAGTGTCGTTATGATCAAGATCATTTATCTCTTCTAACATGGCATCACACCACCTTGGATGGGCCAAAGCTTCACGAATAGTTTTAGGATTAGACAGAGTCTAGGTTGGCCAAAAACGAACAAGAAGTCAAAGACAAGTGATCATAGGAAACAACTGAAGCAATAAGATAAGCACATGGACATGTACCTTTGCAGAGAACAATGGAGAGGTTAGGAGTAGTTGATCCGGGGTCTAACGACGAAGCAGATGGTGGAGGGCATGATCTGAACTTGCAGTAAGAGGTTGCCATCGAGTATAGACATGGAGGCCGAGCAGACTCTAGAGGAGATGCAGCTGTGAAAGACGGAGAATAAGGGATAGTATAGACTAACATAATATCATCCTCCCCCTAATCATGAGAAGCGGAGGAAGGAGAGAAGAAGGGAATGCTTCTTGGAAGGTAACATCTGCAAGGACAAGATAGCGCTAAAGGGTAGGGGAGAAACACTTATATCCCTTCTGGAGACGAAAATAACCAAGGAAAACACATTTAAGGGACTTAGGATCTACTTTGTGACTACAAGTACTGCCAAAGATACGAGATTCAATATGAAAAACAAGTTTAGATGGGAAGATAACAGAATAGGGAACCAAAAAGTTTAGGAACATGAATTTTAAATAGAGCTCTGGCTACCTCAAGTAAGTGTCTATTCTTTCATTCAGTGACTCCATTTTGAACGAGTGTGTCAACATAAGAGGATTGATAAAGAATGCTATGTTGAAGCATATAAGACTGAAAAGAATCAAATAGGTACTCTTTGGCATTATCACTTCTCAAGGTTTGAACAGAAAGATTAAATTGTGTTTTAATCTCAGCACAGAAAGTACAAAAAAGCGAAAAAAAACTCGATTTTCATTAAATATAACCTGGTGGCACGAGAATAATCATCAACAAAAGTCACAAAATATTTAAAACCAATCTTCGACACAATAGGACAAGGACCCCAAATATCATAATGGACTAACTTAAAAGGGAACGTAGCCGTTTATTAACTCTAGAGCCTAAGGGGATACGATGGTGTTTGGCAAACTGACACAACACACAAGGTAAGGAATATAAGTGACGGAACTAGGGTTGAAGCTGCTTGAGAACCGAGAGAGACGGATGCCCCAAACAACAGTGCACCTCAAACAGAGACGATGAACTAGAAAATGCCAAGGATCTCGGTACCTGAGTGTCAAGAATATAGAGGCCTCCAGATACATGTCCTCTACCAATAATCTAATTCGTCGTAAGGTCTTGAAAGAGACAACAGTTAGGAAAGAAAGAGACACTAAAATTTAAAGTACGGGTAAATTTACTAAAGGAAATCAAATTAAATGAAAAATTAGGTAAATTCAACACTGAGGGTAAAGATATAAATGGGCTTAGGTTAACAGTACATTGAGGGTACAGATATAGATGGACCCATCAGCTATAGCCACGAGATGAAAGCGCATGGGTATGGAAGGTAGACAAAAGGTTAGGATTACTTGTCATGTGGTCTGAAGCACTAGAACCAATAACCCATCTAGACAACGAAGAGATGAAACATGTAGGGGATTTACTTGTATAAGCAAACGTAGCAGTAAGGGTAGGAGTTTTCAGTGATTTTTGATACTAAGTGAATTTGGAAAATTCATTAGCAGATACCATAATAGTCTTATCAGAAGATGAGGCAATGTGTGCAGATCGCCCAGTCTGATTCTTGTTAAGGAGTTTCTTGCAAGTGCATTTTGTATGCCCTAACTCATGGCAATAAAAGCACTCAACTTCGCCTGACTCCAGACGTTGATTTTCACATTCCTGTTACGATTGTGCGACCCTCCTTGAGAGCTGCCTCGAGAATAACCACGACTAACAAAATCACTGTTATTAGTAGTGGTTTGAGAGGGTTGTGAGTTTTCTGTGTGAAGAACTCTAGCAAATACTTCTTGCAAAGAAGAAATTTCATATTCCAAAAGAATTTGAGATTTTACTGCCTCAAAATCTGAACGCAAACTTGTCAGGAAACTCAGAACCGCCATTTTCTCCCTTGGAGCTTGTTGAACCTTAACATCAAAACTAAAAGGAAGAAGCATATTAAGTTCTTCATAGGTTTTCTTAAATTCCATAAAATAAGAAGTAAGAGACTCGTCCTGCTGCTCTTCTTGATAAAATGACTTACATACCTCATAGGTACGAGATATGTTTCCTTGTCCAGGATACAAAAAATCCAAACACTCCATTAATTCTTTCACAAACTCACAACAGTTAATCAAACCAAGTACCTCAGTTCCAATAGAATTCCGAATCTACAAGAATAATCTCACATCATCCCGCAACCACGCTTTCCGGGTATTGTCACTAAGTGGATCAGAGGTGAAATGATTATCCTTCTCAATGCTCTGGAAATACACTCCAACAGTTTTACTCCAATCAAAATAGTTAGAACCATTGAGTTTGTGCTTGGTGATTTTTGTCATAAAAGGAACCACCTTAGCCATGACTATGGATTTATTTTCTGCCATAGGTGAAACAATACACATAGCAACCAAAAAAGAGACTCAAGCCAACTAGAAAAGCAAAGAACGAGAACACTGTAAACAAGTGACCAAACCCAAATAGCGAAAAAGTTACCAAAAACTACAGGATGTCGCCAGAAACTAAACGAAAATGCCGGCGAGACCAATTGGAGACGAAGGGAATGTCGGACGTGCAGTCACGTGCCAGCACATGGGTCGAGAAGGAAAAAACACGATTGGTGCGTGGCTGTCACACACACCGCTGATGGCAGCCAGACTCTCGGGGTCGGCAAGCCGGTGATGTCTAAACGTCTTGAAGGGGGTGATGAGAGAAAACAACCATCGTAGACGGGGGTGCTCTAGTCCCCCACACACACAAAAACTCAACCTCTAAGCGCACGTATCAAATTAGGCTCTGATACCATGTGAATCAAACAAGATTGATGGAAAAAAGTGTCATTCTCATTTATATAGTGATATATATACAGAGGGAACATAAATACAAAGGATTCAGAATCCTAAATAATCCCTACAATTATATCTATAATCATGCTATTCCTATAATCATGCTATTTACAATCTGTAACATAATAGTAACATTTCCTTTTCGAAAGCATTTCTTTGACTTTATCAACTTCCTAAAATCCACAATTCTCCCATCCACAATATTGTTTCTATATTGTATCCCATTAGTGAGTCCTTCATTCCCAGCTATGGACTATCTTTGGAACAGACTCTTAGGTATATTAGGAGAGTTGCGTCCTGCTACCTTGGATAAATTCTCTTGAATGGGTTTGAAACAAGGAAAACAATTCTTGGTTCTATGAAGAAAGAAAAGGAGTAAGGTGGCAAGAGAGGAAGAACAGAGAATTTGAACCAGTAACTAATTTTGTCAAGAAGATTGAGGGGTGGAGAGGTGGAAGAGAGAGGAGAGTTTGTTAAAAGAAATTATTAGGGGCTAGGAAGCAGATGGTAGGTTAGGAAATATATCTTGGAGAATTGGCCAATTGGGAGAGACTAGTCTCTTGAAAGCTAAGCATACTTTTCTTTTCTTTTTATTTTTCCTTCTTCATCTTTTACCTTTTTCACTGGTGCTCTGAGATGTTGTTCGCTGTTACACTACTCTGCCATTGTTCTGTGTTTTCGTGGAGTTGTTTTGCTGTTACTTGAGAAAAAATAATTATATATCAGGAGGTTTCTAAATCAGCATCCTATCCATTCTGATCCAAACGATACTTGCTCTATGTTACTTGATGCCATAAAGAATTAATTTCAAGGGTAAAACGCCATAGTCATTTACTTGCCAGAAATGATCTTAGACACCAAATTTCCAACGCTTAAACCCCTTTCAATTCTCAGTCTACAACAGATATCTCTAATTAACAAAGTGATTCCTTCTCAACTGTTCCACACCACTCCAAGGAATTCAAAAGTTGGAAAGAAAATATAGTGGAATACTATAAACAGTCAAAGACATGATTGCAAGAGAACTATCCAAACACGTCAGTCACCTTTTGCACCATAGGATCCCAAAAGTAGACAGCTCTTAGGTTTCCTTTAAGAGGAATTCCCAAATAGATTAGAAGCCAACCTGGCACTACCACAGCAGCCGCAGAGAAAATATTGTCTGAGCCAACATTAGTGTTAATCTTCAGACAAGAAACATCCGATAAAATTATTGTACACTGAAGAGTACTCAACAAACCACACCTATATTGTTCCAGAAAAAGAACAGTATCATCACAAACTGAAGAAGGGACATTACAATGTCTTCCACTCCTACTCAAGTGCTCCTTATAAGGTCTCTGAATCATCCTACTAAGTATATCCAGCTCTATACTAAACAAAAAGGGGGACAATGGATCCCCTTGCCTCACTCCTCTTTGCCTAAGAAACCAAGACTTTGGTATTCTATCCATAATGCTCAAAAATACTTGTAAGCAACATTTATTTCAATCCTTTAGTAAAAGCAGTATCTGTTGTATCTCATTCAAAAAGAGAACTGTCTGCATTTTGATGAGTTATTATTATCATCATCAGCATTTGGTTTGAGAAGAAGATTGGGATTGCATTTTACTCAAATACCAATTGATTAGGAAATTTGGAGAAGCAATTAAGATATACCGGGTCTGAAATTTTATCAATATCCACTGTTCCTTCATATGTAATGTAAAAGAAAACATTATTTGCTGCAATAGCTTCTTTTCCGCGCTGCTTATACCTGCATGGTCCAACTCAAATCTGTAAATACCAGCTGCGAATCTTCAAGGACCTCCAATAAAATTTATTGACATTTCAAACATGAAAGTGAAAATAAGAGAAAGCTCAGACAAATACAGTCAAAATCCTACCCGAAGATAAGGTCAATCCACTCATGCAAATGAGCAGATACGTACTCACTCTCAAGAGCCATCCGATGCTTGTGAATGAAATCAACTGGGTTCTCAGCCCAAGAAGGAAGCCTTACAGTATCTAGTATGACAGAAATAAATAAAAAAGAGTAATTAACCCTCTTTTAATGTAAGCAAAGTCCTTCCCAGATTACTAACACTGAAAATCTTAATTAACATACCAAGCTTTCCTCCCAATTGTGTAGTGCCAAAATCAATTTTGTTTTCATTTGTAAGTACCTCAGGTAGGTAAAATAGCTCAGGAACCTATTATAAATTGAAAAACAGAACTGCTTAAGATAAATGTTAAAATTAACCAGTATAAGCATTTCATATATAAGTAATTTGTAATAGATTATAACAAAACTACCCATGGTCCTCGACACATACTAGAGCCTCTAGGACCAATTGGTCAGGAGTTCAATCTTCACAACTGCTGTCCAATAATTTTCAACATAAGGCACAGTGATCCTTTACCTCATCTGCACTTGGAGCCCAAAGGGATTTTCTGTGACGGGGCATGTTAAAAAGGGGGAAAAAAAAATATGGTAAAACTAGTCAAAGGAATTCATTTCTAAAGCTTCTAATCTCAAATATGTTCCTCCACTAAAAACCCTTAAAATATGGACAAATACAGGCCTATCATACATTGTGCTTAAACTTGATGGGGAGCTGCAGCAAGCGTCAAAACACTTGGTCACTTCAGTATAGAAGCTAAGATACCATGTCGAGGACCAATTTAGAACTTACTAAAAGAGGATGAAAAACTGTACAGTCCCTTCTTGTGAACTTTTAGGCCCCATTTACCCCCAAAAAAAAAATAGAGATAAGCTACTTTTTACACACAAATAAATCAAGAAGTCAATTTATTGAATTAGTAAATAAGCATATACCAATTCTTTAACATCACTCATATCTTCAAGAACTC
Source organism: Biancaea sappan (assembly GCA_037074585.1). NCBI lineage: Eukaryota > Viridiplantae > Streptophyta > Magnoliopsida > Fabales > Fabaceae > Biancaea > Biancaea sappan. The sequence continues at coordinate 20,842,746 of CM073499.1, read as the reverse complement.
CATTCCAGGTAGCACCAATATCAGAAAACATCCGATCAGCATGATCAAATTTTCCACCTTGCAGCTGTATTGCAAGGGTGGTAAGAGGTTCAACCCTAACAAGATAATACAAGACCTGAAAAAGAACATAATAAAGATAAGCAAATGCAAAACCAGGAATTAAAGAGCATTCAGATTTACCCCCAAAAAAAAAAATTTACAAACTAAACAGTTTATGTTTATCGCCATAGTAAAACACTTGTGAAGCATCTGATATCAAAGGTTGAAGAAATCTCTAGTTAAAAACTCTTGCATTTCACTCTAGCCAAATACAACAAAAACCGGCAAGAACTGCATATTGCCAAGAACTTTTGACACCTAAACCCTTGAACTTAGTGGCTGAAAATTCCATAGTTCGGCTGGTCAAGCCCAACTCTCCTCAAAGAAACAAAACAACTTATTCCAAATTTTGGGCTTATGTTGTTATTTTGTCATTACAATAGATTTCATCATTATAGCTACTTTATTATATTTAATATTTGATTGTCATTTGTATCCTTGAATTAAGTGGGATTGATTGATTTGTATTAAGTAGAATTGATTTTGTATCCCTAGGATTACGGATAATTCTTCTCCCATAATTTCTCTAGCTAGGTGTATATACCTTAGGCCTCCTCTTGCAAATCTTAGTTTTGTGAATAATATTTTCTGGGTTCAAATGTCACATGGTATTAGAGCCACATCTCTAACCCAGACCTTCTTTTCTTCAAAAAACTCTCTCATTGTTGTGGCTTTTTAATAGCTACTCTCTCTCTCTTTCAAAAAACTCTCCCTATGGTTCAACTCAATTCGTCGTCATACGTGTTTCCCTGTCGATCAGACCGTCTCTGGCCACCGCATGTACCTCATTGGAAATCTCCAATATCCTAACTCTTGACTCTGTCTTATTGGTTCCCAACCTATCTTGCAACTTGCTGTGAATCAGCAAACTTACACATGATTTGAAGTGTGATGCTAAATTTTCTCTGGTTGAATGCTTGTTTTAGGATTTGGATTTGAGGAAGACAATTGGCAGTGCTAAGGAAAGTGGTGGATTGCACCTGATCAAGGCAAGCAACAAGACCACTCATACATATCATGTTGTTGGTTCAAGTAATGACACTATTATGTTGAAGCATTATCGCCTTGGTCATCCAAAATTTACCTATCTATAAAAAAATGTTCCCATCTCTGTTTTTAAATAAAAATCCAAAATTGCTTCATTGTGAAGTATGTGAACTATCTAAACATTGCCGTAGTCCTAATTCTGCACAAACTCATAAACCTTATCCATAGTGACATATGGGGTCCTTCCCTCTTCAGAACATTTCTGCAGCACAATACTTTAAATCCTTTATTGATGACCATACTCGCACTACAAGGGGTTTCCTTATGAAAGACAAATATGAGACAACACAAATTTTATACCAAGATTCAAAACCAATTTATACCAACATTCAAATTCTCTGACAATTCCAATTCAAGTTCTATCTCAAAGCTTGTGTTTTTACCCCTCAACACATTGTTGACCATAAAAATAGGCATCTTCTTGAAATTGCCCGATCTTTTTTACTCACTCTCAATGTGCCTAAACATTTTTAGGGAGATGTTGGGTGTTTAGCCTTCGTTTATGTCCCATCTCATCACCATAGCAAACTTGAAGCTAAATCTGAAAAATGTATTTTTCTTGGATATTCTTTTCACCAAAAGAGTTACAAGTGTTACTCTCCTACTACGCAAAAGTTATACACTACTATGGATGTTACCTTTCTTGAACATGTACCCTTTTACCCCAAAACTCGTATTTAGGGGGAGAAATCTATGAATCAAGAGGAATATCAATTTTGGGTTAAACCCTTATCTACACCTGAAGTTGAGCATGTTGAACCTTTTTCTTCACATGAAGACGAACTAGAGGCTCCCGCTACTCAAGTGGAAGGAGACAACAAAGATCTAAGGATGTATTACAAGCGTTGTCCTATGCATGTGGAACAACAGAAGACAACTCTTGAGCATTGCCAATCTGACTCAAATTAACTCTTAAATGAAAACCCTCAAGATAATTCTAATACTCAATTCTCTACTGAAAATGTTGATTCTTATACTGACCTTCTACTACCTATTGCTTGGAGGAAAGGGGTTAGATCATGTACTCGGCATCTTATTGCTCATTATATTTCATCCAGGTCTTCCATAGCAAATCTCAACAACATTGAGTTGGTGAAGAACATAGAGGAAGTTCTTCAACACCAACAGTGGAGGAGTTGAATGATCTAAAGAAAAGTGGTATTTTAGTTCTTACCTAGAAACCTCCAAAAAAGCAACTTGTGGGGTGTAAATGGGTATTCACAATTAAACACAAAGTCCTTTTACTTTTCACTAATATTCGTTAATCTTCAAACTTCCTTTCCTCAGGCGTTGAAGTTCAGCATTGTACAACGTAACTCTCGAACGGGTTCGGGTCCCTGGGAGTTCTTTGGCAAACACATCAGTTGGTTGCTCAGAACTAGGAACATTGCCCATAGTGATCTCCTGGTTTAAAACTTTGTCTCTCACAACGTGCAAATCAATCTCTACATGCTTTGTCCTAGCATGTAACACTAGGTTGGTTGCAATGGCCTTGGCACTTAGGTTATCACACCATATGACAGGAACTCTAATTGTAGGACAACTAAGCTCAATCAACAAAGATTTCAGCCATACAATTTCACTAGTTAGAGAAGCAACAGCTCTGTAGTCAGCCTTTGCACTAGATCTGGAAACAACTCCCTGTTTTTTGCTTGTCCAAGACACCAAGGACTCACCCAAGCACACACAAAAGCCACCAATTGACCTTCTATCCTCAGTATCCACTGAGGGCTTGATATATAGGCTCAAATCTACAAACCCCTTAAGGTATTCGAGGACTCTCTTTGCCTTCCAATCCTGAGTTGTAGGAGTACTCAGGTGCTAGCTCAGATGGTTGACAGTCAAATGGTTGACAGCAAAGCAAATGTCAGGTCTAGTGCTAACAAGATACTGAAGAGCACCAACCAGACTTCTAAACAATGAGGGATTCCCAAGGGCTTCTTCCTTGAATTTAGAGCTGTGCTTACTCTAAGTTAATGGAGTTGGATAGGGAGAAACATTAGTCATGTTATATCTTTCTAGTATGCCTTCAATGTAGTTCCTTTGACACAAAAACAACCCCCTTTCATTTCTAACCATCTCAATGCCTAGAATAATGAACCTCACCAAGATCCTTTAACAAGAAAACATAATTTAATCTATCAATAAACTCCTCAATCAATTCTTTATTGTCTCCAGTAATTAGCATATCATCTACATAAACAAGAGTGATGATAACATGCCTCTCAGTATGAAGAACATGAGTGAATGGTCACTTTTTGTATGCTGAAAACCCTAATTTAACAAAATGTTTTTGAGCCTATCATACCAGGCTCTAGGGGCTTGCTTAAGCCCATAAAGAGCTTTCTTCAATCTGCAAACATGCTTTGGGAATTTAGGATCTACAAAACACCAATTAAGTTCTTCTATCCATAGCCGCAAACCTTGATTGGAAGCTTCATCAAGTTGATGTTAAGAATGCATTCCTGAGTGAAGAACTTGAAGAAGTTTTTATGGAGAGACCTTCTGGTTTTAGAAATCCTAGCAATTCCCATCTTTTCGGCAAATTTCAGCAATCCTTGTATGGGCTTAAGTAGTCACCACGAGCATGGTTTGAAAGGTTCACAAAAGCTATAAAGAAGATGGGATATAACAATGCCAAATAGATCATACGTTGTTTGTCAAGAAATCTCAAGGAGAAAAAATCACAATTCTCATTGTTTATGTGGATGATATAATTGTCATCGGGAACCATGAGGAAGAAGTAACTCATTTGGAGAAATTTCTAAGTAAAGAATTTGAGATTAAGGATCTTGGTCCTTTAAAATACTTTCTTGGGATGGAAGTAGCTCAATCCAACAAGGGTATCTGGTTTCTCAAAGGAAATACACTTTGGATCTCTTAAAGGAGGATTGTATGCAAGGATTTAAGCCTACAGACACTCCAATGGACCCATTCATCAAAGTAGGGTCCAAAGAGAATTCTCCTCTTGTTGATAAAAGAAGGTATCAAAGGCTAGTTCAAAAAATAATATATCTCTCTCATACGAGGCCAAATATCAGTTTTGCAGTTAATGTGGCTAGTCAATTCATGAAAAATCCTATCGAGGAGCACCTTGAAGCTGTGAACAGAATTCAAAGGTACTTAAAAATGACGTCGGGGAAAGGCCTATTTTTCAAGAAGGGAACAAGCAGAAGTGTTTAAGTTTTCATTGATTTAGAATTTGAAGGATCTCCAACAGATAGAAGATCGACCTCAGAATATTACACCTATGTGTGGGGCAATCTTGCCACTTGGAGAAGTAAGAAGCAGTCTTGCCACTTGGAGAAGTAAGAAGCAGTCGGTGGTTTCAAGTAGTGCTGAAGTAGAATTCCATGCTATGGCACATAGGATTTGTGAAATAATATGGCTAAAGAGTATTGGAAGAGCTTCAATTTCCAATCACTACTTCCATGAAACTTTGGTGTGACAAATAAGTTGCCATTAAAATTGCAAAAAATCAAGTTCATCATGATAGAACCAAACATATCAAAATTGATCATCATTTCATCAAAGAGAAGTTGGAACAAGGTGCCCTTGAAATAGTATACACTCCCATTCTCCAACAAACAGCTGACATCCTCACAAAGGCTATTCCTAGAACTTAGCTTGACAATCTCTTGTCCAAGCTGGGAAGGATAGATGTTTACTCCCGAGCTTGAGGGGGAGTATGGGATTATGTGGTTATTTTGTCACTAGGACAGTTTTCATCATTATAACCTCTTTATTATATTTAATATTTGATTGTGATTTGTATCCTAGAATTAAGTAGGATTGATTGATTGTGTTAAGTAGAATTGATTTTGTATCCCTAGGATTATAGAGGATTCATCTCCCTTAATTTCTCTAGCTATGTGTATATATACCTTTGGCTTCCTCTTGAAAATCTCAGAGCTTTGTGAATAATATTTTATGGGTTCAAATTCCACACAAATCTGCCAAGCCACTTTACAATACAAAGGTGGTATTTTGCCTCAGCTTTCATAACACATCACACAAATATCAAAGCCATATGAAGCCTTCTAATTTAAAGCACATCATCCTCTTATTTATAATTGACCATTCATGGAATAGAAGTACGGTACAGATTCAATAAAATTTCAGAAACTTTCTTTCTTCATGATATCAAAGCTCGTCAAGGGTTTCTATGGAAAAATATACCACCTCTGCTTCATAAATCCCAGCCTTAATTGCTGGTTCTTTTCTTAGTCTATTTAGCCATCATATCATCCTTCTCCCTGGTCAATTTTTCTTTTTCACCTATTATGTGATTCTATTCAATTATGAAAGACGTTACACCATCTATACCATCGAAGTAGGGTATGTGTTTATCGACACTTTTAGGTGATCCTCTAACCTCTCTAGGGTTAAATGCCTTAGGTAATAAACTTAGGAATGCCTAGATCCTTGACTTTGGAGCTACAAACTATATGACCCATACTTCAAACAAATTCAAAACTTATACCCCTTATCCTAGCAATAAAAAGATTGTTGTTGTTGATGGTTCTACAACCACAATAGCAGGAATAGATGTCTAGGTTACTCAAAAACTGGTGCTTAAAAATGTTCTTTTTTTTTATAGAAAAAGAAGTATTATTACTGAGAAGAGAGAGATACAAAGGGAAAAAGATAAACAGAAAAAAGAAAAGGAGGACAAGATGTCCTCCAATGAAAAGACAGCTAAAACAAAAAATCTCCCCCTCAAAGCCCAAAAAATAAGGCTAATACAACAAAGTCCTCCAATCCCTATAAACATCAGAGAAAGCCACCCCTTTAAACATCCTGTTAGCCGAAACCCAAAGGGAAGCAACAAAGCAAATACAATCCCACAGCAAGTGAGGAGGCAAAGACCGGTCATTAAAAACTTTGGCATTTCTTTCCATCCAAATACACCACACAATCGCAAACAAAGCTGCTTTCCACAAAATTTTGTTCTCCTTCCTATAACCAAAGCCACTAAAATTAGTCACAAGAAGAGTACCAAGGGCACGTGGGCAAACCCAATACTCATCAAAGAGACCAATAACCTATTCCAAATATCCCAGGCCACCTCGCAATGTAAGAATAGATGGTTATTAGTCTCAGAGTTCCTCATACACATCACGCAAACATTAGGAGATAAAGCCTTAAAAGGCCGCCTAACTTGAAGCAGATCATTAGTATTAATTCTATTGAGAATTGCAGTTCACAAAAAGGCCTTAACCTTTAAAGGCACCTTAATTTTCCAGAAAGATCTTTTAAAGTACGAAACAACAAGTGGATTTCGGATCAAAAAAGTGAGAAAAGAAGCACAAGTGTATAATCTTAAGGAATCCAACTTCCACAGTCTCTTATCAGGAAAAGAGGAAATGCAGAACGAAGCCAAAATGTCCAGCAACGATGAAAGGTCTTCCACAAGTCTATCACTTACATTTCTGGAAAAGTGGAAGTTCCAACAAAATTGGCCCCCTTGCAAGCAAAAGAAATTAACAATGGGAGCATTATGTAAAGAGGACAAAGAAAATAGGCGAGGGAACCTTTCTTTAAGGGGGATATGACCAATCCAACAATCCTCCCAAAAGCGAAAACGAGAGCCACCACCAACATGCAAAGACAACAAATGGGAGAAAGAATGGTATATCTGAGAAATCGCCTTCCAAGGACTTGCGTGCGTAACAACACCCCCGGAACCAGCATCCCAACCATTCCGATGAAGCCCAAACTTGGCCTTAATCACCTTATGCCATAGGTAGTTAGGCTCAAGAGGGAACCTCCATAACCACTTAGCTAATAGAGAGATGTTTTTAGACACAAACCCCCATCTTCCTTCGATCTACAGCAAATCTCCCAGCTAACCAAATGATCCCTTTTTCTCTCCCCACAATCAAACCATAAAAAATCCCTCATAATTTTCTCAATCCTACGAGCCACCCCAATTGGAATCTTGAATAAGGACAGAAAACACAGAGGCATACTAGATAAAGACGCCTAAACTAAGGTAAAACTCCCCCCTCCCCCCAAGAGAAAAAATAGGAACCTTTCCAACTATCTAACTTACGAGAAATTCTTTGAATCACTGGGTCCCAAAAAGACTCCGTATGCGGGTTACCACCTAAAGAAACACCTAAATAAGATAGAGGCCAATTTAGAACTGCACAACCTGCAATCTCAACTAAGTCATCAAGAGATTCATCCTAAATATTAATACCAGCTAGACCACTCTTTCCTAAGTTAACACAGAGCCCCGAAACCAACTCAAAAATCTGAAGCAACGAAAGCACACTAAGAAAGATTTCCTTATCATTAGGCATGAAAAGAATAGCATCATCTGCAAACTGCAAATGAGACACATCACAACCATTACCCCCAACAGACAAACTTCTAAGAACCCCTCTATCAGAACCCCTTCTCAACATTCAGCTTAAGACATCAGCCACTAGAGTAAAAAGGAAAGGGAACAAAGGGTCACCTTTCTAATACCACGTTGTCCCTTAAACCAAGCTTTGGATTGTCCATTAATAATAACCAAAAAGGCCACAGAAAAGAGACAGCCTCTCATCCAATGCTTCCATCTATCACCAAAGCCCTTACAACAAAAGACCCAATCCAAGAAATCCCAGTTAACCATATCATAAGCCTTCTCGAAGTCCACTTTAAACACAAGACACTTTTGCTTTCTATGCTTGACATCCTCAACTAATTCATTAGCAATCAAGCTAGCATCAAGAATTTGACACTCAGCAATAAAAGCACTTTGATTCTCGGAGATAGAGTCCCCAATAATCTCACCCAGCCTCACAGAAAGCACTTTGGCGATGATCTTGTAAACACTAGTGACCAAGCTAATAGGCCTAAAATCCTTCACCTTAATAGACCTATCTTTTTTGGGAATAAGGACAATGAAGGTAGAATTCATAATAGTTGGTAAACGACCAATGTGAAAAAATTTTGAAAGAAAGCCAAATTAAACCCATCAAGCCCAGGAGCCTTATCCTTGTCCATCTTCCAAATAGCATTTCGAACTTCTTCCTCCTCGAAAGGTCTCTCAACCCAGTTCCCCTTAGGACCGTCTATAAGAGACCAGTCATCCACCTCTAATTCTTTAATAAAGCTCCTCCTCCTCTTCCCATTGACCACCTTGTGAAAGAAGCTGGAATTCACATCACCCTCCCTAGCCCATTTAACTCTACTCTTCTGACGCCAACTCATCTCTTCTTTCTTACAAATAACATCCAAAGCATTCCTAAGCATCACCTTACGAACAGTAAGATCCTCATCTAATCCACCCTGGCTCTCTATTTTGTCGAGAGCATCCAACTCTTTAAGAGCGTTTTTCTTTTGAATTCTAATGTCCCCAAACACTTCTAGGTTCCAAACTTTCAGCTTCTCCTTCACATATTTCAACTTCTTCATAAACATAAAACCCTCCCATCCAAAAACCGAGCATTCAAACCACCAATTCTCCACATTGCTTAGAAAAGACTGATGTTGCAACCACATGTTTTCAAATCTAAAAGGGATAGGACCCCATTTAACTCTGCTAGACTCTAGGATAATGGGGAAATGGTCAGAGACCAGATGAGAGCCCACCTCTTGGATAGGATCAGGGAAAAAATCCTCCTGTTCAGGGGTGATCAAAAATCTGTCAAGGCGAGAAGAAACAATCCTACCCATGTTAATAAACCAAGTAAATTGGGCATTGGAAAGAGGAAGGTAGTCCACAATCCTTGATAAAATTATCAAATCCTCTCATACTAGTATTAAACCTAGACCCTCCTAATTTTTATACATGAAAACGCACAACATTGAAATCTCCCCCAACACACCAATGAGGATTGCAAAAGCCATGAACATAAGACAACTCTTCCCATAAGGAACCCCTCAATCTAGGATTCGTCGGGCCGTAAACATTAGTAACCCACCAATAGCCTTTATCCTTCAAATCCAATAACACCGAAAGGGAAAAAGCACCCACTAACACATCGGCTTTAGAGGCAACCCTAATGTCCCAAATAACCAAGAGACCACCTGAAGCACCTGAAGAAGGCAAAAAATCCCAATCTTTATACCTAATATCCCACAAACTACGCACAAGAAATCTGTCCACCTCCCCAAATTTAGTTTCTTGGATCAAAACAATGTCTGGTTCAACCCGCCTAAAAACCTCTTTCACCTTATTTCTTTTAAGCGGATTACCAAGACCATTAACATTTCAACTTAAGATCTTCATAAAATAACTGACTTACCCTTCCCTTTCTTGAGATTTTCATAGTTAATCGAGGAAGTTAACTTTTCAACTCGCACTTCCTCTCATAGGTCCTACGCGTCAATTGCACTTTAACCTCATTTCCAATATTATCTTTCAACTTAAAGTTAAGAGCTTCAATCAAAGCTTGTGGGTCACGGTTGTCTTTTTCACACCTTAATTGACGTAAGTGAAAAAAACGTTCCTCTGGCTCCTCACTCTCCCTTATAGCATAAGAAGATTTGTTTGACTCCGGTAAGGGAAGAATACCCTCTCGAGAAGTGTCATTATGCACATCAATCCCTACAAGGCCAAAGCGAGACATACCAACATCATTAAGATTAGAATTAGAAATAATAGGTTGGGAGGAATCAATATAATCATTTCTAGGAATAGAAGCAATCCTCCAGCCCATTAGGAATCATAAAGGTGCCCCTGGATCAAAAGCAGTCCTCAAAAAATTATTACTGGTCTACCCTAAATCACAGTGGCTATAAGGGGCATCATCTTCCTTATTTTGCGAGAAAAGCCGATAAACATCCTCCAGCCCATCATGGACATCCTCTGCTACAACCTCCTTGACATTCAATTGTTGCTCAAATTGATCAACAAGCAAACCTTCATCACTGTCAAAATTAGAAAGCGATGTCTTCGGCAGAATAGGTCACTTCTTCCCCACCAGAAGAAACTTCAATGTCACTTGAGACTGAGGCTGGAACACGGTCATTCGGAAATTCCATGACAAGCTTGTCATTAGAAATAAATTTAGATTCAGTCTCCTTTTCAAGATTCCCCCCTCTTTTGACATTAAAGGCCTCTTGAACACCATCCCCCTTGCAAAAAGTCGCGTCCAGGAAAACTTCTCCATTAGAAAACTATACTAAGTTTGTGGATAATTGCGGAACATGAAGAACATTTTTAAGCTGTACTAACATCAGCCTATGTCATAAGCAGAATTCCTTCCAAGGTCTTAGGGTTTCAAAGTCCATTAGAAAACTTGTCCAAGTTCTACCCCGATATTCGATCTTCCTTCAATCTCACTCCTCGCGATTTTGGGTGTACTTCCTTTGTCCGTGTCCATGATCATAACGTGGGAAATTAAATCATCGTGCTCTAAAATATGTCTTCGTGGGGTACTCTTTTGAGTCACCTTCTCTTGAGTCTCTTGGCCTTGAAGAAGACCTACACTTGCCTATTGCTGTAAGAAAAAAAAACCAGAGAATGTACCAAAAGGCCCACCCATTGTCTCATTTTGTGTCTTTTAAAAGGTTTTCCCCAAGCTATCAAAGTTTCCTCTCCACCTTAAACAAAGTTTCTATTCCTAACTCATTGCCTGAGGGATTATCAAAAAAAGAATGGAGACTTGCTATGGAAGCAGAAATGGAGGCATTAGAGAAGAATGGAACGTGGGAGTTGGTTGACTTACCCAAGGGGAAGAAAACAATGGCATGTAAGTTGGTGTATGCAGTAAAATTCAAGGCATATGGGTCCCTAGAACGCTACAAGGCAAGGCTAGTTGCAAAAGGATACACGCAGACATATGGAGTAGATTATCAAGAAACATTTGCTTCATTGGCAAAGATGAATACAGTGAGGATTTTGCTATCCACGGTTGTCAATTTTGATTGGGAATTGCAACAATACGATGTGAAGAATGCATTCATTCACAAAGAATTAGAAGAAGGGATCTATATGAGAAGCTAACCAAGATTTAGTGGGGTAGACAAGAACAAGGTTTGTCGATTAAAAAAGACGTTATACGGGCTGAAACAATCCCCACGTGCCTGGTTTGGACAATTTGTGAAGGTGATGATAGCTAGTGGATACAAGCAAAGTCAAGGAGATCACATGCTTCTCATCAAACATTTAGCCTCAGGGTGAGTCACTATGTTAATTGTGTATGTGGATGACATTATAGTACCAGGAAACAATGAAATAGAGAAGAAGGCCTTGAAGCAACACCTAGCCAAAAAATTTGAAATAAAAGATTTAGGAAGATTGAAGTATTTTCTTGGGATTGAGGTGGCTTGATCAAGTCAACGAATTTTTATTTCTCAACAAAAATATGTAACAGACCTACTCAAGTAAACAGGAATGACGAATAGGAAACCGGTTGGAACCCCATTGAACAAAATCACGGATTGAGCGAGGCTCTTGGAGATAAGATAGTAAACAGAGAAATGTACCAAAAACTTGTTGGGAAACTCATCTATCTTGCACATACTAGACCAGGCATAGCTTACTCAAGCACTGTTATCAGTCAATTTACGCATGATCCTAGAGAAGTTCACCTATAGACAGTCAATCGAGTACTTCATTACTTAAAAGAACATCCAAGGAAGGGAATTTTATTCAAAAAGGGATCTGCAATTGATGTAGCAGTTTACACTAATGCAGACTTCGTAGGGTCTCCAACCGATAGGCGATCAACTTCGGGCTATTGTACCTTTTTTGGAGGAAACTTAATATCCTGGAGAAGGAAGAGACAGAGTGTGGTAGCAAGGCCCAGAGCTGAAGCGACATTCAGAGCTATGGCAGCAGGAATATGTGAATTATTGTGAGTCAAAGTTATCCTAGAAGATCTAGAGATTCCATGGAACAAACCAATGAAGCTATATTGTGATAAGAAGTCAACTATAAGCAAAGCCCACAACCTGGTGCAACATGATCAGACAAAACATAGAGATAGATAGCCACTTCATTAAAGAGAAACTAGATAGTGGACTGATTTGTACTCCATATGTTCCAACTAGACTCCAACTTGCAGATGTAATGACAAAGGGATTGTGCAACAATGTTTTATGAGAATATTAGCACGCTGGAAATGGAAGATCTATATTCACCAGCATGAGGGGGAGTGTAGGAAATCTAAAATAAGTATTCTTAGGAGATGTTTTAGGAGAGTTAATCTGTTCCTAAAATTAAAGGGATTTGTTATAGACTTTCCTTGTTTATTTAAGTTTCTAATTGGATTAGAATAAGGGTTGATTTATCTTTTTAATTTTTATTCTTTTCCTAGTTGTTTAAGGATTGAGTTATCCTTTTCCTAGTTGTTTAAGGATTGAGTGGCTGGATTGTGGCCTGCTCTCCTCTCAATTATATTTCAGAAACTTTCTTTCTTCAAACCACTTAAGTTATATATGGATGAAAGCATCTGCCCAAAAAGGGTCACAAACTTAGAGAGTGATTTCACAAAGTGAACAAGGAAGCCTAAGATCCAACACCAAGAGTCATTAAGAGCAGTAGAGATATGTATAGAGCACACTGCAATTTTAACAATCCACCTTGATCAAGAATGACTTAAAAAAGCAAGAAAAAAGCAGATAAGAAAACCCACTGTTCCAGCACTCGAGTAGTGTGATCCATAATGGAATTTGGGGATGACTGGATCATCAAAGTTAGAGTATCTCTCTTGAAATTTTCCCAGACGATCAGGATTCAGTGCACCAACAGGCTGCAATGATATCAAATGATTTAATAATTAAAAAAAAGTTTCAAAATAAGAAAACCTGAACTGATTGAGGGACATTTAGGAAAAGCACCTTTGAAAGATCTCGGTAACAAGAAGGATTAGAAAGATCCAAGTTCTGTGAACTGTAATCAGAAAGAATCCAGGGGAAAACCGGATACTGCCAAATGCAGGTAGTAGTGATAAATTAATAACATAAAGATAGGTCTAAAGTGATTAACAATATTACATTAAAAAAGAATATCAACCTGGGTTATATCATTATAACTACGCCCAGCCAACGTATTGAGCTGCATTAGATATTCAAAATTGCTGATCTGCACAAGGGCAGTTTAAATTCCATATAACTCCGAGGATGCAAATTAAGAAATTAATGATATTTCATGAATATTAAGCTCACTTCTTACCTCCCACCTAGCCCAGCGCTCCATAAGTTGTGTTCTTTTCAAAAGTTGTTCGGGTCTCTGCAACAAGAGGTCACTTCCTCAGATTCTTGGACTATATCAATCCACACCCAAAAGTTATTTATTTATTTTTTAAAAAACAAAGGAGTTAAGTAACAAGAATTAAAATTGCAGAAAAACAAATAGAATCAGAACTTCATTTACATAAATTCTTATCAATAGAACAGTGCAAAGAAATTAACAAAGAGAGAGAGAGAGAGAGAGAGAAAGAGAAGGGTCACAAAAAGGATCCAACCTGAGTTGCCAAATATATGTTGTTTAGATGTGGAGGCCGTGCTTGGACAATTGCCCGGTATGCATTTCTTCGCCCCTCAATGCTCTGAAGTGGAAAAGAGGGCAGGAATGAGTAATTATCAGAATTATCAGTGTTCAACTTCGAAGAACTATCAGTAAAATGGTCAGAATTATATAACAATTGAAAATGCTAAAAAAAACTAGAGAGATTAATGCTGAAAACAATAAGAAGAAAAAAAAAAAGCACATCTGAAAGGTACCCCAAAGTCAAAGAAGAAGTTCGAACGGTCAACCATAAAGAGCTCCAAAGCACTTCTTCGAAGGAGATATCTGTAACAGATACCAAGACTTATAAATTAAATGGACATAATTTTCAAGGTGTACACACCATACAGGCATTATCTTTGCACAAAAATAGAAATTACAAAGCAGAAATTCAACATTGCTGAGCAAAAAGAAAGAAATTTTATCGTTTTATAAAAGGAACTCCATAAAAGTGAGAGCAAGATACATGAGAAAAGAGTAGATATCCTCCAAAAGAAGAAAACAAAAAAGTAAAAAGAAAACAGAAAGAAACAAGCACCAATATCAGAAAGAAGCCACACATAAATATATCCCAGAAGATATTAAAGCCAAGGAAGAACCCTTGCAGATGTGAGCATTTCACTCCAACCAAATATGGCAAAGCACAGCAGTCTGCAGCGTTGCACTTAATCCTATTGAACACTGATGTCTAAATAAACAACCTCAAACTTTGAAGGAGCTTTGGGTTTTCAACTGTATTTGTTCTCAAGAAGAAATTTTTTCTAGTAGGAGAGTAACTAAAATAATGAAAATAAGACTTCAAAGAATACATACAAGAGCAATCAAGAGTCCAAACTCTCCAGACTGAGGCAGGAGAAGGACATATAGGGCCAAAAAGGGATTTCAGTGCATGAATACCCTATCACTAAGATCACCTAGACCCCATTTTATGCATCAAACAAGGTTTAGAAGGATAGTATAAACTAACATGTTAGAACCACTAGCAAAACATTGGATACACTGATGATTTCATAACGCAATTCCTCTAATATAACAACTTGGGTAAAATTCACAGCTCCATAGAACAGAAAACACAAAAAAAAAAAAAAAAAAAAAAAACCAGCATATAGCAAAAGAAACAAGAAAACAGAAAGTAAACTGTGGGGTTCTATCTTATTCTGTTATTATTACTGATTTATTTTCTTTTTTTATGTAAATATTTGTCCTGTTTCCTTGGAATTAAATTTGACTGAATATGATGGATTTGTATTTAATAGGTTTGTTTGTATCCCTAGGATTGTTGAGGATTCTCCTCCCTTAATTGCATTAGCTAGGTGTATATAACCCTAGACTCTTGTAAATCTTATATTGGAGTAAATGATATTATAGGCTTATTTTCATGGTATTAGAGCATCTCTCTAAATTACCCAAACTCTCTCTCTCTTTGTGTTGTGCCCTTCGAAAACCCCTTGGAGTTTTCCATCCCTTGCACAGCCTTGGTTCTCACCAAACTCACTTGGGTTAGCCTCGAATCATCATTGCTGGCCCATCCCCACCTAACGGCGCACCTTTGACCACCACACATGGTGTCATGTGCACTATCATTTTTCTACAGCATCTTCTCATGTGCTGGCCTGTGAAGATGTGTGGAGCCACCATTCTAGTACCCACCATAGAGCATTACCCAGTTGTGTTTCACTCCAGTTGGTCTTTTATTTGTGCTGTTCTTCCTAACATGTTATTCTCCAATTGATTGTGGTTTTGTATTTTGTATTTTTAACCATGGTTGCTTCTAGTCCTGAGAACCATAGTCATGGGGTATGAAAAGGGGCTATTCAAATTATCATAGGTCACAAGCTAAATGGCCAAGATCACCTACAATGGGCCAAGTCCCTTAGGAGATGTTTTGTAGATCGAAGGAAGATGGGGGTTTGGGTCTTGATAATTTGGCGTCTAAAAACATTTCCCTTTTAGCTAAGTGGTTATGGTGTTTCCGTTTAGAGCCTAATTCCCTTTAGTGTTTGCTTGGAAGGCAATTTCTCAAGTATATCATTCTTTTTCTCCAATGTTGTCTTCACATGTTGGAGATGGGTCCCGCTTTCGCTTTTGGGAGGATTGTTAGATTGGTCATTCCCGTTCATGAAAAGGTTCCCTCGACTATATTCCTTGTCTTCTTTGCGTGAAGCCCCCATTGTTTTTTTTTTTTATGTTCTCAAGTGTACCAATTATCTTGGAAGTTTCACTTTTCCAAAAATATTAATGATAGACTTGTCGCGAGCTTACTTTGACACTGGACATTTTGGATCCGTTCCGCATCTCTTCTTTCCCTAATAGGAGGCTGTGGAATTTGGATTCCACGAGCTCATATTCTTGTGCTTCTTTTTATAATTTCTTGATTCGTAGCCCACATGGGTCGTTGCCTTTTAAAAAATCATTTTGGAAAGTGAAGGTGCCTTCAAAGGTGAAGGCCTTTGTTTGGACTACAGTACACAATAGAATTAATACTAATGATCTACGTCAAATTAGGTAGCTTTCTATGGCTTTATCTCTTGATATTTGTGTGATGTGTTTAAGGGACTCAGAGACAAATAGTCACTTGTTCTTACATTGTGAGATGGCTTGAGATATTTAGAATAGATTATTTCATCTCTTCGAATAGAGTTAGGTTTGTCTGAATGAACCTGGTGCAAGAAGAATAAGGCTTTGTGGAAGGCGGCTTTGTTAGCAACCTTGTGGTGTATTTGAATGGAAAAAAATGCCAAAGTCTTTAAGCAACGGCTCCTGCCTCCTCATTTGTTGTGGGATAGAATTCGCTACGTTGCCACTCTTTGGGTTTCAAGGTAATGAGAATTTTAACGGGTGTCCTTTGAAGATGCTTTTAGGGATTGGAGGGCTTTGATGTATTAGCCTCGTTTTCGGGTTTTTGGGTTGGTTTTGTGTCTGTTTTTTGTTTTTTTTTTTTGGAAGGATATCTAGTCCTCCTTTTTATTTTTGTTTTCTTTTTTCTTTGTATCATTCTTTCTTCCTTAATAATATTTCTTTTTCGATCAAAAAAAAAAATCTATGTTGAATCAAAATGCTTTGTACATAGAGTATTTCTCAAGGTTCAAAAAACCAAAGCACTTATTGATCCAATGAAAGCACTGGTTCAAGGTTTATTGGTCCAACTACAGTTGAGTTGGTTGTAATTAAATATACAATTTTTATTTTACACATTAAAAATCCAATATAATAAATTAATAAGTCTTTTCGTGCTTAGATTTGACAAATTTACAAATGACCTAGACAAGTTATAAAGCATTTTTTTTACACATTTAAATACCTAATCTGAAAATTATATGTACACGGACCAAAATTTAAAGCTAGTAAATATTATATCAATAGTACCTATATGTAGAATAATACATTAATAATACTCATAGAATGCATGAAAAAATTAGAAAAAACAAAAGTAAAACTAAGACCGGTTTAACCATTGAACCATCTGGTTTTATTGGTTTTTCCAACTTTTGACTGATTCAACAAGTTTTTAACCGATTTTTTCACTAACCGGTTCATTGGGTTAAACTGAACCGTTCATGTGACCAATTCACTGATTTCCAGTTCGACCAGTCGATTCAATCTAGTTCTCTAAATAGTGGTATTTATACACAAATCAAATCTCTAAAGTTTAGGGAGTGATAAATCTGTTATATTAAGCCTAATTTCTAGGGTCAAAGAATCATAATGACAAAAATTAATAACAAAGATTATTTCCTATTCTAACATTTCCCCTAAAGCTAGTGAATGGATATCTTCCATTCCAAGCTTGACAATAAAACTTTTAAAGGCAGCACAAGATAATCCTTTAGTGAGCACATCAACTAGCTTACCACCTGTAGGAACTAAGGGAGTACAAATTTGGCTACTGTCTAGTTTTTCTTTTATGAAATGCCAATCTATTTCAATGTGCTTAGTTCGATCACGTTGAACTAGATTGTGAACAATGTCGATAGCTGATTTGTTATCACAATAAAGCTCCATTGGGCCTTACCACTTGATCTTCAAATCTTCCATGATCTTTAGCCACAATAACTCATATTCCAAGAGCCATTGCTTTAAATTCAGCTTTAATACTGGATCTAGAAACAACATTCTGCTTTTCGCTTCTCCAAGTGACAAGATTGCCTCTTAAGTATAGTAACATGATGTTGATCATCTATCAACATTTTTAGATCTGATAATGCTAACGACTATTTCAATTTTGCCCTTAGTACCTTTTTCCTTGAGCAGAGAATTGTGCATCAGAGTCCTTGTACTTACATGCATCAACAATATGAGATTGCTGAACATAAGAATAGACATCTCCTCAAAGTAGCTCGATCATTGATGATTATCCATAATTTCCCAAATCAATTCTAGGGAGAGGTTGTCTTAACTGCCACTAATCTAATCAATAGAAACCCATCTTGTACCTTGCAACTTGGCACCCCATGTCATGTCCTCTCCAAGCACTTTCCTCACAATAGGCATGTTATCAATCTTCCTTTCAAGGATTTCAGTGGTTGTGATTTTGTACATATTGCATCTCAAAATAGAGGGAAGTTAGATCCCATATTTCGAAAAATGCATCTTTGTTGGGTATGCTCCAATCAAAAAGGTTACAAATGTTATTCACCAACATCATGGAAGCTTTATATCTCTATGAATGTCACTTTCTTTGAACACACTTCTTTCTACCTCAAAACTCATATTCAGGGGGAGAACTTGACACCAAGAGAATATCAATTTTGGGCTACCTTACCTAGAACCAAAAGCTCCTAGCAACAATATACAAGAAGGTAATACAAAGTTGAAAATATACTCTAGGTGCCCAAAGCAGAAGTAAACTGAGCAGCAATTGGTAACTCTTGAAAATTGCCAATCTGACTCAAATCCAACTCCTAAAGAGGACAATCAAGGCATTCAAGGTACCTCTGACTCTTAACCTTCTACTGATTATTATATCTAATATCTATCTTCTTGTAGCTTGGAGAAAAAGAGTTAGGTTATACACCAAATATCCCATTGCTAACCATGTTTCATATGAGAAATTGCTTGGTACCTTCATAGCATCTACAGCAAATCAAGATAGCACCAAGCTACCAACTTGCATAGAAGAAGCTTTGCAACACCCAAAATGGAGGTCATAAACGACGTGTTAAATACTTTGAAGAAGAACAACATGTGGATTCTTACTGAAAGACCTCTAGAAGAACAACCCTGGGATGTAAGTAGGCACTATCAAAGACAAAGCTGATGGAAGCATTGATAAATACAAGGCGAGATTAGTGGCAAAGGGATTCACTCAGACATATAAGGTAGATTACGTTTACCCCTATAGCAAAGTTCAACACAATACATGTTCTATCTATTGCTGCAAATCTTGATTGGAAGCTTCATCAGCTTGGATATCAAGAATGCATTTCTTAATGGAGATCTTGAAGAAGTCTACATGGAGATACCTCCTGG
Source organism: Biancaea sappan (assembly GCA_037074585.1). NCBI lineage: Eukaryota > Viridiplantae > Streptophyta > Magnoliopsida > Fabales > Fabaceae > Biancaea > Biancaea sappan. Next base: position 20,823,677 of record CM073499.1, on the reverse strand, counting down.
TCAGAAAAACCCAAATAACTCTTGACTAGTGATTAAACTTCAGAAATCTCTTCGTGGCTTCAAATAATCTCTAAGAGCTTGGTTTGAGAGGTTCTTCAAGGCTATTAAATAGTTGGGATATACCGAAGGGCAACAGATCACACTTCATTCATCAAGCAATTTCTTGAGGGGGGCCGAAATAACAATATTCATTGTACATGTGGATAACATGATAGCCACTGGAAATAATAAAAAATAGGTGACACACTTAAAGAAGTTCCTCAGTATCATCTTAAAGAAGTTCCTGAGTAAGGAATTTGAAATCAAGGATCTTTGGTGTCTAGGAGTAGTGCTAAAGCATAATTTTGTGCTATGGCACATAGAATTTGTGAAGTGATATGGTTAAAAAAGTGTTGGAAGAACTTCAGCATCCATTGACCACCTCCATGAAACTCTATTGTGACAATTAAGCAGCGATTCAAATTGCAAAAAAACCAATCCATCATGACATAACCAAACATGTGGAGATTGATCAACTTTTCATCAAAGAGAAGTTGGAGCAAGGAGTCATTGACAACAAAAAGTTGATATCCTTACAAAAGCTATTCCTAGAACTCATTTTGACGATCTCTTGCTCAAAATGGAAATGACTGACATTTACTCCCTAGCATGAAGGGGAGTGTGGGGTTCTACCTTATTCTGTTATTACTACTGATTTATACCTTTTTTATGTAAATATTTGTTTTTGATTTATTTCCTTAGAATTAAGTTTGATTATGATGGGTTTGTATTTAATAGGTTTGTTTGTATCCCTAGGATTGTGGAGGATTCTCTTCCCCTAATTGCTCTAGCTAGGCGTATATAAACCCTAGACTCCTCTTGTAAATCCCATATTAGAGTAAATTTCTGGGCTTATTCTTGATAAACAAAATTTGTATCAAGCTTTTTATTTACTTCATTCTTTAGAAACAAAAAATATTGGAGTTTCATATTTTTTGTTTCTTTTTTACCAATTTACGTTTTTCTCATCAATTTCTTTTTAGCTTTTGAAATGTGAAATTTAAAAAAAAAAAAAAGAGAGAGAGACATGATTGTTTAAATTTTAGTATATCCTATCTTAGAAGACAAGGAAAAACTTCTAAAAAATAATAATACAGACAGAATACAAATGAAAATTTCTGTAATTTTTAGATAGTATAGGGGCGGATGCATTCCATTGATCTCCATCGGTATATATACACATTACAAAGACTCAAAGAGAGAAATAAAATAGAATCCATAAGATTATGCTATCAAACAATTCCCTAACAATTAGCCTAGGGATTAGTGCTATAATTGTGTTATAAATAGAGGATAAGTCAACTATACAATAACTATACAATCTCTATTAACAGTGAGCGTTGTAAAAAATCAGGATATACTAAAGATAACTGTTGGGAGATTCACAGAAAACCGGCTGATTGGAAACCAATGCAGTATAAGAACCGTCGCGGGTATCACGTTTTTTCAAAGAATAGTGAAAAATCAAAAGAAAATCAATGATCCTTTAGTGCAGGACAAATGGAACATATTTATAAAATGTTTGCAAATTTTTCTAGCCAGTCATCAGATACTCCCTCCGGTTCTTTAGCAAAAGAGGTAAATTTTTTACAGGCACTTAATACCTCCATTAGAAAATTTCCCTGAATAATTGACTCAAGTGCCTCTGATCACATGACTGCTAATTATTACCTTTTTCGTTTTATACACCTTGTGCTGAAAATTTGAAAATTAAAATTGCAGATGGGACTCTCTCTCCCGTTGCTTGGAAAAGGAAGTATTAGACTCTAATTCTATTATTCTTGAATCTGTCCTCCATGTCCCAAAGCTATCTTGTAATCTGTTATCTATTAGCCAATTAACAAAACAAACTGTTCTGTTAACTTCCTGTCATCCTCATGTGTGTTTCAGGACCTATCATCGGGGAAGATGATTGGCAGTGCTAAGGAGCGTGAGGGGCTTTACTACTTCGATGATTCCAAAATGAGTACGCAGTATCAAGTTGCCAATTATAGCCTCGATTCTACTCCTAGGGACAAGGAGCTTCTATTATGGCACTTTACGTTGGGACACACAAATATTTCAACAATTCCTTAATTTTTTATTGTGATGAAAACTATTCCCTCTTAAATAGATATCACCCGTCAGTGCACGCGGGCTTGAAATGCAAATATGAAATATATAGCAAACAAAAGCATAAATTGATGAACATTTATTTTTAAAAAAAAATGTTCACCTCCGGCTATAAATTTGATGTAAGGACAACATTAACCAGCTGCGGTCCTTTTCTTGGTCTCCTTCCTCAAAAAAAGAATCTAGCCCTTCCTTTGGGCTGCTGTTCTCATTGTTATCAACAATAAAATTTATTCTTCTACTGGTCACCTGCAATTGAAGAAGGGCACTCAGCATTATTTTTTTTTTAATAGAAAAAGAAATATTATTACTGGAGAGAGAGAGATACAAAGAAAGAGTAGAACAAAAAGAGAAAAGAAAGAGGACAAGAGATCCTCCTAAGGAAAAAAAAAAACTGAAACAAACCCCACCCACGAAGCCCCCAAACGGGGCTACTACAACAAGACCCTCCAACCGCTATAAACATCTACAAAAGGCACCCCTTTAAACAACTCATTGGCTGAAACCCAAAGAGTAGCAACAAAACGAATTTTATCCCACAACAAATGAGGAAGCAAAGACCATTGTTTAAAAACTTTGGCATTTCTTTCCATCCAAATACACCACACAACTGCAAACATAGCAATGTTCCACAAAAACTTGTTCTCCTTCCTAGTACCAAAACCAGTATGGTTATCCACAAAGAAAGCACCAAGGTCAACTGGGCAAAACCAACTCTCGTCAAAGAGACCAAATAGTTTGTTCCAAAAATCCCAAGCTACCTCACAATGTAAGAACAAATGGTTATTTGTCTCTGAATTCCTCAAAACACATCACACAAACATCAGGAGATAAAGCCTTAGAAAACTGCCTGAACTAACGCATATCATTAGTATTAATTCTGTTGAAAACTGTTGTCCAAACAAAGGGCTTCACCTTTGAAGGCACCTTCACTTTCCAAAAGGACCTTTTGAAAGGCGAAGAATTAATATTAATGATATACGTCAAATTTGAACCTCCTTTTTTCAATTTTGGTCGATTTATGATCGGTTTGGTTCAATTTGATCGATTGTTTTGGTTTTGAACACCCATATTGCCTAACCCCACGTTGCCCCTTAAACCGGACTTTAGGCTACCCATTAATAATAACTAAAAAGGCCACCGAGGAAAGACAACCCCTAATCCAAAGCCTCCATGTTTCACCAAATCCCTTTCAACACATAACCCTATCCAAAAAACCTCAATTGACCATGTCATAAGCCTCTTCAAAATCCAACTTGAACACTAGACCCTTTTGCTTTCTACGCTTAAAATCCTCAACTAACTCATTAACAACTAGACAAGCACCAAGAATTTGACCATCAGTGATGAAAGCACTTTGATTCCCAGAGATAGTACCCCCAAGAACCTCGCCCAACCTCACTGAAGCACCTTGGCGATGATCTTATAAACACTAATAACCAAACTAATAGGCCTAAAATCCTGCACCTTAATAGACCTATTGTTTTTAGAAACAAGGACAATGAAGGTAGAATTCATACTAGTCGGTAAACGACCAGTGTGATAAAATTCTTCAAAAACCTTCATCAATTCCTCCTTCACAATTATCCAACAAGCTCTAAAGAAAGCCAAATTAAACCCATCAAGCCTAGGAGGCTTATCCTTGTCCATCTTCCAAATAGTATTTCTAACTTCATCTGGAAAAGGTCTTTCTAACCAACCACCCTTAGAACTATCTATAAGAAACCAATCCCAACCCTTAATAAATGGCCTCTCATGCACATTCTCAGTATAAAGCTTCCTGTAAAAACTAGCCACCTCTTCTGAGATCGCCATTGTCCCTAACAACTCTACCTCCATCCACCTCTAGTTCTTTAATAAAACTCCTCCTCGTCTTCCCATTAACCTCTTCGTGGAAAAAGCTAGTGTTCATGTCTCCCTCTCTAGCCCATTTAACTTTACTCTTCTGCCACCAACTCATCTCTTCTTTCTTACAAATTTCACCCAAATCATTTCGAAGCGACACCTTACGAGTAACAAGACTCTCCTATAACCCACCATGACTCTCTAATTTTTCGAGATCATCCAACTCCTTTAGAACATCATTTTTTCGCACTCTAATATCCCCGAAGACTTCTAAGTCCCAAACTTTCAACTTCTCCTTCACATACTGCAACTTCTTCATAAACTTATAACCCTCCCACCTAGAAACCAAACATTCAGACCACCAAGTCTCCAACAACAACTACAACACAATGCTCAAAAAAGACTGGTGCTGCAACCATATGTTTTCAGATCTAAAAGGAGTAGAACCCCATTTAACCCTGCTAAGATAAGGGGGAAATGGTCAGACACTAAATGAGACCCCACCTCTTGAATAAGATCAAGAAAAAAATTCTCTCATTTAGGAGTAACCAAAAACTTGTCAAGCTGAGAAGAAACTATCCTACCCTATTAACAGACCAAGTAAATTGGGAATTGGAAAGAGGAAGATCCTTAAGCCCACAATCCCTAATAAAATTATCAAAACCTCTCATACTAACATTAAACTTAGACCTTCCTAACTTCTTAGCAAGAAAACACACAACATTGAAGTCACCCCGAACACACTAATGAGGATTACACATCCCATGAACAAAAGACAGCTCTTCCAAGAGATGACCCCTTAACCTAGGATTCATCGAACCATACACATTAGTAACCCACCAACACCCTCTACCCTTGATGTCCAATAACACCGAAAAGGAAAAAAACCCCACTAAAACATCAACTTTAGAAGCAACTCTAGTGTCCCAAATAACCAAAAGAAGGCATACACTTCCAATCCTTAAATCTATTATCCCAAATACTACAGACTAAAAACTTGTCCACCTCCCATAACTTAGTCTCATGAATAAACACAATGTCCGGATCAACCCGCCTAATAACCTCTTTCACCTTAGTTCTTTTTTGCGGGTTACTTAGACCATTAACATTCCAACTTAAGATCTTCATAAGTTAACTGACTTGCCCTTCCCTTTCATGGGATTCTCATAATTTATCGAGGAAGTCAACATTTTCAGCTCGCTCTCAACTCTTTTCTTCTTCCTCTCATAAGTCCTAGGCGTAACTTGCACTTTAACCTCTTTCCCAAACTTATCTCTCAACTAAAAATTAAGAGAATCAATCAAAGCTTGTGGGTCGCGATTGTCTCTCTCACCACCTAAGTGACGTAAGTGGACATAACCTCCCTCTAACTCCTTACCCCCACTTATAGCATAAGATGATTTGTAGGTGTTCGGTAAGGGAAGAATACCTTCTTGTGAAGTGTCGTTACACACAACATTCCCTGCAAGACCAAACCGAGGCACACCATGATTATCACAAATAGAAACATTAAATTGGGAAGAACTAATACAAACATTTCGAGGCAAAGAAGAGGATAGTAAAGGCGCCCCTAGATCATTAGCAGTTCTCAAGGGAATATTACTGATCAGCTCCAAACCCTAGTGACCTTCAGCAACCTCATCATCCTTAATTTGCACAAAGAGACAAGAAACACCTTCTAGCCCACCATCCACATACCCCGCTATGTTCTCCTTGGCACTAAGTTGTTGCTCGAGTTGTTCAATGAGCAATCCTTCATCATTATCAGAATCAAACAGCAAGGGATGTTCGTCAAAGCAACTCTCTTCTTCCCCATAAGACAAGTTTTTTATGCCATTTGAGTTAGTATCATTCTCAATCAAAATCCCTTTAACACCTTTTCCTTTAATCTCCCTTTCTATATTTCCCACTTCTCTGGTATTAAAATCCTCAAAAAGCCCTTCTTTCTCACCATATAACGCTACCTGAGTAGCATTCAAACCCCTTCTCCTTCGCCGACCATCCCTGGCTGGTGGGGGTCGCCAGCAACCTCCCATAATCTTCTGACAGACTGTCGGCAGGTTCTATCTGGTGATCGCCGGCCGCAACCTCCTCCTTGGAATAGGTTGAAGAAGACGCTTCTACCCCTTGTTGCGCAACTCGAGCTCGTGCATTTACTAGGTCTACCCAAAACTATAGATACTGGTTCGAGATGCCCATTACTGACCTACCCAACCTGGTCCTGCGTACTTGATGGACTGGGTGGAGCCTCTTCCATATGGGAACCCATTTGTTAGGGCGTTGGATATTCACCTTCGGCCTTCTCCTTCCCCACTCACTACCAACAAGACCTAGTTCCACAACTAACCTCTTTATTAAGGCCTAGTAAACCCTCCTCACGCCCTTTAACATCACCTCCACTCTCAACATCTTCAAGCAAAAACCCACAAAATCCTCCATGTCCCTCTTCGCCTCTTCAGTTCCCTTAATTGAGGTTCCAACTTTTGCAGTAACTGATGTTTTCTAATTCTGACCTCAGGAACCACGTCTTTCACCGGCACCAGAGGCAACACCACCACTCTTATTAGCCACAGGCCCAAACTTCTAGTTTTTTATGACCTTGGCAAACATTCTCCTTCCATCAACAAACTTCTTGTTTTTTAGGATGTCCACAAACATTGGTTCAACTTGGTTTTCAATAATTGACCTCCATAGTGGTTACCACTAAATTCGATTTAAACCAGGGGATAAGTGGAAGACTGCTTTTAAGACCCAAGATGGTTTTATGAATGGTTAATAATGCCCTTTTGTCTTTCTAATGCTCCTAGCACCTTCACGAGGGTCATGAACCACATTTTTAGATCTTATCTAGGAAAATTCTTGGTAGTTTACTTTGATGATATCTTGATTTATAGCGAGTCTAGGGAGGACCATTTAAATCATCTTCGTGTAGTCTTTCTCACTCTTCGTTGAGAAAAATTCTATATTAACCTCCTAAAGTATTCTTTCTTGCAAACTCAAGTTGATTTCCTAGGATTCATAGTTGCTGAGCAAGGTCTAGCTATTGATCCTGAAAAGGTCAAGGCTATTAAACAATGGCCTAAACCTAAATCGACCTCTGAAGTCCATAGCTTTCATGGTCTAGCCTCCTTCTACAAGTGTTTCATTAGGGAGTTTAGTACCATTATGGCTTCTTTCACATATTGCCTCAAAAGAGATAAATTTCATTGGACTCCTGCAGCTATTCAAGCCTTTGTAACCATTAAACAAAAGTTTTCTGAAGCTCCTGTTTTGACTTTACCCAATTTTAACAAACCTTTTGAAGTTGCTTGTGATGCGTCTAGGGTAGGAATTGGGGCTGTTCTTAGTAAAGAAGGTATTCTATTGACTTCTTTAGTGAAAAACTCAATGAAGCAAAGTAGAAATACTCCACTTATGATAAAGAATTATATGCCATTGTTAGATCTCTTAAACATTGGCAATTCTACCTTCTCCCCTGAGAATTTGTCCTATACTTTGACCACCAAGCTCTTAAGTTTATTTAGTCACAAAGGAATCTAAATTCAAAGCATGCATAATGAGTTGACTTCCTTTAGAGATTCACTTTGGTGGTCAAACACCGATCTGGAGTTGAAAATAAAGTAGCAGACGCATCAAGCCAAATGTTCACTATCTTACATTCCATGAGTGTTAGCATTATAGGATTTGATAGGTCGAAAGATGAATATGCCAGGTGTCCTGACTTTGGCATTATTTTTCAAGAAGTTAGTGATGGAATTATATACGAGGTAGAGTTGGGGTGGCACCTATTGAGGAAAAAATGGTTGAAAATCGTTTAAGATGGTTTGTGCATGTGCAAAGAAGACCGTTGGAAGCGCCAGTTAGGAGAGTTGAGCAGATGGTTTGGAGCCCTATGAAAAAAGGTCGAGGAAGACCAAAAATAACACTTAGAGAAATTATTGAACGAGACCTTTTAGTAAATGAGATATCTAAAGAGTTGGTCATTGATAGAGCTCAATGGCGTCGTGCGATCCATGTAGCCGACCCCACTTAGTGGGATAAGGCTATGTTGTTGTTGTTTGTTGTTGTTGTTAATGATGGAATTGTCGTGCCTATGAGGATTTCCTCATCAAAGATGTTTATCTTTTTCGTGGGATGAGGTTGTGCATCCCTCGCACGTCCTTGATGGACTTTCCTAGTTGGGAGTTACATGCCAAAGGGTTAGCAGGCCACTTTGGTAAGGATAAGACTATAACTTTAGTAGAGGATAGATTTTACTGGCACTCCCTGAAGCTTGCTCGAATTCTACATTAATGTAGAGCATGCCTAAGCTCCCAGGCAAAGAAGCAAAACTATAGAAAGGAGCTTATCCTTATTTAATATTTAGGAAATTATTTATTTTTCAATCTGATAGATTAGGATGTACTTTCCGTTTCCTAATAAATAGGATCAGTTATTTACTGATTCCTAATTACTGCTTTCCTAGTTTGGTGAGGATTTCTTATTTAAGAGGGATTCTCTTTTTATTTTTCTCCTAGAATTGTGGACTTGAATGCCAGTCACCTCTATATAAATATTAGGTTTTATTTCATTATTATAGATGAGAATTCCTTTCATCAAAATTCTCAAAAACACTGGCTTATATACTCCCCTACCAATACATCATGAACCTTGGAAAGATTACAACATGATTCTATCTTCATTGTTGTTGATGGGTTTTCCAAGATGGCTCATTTCAACCCTTGTAAAACCATGAATGCTTTTTATTTGGCTAAATTGTACATTTGTGAGGTTGTGCATTTGCATAGCCAACCATCTACCATTGTGTCTGATAGGGATGTTAAGTTTGTTAGCTACTTTTGAAAAACTCTTTAGAAACTCTTTAGCACCCATTTGAAATTTTCTTCTGGCTTTCATCCTCAAACAAATGAGCAAACTAGTGTTACAAATCGTAGCCTAAGTGATATGCTTAGAAGTTTAGTGGGGGACAAACCAGGAAATTGGGACTTGATTTTGCCAATAGCTGAGTTTACCTATAATAATTCGGTAAACCGGTCCATAGGAAAGAGCCCTTTTGAGATTGTCCAAGGCTATACCCCTCGCCAGCCCATTGACCATTTGCCCATTCCTTTCATTGCTTGTTCCTTTGATTTCGGAGAATCTTTTGCCCAACACATTCGTGACTACTAATGTTCACCGTCGATCTCAAAATTTTAATCAAGGTGATTATGTCATGGCCCGTATTCGACCCGAACATATCTTAAACATTCTTTCAAAAAAAGTTACACGCTCGTTCTTCTAAAATTTTTTGCATAACTAAGAAACTTGGCCCTAATGCATACTTGCTTGAATTACCACCTAATATGGCCATTAGCCCTGTTTTCAAGTGAAGGATTTGTTTCCTTATCGAGGCACCTTTGAGCCTCCCCTTTTACTTTCTAATGGTATTGCAGGTACTCTGTCTCCCCATAGTCCAATGCCCACACAACCATTCGTGCCTCCCGCCACTGAAGCAACTGATGCAATTCTTGACGACCAGATTATTCTCTCCCTACATAATGCCCTTCACTGCTACCCTGTACGATGGAAAGGCCGCTCTAATTTGGATGTTACTTGGATCTCTGTGGATGGGTTTCTACACTTAGACCCTAACTTGTTGGAATCTTACCAACATTCTCACTCGCCTGACAAGAGTTGTCCCCACCCCGAGGAAAATGATGGAAAACCATTGAAGACCTATTCTAGACGCAATAAAATTTCTAGGAACTAGTATATTAGGAAAACACATCTTGAAAATTGATCTTGCATTTATGACCCTTGGAACTACTCATGCATTTGTTTACTTTGAAACTAGCTTATGTATTTAGGACTTAGTTCATGCATTAAATTCTCTTTGTATCCAGACTCCCTATATAAAGGGGTCCCTCATATGTTTGTAATCAGATTTGGAATGAATTCAACATATAAAGTTTCTATCTCCTCCCTCCTCTGTCTCTCCTCTCACATTGTGCTACATCAACTGCCCTTTAAAACAATCTTTAAGCCACCCATCACAATAACAACAAGAACCATAGACAAAATACACCCAAATCCAACTTTTCCATCTATCCATAAACCACAAGACCCTATTTAGGAACCCAAGTGACCCTGTCGAAAGCTTTATCAAAATCAAATTTACAAACTAAACCCTTTTGTTTTCTACATTTAATGCCATACACTAATTCCTTTGCAACCAACCCAACATCTAGAATATGTCTACCAGCAACAAAAACACTTTGAAATAATGTCCCCAATCACCTCACTCAGCCTCAAAGAAAGAACTATAGTGATTATCTTGTAGACACTGGACGCCAAATTAAAATGTCTAAAATTACAGACCTTCTTGATACAAACGCTTTAAAATGAATTTGGTGGAACTGATCCAAGGTAGCAGACAGAAATAAAAAATGAGCATAGCATTTTACATTTATACATAGAGCTTACTAGCACCGTTAACTTGAACAAGGTCCAACTAAAATTTTAAAGAAAAAAAAGCTATTTACACCAACTCCCATTTCTTGCAACACATTCTCTCTCTGGCCACCATTTAAGCTAAACATCAAAACCACATTTGACACATGTTGTAAGTACTTGATCATTTCTGAATTTAGCATCACTTCAGTCAGACTTAAAACAAACCACAGTACTTTTCATAACCTAAATTTTAGCAAATTTCAAGACCATTTCTTATATGGATTTTCATGTAATTAGTATGGAACACAACCAAACCAGCAGTACTTTTCTCCAGCTCTCCTCACTAGACTTTTTAGAATTTATTTTTTTCTTTTCATCTGTACCAGAAGACTTACATATTTACCAATTTACACCACATCAAAGTGGATATAAAATGCAAGAAATACATGCAGACGGAATTCACAAAATCTATTCTTACATGTCAGCAATATCTTTTAGGGGATGTCCCTTACAGACATCCATAGGGGCTGGAGGGCTTTGTGGTAATAGCCCTTTTGGTGGGCTTCTTGGGTTGGTTTTGTATTAGTTTTGTCTTTCCCAGGAAGATCACTTGCCCTCTTTCTTTTGTTTTTTCTTCTCCTTATGTAATTCTTTCTCTAACTTGATAATATTATTTCTTTTTCTATAAAAAAAACTAATTACATTATTGTAATAAATTAGAGTAAACTAAAATTTCATCCTTAAATCTTGTTAAGCCTATTTAGATTTAGTCCTTGGAATTTAGTGAGTGCCTCAGTTAGTCTTTAAAAATAACAAACTCACCACACCTTAATTCTTCCAGCATCCTTGGATCACTTGACGAAAGGACTAATTTGCAGCAAGTTTCCTATTTTCAGAGGCTGACTCGTGTACTCACTAAGTTTTAGAGACTAAAGCTAAATTAGCTTAACAATAAAAAAACTAAATTGAAGATTAATCTAAAATAATAAATAGCATGTAACTTAATCCCATAAAACTTACTTGGAAGGTTCCCCGAACAACCTTAAGTGGGCGGACCATTGACGTAGCTAACTCGAGAATAATTCTTTCATCAAATTCACTAGGAACATACCCAGGGGCAATAACAGGGGAATCCTGGACAAAATTTTCATCACTTGCAAGTTGAGTACCACTAGATTCTATAGATGCTTGTAAGGTTTGCTCTGCTGATTCAGAGAGTCTAGGCTCATTCTCCAGCTTCTTTTCAATATCTTTGACCATACCATCTCCATTCTCGGCTTCCACATGTTCTTCCCCTTCATTGACTGCCTCCATCGAGATTGCTTCTGCTGACAAAATTGGAGTGCTCTGGTCCTTTTTCTCCTCAGAATAATCTTCATAATTGGCAGCAGAACCTAAATGATCAGTTCCTTGGTAATTCCTTCTCAAACATCGTCTCATCCTTGAAGAACTTTCCATAAAATCCAGCTTCCAGAAAACCTAAAAAGTTTGCACCAAAAAAAAAAGTGTAAGCAATGTGCATCCCCATAGAGTCTCTTTCTCCTTGCTCTTAGGGAGAATCTATGGCCACAATACAAAGAGTGTATAGTTTGGTAAACCCAGTGTGAAGACTAATAGCACAACATACACGAGGTGCATTGTATAAATGATCTGCAAGAGGCCCATAAAGACTCCCCATCTCCATTAACTGCCGAACAAGTTTTCGCCATGCACGAATTCCAGTATGGATTCGATGACGAGCAATTACATTTACTTGAGCACGCCTGTCAATCTGGCAAACAAGAAACTTAACATACAGTAAACCCCTTTCTCAATAATTAATCAGAAAATCGTGGTTCTTAGTTACAAGTTGGGCACAAACCTCAGACCGCTGCATATTCCTTGCTAAGGCAAAACTGGCAACAAGAACAGCAATAAATTTATAGGACAGAGCATTAAAATCTTTCCCATACACTGACTTTGTATCAACTGGCTGCAAACATTCCATCCAGGCAACTCCCATAGCCTCAGAGACATTCCACCTCTTAACACGCTCCGAATCACCAGCACTTCTTCGCTGTGCAGATGTAGCCATTGCAACAGCACTAAGACCTCGTCCAGAACCAACCTTTGCAAATCGTTCAAAATCACGAGCAGCTGCCAAAGCAGCAGCTCTTTGAGCAGCTTTGTCCTTGGGAAGAGGTGGTGCTCTGCTTACTTCCAAAGGCTTCTGAAAGCTTGAAAATGTTTGAAGCCTGACCTGTTTCCGCTCCAGCATTGAGGTATCGCGCTTAAGATGGGAAGTTGTTACAGGAGCAGGTGTTTCACTGCCTGAAGCACCAGCTGCAATCATTGCCAATGCCATTGCAGCAGGTGGAGATGCAAATGCAGCAGCCCAAGCTGGAGATATCATAGCAAGAGCAGCCTAAAAGAAACAAAATATTCATGGCAAAATTAATGCAGCAAGATCAGACAAATGAATATATACCTAACACCATAAGGAATAGCATCTTTAGCACATAACTTTCTTGTTGCAGTAGAAATCTAACACGCAGGTGCATAGAACTAAATAAAAGAAACATGTTTTTAATAGAAAAAGAAATATTTTATAAGAGAAGAGAAAGGATTACAACAAGGAAAGAAACATGAACAAGAAAGGAGGATAAAAGATCCTATCCTCCTAAAAGAAAAGTAAAGATTACAAGAATGCTCAACCACTAAACCAAACATAGGACCTGATACAATAAAGCCTTCCAATCCCTTTGGATATCTGAGAGACAGTCCCTAAAAGAAGCCATTGGCAGATCCCCAAGGGAAGCAACAAAACAAATCCTATCCCAAAGCAAATGAGAAGGAAGAAGCTGGTTCATAAAGCCTAGGTGGCTAAGCCTTGTCCATCTAAGAATTCACTGGCTACACCCAGAGGATATCTCCCCATCTCTCATTTCTTACTACTCAAAGTTGATAGCCAAAAGATTAATGATAAATGATGTATTGAATAACTACTGCAAATAAATCCCATTGGCAGTTTTTCCATGAATAAAAATGGCAGGCATAAGAACAATCCTTGCACATAGCCACATACAAGTCTACCTGCGTAATATAGTCCACATTTCTAAATTTGTATGTATATGCATTCACATATGTCAGTTCAGTGTCTGTACATATACACATGCTCATAAAATACCTCAATTGGCAGGGCATCAGCAGCCAATGCACGATCATCAACAGTAAATGGATTTTCACCATCAGGAGTAGCAAGTTCATGAATTCCAGCCAAAATGGGTCGCCACCTCCTTAAAACAGCAACAAATGGTGGTACAATAGCCTCAAGGTAACGCTTACGAAGAGGCTTTTGGTCTTTGTCCACAGCATGATATACCTGACCACAAGTTGTACTGTCATAACTACAATGGTTGAAAATGACAAGACAAATGAAATATAATATACAGAGTAAGCAAGAATACTATGTTTAGTGATGAAAATACAAACCTCAGAATAAAGCACACTAGATGCTACCAAAACTCTCTGTCTCTTGGAATCAGAAATTGGCATGTTGAGAACAGGTGAAAGAACACTGTTCAAAAAACAGTTAGGATTTTATTATTCCATCAAATTTTTGTCCAATTATACATGTGTTTGAAAAAATCGTTCAAATAATGCAGAAGAGAAAAATGCAAAAAATGACAATTTTCTGTAACCACCATATGTTATTATAATATACATGTAGGAGACTTGAGGGTACTGAATTAGGATGCTGATAACATTAGAGTAATGGAGATTTAAAATTTGTTAAGGATTACATTTGATCACTGTACATACGAAATGAATCTAATGAGGGTGGTGGAACAGAAATTGGAGTTTTCACTTTATGTAGTAGTATGCTCAAGGCAATCAAGGAAAGCATAGTTGCATATCTGATATGTTCTAAATATTAAACAAAACCACACTAACACTTAGACTCAAAAGGAGCAGCAGATTCCAAGTGTTTGTAATTTTAGTTAACAACTTAATCTTTCAGTTAAAATGGGTTCTTGATAATGGTATCAGAGCATACATGACCAAAGTCCTTGACATCAATCATTGCATCCTCCATCCTCTTAATTAAGCACAAGGTATGGTATTGGAGAGATTCTGCTCTGTACAGACTTGGACCAAAGTGCTTTCATGTGAGGAGATGTGTTGAAATTTATAATAAGACTATTCGTGGGCCTTTACTTAACAATATAAGCTTTTGAGCTGGAAAGGCCATTGATGATGACCTTAACCAAAACATGATTCAAATCAAAGGTCAAGTGCAATGAGAATGCAAATATATGCATAGGCATCTATAATTGAAAAAGAGGCAGTGGTCGAGCAGTAAGTTGATAACAAACTGTCATTGTCAAAATAAAAAATGAAGAGACAAAATTAGAATGATCACGCACAATTACATGCTATGCAAATTTAGTAAAATCACCGCAATTGTCATAATATTATCAATAAAATATGGAACATTTCGTTGTCCAGGGGCTTTATTAATTTGTGCATGTTGGTTTGCTGTTCTGGACCCTATTTTTTGGGCAAAGCTGAGAAATATTTGGTCATATTTTGGTCATGTGTATATATGCTCATATTATGCTGTGTGAATTAATCGTTGAGCAAATTTTTTTTTTCCTACTTCATAGGCAAAGCTGTGAAATATGTGGTCATATATTTGTCATGTGCAACAGCATACTTGTATTTTGCTGTTTGAACTATGTTGCAGTGCATGTTTTTATTTTATTTTAATGAAATCTTTCTGCTTGGACATTAAAGAAATATAACAGATTATGAAATTTTATTTCTAGGGAATATCCAAATTCTTTGGACAAAGTTAGAGATGGAAGTGCAAAAAAAGTCCATCTGAAGTATTGGCTGACCACAGAAAGGGAAAGTGTTGAAATATTCTTTTCCAATATTCTCCCACCTAATCCAGCATGTTCTCCCACCTAATCCAGCATGGTGTTGTCTGCAACTTTTTCTTCTTTATAGTTGTCTACAGAGTGTATATTTTTCTGTCACATAATTATGTCTCTCTCTTTAGAATCTTTCACAATGTACATATAGGAAGTCTGGTTGTACAGATATGAATTAATGAAGAGCATATCTTTTTCTCTGGAAAACTGACATGGTATCAGAGCCTAAGATTGAATCCATTAAATCTTGAGTGATCTGTAAAAGTGGGTTTGGCATCTCACCGCCCCCTTAGGAAGTCTCACCTCCTCAATTCCGGCCCGTCCCCGAAGTCCGGCAACCAATTCCGGCGCGCGTGAGCTTCACGCGCCACTTCCATCTTTCACGTGAATCTCACGCGCCGGCGCGTGTGGGCGCGTGTGACCGCCGTTCAGGCTCGTGTTCGTACCTCCGGCGTCGACTCCCTATTTCCGGCGCATCCCTGGTGTCAGTTTGGTTATTAGAGCACTTTTGCATTTCTGGTATTTGCAAGATCACGTCTCTGTTGCTGCTGGCTCTCAGATAATCCTGTGAAATAATGTGCTTTGGCCTTAATTGCCATTTGTAAGTGAACTTCATTGCCATTACTGAATTAGCTCCTCCTTGGCCTTAATTGCCATTTTTTTTACTGAACCAGCTTATTTATTGACCTTAATTGTCAACTTTGAGTGGCCTTCACTACCATCTCCTTTTAATCTCACCAAATTTTTAAATACCCATTGTAGTTATTTCCTTTAGCTATGTCTGGAGTTGAACAAACTGAGGTTAAAATTCAACCTGAGGAGATTACCCGTATAGGGGAATTACCAAATATTCTTGCTTCCTATAGATTGGATGGGAAGAATTACCTCAAGTGGTCTCAACTTATACGTACTGTACTAAAAGGAAAAGGAAAAATCAAACATCTCACAGGTATGGGTCCTAAACCTGAAGATCCTAAGTTTGAAGCATGGGATGAGGAAGACTCCATGATTATGGCATGGTTATGGAGCTCTATGACACCTGAGATCAGTGACACCTGTATGTTTCTAGCTACTGCCAAAGATATATGGGAAGCAATTCAACAAACATATTCCAAAGCTAGAGATGCTGCCCAAGTATATGAAGTAAAAGTGAAAACTATGGCTGCAAAACAAGGTAACAAGACTGTTACTGAATATGCAAATCAATTAAAATCTTTATGGCAGGAACTAGATCATTATAGAGTCATAAAAACTAAATGTCCTGAGGATGCTGCTGTTCTAAAAGAGTATATTGAACAAGACAGAGTGTATGATTTTTTGGTGGGACTCAACCCAGAATTTGACCAAGTTAGAGTCCAAATTCTAGGGAAATCAGAAGTTCCATGTTTTAATGAAGTAATTGCCCTGATTCGAAGTGAAGAAAGCAGGAGAGGGCTGATGCTTGAACCTAAAGTCACTGATAGCTCTGCTATGGTAGCTAAATCAACTACAAATCAAGAGAGGGTTACAAACCTCGAAAGGGAAAAAAGTGGCCAACAGAAAAATCAGAATCGGGATGAGTTATGGTGTACATACTGCAAAAAGTCTCGTCATACACGAGAAAAATGCTGGAAACTTCATGGAAAACCATCAAGTAAAGAATGGGTTCAAAAAGGAGGGCAACAACGAAATAGAAACCAAGCACATGTTGTTGTAACACCACAAGAGCATAACAACCTTAATCAAGAAGAGATTGAGAGGATAAAGGCTTTTATCAACAACATGGAAAAACAAGAGGGACTCTCAGGTACATGCTCCATGGCTTATTCTGGTAAGTTTCCATTCTCTATTGGATTAAATGCCTCAGATATTACTTT
Source organism: Biancaea sappan (assembly GCA_037074585.1). Classification (NCBI taxonomy): domain Eukaryota; kingdom Viridiplantae; phylum Streptophyta; class Magnoliopsida; order Fabales; family Fabaceae; genus Biancaea; species Biancaea sappan. Next base: position 20,806,477 of record CM073499.1, on the reverse strand, counting down.
TTCCAACTCTTGGATCATGGATTCAGGAGCAACCAACCATATGACTCATTCATTTAAACTTTTCTCAACTTATTCCCCATGTCCCAGTAACAAGAAAATAGCTATCGCTGATGGGTCTTTGACCACTGTGGCAGGACAAGGTGATATCAAAATTAGCCCAACTATTATTTTAAAAAATGTCCTACATGTTCCTAAATTAACCACAAATCTGGTCTCTATTAAAAAACTCATTGAAGATTTAGATTGTAATGTGGTTTTTCATAAAAATTACTGTGAATTTCAGGACAAAGGGAAGATGATTGGACATGCTAGGGAATGGAATGGCCTCTACTACCTTGAGACGTCAAATACAGCTAAGAGCAAGATGCCTTTTACTTTTGTTTCACAGTTTGCCACATCCAATAAAGAAAGAATTTTTCTTCATCATTATCGTCTTGGACATCCATCTTTTTCAATTATTAAAACTTTGTTTCCTTCTTTATTCAAGGATTTAGATGTTGAAAATCTTCATTGTGAAGTGTGTGAATTTGCCAAACATAAACGTGTACCTTTTCCAATTAGCAATAAAAGAAGCCTTGTTCCATTCTACCTTGTTCATAGTGACATTTGGGGACCAGCTACTGTTTCTAATATTTCAGGGGCAAAATGGTTTGTTACTTTTATTGATGATTGCACCCGAGTTACATGGATATACTTGCTCAAACAAAAATCTGATGTCAGCTATGTTTTTCCTAAATTTTATTCTATGATAAAAAATCAATTTGGGGTTAATATCAAAAGACTTAGGTCTGATAATGCTAGGGATTATTTCAATCAGATTCTTAACTCGTTTTTTGAAAAGGAAGGAATTATACACGAGTCTTCATGTGTTTATACGCCACAACAAAATGGAGTGGCTGAAAGAAAAAATGGTCATCTTCTTGAACAAACTCGGTCAATGTTATTTCAAAAGAATGTGCCTAAAATTTTTTGGGGAGAAGCTGTTCTTACAGCGACATACCTAGTAAATCGTTTACCTTCTAGAGCTTTGGGTCTCAAAAGTCCAATGGACATCCTTTCAACTTTCTACCCGAATCTGAAAACTACAAACAATCTCATCCCTAGAATTTTTGGGTGTGTCTTTTGTTCATATCCATCATCAAAATAGAGGAAAATTAGACCCGAGGGCTCTAAAATGTGTTTTTGTAGGGTATTCATCAACTCAAAAAGGGTATAAATGCTATCATCCACCCACAAAGAAAATCTATGTCTCAGTTGATGTCACTTTTAATGAGCAAGATTCATATTTTGCTACCCCTTATCTTCAAAGGGGGAATACACCTGAGGAAGATAATGGGTGCGAAGAAAATGGGTGCCTCCTTGATTTTTCATCAATTCCCTTGACAGGGTCTAAACCTTTACCCCCAAAAACAGTAGAAACAGTGGCTGAATCCATGTTCAGATCTGAAACACAGGATGATAACCATGAAACTGAATCTGAAACAGTAACTGAACCCATGTCCAATATCCAAGAATCTAGGCCTAAAGAAGAGGATATTTTGAACCCTGCTCCTGAGGAAGTAAGATTTGGCAAAGGCAAGGTGTATACAAGGAAGAAAATGGTCATTCCAGAACCTATGCATGTCCAAGAATCCAACTCAAATCCTTCAAATGAGGTAATGATCTCTAACCATCAATTACAAAATAAAAATGAGATTTTTGAGAATAGTGACCAGGATCTTCATTTACCCATTGCTCTTAGAAAAGGAACCAGAAAAAGTACAAAACAACCTTTATACCCCCTTGCACAATTTTTATCCTTTGATAACTACTCACCATCTTTCAAAGCTTTTCTGACAAGCTTAAATGCTATCACCATTCCTAAAAGTTTATCCGAGGCTTTATCTAATAAAAAATGGAAACAAGCTATGAATGTAGAAATGGAAGCTTTGGAGAAGAATAAAACTTGGGAATTAGTAAAATTACCTACTGGAAAAAAACCAGTAGGATGCAAATGGGTGTATGCTGTGAAGTATAGAGCTGATGGATCAATTGAGAGATATAAGGCCAGGTTGGTAGCCAAAGGTTATACTCAAACCTATGGAATTGACTATCAAGAAACTTTTGCCCCAGTAGCAAAAATGAACAGTGTTAGAGTATTATTATCAATTGCAGCTAATTTTGGTTGGGAATTGCAGCAATTTGATGTCAAGAATGCCTTTCTACATGGAGAGCTAGAAGAAGAAATTTACATGGAGATTCCACCAGGATATGGAAAGAATTTGGCTACAAATACTGTATGCAAATTGAAAAAGGCATTATATAGCCTTAAACAATCTCCACGTGCTTGGTTTGGACGTTTCACAAAAGTTATGATAACTATGGGGTTTAAACAAGGTGATCATACTTTATTCATCAAACACTCTTCTTCAGGGGGAATTACAGCCTTATTAGTATATGTTGATGATATAATAGTAACTGGAAATGATAAAAAGGAGCAACAGGCCGTGGGTCAATGTCTAGCTAAGGAGTTTGAGATCAAAGCGTTGGGAAGATTGAACTACTTTCTTGGAATAGAAGTGGCTCATTCTAAGAAAGGAATTTTTATCTGTCAACAAAAATATACTACAGATCTCCTCAAGGAAACAGGTAAACCAGCATGCAAGCCAGCAAGCACTCCAATAGATTCTAACTTTAGACTTGGAAAGGCTGAGGATGACATCCCTGTTGACAGAGAGTCATATCAACGCTTGGTAGGAAGGCTTATTTACCTTTCTCACACTCGACCAGACATAGCATATGCTGTGAGTATGATCAGCCAATTCATGCATGACCCAAGGGAAACTCATCTACAGGCTGCTCATAGAATATTACATTATCTTAAAGGAACGCTTGGAAAAGGTATCTTGTTTAGAAGAAATGGAGGTTTAATACTTGAAGCATATACTGATGCTGACTATGCTGGATCAATTATTGACAGAAGATCAACATCAGGGTATTGTACGTTCCTTGGTGGGAATCTTGTGACATGGAAAAGTAAAAAACAAAGCGTAGTAGCCCGTTCAAGTGCAGAAGCTGAATTTAGGGCAATGGCTCACGGTGTATGTGAACTACTCTGGTTAAAGATTATTCTTCAAGACTTAAAGATAAAGTTGGATAGCCCTATGAGACTCTATTGCGACAATAAATCAGCCATCAACATAGCCCATAATCCAGTACAACATGACCGCACAAAACATATTGAAGTGGATAGGCATTTCATCAAAGAAAAATTGGAAAGTGGACTGATTTGTACACCATATGTCTCTACACATGACCAACTTGCTGATATTCTAACCAAAGGATTAAATAGCTCAAACTTCCAGAATATTATATGCAAGCTGGGTATGGAAACCATCCATTTACCAGCTTGAGGGGGAGTGTTGAAATATTCTTTTCCAATATTCTCCCACCTAATCCAGCATGTTCTCCCACCTAATCCAGCATGGTGTTGTCTGCAACTTTTTCTTCTTTATAGTTGTCTACAGAGTGTATATTTTTCTGTCACATAATTATGTCTCTCTCTTTAGAATCTTTCACAATGTACATATAGGAAGTCTGGTTGTACAGATATGAATTAATGAAGAGCATATCTTTTTCTCTGGAAAACTGACAGAAAGAGCATCTCATTGAAGCTAAACATAATGGAACTTCTCCAAGTAATACCAAATTTATTCCTGTGAGAAAACTGTGTACATAGCTGCCTTTTTTAAGAAATAATTTGAAAAGATTTGAAATGTATTTTAGGAAATATTCTGCCTTTATTGTATCCCTAAAATCAGGCCAAAATCTTACATTTCTTAATTTAGGAATCAATCCCAGAGATCATGGGATCGTCCCAAGAATCACAGGATTAGGATTTTATTTTGTTTCCTTTATAGGAGCTAAGACTTTTGTACATATTAACCCAACTGTTCTTAATAAGATAATACAGCAGTTTTCCCTTCTCTTCTTTTTGCAACAATTCCAACACTATTCATCAGTTGATTAACTATGGAATAGAAATAAAATAAACTTCAGATGTTGTTTTACCTCCACAAAAGCGCTGAGCGTGGTTTCCTTCCATCAGGCAACCCATCTTCAATACTTGCATTCCTCATCAGCATATGTTCCTCTCCATCGTCATCTTCCCTCATTGATAGAAGAACCATCCGAAGCATGCAAAGGAATGGTTGATCACTGTCTAATAATTGGTACAATGCAGCCATCCCTCCCATTCCAGTACCAGATCCTCCACCTATACCAAGACCACCACCAAGCCCAGACTCATCTAGTAATAGTGCTTGGAGCATTGACACAGACTTCTTTACCAAAGGAAGTTCAAGCCAGTTCCCGTTGGCATCCTTTTCTAAAGCAGAGTTCCAAGAGCTCCATCCACTCCCACCACCGCCAAATTCAACTGTATTTGATGGAAAACCAACACCATACCACAAACGACTCCTATATTTCCAACCCTCAGCTATATCCTTAGCACAAGACCCATATGACACAAAAGCACAAGAAACGGATTCATAAGGTTCAGCTGCAGCAGCAGCAGTAAGCCTTTCCATCACTGAAGTAGAGATCTCACCATTTGCATCAGCCATAGAAGAAAGGACCTGGCAATTTTGACAAAAAGAGTGTCATCAATATAAAAAATAAACAAATGCAAGACCAGAAACAAGTTGAGAAATAAAAGGGCTAAAATAATATAAATTTACAACAAAGCAAGTTAATTCAAATTGTAAATAATTTTTTTAAATAGATGGGACAAGTCCATATATTAGGGAAGATGGGGAAAAATAAGAAATAGAAAATAAAACCAATGCTTCCTAAACAGGTTTGAATAAATTTTTTATTTTTTATTTTTGGAAAACAGGCTTTATGCTGTCAAACAAACATAAAATGGACTTCAATGGAATGGCAAAAACAGTATTGAAAATGCAAAATTATAAAAACTAAAAGATCAGAACTAATTATGTAGTGTAACAAGCATGTCTAATTTAAGATTAGGGGATGCATACATCTAGAGGAACTCCCCCAGTATCACTTGATAAAGATCTTTGATCTCCCACAGCTTCTGTGGATTCTCCAATTGTAGACAAAGTTGAGCCAACAACAGAAAGAGGTGACGGAGAAGTATCTTTAGCATGTGCAGAAGACAATTGTTTGCACTGTAACCGCAAATGATCCTCAACAAGCATAAGTATCACAATAGCATTCTCTACTAGAGCCACAGAAAGCTGAGCAGCGTTATCAGCCTCTGCCTTAGCTTCATTTGGCGACAACCCTTCGGCTGCAACACCAGCAGCTGCCGCAGCAATAATTTGCGTCTGCAGTAAGGAAAAGCTGAATGTAGATATTATTGCAGTTTTTTTTCCCACACTTTTCAAAGAAAACACATAAATATAATATAAACAACTGCTCTCATTCTTGTAGATATATTTTGTTTTCTAAGCATGCTTAGGCATAAGCGAAGGGATTTAGTTTTCTAGGTCTGCTTAGACATGGGGAACCAGAAATGACTATGGAAAAAAAATGAATATGAGAAAGAATGCCATTGTCTTGCAAAAGTATATATGCATGAAAATCCTTACCTGAACCTGCAATTCCCTTGCAGCGAAGTCCAACAGGCCACCCAAGAGCCTCCTCTTAAAGATAGGTAATGATTGCTCACGTCTTCAAAGCAAAGAAGAGTAATCATAAAGGACATATAACAAATAAACTCTACATGCAAACCATTCTACCAAGACAAGGAAATAATGCAGTACTATGGAAAGAGTTAATACAAGTCTTCCACAACATTCATATTCTTCGTCGTATCTATACAGCTAGAGTTAGATCAAGAATATGTATTTTTTTATTTGATCGAAAAAGAAATATTATTAAAGAAGAGAGAGGGATACAAAGAAAATAGAAAACAAAAAAACAAAAGGAGGAAACGATATCCTCCTAAAAACAAGAGAAAAACACAAAACCGACCCAAAAGCCCAAAAACAAGGCTACTACATCAAAACCCTTCAATCCCTAAAAGTATCTTTGAAGGACACCCCCTTAAAAAACCCATTAGTCAAAACCCAAAGAGTAGCAACGTAACGGATCCTATCCCACAACAGAAGAAGAGGCAGATGTTGTGTCGTTGCTTAAAAATTCTGGCATTTCTTTCCATCCAAAGGCACCACATGGTGGCAAACAAAGCCGTCTTCCACAAAGCCTTATTATCCTTTCTCAAACCGAAACCCGTAAAATTAGTGGCGAAGAAAGCACCAAGGTCATACAGACAAATCCAACTCTCCTCAAAGAGGACAAATAACCTATTCCAAATCTCGCAAGCCACCTCACAATGTAAGAACAAGTGACTATTTGTCGCCAGATCAAGACTATGTATTCCGAAAAACGTTTTACAGTTTTAAATAGTTAGGATAAAGTACAATAAACAAAGCATTAATTCAATAATTTCCTGTTTACTATCATTTATTACCACTAAATGACATTAGTTATAACCTATATCTGGCACAAATGTTCCTATTTAGATTCCATCAATTAAAATAAAGCAAAGGCCACTACCATTTTTTTTCCTACTTCATCATTAAGTCACAGCATTTTACTCAAATTTAGCACTTACCAGTTACTAAGACCTTATCCAACCTTAAGTGGTGTTTAGAATTTGTAACTTGCAAAGGCCCAACATATTTTCCTCAGTTCTAGCACCACCTTTACAGCCTAAGAAGATACTTGGCTGTTACCCTTCCGCATACTTAATCTTAAAGTATGCCATTTAAAGGGTTTGGAAACAAAAAGGAAAACAAAATTTTGTGGCAATGTACCATTTATTGGGTTCCATGGTTTGTCTACTTGTAGAGGAATGCCTGCATCTTCAAGAGCATTTCTTTGCCTTTAAATTTGTAACGGAATAGACTAGTTTTCAAGGTTTCCCTTTGGCACTCTGCACATGGTCATTTTCAGAGATTCACTATTTCTAACATGGATAGAGAATGAACAGCTCTCCTTTACAGATCAGTCATCAGTAGTTTATTACTTTTTTTTTTATATATATTCTGTTTTGATACCCTTTTTTCTCCTTCATTTGAGATTTATCCTCCAACTTTTTTAACTCTCTTCTAAAACTTCTTTTTATATCCAAATGCCTTTCAAGAACAAATGATAAAAGTAGCAACGACAACCATGAAGGATGACAGCATGATAGCTTTCAAAAGCAATATGCTGTCAAGATAAATTTGTTGAAATGCATTTCCCTTATGATGGCAAGTTCAGAAACAACGTCAAACAGTACAGATACCATGATCATACAGTACAAATGAAGAAGGATAATTTCAGGTAGCTGAAAAAGGATGAATAAACTCACCTTATCCGATGTTCTCCTGTGCTAGATCCACCCACAATGGAAAGCCATTCTGCACAATGAATTGTCGTTTCAATATCCTGCATGAACGAGAAACACGAACCAATATCAAAAAACCTGATAAAACAGATTTCATGCAAGGAAAAAAATCTGAAGAACATGATTAAGTTATATATCAGTATTATTCATCTCGTGTCTTGGGATCTATCATTTGGTATCAGAGCAGTTACAATCTGTGAAACACTGGTGAGAAGATGGATGCTAGAATGAATAACTTGGAATACAGAATGCACAGAGTAGAGAAAGCAGTGTATGAGTTGAAAGAGGAGGTTAGGAACTATAAAGAAGAGCTATGGGAATTTAGAGAAGCTGTGTTTCATATGGAAAGAAGAAGAAATGCTGAAGTCCTACCCATGTTGCAGACAGAGAAGAAAAATAACATTGATTTGGAAGCACTCTGGGCAGATTTCAGAAGGGGGAATGAAAAATATAGAAAAAAGATGAGAACAACAAAAGAAGAAACTAAGGAGGAGTCTACATGAAGTTCTCCAAGCTGGAGTTGTTTAAAGCTTTCTCAAGTTTCACTAAAAAAGAAGGCTGAAGAAGAAGCTGAGACCGAAGTGAAGGACACCACAGTGGGATTGATCTATGCTGAATCCTCCAAATACTCCTCAAAAGAAGAGATAAATCTAGAAGCTATCTCATCTCCTAATTTTGTACAGATCTCTAGTTCTACATCACTCAAGGAGGCGTAAAGTTGAGAGGAGGTAATTTTGATCACAGCTCTAGATTTGAACCAACCAGCTTATTTTTACTCCTTGTCCTACACTGAAAAAGCCAAAAAAGAGAGAGAGGGAGAAGTGATTCCCTGGAGGTGAGAAGTTCTAGGAATCCATGCAACAACAAAACTTGACGGCAGAAGGAGACACTGACAAGGGTAAATGGGATAAGGGGAGTTGGATCTTGGAGCGGGTTAGGGTTGTTATGTGGGGAAGAAGCCCAAAAATGGATTGGGATGATAATTTTATTGGCTTTTTAATTCCTCTGTTCAAGCGGCCCAAAATATTGAAGTGAACCATTTTATTATAGCAGCCAAAACCCAGAGATTATTACTGACTTGGGTCCATAAAGGTGAAAGAATCTGACATTAGAAAAGCCCAAGGAAAATGGGCTCAACAAGGGCCCAAAAGGATAAGGGTTACTAAACTGTAGTTTCTCACCTATAAAGAAACCTAGCTGCCAAGCAGGAGACGAAGGTTTCCTTCTCACAATATTGGGTGACTGAAATATTGGGTCAAACCAGTTTTTTTAAACCAAAGACCCCATAACCCAAAAACTACTAAGGGATCTAACTTAGGGAAGTAAAATTGGTGGGCACAGGGTAAATTATAATAAGGCCCAATATACCCAGTCCTGCCAAACAAAACCTACCCAATACTTTCAAGTTAACCTAGCATTTGACCTGACTAGAGAAACCCTAAGCCATTTGGTTGTGCACTTTGAGACGCGTTGCTTTACTGGGCAAAAGTTGCCTTCGACGGCTGCAACAATATCCAACCAACCGGAAGTCTTCCATTACTAGTCTAATGCCAAGAAAGCCAAGAAAAAGGAACAAGGACTTTACTTCTATTAACCAAAGGAGCAAGAACACCAATCTTTAACTATTATTTATGGCAAAGGAGGGCGATGAAGGAGGTGATAACTTGCTGACTACCCCGCTTGAGAAAATCGCCAATGAGGCTTTGATTCTAAACGGTGCCCCCAAGAGATTGTAGAGGAATAATAGAAGGGGGTGGAATGACCCAACCCATAATCCTGAAAATCTTACTGGATCTAGACCATAAAGAAATTTAATTCTAGAAAAATAGGCTGAAGAAAGGTCCAGAAGGGATGGGCCTCACTAACTTGCAGCCCATAAGGATTAAAGATGTTGTCCCAAAAATCACATGGATGGCAACAACAATTGTTGATTCTTGCAGAAGGTGAAGAGGATGCTTATAGTAAAAGGAAGGAGTATAGTGAAAATTTTCAACTTCTGAGGATATGTGGTTGCAATTTAATAACTCTCCTCTCACAAATTTTGCTGCTTCAGAATTTTGAGTTGGTGTCAGGGATTCGTGTTAACTTGGACAAGAGAGGTTTAGCTAGTATTAATATTCAGGAAGGCTCTCTTGGTGAGTTAGCAGATCTTGTAGGTTGTGTGGTATTAAATTGGCCTCTTACTTATTTAGGTGTTCCTTTAGGTGGTAACCCATGTGCGAAGTCTTTTTGGGATCCTAAGATTCAAAGAATTTTTCAAAAGCCAAATAGTTGGAAAAGATCCTATTTTTCCTTAGGGGGAGAATTATCTTAGTTCAGGCATCTTTATCTAGTATGCCTCTGTATTTTCCGTCCTTATTCAAGATTCCAATTGGGGTGGCTCATAGAATTGAGAAAATTATGAAGGATATGTTATGGTCTGATGGAGGGGAGAGAAAGAGAGATCATTTGATTAGTTGGGAGGTGTGCTGTAGATCTAAGGAAGATAAGGGATTAGGTCTTGGTAACTTGGTGTCTAAAAACATCTCTCTTTTGGCTAAGTGGTTGTGGATATTCCCTCTAGAGCCAAATTCCCTTAGGCATAAGGTGATTAAGGCCAACTTTGGGTTACATTAGAATGGATGGGATGCTGGTTCGGGGGGTGTTGTTAAGCATGCAAGTCCTTGGAAAGCGATTTCTCAAGTATACCATTCCTTCTTTCCAATGTTGTCTTTCGTGTTGGAAATGACTGTCGTTTTCGCTTTTGGGAGGATTGTTGGTTTAGTCATATCCCCTTTAAAGAAAGGTTCCCTCGTATTTTTTCTTTGTCTTCTTTACATGATGCTCCCATTGTTGGTTTTTTTTTTTGTTTGCAAGGGGACCAATTTTGTTGGAACTTTCACTTTTTCAAAAATGTAAATGATAGACTTGTGGTTGACCTTACTTCGTTGCTGGACATTTTGGCTCCATTCCGCATTTCTTCTTTACATGATAAGAGACTATGGAAGTTGGATTCCTCAAGCTCATACACTTGTGCTTCACTTTTCAATTTTTTGATCCGTAATCCACTTGTTTTTTCGTATTTTAAAAGGTCTTTTTGGAAAGTTAAGGTGCGTTTAAAAGTAAAGGCCTTTTTGTGGACTACAGTTCTCAATAGAATTAATAATAACAATCTGCGTCAAGTCAAGCGACCTTTCAAGGCTTTTATCTCCTGATGTTTGTGTGATGTGTCTGAGGAATTCTGAGACAAATAACCATTTGTTCTTACATTGCGAGGTGGCCTAGGATAGTTGGAACAGGTTATTTGGTCTCTTTGATGAGAATTGGGTTTGCCCATACGACCTTGTGGCTCTTCTTGTGACTAATTTTACCAACTTTGGTTATAGGAAGGAGAACAAAATTTTGTGGAAAGCAACTATGTTCGTAACTGTGTAGTGTATTTGGATGGAAAGAAATGCTAGAGTTTTAAATGATCGGTCTTTGCCTCCTCACTTGTTGTGGGAACGAATTCACTATGTTGCTTCCCTTTGGGTTTCAACTAATGAGATGTTTAAGGGGGTACCTTTTACAGATGTTTATAGGGATTGAAAGGCTTTGTTATATTAGCCTTATTTAAGGGCTTTGAGGGCAAGTTTTTTGTTTCAGCTGTCTTTTCTTAGGAGGATCTCTTGTCCTCCTTTTCTCTTTTTAATTTTTCTTTTTCTTTTGTATCTCTCTCTTCTTAGTAATAATATTTCTTTTTCTATCAAAAAAAAAATATGGACATGACACAACAACAACACTGAAATAATTTGTTGATGAATTTACGTGGGAAGATTTTGCTTATAATTTTGATCAAGTGATAGCAACAAGGATTCTACAAACAAGGTAGAGCCATCATCACTTACAGTACCCCTGGACAGCAAAATTCATGCTGTAGATGATCAGGAATTAAGGGTTAAAAGGTTAAATGGACTATTCCATTTCTGACAGCCTTTTTTCCTGTTGATGAGCTGCTTGCTATGCCTAAAGGCTCTAAGGAAGACCCTACCCTTGAGTTTCTGAACCCGTTGATGATAGGTCAATCCTGTTATATTCTGAATTTTATGCATCTCACTTGCATAATCAAAGTATGTTTCCAGGGAGAATCTGCTTCTTCAATAACAGGAAGAATATGGACGGAAGTTGCAGAGCAGATGGGGGAGATGTTTCGTTGAATTCTTTGGAGAAGCAAGGACAAGGTCCTATTGAGAAACAGCCACCATTTCCAACTTCAAATTCTCACCTTGATGGCAAGGTGACGCTTCGAGGGAAGGGTAATAATGGGCCCACAATATATGTTAGATGGATATGGGTTGAAGATGGTTCATGCTCCATGCTGTATACCCGCTTAGTGACAGCTAGTATAGGTCACCAGGAGGGAAGAGAGGCAAGGCTAGTGTATTTTGGTTAGATGAATTTGGGCTATAAATAGAAAGGCCTAAGAGTGGTTTTGGGGCATGGAAAATATGAAGAATGGTCAGGGAGTGCTAGCCTCTCGAATGCCTAGCTTGGTCAGGGTTTTCTATGTTTACTGTGTTTAATATTCTGTTTAGTGAGTGTAATGCTGGTTGATGTCTTGTGTCCCTTGTGATTGGTGTTTATAGCTTGCGAACACCATTTTTCTGCTGTATTCTGTGACTATTATCAGTGTTATTCAGCATATTTAATCTCGTGTCTTGGGCTCCACCAACAGCTAGCGAAAACAGAAAACTGCCATAGGTTTTTATTCGCCTTCATCCTCCCAAAACATGTACATTTGATGCTTTGGAAGGTGCCAAGCTGTTCTGGACACACCCACTTCGTGTTGAAAATTCCAGAAACATTGTTCCAAATATACCACGCCATCTCATAATGCATAAAAAGATGATTACTTGTCTCTAAACTCCTAAAATAGATCACACAAACATATGAAGATAATGCGTTTGTTGGCCTACAAACTTGAAGCACATCATTTTTCGTTAAATCCTATTGAGTACCACTGTCCAAACAGAGACTTTCACATTCAGAGGGAGTTTGGCTTTCCAAATTAGCTTGGATGGAGGAAAGGAAAGGTTGTTATGTTTTTGGACCAAGAATTTGGATAAAGATGAACAATTATGATAACCCATGGGATCTAGGTTCCAAATCCTTCTATCAACCTCTTTAAAGGTTAAAAAGATGTGAGGGCTTCCAAAAGTAGACCAAGATCATCAACAAGGCTTGAGTTCAGATTTCTAGAAAATGGAAGTTCCAAGATGTCTGGTCATTCAGCCTTACTAGAAATTGTGAGACAGGACTGTTATGCAAGGATGATAACTGATGTAGCCATGGAAATCAATTAAAAAAAGGGGAATCCCCAATCCAATGATCTTCCCAAAACCAAAACCGAGTACTATCCCAAACACAAGGAGAGAGCTTTGAAGAGAAAAGGGGATAATGTAAACTTTTAGAGGAGAGCAAACACTTTCAGATGTATATTAAAAAGATGAGAGTACAAGAATTTACAGAGGATCTTGATAATATGTCTATGAAAGATCCTCATAAAATCTGGGATACAAACTCCTATAATTTGGGGAACAAAGTAGGAAAGAAATCAACATGAAATCTAGGATACAAACTCCTATAATCTAGGGAACAAAATAGGAAAGAAATCAACATGAAATCTAGGATACAAACTCCTACAATCTAGGGATCAAAATAGGAAAGAAATGAAAAGAAATAAAAAAGGAAGTAACGGCTAAAATCCCGCAATAACAGGGAATGAAAAAGGAAAAGAATCCTAATAAGAAAGGAACTAAACATAAATAAGGCAAGTAATATCTCGGTCAAAACACAATAGAAACATGTGGGGAATATCTTCAAAATTCAAATATTCAACGGATATGCCCGAGAGATGAACTTCCAAGTCCTTTCAAGAGTAATGGTCAACCCAGGATTAGCATCCCATCCATTATGTTGAACACATTTACTTTGAATCACTTTGTACCACAGAGAGGTGAGTTCCAAAGGAAACTGCCAAAACCATTTAGCCACTAAGGAGATGTTCTTAGAGACCAAATTACTAGACCCAACCCTCCTTCCTCCTTCATTCTACAGCACACCTCCCAACCAACTAGGCGATCTTTCTTACTCTCCCTGCTTCCTGAGCACAAGAAATCTTGCATAATATCCTCAATACAAGGGGGTACTAGACAAGGATGAAGGAAGACAAATAGCAAAATAAAAGAAACTGAAAGCAAAACATGCAATGGTGTTGCCCAGTTCCTCTGCAAATCCAAAAGAGGTACTCCCCTAAGAACTGAAGGTAAACAAAAAATAAATAAATAAACAATTCCTTGTCCATATGTCACCTATAGATAATGAAACACCCCTAAAAATACAAGCATTCTGCTCTCATCATATGTTCCAATTTACCACATGAACTGCATAGTACCGCAAAGATCTTCCATCCTTCTTGAGGCCAAAACCCTTGAATCATATGAGGAGAAACTGCTCTAAATCCCATGGACAAACCCAACTCTCACCAAAAATCCATTCCACAAGAAAACAGCCACTTGACAATGTAGAAATAAATGAGTTCAGGTTTCTGCACTATGTATGCACATAATACAAATATTAGGACAAAGCTGTTTTAGGTTATGTCTACAAATTTGCAACATGTCATTTATGACTGCTGTCCAAACTTAAGATTTAATTTGGAGGAGCTTAGATTTCCAAATGGATTTCAAGAAGGGACACCTACCCCCTTGTAGGCAAGGAGATAAGGAATTGAAAGTAAGCCTTACAAGAATACACACAAGAAGAATCTAAATTCCAAACTCTCCCATCATTAGACTGAAATTTAAATCAAGAAGAGTAAAGAGAACTATTTTATTCATATCTCTACCTATAAGGTTCCTTGGAAAGTGAAAATTTTAATTAATCATATTCCTGACTTGAATAGAATAAATGAACTGGAGCATTATGCAAGAGAAAGATGATAAAGGTTCAAAAAGCCCAAGAGAGTAATATTTCCAACCAGTGTATCCTCCCAAAATATGATATGACACACATCGCCAAGAAACAAGAAAACAAAAAACCATAACCCAGTTCATAGACATTTCATTATTCAAAGCCCAAGATTTAACTAAAAATTCCAAAAGTACTTTCTAAATCACATGGATCAAGATAAAGGGTAAAGCCAGTTAAATAATGAGTCTTTGTCAGAAAGTTTAAGTGTCTTTTGTCTTTTACTGTTGTCATTATGTTTTACTTTTGCTTTTACTTTTACTTAAGTACTTTTGCTTTCACTTGTTTTATTTTAGTTTTTTTATAGAAAAAGAAGAATTATTACTGAGAAGAGAGAGAAACAAAGGAAAAAGGAAAAACCAAAAAGAGAAAGGGAGGACAAGAGGTCCTACAAAGAAAACACAGTCGAAACAAAAAACCTCCCCTCAAAGCCCTAAAAAAGTACAACAAAGCCCTCCAATCCCTATAAACATCTAAGAACGACACCCCTTTAAACATCCCATTAGCCGAAACCCAAAGGAAAGCAACAAAGCGAATACGTTCTCAAAACAAGTGAGAAGGCAAAGACCGCTCATTAATAACTCTGGCATTTATTTCTATCCAAATACACCACACAATCGCGAACATAGTTGCTTTCCACAAAATTTTGTTCTCCTTCCTATAAACAAAGCAACTAAAATTAGTCACAAGAAGAGTATCAAGGTCATCAAGGCAAACCTAATTCTCATCAGAGAGACCAAATAATCTGTTCCAAATATCCCAGTCACCTCACAATGTAAGAATAAATGGTTATTAGTCTCAGAGTTCCTCATACATATCACGCAAATATCAGGAGATAAAGCCTTAAAAGGCCTCCTAAGTTGACGTAGATCATTAGTATTAATTCTATTAAGAACTGCAATCCACATAAAGGCCTTAACCTTTAAAGGCACCTTAACTTTTCAAAAAGATCTTTTAAAATACGAAACAAGTGGATTATAGATCAAAAAAGTGAAAAATGAAGCACAAGTGTATAATCCAGAGGAATCCAACTTCCATAGTCTCTTATCAAAAAAAGAGAAAATGCGAAACGGAGCCAAAATGTCCAGCAACGAAGAAAGGTCATCCATAGTCTATCACTTACATTTCTGGAAAAGTGGAAGTTCCAACAAAATTGGTCCACTTGCAAACAAAAGAAATCAACAATGGGAGCATTATGTACAGAGGACAAAGAAAAGAGGCGAGGGAACTTTTCTTTAAAGGGCATATGACCAATCCAACAATTTGGTTGCAGTAGAGGATGAAGCCCTCGTGGTGGCAGAGGAGGACGTTCCAATAGACCCACGTGCCAATTGTGCACTAAGGTAGGCCATATAGTCCATAATTGCTTTTATAGGTTCGATCAAACCTACATTGGTGTCTCAAGTGGATCGGGAGATAACAGTAAAGAAAATAGCACCACCCCCTCTGTCTACATTGTTACCCAAGACAATCTTCAAAGTCAAGATTGGTATGTTGACAGTGAGACATCTCATCATATCACAAATGACCTCATTGTCTTGGAAAAGGTACAACTTCCTCTCCTAGAAAATTCATTATTGTTGGAAATGGTCAAAAGGTTTATGTTAAGGGTACTGGAAATTCTCATATACAAGGCTCTTCACTTGAATTGAGCAAGATGCTTTTTACCCCAAAAATCAGCAAAAATTTTATTAGTGTATCACAATTGGCTTATGATAATAATGTCTTAGTTATATTTGACTTCTACGTTTGCATTGTGAAGGACAATCAGACAAGAAAGATGCTGATTAGAGGTGTTAAAGCTGAAGGACTGTACAGAGTCACAGGTAATTCTGGGGCAAGATGTCTACTCACTGAAAAGGAGGAAAGGTGGTCAGAAAGGCAACTATGACACAGGAGACTTGACCATCCATCTAAGAAATTATTGAATGATGTTCTCACTGATTCCCGGAGTTTGAATTTTTGTTTGGATTTGGTTGTCACAGTATACAGCATTCTTGCACTGTCCCCGTAGTGTGGTCGAAGTTTGAATTTTTTGTTTGGATTTAGTTGTTCACGTAAACAGTGTTCTTGCTCTTTCTTGGCTTTATTTATTCTGGTCGTCTCTCTTTGGGGGTTGCCATGTGTATTGCTTCACCTATGGCAGAACACGTTGTCTAATCTCTTCATGCGACTCCTACTACTGTGTTTGCTGATACAGGTAAATCTCCTACATGTCTCATCTCTTCGTCATCCAGGTGGGTTATTGATTCTAGTACTTCAAATCATCTGACAGGTAATCCCAACCTTTTCTCTACCTTCCATACCCTTGCCCCTTCATCTTATGTGACTATAGCTGATAGATCAACAACCCGTGTCCTTGGTTCTGGCACGGTTAACATAACCCCATCTTTATCTTTGCCCTCAATGTTGAGTTTACCTAATTTTTCATTTAATCTGATTTCTGTCAGTAAATTCACGCGTACCTTAAATTGTAGTGTCTCATTATTTCTTAACTACTGTCTTTCTCAGAATCTTACGACGAATCAGATTATTGGTAGAGGACATGAATCTGGAGGTCTATATATCCTTGACACTCAGGAACCAAGATCCTTGGCATGTTCTAGCTCATCGTCTCCGTTCGAGGTGCACTATCGTTTGCGGCATCCGTCTCTCTCAGTTCTCAAGCAGGTTCAACCCGAGTTCCATCACTTATCTTCCTTACCTTGTGAGTCGTGTCAGTTTGCCAAACACCATCGTGTTCCTTTACAATCTAGAGTTAATAAATGGCCTGCATCCCCTTTTGAGTTAGTATATTCTGATGTTTGAGGTCCTTACCCTATTGTCTCTAAGCCTAATTTTAAATATTTTGTTACTTTTGTTGATGATTACTCTCGTGTCACATGGTTATATTTGATGAAAAATTGCTCTGAGATTTTTTCACATTTTCATGCCTTCTGTGTTGAGATTAAAATACAATTTAATGTTTTCGTTCAAACCTTGAGAAGCGATAATGCGAAAGAGTACCTATATGATTCTTTTCAATCTTGTATGCTTCAACATGGCATTCTTCATCAATCCTCTTGTGTTGACACACCCGCTCAAAATGGGGTCGCTGAACGAAAGAATAGGCACTTACTTGACATAGCCAAAGCTCTCTTATTTCAAATGCATGTTCCTAAATCTTTTTGGGCTGATGTTGTCTCGACAGCTTGTTTTTTAATCAATCGGATGCCATCTTCTGTTCTTGATGGGAAATTTTCCTATTCTATTATGTTCCCATCTAAATCTATTTTCCCTATCGAACCCTGTATCTTTGACAATATTTGTTTTGTTCGGGATACCTGACCCCAGGTCACAAAGTTAGACCCTAAGTTCATTAATGTGTTTTTCTTGGTTATTCTCGTCTCTAGAAAAGATATTGATTTTTCTCCCCTACCCTTCAGCGCTACCTTGTCTCTGCAGATGTTACCTTTCAAGAAGACATTCCCTTCTTCTCTCCTTCCTCCACTTCTCATGATCAAGGGGGACGATGATCTATTAGTCTATATTGTCCCTTGTTCTCCGCCTCTCCTATCTGCGTCTCCTCCAGAGTCTACTCGGCAACCTCTCGCTGCCAGTTCAGATTCATTCCTTCCACCCTCTGCTTCGTCATTGGATCCTGGTTCAACCACTCTTGACCTCCCTATTGCTCTCCGCAAAGGTAAGCGTCTATGTGCTTATCCTACTGCTTCTGTTGTTTCCTATGATCACTTGTCTTCGACTTCTTGTTCATTTTTGGCCAAACTAGACCCTGTGTCTATCTCTAAAACTGTTCGTGAAGCTTTGGCCCATCTAGGGTGGTGTGATGCGATGCTAGAAGAGATAAATGCTCTCGATCACAACGTCACTTGGACATTAGTGAATTTACCTATTGGCAAGAAAGTTATTGAGTGCAAGTAGATATTTACAATTAAAGTCTATCCTGATGGTTCTGTGGCCCATTTGAAAGCCCAACTTGTTGTGAAAGGATATGCTCAGACTTATGGGACTAATTACTCAGATACTTTTTCTCCAGTTGCCAAACTTACCTCAATAAGGTTGTTGATCTCCTTAGCAGCTACTCATAATTGGCTGCTGCACCAGTTGGATATTAAAATGCCTTTCTTCATGGTACTCTTCAGGAAAAGGTCTATATGGAGCAACCACCTGGGTTTGTTGCTCAAGGAGAGTATGGAAAAGTATGTCGACTTCGAAAATCATTGTTTGGTCTGAAGTAGAGCCCTCGGGCATGGTTTGGCAGGTTTAGCCAAATTGTTTTGGAATATGGAATGAAGAAAAGCAAGTCTGATCACATAGCGTTTTACAGGCGGTCCAAAGATGGCATCATTCTACTTGTGGTATACATTGATGATATTGGGATTACTGGGAGTGACAATTCTGGCACTTTGGTCTCAAGACCTTCTTGCACTCTCATTTTCAGACAAAGGATTTGGGACCCTTGAAATACTTCTTAGGGGTTGATGTTATGAGAAACAAGAAAGATAGGGGCTAAGCCGTCTAGTACTCCTATGACTCCTAACATACAGCTTGCAAAGACCGACAGTGAGCCATTTCACGACCCTGAGAAGTATAGGAGACTCGTGAGAAAATTGAATTATCTTACTGTAACTCACCATAACATCTCATATTCAGTTGGTGTAGTCAGCTGCTTTATGTCCTCTCCTATAGTCAACCATTGAGCACTTCTAGAGCAAATCATTTGCCACTTAAAAGGGGCCCCAAGACGTGGATTATTTTATGGGTATCATGGACAAACTAAGATTGAGGTTTATTCAGATGCAGACTATGCAGGGTGCAAGGATGATAGGAGATCCGCTACCGGTTATTGTGTTTTTGTTGGAGGGAATCTAGTTTCATGGAAGAGTAAAAAGTAAAATATAGTTTCCCGATCTACAGCAGAATCAGAATTTAGAGCTATGGCAAACTCAATATGTGAAATTGTATGGATATACCAACTATTAAAAAAAGTTGGTTTCAAGCTCCCACTACTAGCAGAGCTATGGTGTGACAACCAAGCTGCCCTTCACATTGCTTCTAATCCTGTGTTTCATGAACGAACTAAACATATTGAAATAGACTGTTACTTTATTCGAGAAAAGATTGAAGAAAATTCTATTACTACAGGATACGTTAGAACAGAAGATCAATTGGGAGATATCTTCACAAAAGCCTTAAATGGAGTCCGCATTAACTACATTTGTAACAAGTTGGGCATGATTAACATCTATGATCCTGCTTGAGGGGGAGTGTTACGATAGAGATTGTAAATAGCATGATTATAGGGATATGTTACAGCATGATTATAAGGATAGCTTGATTATAGACATAATTGTATGGATTATTTAACATTTTGATTCCTTTGTCTTTATGGTTCCTTTTGTATATATATCTTTTTTTTCTTTGATAGAAGAAGAAGTATTATTACTGAGAAGAGAGAGAGATACAAAGGACAAAAGATAAACAGAAAAAAAAAAAAAAAAAAAAAAAAGGAGGACAAGAGGTCCTCCAATGAAAAGATAGCTGAAACAAAAAAAAAACCTCCTCTCAAAGCCCAAAAAACAAGGCTAATACAACAAAGCCCTCCAATCCCTATAAACATCAGAGAAAGGCACCCTTTTAAACATCCCGATAGCCGAAACCCAAAGGGAAGCAACAAAGCAAATACAATCCCACAGCAAGTGAGGAGGCAAAGACTGGTCATTAAAAACTCTGGCATTTCTTTCCATCCAGATACACCACACAATCGCAAACATAGATACTTTCCACAAAATTTTGTTCGCCTTCCTATAACCAAAGCCACTAAAATTAGTGATAAGAAGAGTACCAAGGTCACCGAGGCAAACCCAATACTCATCAAAGAGACCAAATAACCTGTTCCAAAAATCTCAAGCCACCTCGCAATGTAATAATAGATGGTTATTAGTTTCAGAGTTCCTCATACACATGACGCAAATATTAGGAGATAAAACCTTAAAAGGCCGCCTAACTTGACGCAGATCATTAATATTAATTCTATTGAGAACTGCAGTCCACAAAAAGGTTAACCAAAAATCTCAGGCCACCTCGCAATGTAATAATAGATGGTTATTAGTTTCAGAGTTCCTCATACACATGACGCAAATATTAGGAGATAAAACCTTAAAAGGCCGCCTAACTTGACGCAGATCATTAGTATTAATTCTATTGAGAACTGCAGTCCACAAAAAGGCCTTAACCTTTAAAGGCACCTTAATTTTCCAAAAAGATCTTTTAAAGTACGAAACAAGAAGTGGATTTCAGATCAAAAAAGTGAAAAAAGAAGCGCAAGTATATAATCCTGAGGAATCCAACTTCCATAGTCTCTTATAAGGAAAAGAGGAAATGCAGAACGAAGCCAAAGTGTCCAGCAACGATGAAAGGTCATCCACAAGTCTATCGCTTACATTTCTAGAAAAGTGGAAGTTCCAACAAAACTGGTCCCCTTGCAAACAAAAGAAATTAACAATGGGAGCATTATGTAAAGAAGACAAAGAAAAGAGGCAAGGGAACCTTTCTTTAAAGGGGATATGACCAATCCAACAATCCTCCCAAAAGCGAAAATGAGAGTAATCACCAGCATGCAAAGACAACAAATGGGAGAAAGAAAGGTATACCTGAGAAATCGCCTTCCAAGGATTTGCGTGCGAAACAACACATTCGGAACCAGTATCCCATCCATTCTGATGAAGCCCAAACTTGGCCTTAATCACCTTATGCCATAGAGAGTTAGGCTTAAGAGGGAACCTCCATAACCACTTCGCCAATAGAGAGATTTTTTAGACACCAAGTTACCAAGACCCAAACCCCCATCTTCCTTCGATCTATAGCAAATCTCCCAGCTAACCAAATGATTCCTTTTTCTCTCCCCTCCATCAGACCATAAAAAATCCCTCATAATTTTCTCAATCCTACGAGCCACCCCAGTTGGAATCTTGAATAAGGACAGAAAATACAGAAGCATACTAGATAAAGACACCTGAACTAAGGTAATTCTCCCCTAGAGAAAAATAGGAACCTTTCCAACTATCTAACTTACGAGAAATTCTTTGAATCACTGGGTTCCAAAAAGAGTCCGCATGCGGGTTACCACATAAAGGGACACCTAAATAAGATAGAGGCCAATTTAGAACTGCACAACCCGTAATCTCAGCTAAGTCATCAAGAGATTCATATCTCAATCCACTGAATGAGAAAGACACACTTTTACAATCAATCTTGTCTGATTAACAAAAGAAAAATTCTTTCGTGATGCCTGTTTGTGTGGGAAAATGCATGCTCTACCTTTTAAAAGTTCAGATTCTAGAGCTGAAAATCCACTAGATATCATATACACTGATCTTTGGAGACCAGCCCCTGTTGAATCTCATTCTAGATTTAGATACTATGTCTCATTCCTTGACGAGGTCATTGATAGAGCTCAATGGCGTCGTGCGATCCATGTAGCCGACCCCACTTAGTGGGATAAGGCTATGTTGTTGTTGTTGTTGTTGTTGTTGTCTCATTCCTTGACGACCATAGCAGATTTCTGTGGCTTTTCCCTTTAAAAACCGAAGGAGATGCTGTACAAGCATTTATTCATTTCAAAAAGAAGATAGAAAATCAAATGGAGAGGAAAATCAAAATAGTTCAATGTGATGGAGGTGCTAAATTTAAACCCGTTAATGAAGTTGTTCAGAATTCATGAATTATTTTGAGGCATTCTTGCCCATACACATCTGTCCAAAACGGAAGAATAGAGAGAAAACATCGTGAAGCAGTGGAAAAGGGGTTAAGTATGCTTGCCCAAGCAAAGGTGCCTATGTGCTATTGGTCAGATGCTTTTGTAACAGCTGCCAGCTTAATTAATTATCTTCCTAACTCTGCTTTACAAGGGAGAATCCCTTACTGCACTTTATTTAAGAAAAATCCTGATTATGTCAATATAAGGGTTTTTGGATACGCATGCTTTCCTTATTTGAGGCCCTATAACCAGCATAAATTGAGTTATCATTCTGTCAAATGTGTCTACTTACGCCCTAGCACTTCTCATAAGAGTTTTAAGTGTTTATCGCCCACAGGAGGAATATATATCTCGTGACACGTGGTCTTCAATGAGATGGATTTCCCCTTCAAGGATAATTTTCTTGGAGAAAACAAATCAGAGACATTAAGAGAAGTTATATACATGCAGTCCATAGTTATCGAAATCGTGCGATTCACGATTTGAATCGCACGATACGCTTCGATTCACTTGCCGGGCGATACGAACCTTCAAATGAATCGCTGTGTGGCCATAATCGCTGGCCGAATCGCCGGAATCGTGCGATTCGAGCCAAAACCGGCGAATCGCACAGTTCCGGCGATTCAGAAGTTGGTTGTGCATCTGGTGCATCCATGGGTCATTCGTGACCCGTCGCAAGGAAGAAGACGAAGTGAGGAAGAAGAAACTGAAATGCAACGACCTTGAACGCAGCGTTTAGAATATTAGCATATGCTGTCTTGTTTTTATTTGGGTGCAGTTAAATAGTCTGTGTCTGTTATGTAGTTTTGTTATTTCTGTTAATTGGTTTCTGTTGTGTTTTCCGTTATTTTCGTTGTGGCCGTTGTTAGCTAAAGTGGCCTTTGTTTGTTTGTGGGTCACTAGTATATAGTCTGGAGTGTTTGTGTTTCGAATATACATCAGTTTCCTTTCTCCACTGTTCAGATTACTCTCTCTCTCTCCCTAGTATATTTTCTCTTGGTATCAGAGCGTCAGGTTCAAGATTCGGGATCTTGATATGGAACCTCAATCCAACTCGTCCTCAACTGTTGGTTCTGGGAACGCTGCGACAAACTCTCAGTCCTCGCCTCACACTAAGATGGTTCCTCTGTCTTCGATGCTCAATCAAGCTTGCTCAATCAAGCTTGACCGATCGAACTACCTCATGTGGAGTTCGCTGGTTCTTCCCATGATCCGTGGCAATAAGCTCGACGGATTCATACTCGGCACAAATCCGTGTCCTGACGTGTTTCTCTTCGAAGGGAATGAAAGGAAGATTAACCCAGATTTTGAAGAATGGGTTACACTCGATCAACTACTACTGGGTTGGCTGTATAACAGCATGACACCAGAAGTCATATCTCAGGTTCTTGGATGCAAGACGTCGCAAGAACTATGGCGTGCAGTAAAGGAGTTCTCGGGCTCGCAGACACGCTCGCGCACTACTCTGTACAAGAACGAACTGCAACGTCTAAGGAAAGGAGGAATGAAAATGGATGAGTACCTACGAAAAATCAAAGAGCTGTCAGACAATCTTCTTATGGCTGGGTGCCCAATGTCGAATGATGATCTAATCGTACAAACACTTGCCGGTCTTGACTCAGAGTATGGGCCAATTGTTGTCCAGTTGGCAGACAAGGTTGGAATCACGTGGGTCGAGCTTCAAACTTCTTTAATTACATACGAGACACGCCTGGAACAGTGGAACACGTTGGGCCAGTATGCAGTGCCAAGTGCCAATGTCGTGTCAAATAAAAGGACTCCCACCAATTCAAATCAGAATTGGAGGGGACAGATGTCACGTGGAAGGGGAAGAACAGGACGTGGAGGCAGAAGTGGAAGACAAAGTGGCAAACCTACGTGTCAGTTATGTGGAAAGGTAGGCCATTTAGTCACCACCTGTTTTTATAGATTTGACCATAGCTTCTCTGGTGTTTCTCAAACAAATACAGAAGGAAATAAAGATCTAAATACCCCTCACTCTGCGTATCTCATCACCCAAGAAAATCTTGATGGACAAGACTGGTATTTAGACAGTGGTGCTTCCAATCATGTCACAAATGATTCCTCTGTCGTGGAACAAGGTATGGTTTCTTCATCTGATAAATATCTTGTAGTGGGAAATGGAGAAAAGATTAATATTGAGAAAGTTGGAAAATCCACCATTCAAGATACTCCTCTTGAGTTAAACAAACTTATGCTTGCTCCAAAGATTAGCAAGAACCTAATTAGTGTTTCTCAGTTGGCTTCTGACAATAATGTCTCTGTTACTTTTGACTCTTGTGGCTATGTGGTGAAGGACAAAGCAACGGGAAAACCACTGATTCAAGCAATACAAACTGAAGGACTGTATAAAGTCAAAGGAGCACTAAAGGGAGCTAGATGTTTCTTGACTGGAAAAGATGAGAAGTGTTCTGAAAAGGAGCTATGGCACAGAAGACTTGGCCATCCCTCTGGGAAAATACTGAATGATGTACTTAAGGAATGTAATATGAAGAATTTGATAAATAAAGAACAACCTTTCTGTGATGCTTGTCAGCTTGGAAAGTTGCATGCTCTACCTTTTAAAAAATCTGAAACTAGAGCACAGAAACCTCTTGATTTAATCCACACTGATCTTTGGGGTCCTGCCCCTGTCCAATCAAATTCAGGTTATAAATATTACATTTCCTTCCTTGATGATAATAGTAGGTTTTTGTGGGTTTTTCCACTTAAAACTAAAGGGGAGGCTGTTCAAGTTTTTGTGCAATTTAAGAAAATGATAGAGAACCAGCTTGAAGGAAAGATTAAGGTTATACAGTGTGACGGTGGTTCTGAATTTAAACCTCTCTCTGAAATAGTGAATAGCAGTGGAATTATTATGAGACACTCTTGTCCCTACACATCTGTACAAAATGGTAGGGTAGAGAGAAAACATAGACAAGTTGTGGAAATGGGTTTAAGTATGATAGCCCAAGCTAGTGCACCAATGAGCTATTGGTCAGATGCCTTCCAAACTGCAGCAAAGCTGATTAATATGCTGCCCACTACTGCACTTAATGGGGAGATTCCACACTCTGTGTTATTTAAAAGAAAACCTGATTTTAAAGAGCTGAAGGTATTTGGTTGTGCTTGTTTTCCTTACTTGAGACCTTATAACCAGCACAAACTAAGTTTTCATTCCATTAAGTGTGTCTACCTTGGACCCAGCATGAATCACAAAGGTTTCAAGTGTCTCTCTTCTACTGGTAGACTGTATATTTCTAGACATGTTATGTTTAATGAGTTAGAGTTTCCTTTTAAAGGTGGTTTTCTTGATATTAAAAGACCTGAGGAAACTAAGGAAATTGTTCATATGGTGCCTATTCCTACTAACTGTGATTATAAAACTGATAATCTCTCCAGTATTGTGCAGAATACTAATAATGTAGAAGTTAGCAGCAATACTGATTCTACAGAAGATCCAAGAAGAGATCAAGAGCCTCGGTCAAATACTGAATTAGAAGTACAGGAAGACTCAGCCACTAACAACAACAGTGGTAGACCGACCTCTAAACACCCAATGATCACAAGATTGAGGAGTGGAGCTATTCAACCATCTGTGTATGCTGGTCTGATTAAGGTAGCAAATAATACTGCTGAACCATGTAATCCTATTGAAGCCTACAAGATACCTCACTGGAAAGAGGCTATGAAGGTGGAGTTTGAAGCTTTAAAGAAAAACAGCACGTGGGATTTAGTTCCCTACACTGGACAGAAGCTAGTTGATTGTAAATGGGTCTATAAAACAAAGTTGGCTGCTGATGGAAGTATTCTAAAATACAAAGCTAGACTTGTAGCCAAAGGGTTCCAACAAGATCCTAGTTTAAATGTGGGTGAGACTTTTAGTCCAGTTGCAAAGCTGGCAACATTGAGAGTCATCCTATCTATTGCTGTTTCTTTAAATTGGAGTATCAGACAAATAGATATAGACAATGCCTTCCTAAATGGGAGTCTCAAGGAAGCAGTGTATATGAAGCAGCCTCAATGTTTTGAGAATTCTAAATACCCACAGCATGGTTGCAGCCTAAAGAAAGCCTTGTATGGGCTAAAACAAGCCCCAAGGGCTTGGTATGACAAATTAAGGGATACCTTGATCATGTGGGGTTTCAAACATACAAAGTGTGATCATTCTTTGTTTGTTTTGCATACTGGAGATCATGTTATAATCATCCTTGTATATGTTGATGACATGTTAGTCACTGGTGATAGCAATGAGCTTACTAGTATCTTTATTAAACGCCTAAATGATGTCTTTTCCCTTAAAGATTTAGGTGAAGTTCATTTTTTTCTGGGCATAGAAATTTTGAGAAATGACAGAGGGATTTTTCTCAGTCAGAAAAAATACATCAATGATTTGGTAGGAAAATTTAATATGCAAGGCGCTACAGCTTGTCCAACTCCTCTTACACTGGGAAAACACTACACTAAAGTGAAAGAGGAACCTTTGGTGAATCCTTTTCTTTACAAGAGTCTAGTTGGAGGTTTACAATATCTCATCAGTACCAGACCAGATCTGTCCTTTGCTGCAAATCAGTTGAGTCAGCACTTGAGTGCTCCTTCCACTGTTGACTGGATGAAAGCCAAACGAGTTTTGAGGTATCTTAAAGGTACTGCAGATCTATGTCTTCACATCAAGCCCTCAGTAGACTTTTCTCTCACTGGTTTTTCAGATGCTGATTGGGCTACTGATGTCACGGATAGAAGATCTGTGGGAGGTTACTGTGTTTTTTTGGGAGATTCTCTAGTTTCTTGGTCCAGCAAGAAACAAGGAGTTGTCTCGAGGTCTAGCGCTGAAGCCGAGTACTGAGCCGTTGCTTCTTTAACTAGTGAAATAATGTGGTTAAAATCTTTGATGACTGAATTACGGTTTCCTGCTTCTAGGGTGCCTATTATGTGGTGTGACAATTTGAGTGCAAAAGCCATTGCTACAAACCCTGTTCTACATGCTAGAACAGAGCATGTAGAAATTGATCTTCATTTTGTAAGGGATAAGGTGCTTGCTAAAGAAGTGTCTATTGGTTATGTGCCTAGTTCTGAGCAGCTAGCTGATATTTTCACCAAGCCTATTGCTGGTTCCATATTTGATTTTCTATGTAGCAAACTCGGTTTGGTTGGCTCTCCTCGTTTGAGAGGGGCAGTTAAATAGTCTGTGTCTGTTATGTAGTTTTGTTATTTCTGTTAATTGGTTTCTGTTGTGTTTTCCGTTATTTTCGTTGTGGCCGTTGTTAGCTAAAGTGGCCTTTGTTTGTTTGTGGGTCACTAGTATATAGTCTGGAGTGTTTGTGTTTCGAATATACATCAGTTTCCTTTCTCCACTGTTCAGATTACTCTCTCTCTCTCTCCCTAGTATATTTTCTCTGGTGCTCTTTTTTTTTTTTCCCAAAAGTGAATGACAGACCCAAGAAGCAACTGGGCCAATTATCTAATTAGGAATAGTGTATTTGGTTTAGTGGATTACACAATCATTTCAGAATCTCAATAAATAAGAGATTTTATCTTATTGGAACTCATTAAATAAGGGATTTTATCTAATTGGAAACTCAAAAGTCTTTTAAATTTGAATTGAATTACTTATATAATTATCTTATGACTTATATTATGTATGACTTATAATAAGTCTTTTAATTTATTAACTTGTTATGAATTAACATTTGTTTTATAGCTTTTTATTTTTATTTAAACTTATAAAATCAAGTATGTTATTTATGTTATAGAACATATCTATAGTATTTTTCTTTATAATCCTGAATCTTACGATTCGATACGATTCATGATTCACGATTCATAATTTAACTTAGCGATTCACGATTCGAATCGCGATTTGATAACTATGATGCAGTCTCCTCTTCATTTTTCTAAGACTCACGTGGTTTCAAATGAATGTCCTATTGTTTTGCAGAGAGTTGAAGATTCAGTCATTTTGGGTGATAGTTCTATCTTGGCAAGGGAAGAAGAAGGTTCTGAATATGTGAATAATCACCAGCAACAACATAAGGTCTCCGATGAGACAGCAGACGCATTGCCTGAAGCTCTTGATCATTCATCTAGTACTCATAATGTCACATCCAGTACTCAAAATGCCAACCAGACCAGATATGTTCATGCTATGGTAACCAGACTTAAAAGTGGTGCCATCCAGCCAAAGCATGTCTTTGCTGGTCTCACTAAACTTGGAGATGTTGCTGTTCCAAACAGTACTGCAGAAACCTGGAAGACTTCTCACTGGAAGAAGGCTATGGAGATTGAATATGGGGCGTTGATGAAAAATGACACCTGGGATCTTGTTCCTTATAAAGGGCAGGCTCTAGTGGACAGCAAATGGATTTTTAAAACAAAAATAGGTGCAGATGGGTCTACTTTAAAACACAAGGCAAGGTTGGTGGCGAAAAGGTTCCAACAGAATCCCGAAACAAATGTTGGAGAAACCTTTAGCCCGGTGGCAAAATTAACTAGAGTAAGGGTGATATTGTCTATTGATGTCTCTTTAAATCGGACAATTAGACAAGTAGATGTTGACAACGCATTTTTTAATGAAGTTTGAAGGAACCAGTACAAATGAGGCAGCCACTATGCTTAGAACATCCTAAGCTGCCAAACCATGTTTGCAGGTTGAAAAAGGCTCTTTATGGGCTGAAGCAAGCCCCTAGAGCCTGGTATGATTGTCTCAAAAATACTCTTGTGCAATGGAGGTTTCAACACACAGAGTGATCATTTTCTCTTTGTCTTGCGTACATAAAAACATGTTATTACTCGTCTATGTTGAGATATGCTCATTAATGGAGACAGTAAGATGGTTGACGAGTTCATTGAAAGGTTAAATTCTGTATTTGCCCTAAAGGACCTCGGAGAAGTTCATTACTTCTTGGGAATAGAAGTGGTTAGAAGTGAGAATGGAATGATTTTGTGTCAGAAAAACTATGTAAGGAGTTTACTGGAGAAATTTAATCTAAATGGAGTTTCTTCTTGCCCAACTCCTTTGACTCTTGATAAGCACAAAACCAAGGTTAAAGATGAAGCTTTGGAGAATCCTTCTATGTATAGAACTTTAATTGGAGGTCTTCAGTACTTAACCAGCGCAAGACCGAACATTTCGTTTGCTGTGAATAGTCTGAGTCAGCACTTGAGTGCTCCTACAACTCAAGATTGGAGAAAAGCAAAGAGGGTATTGAGGTACCTTAAGGGAACAGAGGATTTGGGCTTACATATTAAGCATTCAATTGGTTTTACTCTTACTGGCTTCTCAGATTCTGATTGGGCTAATGATGAACTTGATAGAAGGTCCATTGGTGGTTTTTTTGTGTTTCAGACTCTTTGGTGGCGTGGTCAAGCAAGAAACAAGGTGTTGTTTATAGATCTAGTGCAGAGGCAAAGTACAGAGCAATGGCAGTTCTAACTGGTGAAATTGTTTCGTTAAAAGCTCTATTGCGTGAGCTTGGCTGCCGTGCAACCAGAGTACCTATGTTTTGGTGTGACAACTTAAGTGCTAAGGCAATAGCAACTAATCCGGTGTTTTCTATCAAAAAAAAAGCAACTAATCCGGTGTTACATGCGAGGACCAAACATGTGGAGATAGATCTCCACTTTGTAAGAGACAAGGTTCTGAGTCAGGAGATCTCTATTGGGTATGTTCCTAGTTTCGAGCAGCCAACAGATATCCTTACGAAGTCAGTGGTTGGGTCAAGGTTTAATCAGCTTCATGGCAAACTCAGACTAGTGAAGACACCCTCTCATTTGAGGGGGACAGTTAAATAATAAGTCTTAGTCAGAAAGTTTAAGTGTCCCGTCTTTTACTGTTGTCATTATGTTTTACTTAAGTGCTTTCACTTGTTTTACTATAGTGCTTTTACTTTCTCTGTCTCTGGCGTTTTCTTAGATTGTTGTAACCGTTGTGATTGGTGTGGCTTTTATATATATAAGCTGTGATGTCTACAGTAATAATTAGAAAAGTAATATATAGGAATTCTCTTGTATCTTTATTCTCTCTCTCCTTTCATTCCTGTCTGTAAACTTTATCTAAGCCAAGGGGGAAAAATATGCACTTTGTTTTATTCCGCAAGCCCAATGGTTGTCCAGCAGACTCAAAACATTATTAAAGAAAATCATTTCAAGATCAAGCCATTCTAATATTGGTGTTCAACATAAACAACTTCTGCCAAAGAGAATCAAATGCAGAAAACATGTAGAGGCTGTCAACAGAATCATCACTAATAGCATTATGGACAAGAATCAACAGTTACATGAAGTGGGTCCCATTAAAGAAAAGTACTAATGCAAATAAATAGTAACCTTCCATCCATCCTTTTGCCGCATTGAATGCTCTAGCATGATAATGAGGAAGTTATGTATAAGGTCCTCTATGTCTCCAGGGCTTGTTGAATTAGAGGATTTACTTGCACCCATCTGTTAAACATAGATACATAAGTAGCACAATTAATGGATTTTACAGAAGTTAAATCTCATGCATTTGAAACTTACAATTTTTCCCTCCAGATATATTTTGCAGGAAAGTATGTGTCATTGACCTAGAATAGGGGTAGCAAAGAGTTGGGTTTGAGACCAATAACAAAATGGTCAAGTATGAACTACCAACCCATCCATTAACCATGTTATATGTAATATTATTTATATTCAATTTTTTAATCATTTACGTTGTGTTTGGATTTTGTAAAACCATTCAGCGACACCCAAAGAGAAGCCATAAAACAGATCCTATCCCAAAGAAGACATGGAGGGAGGAGGTATTATTCGGATTCTATAATCTTGAAATCTATAAAATTTTAAATGCAAGGAATTTGAATTACCGCATTTCAAATTCCTTGTTACAATAATATTAGTGTTCATAAAATTCCTTGTGAGTATATTATTTTTCTTTTTGATAGAAAAAGAAAGATTTTATTAAGAAAAGAGAGAAATACAATAGGAAAAGAAAAAACAAAAGAAAGAGAAGGACAAGGGATCCTCCAAGAAAAAACAAGACACAAACAAAACCCACCCCAAAATGCCCAATAAAAGGGCCAGTACAATGAGGCACTCCAATCCCTATAAACATCTGCAAGGGGCACTCCCCTGAAAGCACCCACTAGCCAAAACCCAAAGAGAAGCAATAATACAAATCCTGTCCCAAAGCATGCAAGTAGGAAGGAACCGTTGCTTAAAAGCTCTTGCATTCCTTTCATCCCAAGACACCATACAACAGCAAACATAGCTACTTTCTCCAAAACTTTATTCTCCTTTCTCCTCTCAAAACCCCTAAAGATGATGGTTCTTTGATAGTATATTATGGATTTGCACATGTTTGTCAGCATATAAATATTAGGGCTTGTTTAGTTTGAGCATTTTCTATTTTCATTTTCACTGAAAATAGAAAATAGACTTGAAAATGCGTTTGGTTGAGTTAACTGAAAACATTTTCTTAAAAACATTTCTTAAAATATGCCTAAATCTGAAAACGCTAAAAAGATATTTTCAATGTTTCAGAAAATACATTTCAGGAAATGAAGATTGAAAATGAAAACAGAAAATGTTTTCATAAACCAAACAGACCCTTAGTGTGTTTATAGGTACATGCGCATGTTTCTTTGTATATATGTATAAACTACATAAGGAGGTTGACATTGGTACAAGAATTAAAAATTGCACTTTTCAATATGCTATATAGAAATTCATTTTCACTAATCCAACCATTGAAATAGAAGTCATTACCATGTCAATATAGCATGCCAAATTTTAGAAAAATTAAATAACAACAAATGTATAATCAAATAGTTGATAATCTTCTTACAATTGAATATTTTATTGTATATTAACTTTGTGATATATTGACGAGGTACCAACAATGTTGGATTAATGTAAAATATTGAGTACGATTTTCATGATTAGAACTTCTAATCATGATTATAATTTTATAAATCTAACTCATCCTATAGAGAGTTTATCAAAGGTATAAGAATGATTTTGATTGACACCAGAGTATATTGATACCTGCTATACATACATCAATACATATGTGTATGTGGGTCAATATATGTCTATTTACCTTGTCTATCAATTTTTTAGTTTCATAAATACATTATAAATTGTTGAAACATTATACCCTATGTCATAGAAATTATCTAAAAAAATTGAAAGAAAGAATGTGCGTGAATAAAGAATGATGAGACACTATGTTGATCCACTTAACCTGTAGACAATGTCTTTGTTTCCTTATTTTTAGGGATTTAGATTTAATTAATTTCTTAGTTGTTTAAGTCTATCCATGTTGTTTAAGGATTAGGATAGTTAGAGAAATCTTTTCCAGATTTCTAATCTAGATTTAAGGGAGTTTAACCTTATGTCCAAGGTCAAAATATCCCTATACATTTGTAATCTTATTCATCAGGAATAACAGAAATCTTATACCACTTACATAAACCAGCTTTAAAAACAAAACAAAACAAAAATCTGCTTAATGAACCAACCCAATTAACTATTAACCTAAATTGTTGGGTTTAGTTTTCATAGGGTGGTTAAATAATTATAGGTTATAATTGCCATCTCTAACTTAGAATGAGCGTCTAGCTCACATGCTTTATGAAAATGAAAAAGTAGTACCTCGTAGCTTGAAATCAGCAACTCAATAATCCATTCAGGCCATTCCTCCATGCTTGTGAGACTGCTTCTGTTTTCTTGATGACTGCACGCCATAAATAGAAGATCCTGAAATTGTATACAAACAAACAGCTCAGAATTAAGTGGTACAGAACAAGATCTCAAGATTTATAGCTGTAAATGAAACTTTTACTTCATGTTAGTCCATCCGATAAACAAACTTTCCACATGGTCATGGCATATATATAGGCTATATTCCTAAGTTAACACTCACCCAACAAGAAGCACACAAGGCCAGGACATAAAGCAACAGAACTGCTCTTATAGGACAAGAAAGAAATGGAAAAAAGATTCTAATTGTACTTAGTTATACAGTGGTTAAGGGCATTGATGCTCTTACAAGGGAACAACTGATCAGTGACACATCCATTTAGAGGCCTCTTTTACATGCATGTAAACATGCACATCTTCTTTGAATAATTTTTTATTATTGTTGATTATCATTTATTCGTGGGTTGGTTATGGGGATTCGGCTTGTAATTGGAGCAAAAACTTTTGATCTGGTGGTGGAGTAGTCAAGGGAGTTTTTTAAGTGCACCATATGTTCTCCATTTTCTTGGGGTGACAGTCTGCTCAATAGCTCTCTTCTATTGTCTATGCTTTGCGAGAAGGTAGGTGGAAGGGTTAAGAGGTGAAAAGATTTAAGGAGAAGGATAAATTCTTTCTTATTGAGGTGGAGAAGATTTCTAGGGATGAGTTTCTCATTGTTATTGAATTTTTCCAAGGAGGAAGGCGTGCTTCTATTAGGATTCGCAAGGGAGAGAGAGGAAGGGATGGAGCTCTTTTGGGAGAGCTATGGAAGCTCTGTTGTATTCAAAGGATGGAGAAGTCATGAAGGCCAAGGGTGTGCTGAGAAGCAAAATGTAGTTGTTAATGGTGTCTGTAATGGTTGTGGTGGACGTATTTTTGATGCTGGATTTAGGAGGGGTCCCTCAGGTGAATTTTCATAATCATCCATTACAAAGGATTTAATGATAGTTAGTAAGGGTCATGATGATGGGGGGTTCAAGGAGGAAGCCACGGGATTACTATTCACGAGGACTATAAGAGTGGTGGTTAAGTCAGAGGGAGTGAAGAGAGTGTTTTGAGCCTTAGTGAGGAGGTCCGTGGATGTTATAGGCCTAGGCAGGAAGGGGGGAGATCCACACTTACTTAGGCTAAGCCTTACGACCCAACAAGATGGGTCCCTAAGAATAGATTGAGTAACCTGGTCCAGCAAGGTATGGGAATGGGGTCAAGTTTTAGTACCGGTTGTAACCCAACCCGGTTACCCCTTTCTCGCGTTCATGAAGCTCATTTTGGGTCATCCAATGTGTGAACGTCTCCCCAAGTGAACATCGCGGCAGTGGCTGGTGGGAGGGGGACAGAATTAGCCGACAACCTGTCAGGAAGGGAGGTGACATCGCCGACGATGAAAAATGAGTTGCAAAGGATGTTCAAACTGATATATGTGGCCCGAAATTTGGGATTTTTAATGAGTCTATAGGTTGTGATATGAAGGCTTGTGGTTTGGAGGGAAGCTCTAAAAGGGGGGGGCAAGTATGGGTCCAAAGGAAAAGAGCCATTGGTGGTTCTAAGTGAGCAGGAGTCAGATTCAGATGGTTTTTTTTTTTTTGGATAAAAAAGAAGTATTATTACTGAGAAGAGAGAGATACAAAGGAAAAAAGATAAACAGAAAAAAGAAAAGGAGGACAAGAGATCCTCCAAAGAAAAGACAACTGAAACAAAAAACCTTCCCTCAAAGCCCCAAAAACAAGGCTAATACAACAAAACCCTCCAATCCCTATAAAAATCAAAGAAAGGCACCCCTTTAAACATCTCGTTATCCAAAATCCAAAGGGAAGCAACAAAGCGATGGTTCAGACAAAGTTTGTCTTGAAGAACATTTTTTTTATGTCTAATTTTGATAATGATGAAGAGCTACTCATTGAACAGCTTGAGGAGGAGCTCACTAATCAGGATAATCAGGTGCATCATTGGCAGATGTGGATGGTGAACTAGAAGGTGTTGCTTAACTCTTTATGCAAAATAAGGGCGATGAGGTTGTGGAAGGTCAACAGGCATTGGAGCAGATCAGTATTAATTCTTTGAGTAATGTTAGAGATCCAGGGGCACCTTCTACTTTGTCTCCTACTCAAAATAATTGTCTCGATTCCTCCCATATTTTTTTGTCTAATCCTAGTAATCATGGTGTGCTTGGTGATTGTTTTGCAGGGAACGATGTGTGACACTGTACGAGGTGGTTTCCCTCCCTTACTGGACACTTATAAATCAACTTATGGTGAAAGGGGAGATAAGGAGCTTGAGGGTTGTTATGTCCACTTAAGTCGATTGTTGGGGGGGGGGTGAAAAGGACAATCGAGACCCCCAAGTTTTACTTGACTCTCTTAACTTCCAATTGAGAGATAAGTCTGGGAAAGAGGTTAGAGTGCAAGTAACTCCTAGGACTTATGAGAGGAAAAGAAGAAAGTTGAGAGTGAATTGAAAAGGCTAACATCTTCGATAAATTATGGTAATCCTAAGAAAGGGAAGGGTAAGTCCGTGTTTTTATGAAAATCTTAAGTTGGAATGTTAACGGTCTTGGTAACCCGGCTAAAAGAACTAAAGTGAAAGAGGTTATTAGGCGAGGTGATCTAGACATTGTTTTGATTCAGGAGACTAAATTAGGAGAGGTGGATAGGTTTCTTGTTCGTAGTGTTTGGTATAATAGGTTTTAAAGAGTGGGAGTGCATGCCTTCTTCGGGAGCATCAGGAAGTCTTTTGGTGATTTGGGACACTAGGGTTACTTCTAAAGTTGATGTTTTAATGCGGTCTTTCTCCCTTTCGGTTGGTTGTTGGTGAGTTACTAATGTTTATAATCCGACTAGTCCTTCTTTGAGGGGTTTTCTCTGGGAAAAGATGTCTTTTGTTCATGGGTTGTGTAGTCCTCATTGGTGTATTGGGGGCGATTTTAATGTGATGCATTTTCGATATGAGAAATTAGGAGGGTCAAGGCTTAATGCTAGTATGAGAGGTTTCGATTTTTTTATTAGGGATTGTGGATTAAAGGATCTTCCTCTTTCGAATGCCCAATTCACTTGGTCTGTTAACAGGGGCAAGATTATTTCTTCTCGTCTTGATAGGTTTTTGGTTACTCCTGAATGGGAGGACTTCTTCCCGGATCTTGTTCAAGAGGTGGGTTTTTGGTTGGTGTCTAACCATTTTCCTATTATTTTAGAGTCTAGCAAAGTTAAGTGGGGTCTTACTCCTTTTAGGTTCGAGAATATATAGATGCAACACTAATCTTTTTTGAACAATGTGGAGAGCTGGTGGTCTGAGTGCTCGGTTTCTGGGTGGGAGGGTTATAAGTTTATGAAGAAGTTGAAATTTGTGAAGGAGAAGTTGAAAGTTTGGAATTTGGAAGTTTTTGGGGATATTAGAGTACGAAAAAAAGATGTTCTCAAAGAGTTGGATGTTTTAGAGAAATTAGAAAGTCAGGGTGGTTTAGAGGAGATTCTTGTTACTTGCAAGGTGACTTTTAGAAATGTCTTGGATGATATTAGCAAGAAAGAAGAGATTAGCTGGCGTCAGAAGAGCAAGGTTAAATGGGCTAAGGGAGGGAGATGTGAACACTAGTATTTTCCATAAGGTTGTCAAGGGGAAGAGACGTAGGAGTTTTATTAGAGTTAGAGGCGGAAGGAGGTAGAGTTGTTAGGGCCAATGAAGTGATTTCAGAAGAGGTGACTAGTTTTTTCAAGGAGCTTTATAAGGAAGAGGTGCATGAAAGGCCTCTTATTGAGGGTTTGGATTGGTCACCTCTAGATAGTTCTAAGGGTGGTTGGTTAGAAAAGCCCTTTGAGGAGGAAGAAGTTAGGGGTGTCATTTGGAAGATGGAGAAAGAAAAGGCGCTTGGACCTAATGGGATTAATATGGCCTTTTTCCAAGCTTGTTGGCCAATTATGAAGGAGGACTTGATGACAGTGTTTGAAGAATTATATAATAATGGTCATATATCCACTAGTATGAATTCTATCTTCATTTTTCTTGTTCCTAACAAAGACAGGTCGATTAAGGTGAGAGATTTTAGGGCTATTAGTTTAGTTATTAGCATTTATTAAATCATTGCCAAAGTGCTCTCAATGAGATTGAGTGAGGTGTTGGGGGATACTATCTCTGAGAATCAAAGCGTTTTCATTGCTGGGTGTCAAATTCTTGGTGCTAGTTTGGTTGCTAATGAGTTAGTTAAGGACCTCAAGCATAGAAAATATAAGGGTTTAGTGTTCAAGTTGGATTTTGTAAAGGCTTATGATAGGGTTAATTGGGGTTTTCTAGATAAGGTTTTATGTCAGAAGGGGTTTAGGGATTGATGGAGGCGTTGGGTTAGGGGTTGTCTTTCTTCAACGGCCTTTCGATTATTGTCAATGGTCAACCTAAACAGTGGTTTAAGGGGCAACGCAGGATAAAGCAAGGTGACCCCTTGTCTCCCTTTCTGTTCACGCTTGTGGTTAATGTGTTATGTCATATGTTGAGTAGGGGATCCGATAGAGGGGTTGTTCGTGGTTTGTTAGTAGGGACGGATGGGTGTCATGTGTCCCATTTGCGATACTATTATTTTCTTGCCTGATGATAGGCAGAATTTTCTTCATGTGTTGACGATCTTATAGGTTTTTGAGTTGGTGTCTAGGCTTCGTATCAATTTAAGTAAAAGTGGTCCAGCTAGTATTAACATTCAAGAACATTCCTTGTGTGGATTAGCTGAGTTAGTAGGCTATGAGGTTTTGAGTTGGCCGCTTACCTACCTTGGTGTTCCTTTAGGTGGTAATCCTCGTGTGAAGTCTTTTTGGGACCCTGTGATTCAAAGAATTTCTAGGAAGCTTGATAATTGGAAAGGGGTTTGTTTTTCTTTGGGAGGGAGATTTATGTTAGTTCAGGCCTCCTTATCTAGTGTGCCTTTGAATTTTTTGTCCTTGTTCAAGATTCCAATTGGGGTGGCTAATAGGTTCTCGGATGCTAACTGGGCTAGTGATGTGGTGGACAGAAGGTCTATTAGTGGCCACTGTGTATTTTTAGGTGAATCCCTAATATCTTGGTCTAGCAAAAAACAAGGACTAGTAGTCAAGTCAAGTGCAGAATTTAACAAGTGAAGTGACATGGCTGAGGTCTCTCCTACAGGAAATCAGATTTCCCATCATTAGAGTTCCCACTTTATGGTGTGATAATTTGAGTGCTAGAGCTATTGCCACTAATCCTGTTCTACATGAAAAAACTAAACATGGAGAGATAGATCTACATTTTATTAGAGACAAGGTGCTAAATAAAGAAATTATAATGGGTATGTTCCATCCTTGGAACAGCCAGCTAACATATTTACAAAACCTTTGTCTCATGCTAAGTTTGATGGGTTGTGTAGCAAACTCGGGCTGATTACTGCACCCACTCATTTTGGGGCGGGGGCGGGGGCGGGGGGGAGTTAAATGTTGTATCTAGTGTGGCTTAGTGTCGGTTATGTGTTTGTTATTTTCTGTTATAGTTGCTCTAACTGTCATAGGTGGTTGGAGCAGTTATGTTCGTTAGTCTCTGTTCTTGTTGTATAAATCCTGCGCTCTATGTCTGTAATAACACAATTCCTTGCTGTCTATTGTGTGTTTCTCTCTCCATCGTATCTCTCTGCCTTAGTTTCGCTTTAATAATGAGAAACTTGAGACCAAAGAAAAATACCGTCAAATCCATGAAGATGTAATGAGAAATTCAGTCAAGCAAATGCATCAACAAAGAAGTAAATTGAAGAGAAATTCAGATATGAAAATCAATCAAGTGTAAAAACATGATATTTTAAACAACTCATGGAATTAATCAACAATGTACAAATATTTGATGCATATAGTAAGAAATGGGAACATTGAGCTAATACCTGTAGTGCCTTACTCTGCAAAGGCCTAGGCGCATAGGGAAGAGAACGTAAAAGCACCAATAAAAGTTGTAAATGCTCAAAGCGATGACCAGAATCATAAAAGTTCAACCCATCCTCCATTGAAGAGGCATTGATCTGGAATGAAAAGAATGCCAAAAAATGAGATAAGCAAAATGACAGGATTGCCTTTTTAGGAACTACCTCACCTAATGACATTTTTCCCAGGGTTTTCTGAATAGACATTCAGAAGCTTGAGCTACAACTGTTTTGACACATTATGCTAATATAACAGGAGAAAATTTATTCATTTATCACAGCACATTTTCTTCTCTCTTCAATTGATAAGT
This sequence comes from Biancaea sappan, assembly GCA_037074585.1. Lineage (NCBI taxonomy): Eukaryota > Viridiplantae > Streptophyta > Magnoliopsida > Fabales > Fabaceae > Biancaea > Biancaea sappan. The sequence goes on along the minus strand of CM073499.1, from coordinate 20,767,409 downwards.
TTCTTCTTTCCATGACATCATTTTAAGTTTAAATTACTATGCGATAAAAAAAAAAAATTCCCTCCCCTACCAAAAAATTGAGTTATTGAATTAAACTAGAGAACATCACAAAGGTGGTAGATTGACCAATCTCAACTTTATGAATGAACTGAATTGGCAGTATTAGAATATAGACATGTATCATTGAAATATTGTCCTAACAGAATAAATTCAAAATAACAATAACTGAGGCATTTGGTAAGCCAGTATCTTCGCATTGATATGTAAAATACCCCAATATCTTGGATGCCCATCTATGGAATCCCAAAATCATAGGGATCTCCTTAGGATTTAAAATCTCCACATTAATCAGTATTCTAAGTATATTTTGAATTATTTAATCAGTATTCTAAGTATAAAGCTCAATCTTCTGCATGAAGACCCATGAATAGCTTTAATTATAAACTCTTGACAGCCCATAATAGCTCCAAAAAAAAAAAAGGCTTATGGCAAATAAAGCAAAGCAATGATATTTGCAGACAGCTCAGCACAAATGTAAAGCAATAACAGTCACTAACATGTATACTTCATTAGTATGGGATAGGGATATAATGGAGGGATTTTGTCATACCGAGGCAGCCATTAAAGCTGTGTACACGTTATTAGTCATTAGCCTATTGGGTGCTGCTTGGAATGCCTTCTGTAAGGCATAAAGTAGAAGAGAAACCTTGTCATCAAACATGGTACCACCTCCATCATACAGTCCAACACCCAAAAGGTTTCTTGTTGTATCAGGAGCAGCTTGAGAGCCAATTTTCAGATGCCCTGAAGCTACTAAAGCACCCAAGAGACCTATGATCCCAACAACAATGCCATCACTTTTATCAACATTGTAAACATTGTTTCTTGCATTATCAGCACTAATGGAAAGACTTATTCCTCCCAGATTCTTGCTAGGAGTTTCAGAAGTAGATTCCATCCTTTCAACTTTCACACTAGTTGAACTCAAATTGGGACTACCTCCACTATCAACAGGTTGAGAACCTTGGTCTTCGTTTTCTAAGGTGGCTTCACTTTTCCCCTCTAAAATTTCATCGTCCTGACTTCTTTCTTTAATTTCATTAATACTATCAGTGGTAGCTTTTTGGGGTTCAGGACTCTTTGATATTGTTTCAAAGACACCACTGTCTCCAATTTTAGCTTCCCTGATGGCTTCACTTTTCCCCACTAATCTTTCATCATCTTGATTTCTTTCTTTAATTTCATTATTACCATCAGTGTTAGCTTTTTGAGGTTCGGGACTCTCTGACATTGTTTCAGAGACACCACTATCTCCAGTTTTAGCTTCCCTCTGGAGCAGAACAAGAAGAGTTTCTACCCCACCACATGCTAGAAATGCTTCTGCAAATGTGTGCGCTCTAGCTGTATTTGGCTGTACAACCAACCTGTAGAAGAGATGCAACACCCTGGCAACCTGGAAAATAAAGTAAATAATGATTACAAATTTATGTGGATAGGTAAATGAGAATTTTTTCTCCTTAATTAAATTGAACCAGAAATTATATGTTGGCATTTTAGAATTGTAAAATAAACCAGTATACATGAGATCAGTGATATTCATAAGTGGAAAAAAGTAGATTATGAATTAAATCTAGCAAAACATATAGCAGAATAACATAGGCTTAGCAGTGAACCTGGAGTTTCTGCTCCTTCAGTGATTCAGCAAATAAGGAATTTTACTAACAAATTGGCCATCAAGTTGAGCATGAGATCCTACTAAGAATCTAGGTCTTATTTTTGGGCCAATTACAGCATAAAGTGTCACTACTTAACCCTATATGCAACTGCTGAGGCCTACGGTGCCACACAAAGTACAAAGGATTACCTAGTCTCTGGCTGACAACTAATTAATGACAATTTATTATAAAAGAAAAGATAAATGTTTTCACAAAAATATTGAAATTTTAGGTAACTTGAAGCCACAGAATATGAATGAGCCATCCTAAATATCTAGAAGAAATCAGAGAAAAAAAAAGTATTGTAAGCAAACCCCATATAAAAACAAGATTTAAGGTTGCAAAGCTCCAATCTATCTTGCGTAACCACTAGTGAAATTCCTTTAAAAAAGAAAAAAACAGAAACTCATGAGCTGAACACCACGGTTAAGCAAGATGTACATTTCCAGTCCAATAAAAAATAAACAAGGTGTTCTAGATAATTACATTACATTCACATGAAAACTAGCTTGAAAACTTAATAAAAACAAGCTATCTTGCAATTAGGGACCACATAAACACTGTATAGAGACGTTTTATTATTAGAAATTACTTCTGTGCGCTAATATTTAGCATGATTCCTGCAATAACTGTTCTCTCACTATCCCACAAAACAGGGAAGAATAAATCCTTACATTACACTATTTACCTGATTGAGTTGTGGACAGTCAACCATAAATCCTAGTAAACACCGAACATCATCTGAGGCGAATGAAGGAGATGCTGCCACTATTAGAAGTTCAATTACCACTAAGAGCTCATCAACTAAAGCATTCACTTCACCCACTGGACGTGTTGCCCCAGTTAGAGAAAAAGTGTTTACCGAGTCCTTTTCAGGAACAGTCCAATAGCATTTTCTGCATCCATCAAGAAGCATCTGAATGGAATTGGCATCTCGCATGATTAACGACTCAGTGAAAACCATGTCAGCAAGTGATGACAGAAGCTTCTTTTGTATTCCATAACTACACAAACTCCAAATTTTCAAGTCTAAGAGCAATGTACTGAAGAGCTGTACTTTAAGCATGTGATTGATTTTTGGAGATTGACAAAGTGAGACAACAGAAGCAACAAGTTCCTCATCTCCTACACCATCTCGCTTTCCAAAATCAAGCAAAGATAGAGTTTGGAGAAGATAATTCAAAATTTTTGAAAGAACCTCAGGCCCTCTTCCACGAGACAACTCTTCACTGTTCCTAGGATGTTGAATAGCCAGCGACATAATTCGAAATATTGGAGCTGCAAGAGATGTAGTGGCTAAAGACAAAGAAACATTCCCTATCTGTGGTTCGAAGGTAATCTCATGCACACCGCTCACTGCCAAGGGAAGTAACGACAAGGGACCACCGTAGGCCAATGCCCACAAAGCCTCTGCAGGTCGCATTCTTGTAGCAACATGGACTTGTCCAAGAACTCCAGCTGGACGTCGAACCAGCCCTGAATCATCATATAAAGGAACTGTAACAAGACTAGAAAATAATGCCACAATTTATCCACACTATGATGGGTAAGAGATATTTTATATTGGTTTTACAGTAAATATATGTAACCATCATTTGAACTTAAGGCCCCACTTCTTTAAATGCTAAAATATTTCCCAAAAAAATATTCCCAACATCAACACATTTGTTAACAAACAGTTTGTCATATTTAAAAGCTGACAAAAGAAGAAAAGAACAAGCACTGATCTCAGAAACAGGTTGAGCCCTAGAAATACTAAACAGAAGGAAAGTAATAAAGTAACAAGAAAGAATGGTGAAAGAACAGCTAATAGTTTTCCTTAAAGTATTGTGTATTATAAGTAGAGAAGTCCAATGAAAGAATGGAAAAAACAGCTGAATACTATTTTGTGATCAAGAACATTTGAAAGATTTTAACATGCATCAACGGTTAAGAATAAATAAGGCTATTCCTTAAGCAATTCTACAACTTTTGTTACTAGTTTGAATAATCAATCAACAACAACAACAACAACAAAGCCTGACCCCACTATCAATCCTGATTGCAAAATCTTTTTGTTGGAATTGTTGATGTAATTTTAGGGGCTGTTAGAGGTTGGTTGTAACTAACCAACAGTTGCAACTAATGACGTTTTTTGGGGTCTTTTTAAGGGCGTAGTTCCGGTGTCCTAGACAGAGAATTTTGAGTTGAATTTTGGAGAGAGTCTAGCATCTCAAAAGCTAGAGTAGGAGTGTCCTAGCTTCCCAAAAGTCAAGCGAAATTAGTTTTCCAGTTTCTTTTGATTGTTCCAGCATCTTGTGTTCATCATTTCGTTAATACAGTCCCCTGTTTCTACATTATATGTTTATATCTTGCTGTTTTGAGGGTTGTGTTCCATTAATTTGTAGCAGAGCAACATTCTTGAGGTGTGACGATGACTAGAATGGAAGGCTGAATTGATAATTAAGGAGATGGGCACAATGAAAGGGAATATTGACAAGATCATGGAAGGCATGCAAGAATTAAAGGAAAGTGTTACAAGATTGGGAAGAAATGAACCGAAGGCAATAATCAAGAAGAGTAGGAAACTTCGGAGGTTGGGGAATGAACAAACGAGCACCCAAGGGACTGGACTCAACATCGAAAGCTTGAACTTCTTGTTTTCTCGAGTGAAGACCCTGCTGGATGGTTGTTCAGAGCTGAGAGATATTCATTGTGAACGGGGTTAGTGAAGCAGAGAAACTCAAAGCTGCAACCATCTGCCCAGAAGGCAAAGGTCTCCACTGGCTCCAAATGTTGGAAGCTCGATGCCGTGTCAAGAATTGGCAAGAGTTTCACATGAAATTTCTCGAAAGCTTCCAACCGTCGTAGGTGGGGGACACATGAGACAATGATGTCTCTCAAACAAGACACCACTGTGGCCGATTACAGGGAGCGATTCAAGTTGCTCACAACACCATTGAAGGAGGCCTCAGACGAGATGCTCATTGGAGAATTCAAGAATGGCTTGCAACCTGATATTAGGGCCGAATTAACGTGGGTCGGATCTTTAAAGGGGTTAATGAGCTTGCCCAACAAGTAGAAGAAAGAAATCAAATTAAAGGTATGGAGCTTATGGGAAAATATGTAAGCAATGAGTCCAGCACTAATTCAAACCAACAAAGGGAACCTAATTACTAGCCATCTAAACCCAAGTGGTCATGGGCTGCTAGACCAGGCAACGCAACCCGCTCTACAACCACCCACCCAAGAAAAATCACAGAGGAAAATGATGCCAGCTCAAACTCTACAATCACGGCTTCACCTAGTAAAGCCAAGTCATACAGAGTAAGTTAACTAAGAGTGAAGTTTCAAAACACAGCGAGCAGGACTTCAAATTTGATAATAAATCTGGGCCTAGGCACTGATGTAAGGACCGACTCTACCAATTTATGATTTTACAAGAACCTGAAGAAATAGAAGATGAAGGAGGCAGCAGAAACAATAGAGAATGTTGGGGAGAGTCTAGGTGTCCCTTGAAGGGAAGGGTAATGTTGGAATTGTTGATGTAATCTTAGGGGCTGTTAGAGGTTGGCTGTAACTAACCAACAGTTGCAACTAATAACAGTTTTTGGGGTCTTTTTAAGGGGGTAATTCAGGTGTCCTAGGCAGAGAGAATTTTGAGTTGAGTTTTGGGGAGAGTCTAGCCTCTCAAAAGCTAGAGTAAGAGTGTCCTAGCCTTTTGAAAGTCTAGTGAAATTACTTTTCCAGTGTCTTTTGATTGCTCCGGCATCTTGTGTTCATCATTTCGTTAATACAGTCCCCTGTTTCTACATTATATGTTTATATCTTGCCGGTTTTGAGGGTTGGGTTCCATTACTTTCCTTTACATAGCCATCGCTGTCCAGATAAAAACAAAGTTATAGCATCTTCCAGAAACAAATATTAACAATAATTTTTTTTCTATAAAAAAAACAATTTTAGAAACTTTCTATTCCTTCATCTGAAATTAGAAATGCATTTACTCTGATAGACATGAATAACTGAATGAATGCAAGTTCCTAACTGTTTCATACATAATCCCAAAATTCACATATTTGTTCTGATATATTTGAAAAAAATATAATTGAACAGAAGATCTCAGATTAGAAAACCAAAGAAGAAAAAGAACTACGTTACAAACCATCCAGTTAATAAGTAAACAAGAATTTTCACTATAAAAGTAGATTGGAAAAATCCTTGCAGTTGAAGTAATGACACAACCTTCCACCCAAAAAGCAACAATTTTCATGTAACATCCTGCGACACTGCATAGAGCATACTGATCTTGAAAGATTATTTATCAGGCAACAAGAGCCTTTCCGTATAAAAGTGAATAAGCAGATATTAAAAACTTATAAACAACAGAAAGCATTGCACAGAATTTATCTAACCTGCTGCACCGGAAGGTGAAGCATCTGGACAGTAACGGCCACTAAGCAAACAAGGATGATAAAGCAGGTGAATGCAACCTCCAATTTCATAATCCAAAAGAACACTTTCCTCCACCTTGATCTGCAGATGAGCATTCGTTGCTAGCCATGGCAGTCCTGCTGCATTACCAAAAGAAGGCACTATATCCCCTCCTCTTGAAGCCAAGCGTGCCATTCTTTCTGGGCCAATTGGTTCCTTGAAGATGTAGACAGGACCCATTTCAGCGAACAAAGGGCACTGACGACGACGGCGTTGTAAACCAGCCATTGTAGGAGGAGGGTTAGTTCCAATGCAACAAAATGCAAGGGGTTTGGAAATTCGAGGAAACTCGAAAGGACGACTTTCATATAAGGCTCCATCTATATATAATCGAACTTCACTTTCTGCTTTCCCAATAATTCCATGCTTGCTAATATGTTCTAGACCAATGAAGTACCAGCACTGAGGTCTGAATGCATGGGTGAAATGCAAAGACTTCCTTTCCTTTCCACTACCACATTCAACAACCAAAAACTGAGCATGAAAATAAGCCTCAATACCCTGATTATCAGCAGATAAGAAACTGAATAGCCGTGGCATGTGTGCTGTGCCTTCACCAGCAAGTGCACTAGCTGCAGCAGCAGCTGACATAGCTGATGATTTACCTGATGTAGCTGCAGCAGCTGCAGCAATTGCAGCAGCGGCCGTTGCTGTATTTAGTGTGTCAGCAAATGATTCAATGTAAATCCATGTTGCAAATCCATACCCATTGATAAATGGCCAACGACTTTCACCTGGACCAAGCAAACCAGAACTTTCGCCATCAAACTCAAAACTGCAAGCAGGTCCACTGGACTCCTTTCCACCCATTGCATTCTCTAATGCAAGCAATAAACATGGAGCCCAAATTGTGTCAATTGTTCTTTTAATGACTTGAAACCATTTGTCAAGATCACTCACACTAAGAGAGTGACCTGCTAAGTATTGTATGCAGTTACACAAAGGAGTTCCATCCCACTCCATTTGCCCACTTGGAACAATATCCTCAGTAGCAACTTTTTCTGCTGATTTTAACAATACTCCTAAGAGACCAGCCATTGAGCACATTGCTCTGTTTCTAGTGCAAGCTCGTAATATAACAAGAAGTCCCCTAACCATTCTTGTCCTAGGTGACATGATATAGTCAGTATCACCTACCCAAGGAAGCCAAGGAATGAGCTCAGCTGCCACAATCGCAGCTCGGGAGTTCAGCATTACACTAGGAGGATTTTTATCCTCATCCTCTTCAAAACTCTCAACACCACCCATTGTTGCAAGAAGTGAATCTACTATTAAGAGAGCCACATTTTCCATTTCTTCACCAGTTCCAAAACTTTCTGCACCTCTTGCAATATTCTTCAGTTTCTCCACAGCTTCGGGCTTTCCCATAATAGCAGAATCTACTAAATGCAGTAATTCTGGAGTCCCATTTGGTGTGGCGCTCTTTTGCCTAGGTTTTGGTGGAGAACGAGCAGGTGAATATCCAGTTGAATCAAGGCTCGTTTGATAGGAAAACTGATTAATGGTATGACCAAAATGCCCTTCAGACTCAGGGCTATACATAAATTGATTATGTTGCATGTCAGCAACTGGCGAAGAATTACTCTCTATCATATACATCCCAGATGAATATTGAGAATCTTCTGTATTTTCACTATAGAGGTTGTCTACATTATCTAAACGTGAGGATCGGTTTGAAACTACAAACTCATTATTCTTCTCTTGATCTTTTAAAGACACCTGCTCAAAATGGTCATCATCCGCAACGGTACTTACATAACCAATTTCTTCCCCATGCAAGTGTACCTTTTCATCTTCATGTTTAACAGCAATTCTAGTGCTAGCATTTGCATTTTCCTGATGGGAACTCCCAATGATTCCCTGTACACCACTATCTACTTCACGAGTATCTGATTCATTACCAGATATTTCTGTCTCTTTTGTCTTTTCCTCTTCTTCCATTATACTATTTATGCTAAAGCTGACAAATACTCATTCAAATTATTAAAGCCTAGTTCACCTGCAAGTAAAAGATGTAACAAGTTATCCAATAAAAGCAAAACTAAGATCTGGATACCAGAATAAAAGAGTTGCATATCATAGTAATATTTACAATTGAAGCAACTCTGCACATTGCTAGAGATATAATACTTAATTACTGCCGCTGCAAAACAACAAATTACAAATGAATTTAACAGTAAATTTAAGCCAAACTTTTAGTAGATACCCCACTTAAAAGCATCAGTCTGCCTGTTTATTGAACACCACAGTCAGCATGGAAGGACTACCTACCAGATAAAGAAGAAAGAGTTTCAAATAAACTATAAAACTAAGCTAAAGAAAAGAAGGTAAGGTCCAGTTTGGCTAAATATATCAGAACATTCCTCCATCTGTTAGATACAGCTGGAAGCAGTCGTCACATTCAAGATTGTTTATATAGGAAGGAAATTTAATAACTAACTTAGCGAGCTAATCAGCTCGTCCAAAAAGTGTATCAGTTTGGTTTGAGAACATATTGACAACAAAATAAGTAAAGTGCACAACTTTAAGTTCATTTTCGACCAAAACAGAGACCAAAATTTTGTCTCAAGTTAAAACTAGTCTTCTAAACATGGAATGTAAACATTCATGGTCTTTTCCTCAATGAATTTCTTAACCAAATAGAACATTATGCAGACATCAGACTTGACTGCGGCAGATAATCAATTGTGATCGTTAATTGAAGAGTAGTTTAACTAAAATAAAAGAAAAGCTTCGGATCTTGCTGAGAAAGCAAATAGAAAAAATCAAACCGACAAAACCCACTAATTAAATTGACTTGGATCGCTTCACATTGTAAAATAACTCATACATCAGATCTTTTCAATGCGTGGATACATATGCGGATTCAAATAAATGATTGATCAAAGCTGAGTTGGTCAATGGAAACGCACAGATCCTAACGAAATCAACATTACTTCACGAACGTGAATACAAACCAGAAAAGAAATCGGTCCACTTCGTACCTTCCACGAGAATCCAGCTTCGGGTCCCTGTTCAGATTCAAACGTCAATTCTCATGGACGATTTGATGAAAATGTGAAAGAAACTGGGGAAAAAGTGGAGAGAGAGAGAGAGGTGGAGAGTGAATCGAAGGAGGAGGAAGGGGGCCGAGTTGGGCGCGAGAGAATGTCGATTTGGCAAACTAATAGGACAAGCCAGTGCCTGTGGTTGGCTGGTTGCCTAGTCAAAAATGAAAATATAAATTATGGGTTCGAGAGAGAACTAGTTAGGGATGGTGTTCGGTGCTCACTGCTTTAACTTGCCCATTTCTTACCATCTGTGAAATATGATGTGTGTTAGCTTAAACGGCAAGCAAGAGCCAAAGGCGAAAATCGGATTTTATGGTTGGCGAAATGATATTATGGGCATGGGAGCTTTTTAATTACGTCTCTTAAAATATAAGTTTAATGTATTTTTTTCTTTCAAGGGTTTTGGATGATATGCTGCACGTAGAGAATTCATGGTCAACTTTTAAGTTTTAACATTAAATGGGATAAATTGCACAACCTCTAAATTAAGAGGATTGTGTGCATTTCAACTTTTATTCACAATTTTTCAAATTTTATTCACGTTTAAGTTATTTTAATGACACTTTTATTATATTTATACGAATAAATCATTTTTAAGAGAATATAAATGGAAAAGAGAAAAGAAATAGATTTTTGATGGAATGGAAATAGAAAATGTTGTATGGATCTATATTTATATATATGAGATGTGAAGACCAACTTGAAATTTTTAAGAAATTTTAAATAATATGGGGAAGTGAAATTTATGCATGAAAAGTATATGTGGCGATTTTGTGTTAACGGTGAATTGTTGGTTTCAAGAGGCAAGCTCATGTGTCACAGTAACTGAATTTAATCTTGTCACCCTAAGCCTATCCCAAACCATTAACAAGTCAGCCACCTAAAGCATTATGGCATACATCATCTAAAACTATGAATTGCAAAACAATATAATTCATCAAAGAGAAATAAGAATATAAACATATTTCATACTCGTAATTGATTTCAAACATGAGATTCATATATAAATATCTATTTTGTCTGAAATCATTCTCAAAATAGGCATAAACTACTAAGTATGTTATCAAACATAGCTCACCAAAAAACATCAAAAATACACATGTTAAGTCTAAAACATTCATACACAAACAACCACTTCTACTAGGATTTCACCTACTTGATTACAAAAGGCTCTAGAGTTTACGGAAAAAAAAAAAAAAAAAGGATGATACACTAAAGTGTATATATATACCCCATATTAAAAAGGGGGCAAAATTATGACTTGATGACTCTTATACTCACTGGATGGGGTGCCTTCCTCTATCTGTGGATCTGAAATGTTAAAGAAAAGGGATGAGTACAAGACCTAGTGAGAGAATAAACTACTCTACCTCTATAAGGCAAATAAGTGTTTATAAAGCACAAAGTTCATACACAAGCAGCAAGGGCATACAAGGCATTCAAGGTATTATAATTTAAAACAAAGATCCCAGACATTTTTCAGGTCCCATTTACTTACTTATCTATTGCCCCGTGGCCCCACAGCATCCTCCTTATTACTCCACTTTTCATTTGCCACACTTATAACTTCTTAATTCATATAATGTGTATTTATATATTTTGCTATGGAAATATACAATGCCACCCTTATTGCTTTAACCCATATGATCCTATGTCATCCTCCTAATCCAGAATCACAAACATATACTAGAGCTCAAGCATAAATAAAATAAATCACAATTCTCACATTAAGGATACAATTCACCATAAATAACCCATCCATATGATTCACAACATTTCATTTAACAATATTTTTATCCCAATTCAAAAATAGCATTCCATGTATATATAAAAGAGTAGGTGCATCTAGGCCTATATACAGTGTCACATCTTTCTCAAGTGGAACCATATGGTCAAGACATCATAACATGAATTATTTTTCATGAAATAACCAAGACAAAGGAACATGTGACTAATTACCCATTTATAATTAATATTATTGTGACTAAATGTCACAACCTGGGTTCGGGGCTAGAAGTTTTATCACTCTTGGAATCGAAATCATGACCAATGCAGACAATATGTTACCAATATTGCCGTAAACCTAGATCTTTCTCTTATTTAACCTAGGTGGCATATCTGATTATAGAGCATGCTAGAGAAATAATTTAAAATAAATAGATCTTTCTCTCATCTAACCTAGGCACCACGATTACGACCTGCGTGATTTGACCTTGATTTTGGCTCAGATTCAGTCAAATTATCATTATTTCTCATGATTTCTTCCATGGGTTTCCATCTTTAGTGTCTAAGGAGTATTTAGACACCAAAACTTCCAATTTTTACCAGCAATCCAAGCTCTAATTCTTAATTTGTGCCCTCAAAACCCAGAAACTCAAAAATAGGAAAAAGTTTAGGAAATTGGAATTTCTACCTCGATTCCTTGTTTTCCCGATGTTGTTTGGTTGCCAGAGACTCGTCCTGTCGCTGGAGAACCACTCACCAGAGCTTGGGTGGTAGTTTTGGGTGAAGAAGGTAAAGAGAAGGAGGAGAGAAAGAGTGAGGAGAAAGGAAGGAAGTGAGAAAATGAGTAAAAATGGGTGATGCCACCTATATATACCTGCTCATGGCGAAATTACTACTTTGCCCCTGAGTCAACCCCTAGTCAACTTCAGTAGTGACAAATTCATAAATTCTCTAATTTGAAAATTTCCCATATTCTAGGTGCCGCCCTAGTTCCTTATTTCATTTTTATCCCTCTTTGGACTCTACAGATATCCGGCTCCCTCAACACTTTATGACTACTCTCTTTCAATTCTTTGTCCCCTGACACTATTTCTACTTCCCAAGGTGTTTTCTCTAACCTCATTTTCCTTAACACATAACCAGAAAAATTTTCCCCGTATTCCCATTATTCTTTTAGAATTGAAAAAGCCAATACCCGAAAATCACAGGTATTACATTTCTTCCCCCTTATAGAAATTCATCCCCGAATTTCAATATCCGTTAAGATCTTCCTCACCCTATGCATCTTCCTTTTGTATCAGTGATCATCCTATGGGTCGAATTTCTCGCAGTCTCACACCCATGCTTGTAACATCATTACCCTGTTAAAGCTTCTTATATCACTACCTAATTGTAATCATATGTCAGCTCTTGCAAGGAAGGAATGTTCTCTCTTGTAAGGAGCACTATGTGTAGCATCCCATGTTCCTATAGTGACTTCACTCATGACCAAATGGGATATCTTCCCCCTTTTTGACTGCACAAGAACATTTCTCTGGGCTAGGGTATTTATTTGGAAGGATAGGACTGCACGCTAATGCCATTCTCTGGCATTTTTCAGGTTCCTTTCACTTACTTGTCAGTTGCCCCGCAACCCCACCGCATCCTCCTTATTGCTCCATTTTTCATTTGCCACCCTTATAACTTTTTAATTCATATAATGCATATTCATATATTTGGCATTTATCTATGGAAATATACATTGCTACCTTTATTGCTCTAACCCATGAGATTCTATGTCGTCCTCCTAATCCACAATCACAAACATATACTACAGCTAAGCATAAATAAAATAAATCACAATTATCACATTAAGGATACAATTCACCATAAATAACCCATCAATATGATTCACAACATTTCATTTAACAATATTTTTATCTCAATTCAATAATAGCATTCCATGTATATATAAAAAAGTAAGTGCAATTAGGCCTATATATAGTATCACATCTTTCTCAAGAGGAACCATATGGTGAAGACATCATAACATGAATTATTTTTCATGAAATAATCAAGACAAAGGAATATGTGACTAATTACCCATTTATGAGTAATATTATTGTGACTAAATGTCACGACCTGGGTCTATAGCTAGGAGTTTTACTACTCCCGAAACTGAAATCATAACCAGCACAAACAATATGTTACCAACACCACTACAAGCCTAGATCTTTCTCTCATCTAACCTAGGTGGCCTATCTGATTACAAAGGATGCTAAAGAAATAATTTAAAATAAATAGATCTTTCTCTCATCAAACTTAGGCACCACGATCGAGACCTACATGATTTGGCCTCAATTTTAACTCAGATTCAACCAAATCTTCATTATTTCTCATGATTTCTTCTATGGGTTTTTATCCTTGGTATCTAATGAGTATTTAGACACCAAAACCCCGAATTATCACCAATAATCTAAGCTCTAATTGTTAATTTTTACCCTAAAACCCAAAAACTCGAAAATAGAGAAAAGTTTGAAAAATTAGAATTCCTACCTCGATTCCTTATTTTCCCAATGTTGTTTGGTTGTCGAAGACTCACCCTGTCGCTAAAGAACCGCTCACCAGATCTTGGGTGGTGGTTTTGGGTGGAGAAGGTATAAAGAAAGAAGAGACAAAAAAGTGAAGAGAGAGGGAGGAAGTGAGAAATAAGGAATAAGAGATGGAGCCACCTATATTTACCCACCTATAGCAAAATTACTACTTTGTCCCCAATCAACCCCCAGCCAACTCAATAGTGGCAAATTTGTAATTTCTCAAATTTGGAAATTTCTCATACTATAAGTGTCACCCTAGTTCCTTATTTCATTTTAGTCTCTATGTAGACTCTGTAGATATCCGACTCCCTCAACGCCTCATGACTACTATCTCTTAATTCCCTGTCCCTTAACACCATTTCGACTTCTCGATGTGCTTCCTCTAACCTTGCTTTCCTTAACACATAACCAAAAAAATTTCCCTCACACTCTCATTATTCCTTTAAAATTGAAAAAGTCAATACTCAAAAATCACGGGTATTACACTAAAGGTAGTGAATGTAATACCCCAGGTATTATGAAATAATTAAATAAATGTATTTTTGTGTGGGTGAAATTTTTTTGCGAATGTAAGAGTGCTTAAGAGAAAACTTGAGAAATGAGAAAAAAAGAAAAAAGAAACCTAATTATGGAAACTTTTACAAAATTTCTTATGCTAAGACCATATGTCAATTAATATTGTTCTGGGAGAAAGTTTAAATGTAAGTTAAGACCTTGATAATTTATACCATCACTCATTGACTATGCCTAAGTCTCTTGGGAAGGGCATTTTTGTCCATTTGGTTTAATGCTCTCTTGTTATAACCTAAGGTCTCTCTCTCACGTGCACTCACATATTTTACACTTCCAAAATTTTTCTCTCCTCTTCACCATGGCAAGCTCCCTTCTCCAACACCCAAGACCTTGCTTCATCCCATGGCTAGCTCTTGTTGGGGAAGGTGCATGCCAGCTTCAAGAGAGTTTGGTGAGTGGAAATCCTTTTCCTCTTTTCCTCCTCTCTTCTTTCCATCTCTTGTGGTTTAGAAACCCTAGGTGGTCATGTGGGATTGGGGTGATCTTGATGGATGTTTGAGGTGGCATTCAAACTATTATCATTTTCAATTCTTCTTCTAAAATATTGCTTCATGAACTAATTTGGAAAGAGCTCCAAAGGTTGGAATTTTGCTAAATTTCGAAATGATAAAAAAAGAATGCTTGGAGAAGCTTGGCAAATCTTATTGAAAATGTGTTTGTGATTTGAATGTTGCCTTGAGTGGTTTAGGACTAATTTAATTGCATTCCAATCACCCCATTTCAATCGAGAAAGGACCTTCCAAGTTTGGGAATCAAGAAGGAAGAGATTGGTGAGATTTTGGGCTATTTTTCACAGCAAACAGAGATGCCTAGCCATGGGTGCCTCAAGCATCAGTCCTGTCTCCCAAGGTTGGGCAATAACCTATAAGCTAAGATGGGTGGTGCCATGGCCGCCAAGGTGGGTGCCCAAGATGCCACCACCTGAACCACCCCTTTTTCCCTTACTTCTTGATCCCTAGGTGTTGAGTGAAGTCTTGGGACCTTCTTCCACAACTATGGGGCTTAATCTCCAGCTTTGTTCAAGGGAAATTGGTAAGAGTGAATCAATACCAAGGTGAGGAAATCTTCTATCCTAATTTTGGTTGTTCTTATGTGTATGTTGAGGTATGATTTATATATATATATATATATATATATACACACACACACACACACGTATACGTCCCCACCCTTCCAAGATAGGGTTTTTATGAAGTTAGACTCTAATACACAGTTGGGAATGCCATGACTTGTATACCTTAGCTTAAAAGAAAGGAAAACTCAAGGTTTATCCATATTAGAATTTTTCAAGTAAGCAAGTTTTGTCTCACCTCTATAAGTATATTGTTACTTGGCATTGAATTGTGCAAGGTGTGGCTAAGATGTATTGGCCACTTTTGAATGTGAATGAAACATGTGCCAACTAAGAATGTAAATGCAAATGAGATTGTTTTAATTTATGTATTTGGAAAGAGTATAAGGGTGACTTCTTATGATTATTCTTGTTGTTTTGTTGCTGCCACTTAGGTTGTTGGTTAATATTAAAATTGAATGTTGAAATTAAATTGTAGAATGGTGATAGAGCTTATAGACTTATTAGGGCCCTTGTTGTGAAATTGTTATAGATCTATTGAAGCTTATAGACTTCACCCATCCCTAGGTGTTGGCTGAAGACTTTGGGACCTTCTTCCACAACTTTAGGACTTAATCTCCGATTTTTTTCAAGGGAAACTGGTAAGAGTGAATCAATACCAAGGTGAGGAAATCTTCTATCCTAATTTTGGCCGTTCTTATATGTATGTTGATATATGATTTATACATACATATATATACACACATATACATCAACACCATTCCAAGATAGGGCTTTTATGGAGTTAGATTCTGATACATAGTTGGGAATACCGTGACTTGCATACCCTATTTTAAAAGAAAGGAAAATTCAAGGTATGTCTATATTAGAATTTTTCAAGTAAGCAAGTTTCGTCTTACCTCCATAAGTGTATTGTTACTTGGCATTGAATTGTGTAAGGTATATGACTAAGGTGTATTGGCCACTTGTGAATGTGAATGAAATTTGTGCCAACTAAGAATATAAATGCATATGAGATCGTTTTAATTTATGTATTAGGAAAGAGTGTAAGGATGACTTCTTATGATTAATCCCGGTGTTTTGTTACTGCCACTTTGGTTATTGGTTAATATTAAAATTGATTGTTAAAATTAAATTGTAGAATGATGATAGAGCTTATAGATTTACTAGGGCCTTGTTGTGAAATTGTTATGATATCATACTTACATGTATGCATGCCATAGAAATGGTAGAAAGACCATAATTACCTCAATTAATGATGATGCCAAGTGTGTGAATTATGAACTAAATTATTGTTAGATGTGGTAATTGTGTGCACATAAGAAATGGGTTAATTGAATATGCATAGCCATACTCATGACAACATATAGAAGTATAAAAGCCTCCCCATGGTGTGATAGCGCTTACAGCAATTAGTGTATCATGCATAAATTCTAAATTATTAATGTTGATTTTAAATGCCCAATTATTGTGGTTATGTATGTGATTGTGTTTGTGATTAATGGAGGATAATGTATCAGATAGAGATCACCTCCTTTTAGCACCCTGACATGACCTTCATGTTATCATTATAGCCATGCATTATGTGCAATCTAGCGATCAAGAATGCTTCCATGTTGTATCTTTATTCCTTGCCACATGTCTCATAAATTCCTTTCCAGTGTTTTCTATCTCTCTTTTTCCTTTTTCATAGCAAAGATTGGCAAAGACGTAAACTTTAGCTGTGTTTGGCTAGCCTTATAAGCTAGCTTATAACTTATTTAACTTGCTTATAAGCTTGTTAAAAGGGTTCGATAAACAAGCTTATTTGAGTAGCTTATAGCTTATTTTGAAACGTCACTATTGGCGATTTGGCAAGTGTACTAGTCGCACAAGTTATATAGTGAAAATTTGAGTAAAAGTATCATTCCTAAAAGGATTGAACTGTCAAGTACCCACAAAACTAAAGTAAAATACTATCTAGATGGTCCGTTAAAATTAAGAAACTTTAAAAGTAAAAACAAAAACATAATTCTAAAACCTAAACAAATTAAATTAATATTATAAACTAAAACCTAACTAAATTAATCCTAATAACAAAATATATATACTTTTATGTCATTTTGCACTCTTCAGCTACTTGAACAGCTACTTTTATCGAACACTTCTAATTCAATAAGCTAGTTTATATGCTTTCAGTTAGCTTATTAACTAATTTTACCAAACAGACCCTTTGAAGATTTGTTGCCCATGATAGCCTATGAGCTAAGGAGAGGGTCTGATAAAGAAGCTTGGTACTGGGTTTCGGCTGCTTGTAGACAAGGATAAAGAGGTGATCACTTTGGATAGCTTGAGGACCAAGTCTACTCTTCTGGATTTATAATATTTGAAAGAAGATGAACTTCTTGGCATGATGACTAAGGGAGATCTCAACGGCAATGGGATTCTCTCTTAGATGGAATTTTGCATTTTGATGTGAACAATTTGCAAGAAATCATAAATGTAAATAATCTTTCATCGTGAAGTACATTACCCTCTACGTTAGAGGATCTCCATCCCTAATTTACTATCTTTATGGAGGTGTCCAGTGTTTTGACTCATTTTTTTAATAAAAAAATATAAATTTATATTCAAACTAAAACAATAATAAAAAGTTAAAATTTAATTTATTTATTGAAGTTTGATTTCTTTAAAAAAATATTTTTTAATATTTTAACATAATTTTTTATATTAATATATAAAGTATAATTTATTTTAAAATTCACGATACTATTCTATATTTAATACAAAACTACTATTGAAATTAAATATTATTATTTATTATATTTTAACTGATTAACTTAACAAGCATTTTATGAATATGTCTTTTAATTTAATAATTAATGTTCTAATAAAATGACTTTATATTGATAAATTTAAAAAATATTTGTTCTACATTATATAAACAATAAATAAAGAACACTTTCATCATCATAATGCAACCTTAAATGATGAACAAAATAGAATCACCAATTAAATAAAAGGCCCATCTTTTCACGTTCAGATTGTCTACATTTGGAGGTGCCAAATTCACTCTGAAGTTGGAATTGTGGTTACCCATTATGCTTGATCCGGTAATTCTTGATGCGCTATGTGGCACTTACCCATACATGTTCCAATGGTTCCTGGCTGTCGGATTTTCACTATCCAATCTTGACATGTGGCACACTCAGAAAAAACAGAAACACAACAAACTCCAGCGTCCTTCTTCCCTATGATTTCTAGGACTTTCAATGAACTCTCAAGCGACCATTACGAATGTTTTGAGAAACAACCCTTCAGATTTCTCATCATTGACCATTCCTTCAAATCACATTTTAATAAAGAAACTTGTAAATCTATCTGCATCATCACCTTAAAAAACGATATAGCATCTATGAACCTGTAATACCCGTGATTTTCGAGTATTATGAAGAAAATTTTTCATTGCGTAGGCTGGAAAAATGAAGTTTTGAAGTGGCAAGGTTGTGGAATAATAGAGTGGTAGAGAGTTGAGAAGTATATTGGTAAAACCGAGAGCATGGAAAGAGTTAGGAGACAGGTTGAATATAAAGAAGGACTAAAGTGAAATAAGAAAAACTGTGGGACACCAAGGATTTAAAAACACCCGGGATGGAATATTACGAATTTGCTTTTACCAGTCTTGACCAAAGGTCAACTAGAGGGGCAATGTAATAATTTCACCCTAGACGAGTATATATAGGTGGTCCCACCCTTTTTTCCTCACTTCTTCCTTTCCTCTCTCTCTCTCTTCACCTTCTCTCTCCTCTCTTTCTCTCTTCCTTCTCTCTACTCTCTCTCTCCACTCACATCCTTCAACTGAGCTTTAGGGGATGGATCTCAGGCGATGAGGCGAGCCTCTAAGAGCCAAGTAACATAGGCAAAGCAAGGAATTGAGGTAGGAATTCATATTTCTCAAGCTTTTTTCTATTTTCTAATTTTAAGAGTATTTGGGGTAAAATTGAGATTATGGCTTCGTTTCTCGATTGAAATTGGGGATTTTTGTGTTTAAATACTCTTTAGATATCATGGCTGAAATCTCATGGAATGAATCATGGAAAATGGTGGAGATTTGACCAGATCTGAGCCAAATCCAAAAAGAATCGTAGAAGAATGCGATCTTGGTGCCAAGGCACTAAGTTTCAGGCAACGTGAGGAAGAAGATGACTTAGCTCCCAGGCGCTAGGCGTGCCGAGACTCCTGGGGCTATTCTTCAATCAGCCATAACTTTTTCATTCGAACTCTATTTTAGGCAAACTTTATATCGTTGGAAAGCTCTTTAAGTCTGGTTTCTAAGGTATGAGTTTCATTACGAGATTCATTACCAGTTAAGAGTTATAATTGAAGAAGTGGGTAAAGAATGTGATTAGTGGTAAGGAATTTCTCTATTCTCTAACCCTGATGGTTTTGCTTAATTACTTAATAGGAATGGTCGAGGTGCAAGGCGGGAGTGCTGAGAGCGTGGAATCTAGGTGAGGGATCTATCTAACTCTCATTTATGCGGATATACATATATGCATATGTATGTATGTTTATATTTTAGGAGTTATTCTCCTAATTTGTTTTATATACATTTAATTGTTAAATGTATTATGTGTGGGATGTGTGGATGGGGGTAGAGGATTGGTTGTTGTGTGGTGATAGTGTGGATGCATTGTATATTTATCTGAATATTTATTTTATGAAATGAGAGGGAAACAGAGCAGGAAGCTACCCATTGTGTAATACCGCTAAGTGGTGTCAATGGGTATGCATACACATTGAGGGTTGGTCCCTAATGTGGTGTGGAAAAGAGTAGAATAAACATTGCATCTCATTCATCTGCATAATTTATATTGCGCGTGTGGTTGGTCATTTATATGTGGGATATATGTAACGGTCGAGGCATAATCTAAAAGACCATATAAATGTTATGGTAATAGATATTACCCAGTAAGCTGGGTACATAGTGGGATTTCTTAAGTGATAATCTGTGGGAACATAGACCCACGTTGATTAAGCTCTTAAAATACAGTGTGAGAGCATGGACCCTTGTGTATGGTTTCATGCATTTATTTTGTATAGTGTTTGTGTGTTTAGAGGAGTATATGATAGGACGTGATACCATATGCGTGCCTACGGGCAGCTTGGTGTCATGCGGGATAAATTTCCAAATATATATATATATATATATTATGTATATCTATATAGTGTAGGGCTAACATTGGTGAGTCCATGGTTTAGACTCACCACCTCACAATTGCATATATGCATGATGGTTAAGACAAGAGTTCGCAGGTCGAGGATGCCTTTCTATCGTTCGGGGCAAGGATGCTCTAGTTTACTCTGTAATCATATAGGCCACCTACAATCCTGCAATAGAAATTTAGGCTTGCGACAGTGTTTGTAACGCACTGTCTGTGCCAGTCATGAGCTGGGGTTCGGGTCATGACAAAACCTAACTCTTTCTTTTAGCGAAACAAAAATACAATAACTCCATCAAAAATAAATTAAATAGTGAGTTTCAAATTTAGGAATTGAAATTTTGCACTCACAAAAAAAAATCCAATGGAAATAAAACGAGACAATGTCTCATACATCCAAGGAAGGATCAAAGTAGCATAAGATATCAAGCCTGACAAAGGCAAAAGCTCTTAAGCAGCCACTGTGAATTTTTTTTTAGAAACAAGCCTCAAAAACCACAAATTTGGGGACTAAGGAGCAACATGACAATATGGCAATGTGATTCAGCTATATCCTCTTACCAAACACCAATATGATAATGCCAGTATAAAGGCAATATGATTCAGCTATATCCTCTTACCAAACGCAGAGAAGATGAACCAAAGGAGAAGCATAACAGCAACCAGAGGAGAAGCATGACAACAACCAAGATGAAGCAAGGCACTAGAGAAGAAGGTCAAAACTGGGTGTGCCACGTGTCAACATCAGACAGTAGAAATCAAACGGCAAGGAATCATTGAAATAGGCATAGGTGAGGGCTACGTGGTGCATCACGAACTATTAGATCAAGCGCAACAGACTACCACGATTCCAACTTCAGAGTGAAAATCGACACCTCCAAATGCAGACAATCGAGATGCCATCTTTTCTTACATAAAGCTCAATGTTGGGGAATCCCCACATAGAGGGACCAGAGTTTTCTCCTTAGAAAACCCCCTCTTTAGCCCACTCCCACCTTTGGATCTATGGGCCCCACTCATCTAAGGATGGGAATAGGCTAAGGAGGGGGAACTCTAAGGAGAGAACTCCCTCCCCACACAGAGATGACACCCTCGTTTTTCCTGTGCTTAAAGGTATGCTTCATACTCGATTACTCCAAACCGTCAGATTTTACACAAATGGATGGTTATGATGAAAATAGGAGGGTTCTATTGGGGGGGCCAAAAGGAGGGAATCTTCATCCGTACTCAACCACCCCAGTTTGAGTATAGTTAAATATATATATATATAACATCTGAATGTGTAACATTTGACTAAAGTATGGTCAAATTTCACGCCAAATTTGATCATAGAAAAGTTATGTTAAAAATTAGTATATTAAAAATTAGTTTTAGAAGGTTAATAGATTAAAAGGTGTTCTTGCCTTTGACATCTAATGGTATTATGAGACTTTAGTCTCTCACCATCTTTAGGCTTAAAAAATATATATATTTAGGCCTAATTTAAAAGATTTTTTAGTCTCATACCAATTTTTTTTATTTTGAATATATGATATTGAGATATTTGAGGTAAGAATATCTCATCGTCATTGTCTTTCTTTTTCTTTTTTCTTTTTCAATTACAATCAAGCGAAAAGACAAAACTAGTATCCACTTTTAGTCTGGTCAATGACTTGATTTATTCATATCAACTATAAGATCCGAAATGATATTTAAGAGATAATTTATATTATCTTTGTGATGCTAATATTTTAATAGAAATTATAAATAAATAATTTCAATAAATTATAATGTTAGTAATGTGATATAAATTTAATTCTATCTATCGTCATACAAAATTAAATTAATTTAGCTTCCATAAAAATTTTGATACTAAGACAAAGTTCATTGGTAAATAATTTGAATATTAACTAAAATAAATCATGAACAAGTCAGGTCTTGAATTTACTCATTTATTTTTTATTAAAAATTAAAAAATATTAATTTAGTCCTTAAAAGATTACAATTATATTAATTTAGTTTTTAAAAAATTAAGTAGCTCAATTTAATTTTTGAAAAATTAAATCTGTATCAATTAGATCTTTTTCGTTGTTAAATCTCATAATTTACCGTGTTCAAGTTTCTTTTTTTTTTCTGTCATCAGTCACTTTAATGAACAAATGGATGATATGTTGAGACAAATATAATATTTCACTGATTAAATTGAGATACTTAATCTTTAAGAGATCAAATTAATATAATTGTAATCTTTCGGAAACTAAATCAATAATTTATTTTAAAAAGAAATATCTGGATTTAAAAATTAATTAAAATTATACAAATAAAATTTGAAACTCAAACTACATTCTTGTGTCTAGTTAAATAATAATAATAATAATAATAATAATAATAATAATAATGATGATGATGATAAGGAATTGAATATCTATAATAATTCTTTTTAGGGGCACCGAAAACTGGCCTGAATAGAGAAGAATGTCAAAGAACTTTTTTAAAAAAAAAATGAAGTGGCATATAAAATTGATGTCAAGAATATGAATGACAGAAAATATGGAAGATGATGACAAAGACACAGTGGTGCATGAAATCAAATGTGGGACATGACAATACACAAACCAGTGCTGTTCACAAAAACACTAATAAAGACAACTATATCGTGTTCTTCTCAATCTTAATTCAAATTGTTTGTTTTGAGCAGAGAACCAGTCCGGCTAAGGAATAAGTTTTATTTGAACTGGTGAACAAATAATTATTTAAACCAGTAGAAAATCAGCTTCTAATTTTTTAATTTTTTTAAATTTTTAATTTTTTAAAAATTTTAATTAAATATTATTATATATTTTTAAAAAATCTTTAAAAATTAAACTATTAAAAAAAGATTTAAGATCGATATAAATATATATCTATAATATGTTTATAATGTTTTAATATTTTAATATCTATAATAAATACATTAATTATATACTTTAGTATATTTTAAGTAATTTTATTGCGCAAGATCCATCATAATTCCACCGTCCATTTCCTTATCAGTGCTGTGAACAAAAACCTCACTGCCCATTTCCTTTCCCAAGCCATACATAATTCCACGGTGGCAGGCTTAATTTGTCAATAGGAATATCTCAAACCCGTCAAAGAAGTTAGGGATCCATCTTCAGTGGGTTAGGCTGTGGGTTAAGCTAGGGATCCACCTTCTGAGGGCGTGAAGATCTCCAGATCCTGATCCACTTTTTTTTTATGTTTTTTGTTTCATAAAAAAATTAGTTGGGTTAAACTTTGCTCTAACTCATTTGATCTAAGAGTATATTGCTTATTTTAAGATTTAAATACTATTTTAAGGTATTACTCTAAATTGATGTACTTGTTATTTCATGAGTCTATATTTAAACTATATCGTTTTATTTTTAGGTTATGTATTATTTCATATATCTCAAGCTCAATGTATTTAATAGAAATTATTTTCATTTGTTTAAAAAAAAAAGAAGCTAGGTATATTGCTTGATTAATCTTAAAAAATTATGTTATCTCAATTTAACAATTTAGTTTTTGAAAAATCAAACAATTTAATTTAATCTTATAAAGATAGTAGTTATTTCAATTTGATCATTTTATTTGTCATAGTAAAGTGACTTTTAACAATAAAAAAAATTAAAATTTAGACTATAGGTTCTATTTGGCAAAACTAGCTAATGAACTTGCTGATAAACTAGCTGAAAACTTAAAAACTAATTTTTAGTTGAAAATTTTTAAGTTAGTTTATTAAATTAGAAGTGTTTGATAAAAGTAACTATTGAAATAACTGATATAGGTAAAATGACATAAAATGATATATTTATATGATATTTTGTAATCTCAAAATAATACAAAATAAACATATCATTTTTTAATTAAATTAATTTAAATTATTAATATATATTTTATATTTTATAATATATTTTATATATAGTATATATATATATATATTATATTTTATATGTATTTGTAGAATAAGGGTAGAATAGGAATTTTAATAAAATAATAAGGGTAAAATAAGAAGAAAAAATATAAAAGTTATAAGTTATAAACTACTCAAAGTAGCATTTTAAAATAAGTTATAAACTATTTAAATAAATTTGTTTATCAAACACATTTATTTTGGTCAAATAAACTTATAAATTAGTCAAATAAGTTATAAATTAGCTTAAAAATATATCAAACACAACCTATATTTAGATGTGTTCGCTAAGCTTTAAGCCATATTTATATTTCTAAACGTGATTTTGTAACTCAAGGCATATGTCGAGATATCGTATATGTTTGTTAGCAAGGCTAAAACATGTTTACGTTCCAAACCTCCATTTGTCTTGAAACTCTCCTTACTTACTTCTGCATTCATTAATGAGATAATTAATTTCAGCTAATTGTCTCATCTCTCTTTTACCCTTCATTTCTCCTATCTTCTGATATTCTGCCTCATTTATCTTAGAAAATTCGTGCATTGAATCTTCCTCTCCCAAGACTTTGAATTTCTAGGTCTCTCTCTCTCTCTCTTTTTTTTTTTCCTTTCTTGCCTTTTTTTAAAAGAAGATGATTTCTTCGCTAATGTTGGATCTTTCCGAAAACCTATCATCTTCTTCATTCCTCACAAGCAAAGTCCTTAATAAAACAAAATTGAAAGTAGACCCAAAATTTCACCCAAATTTGTTAGAAAAATTTGTACATTTTCATTACCCACTTGACCTCTGCATCTTTCTATATCTTCAATATCTTCTCTTTTTCACATGAGATATTTTCTGTTCAGATTATCCATCGACACAGAAGAAAGTGTTCTTATTTGATGAAGCTAGACCTAGAAGAAAAAGAGCATGTGAACAGAAGCTATGGGAGTACAAGGTTGAAAACTTCTGAGAAAATTACATTTTTCCTTAGGAAAGATTGTGTTCTCACTAGTAGTGTCAAAACAAGCGGACCTATTTTTCAACGGGCCTGGACTATGATGTCCATATGTTCAGACTTGTTCGTTGCTTGGCCTGCGGGCTAGGATTATTTTTATATTTAAAAAATTAATAAAAAATTCAATAATTTTTTTGTTAAAATAAAATTTATATATGTAAAATATTACTTTTTTAATATTTTTAAAAATCAATAACTTTAAGTTTTGATATTTTCTCTTTAAATGAACTATTTATATTTAAATTTGAAAATTCTATATTTATTTTTAAAAAAATTACAAAAGTTTTTGTATCCAATTTTACTATAATAATTGAATATAATGTTACAAAATATTAAAAAAAGTGATAAAGTGGAGTTATATACTAAATAATATAATTTTGTAAAAAAAATTAAAAAAAATGAGCTGACCCCGTGGGCTTCGCCCGTTTAACCCGCAAGCCAAATGGGCTAAAAAAACTCATGCTCAATCCCACCCAAATAAGTGATGAACTCACAAAGGAGCGTCTTCTTCACTAAGAACCCGCCTCTGCTAGGGCTTCCTTATTTCAATATGTATCGGTGGGGGCTGCCTCTCATCCTCCTTCTTTTCTTGTCTTTTTTCTTTTCTCTCTCAAATTTTCTTTCTTTTTCTTTGTAGAAAATCTCCCCTCTTCTTTGTAAGAGGTTTTTTTTATTCTAGATTCAATTACCTTCCCCACTCTTTTCTTGATTTTCGATGCCGTGGAAACTAGTTTCAGGGGTGGAGAAGCAATGGCTTTTGCTGCGACTAGAGAAGCTATGGTAGAGATGCTATAGACTTTGATGTGGCTGGAGGTCTTTGTACAGCAACTATACTAGAGGTGGATGATCTTTTGAAGGTGTTCTCAGTGAAGCCTTGGTTTAAGGACGCCAATGTCATGAAGAACATCTCAAGGAGTGCGAGGAGCTAGGGATCAAAGGAGAACAAAGGAGAAGATAAGTATTGTGCGACATCGGGAGTCCATGGTCATTTTCAACATCTTCTCTGCATGGGTTTTCTCTCCATTATCTTCAATCCTCAATCTCCATCTTCGGCCTGCCAGATCTAGTCTTAAAAAAAAATTTGTTAAAAGACCCGTTTATATTCTCTCTTTGGATAAGAGTGTTGAGATGTGGTGTGTTGCCCTTACTTTTTTAGTCTTCTAATATTGTTGCTCAGATCTAAGTAGTGTTTTTAGGGTATAGCCCTAAATTATATATCTTTTATCTCATAATTTCAAGTTTTGTGCAATAATAGTATATATTTAAATCCTGTTAAATCTTATACATCCTTAACTTGATGTCTTATTTAATAGAAATAATTTTCATTTGTCTAAAAAAAAGCCCGTCCAAATACGGGTCAGCCCGCAGGCTTTGGCCCATTTTGACCGCACTAATTCTCAACCCTTCCTTTTTGCTAAATTTGAAATTTGATCCCATATCTAGATCTTTGTTTTCATTTTAGTTTGATCCCTCTATGTTATTTTGTTTTCCAATTGAGTTCCTTATTTTGTACTAGCCAATAAAATTCACATTCTTTTTTGTAATTATTTATCTAAAATTAATTTTGATAAACAATTTATAAGTAGTATCAATTTTTTGAAAATTCTTTTTTTAATAGTTTCCAAACATGAACCACGATCATGCAAGTTTGCAAGTTCACTTTTAACGAAAATCAAGTTGATCTAAAGTCTATTTTTCCCAACTCCAATCCAAACACACATTTAGCTACAATAGATTTTAAGATTTAGTAACAAAAATGATCAAATTGAGACAAGTGCAGCCTTAATTAGTTTAAATTGAGATACTTAATTTTTTTAAACATCAAACTGAACTAATTGTAATCTTTCAAAAATTAAATTAGTAATTTATTCAAAAAGCTATTATAAAAAGTGTGTGTTTAATTTCTGAAGATATTTTTAAATTCAATTTTAGCTTATAAATTGTCAATATTCAAGAATATGCTTATTTCACAATATTAAAATTTTATTCTTCTGTATTTTTATATCGATTTGATTTAATGACTATAACTTTTGGATATTTTTAGGTTGACCATCAGCAGATGATTCGATGAGGAAGTTGACCATCAGAAGATTTTTTTTCTTCTACCGACAATATTTTTCATTCATGTCTCTCATTAATAAATTATATATATATATATACACACACACCACGAATTGAGTTCGAAGATAAAATTTAACTTGAAAACTTTGATTTTATCAATTACAGTTGGAACTCATTTCTTTTTATTTACTTGAACTTAATTCAAATTGATAAATGATCAAGTGGTGACGTGACCGAATTCTATAATCTTTTTACCTTCATTTTTTTTCTTTTCCTCTTCTTTTTTTTTTTGGATAAAGGCCAAAGGCCCAAATTATAACATAGCAATGAAATTGTGATAGTCCACAACAGCCAAATTCAACAAAGGGCTAGGAAAAAGGGAGAAACAAACTTCTGAGTTAGAACGTGTTTGGTTTTGTGTCACAGGGCATTAAACGCGCGTTGGTTTCTTCAGTGTCGTTATTTTGTATTTCTTCGAAATACTCTCGTCGGAATACTCTGTATTTCTTCTCCTTCCCTTCTCAGCTACTGCACCACCTTCATTAATCTCACTTTAAATCTCTATTTTGTCATCTTCTCTGCCCAGAAATTTGCGAGAAAGATCAGAGGACCCATGGGTAGTGACGGTGTCATTGAGAGAACAATGGATCTAAACCTAATTTGAGACTTGAGAGAGATATGAAACTAAACAATGAAGATGAAGGAAATTTGTGAGAGAGAACCATCTGAAAACTAAACAATGGAGAAGTTCTGGAGCTTTCGAAAAGAAATGGACACGTATTCTAGTCTTTTTTTATCATATTTTGCTTTATTTTAATTATTGAGCTTACTTAGAAAAACCAACCAAATAATGGATGTGTGATTTTTAAATAATTATTAAACAAAAAAATTAAATAAAAATAGAGATAAAATATATAAATTAAATTATTTTATTACAAGATTTATAAATATATATTTTAAATTAAATATTTGTATTAATAGTTAAAAAATCATGAAATATGAGAGAAATTAAATAAGAGTAAATAAAAAATATATATTATAATATTTATACCCTTTCTAGTAATTACACATTTAAAAGTACTTCTACTAATTAATATCTAAACGAAATTCATTTTTCAAAATCACTTTTCTGATAACAGTTTCCAAACATAAATCACGTTCATACAAAATCAATTTTACTCAAAATCAATTATGAAAATTAATTATACTCAAACCTAAGTTTAGTCAACGAATTTCCAAACACACACTTAGACCCACAACCAAACTTAGCCAAATAGTGAGCCACCTGGCTACCCACCCTGGCAATTTGAACAAGAGTTAAGTAATGGAACTCATCAGCTAGGGATTTAAGATCCATCGCCAAAATTTGCAGAGATGCTAAGTCCAGGTCATTCTGGTAAGCCTCGACCACTATAAGTCAGTTCGATTCGGCTTCAACCTCCTGGAAGCCATGGATAAACGCTATCTCCATTCCTCACAAGAGCTTCAGCTATGGCAGAATTGATATTCCTTTTCATTATTGTATGGGGATTTCAAAATGTAGTAGTTTCTCTCTCTCTCTCTCTCTCTCTCTCTCTCTCTCTCTCTCTCTCTCTCTCTCTCTCTCTCTCTCTCTCTCTCTCTCTCTCTCTCTCTCTCTCTCTCTTTTTGATTAGTTAGATTAAATTTTATTTTTAAATTAAGTTTGCAGCTATCTGCAAAACCTAACTTTTTTTTAATTATTACATACGTAGTGTAAATGTCATGTGTGAGGCTTAAATTTAAGGAAATAACTTAGGTGTAATTTTTTAAATATTTACTTTTAAATTCTCTAATCAAAATATAAACATTTGCTTTTAAATTCTTTAATCAGAATTTAATAAGTATATGATTTTTCAATCAGAATGCAAATATATAATTTTTAAAGAATAACTTTATATTTTTTACAACCCATTATTATATGATTAGTTTTTTAAAAGAAATTTTTATGCATGTTATGCTTTTAGCAGAAAACTTAATTGTAAAACTATAAGGAACTTTATATAAATCTTTTTCTAAATTTTATGAAGGTTAAGTAAATTTAATAGTCCCTCAGGAAAATTTAATAAAATTAAAAAAATACCGAGAAATTTAATAATAAGTTTTATAATTGAATTTTGAAATTTTCATATTTCTACTTGACAGAAATATTATACTTTACTTGCTGGAAATATTTAAGATTTTTCTTCAAAATATTTATGAATTTAGGAGATAAGCAATTTTAACTTTGATTTGCATTGTAAGCAGCAGAAAAAAAAACATTTAAAAAAAAGAAGAGATTGAAAAGTTGAAATTAGGGATGGCAAAAGTTATTATTGGAGAATAATTTAGTAGTATTCATTTGCCAAAAAAAAAAAGTAACCAATATTTTCTGGATAAGTTAAGAGTAATAAAATTTAATTATTGGATGAATTTATGGGTCTTGAGATATCATATATTAATCTAATTAAGAATGGATGTATAAGATAGGAGATATTTATTAGACAATTATTTATACCAATTTTTTAAACACTTAATGTAGATATTAGAGAAGGTGAATAAGTGTTTATTAAGATTTTACCCAATTTATAAAATTATATTCAATTTTCATATTTAGTAAACTATAATAGGATGCAGTCACAAGTAACTAATATACAAAGAGACTAATTAGACTTGTCAGTCCACTCAGGATTGCTCCCCTGTGCCTGTGGTGGTTATTAGTCGACAGAGTCATCATCCTCATCGTCTTAGTCCATCCATTGGCTGGTGGTTTTATCAGTTCTCTTCGTCTATGTGACGGTGTTCTGAGATATCATCGAAAGTCTAGAATCACTATTTTTTGGTGGCGAGCTTGAGATTCTTGAATGCTCTGTTTTTGCCTTTAAGTCCTGTGGCAAGCTATCTGACCTTTGTTGGAGTGATTCATGTGGTTTATGATTATTACTAGAGGCCCTCTACTTTCTTGAGACTCATCGCGGTGTTGCTGTATCATGGAAGGGGGAAGTACGACAACGTTAAATAGGGAGGATCGTGATATCGTGGAAGCAGAGGATGAAGTGGAACTGGTGTTGAAAAAATTGATTGAAAGTGGTGGGACCCACAAGAAGAAAATTTGCAAATGTGAATGAAGCTATTTGAAGTCCCACATCGGCTGGGTTTAAGGTGTGAAGCTTGGTTCCTTACTATATATAGAAGCTTTACTTCCTTGTATTTCTTGTACCAATACAAGACACATTAGCTTGTATTTAATTTTTTCTTTCTTTATACTCTTGTTCTAGAGTAATGAGAGATGTAAGTTAAATACATGCTTGAGAGTGTGTGGGTGTATTTGGGTATCAGTTGGTATCTAGTATTGGGTACCGGGTATTTAAGAGAAATTTCTGTGTGTTGTAAAAATTTACACATAGTATTTTCTCTGGTTGTCTTTGACAACGGTCGTGGTTTTTTTCTCTGATTTTGGAGTTTCCACGTTATTTTCTTGTGTTGTGATTGTAAGTATTGTTTCCTATTATTTCTCTGGTTTATTTGTGCCAAGGTATTTTTCAAGGGGGAAAGGTGTTTTTCCCAACAAGTGGTATCAGAGCCTATGGTTCGGTGGGATGTTAAATTCTTAGTATGCTCTTGTGGTTGCAGCTTTGTCTGATCTTCCACAATCAGAAAAGAATTGTTCCCGGTTGCTTGAAGATTGTTCTTGGTTGCTGAGTTACTGGAACGAAGTGTGGTATTGTGAAAGTGCATGTCTAGGAAAGTTCTGGCTAAGGAAAGACTAGGTACTTAAGGGTATCCATTGTGACCAACCTTTCTTTCCTGGGAACTTACCTGGTGTACTATTTACAGTTGTGTTCACTATTCTAGTATACAGTTGCAATGTCAAATTTTTCCAGCGCAATGAGATTTGACATAGAGAAATTTGATGGGAAGATCAATTTTGCCTTGTGGCAAGTACAAGTCAAGGACGTGCTGATACAATCTGGGTTATACAAGGCGTTGAAGGGAAAGATTTCCAGTAAGGATTCTGAAAAGAGCGGATCTAATATGAGCGATGAAGATTGTGAGGAACTAGATTTGAGAGCGGCAAGTGCAATTCTTCTGTGCCTGGCCAAGAATGTTCTTGCAAATGTGCAAGGAATATCAACAGCCAAAGAACTCTGGGAGAAGCTCGAAGGGTTGTATCAGGCGAAGGGTATCTAAAATTGATTGTTACTGAAGGAGCAATTTCATACGCTTCGTATGGAAGAAGGTACAAAAATATCAGATCATCTCAGTGCTCTCAATGGTATCGTATCTGAACTAGAGGCTGTCGGAGTCAAAGTTGATGATGAAGATAAGGCGTTAAGGCTCATATGGTCTCTTCCGTCTTCCTATGAGAACATGAAACACATTTTGATGTATGGGAAGGAGACTCTAAACTTCGAAGAAGTTGCCAGTAAAATTATTTCTGAGGAGAGAAGGTTAAAATGTGAGAGTCACTCTATACCTTCGTTAGACTCAATGGCGGTAGCTAGAAGTGGGAGTAAGGGGAAGAAGAATATGGGTAAGAATGTGACTTGCTGGAAATGTGGAAAGTCAGGACATATAAAGAGAAATTGTCTAGGTGGAGCAGGTTCGGCAAAAGGCTCCGAGGAAGATGCAAACTCTGTCTCTCTCATTGCGGGGGAGGAATTTCTCTGAAAAGTGAGAAGTTTGTATCCTCATGGCATGTCCGCGTTGCCATGGGAGAGGATGAGTTGCTGCTAGCGGGTCCACAATTACACATGGGCATTGGTTGGCATTGATGCAAGATGTGTAGTGGGATGATGTCGATGGCTGAAGAACTTCCAAGGAGAGCCAACATTGGAAGTTGCACCATAAATTTTTCAGCAGGAATTTTTTCGACATGTGCCGAGGTGAAATTCCTAGAATTGGTTAATTTTGGGTAGATATACTCTTTTATGGTGGAGTATGGTAGTTCTTGGAACTATGATTGTCGATATAGACAATGAATCAACAGATGTGGTTACTTTCAATCAAGGTGGAGATTTGTTGAAAAAATTGATTGAAAGTGGTGGGACCCACAAGAAGAAAATTTGCAAATGTGAATGAAGCTATTTAAAGTCCCACATCGGCTGGGTTTAAGGTGTGAAGCTTGGTTCCTTGCTATATATAGAAGCTTTACTTCCTTGTATTTCTCGTACCAATACAAGACACATTAGCTTGTATTTAATTATTTCTTTCTTTATACTCTTGTTCTAGAGTGATGAGAGATGTAAGTTAAATACATGCTTGAAAGTGTGTTGGTGTATTTGGGTATCAGTTGGTATCTAGTATTAGGTACCGGGTATTTAAGAGAAGTTTATGTGTGTTGTAAAAATTTACATATAGTGTTTTCTCTTGTTGTCTTTGACAACGGTCGTGGTTTTTTTCTCCGATTTTGGAGTTTCCATGTTATTTTCTTGTGTTGTGATTGTGAGTATTGTTTCCTGTTATTTATCTGATTTATTTGTGCCAAGGTATTTTTCAAGGGGGAAAGGTGTTTTTCCCAACAACTGGAGGAAATTCAAAGGTTCAGTTTATGCCTGGCAAGGAGATTATGGACCGATTCATCTTTCAATTTAGGTGCACTGAAGTCAACTATCAAGCAGATTTGGAAAATTAAAGATGGCATCGAGATCAAAGAAATCCAAGAGAATCTGTTTTCTTTCTAACTCTTTAACTGGAAGGATAAGGAGAGAATACTACAAGGCAAACCTTGGTGGTTTGATAAGAAGATCTTGGACCTTTGTGAACTCAAGTTGTTTGAACAGCCATCAATACTCAAACCCTACATAACTCCTTTTTGGGTTGGGATTTACAATACTCTGTTTAATCTCAAAATAAAGGCAGTAGTCAAGCGAATTGGTAACGTTATTGGTAATTTTTTAGAATGGGATAACGTGGGAGAAAATAAATGGGGAAGATTCCTAAGACTAAGGACGATGGTGAATTTGAATAAACCTTTAAAGAAAGGCACAATTCTGAAAAGCAGGGAGGGGATGACTTATAAAATTTCCTTCCAATTTGAAAGGTTAATGGATTTTTGCTATTGTTGTGGAAGAGTTGGGCATCTCTTAAAAGACTATAATGAAAAGGAGCAAGAAAAGGATGAGGAAAACTCCTATATGGGCTTTGGGCCTTGGATGAGGGCCAGTCCAACAAGATCCCGCCAATTCTTAAATAAGGAAGATATTAGCAGTAAGAGGAACCAAAAGATTATCTTTAGACCTAAGAATACATACGAAAAAGCTTATTATGATTCTAAAACAAATCTTAATGAGTTAGGTTCAAACAAAGAGCATGTTGAAGCTTTGAACACAATGCTAGATTCCTTATCAGAATGTCATATCTCACTAGTATGTCAAGACACAAACCTTCAGATTGAATAATTAAATGTAGTGAAGGAAGGGCACAATATTGCCACTTCTATAGCTCAAACTGAGACTCAAAATGAAAGTCAGGAGAAGGAAGGAAACTGCCTTGAGGAGTTACTGGAAACACCTAGTGACCCATGTGTGGGAGGTATAGAGGCAACAGTAACAAAAAATAAAAAGAATGAGATTGTAGTGTTCAAAAAAACATGGAAGATATTTAAAAAAGGAGGTTTGGGTACTGAAGGGAGCTTAGAAGGACACAACAGTGTTGAGTTCTCAATTTAGTGTTATTTTGATGTTAAATACCCTCTCTTTTGATCTCTTTCTTGTTGTCTTGTAATTCTTAGTTCATATTTTGAGTAGTTTAGAGTTTTCTTTGATCTTTTAATAAATGGAGTGATTTCATGATTCTTTTATGTAATTTAATGGGTTTATTTGCTATTTTTGGTGTAGGTTGAGTTGGTAAAAAGTTCATATTAGAAGATGGAATGCTAGAGCTGAAATTCTGAAAATGCTGAATTAATTGCTGTCTCCCACAGCTATAGCGGTAAAATTTACAGCTATAGCGGTGGATTGCTGAAAAAAAGATTTTGGTGCCTTCTTCTCTGCCAGCCACCGCTATAGCGGTGGATCTTTACCGCTATAGCGGTAAAACCTAAAAAAACTCAATTTTAAGCCTTCTTCTCTGCCTCCTACCGCTATAGCTGTGGGTACTTACCGCTATAGCGGTAGTTCGCGATCCTGCACTGATATAAAAGGCTTCAGATGAAATTTTTAGGGTATTCTGGGAGTTGGAGACTGAAGGGGGGCGCCGTTTTGGCTGAGAGGAGCAAGGGGAACCTGATTCTCAAGGCTTGGGGAGCTCAATCCATCATTCCACCTCAGATTCATGGCCAACTTCATCTCTTTTTCTGCTTTCTGCTGTTTATTTTCTATGAGTAGCTAGATTTTCTATCTAGGGTTACTATGAACTTGACTCCTGAATAGATTTTACATTCTCTCATGTATTTGCAACCTTATTTCAATTAATATAAGTCTTTCTATCCATTTTATTGTTGCGTTATATGGACTTGATCAATCTATATGTATGCTTGTTGCTGTCTTCGAACTCGGGAGAGGAAGGTGAGAGTAGAACACTGAATAGGAAGGACGAGTGCGTGAACCTTACTAAGTGTTTTCGCTTGTTAGCTAATAGGAATGTTAGTTAATCTCGTTTAATCAAAGCTAGGTTGGTTGTGTTAGGCTTAACCCACACAAGGAATTGCGTAGGAGTTGAGCAACTTAATTGAGATTCGGGAGGATTCTTTTAAGTTATTAGAATAACCTAGGATTAACTTATATAGTTGAATAAGTTGCGAGTGCATGAGAGGGGTTTTGTAATTTCTAAGATAGAGGAGAGGGATTAGTGACCCTAGGCTTTAATTAGACTATTTCATCAGTTTTTGCATTGTTTACTGTCATTAAAAGAAAATCTATAAAAATTTACTGTCATAGTTCATTTTTATTGTTAGTTCTTCATTAGAGTTGTCCTCAATCCAATTGCTTCGTCCAACTAATTCAATTAAATTTCTTGGGTACTTAGTCGCTTAGTCCTCGTGGGAACGATACTCTTACTCTCAAATCACTATATTACTTGTGCGATTGGTGCGCTTGCCAATTCAACTAACAAACAGCACAAAGGGCGATGGGAATGAAACTAATCCAAACACTTGTATACCTAAGGACAGTATAAAAGGGTTGTAGAGGTGTTGGCTGTGGAAGATGAATTGGCAGGGCCATGAAAGCCTCTTGTTGGAACTGTCGTGGTATGGGTGCACCACAAACGGTGAGAGCATGCCAAAGACTAATAAAAAAAAGCACCCAAATCTCGTTTTCTTTGTGGAAACGAAATTGAAGATAAAAGAAGCTAAAAGACTGAATTATAAATTAGGTTTCAAAAATGCATTTTGGGTTGACTACAGTGGGGATGGCCGTAGAAGGGTAGGTGGCTTGGGCCTACTTTGGGATGAAGAATTAGTTGTCGATCTGTTATCCTATTTCCTTAATCATATTGACGTGAAGGTTAAAGATTGCTGGAGGATCAAATTTAGAGATTTACGGGCTTCTATAGATATCCGGAAGAAATAAAAAAATCTTTATCATGAGAGCTTCTAACTCCTTAAAAAGACCATAGTGACCTACCTTGGCTGTGTTGAGGGGATTTTAATGAAATTGTC
Source organism: Biancaea sappan (assembly GCA_037074585.1). Lineage (NCBI taxonomy): Eukaryota > Viridiplantae > Streptophyta > Magnoliopsida > Fabales > Fabaceae > Biancaea > Biancaea sappan. Next base: position 20,731,456 of record CM073499.1, on the reverse strand, counting down.
ATGGATTCTAAAAAAGTAGAGGTGTTGACAAAAGAAGACAGTCAATACAACTTTTTAGAGGTACTTTGAATTTGTGTAATTTTCAGGATATGGGTTTTATAGGTCACCCTTTTTACATGGATGAATGGGAGAGATAGAGAGGGTAACATACAGGAAAGATTGGACCGTTTTATTGCTACAGAGGAGTGGATGTGATTATTTCCTTTTTTTTAATGTAATACATGAACCAAAAAGTTTTTCTGATCATTGTCCTATCTTTTTAGACTGTCATGTGTATGCTGCGCTAGAAGCCGTCCCTTTAAATTTGAAGAGGCTTGGATAAGAGACACTAATTGTAAGAAATTGGTGGAGACAACTTGGGTCAAAAAGGGAGATGCTATAGAGAACATTAAAAAAATAAAGGAAGCTTTTCTGTATTCTGACTTTTTCAATCTTAGAAATTCTCACATCAGAGTCAAAGAAATCGAAGGTCAATTAGAAAAATTGTAGCAAGACTATTCAACTATGGAAAAATTACATCTACATTCCAAGCTTCTCATTGAGATGGACAATCTCCTTGAGAAGCAAGAATTATATTGGAGACAGAGATCAAGAGCTGTTTCGTTAAAGGAAGAGGACAAAAATACAAAGTATTTTCATCACAAGGCAAATATGAGGAGAAGGAAACATCATTAAAAAATTTAAAGACCAAAATGGGAGATGGATTCATGAAGAAGCAGTTATTAGTGATGCAGAAATGAAATTTTTTTAAACCTATTCTCAGCCAGCAACATTATTAATGTAGAGGACATTTGCTCTCATCTATACAGAAGTCTAAATTCTGACCAAGGAGCTCTACTTTCCCATCCTTTCACACATGAAGATATTGAAAGAGCTTTGAATCAGATGGGGCCTCTAAAAGCCCTTGGCAATGATGATATTTTAGCTCTCTTCTTCTAAAAACACTGGGATATAGTTGGAAAAGAGGTTAGTTTGTTGGCCCTTGATGTGTTGAATAATAAAAAGGACTCGGAAGATATTAATCATACCTTAATTACATTGATTCCAAAGATAAACTCCCCATAAGATTTCACTCAATATCGTCTGATCAGCTTGTGCAACATTATTATGAAATTAGTAACCAAAGTTATGGCTAATATATTAAAAGTAGTCCTGCCAGACTTGGTGAGTGAAAATCAGAGTGCTTTTATCCCTTATAGGCTCATCCCAGTCAATGCATTAATAGCTTTTTAGATTTTTCATTTTGTTAAAAAGAAAAAAAAGAAGAAGAAAGGTATTAGGACAATATCTTACTCAATGCTGGTTAATGGCAAGCCTGGCCAAGTTTTCTTCCCACAAAGAGGTCTAAGATAGGGAGACCTACTATCTCCATATATATTCATTCTTTGTGCAGAAGTTTTATTATGCCTTTTTAAGGAAAGCAGAAGAGTTACGCCTTATAGAAGGTATCAAAATTACTAAAACAGACCCCCTCAATCTCCCACTTGTTTTTTACGGACAGTAGCGTTATCTTCTCCAAAGAAAATATAAGGGCAGCAAATACAATTAAACAAGTTATTCAAGCTTATGAAGGTGCTTCAGGGCAGCAAGTAAATTTAGTAAAAACTAAGCTCACCTTTAGCAAGAATGTGCTAAAAATAAGTTAAAGATTCAATCTAAGATGGATTAGGGGTGGAAGTTGTGGAGAGCTTTAATAAATATCTAGGTCTTCCTACAGTGATAGAAAAATCCAAGAAGGTTATTTTTCCAAATTTACAAGATAGACTCTGGAGAAAGATTAAGGGGTGGAAAGAGAGGCTATTATCACAGGTAGGGAAAGGAATTTTAGTAAAATCAGTGGCCCATGCAATCCCTAATTACTTGATGAGTTGTTTCAAAGTTCCTATTGGCTACTGGTCAAAGATGGAATCTATGCTTAACCAATTATGGTGGGGCGATGGGGATGGCGGAGAGAAAGTACATTGGATTACCTGGAACACACTCTACAAATCCAAAAAGAAAGAGGATTAAGATTTCGTAAATTCCAAAATTTCAATGATGCTTTATTAGGAAAGCAATGCTGGAGAATTATTACCTATGATTAGTGTCTTATGGCAAAAACATTGAAGGCAAGATATTATCTGAAGGGAGACTTCCTATCTGCGAACTTGGGTTTTCAACTGAGTTTCACTTGGAGAAGTATCTGAAATTCATGTTTTCTAATCGAAGAAGAAGCAAGATGGAAAATTAATACATGTTTGAGTGTAGAAATCTGGAGGGACAGATGACTACCTAAGCAACATGGGGGCAAGATATGGAGTCCAAAAACTGCTGATTCTGATATATCCTCTGTAATTCACCTTATTGATCAAAATTGCCAGGACTAAGATAGGTAGTTGGTAAATAGTATTTTCCTCCCTTTTGAAGCAGAGCAAATCTACCAAATCCCTTTATCCAGTAAGATACACAGAGATGTCCTTGTCTGGCCGTGGGAGAAAAGTTCTAATTATTCTGTTCGATCTGCTTACCATTTAGCCCAGAAGAAAAGTATGCTTATGGATGAAGCATCCTTTGAAGATAGAACTGGATTTGGAAGCTGAGAGTGCCCCCAAAAGTGAAGCTTTTTTTTATGGAAATTGTGTCATGAGGGGATACCAACGAAATCAAGGCTTCTCACCAGGGGTATCACATCAGATCTAGTGTCTCTTTTGTTGTAATAAGGTGTGAATGGGCAAAAAGAATCTGGTTCCTCTCACCATTAGGCAAGTGCCCCCAACTAGAAAGATATCGTAAACTTGGAGATAAGTTGATGACCAGATCGAAAAGAGAGCCCAATGTTGTTTTAAATCTACTATCAACTGTCCTTTGGAGTATTTGGGTAGTTAGGAATGATTTTGCTTACAAAAATTGGGTTCTCGATCCGTTTAAATGACTACCAAGATGCTATTTGTGAAGATCTGAAAGAAAAGGGGCCGAGTCATACATGGTCTCCACCACCAAAAGAGCTCTTGAAGATCAACACAGATGCTACTATTTTTGGAGATCATTTATGGGGCTTTGGAGTTGTTTATAGAGATTGGAAGGGCAAGATTCTAAACGCTACTACTCAATGCTTGGAATGTTCAGGTGGTTCTACAATGGCGAAAAGCTTAGCCCTCCCTTTGGCTCTAACGCTTACTGCAGAGTGGGGCTTCAAGAGGATTGCTCTGGAAACAAATAATTCATAATCCAAATCCTCTCTCGCCTATTTTTGAAATATTAGAAGACGTCAACGAACTCGTTGCCCAGTTGAATTACTTTACTCTATTGTTTTCTCCTAGATCCTGTAACTATGTAGCTCACAAATTGGTAAAAGAAAGTTGTTGTCATGAGCCTTCTTTATGGAATGGGCCCTTCCCAAATGTGATTGTAAACCTTGCTTGTGATGATGTACGAAATATTGATTTGATTGAATAAAAGTAAGATTTTCTTTCAAAAAAAAAACTATAACAGGATATAGTCAATTCAAATTTAACAGATATACGTGTGCAAGAATAAAATATATAGAGAGAGAGAGAGAGAGAGAGGAAGACACGATGATATATCCTAGTTTAGCTTCACTGCCTATGGGTATGTTTGGTTCTGCGGTAGCCAGCTTCCACCGTGCATTGAAGGCGTGTTAATCGCGTTTAGCACAAAATGTCCCTGTTTGGATCTGCGTTATCCATCTGAGCCACAATCGATTCTTCTCCCAAACTCACGTTTGAGTGCAAGCAATTCTGGGTAGCTTATGGGACAATCGATTATGGTTGGCGAGTATTTAACTCATATGCAGACTTTTCTACCCTTTAGTATATTATGCAAACCCATTAAAGCATTTTGATGGAAAAGAAACGAAAATGCGAGGAACATAGGAAAAGACTCTGTTTTTACCTGTGGGAGTGAGAAGGAGGAGAAGAAGGCAAGTGAGGAAGAAGGTGAAGGAATCCATGGAAGTTCTGCAGAGCGAAAGCAAAGTGTGAGAAACTGAGAATGGAGGAAGATGGAGTGTCGAAAGAAAGAGTCCATCTTCAGTATATCATCCGGGTTTCTTTTTTGAGTCATTGTCCCTCTTCGGCGAAACCCATTTCCTTCCTTTGTTTTGCCCATTTCGGAAGAACCCCATTTCGCCCATGAAGAGTAAAGTTGCTTTTGAGAGGATGAGACTAGAGAGTGAAACATTGCATATGTTTCTGGAAAAATGGGGCTACGAATGACCACTTGGATGTGAATGGTCTTTTTATGTTTTTATTTTTTTATTGGGATGAAAAAATAAAAAATAATTCAAATCAAATTGAAACATAACCACAAATAAGTAAAGAACATAAAAATTAAAAAATTTTGGTATAAAAGAAAACTTTTTGAAACTCATTAGCATATTAATTGTTTATTTTTTAAATAAATTTCATATGTATCTTTGATATATTTGCATAGAGTATATATTTATTAAATTAATTCAAATATTAAATATAATATATTATATAATTACAACTAAGATATATAACAATTATATAATATTCATACCCTTTTTAGTAATTACACATTCAAAAGTAGTTTTGCGAACTAATATACAAACGAAATTCATTTTCTAAAATCACTTTTTTAATAACAGTTTCCAAACATAAATCACGTTTATACAAAATTAATTCTGCTCAAAATCAATTTTAAAAATCAATTCTACTCAAACTTAAGTTTACTCAAAGAATTTTTAAACACTCACTATGTCCAATCTCCTTGTAGAGCAAGAGATTTCCACCATACAACAAACAATTACAATATGGTTTTGCTGGATGGTTTTGCACATATTGTAATAGAAGAGTTAAATAAATAAATAAAATCTAAGCTTATGAGACCCACATGTTCTTTTTGTATTTTTTTTCTAATGCACTATATTTATTTTTTAAAAAAGAAATTTAAATAATCTAAATTCCATTCATGCAATCAATTAACTTTAGGGACTAAAACTATTATAGATCAAATAGTATTTTTGAAAACTTATTTAAAAATAATAATGATAATTGATTTTTTTTATTGCTTGAAAGTTACAAATTTGCAATATCTACCACATTGTGGAGTGAGTTTGACTATGATGGGTTAAATAGTTTATGGCGATTTTGACTTTTTTTAAAAGATTGAGTTCTATACTTATTAGATTATTTTAAAATTTATAATAATAATAATAATAATAAATATTTTACACAAATTTTAAAGTAATTAAAAGAAGAAATAATTTGATCTTTAAAAAATTAAGTTATTTATAAACTTATCTTGATAAAAAGGCAAAAATGTTAATTCATGATGTAGGAGCTTTTATTTATTTTTAAAAATAATATTAATTTTTTAATAGAGGTAATTCTACTCGAGATAATATCGAATATAAAATATATACACTTCTCTTAGCGAAAATTTAAATTTAGTTTTGCCACCTTATGATAAATTATTTCCATCACTATACTCTAGCCCCATAGTTTTGAGAATATTAACTTATTTGTCATTTCAATGTCATCATATAGTATATATTCATTGGAAAATTCACTACATTAAAAATTGCCGCTCATAAACATCTATTTTCACATACGGTAAGTTTGAAGTAACCATTGCGTTAACAGTATCATAAAGAAGGAAATTAGTCAAAATACTTATTTTTCAAAAAGTGAAAATATATAAACCTGATTCTTTAGTTTGAAAGTTCACATAACTATTTGGAAATGATCAAAATTTAAGAGGGGAATTTTTTATTTTTCTTTTGAAATTTAAATGTTAACTCAGGCAAAAGGAAAAATTACAGAAAAAAAGAAAATTAATTAATAAAAAATTAATTAATAAATAAAGCTAACTCAACCCATCTCAAATAATTCAGTTGGTATGAGATTCATAATGGGGATCCATTATTTCTACATCCTCATAATGATCAATTGTTTTTTTTTTCTTGGGCCATTTCAGTGTTCACCAACGACCATTATTTCCAATCTCTCTATTTTAGCAAGTCTATAGTTTTTTTTTGAAGTTATTAATTTGATTGTTAGAAATATTTCAATTTAATTGTTAAATGATATGTGCCTTAATTTAATTTTTAAAAATTTACATTTATTTCAATTTTATCATTTTGTCTATTAAAGTGATATTTGGTAATAAAAAATAAAATTTTGTAAAATTTTGAAATTTGACAATTGAAATTATTAAATTAAGACAATTTTTTTTTTGGTCGTATAAGAGGCACAAGGCCGGGGGGAAAGGGGAGGGAAAGTGCATAGAAGGGATCAAACTCATAACTTAATGAAACTTATATTTACAAAAAAGTGTCATTTGAATTAAGGTTTTTTAATGAACAAATTTACTCTTTAAATAATTAAATTAAAATATTTAATTTTTTAAAAATTAAGATGAGATAGTTATAATTTTTTAGAAACTAAATTAACAATTTATTTAAATCTTTCAATTTCATTTTATTCATCTCGGAACACGTGGAGTTGAACCAAGTTAGTTTAACAAAAATAATAGGAGGATTCAAATTCAGTAATATATATATATATATATATATATATATATATATATATATATATATATATATACCAAAACATCATTTTAATCCATCACATATGTCTTTTTTTTTAATTAGTCCCTCATAAATTTTTATTCTCAATTTGGTCCTTTATAAATAGATATATTATCCATTCAGTCCCTCATAGATTTTTATTCTCATTATGTTCCCTCACAATTAATATGTTATTAATTTAGTCTCTCACATATTTATATTTTTAATTTGGTCTCTCATAAATTCATATGCTGTCAATTTAGTTTATTCATCAAAAGTTGTGATCATCAAAAGTTATGGTCAAGAAAAAAGAACTAAATTAATAATAAATCAACTTGTGACAGATCAAATTGAGAATAAAAATAAGTGAATGATTAAATTGATAACATATTAATTTATAAGAACTAAATTGAGAATAAAAATATTAAGGACTGAATTGATAATATATAAATTTATAAGGTATCAAATTAAAAATAAAAATTTATAGAAGACCAAATTAAAAAAAATCTGTGAAAAATCAAAATATGATTTTACTCGGCGTATATATATATATTGGACACTATTTTTTTATAATAAAACAATAGAAGGAGATGATATTAATATTATAAAGAAAAGCAAGATGTTGGACAGAATGATGGGTTGGACCTTGGAAATATCGCTCTCACGGGTCAGCTGACCCCCCGACAATAATGGGGTTCCACATTTTGTAACCAAACAGTGTCAAAGGATGTGTGGGACTCACGTGATCTTCTGCCCTTTTTAAATTCCCAAGTATAAATAAATAAATATATAGAGTAAAAATTCAGTATTTTTTACTTTAGTCCATCATAAACTTATCACATCTCATTTTGGTCCCTCATACAATTATCTTCCCAATTTATTACATGACAAATAAACTTGTTACTTATAATATTTTTTTAATAATTTGCAATTAATAAAAATTGAATAAATTACTAATTTGGTCTATAAAATATTATAGTTGTCACAATTTAGTATTTTAAAATATTAAATGTATTAATTTAGTCTTTAAAAAATAGTGTTTGTTTTAATTTAATTTCTGTTTTTTGTTAAAGTAACTTTTAACAACAAAAATTTTAAGATTTAGTAACAAGTGTATTTTGTGATTTAACAACAAAAAAAATTAAATTGAGATACTTAATCTTTTAATGACTAAAATAATTTATTCTAAAATCAACAATATATATATATATATATATACTCCACAAAATATTTTGTTTGTAGAGTAACTTCTCTCTCTCTCTCAAATGCTCTTCCCTCTCTTTTCTCTAAGTAACTTCTGTAATCGCTCCATCTCATCAATCGAAAAGGGCAATTACCCTTCTCGGTCGAAAGTCTCTCCTCAACCAAATCTCCAATAATTTTTTTCTTTTTTGACAGTCCCCCTTGCATAGAGTTCTCTTGGGTGGTGACTTTTTATTTCCTCTATGTAGTTTTCTTGGCTATCTGTTGTAGTTTGCTCAGCCACGATCTGCCCAACCACGGCGATCTTCGTAAGTCTTACCATCAAGCCTATACATTTGCTACAATCATATATACTCTTCGTAGTCCATCAATTTGGAGACATCACGCTTCTTTTTCCATGGCTACAATTAACTCGTCTACGGTGACAGATAAAGGGGCTATTGGACATTGTGAACAAATAGATCTTAGGGATCAGACCCATGCACATGTGGTTGTTTGTGAGTATTTTGTGCCTTGGTGTTCTAACCCATTACATGGGCACTTTTTTTTATCTTTGCTGCATATGCTCCTTTTGTCCCCTCCGCTTTGATCGATAATGATAATTTGCTGAAGTTTAAAGATAGCATAGCTTATGATGATATACTGAAGATAAAAATCGAGACAGTACTTTTTGGTTTACTCTCCGAAGCCTCGAGACTATGAGTATTTTTAGAGAAGATGAAATTGATTATTAGTCAAAATGTGCTAATATTTTGTCAATATTTGATTCGAGTGAGGATAAAAAAACAACTTCAGATTTTCTAGTTTTATTCTCTAGATTCATTCATAGGCTTTAGAAGTTTTTGAAAACTTTTTCTTTTTTGTTGTTGTCTGAATTTTTTTCTTTCAGGGCTATTGTTGCATTTGGCAAATGCATATTATCAACCTTTTATTAATATAAGTTATCTCTAGCCTTTTGGCCATTATCAAATATATATATATATATATATATATATATATTGTAATATCCCAAGAATTTGCATAAATATTTAAAATCTATTTGAAGTTTATTGAAAAATTTAATTATATGAAAAATGTTCTTTTGAATTAGTGAAGAAAATTTAGAAATAGAAATTTCAAAATTTTAGTTTGGAAAATTTTTACAAATTCTCAAGGGCTAAAGTGAAAAGAAAAGAAAATATGGAGTACTTTTGAGAAATGACCTAGTAGGAACCCGAGAAGAAGAATAGAGCTTATGGGAATGAATTATGAGTCCGGTACCAAAAGGATGATGGATTTGAGGTTAAAGTGGAGTTTGAGACTTTGAGAAGGACTAAAGTGAAATAAGAAAATTTGTGGGGCACTTAGGATTTAGAAACACCCGAGGTGAGATTTTATGAATTTGCTTTTACTAGTCTTGACTGAGGGTCAACTGGAGAGCAAATGATAACTTCACCCCGGGCGAGTATATAAGTAGCATCACCTATTTTTCCTCATTTTCTCTTTTCCTCTCTCTCTCTTCACCTTCTCTCCTCTCTTTCTCTGTTTCTTCTCTCTACTTTCTCTCTCTATACTCCAACTCCAAAATCGGGCTTTGGAGTGTGGATCTCGGGCTACGGAGCAAGCCTCTAGGAGCCCAGCAAAGTAGGGAAAGCAAGGAATTGAGGTAGAAATTTCTATTTCTCAAGCTTTTCCCTATTTTCTAGTTTTAAGGAAGTTTGGGGTAAAAATCGAGATTCCGGCTTCGTTTCTCAATTAAAATTAGTACTTTTGGTGTCTAAATGCTCCTTAGACATTAAGGGTGAGATCCCATGGAAGAAATCATGGAAAACGGTGGAGATTTGGCCATATTTGAGCCAAATCTTAGAGGAATCGCGAAAGGTCGCGATCGTGGCGCCCAGGCGCCAAGGTTCAGAAAGTTTTGGGGAGGAAGAAGGGCTTGGCGCCCAGGCGCCAGGTGTGGCGCCTAGGCGCTAGGCTTGTGTTGGCGCCCAGGCGCCATGTGTGGCGGCCAGGCGCCAGATGTACCAGAAAACCTTAGCTTATTTTCAATCGGTCATAACTTCTTCATCCGGACTCCGTTTTGGGCAAACTTTATATCGTTGGAAAGCTATTTGAGTCTAGTTTCCAATGGTATAAGTTTCATTTAGATATTCATTACCGATTAAGAGTTATAACTTGAGATGTGAGTAAAGGTCGAGAGTAGTGATAGAAAATTTCTCTATTTTGTAACCCTAATGGTTTTTACCTGGTTACAATAGGGATGGTTGAGGCGAGAGCGTGGAATCCAGGTGAGTAGGCAACCTTGCAAAATTAATTTACTAAATTAGTCAAAGCACAATATAAATCCCATTTGCATTATTTATGAAATTGAAAAGATTACCAGTGTATGTTCAAGTTGAGAAAAATTACAATATCATTGGGAATTATTTTATTACCCTTGTGAATTGATTTCTCTAGTTGACTAAATAACTAGTTGTGGTAGTTGCTTGAATAAACTGGAACACTTTGTAAGTGAATGACCTTACTAGACTAATTTGATATTATTAGACAAAGTACAACATAAGTCTCATTTATAATATTATTGAAATGTTAAACAATCAATTTTTCAATTGATAATATATGATGATTGCTATGATTGATGATAGAAATTCAAAGGAATAAAAGTATGTGTAAATTAATTTATTTCATAATAATTGTATTGTGATAAATTCTCACTATTTTATTGATAAGCAAAAGATCTACGGGATCTAATACACGAGTTTGAAAGAGTTAGAGTGTCATACTACTCAGTGTATAACTATGAAAATCTATGCACGAGTTTGAAAGGGTTAGAGTCCCATACTACTCGGTGTATAACTGTGAAAATCTATGCACGAGTTTGAAAGGGTTAGAGTCTCGTACTATTCAGTGTATAACTGTGAAAATCTATGCACAAAGAGTTTGAGGGTTAAATTCTCAAGTCACTCGGTGCAAGTATTTATGGCACATAATGCAAAGTGATTGAGGGATTGATCACCCAAGAAATCATACGCAAATTCAGACAAATGTAATACTATAATTATTTAAAATAAATGATAGATTGATTGTATTAGTAAATGTGGTATTTGTGCTTGTAATATTTTCATGTACAGTTGTTTACTCACTGAATTTTGATTAACTCACACTTTCTATGATTATTTTTTCAGATACAGTGGTTGAGGAGGAGAATTTATAGCCTTTAAGGATATACTACACTTTTGTCTGGTAAACAAATAAATATATATTTGGTAAAGATTAGGAAATGCTCTGTAATCTAGTAGGTCACCTAGGCTTGGGAGGTTGTATAGTACTGTATAGTGTATGAATGTTGAACATTTTCTGAATATGTATACAAAATATTTTTCTTGAAACATTTATGATTCACATAGTTATGAATATTAAGAATATTCATAGAGATTAAGGGGTACCACGGAGGTACACCTTAGGTATTTTATGTTTATCTCACATGTAAATTTTGGGATGTGACATATATACATATATTAAAATAGTGGCTAAGAAATAACATATCAAAACTAAATTTGTTAATTTTATTATTAACACATAGATAGAAGAACATTATTGACAATACATTTATTTATGAGAGACCAAATAAATAAATATCTATTTATAAGGGCCCAATTGACAATGCTATTTTATAAGAGACCAAATCTAAAAACATCTCACTTGTGAGAGACCAAATTAAGAAGTAATTTTATAAGAGGCCAAATTAAATTTTTTCCTATCTATAAGAGACGGAAATAGTGTTTTAGTATTTATTTATTACAAATATTAAAATTACTTTATGGTTAGATAGAATTTTGACAAGTGCATATTAAGTTAAAAAATAAAAATACCATTGAGTAAAATTAATTATTACAAAGATAGCCGCCTCTCTATATATTATAAACTCATAAATTATTGGGCTTTTTTCATCAATAAAGTACAAAATCTTGTAATAAATTAAACAACCAGATAGATAGAATCCCAGTTTGCTAATATTTAACGGTTCAATTGGAAAAAAATAAATACAGTGTATGGAAATTTTAAATTTTCTAAAATTTATAATTCATAAAGATTCACTTGTCAAATAATTTGTATCTATTTCTCCTTTCATATAATAGTATAGCACCATATGAACTTTTTACATAAAAATATTCAAATCCCCTAGAAGCCTACATGAGCTTTGATGACGTTGGTTTTTGAGTAATCAATTTTTTTTTTTGATAAACAATCATTCAGTGTTGAACACTATGATTGTGTTGAAGGTAAGACTATAATGGGCAGTAAAATTTTACCTACTAATTTTTAATACAATTATATTCTTAAGACTCGAACTTGAGATATTTAGTTAAAATAAAATAATTTTTTATTAATTGACCCATGAGTTTGGTGGTAACTAATTAGATATATATTAATAAGAGAAATTCTATAGGGATGTCAAAAGGTCGACTTTCCCGACCTCAAAATTTTTTTTTGGGAGGCATGCCCAACTAAAAAAAATTGACCAACACAAAAAATGATGCGAGAGAGAGACAGATGAACTCAACCTCCATGGAGGTGGAGCTCTTCGTAGCACAACTCTATTAACAATAACTCTCATATCTTTTTATCTAACTTTTATATTCACTAAAATCTCATTTGCCATATCATAGGATTTTTTTAATTTAATTTTTTTATAAAATTACTTTCAATTTGATAGATGGAATATTTCTCATATTAATTCCACATAAAATTGTTTTTTTAATTTAATTCTTCACATATGAATATTTTTTTAATTTGATCATTCACAAATGTGTTATCGGTAATATCATTTTATCAATATATCATTAATAAAATTAACAAATTTGAAACTATGTAACATTTTGTTTAATAAATTATTGTATAATCACTACTATATAATAAAGATATTGACAAATAGTTTTATTAATAAAAATCAATATAAAAATCTTATTGACAATAATTTTATTTGTATAAGACCAAATTAAAAACAATTCTATGTGAAGATGTAAAATAAAAAAACAACTCTATAAAGGATTAAATTGAGAAACAGCTTATTTATAAGATACCAAAATGAGGTTGAAGTTATTTTATGATCAAACACAATTAATTTCATCCGCATTTGAAATGATCAGAATAAAAAATTTCATTAGTGAAAAATATCTCTTGAAATAATTTAGGTTAAATTATAATTTTGATTTCTATAATTTTATCAAAATTATAAAATGGTTCTTATAATTTATTTTTATGTAAAATGGTACTTATAATTTCTCTATCAATGTATATTAGTTCATACCGTCAATATAGTTAACTTTGCTATTAAAATTGTTCTACATAACAAATGATATGTATATTTATAAATATATCAGCATGCCTAAACATTAGTTTTTGCATAACTTAACTGCCATGTCAACAAAATTATCATTTTGTCCTTAATTCTCATTTTGTTGACATAAATGTTGGGTTGGACAAAAATAAATGACTTAACATGTTGACATATTCACAAATATACGCATCAACTGTCATATAGAACTATTTTAATAATAAAATTAATTATACTGACTGCAAAGACTAACTTACATAGATGAAAAAACTATATAGATTATTTTACATAAAAATAAAATATAAGGACCAGTTTATAATTTAAGTAAAATTATAAAGACTAAAATTATAATTTAACTAATAATTTATTTTTTAATAGAGAAAGTCGTTCATTAATTTGCGGTTTCTTGTTTTACGTTGTGGCCCTTTCAGCTTTTCCTTTCTCGTAAGTTGTAAAAAGCTACTGCCACTTTCTGCAGTCTTTCTTTTCTTTATTTATTCATACCCGTCAGATTCCTCTTACGAAGCTACAAAAAGTCAAATGACTACGTGGTGCAATTACTATTCTACCCTTTGATGGTAACGTGGCCTTGCTGGGACTCGACTTTGGCTTCATTTCTATCCTTCTCACTTCTCGACAACATTCTTTGATTTCGGACTTTGAGTCTTTGAGTAAATAATAATTATAATCCCACTAAAAGTCAAATTGCTTTAAAGTTTTTCCTTTTTCTTTTATGCTTATAGTGGAATACTAGCTAAAACCCTACAATGAGAAATGTTTTATGTCAATTAACAGAAAAGTCAAGGTTATGTCACTTTCACTTCATCAACCACAATTACTTTTTTTTTTTCAGAGTTGAGATTATTTATTGTTTTAACAATCGTTGACTTCTGTTTTTGGGGGTTAACTAGTGTGCTGTGTAGCTTGATAAGGATATTTAATATATATATATATATATATATATATATTATGACGGGTATTGATTAATAAACTAAATTATAGGTCAATAAGATCAGCAAAATCCTTATAGAAAAATAATATATATCAGCAAAACCTATGGGTCAATTAGTTGTATGTTTTTATTAGTGAGTAACTTTGATTCAATGTCGTGTTTGTTAGGTGTATTGTTAAAATATGATAAACTAAGGTGCTATCGCTATCAAATTTAATTAAATACTGAATTGTCCTACTCCCGAAAGCATTTCATGATGACTATTTTTTAAAAGTAAATATAAAATTACATATATATATATATATATATATATACACACACTTCGTACATGCTATAGGTAAAAAAAAAAACTACTCATTTGATAATAAAAAAATAAAAAGTAAAGTTAAAATTTTAATCGTTCGATCAAACGACTATGATTAAATTGATGAAAATTAAAAAAATTGTATATCAAATTTTATTCATTAAATCTTAATCGTTTATTTGACGATTGAATGATTAAAATTTTAATTTTATTTTATATTTTATGCTACGAAATATAGGAGAACTGTTCTCAAAAAAAAATTTTATGTTTTAACTAATTAAAAGCAAGTCAAATATTTGCCATTATAACGACAAAACAAAATGCGGAGGTACCTTAAAATCTTAAATAGCTCCAATATATATGTGTGTGTGAGAGAGAGAGAGAGAGATATATATATATATATATATATATATATATATATATATATATATATATATATATACTTATTATGTTAAGTAATAAATACGAAGAAATTTTAGTCAAAATATGAATCTAATTGTAATATATTTTTTGTTTTCAGAAAGAAAATATTTTACCATTAATTTAATAACGCAAAAAGCAATATATGGAATAGAAATGGTAAATAGTTATTTTGCTTGCATTACAGATATGGAATGACGACTATCCAACTTTTGGATAGAATGTTATAAACATTTGACTTAAATTTTATTAGGTCAATATTGTTGTAATAGTTATAAAGTGGAGTCATCAATTTTATTTGAATAATATTTTATAACTTTCATGAATGACATGCATTTGTTGACATTTAGACATTCTGATATCAAATATGATAGAATTTTATATATTATAGTACGAGAAATACTAATATTAAATATTGTAATATTCATAATATTTATGTTTAGTATGATAATTTGTTATATTTTTCATCTAATGAAATGGTCAGTTATTTTTAATTAATGTTTCTACTTTTTTTTGCTAACAGAAATATAACTTAAAAAATTAAAATAACTAATAAGTTCATGTGTAATGGATTTCAATTCTCTAAATTTCTTCAAAATCTTCATCAAAGTAAAGTTTTAGAGAAATACACACAAAAAAAAAACTAAAAATTTGGGACTCAGTAGAATCTCTTATGTGGTATACAAATGGACTCTGCTAGTTATTTCCATCTCTTTCTAACTTTACAAGGTAAAAATATTTGAGAGATTTTATTCCTTTAATTTAAATTTTTTATAACTAAATACAAAATTTACCGCTACTAAATTTTAAATTTTATTGTCATAAAAATTGTTTTAACAAATTAAAAAAATAAATTGAAACAAACAAAATATTTTTTACATTAGTTTTGGACATATAAGTTATGTTTGACAAAAATAGCTTATCAATTAGCTAAAAGCTTAAGAGCCTATTTAGAATAGTTTATTTAGCTTATCTTATAGTATAAACGCTTATATACGCATTTGTAAAAGCTTATAGAAATAGCTTATAACATGCCAATAAGCTGTTTTTAGCTTATTTTCATAAACTCTCCATAATTGCTTAAGAAAAAAAGTTAAAAACAGCTTATGTGAAGTTTGCCTTCATAAACTCTTCAATTATAGAAATAACTTATATATAGGCTATGTTCGACAAAATTAGTTTATAAGCTAACGGATAGCTTATAAGCTAGTTGATAGCTTATAAGTTAATTTTTAGTTGATAGCTTATATCTTATAAGCTAACTTATTTGAATAAGAAGTGTTCGGTAAAAGTAACTGTTGAAGTAGTTGAAAAATATAAAATGACATAAAATGATATATATTTTTTAATTTAAAATAATATAAATAAGTATATTATTTTTGTTTTTAATTAAATTAATTTAAATTATTATAAATATAAAATTCATTAAAAATAGATATTTATATATTTTATATATGAATAATATATTTTCACATTTATAATATATTTATATATATTATTATTATTTATTATATATAATAAAATATATTTACATATTTTATTATTTATATATATATATATTATACATATTTATAATATATTTATGTTTTTTATCTCATATATATATATACAATGTTATATATGTATAATATATTATATATAAATATAAATATAATAAAAGATGAGTAAATATGATATAATAAAGTAATAGGCATAATGAGTATTTTGAAAAAATAATAAAGGCAAAATAGGAACAAAAAACTTTATGCTATAAGCTATATCAGAATAAGTTATAAGCTACTAAAATAAACTCGTTTACCGAATACTTTTAATGAGCTTATAAGCTAGTTAAATAAGCTATAAGCTCGTTTGCCAAATACAGCCATAAGCACTTATAATAAATGCTTATTTTATAAGTATTTAAATAAGTTGTTTACCCAAACATGACCTAAAAAATAATTTTTAACTGAAAGTTAAAAACTGTTAAGATAATTTATTGAATTAGAAGTGTTGGGTAAAATTAGCTATTGAAGTAGTTGATAAATGTAAAATGACATAAAAGGACATACTTATATGATACTCTATACAAATTTTATTTTTAGACAAAAATATATTTGTAGGTAATTATAATTTTAGTTTTTTTATTTAATTTGAAATATTATAATATTTTGTTTAAATATAATTTAAAAATTAAAATAAAATTGTTCACAAACATATTAATTTTTTAAAATAAATTTAATTAAAGATAAAAATTAATTAAAAATTAAAATTAAAATAATAAGAATAAAAGAAGAAAAATATGAAAGCTATAAGTTATAATCTACTCAAAGTAGTATTTTAAAATAAGTTATAAGTTACTCAAATAAATTTATTTACTAAACACATCTATTTTAAATAAATAAACTTATAAATTAGTCAAATAAAATATAAATTAATTTTAAAAAAAATATAAAATCTATAAGTTATAATCTACTCAAAATAGTATTTTAAAATAAGTTATAAGTTACTCAAATAAATATATTTACTAAACACATTTATTTTAAATAAACAAATTTATAAATTAGTTAAATAAAATATAAATTAATTTAAAAATCACGCCAAACATAACTAAAATCTTATAAGAATTAACTTAAAATAATTGTAATTTTTTGAAATAAGTAATTTACCTATGAATTTCTTTTTCAGATTTCAGTATTGTTAGACCAAAACCTAAAAAGTTTTGCAGATGAGTAACTGTAAAGGTTCTGCTTTTGAAAAGTTACTATTCCCTCATTTTCCAAACCGAGCCTTAGAAAAGGTCAACCCTAATCTGACCTGGGCTTAAAGTAGTCGTTTGGATTGATTTGCCAACTCCAAAAACCAAACAAACAAAAGCGATTAACGGTTTAGCAAATCCAAACAATCGTCGCCCTTTTTTCCTTCTATCATTTAGCCAAACAAAGGAGTTTATATTCGGTGTTAAACTTTACTTAAATCAAATCAAATTTATTAATTTTTTAAAATTATAAATTTATTCGATTTTAATTTTTAAATAATTTTATTTATAATAATTTATAACTTTTAATTTTAATAAGAATATATAAAGTTAATTTAGTTTTAACAAAATTAAATCTAACAAAAAAATTAAATTAATTAAAATTTATATTTTAAAAAATTTATTTATATTTTATTTTTTTAATTTTAATAAATTTTTAGTTGATTTCATATTTAAGATTTAAATTTAATTTAATTTAATTTTTTTGAATATTTTAAAGTCTTACCACCTAGGTGGGCCCCACGAACGTGCCAATGCCAGAGCTGCGAACCAAGGAAACGTTCCAAAACAAACCCGATCACGTGATGGGTAGCGCCTTCCACGCGTGCGTTTGGAGAGTGTTTCACAGTCGCGGGGGTTCTTCGCAACAATTAATTACCTGGTGATACTGATTGACTTTGATTTGACCGTGAACTTATTATTAAAGCTTGCGATTCAAGTCTTTTTTTTTTTCCGTTGTTTTTATTTATAATTAAGTTTTGATTATAATTGTTTGAGTATATGTCTATAAAGAAATATGGCTGTCGTAAAAGTAAAATTTGTACACAACAATTGAAGGATGAGTTAAAATATGGTTTAAAATTTAGCCATCAATATGGTTTAAAATTTAGCCATCACCATAATGAGTTTATTTTTGGTATTAAGAGTAATCGGCACTATTATCATTTGTATATTATTTTAATAAAGTCAAACACTTGTTAATCATATTTTGAAATAGAGTACATTAATAGCTTAATTTATAAAAAAATGTATTTTTTCTCAATTTATTCTTCTAAAGATAAAATTTCTCAATTTAGACACTAAAACATCATTATTCTCTCAATCTTATTCTCTAAACATAAAACATCTCAATTTAATCTCCTAAGTTTTTCTTCTCAATCAAAATGTTCATTTTTAAAGTACTTGTAAGCTCTTTGATAAAGAACTTGCTTTGTTTTTGGGGGTCAAAGATACATGAACAACTTTATATTATTAGTTAACAAATACCTATTTGATTAACAAATGAATCATTTTTATTTAAAAAGAATGTTTGAAGACTAAATTGAGAATTTTTATTTTTTAATGATCAACTTGAGATAAGAGTAATTTTTCAAAGGCTAAATTAAGGGATTTAATCTTTAAAAAAATAAATTGAAAGAAAAATAATCTTTTAATGATTAAATTAATAAATTTATGTTTAAATATTTACTTAAAAGATCACTTTTGAAAATTAAATTATTTATTTGATATACCACATATATTTTTTTTAGGGCACAATACTGCACATGAGATTGGATTTGTTACTTATCTTCAAAAATAAATAGTATATTTTTCTCTTTTATAGATTATTGAATATGAGATTTAAATTTTAATATCTTTTTTTTTAAATTATCACTTAAAATTTAGAGAAAAACAAATATATTACCTAGACAAGCAGCATACTGAGAGTCACTGCATAGGTTTACTTCATACACTACTTTTTGTTTTATCAACAGTACTTGCAAGTCTCCATTCACAATAACATGGTGAAAAGGATAATTAAAGCCAAAAATCCAAATTTTCTATTTACCATGTTTAATAAAACTCATTGAAATAAGAAGGCATAACAATTAGTTGGGACAAAACCTACTTAGTTTGGAGCTACGGTCATGCAAGATTATAATTTTATAAAAAAGGCAACATTTCTAGCCAAAAAAAAAAGTGCCTTAATTTTTTGTCATATAATTTATTTTTAACATTAAGATTAATGAGACAGTAAAAATGATATATGTTTACATAATTATTGTCTTTATTATTAATTTTTGAATTATTTATTTATTTATTTTATTCTTATTCGTTAGAAGGAGAAAGAGGATATCATTCGGTACTTTGTTAGTGCGAGTTGGTTCGTCAATCAGCTCACTCCCTTTTCCTGTGTTACTCCTTCAAATCTCTCTCTCTCTCTCTCTCTCTCTCACTGTGTGCTCTGATGAAAGGTTAGCATTTTCCTCTTATTTACAACTATGCCATCACGTCAGCCTCCAGTGGCGGCGGCGCTACCTACGGCGACGCCGACCAACCACCACAACCACCACCGCCACCAATTAATTCTCGGCGGATTTATCGGTCTCGCTTTTCTTCTTCTAATCCTAATCGTCTTCCTCACAATCTTCCTCTACCGCAAGCTGTCCTATAACCGCACCGCGCCATTTGACCACTACAACCACAACCACCACCACCACCAGCATCGCCGCTTCTCCTACTCTCTCCTCCGACGCGCCACCAACTCCTTCTCGCTGTCTACCAAGCTCGGCCATGGTGGATTCGGCTCTGTTCACAAAGCTACCCTCCCTTCCGGTCAGTCCGTGGCTCTCAAACTCATGGACTCCCCTGGGTCACTGCAAGGCGAGCGTGAGTTCCACAACGAGCTTTCGCTCTGTTCCCAACTTAATTCACCGTTTATACTCTCTCTGCTGGGTTATTCATCTGATCGCCGCGGCCGTAAACTGATTTTGGTTTATGAGCTCATGCCGAACCGTAGTTTACAGGATGCGTTGTTGGATAGGAAGTGCGAGGAGCTTATGGAGTGGAAGAAGAGGTTCGATATTGCTGTTCACATCTCGAAGGGTCTTGAGTACCTTCACCACCACTGCAACCCGCCCGTGATCCACGGGGATATCAAGCCGAGTAACGTCTTGCTGGATGCCGATTTCTCGGCGAAAATTGGGGATTTTGGGCTTGCTAGGTTGAAAACAGAGGATCTGGAAATGGTGGAGGAGAATGGGAGAGAGGGGGAAAGCGCGAAGAAGAAGAAGGAAGGGGTTGTCGACTTGGGGGATGACCAAGGGTCAATCTTGGAAGAGGCCGAGAGTATAGCCACTGGGTTTGAGGAAGGCAGTGGAGTGGTCGATCGGTCGCCGGAGAGTTGCATGGTTAGGATTATAGATTCCGAAGCTTCCCCGGAGACGACTGTTGCTTTGTCGCCGGAGGTGGGAGTCGATAAATCGAGTGTATCAGAAGGGTGCTATGATAAATTTAGTATTGATAGTGGGAAAGATTTGATTAGTCACAATCGGAAAAAGGGTGGTTCGGGCAGAGATTGGTGGTGGAAGCAGGACAATGGAGGAGGGTCGGAATCGGGGAGGGTGAAGGACTATGTGATGGAGTGGATCGGGAGTGAGATAAAGAAAGAGAGACCTAAAAGCGAATGGATTGCATCCCCAAGCACGGCAGGGACTAGCACGCCGGCCCCAAAAATAGAGTCAAAGAAACAGAAGAAGAGGTTAGATTGGTGGGCATCACTAGATGAAGAAAAAGTTAAGAAGAAGGAGAAGAACCGTAAGCCAAGAGAGTGGTGGAAGGAGGAGTTTTGTGAGGAGCTCGCAAAGAAGAAGAAGAAGAAAAGAAGCCTTGATGCCAATTGCGCCGGGGAATCGTGGTGGCAGAAAGACGACGATGTGGTGCCAGAGAAGAAGAAGAAAAGGAAGAGCAAGAGTAGCAGGGGAAGCATCGATTGGTGGTTGGATGGTTTGAGTGGTGAGCTAAGAAATGGCAGAAGAAATAGCCAGGATTGGGTTAGTGGGGATGTACCCAAGAGTGGTGGAATTAGCAGCACACCAAGTATGAGAGGAACTGTGTGTTATATTGCTCCAGAATATGGTGGTGGAGGGCAGCTTTCAGAGAAGTGTGATGTCTACAGTTTTGGTGTTCTCCTCTTGGTTTTGATCGCTGGAAGACGACCTCTTCAAGTAACTGCATCACCAATGTCAGAATTCGAAAGGGCCAACCTCATTTCCTGGGCTCGTCAACTTGCCCACAATGGGAGGCTTCTGGATCTTGTTGACCGTTCCATTCAGTCATTGGACAAAGAGCAGGTATTGCTCTGCATCACAATCGCATTGTTATGTTTGCAGAGATCGCCGGCCAAGCGACCTACCATGAAAGAGATTGTAGGCATGCTTTCTGGTGAGGCCGAACCACCCCACTTGCCTTTCGAGTTTTCACCATCACCTCCATCCAATTTTCCGTTCAAGTCCCGAAAGAAGGCTCGGTGAGTTAATTTGCTGGATAGTACAAGTACTTGTCATTATCATTAACTTGTGAGAGTGTGTATGGTTGTAGGTCAAATCACATTTTCACGATTTGTAGAAACTGATGCAGGAAAAGGGAAAAAATGGAATTGTAAGTCACAAGCCTTACATACATCAATCTCTTTCCTTGCTTTGTATTTCCTCCTTTCATATGAATATTTACTCTGACATAGTGTAACTTAGGCTTACTTTTTAACCTCAATGAACTTTTGAGTGTACAATGTTAGCAGAAATCACTTGTCTTTGGCTATTTGCTCCCACAGAAATTTAGGCCTGCTAAAGATGATGGAACATTTACTTATTATTTCTTTTTAAAACTTTTGAAGTCATTTGGCCCCCTTAACGAGTATGTTTCTTAGTGCCTACATAGGACCCAGGCAAATGGTTATTCATAACCCTTTTTTTTCTTCTTTTTCAAAAGCGATATTATCAGAGTAAGTATTAATTTCAGTAGAAGGGAACAAATCTTGGCCCCATTCCTGTCTTTCCAAGTAATGATGATGTATGTCAGCGAAGTGGAGAATGCACTGTCCTTGGAAATGAGAGAAATAGAATATCATTGGATCATCACAGTGCTAGGGCCCTGTTATGTGCAATAGTTCAGAAACTTTATCTCCTCAGAACAAATAAAGAGAACGGAGTTTTTTATTTCCTGATTCACAGAAAGTTAATTGCTTATCATACATAAAACACACAGTTGTATCAATTTTAATTATTAGAAACATTAAAATTAAAATTATGCACTAATTTTCATTTTGGCCATAATTGCACTAATATTATTAACACGAAAAATGCCCAACTCCCTCTGGATCATAACTTGAAATTTATGATCTCAACAATCCATATTGTTGTCATCACCAAGGTTCATAATTTAGTTACACGGAAAAATTTGCATTAGATAGGGCCTTAGATATAGAAATGGATTGTCTTTCTTTCTTTTTTTTTTTTTAAAAAATGAAGTTCATTTCGTGATTTGAGTTGTTTATTCTTCATTTCATAATAGGCAGTTTAGATTGAAAGAAGGAAATTTAAAAGAAAATTAGGAAAAATTGACTTGCATTGTCTGATATGAAATGAAGGAAAGTAGAAGCTCAAACCACGAAATAAACTCTCATTTTTTTGCCAAAAAGGAAGACAATCCAATTTCCTTACATAAGGATACTCTTCAAGTTATTTGTTTTTATCAAAACCAGGAATAAGTTGTTTAGGACAGTTTCAGTATAGAAACAATTTGATAATTTTTTGCTTCTTTATTCTGAAGACTGGTTGACCCTGTTTTAAGTCTTATGGTATAAAAACTGGTTTTTAAGTACTATTTTTTTTTTTAAATTAAGAGTTTAAGTTCTACTTTTAGTATCAGTAGTTAATGAATTGTTGTTGCCTTAAATTTTCGCCTTTCTCAGTTTTACTCCAGAAATCATAATCAAAATTCAGGAATGATGGTCTCTGAATGAGACTGCTTTCATGCAAAATTACTACTTGTTTTGACTTCGTACACTATCATTGTAATTCTGGAGAGCAGAGACAGAAGTTTGGGGTGAGAATGATCCTTTTCCTCTTAGTGTGTTTGGATCAGAGTTAGACAAACTTGATTTTGGTTCAAATTAAGTTGAAATTGTTTCAAACAAGTAGAAATTTGAGAAAGAAAATGTGATTTCAGAATTTAATAGACGCAAACTCAACGTTTACTTTTGTGTCCAAATTTTAAAAGTCCAAACTGACTTTGAGAATTGATGGATTGAATGGTATTTTGAATATGCATCTTGCTGTGTCGGCAGCTTCAACTGTGAGGTTGACTAGTTTTGTTTATTCATATTTTTGTTGATTCTGAGAGCTTCTCTTGTTCCAATTAAAGTCACTGATGAATTTTGCTGATGACGTATGTGTCATGAACGGAGGAGCATCCACGATTGTACATATTCAAATGGAAGGGACAGGAAAAACCTTGATGGATTTTGCTGAAATAATTTTTTACTTTAGGTATTGTTTGGTTGGAGGGAAATAGAAAGGAGGGGAGGGGAGGGAAGAAATTTTTTTAAATTGACTTTGTTTCAATTAGTTGGAGGAGAGGAGAGTGAAAATGAAAATAAAAAATCTCTCGTTCTCTCTTTTTTTCTTTCTCTCTAAAAGTGAGAGAATTTGGAAGGAAAAAATATTGTAACAGTGTAAAAGACATAAGTGTCTTTAACAATTTTTTTTAATATCAAGATTGTCCTCTAACTTACTTTATTTTTCTTCTTAAATAATGTATTATGAATATATTTGAATAACATATTTAGACTATATAAAAATTTATTATTATTATTATACATAAATAATATATTATATGTAGAACTAAATAATAAAGGATAACAAAAAAAATAATCATATTAAAAATAAACTGAGTAAATTAATAAGTTGTTAAATTTTACTTAATTATATTTTTTTAGTTTCTTCTAACAATAAAATTATTTAGTTTCTTTTCTTATTATAGTCAGAACAAAATTAAAATTTTATATGATTTTTAAAACAAATTATATATTTGAGATGTTTTTTAGATGAATCAAATTGAAGTTGTTAAAATGTTATAATATTTCACCATAAGAAATGAATTAACATATTTGAATATAAGTGATAACACATTTACTATGTTTTATTGGTCATATGATCAAAGGGCTGTAAGTTATTTTGTTTTATTTCCCCTCTACTCATCTTACAAATCAAACAAAATAATGTTTATTTTTCTTCTCTTTCCCTCCCTTCAAACTACAACAACAACAAAGCCTTATCCCACTAAGTGGGGTCGGCTACATGGATCGCACGACGCCATTGAGCTCTATCAATGACCAACTCTTTAGATATCTCATTTACTAAAAAGTCCCGTTGAATAATTTCTCTAATTGTCTTTTTTGGTCTTCCTCGACCTTTTTTCATATGGCTCCAAACCATCTGCTCAACTGTCCTAACTGGCGCTTCCAACGATCTTCTTTGCACATGCCCAAACCATCTTAAACGATTTTCAACCATTTTTTTCTCAATAGGTGCCACCCCAACTTTACCTCGTAAATGATTTTCCCTCCCTTCAAACTAAACTAAATAAAAAAATATTATTTTTCCTTCCCTTTTCTCCCTTCATTTCAAACTAAACTAAATAAAAAAATATTATTTTTTCTCTCCTCTTCTTTTCGTTGAACCAAACAGTATATTAAAGTTTGAGATTTATAAAAATAACTTTTGCCTCAGTAACTGATCAAATTTTGCGGTTATGCTTTTAGATATGGAAATGGAAGCAGTAATGTTTCAAATGTCAAATTAATATTATTGATTTTTTTTAAAAAAATTTCAGAATTATTTCTATTTTAACCATCCATTATCTTCTCTAGTATCCTCGATATTCTCTTTAAGCGTTATTGTTAACATTATTTGACAATGGCGTTCTTTTTTCGTTGACACTACGGTGTTTTTATCTAATCATTATTATTCAATCCAAATAACTTCAATTGCTTTCACATTTTTCACACGTTGTCCTCTGGGTTATAACGTTTAATTTCTTGTCATTTTGCTTAATTCTAAGAGATTTTCGCAATTCAATTAATAATATTGGTGTAGTAAAATAATTTTCAAGGAAAATGTTTCTTCAAGCATCTCAAATTAATTCAATCTAAATTCTTTTCCTACTCATCCCTTGTCAATTCAAATGCATTTAATGCTTGTCTTATAAAAATAAATATGGTGCTTGTGTCGTCTCTAGACTGTTAGATCTGAAATTCAACAGATTAAAATTCAATGTATTTTTTTTAAAATAATCACTTAACGTTTGAGTTGTTAAATCTAAAATCTAACAATACAAATAAGATAAGTTCCATACTTATCTTTATAGTTCAATATGATGCTTTACAATGGCATTTATGAAGGAGTCAAAAAGATCATTAAGGGCACGTTTGGTACCTATTACCGTAGCAGTATAGAAGATGGAGTCTGTCATTTTTTTTTTCCATTGAAGCTTGTTTGGTAGGCAAACTCCATAGTTGAAGGCGATTAGCAATGGAAGCCTGCGAAGCAGAGTTTCCTTCGTGCCTGTACGAAATTTTTCCTTCAAAATTTGGAATGAAAACTGCGTTTTTCTACGGAAAACAAGAATTTATACAAAGTTTTTCCAAAATTTCCCTATCGATCTTGTCCTGGTTGAAGCCCTATACAAGATTTTGCTAGTGAGCATCTTCCAGGTTCTTCCAAGTTATTTATCAAACCCTTCAAAACATTCTCTTTTTTGCAATCCAAGAATAAACAAACTCAGTCACTCATTCTCTCTCTTTCACTTAAAGGAATCACCAAAGCACTACCAGAGAAAAAAAATAAGACACAACACCTTAGTATAACGAATGAGTTAAAATCCCAAATCTCTCCACACTATAACTAACAACACTCAAATTAGCCCAGACTCAGCAATTGAGAGAGAAGCAGAAACAGCCAACCTGATTTCTTAGAGAAACCCCACTTAGTCCGAAGACAAGGTAGAAGAAATTGCTAAATGATTTCCTCCCACAGAAACCTTGAAGCCACCATCTAAACCTCACGGCTGTAGAAACCTCGAAGCCATCATCGGTTTGTCGGCGAAGCCGTCCAAGGCGCTGGAGCTGTCAAAGAGAAGGGATTTCGCACTACACAGAAGTTGTCGAATGGTGTGAATAGGGCTGTCGAGGGGGTGTGAATGGGGGAGAAGCTAATTAGGGTTGGTGTTTTGCGATTTTTAATTTTTTTATTTATATTATAAAAAAAATTATTAAATATGGGTATTTTAGCCATTTAATACTACATATTTTTTTTTTAAAAAAAATTACATACCAAACATATTTTTTTTTGTTTTATTTTTTTTATTACATACTAAATATTTTTTTTATTTTATTTTTTTTTTCTTTTCCATCTTTTTTTTCCCTTTCTTTCTTTTTCTCTCCTTAGTAGTATTGCTTACCAAATGACTCTAAAGGAGAAAAAAGAAAAAGATGGAGAGAGTGTGGAACTACTCTTTCGGTAAAATTGCCAACTAAAAATTAGCAATATAATATTATCAAATGAGGTCTAGGTGTATTTGCTAGATCATGGTTGGTTTATACTTTTCATAAAATAGAAATCATTTAACAACTATTTGTGAAAGTATAAAAAGAGTAGGTTTCCATAAAATTTAATTAATTTAATAATTACGATGTATAAAAATTAATTCCATTTCTATTGTTATGTTTTCATTTATTTTCCAAAATATTTGAATCTTCATAGATATTGCTTAAAAATATATATGTTAAATATAAATATTTTTCTTAGTTTTAAATATACTAAATTTATTATTAATTTATATGATTTTAAGGTCTTTGGTAGCAATACTTATTAAGTTGGGTCTATTCCTTAATTCGCTGAAACTAATCAAAATTTGCATGATTGAGTTGAATTGAATTGAGTTAACAATTAGGTTTGTGTTTATTTTCTTCTAATACGTAATTAATTGTTTGAGTTACAAGAAATTTCAACCATTTAACTCGCTCCTTGTTTTCCTTTTTTTTTTGTTTTTGCGCATTTTTTCATGTACTACACGTGTTAAGCTGAATAGGTGGACTGTGTTTCATAAAACTATGAAGACTTTTGACTTCTTGATGTTCAAATTAGACACATATTTTGATATTAGCTTTTAAAAACTTAAATGTTTGACAGTATGTTAACATTTTTTGTATTATTAAAAAGACTAAGTCACCAATTCAATTTGAATCAATTTGCTTAAGTACATGTTGATTAAGGTGACAATGTTTTTAAAACTCAACATAACCTTATTCATCATCAATTGATTGACTCGGACTGAAAAACTATTTTAACCCTGGCTAATATAATTTGTGAACATTCCTTGTCTTCGATTCCATAATCATATATATATATATATATAAACTAGTAATCAATGCATATTAATTCTCTCTTTTAACTTAATTTCAATTAATATTTTGATATTTACGATAGTTTTTATATTTTAAAATAATAATAAGAAATAGTGAGAAATTGTTTAATTTTACATGGATTTTTAACTTTATTATATTATTATTTTATTTTATTTCATCTAGTACTAATACATGACTTTGGAATTAGTGACCATAAATTCTCAAAGCCATCAACAGAAATAGTGTAAAAAAAAAGTACATAATTAAAGTGAGAAGTTATTTAATTTTCACCACATTTTTTAAATATATAATTATTGATATAAAAAGATAATGGGAAATTAAATAATTTTTATTATTTTTTAATATAAAACATTTTATTTAATTTAAAAATAAATAAAAATTGTATTTTAATAATGCCAAATAGCTAATAAAAATAATAGCATGTTTAATTAGAGAAGAGTAACTAAGTGTATAAAGCCAACTTTATTTGTACGGTCAAGGATTCAAATCTTGGAGATGCCATTTTGGGGAGGACTTGGGCTTACCACAACTATTTTAGTTTAAGTTAAATTAAATTATAAAGGTATAAAAATTTTTTAATATTAATTTTTTATTCATAAAATTTAAATCTAATGACTTGTTTTAAAAAAATAAGTATCAAATTACTTGAATCAATCACATTAATTGGCCAACTATATATTTATGTTTGGTAAAAATAGTTAATAAATTAACTGAAAGTTATTAAGTTAGCTTATTAAATTAGAAGTGTTTGGTAAAAATAGCTATTGAATTAGCTGATAGATGTAAAATGACATACTTATATAATATTTTTTAATCTCATAATAATACAAAATAAACATATCATTTTTTGTTTTTGTAATTAAAGTAATTTAAATTATTATATATATATATTATAATTATATATATATATATATACACGAGAAATAAAGGTAAAATAAAAATTTTAATAAAATAATAAGAATAAAAAATATAAAAAATATAAGTTATTCAAAGTAGCGTTTCAAAATATGTTATAAATTATTTAAATAAACTTATTTATCAAATATATCTATTTTGGTCAAATAAATTTATAAATTAGTCAAATAAATCATAAACTAGCTTAAAAGTCATATTAAACAAAATCTTAATATAATTATATTTGATATGGTTGTATATCTGACTAAGGTTATTTAAGATTACATTTGATATGGTTGTATATTTGACTAAAGTTACTTAAGATTATATTTTATATGGTTGTACATATGACTAACGTTATTTAAGACCTCTGGATAATGTGCTCCTGTAGTTGATGCAATACTTGTGGTGGTTGTGATAAAATTTAGAAGATGGGTGGCACGCGGTTATATTAATTGGCACAAAAGTGGTCCACAAAGTGGTTGAACATTCATAAATGTGACTTGGGATTTGGGATTTGATGCATCATGTGACCGACGATGAACCATTAATGTATGGTATCTGAATTATTAACATTTAGGAGATATCTCAATTATTCTAAAGGTGATTAGTTTTCCAAAAAAGAAAATCTTATATATATACACACATACAGATGTATGCACTGTTTCGAATTTGATATGTGAGCTTCCCATGCTTGAATTAAATTTGAATTGTTATGTACCGTTATATATATATATATATAAAAGAAGTGTATTTCCTTTTATATTTGAAATGCATAGAAAGCTCATATTTTAATATACATTGTTAGATGCATTATTTTTTTAATTTTTAAAATAGTAATGAACGTTGATCAATTTGATGATCGTTGATTAAGATTGGATGATCAATGAAATTTAACAAAAAAACAAAAAATGTAAAAAAAATATAGACCATTAGATGTAAGGCATTCAATGGTCCATGTTAGAGTAGGAGTCTTTTATGTTTTTCAAGCGTACATGAGTCACAATTAAATTGGGATTGGAACCCCTCAATTTTTCAAGAATTGATATGAGGCAAAAGAAGCAAGCCAGAAAGAGGATAAGTGGATTTTATGCATTACTTCATATAAATTAGTATAATGACATGTGCGATATATGAAATTGTTACAAAATATGCATGGGTTTATTATAAATATACTAAATAGCACTAGGAAAAAAGCCCATGGCCCGCAGTCTAGACCAAGACTACTCGTAAATAAATGGTCTTGGGTTGAGTAATTTAGACCTGTTTAAAAACGGACCTAAACAGTCTAGCCCATTTAGGACTGCTGGCTAAACGGGCTAGACCGGGGGCCCTGTGAGCCTGTACACGGGCTAGGCTATATATATATATATATATATATATATTTCTGAATTCTTCATCAATCCCTTATCCTTCCCTCTCCCAATCTCTCAATCTCATCAGTCATCCTAGTCCCCCTAATCTCTGGCTTAGGAGCTCAGCGATCGTGCTTCTCCTTGTCGTCGACCATGCTCCTTGTTGACCGTCCTCCTTGTCGATAGTCTTAGAGTCTTTTCTAAGATCTCGGATCTGCCTTTGTCATCCTCGAAGAGCCATGGAGATCTCCGATCTGCCTTTCTCGTTCTCCCGTCCTAGAAGTCGAAGCTACTCAGTCTTGGTCTCCGACTCTTGGCAATCGGCATCACCGAGTCTAGACCACCTAAATATCTCATAGTCTCTCGATCTACTTCGTGTCTCTGTTAGGTAGGGTTCTTCTCGTCTTCTCAGTTCTTCTATCTCTGATCTCTCCATCTCATCTTCCCTCCGATTTTCCTTGGCTTGGAGAATGGAGATTGCCATCCGAGCCAAGAACAATGGAAGGGATTGGGAAGGGTTCTGCTAAAGCTTGAAGCTGAAAAAAAAAGAAGAAGACCTTGGCTGGACTGTTTAACCGCAGTTTAGCAGTAGATGGTCTTGATCACATTGATCTAAGACCGTTTGTAAATGGGCCGAGCCCATGACTAGCCCGTTTATAGCTAGCCTGTCATGGACTGACTCGTCTGGCCCATTAAGCAGTGCTAATTCTAAATCATTAAAAAGTAATTTTAAACTACACAGTAATATATAATAAGCTATAATGAAAATACTTATGCATTTATCTGTAAATATAATAAATTTGTAAATATGGCATTAAGGTATATTAGTAAGTTATTTAAATTATATATATATATATATATATATATATATATATATATATCAAATTGTTAACAATTCTTTGATTGAACCATATCTATGATGAATGAGGTCAAACAAACCCACAAAGCCACAAGAAACCTAAGATGAACTTTTATAATGATATGTAATGTGAAATTATCATAACTTGTGTTGTTAAAAACTTCTTTGTAGACAATGTTTATAATACTTGATGAAGGGTTTCATTCTTTATTAAAATGAGAATCTTCAAACTGCTCTTCTTTTGTACTCTTGATACTGCAATATAAAGTTTGATAAAATTATTAAGTAAATTATTTGGGCTGTTTGTTATTTATTAGTTTTGGGCTGTTAGCTTCTTTTTAGGTAGTTATCAAGAGGCCAGTTATTTTCTTGTTCAGGTCTTCAGTCTAGGGCCTTATTTATTTGGCTTGTATCAGTTTTGGCCAAGTTGTATCATAACTATATTCACTACTATCAGTTTCACGGGTATGACCCATTTTTGTGTGGAACTTTAGATGGTATCAGAGCAAGTCAGATCTAGTGTCTGACCCGATTACCTATTTTTTTATCCAATTATACCCATTTGCTTTTTTTTTTCTTTGTACACAATTCAGACCCAGCATTTGTTATCTCTCTCGTGCCCTATTTTTCCTTTCTTTGAAGTCTTCATCTTCATCGACAATTGTGTGCCCTAATTTTCCTATTGCTCTGTTTGTGCGATTGTGTGCATCGATAATTCTTGGTGTTTTGTTCGCGCGATTGTGTGCATTCTACATTTTTTCTTTCATTTGCTTATTCTTCTCTTCTGCATTGTCATCTACAATGGTGACTCCATTGACGAGCCAAGAAGGAATGATCGTTCAAGGGATACATAGAGCAAGAACCGGTGGTCAAATTTCAGATGATCCTCTGTTGCTGCAAAACTCAAACAATCCAGGTATGATTGTTGTTTAGTACTGTTCAAAAAGACTTTAGCCCACCCGTAAATGGGCGGTTCTAGGTTGAGTAGTTTAAATGGGCCAACCCGTTAAAAACTGCCGGCTGGCCTTTTTTTATTTTTTATTTTTCTAAAAATATATTATTTAGTATAAATTTTAACACATTTTTATATTTTATAACCTTATATTCAATAAATATAGTGAGATATAAAAACTTTTGTAATTTTTTAAAAATAATATAGTTAAATGAAAAATTAAAGTTATTGGTTATTTAATATGTTAAAAAAGTAATGTCTTACATGTATAAATTCTATTTGAATAAATAAGTATTGAATTTTTTCTAAAAAAAATTTAAAATTATATTATTTTAATATTAAAAAAAAGTGGCTCAGGGATGAGTAAAGAGGCATGCGGGCCTAAACGGGTTGGCCCGTTTAACAATACTATTATTGTTACAACCCCTCTGACTAAGTCAAATTTCTTGACTTGGAGCCGGTCGATTCATCAGGCTTTGGCTGCAAAGAACAAAATTGGTTTCTTTAGTACCAGAACTGATGAATGACCTTGAAAGAAGTATATGGAACAAAATAGATGAGATGGTCAAGGCATGGATTATCAATTCCATCTCAAAAGACATTGCAAAGACGTTTATATACAATAATTCGACGAAAAGTTTGTGAGTGGAGCTCGAAGAACAATTTGGTGTAAACAACCCACATATATATCAATTACAACGTCAAATTGTTTTAGTGGAGCAAGGTGGATTATCTACAATGTTGTACTACGGGAAAATCAAAAAATTATGGGAGGAGCTGAATGTGTTGCAACCCATACCTCAGTGTTCATGTGGCATCATGAGAAATTGCACCTATGACACCCTAGGTAACGAAAATGGATTCTCGAACAAATTAATGCAATTTTTGATAGGTTTAAATAAAGCCTATGAGTGTTAAGAACCAAATCCTTGTCATGGACCTCATTCACTCTGTAAATAAGGTCTATTCTATGATATTAAGGGTAGAATGATAGAGAACTATCCAAAATAACATTATTGATGTCAAGGCCAGTCAAGGAGGCTATGGCAGAGGACAGGGAAATAAACGTAGGGATTCAAAAAAGAATGATAAGTTCTGTGACCATTGTGAAATTACTAGTCATACTAAAGATAACTGTTTTAAGATCCACGATTATCTTGAGTGGTTCAAACAACTTAAGAAAGAAAATGGGAATACTTCAAGAACTCATGTGAATTTAGCTAATAATCCTTTTGAGGAAAACCAAGTCACTGATAAAAAGGGAAATGGGACAAACTTGTCCCTTGCTTTATTGGAGCTTGTTCAACGTGAGGTGAATAAATTTCTGAAAGGAAAGCAAGCAGGAGTTGAGTAAGTCAATTTTGTGGACATCCCAGACTATGCAGGTAATGTCTCTTCCACTCTTTATGGCATTTATAAAAACACTAGTAAACATTGGATTGTGGACACAGGGGCCACTAGTCATATTTGTGCTTGTAAAGAAAATTTTAAGACTCCTAAAATTTTTGAAAAAGGAATTGAAATACAATGCCTGATGGGAGTGTTAGTTTGGTTTGCAATTATATTGATATTCATCTAAGTAATACTTGCATCCTTAGATATGTTTTATAGGTTCTTTCTTTTAAATATAATTTACTTTTAGTAGGAAAATTTTTAAAGGAAAAGGAATTAAGGTGCATATTTAATTCTAATCATTGTATATTTTAGGATTGCAGATTAACAAAATTGTTGCTTACAGAAGACTAAGAGGAAATCTTTATATTCTTGACATTGATATGCTCAACCAAGAGAAGAAAAATTCTGATTATATTTCCAAAATTATTTTTTCTGTTAAGACTTCAAAAGACAATATTTTGTGGCATGATAGGTTAGGCCACCCTTCAAGTGCTGTTGTTAAAAACATTACTGGTTTTAAAATTGTTGTCTATGGTGATGATTTTTTTAATAATTGCCTCCTTGCTAAACATACTAGAATACCTTTTCATAGGAGTAGTAATGTATCTTTTGATGTGTTTGACTTAGTTTATGCTGATAAATGGGGACCCTACAAGCAAACCAGCTTAATAGGGGCCTCTTACTTTCTCACTGTTGTTGACCACTATAGTAAATCTATGTGAATTTTTTTATGAAACTTAAATCCTAAACTTTGCATATATTAAAAAAAGTTTTTTGTTATGATAAAAAATCAATTTCACAAAATTGTTAAAATCCTTAGGACTGATAATGGAGCTGAATTCTTATCTCATGAGTGTCAAAGCATGTTAAGTAAGTTAGGAATCATTCATCAAAGAGCTTGTGTTTATTCCCCCAACAAAATGGGAAGGTTGAGAAAAAAAACACATGGATATTATTCAGATTATTAGATCTCTTTTAATTAAAGCTTGTCTTCCTAATAAGTTTTGGGGTGAAAATGTGTTGCATTCTACTTATCTTATTAATAGGTGGCCTAGCGTTATTATTGGATGTAAAACTCCCTATAAACTCTTGTTTAAAATGGTTGTTGATTATAGCAATCTTAAAATTTTTGGTTGTTTGTGTTTTTCTACCATTACTAAACCAAAAAAAAAAGTTTGAATCAAGGGCTACCAAATGCATACTTTTAAGATATACTCCGAAGAGTAAAAGGTATAAGTTATATGATTATGGTACTGGAATTTTATCACATCTAGGGACATTGTTTTTTTTATGAAGATATATATCCTTTTGGTGGAAAATAATATGAGAACTGTGAGTTAGTCCTTATGCCAATTGTTCCTATCTCACAAAGTGAAGATACAGAAACCTCCATTAGCTTGAGGGAAAGTGAGGCTCACATCTTAGAACCTGAACACAACACTATTTTACTAGAATCACATGGTTAGGAGGTAGAAATTATCACTAGAGAAAGGAGGAAACCAATATGGCTTTTCATCTGTCAAGTAAACTTTGCTACATACGAAGGTACCTCTAGAAAGGATGGAAGTATGGACTACAATCTTGGTATGTATCCCTACACTAAACCTTATTATTTGTCTCCAGGTTGTTTGAATTTTATGGGTAATATTACTAAATTGAAAGAACAAAATACTTACTCTGAGGAAAAAAAGTAATCCAGCATGGATAAACGCCATGAAAGAAGAAATAAAGGCCCTTGAAAAAAAAAAATGAAATGTGGGATAGATGTGATCTACCTAGTGGAAAGAAACCCAAAGGGTGTAGATGGATATATAAAATTAAATTAAAACAAGATGATACTATAGATAGGTTTAAAGCTAGACTTATGGCTAAGAGTTATAATCAGATAGAGGGTATTGATTTTCATGACAATTTTTCTCTTGTTGCCAAAATTGTTACTGTTAAGATTGTGTTTGCTATTGTTGCTGCTAAGTCTTGGACTCTATATCATTTAGATGTTAATAATGCTTTCTTCCATGGTAGATTAGATGAGGTTGTGTATATGTCACCTTCTGAAGCGTACGATAAATGTGAAAAAGGTTAAGTGTACAAGTTAAAGAGATTTTGTATGGGCTTAAGCAGGCATCTAGGTAGTGAAACAGTGAATTCACCGGTAGACCGGTCAATTATGGTTTTTTGCAATCTAGCTATGATCATTGTTTGTTCACATTAACCAAGTTTAATTGTTCTTTGATATTGTTAGTTTATGTGGATGATGTTCTCATCACGAGAGACTCTGACGTTGAAATTAATAAAGTTAAAAAATTTCTTGATCTACAGTTTACCATTAAAGACTTAGGTAATGCTAGGTATTTCTTAGGATTAGAGTTGGCAAATCTGAGGATGGCATGTTTGTTAATCAACAGAAGTACATTATGGATATGTTGCAAGATGCTGGGATGTTAGGTTGCAAGCCAGCTTTTACTCCTTTATAAAAAAAAACCTTAAATTAAGTAGTGATGATGGTGAACTGTTAGAAGAACTTCAGTCGTTCAGACGTCTTGTTGGTAGATTGCTTTATCTTAGTTTTACTAGGCCAGATTTAGCTTATATGACTTCACAGTTGAGTCAGTTCATCCAAAAGCCTAGAACCAATCATTGGAATGCTATTATGCAGGTTTTAAGGTTTTTTAAGAATACTCCATCATCAGGCTTTTTTTCTTGCCACTAATTCTTTGAAATTAGAAGCCTTTTATGATGCAAATTGGGGATCTTGTATAGACTCACAGATGTCATTGACTGGGTATTGTATTTTTTCTTAGGACATCACTTATGTCTTGGAAGACAAAGAAACAACCCATAATTTCAAAGTCTTCAGCTGAAGCGGAGTATAGAGCAATGGCAATGACTGTGTGTTAGCTGTAGTTTACCTACATTTTGCGTGATTTGAGGATTCCAATGTCTGGTTCAATACCTCTTCACTGTGACAGTAATGCGACCATGCATATCACTGCCAACCCAGTCTTTCATGAGCATACTAAATATTTGGATATTGACTATCACATTATAAGAGATTACTATAAAAGTGGGTTCATCTCCCTTCACCTTGTGGCCTCTTTGGAGCAACTTGTCGATTGCCTCACCAAAAGCCTCAGTGCACTAGCATTCAATAGATTAGTGTCCAAGTTAAGGCTGTTGGATTATTACCAAGCCTCAACTTGAGGGGGGTGATAAAATTATTAAGTAAATTATTTGGGCTATTTGTTATTTAATAGTTTTGGGCTGTTAGCTTCTTTTTCGGGTAGTTATCAAGAAGCTCATTATTTTCTTGTTTAGGTCTTCAGTCCATGGCCTTATTTGTTTGGGCTTGTATCAGTTTTGGCTAAGTTGTATCAGATTCATATTCACTAATATCAGTTTCACAGGTATGACCCATTTTTGTGTGGAACTTTAGAAAGTTGTCCATGAATGAATAGAGGGTTTGCTAGATACAATCCAACTAATGAAAGTGACTACCATTGACTGTTATTAATTGTCATTGCAAAAGATAATATTGCCAGAAATGGTCTCATCTTAAGCTTAAAAGGAAGTCTAGAACTTGAAGGAGTTATAATCATTCTATGACTTGTTATTCTTTCACCAGTACTCTTCTCATCAATCACAATTGCTTCAATGATGTAAAAGGAATTTAACAAAAATCTCAAGCCAAACAATCATAAATTATAAATTCTTAAATGCGGAATTATAAGTTATTTAGAACAATGATGTTCTGATCACAATTAAATTTTGTATTGTTTTGATAGGCAGATAAAACACATATAAACATTATAATGAAAGAACATACCTTAATCTATGAAATTTGGTCTCAAATTTAGGCAGGCTTTTCTGGGAAGATATGAGAGGTATTTCTCTTATTGTTTTTAATCTAATAGATAGAATGACACACATATACTTGCCTTCAGCAAAAACAAATTCACTCGTATAACTCAGGAAACTACTACCCATTCATCATACCCATAGGTTTATCCCATTTATAATAATGCCTCATCATCATTATTATTTAGATTCGGGTATCTATACACATACATATTTTGAATAACACTCCAAACTAACTTTTAAATATACCAAATAGGTCCCTCAAACACATACTTTATAAAGATAATTATTTCAGACCTAATTATATATGTATGTGTGTGTGTCCTAATACGTACACATATACAATAATTAATATTTAATTCCACCCAACTAATTACTTAATATTTTCATAAAAATAAATACATATATATATATACACACACACACATAAAAATAAATTAACGCCAACAATTCTCTCACGTGGACTACATATACTTATGAAGATTGTATATGCACATATCATATACATATATATAAACCTTAGTATGCACAACTTGCTATCTAATAAGATATATTATAATAATCTGGTCCATTAATTATATTAACACAGAACCAAAGGTTAGGTTGTCTGCAAAATGGCCCGATCTTCATGACGTAGGTAGTCAACATATTCAAGACTAAATAAAAGACCATTATGAACATCACACTCCAGATTTGAGGAAAAGAATTGGAAGTGGTAAGCTTTGGTTTGGGTTGGTTCAATGACCTAACAAGAGCAAATAGCCAATCAACGCTATATTGAATGTGACCTTCTATTTAGAATGCTTGTCCAACCACAAATATGAAATAAACCAATCCACCCAACAATGCACTTGGGTTGAAGCACGAATTGAGGGATTTTGTGAATTTCAATCATCAATCTTATAAAGAAGATTGATAAAGCAAGGTTCCATAAGAGCAAAAGAAGATGAACAAGTTCTCACTCAATTGGAGAAATTTCTTGAATACAATTATCACCAACTTTGATATATCCATTCTTACGTGATACATGCTCTATTTATAGGTTGAGCAACACATAACTCAAAGACAATCAAAAGACACTAATTAAAGACCACTTTTTAACTTAAAACGCTAATAAACTTGGAAATGACATGAGTTGTTATATTGATTTATGGTAATTAAATGACTAAAAAAAAAGACCTAAGAACATCAAAGGACTTCCACATTTATAAGACTTATAAATATGCATGAAAATTCGACCAAAAATAAGAAAATGATGTCTCTTGACTTTTTTTCTTCCAAATGGGTTCAAATTTAAATGATGATGCACTTCATGTTGGGCCTTGATATTCCTGGGCATGAATAAGCATAATTGTAGCCCTATTTTCTTCCATTTTTTGTTCACTAATGTTTTGGGCCAACAATGCATTGAATTGTGCCTCAATTACTTACTGTATTCTTTTAAGCCTTTCTCTTGTTATTGGGCTAGCACCAATACTCAAATCCTATTCTTCTTGATCATCCAATGTAGTTGTCAGGTTTATATCAATTAACTATATCAATACAGAACTAAAGATGCTTTTGTAATCAGTCAAATTGAAACTAAACCTAACAATGATATAGATATAGATAGATAAATTATAAATATAAATATAAATATAGATAGATAAATTTAATAAACCCAACAGTGATATTGATATAGATAGATAAATTATAAATATAAATATATATAGATAGATAAATTTAAATCAGGTGCCACAGATTGTGGATGTATACATCACAAAGGTAAAATGATTATAAGAAAAACCATTGATTATAAAATTAGACAGGATCGGTCGGTCGAACTGATTGGACTGAGAACCGGATATTGGTCCGATCTGGATACGCTGAAAATTCGGTAGGTGGAAGAATTGCTCAAACTTGGCCAAGAACCAGGTTTGACCAGCGATTTTTCCTTCTAACCGGTTATGGTCGAACTAGTTCAAATTGGGGGGAAAAAAAAGAAAAGAAGGCTCGTCGCCATTGAAAAAGGAGGAGGAGGAGGAATCGTCGAAGAAGAAGAAAAAGAAGGAGTCGTTGCCATTGCCATCGATGAAGAATGAGGAAGAGCTGTCAAAGAAG
This sequence comes from Biancaea sappan, assembly GCA_037074585.1. Lineage (NCBI taxonomy): Eukaryota > Viridiplantae > Streptophyta > Magnoliopsida > Fabales > Fabaceae > Biancaea > Biancaea sappan. The sequence goes on along the minus strand of CM073499.1, from coordinate 20,692,335 downwards.
AAGAGGAGCCACCACGGTCGAAGGAAGAATAATAAGCCTCACCTAAGTGTGAAGAGCAAAAGTGAAAGGGAAGAGTGAGAGAGAGAGAAATGTTGATGGTGTTTGGGGTGACTCAATATTGCAGAGAAAGTGAGAAACGTAAGGTAGCTAATGTTGCACTAAGAAAACATATGTCAAAAGCAAGGCGGTGGAGTATTGTCTAGTGTATTGGACTACGATACTAGATTCAAAGGAAAAAGAAAAAGAAAGGTGGGGAAGCTAACGTAACTCAAAAGCCTATTTGGGAAGAAAAAAAAAGTGAAAAAGTGAAAATAGGATAGAAAAATTGATAATTTTGTAACTAAGAAAATTTTGATAGTTTATAAATTTTACTGTGTAACTATGTATATTATTTTATGTATTTTAAGTATTGCTAGTAGAGGTGTACAAAACCGATCAAAACCAATTAGATCGAACCAAACTAAACCGAACTAAGTAAAAACCGAAAAAATGAGGTCCAAATCGCTTTTTAAAAATGTAAAATTTTTGGTTCGATTCGTCAGTTTGGTTCAATTATAACCAACCGAAACGAACCACATATAATTAAAAAATAAATTTTATATTATATATATATATTAAAAAATTAGATAATACTTATATTAATATCTATTAAAAAAATAACTAAAGGAAATTAGTTAGTTCACTTAATAAGAATTGTTACATCTCTTAAAAATAGATAAGAGTGAGAGTATTTGTTTTTCACATAAATCTCTAATTTTTTTTGAAAAAATTGTTGACATCAACAATTATAAATCATCTAATAAAACCACTAAAAAATCAAACTGAACCACCCAACGACAACCGAACCGAATTACCCAAAAAATCGAATTGAACTATCCAAAATCACAATCGAATAGGTCCGAAATTAAGGTAAGTCGGTTCATGCCCAAAACCAAAGTAAACCGACCTTTGGTACACCCCTAATTACCAGTTCGACCATAATTCAACCACGGTCAAACTAATAAACTCTGAATTAATGTTTTCATCAATTTATTGACCTGTCCAATTTTTAAAAACAATGAGAAAAACATGTTTTTTGTGTCGTTGGTAAAATGCCCGCAATGGTAAATGTGTAGATATAGTGAATATACAACCAACTGAAGTGGCACGAATGATAAATGGAAGACGGCTATGCATCATTCATTCAGATAAATGATTATGTATTTATGTTTAGTATTTTAATAAAATTTTCCAAGAGTAAATATTTATTTATTTTATATTAGTAGACGCTAATTGAAAGAAAAATTAATAAATAATAATTGAAAGAAAGAATTAAAACGGATTTAGTGCAATTGCTTCTCATAGATATTAATAAAATAATCCTACTTTTTCTTTTGGGGGGGGGGGGACAAAAGGTTAAATTATTCTCTAGGTCCTTATAATTTCATTTAATTTTTAATTTGGTCCCTATCTATAATTTAAAAATTTATAATTGAATCTTTATAATTTTATAAATTTTTAACTTAGTCCCTATTACAAAAAATTTTGTTAATATTATGTTAAATTTTGGTGACATGACTAATTATATATCATCTTGTCATTCAAAATACCCATAATTTAAGCTAATACCTCCTAATTACATGACAAAAGTTACTTAATATGTCATAACCATGTGAGCTAATATTACTTAATTATCTACTTTTTGTTCAAATTGTTGGCACAAATTATATTATATATATATATATATATATATATATATATATATATATATATTCAAAGTATCAATATGTATATAAATAGTTAAATTGGCAAAATTTAATAAAATGCCATCAAAACTTTAATAATAGGTACAAAATTAAAAATTTATAAAATTATAAGGACTTGAAAATAATTTTTATCAATGACAATAGTTTAGACAAATAACCTACGTCAGCAAAGAAACTTTTATTATTATTTTTCATTAACTTACTATTTTAAGCATGATAATTAACTCAAGCTATGAAAATTCATAATGCACTTAGAAGACAACAACTATAATATAAGCTGTGTTTGGCATGGTATTTAAATTAGCTTATAGCTTATTTGACTAATTTATAAATTTGTTTGACCAAAATAGAAGTATTTGATAAACAATTTTTTTTTGGTGAGGAAAACAATTTTATTTGAGTAGCTTATAATTTATTTTGAAATAATATTTTGAGTAGTTTATAGTTTATAACTTTTATATTTTTTTCCTCTTTTATCCTTATTATTTTATTAAAATTCATATTCTACCCTTATTCCTCTTATACATTTTCTCTGCCCAAAATCCCAAATATTGCGTTCCCATTGCTTTGTCCTTACCATTCATTGTTTGTCATCTTCAACGTCTTGTCCTTACCATTCATTGTTTGTCATCTTCAACGTCGTCTGTCTACTTCAAGCTGCTTTGATGAAAGGGATATATAAGTAGTATTGCTTATGCTTTTCATATGTCGAAAATGAAATGAGAAGGGAAAATCAGAACCCATTTTCTACAAAATTGTTTGGGAGAAGAGAGTGTAAGTAAAACTTTTCTTTTTCTTTGGATCTTGATTTTCACGATTCACACAATAGATCATAAACATACCTGGATCCATATCTGCGAATTTGAGTCTCTTTATTTCTTCTGAATTTCTGCCTTTAGGTCTTCTTGATGATCAGGAGAGAAAAGAATAACCGTACACTTCTTTTCAGAACAACACACTCTAAACAACATCGCTGTTACCTTTAAATTTGAAATCAGAGTAAAAAGGGGTAAATTACCTTTTGACCCCTATAAAGTTTTTAATTACGTAATAGCCTCTCAACCATCACAAGAAGGCCCCAATATATTAAAAACTTATCATTTAGGTCCTTCAATGTTATATTATGTGAATTTAACAATTAATGCTATTAAACTAAATTACATGGGCCATATATTAGAAAATAATCTAACATTCTCCCACTTGGCCTTTGAAATTACTTGATAGTTTAACAACAACTGTAAGTGCACTCCATCCATCAAATTCACTAACATCTCTAGACTTAGTTGAATTAGTTTTGAGCGGATCATGGCGGTCACATGTTATTCTGCAACATGATCCCTTCTATGTATAAAAAAACATCCCTAGCCCAACATCAACTTTAATTGAGGAAAACTGTAAATCTCAACATAACATGTTATCTAACACAATCATATGTACATAGATACCAAAATGATAACAAGTATAATATGCAAAAACATAACCATAATTGAATTCATAGTGTCATTAAAAATTAACAAGCACAATAAACACAGTACTATAATCAACACATCAAGGCTTTGTCCATAATGCCCATACGCTCTACATGACCAGAAAATGATTTGGGCAGTAATCCCTTAGTCAACGGATCCACTATCATCAGATCAGTACTGATATGCTCAATAGACACTATTCGCTTCTGCACTTCTTCCTTAACTGACAAATACTTCAATTCCATATGTTTGGCACCCTTAGAGTACTTGTCGTTCTTTGAGAAAAATACGGCTGCAGAATTATCACAATAAATTCTCAGCGGCCTGGATATACTGTTGACAATCCCAAGTCCCGAGACAAAGTTCCGTAACCACAATCCTTGAACAGTGGCCCTCAAAGCATGCCACGAATTCAGCTTCCATAGTAGAAGCAGCAATGACAGACTACTTTCCACTCTTCCATGAAACTGCTCCTCCAGCTAATAGGAACAAGTAACCAAACGTAGACTTCCTGGTGTCCATGCATCCGGCATAATCTGAATATGTATATCCTACCACTTCAAGATGATCAGACTTCTTGTATGTGAGCATGTGTTCTTTGGTGCCTTGCAAATACCGAAGAACTTTCTTTGCAGCCTTCCAGTGGTCCATACCGGGATTGCTTTGGTATCTACCAAGCATACCAACAACAAAACTAATGTCTGGCCTAGTACAGGTCATAGTATACATTAAGCTCCCAACCACTGATGCATAAGGAATTGTTTCCATTTCTTTACGTTCCAATTCATTTTTAGGACTTTGCATTTGACTGAACTTGTAATACCCAAGAAAAATAAAATATAAATATTTGTTTATAAACTACTGTTACTATTTCAGTATATGGTACTATTCACCCGTATAATACTATTTACGTATACGATACTGTTCATTTATACAATCGAAATGTCAAGTACTAGATGTGGTTTGGTCATAAGAGAAAACTAGGAAGAAGTTCGTAGGAGAAAATGACGTTTTATGGGTGAAAATACCCTCAGGGACTAAAGTGAAAGGACTGATTTGAAAAGAAACTTAAAGGTTTAAGGTGAAAGGATAGTTTTCCCTTTAAGTTTTCAATAGTAATAACAGAAAAAATTTCCATCGTGAGGTGCACAGTAACTGCATTATTAGAAATGTCATTTTCATAAATAGTAAATTGAATATTTTATTAGCGCATAGTATCAAATAGTACCCTTGACTTTTGCTATAAATAGGCCCTTCCATTTCACTTCTAAACTCACACCTTCAACTTCTCTTCTTCTCTCCTTAAGTTTCTCTTGCTCTAATGCTGGGCCTCTGAGATTTTGGGCCTTTCCTTTTCAGCTTAGGTAAGGATACTATGCCCTTTCTATGTCTTTCAATTTTAGAAGTTATTTTCTTAAGTATGCTCTGTGGTTGCGGCCTTGGCTGATCTTCCACATCAGAAAAACTGTCCTTAGCTGTTTATATGTTATTTTGATTCTCTGATTACCGAAATAGAATGTAAACTGTGAAGAATACATATCTAGGAAAGTTCTGGCTAAGGAAAGACCTGGTTTTTAAGTGTGTCCAGTGTGACCCTCCACTCTTTCCTGGGAACTTACCTGGTGTACTCTTTTACAGATTGCATTCTCTATTTCTGGTATGAATAGTGACCGTACGTATGAATAGTGACCGTATATATGAATAGTGACTGTATGAATAGTAACCGTATATATGAACAGTAACCGTACATATGAACAGTATCTATACGAAAACAATCCTAACGTATTTTCTCTAATCTTTCATGAAAATCTCCGTAGCAGAACACCGAAATTCACCTGAGAACTCTTGTCTGTAATGACTTAGAGAAGCGATGCTCGTACGGAATCCAGGTGAGTGAAACGACCCCGTTTTAATAGAGTTTTAGCATTACTGGTGATAAAAAGTATGTCGTAGGACACTCCCAATATTCATAGGGGGAAATTGGATTCAGAATGGCGAATATAATGAGATAATTAATCCAGAAGTATGGATAAGAAAAAGCAAGTATCTCATGATGATGTGAAGATTGAATCTCTTGAATTGTGGTTTATAAAGCTATAATATAGTTATATACTATACCTGTTATATGGATGAATATTATATTGAGCTTCTGATTATGATATGAAATGCTATTGATTGTGATTGAGCGGGACAGTACCCCCTCTCACGGCAAGGCGGAAAACCCGGTTGACAGGGTGTCTTGACCAATGAGTGTGGAGACAACGATTCCCTCAGTAGGGATATAGCCCGGATTAGTGATAAATCCGTGAGGCGCCCTAGCTAAGAGGATGAGGTTGTGCGTCATGGCGGAAATATACATAATTGGTGAGCCGGCCTGTGTGCGCTCTCCGGGATATATTGCCATTGACGAGTACTAGTAACGTTTGTTGAATTGGATGAATTTTTATCTTCTTGTATGTAAGAGGATGGTGTTGTGCGTCATGGCGGAAATATACATAATTGGTGAGCCGACCTGTGTGCGCTCTCCGAGATATATTGCCATTGATAAGTACTAGTAACGTTCGTTGAATTGGATGAATTTTTATCTTATTGTATGTAATTTCTAACTATGTTTATTGGTTGAGTATGAGCCTTCGGATATGCTTGCATGACTGGTAATGTATTTGAATTTTATTAACGCGAGGCCGATTCGCTCATTAAGTTTAAAAGCTCACACTCTCTGTACAACCTTTTTGTTCAGATCAGGTTGCCGATGAAGAATATCCGCTAGAAGAGTAAATTACTTTGGACCCTCCCGCTATCGGGTAGGCCCCTCTATTGTTGTAGATTATGTTGCTCTGTAATCGTCTAGGACATCTAGGTCAGGGGTTTGGTATTTGGTTTGTATGTCGTATAATAATGTATTTTAAATTGATAATCTATGATTACATGTAAATCATCTCTATGATTTTCAGATAAGAAAATTTGATATATTTATCGGAAGGCTTACAGTGATGAGAGATTCATCATTGTGCCGGTCATGTGCCCAGAAAACGGGTCGTGACAGAACTTATCTCCCTTCTGAATTCAAACTATTCATGCAGAGCATTTATCCATTCTGAATTTCTCTAAGACCTTATTGATATATGACTTCTGGGATAAACCCAAGAGTCCTTGTGACCTATCCCAGAATATTTCTATTCCAATCACATAGGACGCCTCACCCATATCTTTCATTTCAAAGCTCTTAGAGAGAAACTTTTTCACATCATGTAACATACCCAAGTCATTTGCAGCAAGTAATATATCATCAACATACAAGACTAAAATAACAAATTTACTCCCATTGACTTTCATATAAATACACCGATCAACGGTGTTCTCTATAAATCCATAAGATGTAATGGTATCATTGAACTTGAGATACCATTGACGGGAGGCTTGTTTTAGTCCATATATTGATTTCTCCAGCTTACACACTAGATTTTCTTTTCCTGTGGCCAGAAAACCTTCAGGTTGGTCCATATAGACTTCCTCTTTTAAGTCCCCATTCAGAAAGGCAGTCTTAACATCCATCTGGTGAAGCTCCAAGTCATAATGAGCCACCAAAGCCATAATAATCCTCAAGGAGTTTTTCTTTGAAACCGGAGAGAAAGTCTCCTTATAGTTAATGCCATCCTTCTGGGTGTAACCTTTAGCAACAAGTCTGACGTTGAACCTCTCAACATTGCCACTTGAGTCACGTTTGGTCTTAAAGACCTATTTACAACCGACTCTCTTAGAACCCTCAGGCAATTCAACCAAGTCCCAGACTTTGTTGTCATCCATTGATTTAAGTTCTTCCTTCATGGCATTAAACCATTTTTCAGCATTATTACAGTCCATGGCTTGTTTAAATGAGACTGGATCCTCATCAATGCTCAAGTCACATTCATTTTCAAGATTGTATACCACAAAATCATTAGGAATAGCAGATCTCTTTTGCCTTACAGATCGTCTTAATGCTACTTCCCGTTGAGGTTCATTTTCAAGTTCCCCTCTAGATACCCCTTGGGGTACTTCTTCAGGTTCCCCTTGAAGTACCTATTGTGGATCAACAATTTCTTGATTAACAGTGACTGGTTCATTCTCTACAATTTGAACAGGTGGATTTTGGACATTGATTGGTTTTTCCAGTACGTTGTGAGACTGTGATACAACGACAGGAATAACAATATGAGAAGAAATCTTGGGTGTAGATACTACAACCCGAGCTTCTTGAATGTCCACCTTTCGTGGTTCCCCACTCCCACTAGTTTGACCATTCTCAATGAATCGAGCATTACCAGAATCTACAATCTTTGTAGTATGACTAAGACAATAAAACCTATACCCCTTTGACTTTTTAGGATAGCCAATGAAAAAACCACTGACCGTCCTAGGATCTAACTTCTTTTCATGTGAATTGTACACCCTTACTTCTGCTTGACAACCCCAAACATGGAGATGTCTCAAACTTGGTTTCCTTCCCGTCCACAATTCATAAGGTGTCTTAGGAACTGCCTTACTAGGAACCCGGTTAAGCAGATACGCAGCGGTCTTTAATACGTACATCCACAAATGAGAGGGGTAGAAAGCAATTACTCAACATGCTCCTAACCATATCCATCAAGGTGTGGTTCCGTCTTTCAGCTACACCATTTTGTTGAGGTGTGCCAAGCATTGTGTATTGCGCACAAATGCCTCTACTCTCAAGGAACCTTGCAAATGGACCAGGACATTGTCCACTTTCATTGGACTTGCCATAAAACTCACCACCTCTATCTGATCTCACCACTTTCACTTTCTTATCTAACTGCCTTTCCACCTCATCAATGAACACTTTAAGGAAGCCCACAGATTGAGATTTATCATGCAGCAAATAGATATAGCCATAACGTGAGAAATCATCTATAAAGGTGATAAATTATTTTTTACCGCCCCAAGAAGGGACATCAAAAGGACCACAGATATCAGTATGTATAAGTTCAAGAAGTTGAGTGCTTCTTGTGGCTGCTTTCTTTAATGTATGTTTGGTTTGCTTTCCCTTAATGCAATCCACACATATATCCATATCACTAAAATCCAAATGACATAAGATATCATTTTTCACCAACCTCATTATCCTTTCTTTGGATATGTGACCTAATCTTTGATGCCACAAGAATGCAGAACTTTCATTTGGTGCACTACGTTTAATGCCTACACTACTTTCAACATGAACAAAGATTCAGCAAATTCATTATTCAAATTGAAACGGTAAAGTAAATCACATAAAATACCAGATCCATAAAAGTACTTGTTTTTATACAATGCAAACGTACTGTTACCAAATTTGAAATAAAAACCTAAAATATCCAGTTTCCCTACTGAAACAAGATTCCTAGCACAATCAAGTACATCGAGACACTTTTCAAGATCTAAATGACATCCAGTGTCTAAGATCAATCTATAAGTCCCAATGCCTTCTATCCGTGCTTTCATCCTGTTTCCCATGAACAAGTACTGTTCAGTTTCTTTTATGGGCTGGATTGAACTGAATCCCTGTAAAACATGAGATACATGAGTAGTAGCACCAGAATCTAACCACCAGGTATTATTAGGAACCTCTATAAGGTTTGATTCAAAGCATACAGAAACATAATGCATACCTTTCTTTTCGAACCAAGCCTTTCTTTTAGGACAATCTTTCTTTAAGTGTCCCATCTTGTTACAGAAGAAACACTCAATTTATTTCTTGATTTGACCTTCAGCAACTTTCATTGGGGCCTTGTCCTTTCTTTTATCCTTCTTGTCCTTTTTCCCTGGCTTGAACTTGCTGCTGCTAGCACCATCATGAACAGTGAGGTGGATGGAGTGATCCTTCATCTTCTTTAATCTCCCTTCTTCCTGAATCAACATAGCCTTCAATTATTTTGAGTTCCACTTATCCTTGAGATCATTGTAGTTGATCTCAAATTGGCTAAATTCAGTAGGTAGGGAATTAATGATGAATTGAACCAGAAACTGATCACTCACTTCCACCCCCAAAGTCTTCAACTTTGCTGCTAGATTGGACATGTGAGTCACATGATCATGAGTAGTCTGTGACCAGTCAAACTTCTTTGTAGTAAGCTCACTCATCAGGCTTCCTACAATTGACTTATCCGCCAAGTCTGACTCAGAATACTCCTTCACTTTTTCCATGAATTCCTTAGCATCATCCGTCTTCAGCATCGATGATTTTACATTTTCAGCCATGGTCATCCTCATGAGGTACAAGCTCAGTCTGTTCGAACTCTCCCACAGTTCATAGAGCGCAACATCATCAACTGAGCTTTCCTCAGTAATGGCTGCAAGCTTATCCTTATTAACTATGGCTGCATCAATGTTCCATAGACCGAGATGGAACTTGATCTGTTTAGACCATTCACCATAGTTCAGCCCATTGAACTTCACAATGTTGTTCACCGATCCCGAGAGGTTTGCTGCATAACAAACATACATGTTCACCCATTAATGCTTTGAGATAAACTTTAAAAGATTCAGAAAACTTCACATACAAACTTTAAGCATGCATTTAAGATTTCCTTTTGGCAATACTCAAATACATAAACACCAAATTGATGCCAAAATAAATTAGTCTTTAATAGAAAATCACAACATACATCAGTTAACTAAGTGCGTTATCTTTGAATATACTCACTAATTAACTTAAGTATCATAGATTATCTCCTTAATGTTATAAATTGCATGCAATGGTCCACCTTTAGGTGACCTCATAGTCATAAAATTTATAACTTCAATTGTTCAAATAAGACAATCATGTCATTCCGTTCATAGCATCTTTAAAATATGAACAATTGAAACACACTTATAAATGTCTAAACTTCAATCCAACTAGACCACTTTGGTGATAAACTAGTTTCCATCATGTAGACAAATTACAAAGTGTAAAATAACTTTCATAGAGAACATACATCCATATTCATATAATCCGGCACTTTATATGTAATAGAACATTTATATCACATTCGCTTTAATGCCCTTTACGCAGATTAGATCGGCGGGCTCGCTAACCGGCTAGCGAGCGAGGTCAAGGGGCAGCGTCCCTTGCGGGGGGTCGGGGGCGGAGCCCCCAAAAGGTAAACGAAATATCCCCCGCCACTATAGCGGTTTGAAACTACCGCTATAACGGTATTTGACAGAGAAGATCACCATTTTTTTTAAAGACTCACCGCTATAGCGGTAATATTTCTCCGCTATAGCGGTACGCGACAGAAGCATCCAGAATTTTAAAGATCCACCGCTATAGCGGTTATAAACCACCGCTATAGCGGTACGGGACAGTACCCATTGCGTTGTTTTTCACAGAAAACAGTTATACGCCCAGAACCCAGAAAATCCAGTTCAAACTTCATGCAAATTCCAGAATTTCAAAAATTATTGTTTTTCATATAATCATACAAACCCAGAAATTGCAGAAACTGTAAAAATGCAGAAAAATGGTTTAATCATAGATTGCGTACAACCAGTAATTGCGAAAACAAAACGGTAATGCGCATACACGGCAATTTGCAGAAACATTGATTTCCAGAAAACATTACGCAAAATAGTAACGCGTATATTCATGAATTTCTGTGTTTTCTAGGAAACCAATTTTATGGTGAATCATGAAAATCGAAACTAGGCTCTGATACCACATGTAAGTAAAACTTTTCTTTTTCTTTGGATCTTGATTTTCACGATTCACACAATAGATCATAAACATACCTGGATCCATATCTGTGAATTTGAGTCTCTTTATTTCCTCTGAATTTCTGCCTTTAGGTCTCCTTGATGATCAGGAGAGAAAAGAGTAACTGTACACTTCTTTTCAGAACAACACGCTCTAAACAACGTCACTGTTACCTTTAAATTTGAAATCAGAGTAAAAAGGGATAAATTACCTTTTGACCCCTATAAAGTTTTTAATTACGTAATAGCCTCTCAACCATCACAAAAAGGCCCCAATATATTAAAAACTTATCATTTAGGTCCTTCAATGTTATATTATGTGAATTTAACAATTAATGCTATTAAACTAAATTACATGGGCCATATATTAGAAAATAATCTAACAGAGAGATGCATAACACATTTGCTGTAAATTTGATTTGTGAATATTTTATTTGTATGAATGATTTTTAGTACAAAATTAAATTGTAGTAATTTTAATAGTTTAAAAATAATATAAAAAATATATTTTTGTCTAAAAATAAAATTTGTATAGTATCATATAATTATATCTTTTTATATCATTTTACATTTAATAGCTAATTTTACTAAATATTTTTAATTTAATAAGCTAATTTAATAACTTTAAGCTAAAATTTAGTTTTTAAATTTTTAATTAATTTATTAATTATTTTTGTTTGGCTAAACATAGCCATAGTTGTTTAAAAAAGGTGGCAACAACCATCAGATGAATTTTTATATGGGAAAGGTTGTGGTTATGTACTGCTCACATTTATTATACATCGTGTCCCATACAAGTTAAACGATACACGCCAAAAGGCACGCAACAACTGGTTTATGTTTAAAACAATATACCATGGCGTCATACATCGCAAGTTTTAAAGACGGTGCTGCGTTAAATGCATCAGGATAGAACAATTTCTGTATATATATATATAGAGAGAGAGATACATTTGTGATTTACAATCTTTTTTCTACTGCATTATAAGTAGTAATTGCTTGGTGACATTTGAGGGAGGGGATTAGGGTTGTTTGGTTTGTGAAAATATTATCTGTTTTTATTTTTAGTTTTCATTTCTTGAAATATTAAAAATATATTTTTAGTATTTTTAAATTTAGACCTATTTTAAGAAATCAGTTAACTCAACCAAACACATTTTAAGCTCATTTTCTATTTTTAGTAAAAGTGAAAATAGAAAATACCCAAACTAAACAGGCCCTTAGCGTGTGTTTGGAAGCCCGATATTTTAAACGTGAGTTAGATAAACTATTTTTGATTAAACGTTGTTGGAGAAAACTTAAGTTTAGATGAACGTGATTTATGTTTGAGAGACATTTGAACAAAAGTGGTTTGATGCAGAATGTTATGTTTGGATGTTGGTGTGCAAACGTAATTTGAAATGTGTAATTAATAGAAAGGACATACATTTTATATTTCATTTTTTTGATTACCATTATTATTTATTATCATTTATTTAATGCTAGCTTAGTAAATTATATCAATGTTTTAAGTGCACTCATTTTTTAATAAATGAATTATTGATTAATTTTTTTAATAATTGACTAATTTAAAGTGCTAATAAATTACTAATAAATTGATAAATTATAATTAAAGTGCTAATAAATTGCTAGATGAAAATTGAATTATTGACTAAATAAGAAAAATTTTAATAATTGCATAAAAAAAATCAAAAGTTCATTCTCAAAATAAAGAAAGGAACCACATTAATTAGTGTTACTGTACATAGATTATATAAATATAAACCTATATAAATATTCATATAATAGTTTAAATAACTAATTTAATCAAAATTAATTAGTTTTCACTTGTTATATAAGTTTAAAATTAAACTTCAGTTCTTTATTCAATCTATGTTTTTAATTCAAACTATATTTTACTTTAATTTCATCATTTACTTCAAACATTTTTATTTATTAACTTAGGTCCTTAGTTAGAATTTATCTTTTGTCTTTTGTTTGATTTAAGATCATATCTAACTTTCGTATAGGTCCTTAGTTTCATAATATAGTTTGTTTTGAATTTAAATTGACTCCTATAAACTTTTTAGTTTATTTCCTTAGGTCCTTAGTCAAAATTTTTCTTATATCTTTCGCTTGATTTAAGATCATATTTAACTTCATCTAGGTCCCTAGTTCTAGAATATATTTTATTTTGAAATTAAATCGACCCCTATAAATTTTTTTGTTTATTTACTTAGGTCCTTGGTCAACATTTTTCCTTTTGTTCTTTACTTGATTTGAGCTTATATTTCACTTCATATATGTCCCTAAATTAAGAATATATGTTGTTTAAAAATTAAATCAATTCTAATAAACTTTTTTATGATTGCATTTTAGTCCCTATTGCAACATTTTTCTAGTTTTCTCTACTTTTCTCTTGGATTTGGTTTCCAAATCAACCCAAAATTTCCTTTTAACATATGTGAAAATTCATTTATATCATTTTAGACCAAAATCATGAAAGCAAAATGAATCAAAAATCAAGTTTTACAATTGACAAGTTTCCTCTATTCTTGGGTTGAGAAATAGAGCATAAACTTTGGAATCACAGAGTTATATATATATATATATATATATATATATCTCTCTCTCTCTCTCTCTGTGCTGTGAGTGGTGCAAGGAAGGGAAGGAGAGCTAGGAGGGTAGAGAAGGAACCAGAATGTCAAGCCCTAAAATCTGAGCACGTGACCAGTATGGAAGGTGAATTTCACCTCACTTCTGTAAACATATTTTTCTCTTAAACACAATACTAATTCTTATTTTGGTTATTATTTTAAATGCAATTAATTTAAATTACACAATTTAAGAATTAAAATAAGAGAATTATTTCTTTTCTCACAAAAAAATAAGAAATTATGGCTAAACTGAGTTTCCCATACACGTAACAGTCATACACATTACATCGCAGAACTGACCTATCCGATTACAGAGTTTTTCTAAATTTATACAACTTATTATAAGACCTAAGCATAAGGTAATCATGGCATAAACGTCATCGAACTATGAAGTCCTCTATACCTGAATCTGAAGACAGCTTTTACTTGAGATAATCTTATCACATTCACACACAATATATGTATATATACATGCAGATATACATATATGATCTAACAGTATAGTTATCTATGTTTTAGTGTACTAGATATTATCAAGATATATACATTGAAATCACCTTGTAATCATTAACAGACACATTTCAGATCAAGCCAAATCACATTTTCAAACAATTCACACAATTCTAAATTAAATTTTCAGACATTTTTCGGGTTCCATCCATATAAAGTGGTCGTTGTCCCGCAGCTGATGTAATCAAAGATAACCCAATTGCAGCCCAAGAAAGGGAGAATACTTCAATTGGGCCTCTAACTCGTTCAAGGGCTAAAGGGCTTGGATTGGGCTTAACCACATTGTTGAAAGTGGAAGAAGTGTGAATAAGATTGCATGTGGGATGGTTGCATTTGTTGAATATAGTTGTAATCTATTACCTAGACATTTATTATCTTTGACATTTAGCTACCTATGCATTTATTGTCTTTTACATTTAGCTACCTATGCATTTATTGTCTTTGACATTTAGCCTACACTACTTGACTATTAGTTGATACATTTAATGCATTAGTTGGAGTCTTTTTTCTTTTGTTTTGGAGACTCTCTATAAAAAGGGTCATTGCCATATGTTGTAATCCATCCTTGAATCAGATATGAAATATTGGCATTTTGCTTTCAAGAGGATTCTTGAGTTCTTTCTCTTATCTAACTTAGATTAGTGGTGAGAGCAGCTAGATTTCTTATCACTCACGTTCTTCTTTCTTGAGTGTGGCGAGATCAACCCATTTCTCTTAATTGTAGCGCCCTTTGGCTTATCAATTGAGTGATTTGGTTTTCTTTGTTTGTTTCTTTCAACCTATCCAGAAAATCGATTAAGTGTTTTTCCTCCAGAAATCACATCATATTGGTATCAAAGCCACTTCAAATCAAGTTCTATTATTTGTTTTGTGTTTTGCCCCTTCGTGTAAGGCTTAATCTTTTTGCATTTTATTTTCTGTTTTGCCACCTACATGGAAGGCTTAGTTTTCCTTATTTTGTATTCTGCCACCTATATAGAAGGCTTAGTTTTCCTTATTTTGTAATCTGCCACCTACATGGAGGGCTAATTTTCTGGTTTGTTCATCTTTGTTTTTATTTCTATTCTTGTGTTGTTCTATTTTATTCCAGCTTTTTTATTTTAAAAAAAATTCATCGTTACTGTTCATTGTTAATCCGAGTGTAAACACTTAGAGAGTGAACTTACCTTCACCAAACTTAAACCAGCAATTACAAAATCACTATGACAGGAGAAAATAGTTCTGAAGTTTCTCTTAGGCTTAGCCTACAACAAGCTCAAATTGTTGGCCTACAAAGAGGTCAAGAAGAAATGATGGAACAAATAGCTCAACTAACCACTCAAATGGCTAGATTTATGGAATTGCAACAACAACAACTAAGAAGAGGAGCTTATGTTGAACACCATGGAGAAGAATCTGAAGCTGAAGAAGGTGAACAACCTAGGCAAAGAAGGCAGCAGAGGGAACGTGATGCCAACATTAAAATGAAGATTCCTCCATTTAAGGGAACAAGTTCTCCTGAAGAATACTTAGAATGGGTGCAACGAGTAGAGAAGATTTTTGAATATTAAGAATATTCAGAAGCTACCAAATGCCATCTTGCAGCCCTTGAATTCACTGACTATGCGAATCTATGGTGGGAAAATTTGAAGAATCAACGAAGAAGAGATAGAGAGGAGGAAGTTCGAAATTGGAGATTGATGAAAAGACTCATGCAGAGGCGTTTTGTACCTGATTACTACAAGTAAGAGCTTTATTTTAAGCTTCAAAGCTTGAGGCAAGGAGGTATGTGTGTTGAAGATTATGTTAAAGAATTTGAAACTTTGATGATTCGGTGCGAGCTGACTGAACCCCAAGAGCAAACCATAGCTTGATTTCTTGATGGTTTGAACAAAGAAGTTGCTGACTTAGTAGAGTTGCAAAATTATGTTTTCTTAGAAGATGTAATTAAATTGGCAATTAAGGTGGAGACACAGAAAAAAAAGAGTTTATAGAAGAAACAATGGAGTGTCTAAACCATTGGGGAGTAAACCTTTCCAAATACTTTCCCAAACCCTCAAACACTACCAAAGGGAGTAATAAGGAGATATGGAAGAAAGAGCCGAACAAATCTGAAAGTTCTAAGGGGAAAGATAAGAGAGAAGACAACCAACCCTCTAAAAGAAGCCGAGACATTAAGTGCTTCAAGTGCTTAGGTCATGGCCATATAGCATCTGAATGTCCTAATAAAAGAGTGATGATCTTGAAGGAGAAACAAGGGGAAATAGAGAGTGAAGATGAAGATATTGTGGAGGAATGTGAAGAGGAAGAATATTTTGACGAAGAAGAAGTTGTTGAGTATGCTGATAAAGGTGCTGCCTTGGTTATTAGACGTGCCTTGAATATCCAAGCCAAGGTAGAAGAAGAACAGAGGGAGAATATTTTTAAAACAAGGTGCACTATCAGAGGCAAAGTTTGTAACGTGATAATTGATAGTGGGAGCTGCACTAACGTTGCTTCAACCACCTTGGTTGGCAAATTAAAGCTACCTATCATCAATCATCCCCGTCCATACAAGCTGCAATGGCTAAATAATCATGGCAAGATGAAGGTCACCAAACAAGTAAAGGTACCTTTCTCTATAGGGAAGAATTACAAAGATGAGGTGTTGTGTGACATAGTCCCTATGGATGCTAGTCATCTTCTACTTAGGAGGCCGTGGCAATTTGATAGAAGAGCACTACATGATGGCTTCAAAAACACCTACGCTTTTGAGAAGAATGGAAAGAAGATTGTGTTGGCACCCTTAAAGCCAATACAAGTACAGCCGAAAGAGGATGTAATCGAGGAGAAGAAGCCTAGTTGTTTTGCTTATAAGAATAAGTTAAAGAAGGCAATAAAAAGGGATGACTTTGTATTATTGCTAATTCTCAAATAGCTGAATCTAGAACTTGCAGAAAAGCTTCTTAAGCTTGTGAGGGAGTTGATAGAAGAATTTGCGGATGTCTTTCCAAATGAGCTACCTAAGGGATTGCCACCCTTAAGAGGAATTGAGCATCAAATTAATTTGGTGCCCGGTGCTGCCTTACCAAATAAGCCAGCATATAGAATGAATCCAGAGGAGGCTAAGGAGCTAAAAAGGCAAGTTGATGAGTTGACTGAAAAGGGTTATGTAAGGGAATCCATGAGCCCTTGTTCTGTGCCTACATTATTAGTCCCTAAAAAGGATGGCTCTATGAGAATGTGTGTGGACAGTCGTGCTATAAATAAGATTACTATCAAATATCGGTATCCAATTCCAAGATCGGATGACATGTTGGATGAGCTGAATGGTTCCAAGGTGTTTTCAAAAATTGACTTGAAGAGCAGCTATCACCAAATCTGAATGAAAGAGGGAGACGAGTGGAAGACAGCCTTCAAGACAAAGCATGGACTTTACGAATGGATGGTAATGCCATTTGGGCTATCTAATGCCCCTAGCACATTTATACGATTGATGAATCATGTGCTTAGATCTTTTATTGGAAAATTTGTTGTTGTATATTTCGATGATATTTTGATCTACAGTCAAAGTTATGAGGAGCATGTGCAACATTTGAAGGAAGTCTTGGAAGTGTTGCGAAAGGAGAAACTCTATGCTAATCTGAAAAAATGCTACTTTTGTCAAGACCATGTGATTTTTCTTGGCTTTGTAGTATCTCAGCAAGGAGTGGGAGTTGATGAAGAAAAGGTGAAAGCTATCAAAGAATGGCCCGTTCCAAGAACCATATCTGAAGTAAGAAGTTTTCACAGGCTTGCCTCTTTCTATAGAAGATTTGTAAGGGATTTCAGCACTATTTTAGCACCCATAACTGAATGTATTAAAGGAGGAAAGGAGTTCAAATGGAGTGATGCAGCCCAACGAAGTTTTGAGCTTGTCAAAGAAAAATTGTGCAATGCACCCATATTGGCTTTGCCTAATTTTTCTAAGACTTTTGAGATTGAATGTGATGCTAGTTGAGTAGGAATTGGAGTTGTACTTCTTCAATAAAGGCGTCCTATAACTTATTTTAGTGAGAAGTTGAATGGAGCCAGTCTTAACTACTCTACCTATGATAAGGAGTTCTACTCTTTAATTAGAGCTCTTGAGACATGGCAGCACTACTTGTTACCAAAAGAATTTGTAATTCACACAGACCATGAATCACTCAAACACTTGAAAGGTCAAAGCAAGCTGAATAGAAGACATGCTAAAGTTCATTCTCAAAATAAAGAAAGGAACCACATTAATTAGTGTTACAGTACATAATAGATTATCTAAATATAAACCTATATAAATATTCATATAATAGTTTTAATAACTAATTTAATCAAAATTAATTAGTTTTCACTTGGTATATAAGTTTAAAATTAAATTTCAGTTCAGTCTGTCTTTATTCAATCTATGTTTTTAATTCAAACCATATTTTGCTTTAATTTCATCATTTACTTCAAACATTTCTATTTATTAACTTAGGTCCTTGGTTAAAATTTATCTTTTGTCTTTTGTTTGATTTAAAATCATATTTAACTTCGTATAGGTCCTTAGTTTCAGAATATATTTTGTTTTGAATTTAAATTGACCCCTATAAACTTTTTAGTTTATTTCCTTAGGTCCTTAGTCAAAATTTTTCTTATATCTTTCGCTTGATTTAAGATCATATTTAACTTCATCTAGGTCCCTAGTTCTAGAATATATTTTATTTTGAAATTAAATCGACCCCTATATATTTTTTTTGTTTATTCACTTAGGTCCTTGGTCAACATTTTTCCTTTTGTTCTTTACTTGATTTGAGCTTATATTTCAGTTCATATATGTCCCTAAATTAAGAATATATGTTGTTTAAAAATTAAATCAATTCCAATAAACTTTTTTATGATTGCAGTTTAGTCCCTATTGCAACATTTTTCTGGTTTTCTCTACTTTTCTCTTGGATTTAATTTTCAAATCAACCCAAAATTTCCTTTTAACTTATTCGAAAATTCATTTATATCCTTTTAGACCAAAATCATGAAAGAAAATGAATCACAAATCAAGTTTTATAATTGAAAAGTTTCCTCTGTTCTTGGGTAGAGAAATAGAGCATGAACTTTGGAATCACAGAGTTATATATATATATATATATATCTCTCTCTCTCTTGGTTGTGAGTGGTGCAAGGAAGGGAAGGAGAGCGAGGAGGGTAGAGGAGGAACTAGAATGTCACGCCTTAAAATCTGAGCATGTGACCGGTACGGAAGGTGAATTTCACCTCACTTCTGTAAACATATTTTTCTCTTAAACACAATACTAATTCTTATTTTGTTATTATTTTAAATGTAATTAATTTAAATTACACAATTTAAGAATTAAAATAAGAGAATTATTTCTTTTCTCACAAAAAGATAAGAAATTATGGCTAAACTGAGTTTCCCATACTGTATCTGAAAAGACAATCACAGGAAGTGTGAGTTTATTTAAAAACTCAGTACGTAAATAACTATGCCATATAAAACATTACAAGTATAAATACCACATTTACTAACATAGACAATCTATCATTCATTTTACATAATCGTAGTATTACATTTGTTTGAATTTGCGTATGATTTCTTGGGTGATCAAACCCTCAATCACTTTGCATTATATGCCGTAGATACTTGCACCGAGTGACTTGAGAATTTAACCCTTAAATTATTTGTACATAAATGTGCCATAGATACTTGTATTGAGTGACCTGGGAATTTAACCCTCAAATTCTTTGTGCATAAATGTGCCGTAGATACTTGCACTAAATGACTTGAAAATTTAACCCTCAAACTCTTTGTGCATAAATATGCCGTAGATACTTATATTCCATTGAATTGCTATCATTAATCATAGCAATTATTATATATTATCAACTGGAAAGTTGATTGTTTAACATTTCAATAATATTGTAAATGAGACTTATATTGTACTTTGTCTAATGATATCAAATTAGTTTAGCAAAGTTATTCACTTACCTTGATATTGTCCAAATTTACCTTGTCCACACTAGAATTTGTGTAGAGAAATTTCCTAGTAAAAGATATCACAAGGAAACATAAGAAAGGGAACAAAATCATGAAAATATGCAATATTTTCATATTGCTACAGTAACAATTCACTACAGTGATGGTTTGCTATAGTAATGGTTTGCTACAGTAATAGTTCACTACAGTGACGATTTGTTACAATACCATTGACTAGTACAGTATCGTTGACTGCTGACACTACAGTAACTGATACAGTAAACTCGAAAATTTCCAGATTTTCCAGTTGCTACAGTAAATTCGAATTTGCAGAAAACCCTCCAAAATTTTTCATCTTATAATTCTTTGTTTCTAAACCAAAGTTTCATCTCTCCCAACTTACTTTAACTCAATCTTAACTCAAAAAAACCTCTAAAATAATTCAAATCCATGAATTATTATCAAAATCTTCAAGAACAAAATCTCCTCTGATCTTCCAAATAAACTGAAATTTGAGGAAAATAATGAGATTAAAGCTTACCTTTGATCTTTGCTAGGCTTTTGAACTGAACGATTTCCAAAAAAAATACCAAATCAAAGGAAGAATTGAGAGGGGAAGCTTGAAGGTTGAGAGAACTCATTGCCTTATGCGAGAGAGTGAAATGAAGAAGAAGAAAGAGAGAGCTAAAAACTTAAAGTGGTGAAGTGGGTTAATTGGATAACCCAATGGGTATCCATACCCATTGTCCAAACCTATTTAACCCAACATACAAAATACCTTAATTAATTTTTTAATTAATTAAATTCAGTCTCTTTTTCCACGAATTCCACTATTCAAAGAAATAAGTCACACAACGTTAAGAATATCTAATATAGTTATTTAACTCAATTTCTATAAATAATATTCAAAGAGAACAATTAAATATGAAAATGAAAATGACTAAAATAAATAACTAAAATAACATTGTAAAATTCTAAAATACTCTCAAACGTATTATACTCTAAAATTGACGGGTATTACATTCTACCCCCTTAAAAGAATTTGGTCCTCCAAATTAAAATCTTACCTCAGGTTTCAAACAAATGTAGATATTTTATCCACATTTCATCTTCTATCTCCCACGTAGCTTCCTCGTGAGAATGATTTCTCCAAATAACCTTAACAGTAGGAATTTCTTTAGTGCGCAATTTCTTGACTTTTCTATCAAGAATAGCTACTGGCACCTCTTTGTAGGTGAGAGGTTCATCAAAATGAACTTCTTAGGGTTGAATGACATGATCAGGAAGATACTTCCATAGCATGGACACGTGAAATATTAGATAAACTCCCTCGAGATCTGAAGGTAGGTCTAAGCGATATGCCACATTACCCACTCTGTCTACAATCTCATATGGGCCAACATACCTCAGATTAAGCTTCTCTTTTTTCCCGAATCTCATTACTCCCTTTATAGGTGAGATTCGTAAGAAAACCATGCCACCTATTGCAAATTCAAGGTTACGTCGTCGGTTGTCCGCATAAGACTTCTGTCTACTCTGAGCAGTTAACAATTTCTCTCTGATAAGTTTATCTTTATTTATATCTTTTTGTCCCATTTCAGGTCAAAGTATTTTGGTTTCACCAAATTCAAACCAACCTATAGGAGATCGACACCGTCTCCCATATAGAGTCTCTAAAGGTGCCATATGGATACTGACTTGGTAACTGTTATTGTAAGCAAATTTAACAAGAGACAAATGATCTTTCCAACTTCTACTGAAATCCATCACACAAGCTCTTAGCATATCCTCTAAAGTCTAAATTGTCCTTTCAGACTGTCTATTTGTCTGAGGATGGAATGCTGTGCTAAGATTCACTTTGGTACCAAAGCCTCTTGAAAGACTTTCTAGAACCAAGAAGTAAACTGAGGTCTTCGGTCTGATATAATGGATATTGGCACACCATGAAGTTTCACTATTTCCTTAACATAAAGTCGAGCAAGATTCGCTACACTGAAAGTGGTATGAATAGGAAGAAAATGTACTGACTTAGTAAGTCGATCCACTATGACCCATATTGAGTCATTTCCCTTTGTTGACCGGGGTAAACCTACTACAAAATCTATAGTGATCCTTTCCCATTTTCACTCGGGAATATCTAATTTTTATATCAAACTAGGTGGTCGTCGATGTTCAGGTTTAACTTGCTGACAAGTCAAACATCGAGCTACAAAGTCAGTCACATCTCGTTTCACGCCCTCCTACCAGTAAACTTGTTTCAAGTCCTAATACATTTTTACGGCACTAGGATGTACAAATGTATGGCGAACCATGAGCTTCTACTAAGATTTCATATTTCAAAGATTTAATGTTGGGGATATAGAGTCTCCCATTAAACCATAAGACTCCTTCTTCATCTACCAAGAAACTTGGTGCTAAACCTTCCCTTACCTTATTTCTGATTTTGACCGTATCGATATCGTTTTCCAAAGTTGCTTTTACTTTTTCAACAAGGGATAATCTAACTATTAAATGAGCCAGAAATGTACCTGACTCCGTGATCTCAAATAATACTCTGTTAGCCTCTAATTCTTGTAGTTCTTGTATTAGAGACCTCTTTATAGTGGTAATGTGAGCTAAACTTTCCATAGACTTTCGACTTAGGGTATCAGCCACCATATTTGCTTTACCTGGATGGTAAATGATGGTACAATCATAATCTTTTAGAAGTTCCATCCACCTTCGTTGTCTTAGATTAAGATCTCTCTACTCAAAAATGTACTTAAAACTTTTGTGATCTGTGAAAATTTTACAAGTCTCCCCCTTGATCAAAAGATCTCTTATATCTAGCTTTCTTCTTTTGCCGATATTCTTCGACCTCTTTTCTATTCTCCGGGCCACATCAACAACTTCTAAGTATGAAGGGTAATTATTTATACTGGGACCTACTTGATCATATAAGGCATCACGAAGTCCTTTCAAAAACTTTTCTATTTTTTTTCTTTCAGAAGGAATTATTTCAAGGGCATACGCAGATAATTTAACAAACTGAGCAGAATATTCATCAATAGACATGAGTCCATGCCTTAGATACAGAAAATCCCTTGCCCTAGATGATCGTACATTTGCCAGAAGAAATTCATCCATAACCAATCCTTGAAACTCCGCCCACACAATTGGTGGTGCGCTTTGGATTCTCGCTTTCTTCTAGTTCCTCCCTACCTTTCAACTGAAAGGAAATGAGTTCTACCTTCTGAATAAGAGAACACCCTATAGCATTACATATTGCTTCACAATCTTCAAGGAAACATTGTGGGTCCTCTTTGGGATATTCCTTGAAAAAGTAGGAGGTCTCATTTTCTAGAATTCAGACATTTTTATCTTCTTTACATTACCCCCTCCAGCTCACTGAACTGGTGGTACAATTTCAGCTTCAACAATAGGAGGATCTACTGGCAAGTTAGCTTATGTAGCTTGACCTCTCATTTCAGTCTCAAATCGGTCAAACCGTTCATTCATTAAATTAAACATATGTGCAATAGTTGCTTTATCAATATGAGCGACAGGTTCAACTCTCTTTGCTTGGCCACTAGCTGTGCCTTCAGTATTTTCAGCATGTAAACTATTAGCATGGTTAGAATCTTCTTGCACATGTATTAGTGCAATTATGGCCCTCCTTGGACCCACATACTCATTATTATTAGAAGATCCTTCTCACATTGAATAGTCAAAGATCTACACACTTAATAAACATTTTTCAGACATATATATAATATCACTTACTAGCCCTACTGAAAAGTTATCCATAAAATGACATAATACTCTACAAGGTCTTTTATAAAACCTAGTCCTATGGTCATGCCGCGACTCATGACAATAGAGAAGGGCCCACAAAGATCACTTTGCTCTGTACTCTATAGGGGACCTATAGAAGCTAGCTTCTGATATCAAATTGTCACTTCCCAAAAATCAAACATGTGAAAAGATACTATTTCTAGGGAAAACCTCATTGGTATCCCGAAATCTTAGACAATCTTTATCTATAATTACTCATTTGGCAAAATCCTTAAACATGAGTTGTTTACATCTACTCCATATGGTTTTACATTCAACCTTTATCATATATTTCACATAACAAAATTATAATCATCTAAATAATAAACACAAGTATACATAATCTGATATGTTTAAAATATCACAAGCTTATGAGACCTATATAAAGTACAGAGCATTCATATAATTCACATTAATAAATATTGGTATCTTACTAGACAAAGATGGAGAACAACTTCAAGGGGCTTCTAATCCTCAGTCGAATATTCTTCCTCTTCACTTACTGTATCCGAAAAGACAATCACAGGGAGTGTGAGTTTATTTTAAAACTCAGTAAGTAAATAACTATGCCATATAAAATATTACAAGTACAAATACCACATTTACTAATATAGACAATCTATCATTCATTTTACATAATCATAATATTACATTTGTTTGAATTTTCATATGATTTATTGGATGATCAAACCCTCAATCACTTTGCATTATGTGCCGTAGATACTTGCACCGAGTGACTTGAGAATTTAACCCTCAAACTCTTTGTGCATAAATGTGTCGTAGATACTTATACTGAGTGACCTAGGAATTTGACCCTCAAACTCTTCATGCATAAATGTGTCATAGATACTTATATTCCCTTGAATTTCTATCATCAATCATAGCAATTATTATATATTATCAATTGTAAGGTTGATTGTTTAACATTTCAATAATATTGTAAATGAGACTTATATTGTACTTTGTCTAATAATATCAAATTAGTTTAGTAAGGTTATTCACTCACATTGATATTGTCCAAATTTGCCTTGTCCACACTAAAATTTGTGTAGAAAAATGTCCTAATAAAAGATATCACAAGTAAACATAAGAAAGGGAACAAAATCATGAAAATATGCAATATGTTCTGATTACTACAGGAACGGTTCACTACAGTGATAGTTTGCTACAGTTACAGTTCACTATAGTTACGGTTTGCTACAGTAACGGTTCACTACAGTGATGGTTTGGTACAGTACGTTGACCACTACAGTACCGTTAATTACCGACACTACAGTAACTGCTACAGTAAACTCGAAAATTTTCAGATTTTTCAGGTGCTACAATAACTTAGAATTTGCAAAAAATCCTCCAAAATTTTTCATCTTATAATTCTTTGTTTTTAAACCAAAGTTTCATCTCTCCTAACTTACTTTAACTCAAATCCATGAATTATCATCAAAATCTTCAAAAACAAAATCTCCTCTAATCTTCCACATAAACTGAAATTTGAGGAAAATAATGAGATTAAAGCTTACCTTTGATCTTTACTAGGATTTTGAACTGAAAGATTTTCAAAAAAAAAACACCAAATCAAAGGAAGAATTGAGAGGGGAAGCTTGAAGGTTGAGAGAACTCGTTGCCTTATGCGAGAGAGTGAAATGAAGAAGAAGAAGAAGAAAGAGAAAGAGAGCTAAAAACTTAAAGTGGTGAAGTAAGTTAATTGGATAACCCAATAGGTATCCATACCCATTGTCCAAACCTATTTAACCCAACATACAAAATGCCTTAATTAATTCTTCAATTAATTAAATTCGTTCCTTTTTCCACAAATTTCACTATTCATAGAATAAGTCACACAACGTTAAGAATATCTAGTCTTGTTATTTAATTCAATTTCCATAAATAATATTCAAAGAGAACAATTAAATATGAAAATTAAAATGACTAAAATAAATAACTAAAATAACGTGAAATTCTAAAATACTCTCAAACGTATTATATTCTGAAATTGACGAGTATTACATCGCCCTTAAAGGGATTAACATTATATTCAATATCACATGGCCGACAATGGTTATTAACTCCTGCTCCTCCTTTTTTACTCTCACACGGGGACCCATCCCGGTAACATCTGCCATCAATCATATCACACAAACATAAGCAACCATACATATCCAATTTCATGATATTTATCATCATACATCTTAATTTTATAAATGTATTCTCATGCTCACAAATTTATAAATGAAGTCATAATAGTCTCATTTTCACATTTCAATGCATAACATGAATGCATCAACTTCATGTCACACACACACACACCCCCACACACACACACACACACACACACACACACACACACACACACACACACACACACACATACACACACACACACACATTTCAATGCATAACATGAATGCATCAACTTCATGTCATACACACACACACACACACACACACACACACACACACACACACACACACATATGTAGTACACCTTTAATATATACATAAAATAAGCAAATAAGATAATGTAGGATCTCTCACCTTAATACTTGCCCAATTTTACCTTGAACCTTCTTCGAAGATGTGTAAGATGATGGAAGGTAATTTTCTCTACATCAAACTAGTCACAATATTCCAAAATATGTAGAAGATGCATCAAAGAATCCATCCCTATAAGATGATTATGCAAAAACATGTCATGGTCACAACATAGGAAAATTTCCTACTAAATTTTGACCTTTGATCACTCATCTAAACATAACTCTTACATGATGAAAAATTTTCAAATAAAACTTATACCATTAGAAAATAGACTCAAAGAGCTGTCCAACGGTATCTATTTACTAAAAACAGAATTCGGATGAAAGAGTTATGAATATTTTAAAATTGATGCTATAGTAACTGTCAACAGTTTAAATAGCTACAATAACTTTGACTAAAGTCAATGATACAGTATCGTTGACTTAGTCAATACTAAAGTACGTTGACCAAGTCAATGCTATAATATCCATTAAAATCTAAAAAAATTTTCTCAATAAACAATGTTTTTCTAAAAAATTTTTAGAATAAATAATAACGTTCTTCGTGTTTTTCATTTAAAAATCCCAAAATCACATCCAAACATACTATTTCTTTTGATTTCTTTCATGGATTTTCATTCTTGGTGTTTAAGGATTGTTTTGACACCAAAAACTCTAATTTAAACTAACAATCCAAGATTCAATTATCAAATTTTCATCAAGAACGCAAACTTTTTCATATATCTAAATTCTACGAATTTCTCCTAGTTTTTTCCAAATTTCTTGTTCCACAATTATTATCCAACATGTAGAAATGTTTTAAACCAACATCTACAATTAAATTCATCCATACAAACATTATACAAAGATTTTCCAAATTGATAACTTAGGATTTGTTCTTGCAAGAGGAAAAAGAAAAAGAAGAACATCTACTTACAATCCTCCTAACTTCCATGGTTTCATTCCCTAAGCAAGATGGCATGAATGGATTATGAAAGAGATGACATGAGAGTGGCTACGAAGGAGATGGAGAGAGCTACGGGAGGAAAGAGATGAAATGAATAGGAAGAGAAGAGGATGAGTGTTTTGAGTTTATGTGTGGGCCCCACTAATTTTCTTAGATAAAATTGTTCATAGCCACTTTAACTTATAAGATTTGTTTACTTAGGTCCTTGAGAATTTGTAAAAAAAAATTTTAAATTAAAATTTGAAATTTTCTATTCTCATTTTTTTTAATTCAAAAAAAAATATTTTTCACGTAATTAAATTTTTTGATAAATTTCAAAATAGATTTTAAATATTCATATAAATTTTTTGAATATTACACAAAATTTAGGAATACACAAACCACGGTACATTCAATGTAGAAACTTCAATGATCCATGTTGAATCAAACATTGGTATCTTGCTCCCAAACCCAATTGTGCTTCAACCATGTTTACACACAAATGTTGCCAAATATCCCAAAATTTTCCCATCTACATTTGAGGCATGAAGAAATGTGGGTGCAACCAAGTGAAAGTGCTTCCAAACATGCTCTTAGTGGGACTATGTCATAATTAGGTAGATTCCTAGTAGTTGGATCGAACAGATTCGATTGCTCCCACGCATCCCACCTCTATTTTTTTTTTTTGTAAAATTTTATTCAATAATATCGTGACACATGGCTACACATTTAAAAAGTAAATAATCCCAATTTCGATATCTTGATTTGAACCCGCGGCGCATTGTGTCCTTTGTCTAAATTTTTTTTTCATGTTAGTACCATCTAATCATTCAGCAACACTTAGCAATGGAAAAGAAAAGAAAGATTCAATTCCAACAACAACTACAACAAAGATTCAAACGTGGACCTTCCACCATGTCTGAATCCGCTACCTATAGGCAGCATGCCTTTCAAGGCAACAAATCCAATCTCACCTCCACCTTATCCCTTTTTTTTTTTCTGCCTTTTGCCCATCCAATTCTTGATTGACATGTGGCACACACTCCAACAATATATATATATATATATATATATATATATATATATATACTCCAAAAGAATAAATTACTGATCATGAAAAATAAATTACTCCAAAAATTGTTTTTTTGAATGATTCTTGTAAGGTGTAACAGAAAAATAGATGAAATAGGATTGCTGCTAAATGGGTTAATGTACATGCAGAATATAAGGATTCAGCTTAAAGAAAATAATAATAATAATAATAATAATAATAATAATCTTTCAAATGGGACCCCTAATGACGAATATATCATCAATCTTCTGATATTTTTGTCCAATAAAAATTCTTGAAATATTTTAATCATTTATAAATGAACAGTAATTCCAACGGGACGTGTTATACCATTTACGTTAATTATGTCATTAGTGAAATTATAAATAACTATTGTAATTCTTTTTATTATAAATTTGTAAAATCTATTATTCTTAAATTTTAAAAATTTTCTTTTTAATTATTAAAAGTTACTTTGCTAAATAGAAAAAATAAATTGAAACAAAATTTTTTCAAGAATTAATTTGAAATATTTAACTTTGTAGAGACTAAATTGATTTTTTATGATCAAATCAGTAATTTATTCTTTTGGAGTATAATTTTTTTTTTCTATTGGAGTGTGGTGCCATGTGTCAATTAGGGATTTGGTAGCTGAAAAGGCCAAAAAAAAAAACACGGAAATAAGGCGGAAGTTGCGTGTTCAACTCTCCGTTAGAGCGTTTGTTAGTTGAAATTTTTTTTTCTTTTCCATCGCCATGTGTCGATGAATGATTAAATGGTACTTCCATGGACAAAACAAAAAAGGCCATGCAGAATTCGCGCGTTCGAACCTGCGTATTAACGCTGGGATTATTTGCTGATTATATTATGGCCATGTGTCATAATATTACTGGATAAAGTTTTTCGAAAATAAAATAGAAATTAGAGGAGGGACATGCGGAAGCCAACAGATCTGCTCGATCCGACGGTCAGAGAAGCCTCTCCTGACATTTGATAATCGAATCAGGATTGATCACATTCTTGAGAATCACATTTTTAAAATTTAACATTATCATATTTGGTTTGCTATAAATATTTTTTAGAATATTTACCGATTTTTCAAAATTATCCGCATCTATTTAACATACAAAAGCAATGGTGTTAAAAAGTTTGCAATGAACTACCAATAAATGAGTTAGTTTGAGATTATTTGTTTAATAAATTTGTTCATCTTTTAAAACTCATATATATCTCTATTGGCGAGTGGAACAATCTCTCTCTTTAAAAAAACTAATTTTTTATTTAATATATTTGATCACATACCTATTTTTACTTTATATTTTATCATATATCATAATAAGCTTACATTTGAAAGAACTTATTTTGAATTTATCGAATTTATCTTATGGTATAAGGGTTTATATACGTGTTTGATAGAGTTTATAAAAATAGCTTATAGCATGCCCATAAGTTATTTGTCATAAGCTATTTTCAGCTTATTTTCATAAATTCTCCAAAATAGTTTACAAAAATAAACTGAAAACAGCTTATGTGAAATAAACTCTTCAATTGTAAAAATAACTTATATATAAACACTTATATGATAAGCGTTTATTCTATTAGCGCTTAAATAAGCTTCTATTTGGGTAAACAACTTAATTAAGCGCTTATATCATAAGCGCTTATGATATAAGCGCTTAATTCTGTAAGCTATTTGTATTTGGATACACATTTGAGAAATGCTTATGCAGTATTTTAAGGTGTTTAGATGCATTATTACATAAACACTTATAACAGTTGAAATTACCATAATGTCCACCATAAGCACTTATAAATTAAGGTGTTTGGATAAATAAACATTTAACATTATTTTTTAGAAATTTAGAAAACTAAAAATAAAAACTGAAGAACTAATTATTTTAAAGCATAAATTATATTATTAGAATTTTAAAATTTTAATATCAGTTATAACTTTTTTTATTAGTTGACAATTGATATGTGATTGTATATCATTTCAATGTTGTGTAGAGGTATTTGCAACAAGTTTTGCCCACAATTGTCATTCTTTTCTTAAAAGGTCCCATTTATTTTTTTACTTACTTGTATTCATAAGATAATCTTATTTGTTTATCAAAATTCTTGATCACATTCTTTTCCCTCCAATTAGCTTTGTGTCGTTTCCACTACCATTTTTATATTAAAATCTGGTTCAAACAAGCATTAAAAAAAATCTAAGATACAAGCATAAAAAACAAACTGGTAACCCAGAAACCCGAAATTTTGCGTAACTCAGAAACCCAAAATTTTTCAGTTACCTAGAAATTAAACAAATTGTTTCGTGTTCGTTTCTGGTTTACCTAGTAACAAAGTTCATTTTTGGTTTAAACCTCATATTTGCGGGATTTGGAAATGATTTCGGATTTGGAACAACAAAAAAACATTAGATCTGTCGGAAGGAAAGGGAAGAGTTGCTTGGTTTGGAGACAGGAAGGAAGGGAAGAAGGAGACGAGGAGTAGCCGAGACGAGAGACTGAGGGAATAAAGAGAGTGGGTGGGAGACTGAGAGCACGAGGGTAGGCGAGGAATTTTCAAAACTTCATTGGGATAGGTCTGTCATCTTGAATGACTGATTTTTCCTTCCGCATAAGCTCTTTTGAGCTTATTTCAATAAGCTTCTTGCTTATTTGAACTTATAAGCTATTTTAAAAAGCTCTTCCAAACACTCATTTTTTCCTCCAAAAATACTTATGTAATAAGCTTTACAAAATAAGCTATAAATAAACTCATCTAAACAAGGCCTAAGTTATTTATCCAAATAGGACCTAAGTATAAGACATTATGAAAATCTCAATAGTTGCAAAATTATTTAGCCCATTTTTAAATGGGCTTTAAAGAAAACTTAAATGTAATTTTTTACATATTTGTTGAAGAGTGTATTCAATTATATAATTTTTTAAAAAATATATTTATATTTAGTTTTTAAAGAACCTTTTTCACATATTCTATATTTAGTGAAGAATATAATAATAAAAATATAAGAAACTTCATATAATTTTTTTTTATTTAATCCAAGCTTGTTTGTTTAGTAGGTTAAATGGCCAATCCATTGGCTTTACTCATCTTGATACCCGCTTTAAAGAAAATGGGAGTAAAGTAGTGAAAGAAGAAGGTCTGATAATTAAGAGTAGAACAGGGTAAAGATGAAAAACATTGTCATATTTTTTAAAAAAAACTGCTTATTTAATAAGATAAGCCTAAATAAACTGTAAATAAGTTCATTTGAATGGGACTAATATACCCAAAAATAATTTAATATTTACACATACCTAAAACGTTGGCTTTTCCACCGTTTTTGGGCTTTGGTTTTACCTCCCTTCCTTGTTGTTTTCTTGCCGTCCTTTGATGGTATTAGTCCAAAAAACAAAGAAAGAAAAAAAAGACATTGTTAATTATTATTTTGTAACAAATTAATTTTTTTTAAAAAAAATAAACTATTTTATGATCATATTCATTGTTTTGATCGGGAAAAATAAAAATAAGTTTCCATCAAAATCAGTATAGTTGGTGCAGAGAATGACAATGATGGAATGGGTAATGAAATAAATGCGTTTAAAAAATAGTTAAACAAATTTAAATTTGTTTAAATTATGATTAGTAGAATGAGTATAAATTTAAATTTGAGTAAACATGATTAATGTTTAAAAAATAGTTAAGCAAATTTAAGTTTGAACAAACCATAAATATGATTTATATTTGAATGTTAACTAGCAAGAATATTTTTGAATGTGTAATTATTAAAAAAATATTTAAATTTTAAATTTTATTATTTTATGTACCATTATTATTTATTATCATCCATTTAAATATAATGTAATAAATTATATCAATATTTTAATAAAATATACTTTTTTTTACTATGTTTTGTTTTTCTATCAAAATTACTAATTAATCACTCATTCCTTATTAAATTAATTTTGTTAATCACCAATAACTAATTATATTACTAATTAATTTTTTTAATTAATCACTAATTACTCGTCAAAATACTAGTCATGGAACCTACCTTCTCATTCTTTCGATCTTTAGTAGTTTTTACGCCATTAGCAACTGATAGCTCATAATGCATAGAGGAATGAAGAAGATGAGAGGAGAGAGGACATGAGGGGTAAAAAAGAGAAGAAGGTAAATAGGCAAATTGATTCCAAAATTTCTAACGCAAAAGAAAGTTCAATCAATTTAGTAAAATATTTCATTTTTATTCTCAGTTTTTTTTTCTTTCTTATAAGTTATTCTCTGCATACTAAACATATTAAGACAGATACCATATTAGCTAGTATTGCCAAGTTACATAGGCCAAAATCTAAAAAACATTGTATATACGAGGCATTGTCTAAACGTCAAAAATCACAATTATTTTTTATCAATCACTTAGAGAACGACGTAAAGTAACATTAATAGTACAAACGACAAACGCCCACTGGCTACCCACTTTATACAACAGACAAGTCAATGAACGATGAATGCAATCAACTAATTTCACGGACGGCAATCGAAAAATAAATGAATTTCACAGACAAAAAAATAAATAAATAATTACACATTTACTTCAACAATAATTTAATAAAATAAATAATGTAAGAAAAGTATCAATGAGTGAAGAAAAATGATTCAGAAACTGAATATATCTAGCCAAGAGTGAGTGAAAGTAGATTGAGTCAAATAAACTTTACTTGCATATCTTATCACTCTAGCTCAAAATTGTAAAAGCTATTGCTCTCATAATTCTTTTTTTTTTAAATGAATATATCTTAACAATGACTAAATTTTTAATTACTTAAAACTTGCCATGACAAATTTTAAATCACAAATAACAATTGTCTCAAATAGTATCATATTATATTAACAAATTGATCCCGTGTTTGTTTAAGTGAGAAACGATGACCTTCTCAACATGTTTGTTTACACTTTTGAAATTGTTATTTTTAATTAAATAATTAATATGTTAATGTTATTTTTCAAAAAATTTTATGTTAAACTAAATCATGTGACTATTAGATAAGAAGAGACGATAACCTTTTCAACGATGTGTTTATTTACATTTTAAAAGTTGTTATTCTTAATTAAATCATTAATATGTTAATGTTATTTTTGAAAAGACTTTATATTAAACTAAATCATGTGCCATTAAGTAGGAATAGATGATAACCTTCTCAACGAGGTGTTTGTTTACACTTTATTCTTAATTAAATAATTAATATGTTGATGTCATTTTCAAAAAACTTCATATTAAACTGAATTATGCGGCCATTAAATAAGAGAGACAATAACCTTTTCAACGCTCGTGTTTGTTTACATTTTAAAAGTTGTTATTTTTAATTAAATAGTTAATATGTTAATATTATTTTTCATAAGATTTTGTATTAAACTAAATTATGTGGCCATTAAATAGGAATAGAAGATACCAACACTGTGTTTATTTACACTTTAGAAGTTGTTATTCTTAATTAAATAATTAATATTTTAATGTTATTTTTCAAAAGATTTTATATTAAATTAAATTATATGGCCATTAAATAGGAAGAGACGACAACCTTGTTTGTTTACACTTTAGAAATTATTATTCTTAATTAAATAATTAATATGTTAATGTTATTTTTTTAAAAAAAATTATATCAAACTAAGTTATGTGACCATTAAATAGGAAGAGATGATAACTTTCTCAGCGTCTTCCCACTGCCATATCACCACCTATTGGCCTTCTTCCTCCTCTTGGGTCATTGCTTCAAGCTTGAACAATGGCGGACCAATCTTTTTCTGCAACTTCCTCCGTCGATCCCTACGAATTCCTTAATATCAAACTCAATCCAGATGGCTCCCTCACCCGACTCCGACCCATCCCCGAAGTGCCCGCAAATCCGACGCCGGCCACCACCGCTGATTCCAACGCGCCTCCGCTACTCGCTATCTCCAAGGACCTCCCTCTGAATGCCGCCGCCGGAACCTCCCTCCGCCTCTACCTCCCCCACCCTCTCCCCCCGTCACCGTCTAAACTTCCTCTCCTCATCTACTACCACGGCGGCGGATTCATCTTCTACAGCCCTTCCTCCTCCATCTTCCACAACTCCTGCTGCGCATTGGCCGCACGTCTGCCGGCGCTCATCGTCTCCGTCGACTACCGCCTTGCGCCTGAACACCGTCTCCCGGCTGCCTACGACGACGCCGTCGACGCGATTCAGTGGATCCGAAATCAAGCGGTGGATCCGGAAAGATCCGACCCGTGGTTGAGGGACCACGCGGATTTCGCCAAATGCTTCTTGATGGGAAGCAGCGCCGGGGCAAACATTGCGTTCTTCGCGGGTCTACGTGCGGTGGATCTTGATCTGTCTCCGGTTATGATCAAAGGCCTGATATTGAACGCTGCTTACTTCGGTGGGGTCCAGAGGTCAGGTTCGGAGCTCCGCCTGGTGGACGATCGCATTCTGCCGTTGCCGGCGAACGATTTGATGTGGGCCCTCTGTCTGCCAGCTGGCGCTGATCGGGACCACGAGTATTGTAATCCGACGGTGGCTAACGAGAAGTACGGGGATAAGATCGGACGGCTCCCGAGGTTTTTCTTGAATGGCTATGGCGGAGATCCTCTAGTGGACAAGCAGAAAGAGTTGGTCAACATTTTGGAGGCACGTGGAGTGCACGTGGTGACCCATTTTGTGGAGGATGGGTTCCATGGGGTGGAGATATTTGACCCGGCCAAGGCCCAGGCTTTGGGTGATAATATCCAAAAATTTATAAATGCCACAGTTGCTTCGTCAGCTTTGTGACGTTTTCATTTTTTAATAAAGAAAAATAAATTACATTGGCCTGCTTGCATTACTATATAAACTGACGTAATATCTCTTTCTACATTTAAAATCTATACTTTCCTCTATTATAATCATGAAATTGTTACGGTTTAGTTTCATTTTATATTTTTATTCAAAAAAATTATTATAATCTTTTTATAAATGTTTTTATAATATAATACTATATATTTTTACATAAATATAATCCATCAATTTATGTACACATTAAGTGCTTCTTTAGGGGTAACACACTATGTAAATGCTTCTTTAAGTTAATAATTAATAGAAGATATTTTAATAAGAAATTATGTAGTATTAGATTAATGAATATAAAAGATTTATAAATATATTTTATTGTTACACATAATGAGAGGTATATATATTTAAAGTAAAATAAATAATCATGTAATTTACTCTTTTTCATTAAGTAAATAAATATATGTGCCAAGTTTATTCAAATGGCGTTATTTGAACGGGATTAGACTAATTGGGAAAATTAATGAATCCACCACCTATCTTGTTCAATTGCAACATTAGGACTTTGGATTATCTTATTTTTTAATGTCAAATCACATGAGATATAAATTGCATGGTAGAGATTAAAGGAAAGGGATTTGACAACATGTGATGATGAGGCTTAAATTAATAAAATAATTATTTTAATCTTTGCCATACATTCTATAATTTGACTTCATCAAGATTGAAATTTTATATAAAATTAAAAGATAAAAGGAACACTAGATAGATCAAATGATGTTGTAAGATTTTACTATTTAAATATATAATAATATTTAAAAAATATATTAAAAAATTAAATTTATCTTAATTTAATTTTTTTTATTGTTAAATCTCATAATTTATCATTATCAAATCTCTTTTTTTTTTGTTATCACAAGTCACTTTAATAAACAAATGTAGGGGTGTTCAAAATTATAAGCCAAACTTATCAGGCCAAACTAAACTAATCAAAAAATTGGCCAAAACAAAAAATAGGAGGTCTAAACTAGTTTTTGAAATATAAATTTTAATTAGTTCGATTCGTTCGTTGTTTTGATTTGCTTTGACTCAGTTAAAACCGAATCGAATTGAACGAACTTTATATTAAAAAAATTGTTTTACATATATAATATTATATATTTATACATGCAAAGTTTTAATATATATATATATATATTATTTTAATTTTCTATTAGTATAGACTACTTCTGTAATACCCATGAAAAATAAAATATAAATGCGTGTTTACAAACTACCGTTACTATTTCAGTATACGGTACTATTTACCCGTATAATACTATTTACGTATATGGTACTGTTCATTTATACAATCAAAATGTTAAGTACTAGATGTGGTTTGGTCATAAGAGAAAACTAGAAAGAAGTTTGTAGGAGAAAAATGACGTTTTATGTGTAAAAATACTCTCACGGACTAAAATGAAAGGACTGATTTGAAAAGAAACTTAAAGGTTTAGGGTGAAAGGATAGTTTTCTCTTTAAGTTCCAATACTAACCAATAATTCAAAGCGTTTTACACAATATCATTTTTATAAATAGTAAATTGAATATTTTATTAGCGCATAATGTTAAATAGTACCATTGACTTTTCCTATAAATAGGTCATTACATTTCACTTCTAAACTCACACCTTCAACTTCTCTTCTTCTCTCCTTAAGTTTCTCTTGCTCTGACGCTAGGCCTCTGAGATTTTGGGCCTTTCTTTTTCTGCTTAGGTAAGGATACTATACCCTTTTCTATGTCTTTCAAATTTTAGAAGTTATTTTCTTAAGTATGCTCTGTGGTTGCGGCTTTGGCTGATCTTCCACATCAGAAAAACTGTCCTTAGTTGTCTATATGTTATTTTAATTCTCAGATTACCAAAATAGGATGTAAACTGTGAAGAATACATGTCTAGGAAAGTTCTGGTTAAGGAAAGACCTGATTTTTAAGTGTGTCCATTGTGACCCTCCACTCTTTCCTGGGAACTTACCTGATGTACTCTTTTATAGATTGTATTCTCTATTTCTGGTATGAACAGTACCGTACGTATAAACAGTAACGTATATATGAACAATATCTGTACGAAAACAATCTTAACGTATTTTCTCTAATCTTTCATGAAAATCTCAGTAGCGGAACACTGAAATTCACCTGGGTACTCTTGTCCGTAACGACTTATAGAAGCGATACTCGTACGGAATCCAGGTGAGTGGAACGACCCCATTTTAATAAGGTTTTAGCATTACTGGTGATAAAAAGTATGTCGTACGACACTCCCAAGATTCATAGGGGTAAACTGGATTCAGAGTGGCAAATTTAGGGAGATAATTAATCTAGAAGTATGGATAAAATGATATAAGTATCTCAAGATGATGTGAAGTTTGAATCTTTTCAAAAATAAGATTAATTGTTATCTTGATTTGTGGTTTATAAATCTATAATATAGTTATATACTATACCTGTTATATGGATGAATATTATATTGTGCTTCTGATTATGATATGAAATACTGTACTATTAATTGTGATTGAGCGGGACAGTACCCCCTCTCACGGCAAGGCGGAAAACCCGGTTTAAAAGGGTGTCTTGACCAACGAGTGTAGAGACAACGATTCCCTCAGTAGGGATATAGCCAGGATCGGTGACAGATCCATGAAGCGCCCTAGTTAAGAGGATGAGGTTATGCGTCATGGCGAAAATATACAAATTGGTAAGCCGGCCAGTGTGCGCTCTCTGGGATATATTGCCATTGATGAGTACTAGTAACGTTTGTTGAATTGGATGAATTTTTATCTTCTAGTATGTATTTTCTAACTATGTCTATTGGTTGAGTTTGAGCCTTCGGATATACTTGCATGACTGGTGATGTATTTGAATTTTATTAACGCGAGGCCGATTCGTTTACTGAGTTTAAAAGCTCACACTCTCTGTACAATTTTTTTGTTCAGATCAGATTGCTAGTGAAGAACATCCGTTAGAGGAGTAGATCACTTTGGACCTTCCCGCTGTCGGGTAGGCCCCTCTTTTGTTATAGATTATGTTGCTCTGTAACCGTCTAGGACATCTAGGTCAGGGAATTGATATTTGGCTTGTATTTCAATATGATAATGTATTTTGTATTGAGGATCTATTATTTTTAATTAAGAAAATTTGATGTATTTTCTTTGTATTTATTAAGGAATTGTATTTTGAAAATATAGAGATAATGACTAATACTTTTACTTGTGGGTAGAATTTATCGAAAGGTTTACAGTGATGGAATATTCATCATTGTGCCGATCATGTGCCTAGAAAATGGGTCGTGACAAAGTTGGTATCAGAGCATAGGTTGTTAGGTCTCCTAGTGATTACAGAGCAAGGTGTCTTTAGTGGGTCTTCCCCTATTGTCGTGACTGCAGCACGACCATAGGACGAAGATCCACCAAAAGCCCTATAGAGTTTAAAATCTTTTTCTTTCGTGTCTTTCCTTGAAACATAATAGTGACGGTACATATTATTTTTAATTGTAGAATAAGTTTAGATGGCACCAAGAAAATCAAATGCTTCTTGAATCCGATCAAGATCTGGCAGGGCCCTGGTCCCTCCAGTTGCTCAGTCAGCAGATGCAAGGCTGGAGATGCCTAATTATGCAAAAGGTAACCGTGCACAAAACAAAGAGATACCCACTGAAAACCCTGGAAGAAGTGGTGGAGTACCATCACAAATTGATGCGACTGTAGTAATAGAAGCATTAGCTGCAATGCAGAACGAGGTAAATAGGCTGAAGGAACTTCTGATGGGACAGTCATCTGAAGACGGCTCACAGGTATCAGTACATGCCACAAGAGTGCAAGAGACAGACCAGATGGCACCCCCACCCCCTCCTCAAGATTGGGTAGGGACAGAGGTCAAGATCTGAGAATTTATGAAGCTAAATCCGTCAACTTTTGCAGGAGATGTTAATGAAGACCCGTAGCGTTTTCTTGACGACTGTGAGAAAATCCTTGACACGTTGAAGTGCCCTGAACCTCGAAAAGTGACCCTTGTTACTTTTCAATTAAGAGGTAAGGCAGACCGCTGGTGGCGAACATGAAAAAAGGGCATGGCAAGAAATGCCCCACCCTTCAAATAGAAGGACTTTAAAAGAATTTTTCTAGAACAATTTATTCCGGAGAGTATACGAGAAGCAAAGATGAATGAGTTTTGAGACACTCCGGGAAGGACCACGAACCGTTGATGAATACGATAATATGTTTGTGGAGTTGTCTGAATATGATACTCACATGGTCCTAACTGAGAAAGAAAGGATTAGACGGTTTATTAAAGGCCTTCGAGAGTCCCTATTTGACAGAGTGTGATCAAAGATACGAGATTTTTCATCTTACACAGAAGCCGTCGACATCGCCCGTATGATGGAAGAAAGAGATATGCATAAAGAAAAATGGAATAACAAAAGAAAAATGAAACATGATGAGAAATCACGCTACTACAGAGAGAGTTCTGCACCCACTAAAACCATTGGACATGTAGCCTCTACCGCTAGTGCACCACAGCGTCAACAAAGTGGTACAGGGGGTCAACAAAGGCCCTGGTGCTCTAAATGTGAAAGAAACCACTTCAGAGCTTGTTTTACCAACAGCAACACTAAGGTCTGTTACCAATGTGGTCAACAGGGCCACATTAAAAGAGATTACCTGTAATACCCATGAAAAATAAAATATAAATGCGTATTTACAAACTACTGTTACTATTTCAGTATATGGTACTATTTACCTGTATAATACTATTTACGTATATGGTACTGTTTATTTATACAATCAAAATGTCAAGTACTAGAAGTGGTTTGATCATAAGAGAAAACTAGAAAAAAGTTTGTAGGAGAAAATGACGTTTTATGTGTAAAATACCCTCAGGGGCTAAATTGAAAGGATTGAATTGAAAAGAAACTTAAAGTTTTATGGTGAAATGATAGTTTTCCCTTTAAGTTTCAATAGTAATAAAAAATTCAAAGCCGCCTGTCTTTCCGCATTTTGCATAGTAAGTCGAATTATTAAGGTGCACAGTAAATTGCATTATTCGAAATGTCATTTTCAGGAATAGTAACTTGAATATTTTATTAGTGCATAGTATTAAATAGTACCCTTGACTTTTCCTATAAATAGGCCCTTGCATTTCACTTCTAAACTCACACCTTCAAACTTCTCTTCTTCTCTCCTTAAGTTTTTCTTGCTCCGACGCTAGGCCTCTGAGATTTTGGGCCTTTCCTTTTCTGCTTAGGTAAGGATACTATGCCCTTTCTATGTCTTTCAAATTTTAGAAGTTATTTTCTTAAGTATGCTCTGTGGTTGCGGTTTT
The DNA here is from genome assembly GCA_037074585.1 of Biancaea sappan. Classification (NCBI taxonomy): domain Eukaryota; kingdom Viridiplantae; phylum Streptophyta; class Magnoliopsida; order Fabales; family Fabaceae; genus Biancaea; species Biancaea sappan. The sequence continues at coordinate 20,651,846 of CM073499.1, read as the reverse complement.
GGTTGATCTTCCACATCAAAAAAACTGTCTTTAGTTGCTTACATATTATTTTGATTCTCTGATTACCGAAATAAGATGTAAACTGTGAAAAATACATGTCTAGAAAAGTTCTGGCTAAGGAAAGACCTGATTTTTAAGTGTGTCCATTGTGACCCTCCACTCTTTCTTGGGAACTTACTTTGTGTACTTTTTTACAGATTGTATTTTCTATTTCTGGTATGAATAGTAACCGTACTTATAAATAGTAACTGTACATATGAATAGTAACTGTACAGATGAACAGTAACCATATATATGAATAGTATATGTATGAAAACAATCTTAACGTATTTTCTCTAATCTTTCATGAAAATCTCCGTAGCGGAACACTGAAATTTACCTGAGTACTCTTGTCCGTAACGACTTAGAGAAGCGATACTCGTACGGAATCCAGGTGAGTGGAACGACCCCGTTTTAATAGAGTTTCAGCATTACTGGTGATAAAAAGTATGTCGTAGGATACTCTCAAGATTCATAGGGGGAAATTGGATTCAGAATGACAAATTTATTGAGATAATTAATGCAGAAGTATGGATAAGACGAAGCAAGTATCTCATGATGATGTGAAGTTTGAATCTTTTCAAAAACAGATTAATTGTTATCTTGATTTGTGGTTTATAAATCTATAATATAGTTATATACTATACATGTTATATGGATGAATATTATATTGTGCTTCTGATTATGATATGAAATACTGTACTATTGATTGTGATTGAGCGGGACAGTACCCCCTCTCACGGTAAGGCGGAAAACCCGGTTGAAAGGGTGTCTTGACTAGTAAGTGTGGAGACAACGATTCTCTCAGTAGGGATATAGCCGGATTGGTGATAAATCCGTGAGGCGCCCTAGTTAAGAGGATGAGGTTGTGCGTCATGGCGGAAATATACAGAATTGGTGAGCTGGCCTATGTGCGCTCTCCGGGACATATTGCCATTAATGAGTACTTGTAACGTTTGTTGAATTGGATGAATTTTTATCTTCTTGTATGTAATTTCTAACTATGTCTATTGGTTGAGCTTGAGCCTTCGGATATGCTTACATGACTGGTGATGTATTTGAATTTTATTAACGCGAGGCCGATTTGCTCACTGAGTTTAAAAGCTCACACTCTGTGTACAAATTTTTTGTTCAGATCAGGTTGCCACCGAAGAATATCCGCTAGAGGAGTATATCACTTTGGACCTTCCCGCTGTCGGGTAGGCCCTTCTTTTGTTATAGAATATGTTGCTCTGTAACCGTCTAGGACATCTAGGTCAGGGGTTTGGTATTTTTCTTGTATTTCAGTATGATAATATATTTTGTATGGAGGATCTATTATTTTTAATTAAAAAAATTTGATGTATTTTCTTTGTATTTATTAAGGAATGGTATTTTGAGAATATAGAGATAATGACTAATAATTTTACTTGTGGGTAGAATTTATCGAAAGGCTTACAGTGATGGGATATTCATCATTGTGCCGGTCATGTACCTAGAAAATGGGTCGTGACAAAGTTGGTATCAGAAGCAAGTTTGTTAGGTCTCCTAGTGATTACAGAGCAAGGTGTCTTTAGTGGGCCTTCCCCTATTGTCGTGACTGCAGCACGACCATAGGACGAAGATCCACCAAAAGCCCTATAGAGTTTAAAATCTTTTTCTTTCGTGTCTTTCCTTAAAGCATAATAGTGGTGATACATATTATTTTTAATTGTAGAATAAGTTTAGATGGCACCAAAAAAATCAAACGCTTTTGTAATCCGTACAAGATCTGGCAGGGCCCTGGTCCCTCCAGTCGCTCGGTCAGCAGATGCAAGGCTGGAGATTCCTAATCGTGCAGATGGTAACCGTGCACAAAACAGAGAGATACCCACTAAAAATCCTGGAAGAAGTGGTGGAGTACCATTACAATTTGACGCGACTGTAGTAATGGAAGCATTAGCTGCAATACAAAACGAGGTAAATGGGCTGAAGGAACTTCTAATGGGACAATCATCTGAAGATGGCTCACAGGCATCAGTACATGCTGCAAAAGTACAAGAGACAGACCAGATGCCACCTCCACCCCCTCCTAAGGATTGGGTAGGGACAGAGGTCAAGATCTCAGAATTTATGAAGCTGAATCCGCCAACCTTTGCAGGAGATGTTAATGAAGACCCACATCATTTTCTAGATGACTGTGAGAAAATCCTTGACAGGTTAGAATGCCTTGAACCTCGAAAAGTAACCCTTGTTACCTTTCAATTAAGAGGTAAGGCGGACCGCTGGTGGCGAACATGGAAGAAGGGCATGGCCGGAAACGCCCCACCCCTTAAATGGAAGGACTTTAAAAGAATTTTTCGAGAACAATTTATTCCAGAGAGTATACGAGAAGCAAAGATGAATACGTTTGAGACACTCCGGCAAGGAGCACGAACCGTCGATGAATACGACAATCTGTTTGTAGAGTTGTCTGAATATGTTACTCACATGGTCCTAACTGAGAAAGAAAAGATCTGACGATTTATTAAAGGCCTTCGAGAGTCTTTATTTGACAGGGTGGGATCGAAGATACGAGATTTTTCATTTTACACAGAAGCCGTTGACATTGCTCGTATGATGGAAGAAAGAGATATGCATAAAAAAATGGAATAACAAAAGAAAGAGGAAACAAGATGAGAAATCACGCTACTACGGAGAGAGTTCTGCACCCACTAAAACCATTGGACATGCAGCCTCTACCACTAGTGCACCACAGCGTCAACAAAGTGGTACAGGGGGTCAACAAAGGCCCTGGTGCTCTAAATGTGAAAGAAACCACTTCGGAGCTTGTTTTGCCAACAACAATACTAAGATCTGTTACCAATGTGGTCAACAGGGCCACATCAAAAGAAATTGCCCCCAACTCCATACGAGATCTGGCCAAGGATCAGTACGCCCTAATCAATCAGAGGCCACTATTGCCAACAGAGCCCCTGTAACTGTAGGAGGCAATGGAATCGGAAGAGGTGCTGGTAGAGGAGAAGGTGGTTGAGGTCAGGCTTCAGTAGCCCGAGGGACCGCTCGAGTATTCGCTCTAACCCGTCAAGATGCTCAAGCGTCTAATATGGTGGTAGCAGATACTCTTCTGATTGAATCAAATTTTGCACATGTTTTGTTTGACTCTGGCTCTACGCATTCCTATGTGTCACCATTCTTTGCTAAGAACTTTAAGCAAAAAGTTGTTAGATTAGAATGTCTGTTTTTAGTAACTACGCCTACTGGAGGCACCCTACTAATAGAAAGAGGCTACCGAGCTTGCAAAGTAAGAGTCGGAGAAATAAATACAACAGTAGACCTAATGCTGTTAGATATTACAGACTTTGATGTCATCTTAGGCATGGATTGGCTGGCATCTTGTCATGCCACCCTGGATTGCTATAATAAGATAGTTAAGTTCAATATTCTGGGGGAGCCCTCCTTCGTATTTCATGGTGAACGGAGTGAGATTTCTGAAAATCTTATATCCTTAATGTGTGCTCAACGTTTATTGCGAAAGGGCTGTCAAGGATACTTGACATTTGTTAAAGATATTAAGAAAGAAGAACTAAAAGTAGAGGACGTTCCAGTAGTCCAGGAGTTTGTAGACGTCTTCCCAGATGATCTACCAGGTGTACCCCCAAATAGAGAGATTGAGTTCCAGATAGAGTTAGCTCCAGATACTCGCCCAATCTCCATACCCCCTTATAGAATGGCACCAACAGAATTAAAAGAGCTAAAGACTCAGTTACAGGACTTGCTAGAGAAAGGCTTTATAAGGCCAAGTTATTCACCTTGGGGAGCTCCTGTTCTATTCGTGAAAAAGAAGGACGGATCGATGAGACTATGTATAGATTACAGGAAACTGAATAAAGTAACTATCAAAAATAAATACCTGTTGCCTCGCATCGACGACCTCTTCGATCAACTTCAAGGAGCCAAGTGTTTTTCAAAGATTGACTTGAGGTCTGGTTATCACCAACCCAAGATCAAGGAGGAGGATGTGCCTAAAACAGCCTTTCGTACCAGATATGGGCACTACGAGTTCTTGGTAATGTCATTTGGACTAATAAATGCACCAGCTGTTTTCATAGATTTAATGAATAAGATTTTTAAATCCTTTTTAGACAAATTCGTCATTGTCTTCATAGATGACATTTTGGTGTACTCAAAGACGTCAGAAGAGCATGAACAACACCTTTGTATTGTGTTGCAGACATTAAGGGATCATCAATTGTATGCCAAATTCTCTAAATGCGAGTTTTGGATCGATCGCGTGACTTTCTTGGGACATGTGATCTCCAAAGATGGCATGCAAGTAGACCCAAGCAAAGTAGAAGCGGTCAAAATGTGGCCTAGACCTACCTCCATCATGGAGATTCGCAGCTTCTTGGGATTGGCAGGATATTATCGTCGTTTCATCCAAAATTTTTCCCAGTTAGCCACCCCTCTCACACGACTGACTAGGAAAGGAGTAAAGTACCAATGGGATGACGCTTGTGAAGAAAGCTTCCAAGAACTCAAGAAAAGGTTAATCTCAGCACCTGTATTGGTCTTACCCTCAGGACCAGGAGGTTTTACAGTGTACTGCGATGCATCAAGAATAGGGTTGGGATGTGTTCTCATGCAGCATGGCCAGGTAGTGGCGTATGCATCGAGACAGCTTAAGAAACATGAACAAAACTACCCCACCCACGATCTGGAAATGGCAGCAGTAGTTTTCACTTTAAAGATATGGCGACATTATCTATACGGAGAAACTTACGAAATCTACACTGACCATAAAAGTTTAAAATATATTTTTGACCAAAAGGACCTAAACTTGAGGCAGAGGAGATGTGTAGAATTACTAAAAGATTATGATTGCAATATTCTTTACCACCCAGGCAAAGCGAATGTGGTAGCAGATGCCTTGAGTCAAAAATCTATGGATAGTCTAGCCCATGTAGCAGTGACAAGAAGACCATTAATCCAAGAACTACAAGAGCTGAGAGAAAAAGGTACTACTCTCGAGGTTACAAGGACATGATCATTCTTAGCCCATATCAAGGCTATATCTTCCCTTGTAGACCAGATACGGATATCCCAAATGAAGGATCCTGAGCTTGTCCAAATTATGGAAAAGGTGAAGATTGGTGAAATGAATAGTTTCACACTCGATGATACAGGAGCTTTACGTTTTAAACAACGATTATGGGTACCAGATGTCGGAACTTTTAGACGAGACATCATGGAAGAAGGCCATAGTGCTGCTTATGCTGTACATCCAGGAGCTACCAAGATGTATCAAGATCTGAAACAGATCTATTGGTGGAAAGGAATGAAATAAGACATAGCAGAGTTTGTATCTCGTTGTCTAACTTGCCAACAGGTTAAGGTTGAGCATCTAAAACCAGGAGGCACGTTACAGCAATTAGAGATTCCTGAATGGAAAAGGGAACGAGTGACGATGGACTTTGTTGTTGGTCTACCTCGCTCCACAGGAGGTTATGACTCAGCTTGGGTCATTGTTAACCGACTAACCAAATCAGCACAATTCATTCCAGTCAAAACCACTTATGGTGTAGTAACGTTGGCACAATTGTATATTAAAGAAATAGTGAAGCTGCATGGAGTACCTATATCTATCATTTCTGATAGAGGTACTCAATTTACCTCTCGTTTCTGGAGAAGTTTTCAAGAGGCATTAGGTACTCGAGTGGACCTTAGTACCGTTTTTCACCCACAGAAAGACGGACAGTCAGAGCGGATGATTTAGACTCTAGAGGACATGTTACAAGCATGTGTTCTAGACTTCAGTGGTAGTTGGGAGAATCATTTGTATCTTGTAGAGTTCGCATATAACAACAGCTACCAGGCCACTATTGGGATGGCACCCTATGAGGCCTTGTATGGGAGACGTTGCAGATCTCCGATCGGTTAGTTCGAGGTAGGTGAAGCGAAAGCATTAGGATCTGAATTGGCCCAGGATGCCCTAACCAAGGTTAAGACAATACAAGATAGGATGCGAGCAGCTCAAAGTAAACAAAAGGCATACGCTGATCACAGACGACGTGATTTGGAGTTCTCAGTCGGCGATATGGTATTCCTAAAGGTCTCTCCAATGAAAGGTGTGTTGAGATTTGGAAGGAAAGGAAAGTTGAGTGCTAGATACATCGGGCCTTATGAAATTTTAGAACGAGTGGGAAAAGTGGCTTATCGGCTCGCCCTACCTATGGAACTGGAAGGGATTCACCCTGTTTTTCACGTATCCATGTTGAGGAAATACCTTCTTGACCCTTCTCACATACTTCACCCTTCTCAGAATGATTCTATCCTAGTAGATGAAAACTTGTCATACGAGGAGATACCGGTGGCTATCCTCGATAGTCAAGTAAAGAAACTCTGATCTAATGAGATTCCATTAGTCAAGGTTTTGTGGAGGAATCAAACTCACGAAGAAGCCACATGGGAAGCCGAGGCCGACATGCGTTCTAGATATACGCATCTTTTCACGACTTGAGGTAATTTAAATTCGGAGGACCGAATTTCTTAAAGGGAGTGATAATGTAATACCCATGAAAAATAAAATATAAATACGTATTTACAAACTATTGTTACTATTTCAGTATATGGTACTATTCACCTGTATAATACTATTTACGTATATGGTACTGTTCATTTATAAAATCAAAATGTCAAGTACTAGAAGTGCTTTGATCATAAGAGAAAACTAGAAAGAAGTTTGTAGGAGAAAATGACGTTTTATGTGTAAAATACCCTCAGGGGCTAAATTGAAAGGATTGAATTGAAAAGAAACTTAAAGGTTTATGGTGAAAGGATAGTTTTCCCTTTAAATTTCAATAGTAATAAAAAATTCAAAGCCGCCTGTCTTTCCGCATTTTGCATAGTAAGTCGAATTATTAAGGTGCACAGTAAATTGCATTATTCGAAATGTCATTTTCAGGAATAGTAACTTGAATATTTTATTAGTGCATAGTATTAAATAGTACCCTTGACTTTTCCTATAAATAGGCCATTGCATTTCACTTCTAAACTCACACCTTCAAACTTCTCTTCTTCTCTCCTTAAGTTTTTCTTGCTCCGACGCTAGGCCTCTGAGATTTTGGGCCTTTCCTTTTCTGCTTAGGTAAGGATACTATGCCCTTTCTATGTCTTTCAAATTTTAGAAGTTATTTTCTTAAGTATGCTCTGTGGTTGCGGTTTTGGTTGATCTTCCACATCAAAAAAACTGTCCTTAGTTGCTTACATATTATTTTGATTCTCTGATTACCGAAATAAGATGTAAACAGTGAAGAATACATGTCTAGGAAAGTTCTGGCTAAGGAAAGACCTGGTTTTTAAGTGTGTCCATTGTGACCCTACACTCTTTCCTGGGAACTTGCCTGGTGTACTCTTTTACAGATTGTATTTTCTATTTCTGGTATGAATAGTACCTGTACGTATAAATAGTAACCGCACGTATGAATAGTAACTGTATATATGAATAGTAACCATATATGAACAGTAATCATATATATGAACAGTATATACACGAAAACAATCTTAACGTATTTTCTCTAATCTTTCATGAAAATCTCCGTAGCGGAACACTGAAATTCACCTGAGTACTCTTGTCCTTAACGACTTAGAGAAGCGATACTCGTACGGAATCCAAGTGAGTGGAACGACCACGTTTTAATAGAGTTTTAGCATTACTGGTGATAAAAAGTATGTCGTAGGACACTCCCAAGATTCATAGGGGGAAATTGGATTCAAAATGACAAATCTAATGAGATAATTAATCCAGAAGTATGGATAAGATGAAGCAAGTATCTCATGATGATGTGAAGTTTGAATCTTTTCAAAAACAGATTAATTGTTATCTTGATTTGTGATTTATAAATCTATAATATAGTTATATACTATACATGTTATATAAATGAATATTATATTGTGCTCCTGATTATGATATGAAATACTGTACTATTGATTGTGATTGAGCGGGACAGTACCCTCTCTCACGGTAAGGCAGAAAACCCGGTTGAAAGGGTATCTTGACTAATGAGTGTGGAGACAACGATTCCCTCACTAGGGATATAGCCCGAATTGGTGATAAATCCGTGAGGCGCCCTAGCTAAGAGGATGAGGTTGTGCGTCATGGCAGAAATATACAGAATTGGTGAGCTGGCCTATGTACGCTCTCCGGGACATATTGCCATTGATGAGTACTTGTAATGTTTGTTGAATTGGATGAATTTTTATCTTCTTGTATGTAATTTCTAACTATGTCTATTGGTTGAGCTTGAGCCTTCGGATATGCTTGCATGACTGGTGATGTATTTGAATTTTATTAACGTGAGGTCGATTTGCTCACTGAGTTTAAAAGCTCACACTCTCTGTACAAATTTTTTGTTCAGATCAGGTTGCCACCGAAGAATATCCGCTAGAGGAGTAGATCACTTTGAACCTTCCCGCTGTCGGGTAGGCCCTTCTTTTGTTATAGAATATGTTGCTCTGTAACCGTCTAGGACATCTAGGTCAGGGATTTGGTATTTGGCTTGTATTTCAGTATGATAATGTATTTTGTATTGAGGATCTATTATTTTTAATTAAGAAAATTTGATGTATTTTCATTGTATTTATTAAGGAATGGTATTTTGAGAATATAGAGATAATGACTAATAATTTTACTTGTGGGTAGAATTTATCGAAAGGCTTACAGTGATGGGATATTCATCATTGTGCCGGTCATGTGCCTAGAAAATGGGTCGTGACATTGCCTCCAACTCCACACGAGATCTAGCCAAGGATCAATACGCCTTAATCAATCAGAGGCCACTGTTGCCAACAGAGCCCCTGTAACTGTAGGATGTAATGGAATCAGAAGAGGTCCTAGTAAAGGACAAGGTGGTCGAGGTCAAGCTTCAGTAGGCTGAGGGACCGCTAGAGTATTCGCCTTAACCCGAAAGGATGCTCAAGCGTCTAATACGGTGGTAGCAGGTACTCTTCTAATTGAATCAAATTTTGCACATGTTTTATTTGACTCTGGCTCTACGCATTTTTATGTGTCACCATTCTTTGCTAAGAACTTTAAGCAAAAAGTTGTTAGATTAGAATGTCAGTTTTTAGTAACTACGCCTACTGAAGGCACCCTACTAATAGAACGAGGCTACCGAGCTTGCAAGGTAAGAGTCGGAGAAATAAATACAATAGTAGGCCAAGTTATTCACCTTGGGGAGTTCCTATTCTGTTCGTGAAAAAGAAGGACGAATCAATGAGACTATGCATAGATTACAGACAACTGAATAAAGTAACTATAAAAAATAAATACCTATTGCCTTGCATCGACAACCTCTTCGATCAACTTCAAGGAGCCAAGTGTTTTTCAAAGATTGACTTGAGGTCTGGTTATCATCAACTCAAGATCAAGGAGGAGGATGTGCTTAAAACAGCCTTCCGTACCAGATATGGGCACTACGAGTTCTTGGTAATGTCATTTGGACTAACAAATGCACCAGCTGCTTTCATGGATTTAATGAATAGGATTTTTAAATCCTTCTTAGACAAATTTGTCATTGTCTTCATAGATGACATTCTGGTGTACTCAAAGACTTCAGAAGAGCATGAACAACACCTTCGTATTGTGTTGCAGACATTGAGGGATCATCAATTGTATGCCAAATTCTCTAAATACGAGTTTTGGATCGATCTCGTGACTTTCTTGGGACATGTGATCTCCAAAGATGGCATCCAAGCAGACCCAAGTAAAGTAGAAGCGGTCAAAATGTGGCCTAGACCTACCTCCGTCACGGAGATTCACAGCTTCTTGGGATTGGCAGGATATTATCGTCGTTTCATCCAAAATTTTTCTAGTTAGCCGCTCATCTCACATGACTGACTAGGAAAGGAGTAAAGAACCAATGGGATGACGCTTGTGAAGAAAGCTTCCAAGAACTCAAGAAAAGGTTAATCTCCACACCTGTATTGGTCTTACCCTCAGGACCAGGAAGTTTTACAGTGTACTGCAATGCATCAAGAGTAGGGTTGGGATGCATTCTCATACAGCATGGCCAGGTAGTGACATATGCATCGAGACAGCTTAAGAAACATGAACAAAACTACCCCACCCACGATTTGAAAATGACAGCAGTAGTTTTCGCCCTAAAGATATGGCGACACTATCTATACGGAGAAACCTGTGAAATCTACACTGACCATAAAAGTCTAAAATATATTTTTGACCAAAAGGACCTAAACTTGAGGCAAAGGAGATGGGTAGAATTACTAAAAGATTATGATTGCAATATTCTTTACCACCCAGGCAAAGCGAACGTGGTGGCAGATGCTTTGAGTCAAAAATCTATGGGTAGTCTAGCCCATATAGCAGTAACAAGAAGACTATTGATCCAAGAACTACAGGAGCTGAGAGCAAAAGGTGCTACTTTTGAAGTTACAAGGACAAGATCGTTCTTAGCCCATATCAGGGCTAGATCTTCCCTTATAGACCAGATACGGATATCCCAAATGAAGGATCCTGAGCTTGTCCAAATTATAGATAAGGTAAAGAGTGATTAAGCGAATAGTTTCACATTCGACGATGCAGGAACCTTGCGTTTTGAACAACGATTGTGTGTACCATATATTGGAACTCTTAGATGAGACATCATGGAGGAAGGCCATAGTGCCGCATATGCTGTACATCCAGGAGCCACCAATATGTATCAAGATCTGAAACAGATCTATTGGTGGAAAGGAATGAAACAAGACATAGCAGAGTTTGTATCTCGTTGTTTAACCTGTCAGCAGGTTAAGGCTGAGCATCTAAAGCCAGGGGGCTCGTTACAGCAATTAGAGATTCCTGAATGGAAATGAGAACGAGTGACGATGGACTTTGTTGTTGGTCTACCTCGCTCCACAGGAGGTTATGACTCAGTTTGGGTCATTGTTGACCGACTAACCAAATCAGCACACTTTATTCCAGTCAAAACCACTTATGGTGTAGTAACGTTGGCACAATTATGTATTAAAGAAATAGTGAAGCTGCATGGAGTACCTATATCTATCATTTCTGATAGAGGTTCTCAATTTACCTTTCATTTTTGGAGGAGTTTTCAAGAGGCATTAGGTACTCGAATGGACCTTAGTACCGCTTTTTATCCACAGACAGACGGACAGTTAGAGCGGACGATTTAGACTCTAGAGGACATGTTATGAGCTTGTGTTCTAGATTTCAGTGGTAGTTGGGAGAAGCATTTGTATCTCGTAGAGTTCGCATATAACAACAGCTACCAGGCCACTATTGGGATGGCACCCTATGAGGCCTTGTATGGGAGACGTTGCAGATCTCCGATCCGTTGGTTCGAGGTTAGTGAAGCGAAAGTATTAGGACTCGACTTGGCCCAGGATGCCCTAACCAAGGTTAAGACAATACAAGATAGGATGCGAGCAGCTCAAAGTAGACAAAAGGCATACGCTGACCACAGACGACGTGATTTGGAGTTCTCAGTCGACGATATGGTATTCCTAAAGGTCTCTCCAATGAAAGGTGTGTTGAGATTTGGAAGGAAAGAAAAGTTGAGTCCTAGGTACATCGGGCCTTATGAGATTTTAGAATGAGTGGGAAAAGTGACTTATCGGCTCGCCCTACCTATGGAACTGGAAAGGATTCACCCTGTTTTTCACGTATCTATGTTGAGAAAGTACCTTCCTGACCCATCTCATATACTTCACTCTTCTCACAATGATTCTATCCTAGTAGATGAAAGCTTGTCATACGAGGAGATAACGGTGGCTATCCTCGATAGTCAAGTAAAGAAACTCCGATCTAAGGAGATTCCATCAGTCAAGGTGTTGTGGAGGAATCAAACTCACGAAGAAGCCACATGGGAAGCTGAGGCTGACATGCGTTCTAGGTATCCGCATCTTTTCATGACTTGAGGTAATTTAAATTCGGAGGACCGAATTTCTTAAAGGGGGTGATAATGTAATACCAATGAAAAATAAAATATAAATGCGTGTTTACAAACTACTGTTAATATTTCAGTATACGATACTATTCACTTATATAATACTATTTACGTATATAGTACTGTTCATTTATACAATCAAAATGTCTAGTACTAGATGTGGTTTGGTCATAAGAGAAAACTAGAAAGAAGTTTGTAGGAGAAAAATGACGTTTTATGTGTAAAAATACCCTCATGGACTAAAATGAAAGGACTAATTTGAAAAGAAACTTAAAGGTTTATGGTGAAATGATAGTTTTCCCTTTAAGTTCCAATAGTAACCAATAATTCATGCCGCTTCCGCGTTTTGCACAGTAACCGTAAATGATTAACGCGAGAAATATTTTATTAGAAATGTCATTTTCATGAATAGTAAATTGAATATTTTATTAGTGCATAGTGTCAAATAGTACCATTGACTTTTCCTATAAATAGTCCCTTACATTTCACTTTTAAACTCACACCTTCAACTTTTCTTCTTCTCTTCTTAAGTTTCTCTTGCTCCGACGCTAGGCCTCTGAGATTTTGGGCCTTTCCTTTTCTGCTTAGGTAAGGATACTATGCCCTTTTCTATGTCTTTCAAATTTTAGAAGTTATTTTTTTAAGTATGCTCTGTGGTTGCAACTTTGGCTGATCTTTCACATCAGAAAAACTGTCCTTAGCTGTCTATATGTTATTTTAATTCTCAGATTACCGAAATAGGATGTAAATTGTGAAGAATACATGTCTAGGAAAGTTCTAGTTAAGGAAAGACCTGATTTTTAAGTGTGTCCATTGTGACCCTCCACTCTTTCTTGGGAACTTACTTGGTGTACTCTTTTATAGATTGTATTCTCTATTTCTGGTATAAATAGTACTCGTACGTATGAACAGTACTGTATGTATGAACAATAATGTATATATGAACAGTATCTGTACGAAAACAATCTTAACATATTTTCTCTAATCTTTCATAAAAATCTCCGTAGCGGAACACTGAAATATACCTGGGTACTCTTGTCCGTAACAACTTAGAGAAGCGATACTCGTACGGAATCTAGGTGAGTGGAACGACTCCGTTTTAATAAGGTTTTAGCATTACTGGTGATAAAAAATATGTCGTAGGACACTCCAAAGATTCATAGGGGTAAACTGGATTCAGAGTGGCAAATCTTAGATAATTAATCCAGAAGTATGGATAAAATGACATAAGTATCTCATTATGATGTGAAGTTTGAATCTTTTCGAAAACAAGATTAATTGTTATGTTGATTTATGGTTTATAAATCTATAATATAGTTATATATTATACCTGTTATATGGATGAATATTATATTGTGCTTCTGATTATGATATGAAATACTGTATTATTGATTGTGATTGAGCGGGACAGTACCCCCTCTCACGGCAAGGCGAAAAACCCGGTTTAAAAGGGTGTCTTGACCAATGAGTGTAGAGACAACGATTCCCTCAGTAGGGATATAGCCCGGATCGGTGACAGATCCGTGAGGTGCCCTAGCTAAGAGGATGAGGTTGTGCGTCATGGCAGAAATATACAAATTGGTGAGCCGGCCTGTGTGCGCTCTCCGGGATATATTGCCATTGATGAGTACTAGTAACATTTGTTGAATTGGATGAATTTTTATCTTTCAGTATGTATTTTCTAACTATGTCTATTGGTTGAGTTTGAGCCTTCAGATATACTTGCATGACTGGTGATGCATTTGAATTTTATTAACGCGAGGCCGATTCGTTCACTGAGTTTAAAAGCTCACACTCTCTGTACAATTTTTTTGTTCAGATCAGATTGCCAGTGAAGAACATCCGTTAGAGGAGTAGATCACTTTGGACCTTCTCGCTGTCGGGTAGGCCCCTCTTTTGTTATAGATTATGTTGCTCTGTAACCGTCTAGGACATATAGGTCAGGGGATTAGTATTTGGCTTGTATTTCAATATGATAATGTATTTTGTATTGAGGATCTATTATTTTTAATTAAGAAAATTTGATGTATTTTCTTTGTATTTATTAAGGAATGATATTTTGAGAATATAGAGATAATGACTAATAATTTTACTTGTGGGTAGAATTTATCGAAAGGCTTACAGTGATGAGGTATTCATCATTGTGCCGGTCATATGCCTAGAAAATGGGTCGTGACAACTTCACTTCGGCTCTGTTCTGTAAAATTAGTTGATAAGTTATTTGAAAACTTATAAGTTAGCTTATTGAATTAGAAATGTTCAGTAAAAATAACTGTTGAAATAGCTGAAAAATATAAAAAGACATAAATTTTATAATTTCAAAATAATACAAATAAATATATCATTTTTTTAATTTTTAAATTATTATATGTAATATATTTTTATATATTTTATTATATATCATTATATATATATATATATATATATATCATTATATATAATATTATATATGTATATATAATATTTTATGTATAAATTTAGTTAAAGATAAAAATGAGTGAAGAAATTTGGAAATTAGGTTATAATAAGTTTAGGGGTATAATGGGTAATCTGAAAATGTTATAAGGATAAAATAGGATCAAAAAATTTGAAGTTATAAGCTGTTAAAATTAGCATATTAGAATAAGTTGTAAGTTACTAATATAAGCTCGTTCATCGAACACTTCTAACGAGTTTATAAGCTAGTCAAATAAATTATAATCTAGCTTATATATCCTACCGAATAGAGCGTTTGACATTTTTCCTTCTAAGCTCTCAACTCTCAAGGAGCCCAATATTATATATATACAATTATACAAGAATTTTTTTTCAAAAGGTGGAGCTCAATGTTGCAATGTTATGATATGGGGTAAGGTAGAGACTAAAGAGTCATTGTCTTTTTAATTTTGGGAGATTATTTTAATTAATTTTGTCTCTTTTTTTTTAGTTTTATTTCAGATTTTGTCGACAAAAAAATAAAAAATTTAATTATTATAAATAAAATTGTCCAGAACCGAACCAAACCGCCTAAAAATTAAAATATAATAGATCCATAATTTTGCAAAACCAATGAATTTGGTTCGATTTGATTAAAACTCAAAATCGGATCGAATCAACTCTTTGAATACCCCTAAACTAAGGGATGAAGTGTTGAAACAAATACAATATATCATAGATTGAATTAAGACACTTGACATTTTAGAGATCAAATTTAAATAACTGTAGTATTTTGAAAACCAATTTAATAATTTATTTTAAAAAGAAATATATGAATTTAGAAATTAATTGAAAATTATACAAATAAAATTTAAAACTCAATCTGCATTCATGTACCATGTTAAAAAAATAATTAAAGAATCTATTCTATTATGTTATATATACTAAAATTAATTCACCATAAGCATTTAATACACCTCCTCCTTTTAATACACCCATGTCATCTGCCATGCGATTGATTTTTTTAATAGTTGGTCCAATGCAGCACTCCCATGTTGTGTGGCTCTTTCACTTATTATTCTGATTTGTTAATTGTTTGGTTTCTTCTTGGTTGTATATTGGCTTATTTTCAAATTCAAGCTATAAGGATTAAGCGAGTGTTTGGATTCGCGTTGCAGTTACCTAAACCACGGTGACACCCTCTTAAACCATGTTTGCACCAAATTGGCATGTTTGGTAGACTTGTGTGAAACCGAGGTTGACATCCAAACCTCAGTTAGGTCCAACTTGCCTTGGCATAACTTCCGTGGTTCATTTAATGCGCTTTGGTGAGGATAGGCTATGATTTATTAATCTCATTCCTCCTTTACCCCTCATTTGCGTGTTTATCCATTTTGCTCCTTTACCCTTATTGGAGCTCGTAGTGTGTGTCTCTGCTTGATGTTCATCATGACATGCCCTTGGTCCCTACTGTGTATCTCCATCACCTTCTCTCTCATTTTGCCTGCATTTTTCACTCGTTTCCTATGGCTCTATTATGTTTGTCTTCTATTTGTTAGCCTCCTCTATTTGTCCCTATTTTCTAGTTGCATTCGCGTTGGTGATTGATTTTGTGTGTATCGTGGTTTCCCCTGTTTTTTGGTGTTGTATGTTGACGAGGAGGCGCCAATGACAATGAGAGCTGCGAGAAGCACTTCTACGGTAGTCCCATAGTCGAGAAACCAACAAGTCACCTACCAACCTGGGAAGAAGACAATTTTTTAATGTTTAAAATGTTGGGTTCTGTTGTGGGCTCGCTATGCATCTGTTGTGTGTGTGGGCCTCATGCTGGTTAAATTAATTACATAATTAATTTAATTATATCATTATATATATATATATATAATTATACAATAAAAACTTAATTGATTTAATTTATGTAATTGACTTGAAAACCTAATTTGTACAATTAAATAACCTAATTAATTTGGTTAAATTAATTACATAATTAATTTACTTATATCATCATATAATTATACAATAAAAACATAATTTATTCAATTAATGTAATTAACTTAAAAACCTAATTTGTACAATTAAATAACCTGATTAATTTGGTTAAATAATCACATTACATAATTAATTTAATTATATCATTATATAACTATACAATTAAAAACATAATTTATTTAATTTATGGAATTGACTTAAAAACCTAATTTATACAATTAAATAATTTAATTAATTTTGTTAACACTACAAGAAAATCCAAGATTAGAGACGGAAATTTTCGTCTCTAATTTAACAAAATTCCATCTATGGTGAATCAGAGATGAAAACAATGTCGTCTCTGAATTGTCCATTGCATAATCTTAGGACAGAAACAAATCTGTCTCAGATTTATGAACGGAAAAATTTCTGTCTCAACACTGAAATTCCATATGAAAAAGAACTTATGAGTTTGAGATGGAAACTATGCCCGTCCCTAATTTGACATGGACAAAACTGTCTTTGATTTCCTCTCTAATCAGAGACAGAATCAGCGATGACATTTCGTGTCTCAGATTCGGGATAGTAAAACCCCCTAAATCCGTCTCTGATTTGAGATAGAATTGAGGACGGATATTTCTGTCTTTGATTTGAAACGAAATTAGACGTCCCCAAATCTATCTCAAATATGGTATTTTGGAGATGAAAAAAATCCTTCCCTAAAATCTATCTCTAATGTGTAAATAACTGATTACATACTTTAAAAATTGAAATTATCCAACCTATCAACACAGCAACTGCTAGAATTATAATCAAAATTTGTAAAAGTTTTTTTGGGCTAATTTTTTTTTATATACCTCTAAATGCACATGTTTCATTGCCAATATAATAAATCATACAAATAAGTTAAGAAAGAACAACTAATCTAAAGGGTGATCATGATCATGGTCATGATCATCATCAACCGCATCTCTAGACTGAGCCCGCTTTTCAACACTGATGTAGTGATTCATCATTTGCCGCATCTCAATAATCATGTTCGCTTGACTATGGATTATCTCTTGTGCAACGTAAAGATGTTCATGCTGAGTCTTCAGCTGCTTAAGCACAGGACCCATCCTCTAATGTAGCTCATCTTCAAAGTCGAGATGAAAACCAGTCAGGACAGATTGAGTGGAGGGACAAATCTTACATGCTTCAGACTCCGTGCCAAATATGCAGCCCTTTTTGTTCATGCCTCCTACTGCTCGAAGCCACAGCTCTATATCATTGGCATCATCCTCCTAGTTATCTACACCCCTACCTGTTGCGGACCCTTGCAATGATTTCAACTGAGTGTACTCTTCCTATTAAATAAAATTATTTTGTTAGGTAGGTAACTGGTAAAATTAATAAAATAAAAAGAACAAGAAGATAAGAAATATATACTCATGTAGACTATAGTGCGCATGAACAAAGTCCCCACTATCCTTCTTCATGTGAGTTCGCATGAACAAATCTACTAGGCGAGGCTTTCTCCTAGTCTGCTACTCTTGCACATTACATTATAGTGAATGATATTTAATTTAAAAATGACTGAAGAAGATAATAGATTTAAAATTAAAAGAGAACAAAGATAGGTACCTTTTTTTTATTTTTCATTATGTATGTAATTCTTTTTTTTTTTGGAAAGGATGTTTGTAATTCCTAAAGATAGGTACCTTTTTTTTTGGGTATTATGGTCTTAAAATATTTAAACCAACTTATGAAGTTTAAATAAAGAGTAAATTGTTGATTTAGTTTCTAAAACAAATTACGGTAGTCTTAATTTGACCTTTGAAAATTTAAGAATTTTTAATTTAATTCTTGAAAAATTATAATATTTTTAATTTAGTCGTTTTCATTGATATGACCAAATCTTTATAGCTAAATCTCATATGGTTGCCAAAGCATATAGAGAGACAAAACAAAATTGAGACAAATAACACAATTTTATATTAATAAAAAAATATTACTGTTCACACAAAAATCATATCTCACAAGAAAACTCCTTGTAAACTAATATAGGGAAATTTTAATGTTAGAATTTTAACTTACAATGGTATATTTTTTGGTTCTAACTATTAGTATCTGAAAATTTACTAATTAAATTGACTAATTTAATTTAAGCCAAATTGAATCACAAAGGTGTATGCATGTAAAATTCTCTCAATGTTAATTTTCTCTCTTTACAAAACTCAAAATGTGAAATTTTGCTTAAAGACAACAACTGTTGAACCACTTGAACTACATGTTAAAAGATCTAGGCTAAGTTTATCCACATAGAATTAACGAGTTGGAAATTAAAAAAATTATGAAAAAGACCTAATTTGTATGTTAAAATGAGTTGTATAATAACAAGGAAATTTCGGCACCAAGTGTACACTAATTCCATGCATAAAAGAGAAACTTAAATAATTTTAATCTTTTTAATAATGAAAAAGAAGATGATGATTTGACTACTAAATCAATGTCTATTGATAAATATAAATAAGGTAATTGGAACTCATCTTTGGTGTGAAAAATTCTCCAAATAGTAGTGAAAATTATTAGGGAAATCTTTTGGAGTTAAATATAGAAAATTAATTAAAAATTTTCTAAAATAAATATGGTATAAGTGACACTACAAGAAAATCTAAGATCAGAGACAGAAATTTCTGTCTCTAAATGAGTTAGGATGAACTAAAATTTTTTAGTCATAAATTATATAAGATTCAATTTGATCTAATCCATATTCACTATTGACCATACGGAGTTTGGATTGGGGTGGACAAGCCTAAGCCATTTAACAATCCTAATTCTATGGGATTAAAAAAGACACGAGTAATCATGCATCAAGTTCAAAGAGCTTCCATAGAAGATAGTAACAAAATTACACCACCAACAATCTAAATCTCATCGTGGGTGTGAATGGAATCTAATTATGTGCAAATTACATTATGTATTTAAATTAAATGAAAAGGACACAACAAGTGAAGTTTACTGCCGTAAACACTGAATTGTGCATAGTCAACTTGGTGGACAATGCAGATAATAGAGTGCAAGCTTATATACATGTCTTAGCTTTTGTTTTGTTTTTTATTTTATTTGTTTCCTCTCTATCATGATATCTCCTGACCATTTTCCTAACACCACTTAATATTTATATAATACTTAATGGGGCTACCATTCTGTCTTCGCTAATCAAGGACTTGAAACAGGAACATTTTTTATTGGTGAGTAAGGAAATAAACAAAGAAACTAGCTAGCAATAAATTGCACAACCCAAGAAAATTAGCAAGCAAAGTTGAACCCAACTCCCTGGGAGCATTCCTCTATTCAACCTTACCAAAGCATCTTTTGGGACCATGCTTGAAACAGGAACATTTGCTAAAACAAAGCACTAAATAACTATTTAAAAGTAGGTTCTCATATAAGATTGGATTAATTATTTATTAATCCAATCTACATTTATTAAATCAGTTCACATATTCAAATTTCTATGAATTTCCCTAATATTTTCTTTCATCAGCAATGAGTGACCAAAACCCTTTAAAAACTACAAACAAACTATCTATTAGACAAAAAGAAAAGAAATGGAGGAAGAACTTTTGAAAAATTTTCAAATTTTGATCAAGTCGAATTCACCTCTAATTTTGAAGCCCATGTTGCAATTTCTCTAATATCTTGGCTGTGAATATGAGACTTGTGAAGCTTTCTCTGTGATGCATCAGCGAAAAAGGGAAAAAAAAATTGATGAACGTGATGCGCAAGGGTTCAAGACAAAGGAAAAATGAAAGGGATTTACAAAATAATATAATACCTTGAAATAGAGTGGCAATGGAGACTCCTCTTGGCCGCCGGTGGTAATTGTCGCTGGCAATGGGTAGACTAAAGAAGGGAGTTGCAAAGCAGAGACCAAAACGCGAGTGACAAGGAAGTGAGGCTCTGCTGGGGAGATTTAGGGCAAACGAAAATGACATCATTTGCGTTAGAGACGTATTTCTGAAATGGCCAAATCTGTCTTTAAATCCTAAAAAAATGAATTAGAGACAGATATAATTTCTGTTTCTAATAATTAAATTAAAAAAATTCACATAAAATCAGAGACAAAATATTTTCATTTCAGATTCTATGTCTGATTTTGAAAAATTCCTGCCAATCAAATTCAAACTTGAGATGAAATTTGAGATGAGTCATAGACAGAATTAGAGATGGAAATATTCTTGTAGTGTAAATTAATTATATAATTAATTTAATTATATAACTATATAATTGTACAATTAAAAACATAATTTATTTAATGATCTGTAGGAGAAATGTTGCTTAGCTTCAGCAATTGTCTCAATATAAATTACTATGAATAAATAATATTATATTTTGGGAAATTCTCTTTGCATTTTTTGAGTTCTCCTATTTTATCTATTTATTATTATATTTTGGGATTTCAGATTTTTTGTATTACTTGAATTTTATATTTTTCTTTTTTTATTTTACATTTTTGAATTCTTAAATTTTTTTTTGAAATTTTAATTAGGAACTCGGACAAAATACGATACTTATAATATACATTATCATATAATATACCCAAAAATAATTTTATGATCTCCACATACCAAACACGTGAAGGTACAAAGAAATTAGTTAGGATTTTTTATAGTAGTGCAAAGTGCAATTGCAAATATGGGTCATTTGTTTTCAATCAGATTGCTCAAATTAAAGAAAGAAAATTAAAAAACTAAAAGGATCTTCCGATAAAAAAAACAAAAAGCTCAGATCTAGTCTGCAAACAAGATTTACATAGAATTTGAATTCCTCACATGTATCCAAAATTTATTAGCGATTTGTTCCTCTGCATCCAACTGATATGCGTGGAAGAATGAAGTATTCTCTAATGATTGTTCTTGAAAGTATTTGATTAAGACATCGACTTCCTCATAAGCTATGATTTTTGCTCTTTTTGATTTAAGATAGTTTTATACGTCATCCTGAGTGTATCCAACATTTGCTCTTCATCCTGCATGTACAATCATCAGATCAAAGGAGGCCTTCTACCTAAGGCTAGAGTTCTCTGCTAGTTCTATCTCGTGGGCCTGAACTTGGGAAGTATGTTGTTGTGAGGAAAACATGTGAGCTGTCTCCAGAGTGTATAGCTCATGATTATGCTCTCCTATGAATTGTTTCACTCTATACTTTTCATCAACAAATTGCAAGACTAAATAAGCCATGTAGCTCGTTCTAGTCTCATGACGGGGAATTTTAGTATTCCTATCCCTCCTATCAGGCCCTCTAAAGCCCTCATTTGAACAAACTAATTTGACCGACACAATCATAGTATTATCTTTTTTGCTTATGTTATGACTATTCTTTCTCACTCCAAATTCCTTTTTGCCACTATTAATCCTTCAAAAACTTCAAGCTGCATCTACACTGTCAAACTCCATCCCTATCTTGGGATTCAATTCTCCCTCCATCTAAGTTTTTAACTAATCGTCTACAATACATACACACATAACATAAAGAAAGAGCATATTTATGTATTCAAATTTTGGGGGGAAATTATTTTCACAAACAATTGGAAGTGAGATAAAGTAAAGCAAATCAATATGGTCGTCTTGCAAAATATATTATCAAAATGGTCTAGAAAATATTTCTTTGGATGATACAGTTAATGAAATATCCTATATCTTTCTCTGTTCATTTCCAAGTCCATATGCATTTTTGGGTTTTATATGACCAATATATATACAGCCCACTCATTTAACTCCTTGAAGCCAAAACTTGGAAAAACACATGTATTCTTGTATATGTCCAAACTTCTCAAACACCTTATAGACCTTCCATAACTAAACAACTCCAAATAGATTTTTGGATTTTATGAATCTACCATTCTAACATTTGAATTGATGAATTATATATACAACATATCTTTGAGAATAGGTAGTTTATAAAAATTGATGATAATATTAAAAGAATTACTGATGTTGATTTTAGCATCAGCCAACAAGATTAGTTTATGGTGGAAAAGAGATTTTTATTATCTTAGGTATATTGATATTTATTAACCAGATAGAAAATAATTCTAAAATTTCATATTATTTCAGTATTTTTGTTTTTGATTTCAGGGCAGTTTTTGTTATTGCTTCAAAGACTATCAAGATTATTATTATAATGATTTCGCATTCTAAATAGATGTAGTTTCAAGCATTATATTCCTCTGACAATCAAAGTTTCTTTAAGTGTTATATTCCCCCTGATTATTATAATAAATGCAGATTATGATGATGGTATGATTCTCTAAAATTACCAAAAGAATTCAAATATGGTTCAAATATGTTTCTGTATGAAGCAGGCCAAAAAAATTCATAAAAGAAATGCCAAATATATACCACTTTTCGCACATTGGGATGCAACTCCAAATGTTCAGTAAGATACTCTTGAACAATGTTATTAGAACTAGTCCGATTATTGATTCAGACTGGTTTTCGAGTTATCAAGTTACTGGTTCAACCGCCGGATCATCGGATTAATTGTTGAACCTGGTAAATAATTCAAAAATAAATATATACCTATATATATATATTTACAAATAAATTTAAAAACAAGTAAATAAATAATTTATATGCAAATTTTATACTTTAAAGTCTTAAAATCATGGTCATTATTTATAAATAACTAAAATGTAAATATTCATAAACTCATAAACATTCATAATAATTCAAATATAAAGTTAAATTTTAATTAAATAAAAAAGAAATAAAGAAGAACAAAAAAGACTAAAATGCAAGGATTTGGGGATCAAAGTGTTAAGTTTTTAATCATGATAGTCTAAAATGCAGGGATTTGGGAGACCAAAGCCATACAACTGTTCATAGTTTTCTCTCATTTTCTGTTTGCACGTTTGTTTCTTTCTTCTTGGGTATGGAGGTTAATTGGGGTGTTCATGACTCGTCAATCTGTATTTTGATTAGGAAATTACTTTCAAAAGTTATTGTAGCCTAGAAGAGTACATTTCCGGTGGAACTCTATTTCTAAACTTATGGTTTCTGATATGATTATTTCATGGATTTAAGAGTTTGTTTACAGTTGGGAAGAGAAGAAAATCTTATGTTGTATTTGGAGTCCCACATCGATCAATTTTGACAATAGCCTCACTCACTTTGCCTATATATTCCTAGCAATTGGGGCCTTCAAGTGCTAGGTGGCTGAAAGTCTTCAAACTCGAACCATGAATAATATTTTAAGTTTAATTATTTTCTCCTAAATTAGACTGGGTTGACCGGTTCTTGCGTTACTGATTCAAGTGAAACCCGGTTGGGTTGAGCGGTTTTTTACTAAGTTGATTGTATACCAGTCTAATAGGACCACTCGGATCGACCTGGGCTTTGGGTCGTTGGGTCACCAATTTGATCGCCGGTCCGATATGAGTTTAATAACAATTCTCTTGAATATAGATAAAACTCAGAGTATAATATATATATATATATATATATAAACCTTTACGCAGCACTGGGACATAAGACAGAGGATTGGTGTGAACACTGCACGCTAGTGTGAACATTGCATGACGGAGGACACACAGCGGACAAGGACGATGATTGAGGATGAAGAATGCTATCAATGCCA
Source organism: Biancaea sappan (assembly GCA_037074585.1). Lineage (NCBI taxonomy): Eukaryota > Viridiplantae > Streptophyta > Magnoliopsida > Fabales > Fabaceae > Biancaea > Biancaea sappan. The sequence goes on along the minus strand of CM073499.1, from coordinate 20,627,877 downwards.
GAGAACAACAATATCAACGGTGCCACAACAATGAAGAATGAAGTTATAAACACTATCAGAGATGACGACAAAAGAATGCAATAACGGAGAATGCAAAAGATGCTCTAGTTAAGCTAAAGAAGATGGCGGGAAGCGTGAGCGGTTGGTGCTTAGAGAAGAAGAAAAGAGGAAGTGGGCATGAAGTTAGACACGTATCGAGTAGAGATTGTGGGGCGCTTTTTTAACCTTTTTTTTTAAAAAAGGTCAAACAATATAATCGAGTCAGTTATTAGGCATTTGTAACCTAAACGAAAGTGGGCGGGAAACCACAAGGACATGTGTCGATCTCACATTTGTGCAAAAATAAAAAATAAAAAAAAGACAGTGGCAAAACACAATGCTTCATAATGTGGAGGATGCAATCTCGACTGTTGGATCTCATTGATCCAACGACCCAACTTTTTTCAGAATCACTAGATTTTGCCTGTTTAAGCTACTCATCAAAGGGCCCAAAATGAGAAGAGCACAAGCAAAGTGCTCTTCTCAGTAAGAAAAGCAGGGAAGCCTAATCCCATATAGATAATGGTAGTGTTACAAACATAAGCAGGGCCCCACAAAATTTTGACTCGTATCCTGTCATGTGGATCTATTTATAAATTACCCAAACCAACACAATAGCTTGCCCACTCCGCATTTATTTGGGGTCCTCGCACGTTGGGCTATGAACATGCCTTTTCCTTTTGAAGATATTCAAGAAAATAAGATAGTCTAGGAAGATATGGGAAGAGGTTCTCTCCATAGTTATTGGTATGGCAATGGAAGGTATGGGAAGGGGTTCTCTCCATAGTTATTGGTATGGCAATGCCAATAACTATGGTATCCGTGCCAATTATTGATTTTGATGAAAATTTTTTTATTTTATTTCGACAAAACAATGAATATAGTTATAAAATAGTTTATTTTCAAAAATTTTAATTTGTTACAAAATAATAATTAACAATACATTCGAACCAAGGTTCTCTCCTTGGTCCTTAGTCTCAGAAGGGGTTCTCTCCTTAGAGAACCCCTTCTTTAGCCCATCTCCATATTTAGATGTGTGGGCCTCATTCATTCAAGGGTGGAGTCCAAAAGCATTACATAACATACACATGATAGCTGTCGATAAGTTAATTAAACTTTTAAAAGTTAATTTTTAGTTAAAAGTTGTTAAGCTAGTTTATCGAATTAGAAATATTTGGTAAAATTAGCTATTGAAGTAGTTAATAAATGTAAAATGATATAAAAGGACATACTTATATGATATTTTATACAAATTTTATTTGTAGACAAAAATGTATTTTTAAGTAATTATAATTTTAGTTAGTTAATTTGAACTATTATAAATTTATAATATTTTGTTTAAAGATACATTTAAAAATTAAAATAAAAATTATTCACAAACATAAAAATTATTCACAAACATATTAATTTGTTTAAAATAAATTTAATTAAAGATAAAAAATTTAATTAAAATTTAAAAATTAAAATAAAAGTTAAGTCATGTATTACGTGAAGGAGGAGGAAGAAAACAGACGACGAACACTGAACAATGTCGAAGACGATTTACAACGGAGGACGATGCAGTGAGAGCTTTGGCGATTTGGGAATAGGATTACAAAGAACGAAGCAATAGGATGACGGAGACAAAACAGTGGAAAGAATAATGATAGAATATAAATTTTAATCACAATTATTTTGATCAAATAAATTTATAAACTAGTCAAATAATTTATAAATTGACTTAAAATTTTGCCAAATATCCTGTAAATAATTCAGGTCAACAAATTAGGACATGGCATGGTCTAAACATCATAAATCACAAATATTTTAATTAAATTATTAATATGTTAATGATATTTTTCAAAAAAATTTGTATTTAACTAATTTATGTGGCCATTAAATAAGAAGCGACGATGGCTTTCTTAGTGTCCTTGCACTGCCACATCACCACCTATTGATTGGCCATCTTGCTCCTCGTGTGATTGCCAGTTCCGTAGATTCATAACTTTGTTGCTTCAAGCATCAATAATGGCGGACCAATCTTCTACAACGTCCTCCATCGACCCCTACGAACACCTCAATATCAAGCTCAATCCAGATGGATCACTCACCCGACTCCGACCCGTCCTCGCAGCGCCCGCAACTCCGACGCCGACCACCAGCACCGATCCCAACGCGCCGCCGTTACTTGCTCTCTCCAAGGACGTCACTCTGAACGTCGCCGCCGGAACCTCCTTCCGCCTCTTCCTGCCCCACTCTCTCCCTCCCTCACCGTCTAAACTTCCCCTCCTCATCTACTTCCCCGGCGGCGGGTTCATCTTCTGCTCCCCTTCCTCCTCCATCTGCCACGACCACTGCTGCGCATTGGCCGCGTCTCTCCAGGCAGTCATCGTCTGCGTCGGCTACCGCGTTGCGCCGGAACATCGTCTACCGGCGGCCTACGACGACGCCGTCGACGCGATTAGATGGATCCGAAACCAAGCGATGGATCCGCAAGGATCCGACCCGTGGTTGAGGGACCACGCGGATTTCGCAAAGTGCTTCTTGATTGGAACCAGTGCCGGGGGAAACATAGCATTCTTCGCAGGTCTACGTGCGGTGGATCTTGATCTGTCTCCGGTCAAGATCCAAGGGCTGATATTGAATGCTGCTTACTTCAGCGGTGTCCAGAGGACGGAATCAGAGCTCCGGCTTTTGAACGATCGCCTTCTGCCGTTGCCGGTGAACGATTTGATGTGGGCACTGTCTTTGCCAGCTGGCGCTGATCGGGACCACTGGTACTGTAATCCGACGGTGGCTAATGAGAAGTACGGGGATAAGATCGAACGGCTCCCGAGGTGTTTCTTAAGTGGGTACGGTGGGGATCCGTTGGTGGACAAGCAGAAAGAATTGGTCAAGATATTGGAAGCACGTGGAGTGCACGTAGTGGCCCATTTTGTTGAGGACGGATTCCATGCGATGGAGGTATTTGACACGGCCATGGCCCAGGCTTTGTGTGATAGCATCCGGAAATTTTTCACAATCGCAGCAGTGTAGTTCACTTTGGTTTTGTTTAACAAAATTAGCTGATAATCGTCTCCCTCTAGCTTCGTCTTCCTCTAGATAGGATTCTTAAAGTAACTTCTTCTTCTAGAGCCGCGTTGAAGGTAGAGGGCTGCCCACTCATATCATCTTTTTCTCGTTTCTTTCTCTTGAGATTTTTTTTTTCCTTTTTTTTTCTTTTGCTTGTTGAAGTTCTTCCTCCCTTCTCTGTGTGAGGCCGCCGCGATTCAAAGGTTCAGTTGGAGCTACAGTCGTCGAGCTCCACCTCCGTCGCCATTGTGAGACCAGAGGCAATGGTGGTGCTATTGCAAGGAACACCGAAGGCCACCTCTGCCATTGGAGCTTTCATTATCTGGGTTCTTTGAAAACTGACATTACGTTATTAAAATATCAGCTCTGATACAGAGATCAAGGGTGTGTTGTCACTTTTTAGACCAGTTTTAATTTAGAGTTCAATGATGTGTTATTTTTGTTTAGTTTTTTAGTTATTGTATAGATCTTGATATTGATTTAAGAGTATGTTGCCTTAAATCAAGTATCATTTTTTTTTATATAAGTTTAGGCTTGTAATATAATAGTTGATCTTTAGATTTTGAAAAATCTTATGTAACATTGGCTTGATATCATTTTAATGAAAATAATTTTTATTTTCTATAAAAACAAAAAGACAAAATTAGCTGATAAGTTAGTTGAAAGTTTATAAACTAATTTTTAGTTGATAGTTGAAAACTTATAAACTAATTTATTGAATTAGAAATATTTGATAAAAATAACTGTTGAAATTGTTGAAAAAGGTAAAATGATATAAAAGAGTATATATTTTATAATTTCAAAATAATACAAATAAACATACTAGTTTTTAATTTTTAAATTATTATATGTAATATATTTATATATATTTTATTATATATAATTAAAAATAAAAAAATTTACAAACAAGTGAAGAAATTTGAGGATTTAGGTTATAATAAGATTAAAGGTATAATAAGTAAGTATTATAAAAAAGTAATAATGTTAAAATAAGAGCAAAAAATCGAAAATTATAAACTAATCAAAGTAATTTTTTAAAATAAGTTATAAATTACTAAATTAAGCTTGTTTACTAAACACTTCAACGAGCTTATAAGTTAGTCAAATAAATTATAAGTTAGTTAATTTACACACCCGAACACATGCTTTGTGAAGCAGTTCATTTTTTCGTAATATTATACTACCTTTCTTGTAATTATTTAAAATTACCAATTCCTTTTTTTCTATTTTTAAAATATGTACTCTTATCATTTATAATTATGAGATTACTATATTTTTATCTAAATTTATATTTTTTCACAAAAATTTATTACAATCTTTTTATAAATGTTCGATAATCTAATATTACATAAATGTTTATACTAAAATACTATCTATTAATCTAAATATATATTGGGTGTTTTTTTGTCTAAAAAAGGAATATGACATTTTATTTTTAGTTAACAGGAAAGAAGAGTATAAGTAATTGAATATCAGAAGAGATATTGTAACAGACAAAAATTATAAAATTAGATGAAATTATAATATATTTTCATTATTATAAGAGAGAGTGTATATCCACAATTATAGGTGAGGTATCATTAGAAAACCTCGTAGGAAGTATCTACCGTATTCATTTCGTGTCTGTTCTCAAGTCTTTGGAGATGTCAATAGTAAAAGTATATTTTATTTAAACATAAATTAAACAGTCAATATTCACAAAATTCATAAATGTGGAAAACTTTAATTTATGAATCTATTGTTTGTAGATTTTGATAAATAACAAAAACACCTAATTAATACACGTATAACGAGCATACCTTGATCGTCGTAGCGCGGCGATCAATTGCGGGTAGACTCTTCTAAGAGAGTATAAGAGGCTTTCATTGTTTTGGTCTGATGGAATGCCCAAAATAACTTTCACACACAAAGTCACCAAAATAAGTCCCTTATATAACTCAGGGAACCACTACTCAAATCATCATGTCCATGGGTCAGGTCGACCCATGGGTTGACCCTTTATAATAACACCCCATCACTGTTACTATTTAGAGTCGAGTATCTACACACAAAATATTTACAATGACATCATAGACTAACTCTTAAAATATATCAAATAGGTTCCTCAATACAAAATACAAAAAAATCATGTTATGGACCTAATTAAAGATATCACTTAAATATATATGTTCCAAAATGTGCATAGATATACAATATTAATATGTCAGTTCACTCAAATAAATTATCAACTCTAAAAATTATTTATAAAATAAAATAATATATATATATATATATATAATAAAATATTGCCAACAATTCTCCCACTTGGACGACATATGATTATGAAATTATATATGCACATACTATACACATATATAAACCCATACGCATTGTTTTTACAATCTAAACAGATATATTATAAACAATTTGGTCCATCAACTATACTAGTACAGAACTAAAGAGTCTTTCATAACCAGTTAAATTGAAACTAAACCCAACAGTGACATGTCAAGGATCTTCATACATGCCTATTTCCAACTAGTTCCTACACTTTCTCAATTTTATGCCAAACTGCTTGTACAAAACCGCATGAGAAAGCAAAACACATATGTTCAGAGTATTTCACACATAGATATATATATATATATATATATATATATATGAAAAATGCATATTCATATATATAAACACCACAAATGGATATCCAATAATGATGTACATAAAAATTGTACAATACACTTAATCATCTAAAATTTTTTACTATACATAAATGAGCCACATGCCCATGAAGAATTTTAGATGATTAATATGTAGAATGATGTTTTGCAATCATATGATCAATACCCACATGATCTACTAACACAACATTACTCTAAACAGTCTTTAACAACCAGAAACTTAATGTTTATGCGATTAGACTTAAGCAAACTCTGGTTGTTTTACCTGAATGGATGTCTCACAACAGGCAAGCTATAAATTCTCCCACTTGGTTGAAGAAGCTATGAATGTTTGTTTGACACTTTTCAAAAATAAAACTCTTCAACAGCATGAGCACATAGCCTGTCATGTATCCCACAAAATTAATATATTAATATCGGAGTAACTAGTGATCTCAAATTGATTTGACCTCCAATATATGAGCATGTAAACTTTCGTCATATGAAAGTGCCTTATAACCCATATAGCTCCCACCTAATGAGCCATGTCTGGGTTATTGTGATATATACCCAACACTCCCATAATATATGATAAAACTTGATATATATACACCTATACATATAGAAGACTTCCCATAGGGATTTTCTCCATCTCCCTCATATGTACATCCAATATAGGATATTGAAGCAAGCTAAATTTGTCGCTTTTTGCTATGATTGTGTCACCCCAGTGCACAATCCTGCTTGTGAAATAGGTTCAGGACTTTCTAAATGTATGTCTTTTACGATAAACTCAAAGTATGTTTAATGTGATCCCTACGGATCTCAATCTCCATAACAAAAGATGTCACACCAAGGTCTTCCATTTCAAATTTGTTTGAAAGAAAGAACTTGGTTTCACGTAAAGAAGGACATATCATTACTAGCTAAAAGTATGCCATCAACATACAAAACTAGTGTCACAAAGTTGCTCCCACTCAACTTGAGGTATATATACTGGTAAATTGGATCCTTTTTTAATCCAAAAGATTAAATCAACACATGAAACTTTCAGTACCACTATCGGGATGCTTGTTTAAAACCACAAATGAATTTATTCAACTTACATACTTAGTGCTTTGAATCTTTAGATTCAAATTTCTCCGGCTGCACCATGTACATTATTTCTTCAATGTCTCCATTAAAAAGTTGTTCTCATATGCATTTGATGGAGCTCTAAATCACTTGAGGTTATTGTTGTTCTTTAAGTTTAGGAGAATGAATCTCTTGATCCTGAATAAAAATGATATTTCTCTCATGATTATAGTGTTTTCAATAATTTCCTCATTCATAGGTTTAACTGTCTCAGGTAGTGTTACCTAAACAAGTGTCCCCATGACTATAGTAGGAATACTCATGTATTCCTCTTCAAACACAATGTCCTTTAGTTAATCACTCCCACTATGACCAACATCCTCAAAGAATTTGGCAATCCCAATTTCCAAGAAGGACTTGGTAGAAGGGTCATAAAACAGGAAACCCTTTGATCTTTTAGGGTACCCCACAAAGTAACAGTTCATAGTCCTTAAGTCCAACTTTCTCACATTAGGCTTATATGGCCTAGCCTCAACTGGATAACTTTAGACATGCAAGTGCCTAACACTAGGCTTCTTGCTTGTCTAACTCATATGGGGTCTTGTATACTACTTTACCAGGTACTTTATTAAGGATATACACAGCAATCTTGAGAACCTTTTCCAAAACTATTCTGGTAGAAAAGAACGACTAATCATACTTCTCACTATGTCCTTAAGAGTAGGATTATGCCACTCAACGACACTAGTTTGACTGTGAGTCCTCGAAATGGTGTATTGTAGCATAATCCAACACTAAGCCAAAATGGTTGGCAAAAGGCCCTTGACGTTGTTCACCTAATCCATCGTATATATCATAGAGCTTACCTCCACGATTAGATATAATGGCCTTAATTTTCTTGCCTAATTTCAACTTCGACTTTGAAAACTTTGAACACATTCAAAAACTGTGACTTCTCATGTAACAGGTACATGTACTTAAATCTAGAGTAATCACCTATGAAGTTGATGAAATACCATTGTCCATTTCAAGAAACTGTAGGGAATGGACCATATATAGGTTATATCAACTACAAAGTCTCACTAGCTCTAGTAGCACCTATTTTCTTAACTTTAGACAGTTTGTCGTTAATGCATTCAACACAATTATCCAAAATTTCAATATTGGATGCCTGTAGAATATCATTTGATATAAACCTTTGCATACTCTGTTAATAGATATGCCCCAAATGCCTATGTCATCTTCAATCAATCTAAGCTTAGTACCAAATTTGTAAAATGTATATTCACATAGCTATCAGTTTTTACACATTTTAAACTATAAAGATTATCGATCAACGAACCCAAATAATCATTTAGAATTTAAGAAAACACTAAATGTTTCAAGTATAAAACATAAAACAAATCCTATTTAAAAGATAGTACTACAAAAGTGTTTTCTAAATCTAATATTCGTTGATTCCATAAAAGACAATCTAAATAAGCTAAATGAGCTAATAGTGTCCACAACCACCTGATTGTCATTACTTTTATAGATGTGTCTTTCACTATCAACTGATGTTCGGCTGCTTATGCAATATTGCATAAATATAATTGTATAACTAGCAGTAAACGAATCTACCCACCAAATATCATTGGTACTAAAACTAAATTAACTTAAGAACTGACAAAATTAAAATAGATATCCCTTTGAACTAAATTATCCTTCTCTAGAGTATTCTACCTCTTGTTATAGAGGTACTCCTTGTACCAGAATAGAATACTTAGTGAGTACTCTCAACCTTGTTATGTTTTAATCTCTCTTCCTCTTACACATAATGAGCTCATTCAGGAGAAAAAAATATTAAAACCAAATGCACAAGTATGATACACTCCTTTATATTTCTTTTGTCCTTGTATCTCATTGAAATTAGTTAAGATACAATAATGTTAGTTTTGACCATTTCATGAATCAGTCAGAGATCACTTACAAGAAACTCTTAGCATCATTCTGTTCCAAAATTCCACCACGAATGGATTCTGAAATGGTGTGTTGCAGTTCTCTAAATAGTAGTATCACTACTGATCGGATCTACTGGGCGTTCAACCCTTAATGCATAGTCTAAATCTAAGCAATTAGCATTAACATAATGTGCTCATTTCATCCTTTTGATATTTGTGCAATTAAGCACAATAATAATATTAAAATGGGCAATTTGTTTATAGTAGCAGATACTATAATAAGACAATAAATAACATACTCAGGACAACACTTATATATATATATATATATATATATATATATATTACATACAACGTATATATCAATTTGTACATGTGAAATACAATTACTCTATTAACACAAATTAGGGAGATAACACATTATTCACATGCACACACAAGGGTCTTAATCATATTTAGAGATATCTAGTATAACAATATCTATTAGTCTTTAGACAGAATAAATGCTTATAAGTAGTACTTTCTACATAAATATAGTTAACCAATAATCATGCTCAGAAAGATACTCATATATATCCATCAAATTGTACATGTGAAACACAACAACTCAATTAACAAAATTGGTATAAAAATACAATAGCCACATGTACATACAAAGTTTCAATCATATTTTAGAGATGCTTAGTACATTAACATTTGTTAGTCTTTGGACATAACAAATATTTGTTAGTGGCACTCTCCACTCAAATGTAGATAACCAATGTAGAACAAATACACTTACTCAGTACATGCTTTCCTTTATGCCGACACACGCTAAGTAAGTTTTCCAAACATGTTTTATATTTGTTAACTACTTTAAGCCTGACCAATTAAACTCCTTTGGGATATTTAATATGCATAGGTATTTCATAAGTTTTCTTGTTAAAAGCAAATCAATTTTACCTAAAATGGCAACTTTGGTAACCAAATAGTTTACATCAATCTAATTCTAACAAGAAAACATAACATAAATTGTTAGAATTTATGAGAAAATGCAAATGGTGAGATGTGAAAAAAAAAAATTGAACAGTAACGGTCAACGCTCAAAGCCAATGATCAATGGTCAACGCTCAAAGTCAACAGTCAAATGGTCAAAATCAACAATCAACTCTGCATTACAGTACCGAAAATAATTTTTTTAAAAAAATTTTTTATGAACAATGCTAAGTAGTAACCGCTACAGTAACAATATCTACAGCACCGCACGGTAATGCTATAGTGTAAAATCTGGAAATTTTTTTTTTGAATGAATCATTTTTTCTAGAAAATTTTTCAAAATAAACAATAATGTTCTTAATCCAAAAATCTCAAAATAAACACTAAGTGTTCTTATTCCAAAATTTTTCAAAATTTTTGTATTGTAAAATTTTGCATGATTGAAAAAACATATATAAAGGATTAAGTAAAAATAAATTTAATTTTTAAGCATTAAAAAATAAATTTACATTTACTTTTATTCAAAAATTAATTTTTTTTTAAAATTTAAATTGCAGTATAGTGCTTGATATGATCCAATTGAGGTCAAATGAGAGGATTCCCGTTTTCCCACTTCGTCACCTAAAATTTCGAGCATAGACTCAACTATTGAGACCTAAAGCCAAGTTTCAAACATTTAATAATTTATTTTTTTAAGGTAATGTTCAAATTTAATCTAAACACTAAGTACTTGTTTGGTTTGGATATTTTCTGTTTTCATTTTTATTGAAAATAGAAAATAGACTTAAAAATGCGTTTGGTTAAGTTAATTAAAAATATTTTCTTGAAAATATTTTTTGAAATATGCCTAAATATGAAAACATCAAAAAGATGTTTTCACTAGTTCATGAAATACATTTCAGAAAATAAAGACAAAAAATGAAAACAGAAAATATTTTCACAAATCAAACAGACCCTAATATTTGATTTATTTCTTTTTAAGTTCTAAGAGATAATCTGAACCTAATCAACTTCCTCCTCTGAGATTGATAGCAAAAACCCAAATAAAAGAAAAATTATCCCAAAATAACAAAAGTAAAATGGGTTAGAATTTAGTTTGCAATTTTTATTAAGGGTGTTCAAAATTGAACTAAATCGACCAAAAATGGGCCAACATGAAAAAAATGAGATCTAAGTCGATTTTTGAAATATGAATTTTAATTAGTTCAGTTCGGTTATCAGTTTAGTTTTATTTGATTTAATTAAAACCGAACTGAACCGAACCAACTTTATCTATATAAAAATTATATATATATATATTATGTTCATATATTTTTATGTCAACAAAATTTATATATATATATATATATATTTTGATTAGTTTGACATCTTTCTTTTAATTAATTTGGTCTCTTTTTTAATATTTATATATATTTTATTAAAATTAAATTCACAAATTATTGTAGACACAACTTTCTAAAATTGAACTAAATCACCTAATTAAAACTGAACTAAAACACCATTCAAAACCTAATCAAACCGTCCAAAAATTAAAATCAAATAAGTTTATAATGAAAAAATCAATAAGTTCAGTTCAAATTAATTAAGACTCAAAATCAAACTAAATCGAGTTTATAAATGCCCTTAATTTCTATGTGTCTTTTGCCCAAAATAAGAGATGCACTTGAAGCCACTAAGATCCACCCACTACTTAACTCTAGCATTTTAAATTATAAGATCAACTTAATTAAGCTCCTATTGAACTCTCTTGAAAAGAAATCTTTTGGTGCCCTGGTAAAAATGTCATTATACAGTTCAAAAAACCAAAATCCAAAAAACGATGGGGTTGTTTGGTTACGGTTTTTAAAAACGGTTTTTGGTCTTAAAAAAAATTACCTGGTAGGTGCTTTAGAAAGATGTATTTTAAAAATAGTTTTAAAAATATTTTTTTAAAAAACAACAAAAAAAATAAAAAATTTCTATATGTTAAAAAATAGTTATATTATTATAATATTAATTTATTCATGACATTTATATAATATAATAAACAAATATATTTTTACAATTCAAGTTAGGTTATATATTAATTTAAATATATCTGTCTAATTAATTTTACAATTCAAATTAATGTATTAGTTCAATTTTAAAATATAAATTTAATTTTAACAAATGCATTGATTGAAAATCAAATAGATACAACTATTGAAACATATATATTCTTTTTGATTCTACATAGAAGTGGCAAAGGATAAATAAAAAATATCTTGATAAATGATTTCAAAGACTTCAGCTTAAGTTTAGAATTATAAGTTAACAAATATGTTTATTCACTTTCCACAAATGGGCCATTTTCTATCATTTTCGATCCAGCCCAATGTTCTTGCTCAGGTTACCCATTTATTTGAAGGCTGGCCCATTTCAATGCACTCAAAAGCTCTACGCTTCATCAATATTCAATAGAAATCGCTAAAAGTCCAAAACGCTTAATATTTTATGAATTAAATATAAATAAATACTATCTTGATTAATAATATTTTTTTATTATTTGATCAATTTATTGTGAAATTTTGATTGTGAATGTTGTTTGTTGTAATTTGACATAAAATCTTATTTTTAATTGAATTTGTAAATTGATATTTATAGTTCTAATTATATATATTATTTTTTTAATATTTTAAAGTAGAGTGGTTCAATCACGATTTGACTATTGATCTTTGAATCAATGTTTTTATCTATTCAATGATCAATCCAATTTTTAAAACCTTACTTTTGAGTGTAAAAGAATAGAGTCTTCCCAAAATTAGTATTTCGAAAAGTTGAACTACTATTATTTCTGAGGTTTGCAAACAGCCAATGTTAAATCAATTGCCTGTCGGTCAACTATTATTATTTCACGAGGTAGGCTATGAGATTCTCCTAGGGGCAAGATCATGGTAAAGTGAGGCCTGAATTAAGAAATGCCGATGTAGGTTAGAGAGCTCTCTAAAGGGGCAAATTGCCAATGATGTATCCTCTTTTGATTGAGCTTTGTTGTGATGGGTTGTTTATGTGTTTAATTTGTACAAAGGGATTGCATGGTAAATATTCATAAGTTGTTTTAAAAAATAAGAAATAATGACGTATTGTTTCATCATGTCATTGTTTGATTTTGCAATGGATGTGTTTGGGAAAGAGCTAGTCCATAGAAATGTAGATCCATGTGGCAAATTCTCGACGACAAATCCGTGGAGGCGTAGAGAGAAACAGAAACCTTGGGGATATAGGCCCATGTAGTGGAACTCTTAAGCAAAGAATTTATATGGGGGTGATTGAAATGTGTGCGATGTTTATGTGTTGAATTATGTTGTACTTAACGTGTGTATGCGTTTCCCCATGTAAGGATTGATGATATGTTATGTTGTTGTGCCGAATGAAATGGATCAGTATGTTAATATTAGATGCCTTAGCATCACGAGGTCTAATTGATAGAAGTAAGATTGATAAAGATTAAGCGTGAACCGAGATAAGTAGAGAGATGATTGTACATTATGAATGTTGCATTGAGACTCTTCTCCTTTACACTAGTGTGTGTGCGCTATGGTTGTCATGAAGTTTGGCATGATGACGTATGTACACAATTATTTGTGATACTCATATGTTCATGCATATTTGTATGTATATTGTTGGGCATGCATAATCGTATGCATTTGGTAGGTAAAGTTATTTTCGGTGAGTTAGTGGACCGAACTTACAGTTCACAGTTTCAGATAATAAGACTTTATAGCTCGACGATGTGTGTGCTGATGATACCTCACTATCATTCAGGGTAAGATCTATATGTTTTAGAGAGCTTTATAATCGGATTGGTCATGGTCCGCTATATTAAATGATAAATGTGCTATGCATAAGGAACATTGAGAGTGTAACTCAACCTTGGAATCATGCGTGAATGTATGAATTACATATTTAAGGCCTGTTTGGTTTGAGCATTTTCTGTTTTCATTTTCACTGAAAAGAGAAAATGGACTTGAAAATGCGTTTGGTTGAGTTAACTGAAAACGTTTTCTTGAAAATATTTCTTAAAATAAGCCTAAATCTGAAAATACCAAAAAGATGTTTTCAGTGTTTTAGGAAATACATTTCAGGAAATGAAGATTGAAAATGAAAACAGGAAATATTTTCACAAACCAAACAGACCTTATGTTTAATTGTGGAGTGAAAAATGACGTTATATTCATCTAGATGTGCAAATTCAATTTCCTTTTTAGTAATTCTTACCCAATTAACATAGGTTTGAAATTCATTTTATATCTCTTCTCCCTTTTTTCTGGAAACGTTACAAGTAATAGTAATGATAAATATTTAATAAAAATAAATTTGTACAAAAATAATAGTAGATCTTTTACTAAAATCTCACCTTTAGGAAAATATATCTCCAACCAAAATAAATACCATAAACCTTTTATAATCTTTTTTATTTGTCTCTCTATTATTTATTTATTTATTTTTCTTTCCTAGTTGTAGTGGGTTGATTATTATCCACTCCGCTTTTTTACTTATTTATTTATCTATTTTATTATCCCTTAATTACAATTTTTTTCATAAATTATTATTTATTTATCCCTTAATTATAACTTTTTCTTATAAATTAGTAGTGGATTGAATAATATAAATATCCTAAACAAATTAAGAAAAATTTATGTAAACATAATAACACTTTAATCCTCTCATAGTTGTGAGTCATTTGGGGCGATACTATTATTTAAAAAAAAATTAGCTAAATACTATCTCTTCAAAAAAAATTAGTCATATATTACAAAATCTATCACATCAACTGAGTTTTTATTTTTTATTTTTTAAAAAATTCATCAAGCTCGGCAACACAGATGCCAAGTTGCATTGGGATCCGTATTTTGACACAACTCGACATCACATATCACGAGTTACAACATGATTTTTTAAAAATATTTTTCTATGAAACTCGGCGTCACCGAGTTTCATTAAATTAAAAAAAAAAAGAGAATTGATAGTTCAAGGATTGGACAAAGTGGATACTGGTTAAGTGTGAGTGGATGATGAAACATGATATCAGTGGAGAGGAGAGAGGTATTGTATAACACACACTGACACAGAAAGAGATGGGAGAAATTGTTAACAATTTTAGTTTTTTTAATTAATTTTAATTTTTAATTGTTATGTATTTTTTAATTCATTAACACTTAATTATATATTTAACTCTTTTAATATATAATAATTAATTATATATTTTAATTAATTATATATAATAATTTCTTTATAAAAATTTAATATATAACAATTTTTTGACTTTTTTGGTTATTTAAAATAATTAAATTAAACTATTTAAAAAATTATTACTTTTAATCAAAAGTAGTTAATGTCATGTATAATTAGGAATCAATTAATTAATATATTTAATAAACAAATAAACAATACAATTAGAGTTAGTTAATATTATATAATAACAAATAATTATTTGATTTATATTTAATATATAAGAAATAAACAAGCAATGTCAATTCTAATAATTATTTTTTTAAAATAATTATATAACTAAATATAAAATGTTAATTATATATTCATAATTAATTTTATACAACTGTATCAATTCTAATAGTTAGTTGAACTTTTGTATGTATAATCTATTGGTAAATATTTAATTTAGCATAAATAAATAAATAAATAAATAAATGCATGATCAATTTGTTAATAAAAATGTCTGAATGATGAAATCTAAATTAAATCAAATAATGTTTCGATATACAGTCGATGTTGGATACAATCTAAAAGAAATAGCTACCAATCCCACAACACGCTTGTGTAATATCTCGTTTCGACCATCGATGACTTGGCTCTTTTTCTTGTTCATGTTCGTCTCGACCATGGTCTTCTTCTTCACCACCATCATTATCTTCTTCTCCTACATCAGGAATTGATGTCATCATGTCGACAATCGACTGATAGGACCACGATAGTCAACTGATGCACTTTAATGAGGTGCTAGTCAATTGATACAAGACTATTAGTCGATTAATGACTTTCTGTTACTTAACTAAAATTTCTACAAAGTCCATCAATCGATTGCGATGAGTGTATCAGTCAACTGCTCGAAACTAGAGCTCAATTTGAATTTTAAGTAGAAAGATATCAGTCGACTGATCTAAGGCCATCAGTCGACTATTGAGATAAGTCATCCTTAGCTAAAATTTAAACAGAGAGATATCAAACGACTACTCCAAGTCTATTAGTCGACTAACCTCCTCTAAATTTAGTTTTTCAAATCTTTTAAAAACATCTAAGGATCAATAACTCTTTTAGTGCATTTCCAATTTGGTTAAATCATATTAAATCATTTAAAATATTTAAAAACATTTGTCTTGCCTTTTAAAAGCTTTTACACAAAATCATAAGACAAAATTAAATAACTTCTTCTTTAAGCTCTTGAACTCCTTTTGTCTTGGAAAGATATTCCTGAAACTATGAACAATGATACACAGAGGAATATATCTTTTTACATAGTTTGTTAATCATCAAAATCCAAATCTTGCTTTGAATGCAATGGGGTCAACAAATATATGTTTAGTTGGTCCAAATCTTTATTATCTTTGAAATGTTGATTTCTTCAGATTATCAGTATAGGGATCTCAGTTATATTTTGTAATACCCATGGAAAAATAAAATATAAATGTGTGTTCACGAATTACAGTTACTATTATATTATATGTACTATTCACCTCATTACATTATTTACATATATGATACTGTTTACAAATAAAATCGAAATCTCGAGCACTAGATGTGGTTTGGACAGAAACAAAATGACTTTTAATGTGAGAAAATCAATTTAGGGACTAAAATGAAACGAGTAAAGTGAAATGAAACTTAAGACTTTAGGAGAAGTGATTATAGCCATTGGTAATTATTAGGTATGAAGTAATCATAGCCATTGGATATTATTAGGTATGAAGTACTCTTAGCCATTGAAAATTATTAGGTATGAAGCAATCTTAGCCATTGATACTTAGTGGGAATGATTAATCTTAGCTATTGGTACTTAATGGGGAAATGTAATCCTAGCCATCTATTGAGGAGGATGGAGCCTATAAATAGGAGGAATGATCATTTGCTTCCATCCAAGTCTTAAGAGTGTTTTCTTGAGAGTTCATTGAGAGAGAAAGAAGAGGCAAATTTCTTTGAGTACTTAAGTATTTTTCTCTAAGTGAGAAATATACAATTTTTCTATAGTTGCAGCTTTAGTAGATCTTCCACATCAGAAAATAACTTTCTTGGTATGAATAGTATTTGTATAAATAGTAACCATATGTATGAATAGTAACTATACGAAAACAACCTTAACTTGTTTTCTCTAACCTTCATGAAAGTCTCCGTAGTAGAATCTGAAATCGACATGTGTGCTCTTGTCTGTAACAATTTAGAGAAGTAATACTTATACGAAATTCAGGTGAGTGAGTGTAATCTTAATAATAGGATCATAGTACAATCCATCACGTTAGTGAACTGGGTTGAAATTCCAAATTTTCCCAGTTAAAAGTTACAACAGAATATTAGTGAGAACCCCGACGTTATTATAAATAATAAATTCAATATATTTACTATCTTTACATATTCAATTTTTAATTATTATTTATATTATGATTTGAATTTTTTTTATGATATTTTAAAGTATGAATATTCTTGATATATTGAATCTTTATGATTGAAAAAAGTAGTATGTCATGTTTGTGTTATTGGGTGTTACTCCCCCCTCCTCCAATCTGTGGCAAATAAGACTAGTCAGGCATCGAGAAACGATAAGGGAGACATAGTTCCTACTGATAAAATGGAATAGTGTGTACATCAAAAAAGGTCTTAAGAGTACCACAGGTTGAGCAGGTAGCTCACAGAGTAGTTTTGCTTAAGTGATGAGTGCCAAAAATTCAGGATGTGTATTTGATTATTTATTTGTGAGAAAATTACCGATTTTTGTTTATTCCCTACTTGTGCTCTTGGTTGATTTTATAGTAGTTGAGTTCATTATTATGATCGATTTTATATTTTGTTCTTATTGAGTTTATCGTACATTCATTGAGTTTTTTTTCCCAAAAACTCACCCTCACGTTTTTTTTTCTTTCAGATACAGTTGCAGAAAGGAACTCCCTTTAGAGAAGTAGGAGAGTGATCTATGAGAATAAAGAATCTTCTCATTGCCGAGTAGGTTCAATGATCCCGTGTCTGTATTAAGGGCTCTGTGGTCATTGGGATTCATAGGAAGTTACTTCAGGGATACATATATTTGGATTTTATAAACATTATGCAAATAGTGTTATTACGGTTGTCTATCTATATTTATCAAGTTATGTACATCTTTTCCTGTATGTAAGTAATGACGCCAGATATGTTCTTAATAAAGTTTTCATCTGTTGTGAATAGATGTGATTTTGAAATAAATTTATAGACTTTACGTTTTTACACAATTGAACTCAACAAAAATGTAGATTCAATAGCTTGCTTACAAAAATGAGGGATATCTCTATTGTGCTGGTCACGGGTCCTAATAAGCGTCGTGACATATTTTAACCTAAAATTATAATTGTGAATATATAATTAGCATTTTATATTTAGTTATATAATATTTTAAAAAAATTATTAGAATTAACATTGCTTATTTATTTCTTATATATTAACTATAAATCAAATAATTATTTATTATTATATAATGTTAACTAACTCTAATTATATTGTTTATTTGTTTATTAAATATATTAATTAATTGATTCCTAATTATACATGATATTAACTACTTTTGATTAAAAGTAATAATTTTTTAAATAGTTTAATTTAATTATTTTAAATAACCAAAAAAAGTCAAAAAATTATTATATATTAAATTTTTATAAAGAAATTATTATATATAATTAATTATTATATATTAAAAGAGTTAAATATATAATTAATTATTAATGAATTAAAAAATACATAACAATTAAAAATTAAAATTAATTGAAAAACTAAAATTGTTAACAATTTCTCCCATTTCTAACTGTGTCAGTGTGTTATACAATGCCTCTCTGCTTTCCAGTGATAGCATGTTTCATCATCCACTCACACTTACCCAATATCCACCCTGTCCGATCAGTGAACAGTCAATTCTTTTTATTTTTTTTAATTTTATGCATAAAAAATATTTTAAAAAAATTATATTGTAACTCATGATCTGTGATATCGAGTTGTGTTAGAATACAGATCCCAATGCAACTCTGTATCTGTGTAGTCAAGTTTGATAATTTTTTTTAAAAAATAAAAATTCAATTGATGTGACAAATTCTATAATATGACTAAATTTTTTTGAAAAGATAGTATTTAGACAATTTTTTTCTTAAACAATAACATCTCCCCAAATGACTCCTTGGTTGCCGGCATGAGTTTAATAGGAATTTACCTTGTCAATCTAAAACAAGAAAAGGTGTGGGGGTCTATTCCTAGAATTCTAATGGAGGCAAGATTAACAGGAAGAAAACATCAATTTTGCCACTACCATCAAAGTCGTACAAGCCCCCTCATGCATCTAAACTACATGCTTTTAACGCCACAATAATATTCATATATTTAAGCGATACATATTAAATTTATTTATAGGGAAAATAAACAAAACGCCATCATTCGAAATTCCAAGCATTCATGCCAATGATAATGCAAATTAACATATGTACTAAATTAACGTCTTTCTCACACCAAGTTTGAATGGCAAACTAAAATATTTCAACAAATGTTTTAATAAATACTCTCAAAATCTCTATATGTTCTAATGACTACAAAATACCTATTAAACTCAAATGACTCAACGAAGTTTCTGACAAATAAAAGGTTCATGATAAGAACTCTTTGCTAATCTTCGAGTAGGGGTTCTTCTTCTTCTATTGTATATATAAAAAAATAGAGAGCGTGAGTTTTTAGAAACTCAGTGAATGAACGGCAACTTAGTGATAAAATGAAAATCACATACCAGTCATAAACAAGTTCAATTCTTAACCAAAAACATAGTAGGAAACCTACTAGATCATTCTAACAATTAATATCATAGAATCACAATTCACATAAGGTATGATACTCGTTACAAGACGAGGCCACTAGTTAACAACTTGGGAGCATCGCTCTACCTCCGGCCTCACTTGCCTTCAGTGATGCACGGCCTAACCATCTCACTTGTAGGGCGTCTCATGGGTCCGGTCATGCAACCTGAGCTTCCATCAACCTATTGTGAGGAAATTCGCCGCCCCAAATGACTTTAAAGACTTTTTAGATTACTCGCACACAAATTGGGGGAGGGGATTACCAACCTACTTTCACAATCAAAGCCACTAAAACACACACTATAATTATCGAAATTGTGTGATTCACAATTCAAATCGCAAGATACAAGTCAATTCGGTAGCAAAATGATATGAACCTATGGGTGAATTGCACCGTGTTCGCAACCGTTGGCTGAATCCCCAAAACAGTGTAATTTGAGCCAGAACTGGTGAATTGCATGATTCCGGTGATTTAGAAGTTAGACTTAGTGTCGAGGAAGATGAAGTAGGAAGAATATTAAGTTGGCTTTTTTTTTGTTTCTTTCGTGACATTAAGTTAAATGCAACATTTATCCTATGTGAATTTCTAATACATTGGGCTGGGCTTAGGAAAAAGCTACTGGCTTAAGAGCTAGGAATAAAATTA
Organism: Biancaea sappan; assembly: GCA_037074585.1. Classification (NCBI taxonomy): domain Eukaryota; kingdom Viridiplantae; phylum Streptophyta; class Magnoliopsida; order Fabales; family Fabaceae; genus Biancaea; species Biancaea sappan. Next base: position 20,607,470 of record CM073499.1, on the reverse strand, counting down.
GTGGAATATCACGTGGGTGGGATAAAATCAGCCTTCTACACTTCTACTCTACGTTAGCACTGTTGCAACGTACACCTCTGTAATATCCATTATATTTTTTTTTCAAGAATTACGATAAATTTATTTTGGAGAAAATAAATTCCCTATCGGTTTAATTTTTGTATACTCGTTTGTGCATATTGTTGAAAATACAAATTTTTATTTTTAGATTCTATAAATTGTGAGATATAATGGATGATACGATATGGAATTAATCCCATTAAGTAAAAATACAGTTCAAAAGTGGAATCTAGAATGAATAGTTAAAAGTGAGACTGGTAGATGAAAACTGGTAAGTGAAACTGGTAGATGAAAACTGGTAAGTGAGACTGGTAGATGAAAACTGGTAAGTGAGACTGGTAGATGAAAACTGGTAAATGAAACTGGTAGATGAAATAGTAAAGGAGAACGGTATATGGAATAGTAGCAAATAGTACCATAACTTCTCCTATAAATAGGTCCTTCCATTTCACTTCAAAACTCACACCTTCAGTTTCTCTTCTCTCCTCTCCTCAAAACTTCTCTTGTTCCGGCGTTAGGGCTCTGAGATTCTAGGTCTTTCTTCCTTAGCCTAGATCCAAGGTAAAAATACTATGCCATTCAGATTTTAAAAGTTATTTTCTTAAGTATGCTCTGTGGTTGCGGCTTTGGCTGATCTTCTACATCAGAAAAAATGTCCTTAGCTACCTATATGTTGTTTTGATTCTCTGATTACCGAAATAGAATGTAAACTGTGAAGAATACATGTCTAGGAAAGTTATGGCTAAGGAAAGACATGGTTCTTAAGTGTGTCCATTGGGACTCTCTACTCTTTCCTGGGAACTTACCTGGTGTACTCTTTTACAGATTGTATTCTCTATTTCTGGTACGAATAGTACATGTACGTATGAATAGTACTCATATATATGAATAGTAACCATACGTGTGAATAGTGACTGTACGCATAAATAGTATTCGTACGTGTGAATAGTACCCGTACGTGTAAATAGTGATCGTATATGTGAATAGTAACCGTACGTATGAATAGTATCGTACGTATAAATAGTGATTATACGTATGAATAGTATTTTGGTACAAAAGCAACCCTGACTTTCTATATCTGATCTTAATGAAAATCTCCGTAGCGGAACCTGAAATCCAGCTACGTACTCTTCTTTGTAGCAACTCGGAAAAGTGACTGGGATACGGAATCTATGTGAGTGGATGACCTTGCTAACCGACTTTATTTACTTTTATTCCAAGTACAATATAAACTCCATCTCATATCGCAATTAGATTCTATATTTATTGATGATTGCTAGATAATGAAATCTATTGTTGATTTAAGATTATTATGAATTGAGTATATAATACACATGGAATGGTTGAGGGCTTGACCCAAGATACTAATGCATGGAATTATACACATGGAATGGTTGAGGGCTTGACCCAAGATACCAATGCATGAAATTTTACACATGGAATGGTTGAGGGCTTTATTTCCCAAGATACCAATGCATGTAATGATTGATTATAAGTGGAGACTGAATTCTTGAGCATTCAATACAGAGGTATAGAAACCCTGAATATCAAAATAACTGTTGTTATTGTGATTATGATTATGGTATTTGTACTTGTGATATATTTATTATTGTACAGTCATTTAGTCACTGAGTTTTGATGAACTCACACTCTCCATGAACATTTTTTTTAGATACAGTGGATGTCAACGAAGAAAATACGCAGGAGAATTAGTATTCCTCGAGGATACTTTTTATCTGGAGGGCTTATAAATCCAAAAGCTTAGGAATGCTCTGTAATCTCTATAGGTCACCTAGGCTTGGAAAGTTGTATCATATTATATGATATTTGACTTGTGTTTCTGTTTCACTATGCTGAACTTTTTATATGTATAAATATCTTTCTTGAAAAATTATGTTATGCATTAGTATTAATCAGAGATTTTATGGGATACCATTGAGGTATACTCTTGAGTTTACGAAGTTACTCACATGCTCAAATTTGGGATGTGACAGTTTTGGTATCAGAGGAGTTTTAGGTCCCCTATAGATTACAGAGCAAGTGTTCTTTATGGGCCCTTCCCCATTGTCGTGAGCCGCGGCATGACCATGGGATTAGGTTCCATAAAAGACCTTATAGAGTATAGTATCTTTTGTTTTTATAACTTATTCCTTGGTGGGTTAATATGAGGTAATCCTGTTTGATCTGAGAAGTATTTGTTCTCTGTGTAGACTTAACTCTACGATGTCAGAGGGATCTTCAAATCATAATGAGCATGTAGGCTCAGGGAGGACTTTAATTCCACCAGTTAATACGCAGGACAACCCTTCTGACCACGGAGATAATTCACATGCTCCAAATATTGATGGTTCAACTGGTGGCCGGGCGGAGGGAGCTGGAGTCGCCCAACAGATTGACGCTGCTATTGTCATGCAAATGTTCAGCCTGGTGAATGATCGGTTAGATCATATAGAGGGAGAACGAGCAAAACATGTTGATACACCAAAGGTTTTTCTTGCTATTGAGACCAAACGGGCTGGAGAAGGCACAGTTAAGGACGTGAAAATGTCTAAGTTTCTAAAGATGATGCCACCCATTTTCACCGGCGAAGATCCTAATGAGGACCCGCAACGATTTCTGGATGATTGCGAGGCAATTTGTGATGCTTTGGGGTGTTCTGATGCCCGAAGAGTAGAGATTGTCTCCTTTCAACTAAAAGGGAGAGCCGGTAAACGGTGGAAGGCCTGGAAGAATGGGAGAACCCAAGATGCACCACCAATTACATGGGCGGAATTCCAAAAAATGATTATCAATGAATTCCTTCCAAAAAGTGTTCGATCATCTAGAGTAAGAGACTTTTTGTATTTGAAACAAGGATTCATGACGGTAGACGAATACAATGCCCAGTTTATTAATTTGGCAGAATATGCTCCGCAACTGGTGCCTACAGAAGAGGCTAAAGTGGAGAAGTTTGTGGAAGGTCTTCGCGATTCTCTTTATTCGCAGATGGGTCCTAATATGGTTAATTATAACTCTTACTCTACCGCTGTCGATGCTGCACGTAGAATGGAAAAGAGGTGGAATAAAAAGGAAGAATTTAAAAATAAAAAGAGGTCTAGAGATGGGAGGTATTTTAACCAAGGTGGGAACTCAGGAACCTCAAAGCCTTCCATCACTTCACAGCATGTTCCGATTGCATCATCTAAACCCACATTCTCCACGGCTAGTGCAGCTAAGCCTCGCTCAGAATATAAAGGTGGTTACAGTTCTTTGAACAGGGGTGGTTCTCAAGCAGGAAGAGGAAAGCCTCAATGTCCTGAGTGTGGAAAATTTCATTTTGGAGAATGCCTCAGGAAGATGGGAACATTAATTTGTTTTCATTGCGAACAAGAAGGGCACTTCAGGAGGGAATGCCCTCAACTTACTTCTGAATCTGGTCAAGCATCTGTTCTTCCATCTCACACCCAACCGAGAGTTACTCCAGTCGCTCGTACACCGACCGCTTCTACTGGAGGAAGCTTTGGGAGAGGATCAGGCAGAGGCCAAGGAGGTCGTGGGCAGCAAACAGCTGGTAGAGGTACTGCCAGAGTATATGCCTTGACTCGACAAGATGCCCAGGCATCCAATGCTGTTATTACAGGTACTTTATTAGTTGGCGCTTTAGCTGCACATGTATTATTTGACCCTGGTTCCACACATTCGTATGTGTCACCTCTGTTTGCCAAGAGGTTTGAGTCTGAGCCAGTTATACTGGACGAACCATTCCTGGTAGCTACACCGATGGGGGAAGCCCTAGTAATTAGATCTGGATATCGTTCTTGTAAGATAACTGTTAAGGACATAGAGACAGAGGTAGATCTTATGCTGCTTAGTATGACAGATTTTGATGTGATCTTAGGAATGGACTGGCTATCCTCATGCCATGCTACATTGAATTGTCATGACAAGACCATTTCTTTTAGTATACCGGGTGGGCATAATTTCATATTTCAAGGAGACCGAAGTGAGGTTCCCTGTAACATAATATCCATGTTAACCGCCCGACGTATGTTACGAAAAGGGTGTCATGGATTTCTAGCCTTTGTCAAAGATATAGACAAGGAGGAAAGAAGTCTTGAACGAATACCAGTAGTTAGTGAATTTTCAGATGTATTTCCAGAAAATTTACCTGGTTTACCACCAGAGAGGGATATTGAATTTAATATTGAATTGGTTTTGGGCACTAGACCAATTTCAATTCCTCCTTACCGCATGGCACCCGTTGAGTTGAAAGAGCTTAAAGAGCAATTACAAGACCTGCTAGATAAGGGGTTTATCCGCCCAAGTTTCTCACCTTGGGGTGCCCCAGTACTCTTTGTGAGAAAGAAAGATGGCTCTTTAAGACTGTGCATAGATTACCGCCAGTTAAACAAGGTCACGGTAAAGAATAAATATCCTTTACCAAGAATTGATGACTTGTTTGACCAACTTCAGGGGGCACAATGCTTCTCAAAAATAGATCTGAGATCTGGTTATCATCAACTGAAAATTAAGGAGGAAGACATACCCAAGACCGCCTTTCGGACGCGATACGGGCATTATGAATTTCTCGTAATGTCATTTGGATTGACTAATGCGCCAGCAGCATTTATGGACCTTATGAACCGAGTGTTCAAACCTTTCCTTGATAGATTCGTGATCGTCTTCATTGATGATATTCTGGTTTACTCCAAAAGGCGGGAGGATCATGTAGAACATTTAAGAACGGTGCTGCAAACTTTGAGGGAACATCAGTTATACGCTAAGTTCTCAAAATGTGAATTCTGGATGAGTCAAGTAACATTCCTGGGGCATGTAATCTCTCAAAAAGGTGTTCATGTAGATCCAAGTAAGATCGAAGCAGTGAAGCAGTGGCCTAGACCAACGACTGTATTTGAAGTTCGGAGTTTCCTTGGCTTAGCGGGGTATTATCGTCGCTTTGTCAAGAATTTCTCTAAGTTGGCTCTTCCACTGACAAAGTTGACTAGGAAGAACGCTAAGTATACTTGGGATGATGCTTGTGAGCAAAGTTTCTCTATGTTGAAGGAGTGTCTAACTTCAGCACCAGTTCTAGTTCTACCATCGGGACCGGGGGGTTACACTGTATATTGCGACGCCTCAAAGGTAGGATTGGGATGCGTGTTAATGTAACACGGTAAGGTCATTGCTTATGGCTCTCGACAGCTTAAAAATCATGAACTTAATTATCCTACTCATGATCTAGAGATGGCAGCAGTAGTGTTTGATTTAAAAGATTTGGAGGCATTACTTATATGGGGAGACATGTGAGATTTTCACTGATCACAAAAGCCTTAAATATATCTTTGAACAGAAAGATCTCAATCTAAGGCAATGGAGATGGATGGAACTCCTAAAGGACTACGACTGTACCATTCTCTACCATTCAGGGAAGGCAAACGTGGTAGCAGATGCCCTTAGTCGGAAGTCGATGGGAAGTCTAGCTCATATTACCACAGTAAGGAGGTCCTTGATTCAAGAATTACATGAGTTAGAGGCTAGTGGAGTATTCTTTGAGATTACTAAGTCAGGTGCTTTCTTGGCTCACTTGACAGCTAAATCCTCCTTTGTAGAAAGGGTGAAGGCAACATTGGAGAATGACACCGAAATGGTTAAAACTAGAGAGAAGGCGAAGGTAGGTTTAGTACAGGGTTTCTCAGTAGATGAAGAAGATGTGTTATGGTTTAACGGGAGATTGTGTATTCCGAACATTGAACCCTTGAAGCGGGAAATTTTACAAGAAGCTCACGGAGCGCCCTATGTTGTTCATCCTGGTGCCAACAAGATGTACCAGGACTTGAAACAAGTTTATTGGTGGGAGGGCATGAAGCGAGATGTGACTGACTTTGTCGCTCGATGCTTGACATGTCAGCAGGTCAAATCCGAACATCAGAGACTACCTGGGTTGATGCAAAGGCTTGAGATTCCCGAGTGGAAATGGGAACGGATTACTATGGACTTTGTGGTGGGTTTGCCCTGATCTTTGAATGGATACGATTCTATATGGGTTATTGTGGATCGACTTACTAAATCGGCACATTTTCTTCCTGTTCATACCACCTACAGTGTGGCAAAACTTAGTCGACTATACGTGAATGAGATAGTAAAGCTCCATGGTGTACCAGTGTCTATCATATCAGATCGAGGACCCCAGTTCACTTCCCGATTTTGGGGAGCTTTTCAGAAAGCTCTAGGCACTAGAGTAGATTTGAGCACAGCTTTTCATCCTCAAACTGATGGTCAGTCTGAGAGAACTATTCAGACCTTAGAGGATATGCTGAGAGCATGTGTAATGGATTTTGGTGGCAGATGGGAAGACCACTTGTCGCTTATCGAATTTGCTTATAATAATAGTTATCAAGCTAGTATTAAGATGGCTCCTTTCGAGGTATTATATGGGAGGCGATGTCGATCTCCTATTGGTTGGTTTGAACTAAGCGAACCTAAAATGGTGGGACTCGAGATGATACAGGAGGCTGTGGATAAAATTAAACTGATCAGGGAGAGGTTATTAGCCGCTCAGAGTAGACAAAAGTCCTATGCAGACAATCGGCGACGTGACTGAGATTTTTCTGTTGGTGATATGGTTTTCTTACGAATCTCACCGATAAAAGGAGTAATGAGATTCGGAAAGAAAGGGAAGCTCAGCCCAAGATATATTGGTCCTTATGAGATTGTGGAAAGAGTGGGTAACGTAGCTTATCGCCTAGTCTTACCCTCGAACCTAGAGGGAGTATATCCAGTATTTCATGTATCGATGCTACGTAAGTATCTTCTTGACCCCTCTCATGTCATCCAGCCACAAGACGTACGATTTGATGAGACTCTTGCTTATGAAGAGGTGCCAGTAGTTATCATCGATAGGCAGGTCAAGAAACTTCGTACCAAGGAAATTCCCATTGTCAAAGTTCTGTGGAGGAATCATACTCACGAGGAAGCCACATGGGAAACAGAAGATGAAATGTGGACAAAATATCCACACCTATTCGAATCATGAGGTAAGTTTTCGAATTCGGAGGACCGAATTTTTTTTAAGGGGGGTAGAATGTAATACCCATTATATTTTTTTCAAGAATTACGATAAATTTATTTTGGAGAAAATAAATTCCCTATCGGTTTAATTTTTGTATACTCGTTTGTGCATATTGTTGAAAATACAAATTTTTATTTTTAGATTCTATAAATTGTGGGATATAATGGATGATACGATATGGAATTAATCCCATTAAGTAAAAATACAGTTCAAAAGTGGAATCTAGAATGAATAGTTAAAAGTGAGACTGGTAGATGAAAACTGGTAAGTGAAACTGGTAGATGAAAACTGGTAAGTGAGACTGGTAGATGAAAACTGGTAAGTGAGACTGGTAGATGAAAACTGGTAAGTGAAACTGGTAGATGAAATAGTAAAGGAGAACGGTAGATGGAATAGTAGCAAATAGTACCATAACTTCTCCTATAAATAGGTCCTTCCATTTCACTTCAAAACTCACACCTTCAGTTTCTCTTCTCTCCTCTCCTCAAAACTTCTCTTGTTCCGGCGTTAGGGCTCTGAGATTCTAGGTCTTTCTTCCTTAGCCTAGATCCAAGGTAAGAATACTATGCCATTCAGATTTTAAAAGTTATTTTCTTAAGTATGCTCTGTGGTTGCGGCTTTGGCTGATCTTCTACATCAGAAAAAATGTCCTTAGCTACCTATATGTTGTTTTGATTCTCTGATTACCGAAATATAATGTAAACTGTGAAGAATACATGTCTAGGAAAGTTCTGGATAAGGAAAGACATGGTTCTTAAGTGTGTCCATTGGGACTCTCCACTCTTTCCTGGGAACTTACCTGCTGTACTCTTTTACAGATTGTATTCTCTATTTCTGGTACGAATAGTACATGTACGTATGAATAGTACTCATATATATATATGAATAGTAATCGTATGTGTGAATAGTGACTAAACGTATAAATAGTATTCGTACGTGTGAATAGTACCCGTACGTGTAAATAGTGATCATATGTGTGAATAGTATTCGTACGTATGAATAGTAACCGTACGTATGAATAGTATCGTACGTATGAATAGTGATTATACGTATGAATAGTATTTTGGTACAAAAGCAACCCTGACTTTCTATATCTGATCTTAATGAAAATCTCCGTAGCGGAACCTGAAATCCAGCTACGTACTCTTCTTTGTAGCAACTCGGAAAAGTGACTGGGATACGGAATCTATGTGAGTGGATGACCTTGCTAACCGACTTTATTTACTTTTATTCCAAGTACAATATAAACTCCATCTCATATCGCAATTAGATTCTATATTTATTGATGATTGCTAGATAATGAAATCTATTGTTGATTTAAGATTATTATGAATTGAGTATATAATACACATGGAATGGTTGAGGGCTTGACCCAAGATACTAATGCATGGAATTATACACATGGAATGGTTGAGGGCTTGACCCAAGATACCAATGCATGAAATTTTACACATGGAATGGTTGAGGGCTTTATTTCCCAAGATACCAATGCATGTAATGATTGATTATAAGTGGAGACTGAATTCTTGAGCATTCAATACAGAGGTATAGAAACCCTGAATATCAAAATAACTGTTGTTATTGTGATTATGATTATGGTATTTGTACTTGTGATATATTTATTATTGTACAGTCATTTAGTCACTGAGTTTTGATGAACTCACACTCTCCATGAACATTTTTTTTAGATACAGTGGATGTCAACGAAGAAAATACGCAGGAGAATTAGTATTCCTCGAGGATACTTTTTATCTGGAGGGTTTATAAATCCAAAAGCTTAAGAATGCTCTGTAATCTCTATAGGTCACCTAGGCTTGAAAAGTTGTATCATATTATATGATATTTGACTTGTGTTTCTGTTTCACTATGCTGAACTTTTTATATGTATAAATATCTTTCTTGAAAAATTATGTTATGCATTAGTATTAATCAGAGATTTTATGGGATACCATTGAGGTATACTCTTGAGTTTACGAAGTTACTCACATGCTCAAATTTGGGATGTGAGAACCTCAACCTCTTCAATCTTCATTCTTCAACCCTTTCTAAATTTTTCTTATTTTCTTCCCCTCAAATTTATCTACTGTTCTACACTTCTACTCCATTTTCTATATAATACAGAAAAGTAGTGACTTATATTATGTGTGACTTATGATAAATTTTTTAATTTATTGACTTGTTATGAGTTGATATTTGTTTTATAGTTTATTTATGACTTAAAATTATAGAATCAAGTATTTAATTAATGTTATAGAATATATCTATAATATTTTTTTATTTTAATTGTAAATCTTACAATTCGATACGAATCTCGATTTATAATTTAACTTAATGATTCATAATTTGAATCATAATTTGATAACTACGACACACACAATTATTCACAAACACATTCTCATAATTCATCACACATCATCAATTGGCACATTATGATATTAATTCAAATTGTCATTGACATATAAATATATCGTTTTCCTTTTTATTCAATTATCTCAAATTACTATTACGTTTGTTATTTCAATCTACATTTTTTAATCTATAACTTTCAAGAACTCTTCCGACACTAGTCCATGATTAATTATACTATGATTAGATCAACAATGTCTCATCCACTTACCTGAATACCGTGAAAACATGTCATTTTGAGATAATGAGGAGAATAACACGTATGTGAATTTCGGATTTCGCTATGGGAAGTTTCATGAGAGATTAAAGAAGTGTTGTTAGGGTTTTTTCTTATTTTTCTTTTATTTTTTCAGTCGAACTTCACTTAATAAAAAAAAAAACGAAGGGATTCGTGTGGAAACTTAACTCGAATCCTGATTCTTGGTTGGCTCACGAACAAGGGAGGTGCCTCGGTTTACACTTTCGGGAGGGTGACAGGGAGTGGCGGCTATGTATATGTTAGGTGCAGGCTTTCATAGGATTTAGGTAATATATATATATATATATATATATATATATATATATATCTTCTTGTTAGTTGCCTATTTTTGAATTAAAGAATACCTCATTGTTAGTTGGTTAGTCTTAAGTTAACTATAGGATAATTGATTTGTATTTTAATGTTTATTGGTTACTTTTTGAATTAATGATTAATCCTAATCTAATAACTTTAGGTGTTTCTATTTTCTTCAATTTAAATAGTTTTTGTGTCTTACCAATCTTCTTTTTCTTTTTCTACTTTAGTTGATTTATAATCTATTAGATTAATTTTAATATTATTCTAGCTTCTTGTGTCTAGAAGTCTTATCCTTAAGATTATCCTATTTTATTAAAGAAAGATTTAATTTAAATATTATCTAACTATTGGTATTATTTTTATTTTATTTTTTAATCATGGTGTTCATCTATTGTATTTTTTTTATTCTATCCTTTAGTCATTTTTATCTTGTATTATATTATTATTGTTCATCCTTTAGCCATGTTTATCTTGTACTATACTGTACGTGGATTAATTTAATTAATTTCTCTTTTATCTTTCTATTTTTGGTCAAAATTTATCTTTCTATTTGCTTAATCCTTTTTTTATCTTAGCAATTGGGCCACGGCTTCCTATTTTAATTTGTGTAAGTATTATAGTTAGTTGGGCTTAAGAGCATATACAGTAGTGATTCTTAAAGGATTCTTAAATTTAAGAACCAGTTCTTATTTCAGTTCACCACTGTAGTTCGTCACGTTGGCTGCTACGCGTAAAAATGGTTTTTATATAAGAACCGGTTCTAATACAAAAAATAATAATAAAATAATTAACTTACAATAAACGTTAGTGGAGTTAGTGAAAAATAATAAAAACTAAATTATTGAAAAATTGATTGTGGGACTCATTTGTAAGTTCTTAAGAAATTCGCCATTGGAATAGAAAGTTACTTAAATTGATGGAGAGTTACTTAAGCTGATGTGATAATGTAAGACCCACAATAAGAATTAAATTGAGATTTACCACTGTAGATACTCTAAGTAATTTATTTTAATTGAACTTCAGTTACCTATTTTGATTTGAGTATTTTTCTATTAATTAGGCCTTTCAAAATTTTCTAGTCTACATATTTAATTCAACTCACACTCGAGCATTTCGATCTTTTCTATTTCGTTTCATATGTGATTCATCACACAACACATGTAATATTTGTAATTCAAGTAATTTCACACGAATATTATAAATAGTATATCAAACAACACAAGAGTCACAGACAAAGGAGAGAAGATACCTAGGGTATCACATAGAGCCATGTATAGAAATACTTTCTGAAAGTTTGGAAGAGTGGAGCAAATGAACATCTACTTACACCCAAATCAAAAAGAAAAAAAGCCGCTATTCCATATCCTCATAAAGCCTCCAGAAATAGTCAACTTCTTTTGCCATACTTCGATTCATGATTTTTCATCAAGCGTTTTCTTTTTTTGCTTTCTTTGTTCTTCCCAAATGCCTTCTCCTTTGGACACTAATGGGGTTGTGTACACATAATGAGTAATATATATCCTTGATACTATTTTTCATGTCCATAAGGAACCAATTGGGGTTGTGTATGCATAAAGTTCAACTATTGTTGCTGCTAGAATTATATATTACTGTCAAATATTGTGACTGAATTTCAGGCTGACTTACCTCTACATTGAGCAATTATAGCAACTAATGTTCAAAATATTTTGAATTACAATTGCAATTCCAATTATGCAAGCCGAAAGAATTATAAGATAAAGTCAATTTCAAAATTGTACCAACTTCAAAATTAGAATAGGATTTTCGTTCGTTAACTCAATACAATTTTCATTCAACATCTTGGATAATGACATGAGGAGCTACCATTAAATAAGAAGATACGATGGCTTTCTTAGTGTCCTTCCACTGCCACATCACCACCTATTGATTGGCCTTCTTGCTCCTCGTGTAATTGCCAGTTCTATAGATTCATAACTTGTTGCTTCAAGCGTCAATAATGGCGGACCAATCTTCTACGACGTCCTCCATCGACCCCTACGAACACCTCAATATCAAGCTCAATCCAGATGGATCACTCATCCGACTCCAACCCGTCCTCGCAGTGCCCGCAACTCCGACGCCGACCACCAGCACCGATTCCAACGCGCCGCCGTTACTCGCTCTCTCCAAGGACGTTCCTCTGAACATCGCCGCCGGAACCTCCTTCCGCCTCTTCCTCCCCCACTCTCTCCCTCCCTCGCCGTCTAAACTTCCCGTCCTCATCTACTACCCCGGCGGCGGGTTCATCTTCTGCTCCCCTTCCTTCTCCTTCTGCCACGACCACTGCTGCGCATTGGCCGCGTCTCTCCAGGCAGTCATCGTCTGCGTCGGCTACCGCGTTGCGCCGGAACACCGTCTACCGGCGGCCTACGACGACGCCGTCAACGAGATTAGATGGATCCGAAACCAAGCGATGGATCCGCAAGGATCCGACCCGTGGTTGAGGGACCACGCGGATTTCGCAAAGTGCTTCTTGATTGGAACCAGTGCCGGGGGAAACATAGCATTCTTTGCAGGTCTACGTGCGGTGGATCTTGATCTGTCTCCGGTCAAGATCCAAGGGCTGATATTGAATGCTGCTTACTTCAGCGGTGTCCAGAGGACAGAATCGGAGCTCCGGCTTTTGAACGATCGCATTCAGCCGTTGGCGGTGAACGATTTGATGTGGGCACTCTCTTTGTTAATCAAGAGAATATTCACAAAATTGCTTCAGAGGTCTTTAGTGAGTCAAGTCACATGAGAGAATAAGAGAGCGTGGCTGAGAGGATTTTGAAAATGACTCAGAAATATGAGTTTTTTCAATTTATAAGATACCTTTAAGTGACCTAGTGGTTGACTGTGGCAACCCTACCAGTCGACTGCTTGCTACAAATTGGGAATTTTCTGATTCAATGACTTATTAATCAACTATTGAGGGGCTAGCGTTCGACGGGTTCTTCTCGGGTTTCTCAGTTTGAAAAACTAAAAAAAGATTTCAGTTGACCGATTGATTAGCTAGCAATCAATTGTTAGTTTTTGGGTTTGAAATCAATTTTCAATAGAGGACACCTGGTCAACTGCTACATCTTTGGCAGTCAACTATTTACTTCTGCACTTTAAACAAATTTTAAACGGGGAGTTCCTGATCGACTGCTACACCTATGGCAGTTGACTCTTAACTTTTGCACTTTGGAAAATTTAAACCATAGAGGATCTAGTTAACTAGCAGATCCTAAGTAGTCAACTAGCATAGTGCAGAAGGCATTTTTCTGATAATTTTGAGCAGATGAGAAGAGTATGCCTTTGGAAGATATTTTTGAGGATATTGCAGCTGCAAAACACTTCTAGTGGACACTCCGATGCTTCAGTTCGTAGTAAAAATCAAAATTAAAGAAAAAATTTAAAATGCATGCAATAGGAAAACAATTTTAAAGTTCGTTAGGATTTGCCATACCAAGTTCTCTCCTAATAAAGGTGAATCTATCCTCAACAAAGGGTTTTGTGAAAATGTTAGCCAATTGAAAATCTGTTTGTATAAATTTAAGAGAGACATCTTTCTTTTGAACATGATCTTTTATAAAATGATGTCTAATCTCAATATGCTTTGTTTTAGAGTCCATGACAGGATTTTTAGATAGACAAATGACACTTATATTATTATATCTAATGTGTATATTTTTAAGAAAAATACTAAGATCTTTTAGTTGTTATTTCATCCATAACACTTGGGCATAACAACTCCCAGAAGCAATGTATTAGCTTTAGTTGTGGATAAAGCAACACTATTTTACTTTTTGCTAAACTAAGAGACAAGAGAATTACCAAAGAATTGACAAGTTCTACTTGTGCTCTTTCTAACGATTTTACTATCCACAAAATCAACATCCAAGTAGCCAATGAAAACATTTGAGGATCCTTTAGGATCCCATAAACCCATTTTAGATGTGCCAACTAAATATCTAAAAAATTTTTTTACAGCTTTAAAATGAGATTCCTTGGGGCAAGTTTGAAATCATGCATACACACATACACTAAACATGATATTTGAACTACTTGTGGTTAAATATAAAAGAGAGCCAATCATACCTCTATATTTTGTTATGTCAAAGGGTTGACTCTCTTCATCTTTATCCAAGCTCGTTGAGGTGCTCATTGGTATAGATATTGGTTTTGCATTTTTCATCCCAAATTTCTTGAGTAACTTCTTAACATATTTGGTTTGGCTCACAAATGTTCCATTCTGCATTTGTTTGATTTGGAGCCCAAGGAAGAATTTGAGTTCTCCCATCATTGACATTTTAAATTTACCTTGCATGATCTTTGCAAACCCTTTACATAAACACTCGTTAATAGCACCAAAAATGATATCTTCAACATATATTTGAACAATAATTAAATTTCCTTTTTCAAAAGTAAGGTTGTATCAACCTTTCCTCTTAAAAATCCATTATTTAAGAGAAATGAGCTCAACCTCTTATAACAAGCTCTTGGAGCTTGTTTGAGACCATAGAGAATCTTTTTCAATTTAAATACATGATTAGGCTTATCATTTTCAAAATCGGGATGTTGTTTAACATAAACTTCCTTTATGATAGCTATTAAGAAAAGTACTTTTCACATCCATTTGAAAAAGTTTGAAATCATTAATACATGCAAATGCCAACGTCATTCTAATGGCTTTAAGTCTAGCTAAGGGTGCAAAAGTTTCATCGTAATCAATGCCTTCCTCTTGAATATAACATTTTCCTACACAATACTCCATATACATCAAGTTTGTTTCTAAAAAACCATTTTGTACCAATTATTGTATGATCATTGGGTCTAGGGACTAAATCCCAAACTTGGCTTCTTTCAAATTAATTTAGTTCTTCTTGCATGGCCAAAATCCAATACTCATCAATATTGCATCATCAATATTTTTTGATTAATTTTGAGTTGTTACCCTTTGAGATGTATCTCCAGTGATAAGTTTC
This sequence comes from Biancaea sappan, assembly GCA_037074585.1. Taxonomy (NCBI): domain Eukaryota; kingdom Viridiplantae; phylum Streptophyta; class Magnoliopsida; order Fabales; family Fabaceae; genus Biancaea; species Biancaea sappan. The sequence continues at coordinate 20,592,427 of CM073499.1, read as the reverse complement.
TTAGGATAGCTTTTGGCATACCTCCAATCCTTTGGAAGTTCATCATTGTTATTTGGTGGCTTATCCTCTTAAGGTTTCTCTTCTTCTTGTGGTAGGTTGGCATTTTCTTCATTGTCATTATCTTCTTTTGGAGATATTTCTTGCTCTTTTTCCACTTTGTCATTCAAGGTGAGGTCTTTGAAATAGTTTAGCGCTTCACTTTGATTATCACTTTCTTTAAGAGAAGAGTTAGATTCATAAAAAACAATATATATAGACTCTTCAACCTCTATTATTATTTTGTTATTGACTCTATAAGCTTTATTAATATTAGAGTATCCAATGAAAATTGCTTCATCGGCTTTGGCATCAAATTTCCCTAAATTTTCTTTTCTATTGTTCAAAACAAAACATTTGCAACCAAACACATGTAGATGAGAAATATTGGGTTTTCTTCCTCTATGTAATTTATATGGGGTTTTCTTTAAAATTGGCCTAATCAAGGCTATATTGATTACATAACAAGCAATATTAACCACATTTTCTCAAAAATATTGAGGAAGCTTTCTTTCATTGAGCATTGTTCTTTCTATCTCTTTTAGAGTTCTAATTTTCCTCTTAACAACACTATTTTGTTGAGGGGTTTTAGGAGATGAAAATTATGCTCAATTCCATTTTCATCACAAAAGTCCATGAAGTCATGGTTGTCAAATTCTCCCCCATGGTCACTTTTAATCCTCACAATAGTTAAGCTTTGTTCATTTTGAATAAATTTTGCAAGTTTTAGAAAAGCTTTAAAAGCTTGATCTTTATAAGCTAAAAAGAGTGTTCATGTGTATCTTGAGTAATCATCCACAACAACAAGCATATACGAGTTACCTCCAAGGCTTTTTGTCCTAGATAGTCCTACAAGATCTATGTAAAGTAATTGCAAAGGCTTGGTTATTGAAGCAATGTCTTTAGTTTTGAAAGAACTTTTAATTTGTTTTCCCATTTGACAAGCACCACAAGGATTATCTTTTTTAAATTTGATTTTGGGTAAGCCAATTACAAGTTCTTTCTTTACTAGTTTGTCTAAGAGGCTCATGCTAGGATGGGCTGGTCTTCTATACCAAAGCCATCTTTCATCATTAACACTAACAAACAAGTAAAGTCTATATAAGGATATTCATCAAGATTTATAACATAAACATTATTGATCCTTTGACTAACAAGCTTAATTTGTTTATCATCAATGTTCTCAACTATGCAACGAGTTGAATAAAGAATAACTCTATTTCTTTTGTCACAAAGTTGGCTAATGCTAAGTAAATTATGGTTAAGGCCTTCAACAAATAATACATTTTCAATAGATGTTGAAGAGTTTTTACCAACCTTACCTACACCCTTGATCATGCCTTTGTTGTTACCCCTAAAGGTTACCTTGCCTCCCCTTGGAGTTAAAGATATGAATTTGGATTGATCGCAAGCCACGTGTTTGGAGCAACCACTATCAAAATACCATTTTTCACTTTTGGCTTTGAGGCAAACCTACATCACAAATTTGAGGGTTTTTTTTAGGTACCCAAATTTGTTTGGATCCTTCTTTGTTAGAGGTTCTTTTTAGTACCTACTTCTTTTTGTTTCCATTTGGAGTATTCTTTCTATACCAACAAGAATGAGAGTTATGTCCTTTTAATCCACAATGGAAACAAGTGTTAAAGGGACTACTTGACATAGTTGCTTGTATAAAGAAATTCTTATAGTATTTTTTATTTTCTTTGGGCTTATATCCCACACCTGCTTTATCAAAAACACAACTTTGTTTGCTAAGCAATATGTTCAAATTATCTCTACCTTGTGTAAATTTGGCAAGAGTATTTTTCTAGTCTTCATTTTCTTTTTCCAAATCAACACATTTACAACAAGGACAAGTTTTCTTTGGAGAGGTGAGCAATGTTTTCAAACTTGCATTTTCTTTTATCGAAAGTTTTATTTTGAATTTCGAAATCAAGACTTTATTTCTTGAGTATGGTAAGATCATTTTGTTAATTTTAAAATTTCACTCTCAAGTAAAGAAATCTTTTACTTTGAAATGCTTAGCTTTTTGGTGAGTTTCAAAGATTTATTGTGTAACTCTTCAAAGGCTTTTTGTAATTCATCAAAAGAAGGTAAAGGTTCAAAAATGTTTACCTCTTCATCCTCTCTTGTCTTGAGGCAAATGTTGACTTCTTCATCAGATTCACTTTCTTCCCATATTGAAGAAACATATGCCTTTTTTTTGCCTTTGTCATAGCTCTTTTCCCTTCTTGCTTCTTGATGAATTAAAGACAATCCCATTTGAGATATCCAACTTTCTTGCATTCATAGCAAGTGGGGCCCTCCTTATTGTTGTCTTAGTCTCTTTTCCATCTTCTTGTGTTTTCCCTTTTCAAGAAGAACTTGCTGAACTTTTTGATGAAGAGACCAATATCTTCATCATTGCTTTCACTTTCTTATTCTTCCTCATCACTATTGATTCTACCTTCTTGGAAGAAGAAGATTTTAGTGATATAGTATTCTTCTTCTTAGTCTTTTCTTCTTGCCTCATCTCCACTATTTTAGATTCATAGTTTTGGAGATTTCCAAATAATGCAGTGAGGAAATTCATGGATTCTCCTCTGACTTCCATGATAGCTGCCCTCTTTGCTTCCCACTCCAGTGTGAGACATCTTACAATCATGGTTGTTTGAGATTTTTCTGCATAAGAGACACCAAGAACTTTTAAGTTATTAGTAATATGAGTAAATCTCAATTACATTTCACTTATGGTCTCACCACTCTTCATTTTGAAATTTTCATATTCATTTGTAAGAGTACTTATTTTTTATTCTTTTACTCCTAGAGTTTCTTCATGTGCAATTTCAAGAGTATTCCACATTTCCTTAGCACTTGCATAACTAGATACTCTGAAATATTCATCTTGACTTAAAGCATTAACAATAATCATCTTGGGTTTAGCATTTAGCTGAACAAGTTTCTTTTCAGTTTCATCCCATTCACTTTTGGATTTTGGAATGACTGTCCCTTTAATCTCCTTGGAAGGAGTATAGGGTCCTTGTTCCATAACATCCCATAAGTCTAGGTCCACGGCATAAAAAAATTCTCATTTTGGACCTCCAATAAGTGTAATGGTTACCATTAAAACTAGAGAGTTCTGTAAAGTAACTTATTTCCTATAATACACAATCACCAAAACCAGCCTTGTTTCAACTCTTAGACTATTAAATCTTTAATTAAGAGCCCAAACTTTGATACCAATTGATAGAAATGACTGGTTTCCAAGTGGGGGTGAATTAGGTTTATAAAAAATTTGCTAACACTTGTTGGAAGTTTAAAGAATATTTAAAAATATTGCCAAGGATTTTATGACATTAAAAACAGAGCAATGTCAAGATAAATAAATGTGGAGTGTAAATAATCGAAGATAAAGCTTTATGCAGATAAAGAGATGAGAGAAAGAGAAAAGAACTCAAGTATTTATAATGGTTCAGCTTAAACCAAGCCTGCATCTAGTTCCAAGATAACTTCGTAAGTATTTCAAAAGAGGTACTAACCCTTATCGGTTGATTGATGCATAGCATCCGACGATTGACAGTTACTGGGAATTAAATTTAATTCTAGACAAAGAGTAACCAGTTGACTGCTTGCAGGCAAGCAGTAGACTTGCAGTAGACTTGTAGGTTTATAAAGACTTAGTCAAATTTGAACTCGAGAGCAACCAGTTGATTGGTATACATGTACCGGTCGATTAGCAGCTAGTGGGACTTACAAATGAGATTTTTCAAAACATTTTATTTTTCTTAGACTCAATAACCTCATTCAATGTTTTTCAACTTAGTTAAAAATATTAAATACATTCTCAAGGATTTTAAAACAATTTTCTTGCCTTTCAAATAACTTTACAAAATATCCCAAGTCTTAAGGCATAAAATAAAAGACTTCTATTTAGCTCTTGATGCCTTTGACTTGATGTAATTCCTAAAAGAATAAAAGTTAATATTACCAAGTAATTTATTATTTTAACTTGTTTGGTATTCATCAAAATTTAAAATATTGCTTCATATGCAATGGGGTCAACAAAGCTAACAATAATAGAACTTAAGTGAAATGGAAACAGAACAAAATAGAATAGAACAATAACAACAATACAAAAATATGTAACCAGTCATTAAAATCTCTAAAGTGTAACTATCATCATTATGCTCCTTGAATCTTTTCCAATTACATTCTATCATTTGGTTATCAAACTAAGATTCTTAGAAAACTTTCCAGAAGTGAATTACATCTACGTTACAGTTAAGAAAATCTCCACTAAGCTATAACCAAATATAACCCCATGAAGCCTTAATCAAATCATGCTCTGCAACCGCATACTGATATGTCATTTTGTTATACTTATTATCCGAACTAGTAATAACAAGATTATAACTCAAATTCAAAAAATAAAAGTAGTAATCATATTCATACAGTCTAACCAACACAATAATGAACATGAAAATATAGACAAGAAACTAGAACATAGTGAAATAGAAGAACAACAAGGAATACTTATATGATTGCTCCAAGAATTCAAGATACAAGCTTTAGTTCATCATATGAATGATTACAAAAGAGGTTTTAGTCCTCCATAGGACAAAAAATGAAATTATAGAAGAGAGGAAATACAGCAAAAAACCTAAGCTACAGACCTGGTGTATGGAAGAAAAGAATACAATTTTCAACAAAAGAAAAATAGAGTCTGAAAGTGCCTAAAAGCCTAGCCAAGGGAACGACGTAATTGCATTATGTTTGACCCTTTGTGCAATCCTTTTCTGATTTAAATTCTGAAAAACAAGAGGAGAATTACACTAAATAAGTGCAACATAATAATACTTTTCCTATGCAAAAAATTGAATGCATGCATATTCCTATTTTTAGCAAAGTTTGGGAAGTGGAAAAAGGTTGAACGCATACAAAAGGCGCTGTCAAGTATGCATCATTTAGGCCCCATGTCCATGTTGGTAGGTCAGCATCCACATCATTAAAAGTTCCACATCGGTGCCCAGTCATGGCATGTCAGCGTCCAAGGTGGAAAAAGCTCTCCAATAATTAAATATGTAAGATAAGAATGGAATTAATTGGGAATAATCATTCAATACACAAAAATCAAAATTTAATTCATATTTGATCAATATTTAATTTAACTCAAATAATTCCAAAACATAACAATATTGGAGAGTTTCCCAAAATAACATTGCAAGGAGACTAAAATAAGGACTAAAATGAATATAAAAATACTTACTATCAATGGCTACGACATCTCTATTTGTATAGTTTTACTCTCTTACAATTAACTCATAGCAAAATGGAAAATCTATTCAAGATACGGACGAGTATCACAAGAGACATGATGGTTGATATACTCAGCTGCTTGAAGTGTGAAGAAGATATGCACATGTTCTTTGTTAGTAAGAAATGGCATAGAAACTTTAGATCAAATATTTTCCTCTAATGTCAACAGAATAGGTTTATGGTGCACCCTATGTAGATCATATTATATCATGTACTTACAAATAAATTAGTCCTATGAGGAAAAATACATGTTTGATGTCATATCTAACAAGTTTTCAATGTCTATCCGCCAATTTCTTTCCTATCAGACTTATACGTTAGTTTCATTGAACATTCGAGGGGTTTACTTTATTTGAAAGATACTTCCTAGGATGTTATCACACTCTTTGCTTATTCAATCTAGTCATTAAAGAAGTTGTCCAGGTCATAAACTATGATAACAATATCACTACAAGTATTAAATGATTATGTCATGGTATTTCATTACTTTAAAATATGAATGGTTTTATAGAGTTTTGTATCTTTTGCAGAACTTGCTATTTATGCATTTGGTTATGATGAGCATACTAGCTCTTCTGAAATCCAATTTTTCCTACAATGAAGCACTTCAAGGACAAATTTGGTATACTAAGTATATTGTGAATGACAAAGAATAGAAGATCCCCAAGCCATTTGGCATTTGACGTCTTTTTATCTATGGCGAATGCTAATGTATTGAAATTTTTTTGGTATGGACTGTTGAGTCGTTCTATGATGACTGGGTATTACCTTATTTTTTTGATTGTTTATGATGTTTGCTCTGATAAATTTTATGAGATTCAATTATCATATCATATAAGGGATGCTAAATACAAGATGAGAACATACAAGAACGAAATTGTCATGTCTCTTTTTTGATAATGATAACAACACCACTTACAATATAGATTTTTTGACGTTCGATGTTACATCAAGGAATGTTGAATCCAGGTCAAAGGCATTCAATTTAACAAGTGTGCGCTTCTTTTTTTATTTTGTGTGTTTTGTTGATGAGTATATTGTCATAGCTATTGACTTCAAGGATGACCCTGTTGAATTTGAAGGGGTGGACAAGCAATTGTGTATGTTGTTATAATATTAACACTAGTAAGGGGAAAAGTACAAATAAAGTAGCTGAGGATGGTTTTTATTGGTGTAGATCAATAGTACCTTATGTACCAATTTTATCAAGTGTCTTCCCTAAATTGTATTAATATAATTAGGAAAGGAAAATACAGTAATTTATATAATATTGATTTACTATAAATTGTGGAAAATTTCCTTGTAATATATGTTTGTAGTACTTGATTACACATTGAACCTTCAATATCAAAATTTTATTAAATTCATTAGTATCTATTTCATTCACTTACCCTACCCAAATATTAATATCAAGAACCTTCCATTTTTTTTTAGAGTATTATACATCAACTATATTTTACATCTAAACATATTTGATATTATCTTTTATTACAAAAGAAAAAAAATTAACAGTTTGAATAAAAGAATATATTTCATATAATTTCATAATAATAAATATATCATTTCGTATTTCCCATATAATTTTACAATCATTTTCAATGAATACATAAACTATTATTTAAATAATTATTACTTTTTCATATAAAAAACATATTTTCCAATTACGAAGTTCTTTAACTTCTTATTTTCCATATAACTTTAAAATATTAAAAATATCATTTTATTTTTGAATTTCATTTTAATGTTTAATGTTTATTTTTTGTTTTAATTATTTTTTTGTTTATACATAAATCATATTTCTAAACTATCAAAAAATTATTTTATGAATATTATTTTTTTATATCTTAATATATTTTGATTTCAACTCGCCTTATACATGAGGAAAAAAAAGTAGAATTAATTTCCAATAAACAATAAAATAATATAAAATTATTTTTAAAAACTACAAAAGATAATTATTCAAAATGTAAACATGCTTAACTACACTAATATATTTATAAAAATAAAATACCATAAATCATCTAACCATAAATTACTTATGCATATAAATCCAGTTTATAATTAAAACATACTAATCTATCTTTGAATTTGCACAACTCATCTTTCCTTTTCTTCTCTTCTCAATTTGATTTGGATTGCAACTCTAACTCTTCTAACTCTTCTCTCAAGCTGCTCTATACTATGTAAGTGTTTGTAGGAAACAATAAACCATGTGTGTGTTTGTGAAATGGAAGCGGGGAATTTATATAAAAGAAGAAAGGGACCAAAATGAAAAAAGATATAGTGGGACTCAAAAAAAATAAAATTAAAGGATGCAGAGTCAAAACTGTGCATGCTCTTCTAGTCCTTGTAATGAATATGGTGGGCCCAATTCTGAAGATGAAGTCATAAAAAGAAAAGGAAAAAGGGTCTTAGACCGAGGCCTCCAAGAGACAAACCCTTTGAAGACGAGAAGTCTCGTATTGGCCCTAAATAAGATATGAATAATAAGGAAAATGAAAAGGGTATTATCTTCATATCTTTGAGTCACACTAATAGCATGAATAATTTCAGTGTCAATCGAAGCAGATCAGCCAGTGCTAATAAGAAAAGGAAGAGAAAACTCATTTTGGTTTTCTTTCAAAATCAGGAAAATCATGGCGGAGGTAGTCTGGAGTTAGCTTAAGGATGCACTGACCAACCAAGACCTCGTGAGTCCTGAGATCTACAAGCAATGAAGATGAGGAGATTAGAGATAATGCAAACAAAATGCTTTCTACAGTTGAAAGAACCAAGAGATACTTGGGCATTTCTTAGCTTTGTTCTGATGATTTTTATTTTTTATTTTATTTTACATTTATCTTTATGTTTATGAATATTCTTTCATGGAATTGTAGGAGGTAGGTTCAAAAATCTTCTCTCGTCTTCTTAGAGATTTTGTGAATTTCCACAGTTTGGATACTATGATAATTCTGGAATCGAGAATCAGTAGTGTGAAGGTTGACAAAGTCATAAAAAATTCTAGTTTAGATGGGCACTTTAAAGTAGATGTTGTGGGATTTTTAGGAGGTAGTTGGATTCTCTAGAGATCCTCAACTTGCACGATCTCTATTGTTAACTACTCTCTAATCAAGTTATTCACATGGAGGTTAGTGATAACAAGGGAAACCATTTCTTTCTTTCTTGTATATATGGCAGTCCCAATAAATCGATAAAGGAGTTTCTATGGAGGAACCTCGTTGACTTCAGTAATAGTATAGGGAGGCAAAAATGGCTTTTATGAGGGATTTTAATGATTTCAAATCCATGTCTGACAAGAAGGGAGGAGTTACTTTGTGATTTCAAAGTATGAGGGCATTCTAAAAATGTATTCAGGAATGCCACTTGGTGGATTTGGGTTATAATGGACCCAAGTTTACTTGGTCAAATGGCAGATTAGAAGAGAGAATTGAATGGTGCCTTGCTAATGTTGAATGGATGAACATGTTTAGTGACACTGCTGTTTTTCATTGAAATTGGATGAATTTTGATCACAGACCTATCCTTCTCAAATTAGAAAAAGATAACATGATAGGTGATAAGAAAAAGAGACAATTTTGTTTTCTTGCTACTTAGCTGTCCCACAAAGATTTTATTAATTTTGTTGAAAAAGCTTGGAATAAGAATGATGATTGGCTCTCAAATGTAGATAGCTTCTCTAAAGAGGTTCAAGAGTGGAATCGTTCTGTGTTTGGTAACATCATGAAGAAGAAAGAAAAGATTATGTAGAGATTGGAATGCATTGATAGAAGTCTTTCACAGACCCATATCTCATTCATTTATAGAAGAACCTTTGGAAATAATATGAGTCCTCCAAGAGGAGCTTATGTGGCATCAAAGAGCAAGAACTTAGTGACTACATTTTGGGGATAAAAACACCCATTTCTACCATACATCAACCATGATAAGAGAAAAATGAACCGAATTGAGATTTTTAAGAATCAAGATGGTGAAAGGGTCACAAATCAAGAGATCTTGGAAAGTATGATTGTATCTTATTTTCAAACATTGTATGTAATACCTGCGATTTTGAAATATCCTATATGGGATACATACCTTATTTTTGGTACAATTTATATATATATATATATATATATATGTGTGTGTGTGTGTGTGTGTGTGTGTGTGTGTGTATGTGTATGTGTATGTATATACCTGGACCTCATTTGTGCTTTGTTGTTGAACCCAATTTACTTACGTGATGGTACTTATTTTTGGGTAATTTGGAAACCTTTTATATGGATGGTTGTAAGTCAGTAAATAAATCATATAAATTCCTTACTCTTGTACTCAACTATTTATGTGTGTGATTTGTGCATGATTAATGCCTTGGCTTGGTGACAAAATAAATCATTGTGGAAGCTAAATTGAATTATTTCATAAGAACTCTTATAGGGACTTATTTGAAAGGTAAAATAAGTTGTGGTCTATGAGAAAATTGTGATTTATTTGTGGTGTGTATAATTTCCATGTTATATTAATTGTGTGGCTTTAAAATTAAAAGGGAGAGGTATGATGGTTATCTTGGGGCTAAGTGTGTAAAATATAAAGTGGAAGGGTCAAAATAGAAGTAAGCAAAGTTTTATTTAAAGAGGCCAAGACCCCCTACAGCCCTTATCCTATTTCTTTTTGCTGAATGAAGTGTGGACCATCTCTCTCTCCTTCTCCTCTCTCTCTCTCTCTCTCTCTCTCTCTCGTGTTCCATTTCCTTCATCCTTGGAGGATTTGCTTTGGCTCTTGGTTGGATTGATGTTTGTTGGCTTGGGAAAGGTAGAAGACCAAGTGAGTTCTTGGATTTGCTCCCTTCTTCCTTTCATTTTTGACGATTAAAAACCCTAGGTTGAGAGTTTGAGATTTTTTGATATTTGGGGCTGTTGGTGCTTGCAAACTCCTTTTACAATGGGAACAAAGCATTGGTTAGCTTAATTGGATGATTCAAAATCATTTGAGTGCTTATACTTGGAGAAAATTGGGTAAGAGAGGTGGGTGGCTGCCAATAATGATTTTCTTTTGCTATCATGGGTGTGAAAGTTTGGAAATGTGTTGATTCAAGATCATTTTGAGTTGGGAGAGTGTTAAAAGCTGTGTTTGTTAAAGCTTTAGATGCCTATAAATGTTTCCTAAAAATCCATGGGAGTTGGGGGCTCAAAAGGATGGCTTTGGTTACTCAAAAATCATGTTTTTATGTTGCAGAGTCGGGGTCACCGCTGCAGCGTGAGGAATAGAGGATAAAGCTACTTTCTGTCATTATAGCGATAGCATCTAGAACAATGTTATTTAATTTCTATTAATCAGAGCTGTAACAACAGTTCTGGTCACTGCATCGGTATAGAAATCCCTTAAATGTGTTTTTAAACACCTTCTTTCATCTATTGTTGGTAAAGAGTAGCCCTAAACATCTTGGCAATCATCTCTTAGCTTCCTTTGGTCCTTGGAAACTTAAAATTCCCAAGGTGAGGGTCTAACTCTTCTTTTTGGTAGATTTCATGTTTAAATTTGAAGGAACCACTTTTGTATGACAAGACATGTGCTTGTATTTGAGTATGGCCAATACATAAAAATTATATGCCTTGTTGAGGGATAAATGAATGCAAGTGAATGATAACTTTTATTTTTCTTAATTGATGGTGTGTTGATTTTCCATTGTCATTCTTGCTAGAACAATAATGAATTGTGATATATTAAGATAATTGTTGTTCAAGTTGTGTTCTTAACTTTATAGAATATGATTATTTATGTTAAAGGATTAGTGGGCATAATAATACCCTGTGAGTAAGTAATTACTTTATATGTGAAATTAAAATTCAAAGTGAATACTTGGATGAGAATTACTCTTGAAACATAATGTGATAGGCATAATGAGTGAGGTGTGAATACTGAATTGGGATGTTTGAGTATTGGTGGATGTCGAGTCAACATTACTTGAGTTCATCATGCTAGTACTTTACTCTTCTCGGTTGGGATGCAAAGTGATAATAATTATTTGTGTTTACGTGGGATACACAACTTTTGAGAGGCAAGCGGTCTTATAAATGTATTTGTCTATGGCTAACCGTCTTTTACTGCATTGAGTGATCAATGTCCAATGTAATTTCATTCTTGTGTGTTTGACGCGAGTTTTATGATAAATTGTGGTGGAATGTACATTAAAATTTAATTATACTCTTGAAGTCAATCAAAGAGAAGAACGGGCTTCATCTTTTATGTCTGGAGTGACTCTTATAATTCTTCAAGGTTATTGATTTGATGATTTCTATTGGTGATATTTGGATTGCGCTTTGTAGACCCTATATAATAGAAACCCTAATGGTTATAGAATGGAGGTGGATTATTTTGCTTAGTTTATATGTGAGATATATGTGTGATGGGTAAGTGTATCTATTGATGATTGGAACAATTTTGTAAGGGAATGATAATCCTCTTGTCTATATTATGGTTAAACATTGTTATCTGTTGCTTATGCTTATTATTCTTGGAATTATACTTGTGAAATTTTTTCTACCTATATGGCAAGCGGTTGGATGGTGCCACTTGGCTTTTTCATAGAAATTTTGTGGATTATCTATATCTATATGGGCAATTGGTTGGATGGTGCAACTTGACCCTTTTATGGATAAAATTATGGAATATTATGTCTATATGAGCATGTGGTTGAATGGTGCCACTTGACCTTTTTTTGAGATTTCTCGTTAAATATTTATATATAAAGGCTGGAGGTTAGATGGTGCCACTTGACTCCCTTTATGGAATTTTTATGAGAGATTTATATCATATGGTTAATTATATGTGTCTTCTTGATATATTTTGGTTGGTTGATCTTTTTACCATTATATGGAATTTTGGGTGGTATTGAGTGAACTTCTCCTTCATGGGAAGTATTCAGTAAGTAATTACTCGATGATGTGCAATGTGGATGCCCGTGTGGCAATTGCTTAGTTATTTTGTGCAAATATGAATTTCTAATATAATTTGTGCTTTGTCTTGATTGTGGTAATTTGTGTATGTGTTGTGAATCTCTAAATTGGTTGGAAAGTGGTGGTCATATTGGGTTCAGGTTATGTAGACTATGTGTACAGTATAGACCGATGGTTATGGGTGGAGTCTTCCATTGATTCCACTTATGTACCAGGTACTTGGTTTATTTTTTTTTCAGGCAATGTTTCCCTCATTAAATTTTATACTCACTCTCTCTTTTGTACCCCTTGCAAGTTTCTTGTTTAGTGGGTGAGTCTCTATATGAGGAGTAGTAGAGTCTCCGATTTTACATTTCTTTGACTCAGAATGCTAGTTGGTCTATGGTAATAGTAGTGGGTTTAAGTCACTCTGTAGTTAGATAGAACTCCTAGGATCTTTGGTTTTTATGGTTATAATGAATTAAATGTGGATTATTTTATTTCATTTTTCAAATAAATTACAAATGTTGAGAATTGAAAGGATTTCATATTTATGAATGGGTTATTTTGAAAATTTCCTTTATTATTTTGATGATGATTTATCCATTGTACCCTTTCAAGCTATCATGTTTGTCTTAGGAGTTAGGCTTACAGTGGTGATGAGGGAATCATCCCGTGCCGGTCATTAACCCAAAAGGGGATTGTGACACTGTACAATGCTGAGAATCTTATTGATGCTTCCAAGTTCCCCATCCTAGGGGCTTTCCCTAAGCTTGATCAGAAAGAGATCAAAAATATTAAGAGGATGGTCTCCAACAAAGAAATTAGAGAGGCCGTGTTGAGTATGGAGGTTTTAAAGGCCCCGAGACCCGATGGTCTCCATGCTCTGTTTTTTCAGAGCTAATGGGAAACTATTGGTAGCACAATTTATGACTTTGTGAAAGATTCCTTCACCAACCCAAGGAAGATCACTTCAGTTAACACAACAAACATAGTTTTGATCTCTAAAATCGATAAGCCCGAAACTCTTAAGCATCTTAGACCCATTTCTCTTTACAACACTATTTACAAAGTGCTCATCAAGTTTATTGCAAATCAACTTAAACATGTTCTTAACTATCTTATTTCTCCTTGTCAATGTAGTTTTAATCCAGCTCGTCATGGTATAGACAATATCATAATAACTCAAGAAGTTATTCACTCTATGGAACATATTAAAGGAAAAAAAGGGCTATATGATAGTGAAGGTGGATTTAGAGAAGGCGTACAATAGATTGAGATTAGAATTTCTAGAGGATACCTTAACGGAGATCAGATTTTCTGATTAATTTATAAATATTATCTTACAATGTGTTTCGTCTTATAGGATGATTATTTTATGGAATGGACAGGCTTCCAAAAGCTTTAGTATCTTTAGGGGATACGTTAAGGAGACCCCTCTCTCCCTATCTCTATTTGTTTTATGTGTTGAACGTCTCTCACACTTAATTAGTTATGCCCATCTTTGTAATGCTTGGAAACCTATTAAACTTAATAAATATGGTTATCCAATTACCCATCTTTTCTTTATTGAAGATTTGATCTTATTTTGGGGAAGCCTCTTATGTGCAAATAGATGTTATTCTTGACTATGTTAATACTTTTGTGAATTCTCTGGTGAACAAGTGAATAAGGAAAAAACTAAAGTTTTTTGCTCCTGTAATACGAATTTTAATATGGCATCGGATATTAGTAATAAATCTAGTTGCTCTTTATGTTCTAATCTTGGCAAATGTCTTGGTGTTCCTCTCCACTATGAGAGAGTGTTGAGGAACACCTATTACTTTCTTGTTGAAAAGGTTAGAAGTAGACTTAGCAATTGGAAAACTAACTCTCTTTCTTTTGCAGGTAGAATCATGCTCGCTCAGTTAATCTTAAACATTATTCTAGCTTATCATATGCAGTTAGGTTTGGTCCTTAATAGCATCTGTAATGAGCTTGATAGAAATAATAGAAATTTTATTTGGGGCTCAGGGGATGATAAGAGAAGGCCTCATCTTGTGGCTTGGGATAATATTTGTAATTTGAAAGCATTATGGGGCATTAATATCAATAAAAATTGTGATATTAATAAGGCTTTCCTCATGAAAATAGCTTGGGGCTTAATTGAAAATAGTGAGGCTCTTTTGGTTAAGGTCCTTAGGTCTAAATATAGATTTGGTAGTAACCTTATTCCTTCTATATCTAGTAGAAATCCTAGCTCTAATCTTTGGAAAGGTGTTTGTAAGATTTGGAATATTGTTAAAGAGGGGATTGGGTGGAACCTTGGGAATGGTAAATCTATTAATTTTTGGCATGATTCTTAGCTTAAAGGCTCTCCTATCCTTGCTAATGTAGCTAAATTTGATTTGAATGAGGAAGCTCATAATAGAGATATTAATTCTATTGCTTTGGGAATAGTTGTTGGGATTGGAATTATGTTAAGCGTATGCTCGCTGATCATATATGTAAAATAATTGCTCCTTTTCCTCTCCCTAATGATGATGATATTAATGACAATATTACTTGGAAATTTGCTGTTGACAACATATTTTTTTTGTCAAGTCTGCTTTTAATTTCATTACAGGTGCCCCTTAGTGGTCCTTCTACTTCCCTTTGGAAGGATATTTGGAAATGGACAACATCTCAACAAGTAAGATCATTCTTGGGGCTTGTAGCGAAAATAAGCTTTTGACTAATTGGGAGAGAACTAAAAGAAATTGGAGTGACAGTGTAAATTGTCCTTGGTGTGGTAATGTTGATGAAACTATTCTTCATGCTTTAAGAGATTGTCATTGTGTTAAAAATTTTCAGAAAATGTTTATTATTCCTAAATGTTGGAATTCTTTCTTTAATGAGGATATACATGGATGGTTGAGTTTGAACATGAAAAACAATATTGGTAAAAACAAAGGTCATAGTTGGAACATTGTGTTCAATTTTGCTGCCTGAATGATTTGGAAGAATAGAAACTTGGTTGTTTTCAATAATATTAATCCTAATGCTATATCTTTTATTTTGGCTTGTTATGAAA
The DNA here is from genome assembly GCA_037074585.1 of Biancaea sappan. Classification (NCBI taxonomy): domain Eukaryota; kingdom Viridiplantae; phylum Streptophyta; class Magnoliopsida; order Fabales; family Fabaceae; genus Biancaea; species Biancaea sappan. The sequence goes on along the minus strand of CM073499.1, from coordinate 20,577,133 downwards.
ATGGTCACTAACTATGAAATAAAGAATGATTTTATGAAGAAATCCATGGGAAAAAAAACATGATGAACTCATTGGTTGGATTTTTCCTAATAAAGATTGGACTAAATGTAATATTAATGGCTCTTGTAAGTTGGGGGGAGCTAGTGCTACCCGCGAAGGAGTCTTTAGGTACAGTTCAAGAAGAAGGCTTTGTGATTTCTCAAAAAAAAAAAGGGATCAGTGAATGCTCTTATTGCTGAACTCTGGGGTGTTCTCATAGGATTATACTTAGCATGGGAAAGAGGCATCAAGAAGATAGTTGACTCAATGACAGCCATCAATCTAATTAAAAAAAGATGCCCGCATTGGCTCAGGGGAAAGGGGGCAGAGCAGAAGAAGAACAGAAACTTAAAAGTTTCTAAAAGCAAAGCTTAATCTTAATTCTTGAATGCCTTACATGAGGGATGTTGATCTATTTATACAAGGAAATGGAAGCATAAATGACCAAACAGAGGCATGCCTATACATCCCAGTCAAATTAATAATTCATATGCTAGGGTGGAAAGTCCATGGGTGGTGGCCAACAAGTCATATTTTGCTGTTGAAGATTATCATGGGCGGCTGGTGCATATGGATCTGGGGTTTGCTGTGTGATTACAGTTGGGATAGAAGTCAGAGGCACATGGGTGCCTAATTCCGTGACATTCTCCCCGAAGAGAGGACTCGTCCTCGAGTCTAGTTCGATGTTGTCGTCTCGTATAGCTGGTAATCTAGTGGATTGACATATGAAATCACATTTGGTGATAATGGCACTAACTTCACTTTTACTCCATCTTTTTCACAGGAGTATGTGTTTATATAATTGTCCTGTTGGACACAGCAATCAAATTGCCAATTTCTTCTCAAAAGAAGATGACATTCATCCATAGGCACAACATCATAGCAAACTTCTTCTTGATGAAATTTGTAAGGATACTGATGATTAAAGGATAGTACCTCCAACTTTTCCACCATGTAGTCGATCACAATATTGTCATAACTTTTGTTGCCAATGTTGACATCACAAATTTTATCTTCAATAGGATAGAAGATGTTATGACTTAACCAAGACTCGTCTTTTGCTGGCGCTATATGCAGGCTTCGATGAATTACCAGCATCTCATCATGGTCTGTCAATGTGACTTCACTATCATATATTGTCTCTGCTGGAGTGATATCACTAGCATATATTGGCTCTGTTGGCAAGACATCATTGTTATATGCTTGTTCTGCTAGCAAGACATCACTGTCATACGCTAATTCTGTCAACTTGACTTCTCTATCGTACACTGACTCCTCTGGCATGATATCATCGTCATATACTGGCTTTTCTGGCATGATATCGTTGTCATATACTGGCTCTGCTAATATGTCATCATCGTCATCTGGTATGACATCACTATCATGCACTGACCCTGTCGGTATAGATTCCTCTTCCTTTTCAGGAATTTCATTGGATTCTCTCTCTGCGTTAGTGACAACTAGCTTTGTATTCATGTGAAAGTCTGGAATGTGTGACGAAGTAGGGATAGAAACGAGTGACACTCCCATAAACCCTGTTTGTTCAGGCAAGAATTTACGGGTTAACTTGCGTCGCATTTTCTTCCAAGTTCGAATCTTGCGCTTCCCTTCATGTTCGCACTTTCTCTTAAGATTTTCCCACCAAAGAAGCGTACTTCTTGAGTTTAGTGGCAACAATCTTCACCTTTTGATCTTCTGGGACTTCCTTGTACTCAAAAATCCGTTCAACCTTTTTAAGCCAGTCTTTGAATTCTTCAGATTGGTTATTCCCATCGAATTCAGGACTTTTCATTCTAACATTGTCGATGTAGCGATTGTAAGTTGTTGATAAATTGCTGTTATTTGAATTTTTGCATCGACGCTCTTTCTGGGTCTCAAGCCGTGTTTGTTGGGCATACACTGTTTCTTGCAACTGTTGAAGTTAATTTCTCAACTCATTCAATTCAATTTCTTGTGCATGCCTGCTTCTAGGAGGCATTTCTGTTGGCTAGGGAAGGAGAAAAGTTTGAAGTTTGGTTGTAGAAAATTGAGGATGGAGAGAAAATTAAAAAAAATTGTGGAATTGGAGTGAAATTTTTTTTTGGAAGATTTAGGGGCTAAAATGAACTTTTCAAAAAAAGATGTCAAGATGATTTGTAATTTTTGGAAAGTATTGGGGCCAATCTATAATTTGGAAAGAATTGGGGCAAATCTGTAATTTCCAAAAAAAAAAGCTTAAGGGGCCAAAAGGTAATTTATGAAAAGCGAGTCAAACTGTAATTTTAGGATATTTCTGGGGTCCAAGATTAATTTATTGGAAACTTTTGGGGTAAAAGTGTAATTTCAAAAATATTTGTGGGCAAAAGTAAAATTTCAGAAAGTTTTGGGGATAAAAGTGTAATATCAGAAAGTACTGCGATAAAAGTGAAATTTCAGAAAGATTTGGGGCAAAAAGTGAAATTTTAGAAAGATCTGAGGCAAAAGTTTAATTTCAACACGTTATGGGGGCTAAAATGAAATTTCAAAAAGTTTTGGGGGTAAAAATAAGATTTCACAAGACTTTAGGGGTCAATATGAGAATCTAAAAATTGATGGTGACGTGGCTTCAGCGTGACACGTGGCGATCGGTAATTGGCTGAAGAGCTAATGATGTGGCAGCAAATCAGCAGGACACGTGGCAACAATGACACATGGCAAACTTTGATTGACTGACGTGATGACGTGGTTGATGACGTGGCTGCGGACGTGTCAACCGAATCAGTTGGACACGTGGCAGTTGTGACACGTGGCAACCTCTGATTGATTGAGTGGATGATGTGGATGATGACGTGGCGTGATGGCTTGGTCGTCTTCAACCTCTAGCAGGCGCGTGTGGCGCATGGGATAGATGGCCGGCTCGTGAACTTCCGACAGAGGCGCGTGAGAAATCAGGCGGCGTTGATCTTCTCCAGTCCAAGGTTTTGGACCCTTCCGATCACGATTTCGACGTCCTTTTTCCTGAAAGAGCACCGGAAATTGGACTTTCGAAGTTGGCCGATTTCAAGGTCGCCGGAAAACTTCGAACAGTGGATCTCAGGCGATTTTTCAGGCGTTCCCTCTCTCTGGAACCTTGCTCTGATACCAAAATGGCTCAGGGGAAAGGGGGCAGAGCAGAAGAAGAATAGAAACTTAAAAGTTTCTAAAAGCAAAGCTTAATCTTGATTTTTGAATGCCTTACATGAGAGATGTTGATCTATTTATACAAGGAAATGGAAACATAAATGACCAAACAGAGGTATGCCTATACATCCCAGTCAAATTAATAATTCACATGCTAGGGTGGAAAGTTCATGGGTGGTGGCCAACAAGTCATATTTTGCTGCTGAAGATTATCATGAGTGGCTGGTGCACATGGATGTGGGGTTTGCTGTGTGATTACAGTTGGGATAGAAGTCAGAGGCACATGGGTGCCTAATTCCGTGACACACATTCTCATCCTCTCCATCCTATTTTGTATAGAATTCGTAACCTTATCAAAAGGGATTGGTGCATTTTCATCAATCACACATACATGGAAGGCAACTCCACTACTGATTAGATGACTATCCATGTATATAGCTTTAATAAAGATTTTCAAGTCTTTGAAAAACTTTCTAAATGTGTGAAGCAACTCTTGATAAAAGATTGGAAGAGAACCACTTATCCAAGTTGTATTAGGAGCTCTTAGTTAAGACTTTTTAGTCTCCTTTGTTTAAAAAAAAAAAAAACTGCATGACAATTTTTGAATAGGGTGTAACGTCTATGATAAAACAAAAGTTATTTGGGCTATAGTTTGGAATCCCATTTACGCTACAACCTAATTTAGTCTTTAATTAATTATTTTAATGAAAAAAATTAGTGCTCAACCATGATAATTTAAAAAAATAAAAATTGATGAGATGTGAAAGGTAATATATGGATAATTTTTTCCAAAATTCCTTTTTTTTTTTTTTCAAGTGGACAAATCTTCAAAAAATGAGGTCATTTTGGAATATTAAAAAGGTTGGGTATGTAACGGAAAAAGAAAAAAGCTTTTTTGAATAGTGATTATTAGCATATACATTTTTAGTCATATCAGTCTTTTATATATTTATTTAAATTAAAAATTAATCTAACCTAGAAAGGAACAACCCTAACTCCCTGAACAGCAGCAGTGCATCACCTTCACTTCCTTGGTCTCTCAGAACGCCAAGGACGCGGAAGCAGAAATCTCTTGCCGTACTTATCTGTCATATCCAGGTGCTGCGTGCTGCATAGCTGTTCACCAAGTAGCAGAATAGTTCACTGTGCTGCTTCTTTCTTCGAATCCTCATTCGTTTACCCACTCCGCCGTTGCGGGTTTCTTCTGCATTCTGATGTAATTTTAAATTTCTTTGAATCGTCAGTTGCTTTGAATCCTTGTCTTCTTCGGTTTTACAGCATGTCTTTGTTATTTGGGTATTAGTTTAGCAGTCAAATCACCTTGAAACAATTTCTTATGTATAACTAACATTGCATTTATACAGTTATTTAAGTCTTGGAATAATAAAACAAAGTTTTGATTTCCCTTAGCGAGAGAGAAGAATGGAGGAAGAAGGTTGAATGGAGATCACAGGGAAAATAAGAGTGGAGTTTTTATTTTATTAAATATTTTTTTTATTATTTTTAATTAAAATCTCAGGGTCCTGCGAGCATCTGCGGGGACTTTGGGAACGAGGAGACGGGGAAAAAATTACATGACGGGGATGTGGAGTGGGGAGATATTCCTGATGAGATTCTCTCTGTCTTGTTCAACTCTTGTAAAGGGTGTAGAAAAAAGTTCTTTCCACAAGTGTCAAATGATTTAAATAAAATTTTCAGAGAACTTAATGACAATCTGAAAAGCTTTCAGGATTTTAGAGTATAGAGTATAAAGATGCCCCGGAAGCCGAGAAGGCATAGCCAACGACTAAAAGCTCGGCCTATGACATTCTCCCCGTTTGCTCGTTCAGTTGCTCAAATGGCCACTACATCCAAATTTAATAGAAAATCTACCCCTAGCTGCTCAGGTAAAATACTTTATCTTGATCAAGAATTTAATCCTTGTCGTAGGTGATTTACATTTTAGAGTCAGTTGATGTTGATAGTTTCCACGCCCGTCTCTAACCCACTGCCTAGGTAATGGATTTACTAAGCACACTGTGGAAGAGAAGACAGAACCATCAGAGTCATCCAATGAAGAGTTTGAAGTAATTATTCTCTTATGATTTGTTGTATTAGAGATATTTAAAATTCAAGAATGAATGTCATTTAACAAGTATAATGAAATATGGTCTTTATCATTGAAGGGCATTGTGCAAGCGGATTTTTCCTTTTTTGATCCTAAACCCGATGACTTTCATGGAGTGAAGACCTTGCTGCAAACTTACCTGGATGATAAACAATGGGATTTGAGTGGCTTTGTAGACTTGATCTTGGGACAGACCACAGTAGGCACTGTTGTAAAAATAGAGGATGATGAGGATGAAGGACTTTTTGCTGTTGTGACTGCTTTAAATTTAGGGAGATACAATGTAAGTGACATTGTATCATCGAGCATGTGTTGCCAGATCTCTTTGCCTTATATTCTTTCAGCAGGCTGCAAATGTTGTCATTACCTTTACTGTTTGGTCACTGTGCATCATGCCTACTTCCTTTTTTCTATTTCTTTGCTTGCAGCTAAATATGTTTATTTTTTATGGTGGTTTGGTTTTAATTTTATTTGCCATTGAATGAGATTTTTTGATGAATGAAATATTTAAAAAGTTGGTCATTGATAGAGTTCAATGGCGTCGTGTGATTCATGTAGCTAAACTCACCTAGTGGGATAAGGCTTTGTTGTTGTTGTTGGTTTTGGTTTTAATTTTATCTGAATAAACCTGATATTCCTCTAGGGATATGTAAGTTAGATTCAAATTTACCAGCTGGTCATGCCTAAATATTGTGTCAGTCATGTGTTAAAAAGTATGAAATGAATCTCACAAGAAAAATTATGAAATGGAAAGCTGCCATGATTAAATACTGAATTTTTTTTTTATTTTGACAGTTAAGAAGAGAAATTAGAATCATATACATAATACATACATACATACATCAGTAGGTGATGAGTATAAAACGGAAAGATTTCCTGACCAAATACAGATGATTTTGTTTATTTTGACATTTAAGAGGGGGATTAGAATCACATGCACAGAAATATTAATCATCATGCGGTAATGCAATCTGAAAAATTTCAATTTAGCTGGTGACTCCAGAACAATCTTACTTCTGTGTACAACATGCCAATTTGATTTGTTGCTGGCACGGCATTTTTGCAGTTCTAGAAGCTTGATATGTGCCTTTTTCAGGAGCAAAAATGTATTACAGAAGTTAAGGACTACCTCCAGAAAGTATGCAAAGGAAAGGGTGTCTTTGATCAATTGGAATTTCTTTTTGGGGAACAAGCACAGAAAGTGGGTCTTCTTGTGTCTCAGCGTGTGATGAACCTTCCTCCCCAGCTTTTACCGCATCTATATGATGCCCTCTTTGATGAAGTGTCATGGGCCACAGAAGATGAGGTCAGATGTTGGTAGTATTAGATGGGTGAGGGTGGCAAATATGTTTCTATTTGATTGCTAGAGACAAATTTTATTTCTGATATTTTATACCATCTTGTTTCACATTTCTGTAGCCAACAGAGGAGCTTCGGAATTCCTTCCATTTCATGCATTATCTAATATTAAGCAAAATCTACAAGGTATCCTTCTGTAGCATCTCCCTTCTACTCATTGTCTTTCTCTCATTAGTTTCTCTATAATTATTGCCTTATTTGTTAAATTCATTTTCTAATCCCTTATTCTCATTGTTTCTTGATGTGTTTCTTCCTGCCTCGATGTAAAAGTACAGCACAAAAATGCAGAACAGAATAGAAAACTGAGCAATGATAATGATGAGGAGATAATATATATAAAGCCCGAGGACGAAATTTTTCACAAGGTACTGAATTACTGATGCTTCAGAGTTCAGAGGTGCCACTGACTTGTTCTGTTATTTTTTCCCTTTTGTTACTGATAATTTTCCAAAATATATTCCAGTTAAGCTCCTGGTCCTTCTGTTTTCCATTGCAAACTCAGCAGCCTGCAGCTCGTGAGGCAAGTATTACGATTCTCAATATACCATATCACAGTAAATAGTTATTTACTCTTTCTTGCCATTTTTTAAAAGTTTTAAAGTACGTAATGCATAAGTGCTACCTCTGTTTAGAAGAGAAATATACACTAAAGTATGGAACACTTATTCGGGATCTTGGCAGTGTTGACTTTTTGTAGGGTTGTGTCTCCAATGGATGGAATATAATGCCTAAATTTTTTATAGGAAGTTTCTTCTCAGTTCACCCATCTCCTATGGGTTGGATACATTTTATTTTTCACTTTCTAGTAGGGGTCAACTTTTGGTTTATCTTTAGGTTTCTTATGTAAACTGAGATTGGAGAGCCTGTTTGAGCTGAACTTCAATTCTTGTTTCCTTTTCGTTGCTTAAGTGTTTCTATGTCCTTCATTTTATTTACTTAATGAATTCCTTTATAGAAAAAATAAACTTTTCTAATCCTCTACTTTCCTATAGAAATGAACTCCCCCCCCCCCCCCTCTTCCCAGCTAAAAGTTCTTATATATAAATTCTTCCCCTCTACATTCTAGGATTACATAGGACAACTATTTGAAATCATTAAGATGGAAGCAAAAGGAAATGACCATGTCCATGTTAATTGTTATTGTTGGAATCAATTTGATACTCTCAATGTCTAAAACTTATTATAATAGATATGAAATTTTGTGACTTTCAGTTATGATTTCTTGCTTTAAATTTATATTTTTCTACAGTGTATAGCCATATCTTTCTTCAGTGTTTCTGAACTGGATATTTACGTTTTGCCTATGACAGCTAAAGAGTTACAGGTCAATGGGGATAGTCATGGCTGTTGAGGCAGACAAAATTCCAACTTTTCGTCAAGAATTACGTTCCCTTATAAACGATTCCTGAAGTCAACCAGGAAGTGCCAGAATTTTTAATGGTACAGTGTTCTACTTCTGAAACTTCCTATGTCTTAATTTATCATAATCTAGGGTAAAAAAAAATTTAATATTAATTTTTTGTGGTCAACTTTTTTTTGTTTGGTATCATATTTTGGGGAGATGTCAAGGATATTAAGAGCACTCCCCCAAGATCAGCCTGGTACATTATATCTTGGAGGAAATGAATCCATGTTGATAAGAGATGCCATCTTATATTTTGGGTCTATGGTGTTGTTTGTTCTAGCAGTGGCTATTGACCAGATATTTGATGTATTACTATTTGCCCCTTTCTTGTTATAGTATTTTACACTTTCTGGGTTTTCGGCTTTGGTTGCTTAGCGAAACCTGTAAATTAATATGTTCTACAAGAACCCGTTGCATAGCTTTGAGTGGAATGATTACCAGCCATTTCAGTCAATACTGGAAATATTAATTTTGTCAAGATGTACCTTAGGCTGAAATTAGATGTGGATTAAAGAAAATCTCTAGTCTTGCCGATCACTCTTTTGATTGATCATGCATGAATGTGATACTTAATATGGGAGGTTTGTTCCACCTTAACTTGAACCTTCTTTCTATGGACACAGATGTCATGACTCATGGTCACTTGGTTAAATAGACCAGAACTGATTCTGAACGAAACTCTACATCGGGACTTCTATTTTGATAAATCGCAGGCGTTTACGTAGGACTTGGTGCAACATCCTATGCATTTTGAAGTCTGCTAAGTTAAGAATTTGAAACGTCAACAGTGATATATGTACTATTAGAGTTTTAGACTTTAGTCCTATTCTGATTCCGCTCTCACGGTAAGCGCCGAGAGTCCTATTTTGATTTTATGTTTTCCACTCCTTTGCTTCACCGCCAAGGCTTCTTTGACTTTCACAATCTGCGCACTTTTTGCCGAGTCTTGTTTCTGTCTTATCCATGGTTTAAACTTAAGAAATTTGATATTATTTATGTTATAAATATATATATATATATATATATTTTGTATTTATGAATCGTACGATATGATACAAGTAACAATTTAAAAATCAACGAATTACGATGTGATAACTAAGACCAAAAGCCACCAAATGCTTAAAAGATGTTTTGGATAGTTTGCAGCAGGTGCTAAGCATAATTTGGTTTCTATTATTTTTTTTCAATAAATAAAAGTCGACTTTGACTGAAGTAGCGTTTAGAACTTAATAGTTTATTAGAACTTCTTTATTAATATAAATATTTTTATGTAAAAAAAATAATGTTTAGATAAATTTAAATTTGTAACTTTTCAGAAGTTATTTTTAGTTTATTTTAAAAATTTAATTTTTTAAACTTTTTGAAAAAAATTTTTGTGCAAAAGCTCAAATTTATGTGATCAAAAAGTTGTTTGTACTCTTATAAGATAAGTATATTTCTAATCATAATTTGAAAATTTATGTCTGTTTGATTTGTGAAAATATTTCACTTTTTCATTTTCAATCTTCATTTTTTGAAATGTATTTTCTGAAATATTGAAAACATCTTTTTAATATTTTTAAATTTGTACCTATTTTAAAAAATATTTTCAAGAAAACATTTTCAATTAACTCAACTAAACACATTTCAAGTTCATTTTATATTTTTAATGAAAATAAAAATAAGAAATATCCAAATGTAAAATTTTCACCTCCCTCCTTCTCCAACCATAATTTAAAAGCACTTAATTAAATATGTATCTAAATACTAAATAATTTAATTTAAAAAGAACTTGTGGTATAAAAATTTTTCATATTAAGTCTTCTCCTATAAACACTTAAATAAATTGTGTATTCAAACGGACCAATATAATTACTAGCTTATTGAAGTTCTTAACAAATATATGACAGGTAGAGTATTTGGTAAACTGTTGTATATTTTTCTGGAATATTGGACATATCAAAGTGGCACGCGTGCTTGGAGAATGTCCTCGCTGATAACAGCTGGAGATTGATTTAGAACTAAAAATTTTTAAATTATATTTCATAAATTTATTTGATCCACTAGATCATTCAAAATTTGTATTAAAAAAGCATTTTTGATGCAATAATTAAATATAGTATTTTCTTTGTTTAGGAGAAAACGTGAAAGAAATGACTACATATGGTATGTATGCCATGCAACAATGGTAAAAAATTGATTATTCATTTATAGGAAAACTATCGCTGATTTGAAAGTTTTCATCTAACCAGATTTTCGGTGTGGATGCTACTGAGCAGATTCGTTAATTTGGTACAATGCCAATAATTCCAAGCACTGTCCCTGCTCTATCATAACCTAATTGCGTTGAAACCAAGTTATTAACTAAAAGCACCGTTCTTGAATATTTTGATGCTACAACCAGATCATGTTCACAATGAGTCATTAACTTCAAGCACGTGTTCATTAAAGTAGAGCTCTGTTTGAGTAATAACTTATTTAAAGCGCTTATCATATAAGCATTTGCATATAAATTATTTTTATAATTGAAGAGTTTATGAACATAAACTTTACATAAATTATTTTTAACTTATTTTTATAAACTCTTCTTGAGAGTTTATAAAAGTAAGCTGAAAACAGCTTATAGACAATATCATAAGGTACTTCTATAAGCTTTCACAAATACGTGTATAATCGCTAAGATATATAAGCTAAATAAACTCAAATTAAACTTTTCTAAACGCACCATAATTCTCAAACAGTAATCAGGAGATTTTAAAGGCTAAGTAGAAACTAAAGAAGTCATCAAATACATTATAACATAATGTATAAACTTCATTTCGGATTTACTTGATTTGAAAATTTAGGGCCTGTTTGGTTTGGACATTTTCGATTTTCATATTCACTGAAAATAGAAAATGGACTTGAAAATGCATTTGGTTGAGTTAACTGAAAACGTTTTCTTGAAAACATTTCTTAAAATAAGCCTAAATCTGAAAACACCAAAAAGATATTTTCAGTGTTTCAAGAAATGTATTTCAGGAAATGAAGATTGAAAATAAAAACAGGAAATGTTTTCACAAACTAAACAAACATTTAGTTTTAGTCAAAACAGTTTTTATGATTGGGTTTATGTTCAGAAACTTCTGTATTAAAAGTCAATTTGGGAGAATTAATATTGTTTGCATACTTTATTTTGACACTAACGTATAAGTATAAAAAAATTTCATTTCTAGGCAAGCGGGTGCTTGATTGATGAATGAAACCACATTTGACAAAAACTCCAAACACAAAGGCAGAGTAATATCTGTGAAAAATCTATGAATTAGGCTTGTGCCTGTTGCATGGCTTCATGTGTATGGAGACCGGAGTCCCTGCTTTTCTGTACTAGAAAAGAAGGTAGTTTTCTACTTGTAGCAACGGTAAATATTAATTATGACATTTTTTTACAGAAACTTATAGCAACGGTTTAAAAACCGTTGCTGAAACTTCTTTACAAGTGTTGGCCACAGTTAAATAAAAGTATCTGTTTTTCTAGTACAGAAAAGTAGAGACTCCGGACTCATGTGTATATGTATGTGTACGACATGTAAGGGCTAATTTGTAATAAATAAGAGATATTAAAAGATAGGAGAAGAATGAAATTTGTACGTGCAATGTGTTAAATGAGGGACTAATGTGAAATTAAATGTGAATCTTGAGTTTCTCATGCTAAAGTCTAAACTTCTGTGATTTTGGACCAATTCTGATAATGAGATTAGTTATAATATCCATGGGAAATGGTTGTGTTTAGTGTTGGATGCTTTTCTGTGTGATTTTGGGGAGTTTCCAAAATGGCCTTGTCCAATCCTTTTCTTCTTCCTTGTGGCTAAGGGTAAAATAGTCATTTAGCACCCTCATTATTCTCCCCAAAACCGAACAGCTCTTCATTCCCACCCCCACGGCGTCCGGATCCTCTAAATTTCTTAGTGCCAACTGCACTCTGAAATTTATATTTGAGCCTTCCATTCCAATCATTTGTTAGGTTCTTGATGCCCCTAATTTGCATAGCCCAACGTTTTATGCTTTCCTTTCTGTTCGTTCATTTCAACAACATTTTATACCCAAAACTATTACCACCACCAGAACTGCATCGACGTTGATAGAGTCATGTTCTGAACCACCGAATCTCTAATAGTTTTTGCTTGGCTGAGCAAGTAAGGGGATAAAAATAATAATGCTGAAAGAAGGAGAAACAAAATGGTTGGTTTGGTGTTTGAGCTCTATAGAAATGGGCCTCGACACTTATCCTGCATCTACATCTCCACAAAGACCATTGTTTTCCAGATAGACAAGGATTAGGACAGACCACTTCAAAAGTTTGCTTAATTTAAGTCATTTGTTGATTATTAAGACTAGGAACACAAGATGCTTAAGCGGTGACAAATTTATAGGTTTTGGTTAGTGTTGCTCGTTCTGGTTCTTTCTTTAAAAGCTTTCTTCAGTGTTTGAGCTTCAATCAAATCTTGCTTGCTAGTATGAAGGGAATGATAAAAGTTGAGAGTAGTGGAAATGCTTCTTGTAGAGAGGGAGGACTTTGGTGTCAAAAGAGGAGGCTTGCTAATTTATACAGAGGGCCATTTTACAACATTCTGTTTGGGAACTTGGAAATAATAATCAAAGAATGTCAAATGCATGAAATATATATAGCCATATCTTCAGTTTTTCATCTTCCATTGCTTCTAATTATTTGATAGCAGAATTTTGCTTTTGACATATACTAAAGTGGATCATTTTTATATTTTACAGCTTCCCTTTTATGTCGAAAAGAGGAATAATATTGACATGAAGAAGAGGTGTGTGCCGTGGGGCATTAAAGACTAACAAAAAAGAGAGAGGAAATAAAAAGAAAAAAAAAATACTGAAATTGAGAGCCTGAGGGAAGTAGAAGGAGGTCAAATCAACAACACAAAGAGAGTCGAGGGAAAGGAAATAGGGGCATTGAGTGAAATGCTTGGCCGAGAAGAAGAAAGACAAAGCCCTATAACAAAGGAGGTGGAAGTCGCAGAAGGTGAGGCCGGTCTTGCAGTGGAAGGTGGTAGAGCAGATGACGGAGTAGGTGAAGTCCAACAACTGGTGTAGCTTGAAGGAGAGGCTCTCTAGCGAGGTAGGGAGAAGGTCGAAGGACAGGCAGCTGAAATGCTCTTGCTGCTCATAGAACTGCATTGGGTTGAACTCATAGCCTCAAATCTAAGCTCAGAATCACGACCACAATGACCACCACCACTCTCTAACATGGCAGAGGAGAAATAGAAAGTTCCGCAACCCAAGAAGCTCTCATAGAACCAAAAAGGCTTCAATCGAAAATTAATGAACAAATGTAAAGGAAGAAATAGAGCGTATCAACCTTCAGAAGGAGCTACACCAAAGTGCCACGCGACACAACAACAAAGAAAGGTGAATGATTGATCAACAATTGGGATTGCAACTTTAGAGTGCATATCCCACTACCAAATTTAGAGAGTCTGCATGCCCACTCATGACACTTCTCCAACCACACATCCTCCTATCTTGTTCTCACTCTTCCACACCATTTCCCACCAAATCTTCAATCCCCAAGTTTTCCCATGAGTTCGTCTTCCATTGAACCTCCTTAACACTAGAGAAATCACCGATCTACGGTAAGAAATGAAAATCTCCCTCCTCTCCTTTGTTTTTATTGCTACTTCCAAACCCTAGGTAGAGATTATAGTTAAAATTTGATTTTGGGTTATGGGTCATGTTTCTAAACATTCTCCCATCAATTCTAAAATGAATCAAGCTTGATTTTAAAGAGAATGGTTGGAAAAATATTGGTTTTGATGCATTTGAACTTTGGAACCGATTTTGGAAAATTTGGTGAAATGCGATGAAAATCTTGAATCAAATCATGTTTCGAAGTTTTGGACATTTTGAGATGTTGAGAAATGTTTCTTTGTGGTTAGAATACTTAGGAAATGTTTCAAGAAGGTTAGTGGACTCTTTGGGAAGGTTTGGGAGCCATTTTGGTGCAAAAAATAACCCCTCTACTATCACTCACCACTACACCAGTGGAATCTACCATTGCAGCTCGTGCAAGCATGTTTTATACAAAAGCCACCGCTGTAGCGACAGTTTGGCTGTTGTAGTAGAAAATGGCAGTGAGCAGCACTTGTTGCTCTACTATGCAAGATTGTCAAGTTTGATATCTTATTTAATATCAGTTAATAGACAAAATAGATTGAATCGTAAAATTGAATCGGGGATTGGAAGATCCTACCTTTAAAGAAATATAATATTTGAAAATTTACCTATATATATAAACCACAAATAAGCATAATATTATATTAAAAATAATCAATCAATGTATAATTTAAATAAATAAGGCTTAAAACATGATAATAGAGAAGATATTTTGCAATAATAAAAAAAAAACATTGTTACACGAGATTTGAAAACATTCAATTAGTGAAGAAAAAAAAATAGAGAGTAGTCCCCACTTCTTATTGTCTTTAAAACCCTATCTTTTTCTCACATAATAGATACTTTCTTTTTTAAAACCTATTAGAATAACTATAGCCTTAACTAAATTAAGTTAAAAATTGAACAAATTATGATTGGTAAAATTGTAATTATGTAGTATTAGTAGGAATTTAAGTTAGTTTAATTACTTTTTTCATTCCAATTGACGTAATAGATTGGAAATATATCAACAAATAAAAAAAATGACAAAAATTCAAAATGTTATAAGATTGACAAAATTGTAAAATTATAATATTTTAAAATTTAAATTGAGATCCTACTAAGATCTTAGCAAATTTAGATTTTACATAGAATCAGGATCATTTGAGTTGTTTAGAATTGTAAGAACTTAAGATTTAGATCAAGATCTTGATAATCTTGCTGCTATGCATTGTACAATGGTGAAGATACTGCTGCAACAACAAAAAACCTTTTTTCCCATGAATTTAACTTTCTTTTTCTCCTATTTTTCATGCTTAAAGCTCTAGGCTTTCCTCCCAAATCATTTAAGTCATCTTTTTCTCTTTCCAAAAGTAAGAAATGAAGTAGCTTATAGCTTGGACTCTGCCAAGAATTTTTCTATTATATTCTTCATAACATGCAAAGCATTTTGTACTTTTCTTGTAATTAGACCTTGTCAAGAATTCGGATTGGGAAACATATATCAATAAAATAATTGTTTCTTAAATTTTGTGACTGTTGTGTTGAGGCAAAGAATATATAATGCTAGTTAATAAGAATATCTATACTCGCCTTCAATCTCTTAATCTGACACATATAGAACCCTTGGATGCTTGTTTATGATAAATTGGGATTGATGTATGGCAAGATGAAATGTATCTTGACAAGTATCAACATTAAATTTAAAATTAAGATCATCATTTGCCATGATTGATTCAATGGTAATGTGATGCTATTGTACATGGCCCTTTATGATGATATGAGTATGTATTCTCATGAATGGTTTATTACATATGTTCACCCAAGTGAGTCACTATGCCGATTTGTGTATTGGATGTCCATTTCTTTTATGTTTTGAATATTTTATGAAGAGTAATTCACTACGTGATATCTTGCGCACATGATTTCACCTGAGAATTGACGTGATATTGCATGAAATCTTAGTTGCATATTCTTATGTATGCAACACTATCATTGAGTTTATATGGAATCATCTACAATGATGAAATCTCATAAAATATATGAGCAGCACAAATATAATGAAATCGTACCATTGATGTAAAAGTTGCAATTGATTTTATTTATATCTTAAACTCTTGTATGTGTATGTGATTGTGAAAGAGAAGGAAGGCATGAGATCCCATGGGTTGGAGCAATAAGGGTGGCTACAATTGTGCAAACACACATACACACACACACATATGTATATGACGTATAATTTGAGAAGTAATAAGGGTGAAGCCAAAAGTGGAGCAATAAGGGAGGATGCAGTAGGGTTGCGGGGCAACAAACACATTAAGTAGATGAGACCTCTAAGATACTTGTTTGAAAATTCAATTTACTAGTTGTCCCTTGTGTGCCTTGTTGCTTGTGCGTGGACCATATGCCACTAAAAAAAAAAACTGCCATCAAAGACGGAATTTTCTGTCTCTGATTTAAGAGAATTTCGTCTCTGATGTATCAAAGGTGAAATCAGAGACAAATTTACATCCATCTCTGAGATAGACGTCTCTAATTTCTGAGACGTTTAAACATTTCGTCTCAGATGTTTGGGACGGAATATTTCCATCTTAGAATAAGAAATCTCTTTCAGACAAAATATGGGTATCTAAGATGGATAAACGTTTATCTCAAATCTAACATAAAATATCTATATCTGATGCTGTTTCTATTTAGAGACGGAAACTTTTGTCTCAGTTTTAGGACGAAATATTCTGTCTCTGATTCTGTTTCATTCAAAGATGAATTTATTTGTCCCAAAATCTGTCTCTGATTTAAAATAGACTCAAAGATGGTATATTCCATTTTAAATCAGAGATATACTTTGGGGCCAAGGAATCCATTTCTATTTTGGGACGGCATCTGGGATGCTTATTTTTGTCTCTAATTAAGGACAGATTGTCCGTCCCTAATTTCGTCTCTAATTGGAGATGGATTAATCCGACCCTGATTCTGCCTCTAATATCCCAACATCTTTTTTTTAACATGTATAAAAATAAACTTAGTTCATTTGGAAAACATGTCAAATTACTTCATAGGACACGAATCTAATCTAGCAATCCAACAATTATTAAGAAGCACATAAGAAAAAAACAAGTTTCATAAAAAAAAATGGAACTATTTAATTACATAATACATGTCTAGCAAATAAATGAAACATATATAACAAATGTCCAGCAAACATAAAACCTAGTCTAAGGGGTCATCTGGGGATTAGGTCTCATCATCATCAGTCATAGGACCTACGTATTTGTCAATGGAGTCGATGTAGAGGTCCATCATGCGTCTCATATCATCAATCATGGATGCCTGACTCTGTATCAGCACAAACTGCTCCTATAATCGTTGGGTCACCGTGGTAAACTTTTCCTTAGTATTGCTGAGCCGATACTATTGAGTCTTCAGCTACTCGAACATAGGCTCCATGCAACGCTACAGCTCCTGCTCGAAGTCAAGATGGAGATTGAATGGATCAACAAAGAGGTGACTCAATGAACCGATATCACGTGCCTCATATCTTGTGTCGAAGATGCAGCCTTTCTTGTTCTTCCTTCTCACCACCTGTAGCCACAATGAGATTTCGTCGGCCTCGTCATCCCCAACTTCGGCACTCGTACTGGTAGTGGATGCCTGCAAAAATTTCAACCGCATATACTCCTCCTATCAAACATTGATAAATTCAACCTCATAAGTCAAAATGATTTTAATACAAAATTGAAAAAGATCATCAAAAAGAAAAATAGCTTAGTATACTCATGAAGACTTCTCGCGATCATTCGTCAACAAAGTCTCCTATGCTCCTCTTTTTATGGGTGAGCATGAACAAGTCTAACAGCCTAGGCTTCTTCTAGATTTGACTCTCCTGCATATAAAAGAAGATTATAAATTCCCAAAATGATCTTGAATTAAAAAAATGAAATTAAAAGAAGTTGGATTTGGTCTTACCAGGCAGTGCATGTGCTCGAAGGTCAAAATGCTGCCTTTAGTGTGTAGTGTCCTTTTAGTAGTGGAGGCCTTGTTTTTCCATGCTTGGTCACACTTTTTCCTGTAATCATTTGTAATACCCAAGAAAAATAAAATATAAATATTTGTTTACAAACTACTGTTACTATTTCAGTATATGGTACTATTTACCCATATAATACTATTTACGTATACGATACTGTTCATTTATACAATCGAAATGTCAAGTACTAGATGTGGTTTGGTCATAAGAGAAAACTATAAAGAAGTTCGTGGGAGAAAATGACGTTTTATGTGTAAAAATACCCTCAGGGACTAAAGTGAAAGGACTGAATTGAAAAGAAACTTAAAGGTTTAAGGTGAAAAGATAGTTTTCCTTTTAAGTTTCCAATAGTAATAACAGAAAAATTTTCAATTGTACGCGAGGTGCACAGTAACTATATTATTAGAAATATCATTTTCATGAATAGTAAATTGAATATTTTATTAGCGCATAGTATCAAATAGTACCCTTGACTTTTCCTATAAATAGGCGCTTTCATTTCACTTCTAAACTCACACCTTCAACTTCTCTTCTTCTCTCTTTAAGTTTCTCTTACTTCAATGCTAGGCCTCTGATATTTTGGGCCTTTCTTTTTCAGCTTAGGTAAGGATACTATGCCCTTTCTATGTCTTTCAAATTTTAGAAGTTATTTTCTTAAGTATGCTCTGTGGTTGTGGTCTTGGCTGATCTTCCACATCAAAAAAACTGTCCTTAGCTGTTTATATGTTATTTTGATTCTCTGATTACCGAAATAGAATGTAAACTGTGAAGAATACATGTCTATGAAAGTTCTGGCTAAGGAAAGACCTGGTTTTTAAGTGTGTCCAGTGTGACCCTCCACTCTTTCCTGGGAACTTACCTGGTGTACTCTTTTACAGATTGTATTCTCTATTTCTGGTATGAATAGTAACCGTACGTATAAACAGTATCTATACGAAAACAATCCTAACGTATTTTCTCTAATCTTTCATGAAAATCTCCGTAGCAGAACACCGAAATTCACCTGAGCACTCTTGTCTGTAATGACTTAGAGAAGCGATGCTCGTACGGAATCCAGGTGAGTGAAACGACCCCATTTTAATAGAGTTTTAGCATTACTGGTGATAAAAAGTATGTCGTAGGACACTCCCAAGATTCATAGGGGGAAATTGGATTCAGAATGACGAATCTAAATGAGATAATTAATCCATAAGTATGGATAAAATGAAATAAGTATCTTATGATGATGTGAAGTTTGAATGTTTTCAAAAATAGATTAATTGTTATCTTGATATGTGGTTTATAAATCTATAATATAGTTATATACTATACCTGTTATATGGATGAATATTATATTCAGCTTCTGATTATGATATGAAATGCTATTGATTATGATTGAGCGGGACAGTACCCCCTCTCACGGCAAGGCGGAAAACCCGGTTGACAGGGTGTTTTGACCAATGAATGTGGAGACAACGATTCCCTCAGTAGGGATATAGCCCGGATTGGTGATAAATCCGTGAGGCGCCCTAGCTAAGAGGATGAAGTTGTGCGTCATGGCGGAAATATACATAATTGGTGAGCCAATCTGTGTGCGCTCTCCGGGATATATTGCCATTGACGAGTACTAGTAACGTTTGTTGAATTGGATGAATTTTTATCTTCTTGTATGTAAGAGGATGATGTTGTGCGTCATGGCGGAAATATACATAATTGGTGAGCCGGCCCGTGTGCGCTCTCCGGGATATATTGCCATTGACGAGTACTAGTAACGTTTATTGAATTGGATGAATTTTTATCTTCTTGTATGTAAGAGGATGATGTTGTGCGTCATGGCGGAAATATACATAATTGGTGAGCCGGCCCGTGTGCGCTCTCCGGGATATATTGCCATTGACGAGTACTAGTAACGTTTGTTGAATTGGATGAATTTTTATCTTCTGTCTATTGGTTGAGTATGAGCCTTTGGATATGCTTACATGACTGGTGATGTATTTGAATTTTATTAACGCGAGGCCGATTCGCTCATTGAGTTTAAAAGCTCACATTGTTTGTACAACCTTTTTTGTTCAGATCAGGTTGCCAATGAAGAATATCCGCTAGAAGAGTAGATCACTTTGGACCCTCCCGCTATCGGGTAGGCCCCTCTATTGTTGTAGATTATGTTGCTCTGTAATCGTCTAGGACATCTTGGTCAGGAGTTTAGCATTTGGCTTGTATGTCAGCATAATAATATATTTTATATTGAGAATCTATTATTATGTGCAAATCGTCTCTATGAATTTCAAATAAGAAAATTTGATATATTTTCTTCAGGAATGGTTATTTTGATAATATAGAGATAATGACTAAACTCATGGGTAGAATTTATCGAAAGGCTTACAGTGATGGGATATTCATCATTGTGCCGGTCATGTGCCCAAAAAACGGGTCGTGACATCATTGTTCTCCTAGGTATGGACCAGTTGTTACATGATTTCCTTGCTAATCCATCTGGGCTTCACTTGTTTCTTTCGGTATACACTACGAAGCGGCCCATCATGCTACGTAAGACCTAGCCACACTTCATGTCCCAGTTCTTTCTGATAAATATTGCATGCTCGGGCAACCACTTGTTTCGTTTCTGCAACAAGTAAACTTAAGTTAATATATTTAAATAGTTAAAAAAACATGGAGTCAAAAAAATAACTTATAGCCCATTCTTCAAAGTCTCAAACCATAAATCCCACAACTCATCAGGAGTGGTCTTACGATTGAATGACGAGGCCTTGTATTTCCCTTGTATGATCAAGGAAATATCTTGTACCGCATGAACAACCGAAAAGAAACTATGGAGTTCGAATATGTAAAACATTAGTAATCACATAACATAATATTATTGACATGCATTTAAAGACTAACAAACCACAAAGTATAACTCACTTATCCCCAATTGAGTGTATCCAACATCACCCGTCAATGGGATTAATCTATGCTAGTAGGGGTCTCTTCATGCTCGACTGATGTTCAAAAAGTTTAGGGACCTTCGTGGACTCTGTATGTTTAGAGTCAGTGCTAAGCTTGAAAAATAGTAGAGGGGACGAGGCAAGTGGTGTCAACATAGATGATAGGGAAGGACGAAGTAGGCGTATCATGAGATGGCCTTCTCCATGCCCTCTAGCTCGACCTATGTGATCACTCAACATCTGTATCAAACAGTTAATTCAATTAATAAAAAACCAGTAAATGTCTACAACATCCTAATCAAAACATTAAATTAACTAGAACATATATTTTTCAGGTAATTAATTAATACCACATTATAAATAAACTTCCTCAGTCAGAAGTGTCTTCTTTTTCCACATTCACATCCTCTTCACTCTCCCCTTCAAACATTGTATTACCTTCGTCCTCTTCTATGTCATCTTCGTCCTCTTCTTCCTCTTCTTCTTCGTCATTAATGAATACTTGATCATTCATGCCCCTATCAACCTCTTTATATCGGTCATCGTTGTGTAAGACTTGAAGGTCATTGTCATTTTCCACCATGGCAAGCATGACTAGACTTATATACATAAGTATTTTGTGCACCAATAGTTCTCCCAGACTTGATTTTAATCACTGCAACCCAGTCAGCCTTATTGTAATTTGCAGGATAAGCGGAGTAGCATACCTACAATGCTTGTTGGGCAAACATGAATAGGTCATATGTGGCTAGCCTCCGACACTTGTGAACCTCAACAATTCCAAGTTGTTTCTCGCCCCAAATCCGAGGACATGATTGGCACGGCAGCTAATTTCCTTGTCACCACTATAAGCCTGACACTTCACAAATTCAGCATACAGAAGCATAAAAATGATTTACTTATAGAATTTAAAAGATAAGATTCTCCACGGCATCACAAATATCCTAGAAGTTCTATTCATTACAGAGTGACTCAACAACCTATACATACTTGGAAATACCACTATCAACCTGAAGCCAAGGCAAGTCATAGACTTAGGGGCTCCACTACTCCTCTCATGGAGACTCACCAACTAAATAAGAACCTGCAAAGGTACATGACCAAAAGGGGTGAGTACAAAAGATACTTAATGAAGGAATACACCTAACGATAAATTACCACTATGTACTGCTCATATTGTCAGGACATAAAAGTGATATCTCATCTACCAATACTAGACCAATGTCTTATCTCACACAACCTGCATAACCAAATAAGTTCCACCATATACACATAAGCACCATCAAGTAATATCTCACAATTGGATTACAAAGTTCATTCCATCACATGGCTCAAAAACACAAATTTAATACATAAACATTATACAAAATGCAAGATTAGAACTTTCCATCATGCTCACCATATATAATATTGCCACTTGGGCACTTGAGGGCTACCAAGGCACAATTCATATTAATAGTTATTTAATAATTCCCTCGCCTTTCCTTCACATAGGCAGCATCCTCGAGGGATAAGATCGCTTAGCCACATTGTGATTCCTTGCTAAACCGTTCCACTATCAACTCAAAAATACGCCATCTAGCATTTTTAGGTCACCTGGACTGATTTAGCCCAATAGGCTTCTAATAGTATTTTAAGGCTCTTCTTTCAATGCATTATCCCTAGTAAATGGGGTCACCCATATTTATATTGACCACAGGTCTCCAATTAAAGGTTTTTACCATTCTCAATATATATATATATATATATATATAAATCCATGTTCAATTATATGCATCATGACAGAGTAACATGAACTCCCATTACTATAAAATAAGTTCACACATTGTGACTCTTACAAAGAATTTCTAGAAAATCCCAACATCAAAATCAATTCATGCAAACACGGGACCACTCATAGGTCATATACACAATTCACAAGGAATAAATACAGTGCACAACAATCCCATCACACAACCATAAAGTCATACTTCCCATTAACTATACAACAATTAATAACCAATTAACCATAAGCAGAACAATTACGAAGTCTCACCCCTCTCATAAACACACTTACATCAAGGACCTTTCAACTTGAACAAGAGTAGTGTGTTATTATAACAAATCTGAGTAAGGTTACTTAGTCCTCATTCGTAATCATACAATGGAAATAAAACATTAGATGTAATATGACAAAGAGCTATTCACTCACATTATGTAACTTATCATATAATAATTAATAACATCATAAAGGTATAGCATATAATTTATTCAAGTCTCAAGGTAGCCAACTATCACGACCCGTTTTCTGGGCACATGACCGGCACAATGATGAATATCCCATCACTGTAAGCCTTTCGATAAATTCTACCCATGAGTTTAGTCGTTTATCAAAATAACCATTCCTGAATAAAATATATCAAATTTTCTTATTTGAAATTCATAGAGATGATTTGCACATAATAATAGATTCTCAATATAAAATACATTATTATGCTGACATACAAACCAAATGCCAAACCCCTGACCTAGATATCCTAGACGATTACAGAGCAACATAATCTATAACAATAGAGGGGCCTACCCGATAGCGGGAGGGTTCAAAGTGATCTACTCTTCTAGCGGATATTCTTCATTGGCAACCTGATCTGAACAAAAAGGTTGTACAAACAATGTGAGCTTTTAAACTCAATGAGCGAATCGGCCTCTCGTTAATAAAATTCAAATACATCACCAGTCATGCAAGCATATCCAAAGGCTCATACTCAACCAATAGACAGAAGATAAAAATTCATCCAATTCAACAAACGTTACTAGTACTCGTCAATGGCAATATATTCCGGAGAGCGCACACAGGCCGGCTCACCAATTATGTATATTTCCGCCATGACGCACAACATCATCCTCTTACATACAAGAAGATAAAAATTCATCCAATTCAACAAACGTTACTAGTACTCGTCAATGGCAATATATCCCGGAGAGCGCACACAGGCCGGCTCACCAATTATGTATATTTCCGCCATGATGCACAACCTCATCCTGTGAGCTAGGGCGCCTCACAGATTTATCACCAATCCGGGCTATATCCCTACTGAGGGAATCGTTGTCTCCACACTCATTGGTCAAGACACCCTGTCAACCGGGTTTTTCGCCTTGTCGTGAGAGGGGGTACTGTCCCGCTCAATCACAATCAATAGTACAATATTTCATATCATAATCAGAAATACAATATAATATTCATCCATGTAACAGGTATAGTATATAACTATATGATTCAAATTTCACATCATCATGAGATACTTGCTTCGTCTTATCCATACTTCTGGATTAATTATCTCGTTATATTCGTCATTCTGAATCCAAATTCCCCCTATGAATCTTGGGAGTGTCCTACGACATACTTTTTATCACCAGTAATGCTAAAACTCTATTAAAACGGGGTCGTTCCACTCACCTGGATTCCGTACGAATATCGCTTCTCTAAGTCGTTACAGATAAGAGTACACAGATGAATTTCAGTATTCCGCTACAGAGATTTTCATGAAAGATTAGAGAAAACAAGTTAGGATTGTTTTCATACAGATACTGTTCATACATACGGTTACTGTTCATATATACGGTTACTATTCATACAGTTACTATTCATACGATTACTATTCATACGTACGATTACTATTCATACCAGATATAGATAATATAATCTGTAAAAGAGTATACCAGGTAAGTTACCAGGAAAGAGTGGAGGGTCACACTGGACACACTTAAAAATCAGGTCTTTCCTTAGCTAGAACTTTCCTAGACATGTATTCTTCACAGTTTACATTCTATTTCGGTAATCAGAGAATCAAAATAACATATAAACAGCTAAGGACAGTTTTTCTGATGTGGAAGATCGGCCAAAGCCGCAACCACAGAGCATACTTAAGAAAATAACTTCTAGAATTTGAAAGACATAGAAAGGCATAGTATCATTACCTAAGCAAAAAAGGAAAGGCCCAAAATCTCAGAGGCCTAGCGTCGAAGCAAGAGAAACTTAAGGAGAGAAGAGGAGAAGTTGAAGGTGTGAGTTTAGAAGTGAAATGCAAGCGCCTATTTATAGGAAAAGTCAAGGGTACTATTTGATACTATGCACTAATAAAATATTCAATTTACTATTCATAAAAATGACATTTCTAATAATGCAGTTACTGTACACCTCACGCGTACGATGGAAAATTTTTCTGTTATTACTATTGAAAACTTAAAGGGAAAACTATCCTTTCACCTTAAACCTTTAAGTTTCTTTTCAAATCAGTCCTTTCAATTTAGTCCCTGAGGGTATTTTTACACATAAAACGTCATTTTCTCCTACAAACTTCTTTCTAGTTGTCTCTTATGACCAAACCACATCTAGTACTTGACATTTCGATTGTATAAATAAACAGTACCATATACATAAATAATATTATATGGGTGAATAGTATCATATACTGAAATAGTAACAGTAGTTTGTAAATAAATATTTATATTTTATTTTTCATGGGTATTACATTATCACCCCCTTAAGAGAATTCGGTCCCCCGAATTCAAAACTCATCTCAAGACTGAAATAAGTGTGTTTACTTCGTCTATATCTCATCCTTTGTATCTCTTTCTTTCCAAACCTCTTCACATCCTAGGTAAGAATTACAAGAACACTATAGCATCGACTGTGAACTCTAGATCGCATTATCAATAATTTTCATAGGAATTTTTCCTTTTCTAACAGTAAACATTCTCTTCCTCATCAGTTTGATTTTCTCCACAATCTTTTATACCATAAAGTGTCTCATCCTCATAACCTTTACCAAACTTAAACCACCTAATCAGAGACGAACTCTGTCTCTATGTAAAACCTCAAATAGGTGTCTTCTCAACAGTGGCACGTGGTCTTTCCAGTTTATACTGAATATCAGAACACAAGCTACCATACACATAGCTTATAACTTTTACGAATACAAGTACCCTACCCGAAGGCATTATTTTGGCCATAGGCAATATTCTTGCCCGAAGGCGATCATTCTACCTTAAGGAGATACTCTCAGCTAAATGCGTCATATAAAAGGAAAAATCACGTAAAATTATTACATAAATCTCTAGGAAGAACAATCCCAGAAAATGTGTTAAGTAAATAACATACTCCTCGTGCATAATTATAAAATAAATATATATAGAAATTCCTCTCACCTTAATGACTCATATAGAGTCGTATCCCTTCAATGCTTAGGGCAAACCCATAGTTCTCTATGCATAGGTGATAACATGCAATTTTCCATATATTTTAGCCTCTATTCTAGCCCTTTTTGCATCTTGATTTTTGCCAAAACTCTATTTTTATAATGTTTTGAATTATTTTGGGTGAAAGTTAATTATAGATTTATGTGCTTTAACTCCATAATTTTACTCCAAAATGGTTCATTTATGTGTTTTACAGAGTTTGGAGGCATCTGGGCTCGAACCGAACAAGAAACAAAGCAACAGAGAGTAAATCAGAAATGCTGAAAAAAATGGCCTGGCGCCCGGCGCCAGGAAGCCAATGCCCGGCGCCAGGAGCAGTGAGTCAGAAGTATGGCGCAGAACATAGTGAAAAATTAGGTTAAGCCAGCGCCCGGCGCTG
The DNA here is from genome assembly GCA_037074585.1 of Biancaea sappan. Classification (NCBI taxonomy): domain Eukaryota; kingdom Viridiplantae; phylum Streptophyta; class Magnoliopsida; order Fabales; family Fabaceae; genus Biancaea; species Biancaea sappan. The sequence continues at coordinate 20,550,880 of CM073499.1, read as the reverse complement.
GGATCGCAGCGCCTGGTGCTGGCGCCGCAGAGAACCACTATAAATGCAATTTTTAGGTCAAAACAGAGGGAGGCTTCGCTCCAGACTTGAGACCCGCGGCTGCTGCAGACAGAGGCGACTTCCAGAGCTTGGTTTGAGGGAAAGGAAGCCTTCCCACTTGGGAATGGCTCTCCTTCTCCCATTTTCTCCCCTTTTCTTCCATTTTCCTTCATAGTTTGTTAGTTTTCTGTTGTATTTTTCTGTTTTCTGTCATGTTTTTCCTTCTCTTCCATGTAAATTTCTGAGTTTAAGGATTTTGATGTAGTTCGGTTTTATGAAGCTTTATTGTTGAACATATTCAATTTTAATGCATTTTCGTTTAATAGAATGGATTTTACTGATTATTCTTCCTCTTGAATGTTTGATGAACCTTCAATGAGTTTGGGATTTTTATGTCTATGCTAGAGTTAGCTAGATATTGAGCTTGACCTTGTAATTTCCACCATAAATTAGATTATCTAGATATGGATAGTTTTATTTATGTGGCTTGAATAATTTTCTTGAGCTTCATGACTTAATTGAATGGTTGATCTAAGATTTTAGTCAATTGTTTTGGATAAGTTAGATTATAATTTCAAAGCTTTTGGATTCAATCATATTTTAGAAAATTGGCCGATATTGAATGGATTGTAATTTAATTGAATTGTTCTTCAATGATTCAAAGATTAATTTGTCTATGAATTAATCGGATTAGACCAACGAAATCAATCTCATTTTCTAGTGTAGTCGGTCATTTGATGAAATGGAAATTGTACTTTAATTCATTTGGACCAATGAGTATTTTCTTGGCCAAAGTTCTATTTTATTTATTGTCCTATGAAGCTTGTTATTTATACATGCATGCGATTGCTACGTATTTGTAATGAGGAGGACAAGAGATAACATGTCATATGCGATTGCGGGGCATTGATGTGATTAGGACTTCATCGGATTATATTTCAGTTATAGATTAGTGAAGATCTTCCTAACTATAATTTTAATATAATTCAGTCTTAGAAGACTTTCTAAGAATTTTAGATTGAAGATTACATAATAGAATTAGCCAAGAATATTCAAAGGAAAGGATGATGATGTACAATTCCATGGAATTTGTGACCAGTTGCACATCTTTTGTCTGTTTTGTTTTCTGTTTAGTTATTTAAATTTCAGTTATTTATATTTTGTTGTTTCAATCACCACCCACCCTTTTTGTGTAATTTCTACAATTTCCTTCATAAGTCTTAATAGCATTTCACTTAGCCTAATTGAATTTTATTTGATACCTCAATCTCTGTGGGACGATACTCTACTCATCACTTTATTACTTGATGCGACCCAGTATACTTGCTGAAATATTTTATGTGCTATAAATTATACGCACCAATAGGTTCATAAAATACTTATTTAGCACTCCTCCATAGCTCAGAAATGCAATGAAATATCATTTTAGTAACTCTTCTCAGTCAAAAGGATATTACCATACTCTGCTTTAGAATTTCCATAATCAAGTACGAAATATAAGTCCAACATCTTCTCATTCCTCAAGTTCTTTCAGTAAAAGGAATCATTTCAACAAAGAAGATCTAAATACTAATTTAAATTTTATTTCTAGTACATAGATAATTTTAATACATGAAGCTTAGACCAAATATAACTTTAGGTACAGAAGAAAGAATAAATTAAGGACGAGGAGGCTTTTGAAATGTAAAAGGTACTCCAGGTCTAGAAGAGGAAGGTGCTTCAGACCTTAAAGAGGAAGCTAATCGTTGCAGCCTAGAAAGGGTTTCTGGAGGAAGCGTCTGGGAAATTTGGCGAAGAGCAGAAGTTACTCCGTTCATACAGTCAATACACCTTGTGTAATACCCATTATTTTTTTTTAAAGTTATAAGTATTTAAGAATTTCGATAAATTTATTTTGAAGAAAATAAATTCCCTATCAGTTTAATTTTTGTATACTCGTTTGTGCATGTTGTTGAAAATATAAATTTTTAATTATAGATTCTATAAATTGTGGGATATAATGGATGATATGATATGGAATTAATCCCATTAAGTAAATATACAGTTCAAAAGTGGAATCTAGAATGAAAACTGGTAAGTGAGACTGGTAGATGAAATAGTATAGGAGAATGGTAGATGAAAACTGGTAAGTGAAACTGGTAGATGAAATAGTATAGGAGAATGGTAGATGAAAACTGGTAAGTGAAACTGGTAGATGAAATAGTATAGGAGAATGGTAGATGGAATAGTAGCAAATAGTACCATAATTTCTCCTATAAATAGGCCCTTCCATTTCAAAACACACACCTTCAGTTTCTCTTCTCTCCTTTCCTCAAAACTTCTCTTGTTCCGGCGTTAGGGCTCTAAGATTCTAGGTCTTTCTTCCTTAGCCTAGATCCAAGGTAAGAATATTATGCCCCTTTTCTGTGCCATTCAGATTTTTAAAAGTTATTTTCTTAAGTATGCTCTGTGGTTGCGGCTTTGGCCGATCTTCCACATCAGAAAAACTGTCCTTAGCTACCTATATGTTGTTTTGATTCTCTGATTACCGAAATAGAATGTAAACTGTGAAGAATACATGTCTAGGAAAGTTCTGGCTAAGGAAAGACATGGTTGTTAAGTGTGTCCATTGGGACTCTCCACTCTTTCCTGAGAACTTACCTGGTGTACTCTTTTACAGATTATATTCTCTATTTCTGGTATGAATAGTACCTATATGTATGAATAGTAACCGTACGTATGAATAGTAACCGTACATATGAATAGTAACTATACGTATAAATGAATAGTAACTATATATAAATAGTATTTATATGTATTTTTGAATAGTACATATACATGTATATTTTTATATGTATTTTTGAATAGTACATATACGTGTATTAAAGAATTATATTAATTGAATCCATTAAATGTAATTGTGTAGATTTAAAGAAGATATAGTAACTTGGATTTCAGGTGAGTAGCTAACCTACTTGAATACTTATTTAATTATATGAATAGTCCAAGTAATTTACATATTCAGAGTATATCTACTATTACCTTTGACTGAATATTTCAATTAATATGGCTGTGTGCCGAATATGATTATGATCATATGCTATGGCTGTGTGCCGAATGTGAATATGGCTGTGTGCCGAATATGATTATGGTCATATTTATGGCTGTGTGCCGAATGTGAAAATGGCTGTGTGTCGAATATGAATATGGCTGTGTGCCAAATATGATTATGGTCATATGCTATGGCTGTATGCCAAATGTGGAGATAGCTGTGTGCCGAATATGATTATGGTCATATTCTATGGCTGTTTGTCGATTATAAGTATGATATGATTTTACTTATGCATTTTATACATATACTTGTGTATTGTTAATCACTTGATGATTATCTGTAATTAAGTTTCTATCCTTGTAACGTTATCTATTCATTGAGATTATTATCTCATATTGTGGTGGATATATTTTTTTCAGATCCTGAGATTAACGAAAAACATCTGTCTGAGCAGTAGCGCAAGTTCAATATCCTAACCCTCTTTGCTTCAAGGGTTGGTGTTTATTTGAATTAAAGCTGTTTCTTCAGTTTTAAATTCTAGAAAGCTCTGCAGTCAAATAGGACATCTAGGAGGAAGTGGTTATTGTACATAATTATGTTATTACAGTACTTTAAGTTTACTGTATGTTTTGTAAGATTGTAGTTTATTAAGTAAAATCAGAGTATTTAACTAAGATAAGTCTTTGTTATATTATTACTCTCACATTTTAGAATGATTATTATATGGAGCTAAAAGCATAGGCTTACAACTAGAGAGTATCTCTAGGTTGTGCCGGTCACGTACCATTTTGAGGGTCGTGACAAAGTTGGTATCAGAGGATTAGGTTTTTAGGTCTCCTATTGGCTACAGAGCAAAAGGTGTCTTCGGTAGACCCTCCCCTATTATTGTGAACCGCGGCACAATCATAGGATGAGGTTCCACGGAAGGCAGCATAGGATGTCATTAATATTCCTTTGGTGTCATACTCCTTAATTAGTATTGCGCTCTAAGGTATTCTTAATATCTAAAGGTGTTTGCTAAATCTGTGTAGATTTTGACACCTTTAATGGCAAGAGGAAGACCATCTAATCAAGGTAGGCGTTTGGGCTCTAGAAGAGTGCCAACACCTTCCTCCTCAGTGAATGCATCACAAGAAAGCAGTGAACGTACTGAGACTGTAGGTGCTGATGAGATACCTCCTCCAAATGATCCATTTCTAAGGGCTATGTTCAATACTATCCAAGAACGAATGGATAGAATGGAGGCAATGATAATAGGGCAATCTATTCTAAACAATTCCCCAGTGGCACCTCAAACAAATACGCAAGCACCTCTTCCCCAACAAGAGGAGATTTTGACAGAAAAACAACTTACAAGCTTCTTAAAGCTCAAACCTCCATCATTCTCTGGAGAAGATCCAAATGAAGACCCAAGAAAATTCTTGGATGGTATTGAAAAGGCCTGCACAGCTTTGGGATGTTCAAGTGTCCGGAAAGTGGCATTAGCTGTTTACCAATTGAATGGAGTTGCTGAAGAATGGTGGAACAGCTTTAAAGGGGGTAGAGCTAGTAATGCCCCACCAGTGGAATGGGAAGAATTTGAGAGGATGTTCATGGAAAGATTCCTCCCTCAAAGTGTACGAGGCGCAAAAACCCAAGAATTTGAAACTCTCAAGCAAGGGTCTATGTCGATCCACGATTATAACACTAAGTTCATACAGCTCTCTCGATTTGCAGCTAACAAAAATCTTGATGAAAGAGAAAAGATAAGGAGATTTGTCATGGGCCTTCGCCCCTTTTTAAGACAACTTGTGGGGACCCAAATTGAAACATATCCTTCTTATGCCGCAATGATAAGTACTGCAAGATTCATGGAAATGGCAGAAGAGGTGAAGAGTGAACAAAGAACGAAGAAAAAGCGAGGACGGGAAGAAAAGCCCTACAATAGCTCAGCAGGAGCACCAAAGCCACCAAATCGAGGCCAATCAAATCCTATAGCATTTTCGGGGCAAACTATTGCGTCATCCAGTGTAGTACAACCGAGTTTCAATCAAAGGAGGGATGATCAAGCACCAATTCAACAAAGGCATGCTAAGCCTATGTGCCCGCAATGTGGGAAGTTTCATTCAGGAATATGTTATAAAGAAAGCAAAATTTGCTACCATTGTGGTCAAGCGGGTCACTTTGCAAGGGAATGTCCACAATTACTTATTGGGGCTAGGTCTGCACAACCATCATATCCTCAAGCAATGACAACATCAGCTAGTGTAGCTCATTCATCTGCAGGAAGGGGTGGACTAGGAAGAGGAGCCGGAAGAGGAGCAGGAGGAAGAGGGCAGCAGTCTTTTAATCATGGTCCAGCTAGGGTGTTTGCTCTTACCAGACAAGATGCCCAAGCATCTAATGCTGTTGTCACAGGTATTTTGACCATTTACTCATATAAAGCTCATGTATTATTCGACCCTGGATCTACCCATTCATATGTATCTCCAAATTTTGTTAAATACATCCTTAAGAAACCGATAAGTTTAGAACAACCGTTTCTTGTGTCTACCCCTATGGGAGAAAGGGTTCTAATAGAGAAAAAGTATAAAGAATGTAGTGTGGTTGTAGGAGGGCTAGAAACCGTGGCAGATCTTATGATCCTTGATATGATAGATTTTGATGTACTTTTAGGCATGGATTGGTTGGCTTCATGCCACGCAACCATTGATTGTCATAGTAAATCCATAAAAATTTCTATGCCCGGAGAAGCCACATTTGTATTCCAGGGAGACCAAAGTAGGACACCGCATAACTTGATCTCCCTAATGGGCGCCCAACGATTATTGAGAAAAGGGTGCAGAGGGTTCTTAGCCTTCGTACAAGACGTAGAGAAGGAAGAGCTCAAACCTGAAGATGTGCCAATTGTGAGAGAGTTTTTAGACGTGTTTCCAGACGAATTACCAGGACTACCCCCGGATCGAGAAATTGAGTTCAATGTAGATCTGGCACCAGAAACTCAACCTATCTCAATTCCACCTTACAGAATGGCACCGACTGAGCTGAAAGAACTCAAGGAACAACTGCAGGATCTTCTAGATAAGGGTTTCATAAGACCCAGTTATTCCCCGTGGGGTGCCCCTGTTCTCTTCGTAAAGAAGAAAGATGGATCAATGAGACTTTGCATTGATTACAGGCAACTGAATAGGGTCACTATAAAAAATAAGTACCCTCTGCCTCGTATAGATGATCTCTTTGATCAGTTGCAGGGAGCTAAGCATTTTTCTAAGATTGACTTGAGGTCTGGTTATCACCAACTCAAGGTCAAAAAGGCAGATATACCCAAGACAGCATTTCGTACTAGGTATGGACATTACGAGTTCACAGTTATGTCTTTCGGACTAACAAATGCCCCGGCAGCTTTCATGGATCTCATGAACCGGGTATTTAAACCATACCTTGATCGATTTGTCATAGTATTTATAGATGATATATTAGTTTACTCAAGGAGCTCGGAGGAGCACGAGCAACATCTTCGTATGGCATTGCAGAAGCTGAGAGAACATCAACTTTATGCGAAGTTCTCAAAGTGTGAGTTCTGGATTGACCGAGTAACCTTCTTAGGTCATGTGATTTCAAAAGATGGCATACAGGCGGACCCAAGCAAGGTTGAAGCGATCAAGATGTGGTCGAGACCTACTTCGGTAACAGAAATTCGGAGCTTCCTAGGATTGGCTGGTTATTACCGACGTTTCATCCAGGACTTTTCAAAGATAGCTGCTCCTCTCACACGGCTAACACGAAAGAATGTAAAGTATCAGTGGGATGATGAATGCGAGAAGAGTTTCTTACAACTTAAGCTGCGGTTGGTTACAGCGCCAATACTTGTATTACCATCCGGACCAGGAGGGTTCACGGTATATTGTGACGCCTCTCGAATAGGACTTGGTTGTGTCCTCATGCAGAATGGTAAAGTGATAGCATATGCCTCCAGACAACTCAAGAAACATGAGCAGAATTACCCGACACATGACTTAGAAATGACAGCGGTTGTGTTTGCACTTAAGATATGGCGGCACTATCTCTATGGAGAAAAGTGTGAAATATTCACTGATCATAAGAGCCTTAAATATATCTTTGATCAGCGTGACCTTAATTTACGACAAAGGCGCTGGATGGAATTGATGAAGGATTATGACTGCAATATCCTATACCACCCTGGAAAAGCAAATGTGGTAGCAGATGCCTTAAGTAGAAAATCCTCAGGTACTCTTGCACATATAACTGAGGTAAGAAAGCCCTTAGTACAGGAGTTACAAGAATTAGAGTCTCGTGGGGTATACTTTGAGATATCTGACTCTGGCATGTTCTTGGCTCACGTTAAGGCTAAATCTTCCTTATCCGACCATATTCGTCTATTTCAGAAGGATAACCCAGAATTGGCCAAGATCATGGACAAGGTACACAGTGGAGATACCCAAGAGTTTACACTTGATGACACAGGCACACTTTGGTTTAAAAATCGATTGTGTGTTCCTAATATGCCGGCTCTGAGGAGAGAGATTATGGAGGAAGGACATAACACGGCATACACAGTTCACCCTGGTATGGCCAAGATGTACCAAGACTTGAAACAAATTTACTGGTGGGATGGAATGAAGCGTGATGTGGCAGATTTTGTATCAAGATGTTTAACTTGTCAGCAAGTTAAAGCTGAACACCTGAGATCGGTAGGGAAACTTCAGCAAATTAAAATTCCTGAGTGGAAATGGGAAGATGTGACGATGGACTTCGTAGTAGGGTTACCACATTCTTCTAGTGGCTATGATTCTATCTGGGTCATCGTTGACCGGTTAACTAAGACGGCCCAATTTATACCGGTTAAGACAACATATAGTGTGTCTAGACTGGCTGAGCTCTACATTAAAGAAGTTGTGAAGTTACATGGAGTTCCTTTGACGATTATCTCCGATCGTGGGCCACAATTCACGTCCCGATTTTGGAGAACTTTTCAGGAAGCCCTTGGCACCAGAGTAAATCTTAGCACGGCTTTTCACCCGCAGACTGACGGACAAACAGAGCGGACCATTCAGACTTTGGAAGACATGTTGAGGGCATGCATCCTTGACTTTGGTGGAAGCTGGGAAAAGCACCTTCCGCTAGTGGAGTTTGCCTACAACAACAGTTACCAATCAAGTATCAAGATGGCACCTTATGAGGCCTTATATGGTCGCCGGTGTCGATCACCGATTGGATGGTTCGAGATGGGTGAGGTAAAACTCCTGGGACCCGATTTAGTGCAAGAAGCAATCACCAAGGTAAGAGTTATCCGAGAACGGATGTTAGCAGCCCACAATAGGCAGAAAGCCTATGCTGACCATAGACGAAGAGACTTAGAGTTCATCATTAGAGACATGGTGTTTCTCAAGGTTTCACCCATGAAAGGCATAATGAGGTTTGGGAAGAAAGGGAAATTAAGCCCCAGGTATATTGGATCTTATGAGATCCTAGAGAGAATAGGCAATGTTGCCTACAAGCTAGCCTTACCCACAGAATTAGGGGGAATCCACCCCGTCTTCCATGTGTCTATGTTAAGGAACCCTTCACACGTACTTCATCAAGATACCCTCCAATTAGATGAAGATTTGTCATACGAGGAAGTACCGATAGCTATCCTGGATAGCCAGATTAAGAAGCTCCGATCTAGAGAGATTCCATCGATAAAAGTACTGTGGCGAAATCAGACTCATGAGGAGGCCACATGGGAAGCCGAGGCTGATATGCGAATTAGATACCCACATCTATTTGAATCTTCAAGGTAATTTAAATTCGGGGACCGAATTTTTTTTAAGGGGGGTAGAATGTAATACCCATTATTTTTTTTTAAAGTTATAAGTATTTAAGAATTTCGATAAATTTATTTTGAAGAAAATAAATTCCCTATCAGTTTAATTTTTGTATACTCGTTTGTGCATGTTGTTGAAAATATAAATTTTTAATTATAGATTCTATAAATTGTGGGATATAATGGATGATATGATATGGAATTAATCCCATTAAGTAAATATACAGTTCAAAAGTGGAATCTAGAATGAAAACTGGTAAGTGAGACTGGTAGATGAAATAGTATAGGAGAATGGTAGATGAAAACTGGTAAGTGAAACTGGTAGATGAAATAGTATAGGAGAATGGTAGATGGAATAGTAGCAAATAGTACCATAATTTCTCCTATAAATAGGCCCTTCCATTTCAATTCAAAACACACACCTTCAGTTTCTCTTCTCTCCTTTCCTCAAAACTTCTCTTGTTCCGGCGTTAGGGCTCTGAGATTCTAGGTCTTTCTTCCTTAGCCTAGATCCAAGGTAAGAATACTATGCCCCTTTTCTGTGCCATTCAGATTTTTAAAAGTTATTTTCTTAAGTATGCTCTGTGGTTGCGGCTTTGGCCGATCTTCCACATCAGAAAAACTGTCCTTAGCTACCTATATGTTGTTTTGATTCTCTGATTACCGAAATAGAATGTAAACTGTGAAGAATACATGTCTAGGAAAGTTCTGGCTAAGGAAAGACATGGTTGTTAAGTGTGTCCATTGGGACTCTCCACTCTTTCCTGGGAACTTACCTGGTGTACTCTTTTACAGATTATATTCTCTATTTCTGGTATAAATAGTACCTATATGTATGAATAGTAACCGTACGTATGAATAGTAACCGTACATATGAATAGTAACTATACGTATAAATGAATAGTAACTATATATAAATAGTATTTATATGTATTTTTGAATAGTACATATACATGTATATTTTTATATGTATTTTTGAATAGTACATATACGTGTATTAAAGAATTATATTAATTGAATCCATTAAATGTAATTGTGTAGATTTAAAGAAGATATAGTAACTTGGATTTCAGGTGAGTAGCTAACCTACTTGGATACTTATTTAATTATATGAATAGTCCAAGTAATTTACATATTCAGAGTATATCTACTATTACCTTTGACTGAATATTTCAATTAATATGGCTGTGTGCCGAATATGATTATGGTCATATGCTATGGCTGTGTGCCGAATGTGAATATGGCTGTGTGCCGAATATGATTATGGTCATATTTATGGCTGTGTGCCGAATGTGAAAATGGCTGTGTGTCGAATATGAATATGGCTGTGTGCCAAATATGATTATGGTCATATGCTATGGCTGTATGCCAAATGTGGAGATAGCTGTGTGCCGAATATGATTATGGTCATATTCTATGGCTGTTTGTCGATTATAAGTATGATATGATTTTACTTATGCATTTTATACATATACTTGTGTATTGTTAATCACTTGATGATTATCTGTAATTAAGTTTCTATCCTTGTAACGTTATCTATTCATTGAGATTATTATCTCATATTGTGGTGGATATATTTTTTTCAGATCCTGAGATTAACGAAAAACATCTGTCTGAGCAGTAGCGCAAGTTCAATATCCTAACCCTCTTTGCTTCAAGGGTTGGTGTTTATTTGAATTAAAGCTGTTTCTTCAGTTTTAAATTCTAGAAAGCTCTGCAGTCAAATAGGACATCTAGGAGGAAGTGGTTATTGTACATAATTATGTTATTACAGTACTTTAAGTTTACTGTATGTTTTGTAAGATTGTAGTTTATTAAGTAAAATCAGAGTATTTAACTAAGATAAGTCTTTGTTATATTATTACTCTCACATTTTAGAATGATTATTATATGGAGCTAAAAGCATAGGCTTACAACTAGAGAGTATCTCTAGGTTGTGCCGGTCACGTACCATTTTGAGGGTCGTGACACCTTGCTTGTTGGTCACGAAAATTTTGAGTTGCAAACATTGAATGTCTATCAACTCGATTGGCCAGTTCCCCGAAACGACGATTTATCAGTTTCTCTTGGTTTTCAAAGAGACGACTTATTAGTCGCTTCTGATCCTCTATCTTGTATTCCAGGCTCTCTATCTTATGTTCTAGATTTTCGATCTTACGCTCCAGGACGCAAGCTTATTTTCTGAGGATGTTGCAGTACTGTCCTCCTCCAACTCTATTACATCCCTCTTTCTTTTCTTAATTTCTGGTGACCTGTCTACAGGTCTCTTCCCTTTGTTGTATCCGAGACTTAGATTTAAATCAAGCTCTACATTGCCAGTCTCAAAATTCAAGTTGAAAGACTTATTATCGGTCATTGCTCTAGTGATCTCAGAAATAACTTCGAATGAGAAAGGAATGGAGATTGAGAAATAGGTATGTAATGAAAGAAGTAGATTTGCTTGGTGCGATGAGTAGGGTAACGGGCATACAAGATTTATAGACAACCCGAAGCCCCTGGAGCTAAAGCCACCACAACCTATACGTCGCTCGCTAGGAGGTTTACAGATCACATATGTCGCAATGCTAGCAATTAATGTCGGACATGCAAGTAAATAGTAAATATAATTTAATGCAATTAACATAAGTCAAAGATTTCTTCAAAAAAATTTCGGCTAATCTTGACCTTTCTCAAAATTTTGACTAACTACGCTCTTCAGTCTGAGATTTTCTCCCTCTAAACTTGTTTTATCCTGTAATCCCATATCACGATGTCCCTCTATGATTAGGTAGCCTCATATTGGCCGTATCTTAGATTTTAATCGGTGTCTTTACTCTAGACTTACACATAATATATATGTAAATATATATATTTTAAAATAAAGTTAACTGCTTACGATCGCATGCCTTAAGCATTATCATGATGTAAGGAAATCACTGCCTTTCATTTGCCCATGAGAGCATTATATGTAAGTATGTGTAACCATGAAGATATATCATCATCTACACATTTCATTCTATCCAAGTCATTTTGATTTCACATCTCTATGAGTATATGTAGGATCATCACATATTCTCCTTGATCGTAGCCTTCACTCATTATGTATGAATAACATACATACATGTAATTACAACATGATTCAATCAGTTATGTATATCATACTCAACTGAAAGCTCTCAAGAACAATACAATAAAACAGAGAAATACATTTCAGTTCATCATAAAAGCATCCAAGGCAACCTTTAATGGCTATATCATTAACTTCTTTGAATTTCGAAAAATGCCAACGGGAGAAATGAGAAAACCAAGTAAAATAGGCCGCAAATCCACCGAATATTGACTTTCGTGGTTTTGGCATTAATGCAACGCGCTATTGGTGTGCATGCCTACCCTAGACTTCTGGCTTCCAACTTGCAGAAATCCATAGGTTGATCGTGTAGGGGTGCGGTGGAGAGATATCTTCTCTACGTCCTAATTTTTTTCTATAAAAATCATCCCAGCGTTCTCAGTTACCACACCACAAAGAGTAATAATCTCTGAGCCTACAATCTTCCAGCATTCCTCTCGCCTCATACTTTTACAAAAATTTCTAAATTTTCCAAATCATGGCCTCAAGGAAGTACATTGATCTCACAGTGGAGGCCAAGGAAAAAGATCTTGACTTAAACTTAAGTTTAGGCAGGGACAAAGGCAAAAGACCTCTCGAGGGATCTCAAGAAATTCAAAAGGAGAAGAAGATGAAGAAGATTGAGGAAGCCGAGGAGATTAGCACAGGCCATAGCTCAGAGGACAAAATCGCCTGTTTAGAGCAGGAGGTGAAAAACCTCAAGAAGATGATAGAAGACCTGGAGAAGTTAACCAAACGCAATAACACGGCAATGACTTCGAGAATAGATAGATTCTTCTATTGGTCCACCCAGTGCTTCTGCAATCAACAACAAAGAAGTGTTGATTGTATGAATGGAATTTACACTACCCTCCGCGATATTGCTCTGTCTCTCGCTCCAAGGAATGGTCGAGGGGTGATGATACAATACAACCTTCCTAATCCAAGACCACCTCGCTTTTAGATTACTCATGCATGAGTAAACTTCTCTTTCCTTTTTTTTTTGCAATGTAATCCTTCAGTGTTTTTTTAATGCAAGTGGTTTCTTTTATTGGCTGGTACCCTAAAATAATATAGCTACACAAAATCAATCATGAATTCAGCTTATAAAATCCACCATATAAAAATTTGATTCGACAGCAACGGAATCAAAACAAGTAATAACCTTTCCTTTACTAAGTTCAAAAGTGTAGCCACATCTGTCTAAAACTAAAACTGAGAACATAATTCCTAAGAAGAGATAAGTCTCGGAGGGAAAGGAAATGGAAACATCCTACAGGACCTTCAGTAGAGCCGTCTCTCTATAGTTGTGCCCGGGTTCACAACGATAGAGGAGGTTCCACTAAGGTTACCTTGCTCTGTAATCACTAGGAGACCTAACAACCATTGCTCTGATACCAACTTTGTCACGATCCATTTTCTGAGCACATGACCGGCACAATGATGAATATCCCATCACTGTAAGCCTTTCGATAAATTATACCCATGAGTTTAGTCGTTTATCAAAAAAACCATTCCTGAAGAAAATATATCAAATTTTCTTATTTGAAATTCATAGATATGATTTGCACATAATAATAGATTCTCAATATAAAATACATTATTATGCTGACATACAAACCAAATGCCAAACCCCTGACCTAGATATCCTAGACGATTACAGAGCAACATAATTTATAACAATAGAGGGGCCTACCCGATAGCGGGAGGGTTCAAAGTGATCTACTCTTCTAGCGGATATTCTTCATTGGCAACCTGATCTGAACAAAAAGGTTGTACAAACAATGTGAGCTTTTAAACTCAATGAGCGAATCGGCCTCTCGTTAATAAAATTCAAATACATCACCAGTCATGCAAGCATATCCAAAGGCTCATACTCAACCAATAGACAGAAGATAAAAATTCATCCAATTCAACAAACGTTACTAGTACTCGTCAATGGCAATATATTCCGGAGAGCGCACACAGGCCGGCTCACCAATTATGTATATTTCCGCCATGACGCACAACATCATCCTCTTACATACAAGAAGATAAAAATTCATCCAATTCAACAAACGTTACTAGTACTCGTCAATGGCAATATATCCCGAAGAGCGCACACAGGCCGGCTCACCAATTATGTATATTTCCGCCATGACGCACAACCTCATCCTCTGAGCTAGGGCACCTCACGGATTTATCACCAATCCGGGCTATATCCCTACTGAGGGAATCGTTGTCTCCACACTCATTGGTCAAGACACCCTGTCAACCGGGTTTTTCGCCTTGCCGTGAGAGGGGGTACTGTCCCGCTCAATCACAATCAATAGTACAATATTTCATATCATAATCAGAAATACAATATAATATTCATCCATGTAACAGGTATAGTATATAACTATATTGTAATACCCGTTAATTTCAAAATATAATTCGCTTAAGAGTATTTTAGAATTCTACAACGTTATTTTAGTTATTTATTTTGGTCTTATTTAATTTTCATATTTAATTGTTCTCTTTGAATATTATTTATGAAAATTGAGTTAAATGACTGGACTAAATATTTGCACAATGTGGGATATATTCTAAAAATGGTGAAATTCATGGAAAAGTGGTTTTAGAATGGTCCATTAGTCCATTTATTGTAAATTGACTGGATGGGTTTGGATGTTGGGTTATGGATACCCATGGGTTATTGAATAACCCATTAGAAATATTTAATATAAAGTTTCAATAGTACCCCCCTCATTTCTCACGCAGAAGGAAAAGCTGAAAACTGAACAGTGGAAGTTTTCTCTCCTTTCTTCATTCTCTTCTCAAATCCTTTCCTTAATCTTCAGAGTTTCGATTATTTGTTCGGTTCAAAAGCTTTGTAAGGATCAAAGGTAAGCTTTAATCCGATTATTTTCCTTAAATTTCAGTTTATGTAGAAGATCAGAGGAGGTTTTGTTCTTGAAGATTTTGATGATAATTCATGAATCTCAGTTGTTTTAGAAGTTATATTTGAGTTATAATCGATTAAAAGAGTTGAAATTCTGGTTTTGAAACAAGAAAGGAAAGGATGAAATTGTTAGAAATTTTTGCAAAAACTGAGTTACTGTAGCGACCAGAAATTTCGGAAAAAAAATCTGGAAAATTTTCTTCGGGTATTGTAGCAGTACTGTAGTGTCGGCAGTCAACGTACTGTAGCAGTCAACGTACTGTAGCGAACCGGCACTATAGCGAACCGACACTGTAGCGAACCGTTACTGTAGCAAACCGTACTGAAGCAACCCGTTACTGTAGCAGTCAGAAAATTTTGCGTATTTTCGTGATTTTGTTTCCTTTCTTATGTTTCCTTGTAATATATTTTACTAGGAAATTTTCCTACACAAATTCTAGTGTGGAACAATGTAAACTTGGACAAACATCAAGGTGAGTGAATAACCTTGCTCAGCTAATTTGATATTACTAGTCAAAGTACAATATAAGTCCCATTTACATTATTATTTGGATAATAAGCAATCAATTTTCATATGGGAGTATATGATGATCGGTAGAAATAAGAGTATGTAGAAATTATTTTATTTCATGACAATTGTATTATGTGATAAATTTTCACTATCTTGTCAATGAGTAAAGATTTACGGGATCTAATACACGAGTTGAAAGGGTTAAAGTCCCATACTACTCGGTGTATATCTAAGAAAGCTCATACACGAGTTTAAAAGGGTTAAAGTCCCATACTACTCAGTGCATATCTATGAAACCTATACACGAGTTGAAAGGGTTAGAGTCCCATACTACTCGGTGTATATCTATGAAATCTTATTCATGAGTTTGAAAGGGTTAGAGTCCCATACTACTCGATGTATAAGACAATTAAATATATGAGTAAATGTGGTATTTGTACTTTTGATATTTTATATAGTACAGTTATTTACTTACTGAGTTTTTAAATAAACTCACACTCCCTATGATTATTTTTCAGATACAGAAAACAAAGAACAAGAGTATCCGTTTGAAGAATAGAAGCCCCTTGGAATTATCCTCTATTCCTGTCTGGTGGGATACCAGTACTTATTAATGTGGATACTAGGAACGCTCTGTACTTACTATAGGTCTCCTAGGCTTGCGATGAGAAAGAAATATCAGACTATGTATGTCTATATTTGCTTATCAGATGAGTATAATTCTGTAGTATGGAATGAATGATTAAGGTTGAATGTAAAACCTTACAGAATATATGTAAATAACGTATGTTTGGGAATTTTATCAAATGAGTAGTATCTTTTCACATGCTCAATTTTTGGGATGTGACATATATGATTCAAATTTCACATCATCATGAGATACTTGCTTCGTCTTATCCATACTTTTGGATTAATTATCTCGTTATATTCGTCATTCTGAATCCAAATTCCCCCTATGAATCTTGGGAGTGTCCTACGACATACTTTTTATCACCAGTAATGCTAAAACTCTATTAAAACGGGGTCGTTCCACTCACCTGGATTCCATACGAATATCGCTTCTCTAAGTCGTTACAGACAAGAGTACACAGATGAATTTCAGTATTCCGCTACAGAGATTTTCATGAAAGATTAGAGAAAACAAGTTAGGATTGTTTTCATACAGATACTGTTCATACATATGGTTATTGTTCATATATACAGTCACCATTCATACGTACAGTTACTATTCATACGATTACTATTCATACGTATAGTTACTATTCATACCAGAAATAGATAATATAATCTGTAAAAGAGTATACCAGGTAAGTTCCCAGGAAAGAGTGGAGGGTCACACTGGACACACTTAAAAACCAGGTCTTTCCTTAGCCAGAACTTTCCTAGACATGTATTCTTCACAGTTTACATTCTATTTCGGTAATCAGAGAATCAAAATAACATATAAACAGCTAAGGACAGTTTTTCTGATGTGGAAGATCGGCCAAAGCCGCAACCACAGAGCATAATTAAGAAAATAACTTCTAGAATTTGAAAGACATAGAAAGGCATAGTATCATTACCTAAGCAAAAAGGAAAGGCCCAAAATCTCAGAGGCCTAGCGTCGAAGCAAGAGAAACTTAAGGAGAGAAGAGGAGAAGTTGAAGGTGTGAGTTTAGAAGTGAAATGGAAGCGCCTATTTATAGGAAAAGTCAAGGGTACTATTTGATACTATGCACTAATAAAATATTCAATTTACTATTCATAAAAATGACATTTCTAATAATGCAGTTACTGTATACCTCACGCGTACGATGGAAAATTTTTCTGTTATTACTATTGGAAACTTAAAGGAAAAACTATCCTTTCACCTTAAACCTTTAAGTTTCTTTTCAAATCAGTCCTTTCAATTTAGTCCTTGAGGGTATTTTTACACATAAAACGTCATTTTCTCTTACAAACTTTTTTCTAGTTGTCTCTTATGACCAAACCACATCTAGTACTTGACATTTCGATTGTATAAATAAACAGTACCATATACATAAATAGTATTATACGGGTGAATAGTATCATATACTGAAATAGTAACAGTAGTGTAAATAAATATTTATATTTTATTTTTCATGGGTATTACACCAACGTCATTCCCATAACCATTCTAGGACTCTTTCATATTGCACCACTTCTGACAATTGTGGTCACCCATGGTGTAATTAGGAAATTTATGTGATCATTTTTCTCATCTCCTTAATTACATACAAATTGTGTTTAAACAAAGAGATGTATATATATACATATATCCAGCATGCTTGTATACCATAATGCAATAAGCCAATCTAATGACTACCATCCAGTATTATGGATTCACACACATAGTTTACTATCATAAGGGAATCACTTGTACAAGCAAGAGTAGATTAAGTAGATACAATTATTTAGAAATAAGAGTAATTTAACATAACTCATCACATCCATGTGCAACCACAAGATTGTGTTAAAAGTTTCCCACCTCTAGATACTCCACCATCTAAGAACACCGTTAACTCATAAGATAAAAAATCCAATACATTAAGATAATTAAGGTTCTCACACCTCAAAGAAAAGAGAGATGATTACCACTCTTAATAATTAATATTAGCATGTCTAACACTAGGTAAATTTAGAATTCCATTACATGCTATATCCAATATAAATTTTATCACCACAATAATTTAAAGAGGAGAGAATACATCTCCTAGATCCTTTGGGATTATTTCCTTTCTAACAAAGGAAGTATGTAAATTCATTAACATGCAATTCATTCATATGATTCAAGTTATGTAGAGAAAGGATAATTCCCTCACCTGAATTTGAAGCACTTCCAGCCTCGGACGTCAAAGAGCATCTTAAAACTCAAAACCAAGAAGTCTGCACAGGCACCATAGCCTTTCTAAGGCAAAAAACATTGCCTAGATGGTGGCTCCCTAAGTGCTAGTAGCTGAACTCTTGGTTAGCTTCTGTTTTGTGGCGCCCCGGACACCATGACCTGCAACATTGACGGGAGGCTCAGTTTTGGGTCTAAAATCCCAAAATCTTCACCGAATCTTTGATTCCTTTAATGGAATTCCATTTCTAATGTTCTAGGATCAATTTGACACCAATTTCCCAAGTCAAAATCGAACATACAAGCTTGAATCATGAATTCTCAACTTAAAACCCTAACTTTCTTCTTATTCTTTCATTTTCTTTAAATCCACTTCCAAACATGATTTATCCATGGATTTCTAGTTCTAATCTCATCATTAATCATCCAAGAGAGTTTTAAAATACTATCCAAAGCTCATAACTTGCAAAACAACTCATTTCCCTACCAAAATCCCAAAATTTGAAAATGAAGAAGAAAGAAAGTAAGGGAAGAAACTCACTTAAATTTCCTTGTTTCTCTGGTGCAGTGGCTCGTCAAAGGTCTGCCCTCTCGCCGATGCTCAATGGCTAAAGGTTTGGTTAAAGAGAAATGGATGAAGGAGGGAGAGGAGGTGTGACTTTAGTAAGAAAGAGGAAGGAGGAGGTGAGGAAGAAAAATGGAGAGGATGGCATGTGAGTGAGGGAGTTTAATACAAATAGTCATCCAGAGGAAATTACCTCTTTGGCTTCCGATCAACCCATGACCAATTTTAACATTGGCATACTTATAATTTTCCAAATTCTGTTATTTTTGCTCCTCACTTAGCACAACACATCCCCCATCACCATCTTTTTTCACTTCTTTGCCATAACACATAATTATTCTTATTTTCACTTTAGTCCCTCCATAAACTCAATAACTCTATGCCTCTTAGTCACATGTTCATCCTTACCCCCAAGGTCGCTCATATATTATATGCCTTTCCACTTTAATCCTTGAATTTTCCCTTCCGGCAAAACGAATAATTTTCCTGCACTCAAAATACTCTTTAAGAAGTTCCAATAAATTAATATTCGAAAATAGTAGATATTACAAGTTGAGCGTCCATTCTTGTGCCACAGGCGATAGTTGGATCAAACCACTTGCATCTAAACAGAACCAAACGTTTTGATGTTGACCCTGTGAACACCAACTCAACCACCTCTTAGAGTATACCGTAGTAGTTATACTCGACATCCTTATAGTCAAACACCTTGATGCATACACCACATTTGTATGCGCGTTTATGCAAGTTAAACATGATAGTGTGAAACTTATAACTGTTGATGAAGTATATAGGCGATGTTTTGACTTTTCTCATTAGGCCCCATGCAATGCTTTTTATCACTGGATATTCAACTAAGCTGGTTGGATCTAACACCTATTGGGAAAAAGACAGAGAGACATTAATATGTTACACGACCACTACAAAGGAACGAAAACATCATATTTCAGAAGGAACTAGCATACTAACTTATGCACAGAACCAAGCCGAAAATTGTAAGTCTATATACTTATTAACCTCTTCTCTGGAAACATTCAGCATAGAGGCCTGAAGGTTCTCAACAAACAGACTGCATTATAACAAGACTGTATAAGAAAACAAAAAATGTTAACATTGATAAATAACTTGCTTAAAATATGTTAGGTGATGAACTTACTCGAGATAAGGTTGTATTTCATCACAGTTCATTAAAATGCACTTCGTGGCAACCTTGACCTCTTGATCGATTAAGAAATGTGTACTACATTCATCATGGAGCATCGGTTAGAGGGTTCTCCCCATTATCATATATGGGAACTTTAGTTATTCTAGAGACAACAGTTTACTCAAAATAGTGAAAACATAATGTAGCTGTCTCTTTAGTGATATATGCCTCATATATGGATCCTTCCACTCTAGTCTTAGTTTTAACTTTTCATTTTGATGTGTGAAGGAACCTATGTCAAGTTGTTGATCAAAGCACAAAACATAAAAATTTCATTGATATAGTGCTAGGTGCAAAAAAAGAAAAAATAGACTTTAGTGTTTACATCTCGAAAGGATACATCAAGCTATATTGTACTAGCCCACCAATCTTTGCCTCATGTGGAAAGTGTACCGGAAGTTGCTCCATTGAGTCGAAGAAGTTAGGAGGAAATATCTTCTCCAACTTATATAATATAATTGCAATATTTTCCTCCAACCGCGTTAACCTCTCCATCATCAATGTGGTGGAGCAAATGCCCCTAAACAACTAACTAAATTCTGATAAAGGTCTCCACACAACCTCTGGAAGATCTATTAATGCAATAGGGAGTAACCGCTCCAAAAAGATATGGCAGTCGTGGCTTTTTATGCAATGGAGTCTAGCTTCCTTCAAGTCAAATCATCATACTAGATTGGAGGCATACCCATTAGGAAAGTTGAGGTTCTTAACCCATTGACACAAAACTTTTTGCTTTAGAGTGATTGAGTAGCGTGTCTTCAGTTTCAATAGCTTGCCACCTTGGTCCACTAGCTCCAAGTCCTTACGACGCCAAGATTCTTTGATGTCCATCTTGGCCTTTGTATTGTCTTTTGTTCAGCCCTTGACATCTGTTACGATATTAAAAATGTTGTCAAATACATTCTTCTCAATATGCATGACATCCAAATTGTACTGTATAAGATTTATCTTCTAGTACGAGAGTTCCCTAAAAATACTCTTTTTAGTCTAGTTGTGCGTGACCTTATACCCCTTAAAGGTTATTGCTTGACCGCATTCATAGACCATAGGAACATCACATACTCTGCTCCAGACCACTGTCCCATTTAACCGAGGAAGAGGTGATAATCTCTCCTCCTGGTTTCTTAGGAAGGCATGCTTGCACTACAAAAAAAAATTAAGGTATAGCATCGATTTTTTAATGTCGGTTTCGAAAGCTGACAACATATCTAACGTCAATTTTTGTAGTTTCGATTAAAACAGACGTTATCTAACATCGTTACTTTAGCGTCGGTTAAAACTGATGCTAAACACCTTATTTTGAGAAATAAAATTTGGAGAATTTTTTTCGTGAAACATGCCATTAACACCCCTCTTTCGTATTTTAGTTTCACGCCCTTTCTCTATTTCAACTTCCCTCTAATATTTCCCCCCACACTTGCCTCTTGTCCTTAATCCCTCGAATAGTTTCATTTTTAACCCTAATTCCTACCTTCTTGTCATGTGGAGTATGAGTGGTGGAGAGACTAGCAATCATGTTGGGTTAGACCAAGAGAGAGTACGATGGCCAGGGGAGGTATGTTGGAAACAAGGCATCGCCGTGAGGTGATCTCTTCTCACACTTCCCAAATTCCCGACCCATTTCTTCCTCATCATGATTTCCCAGTCTCAATCCGGTAACGTTTCCACCTCACATGCTTAGATCTGTTAAGATCTCCCAGTCTCTTCTTTGTGCTTCACCAAGCGTCTTATCCTCTTTCTTGGTTCCCAAACCAAACCCCACTCAGACCTTCACTGAACGCGATCCACTTCTTTTGCTTTCTTCTTCGATGGAGCTTGTGCTTGGCGACAAGGCATTAACATAAGGTGGTTACAAGAGAGCTCGATAACAAGGCATCACAAACCTTCCTCAATCTCGTTAGTTACTAGTATGCCACTGCTAGAAAAACTAATTCTTCATTAATTTTCTCTCACAATACCTTTATATTTACTATATTAATTTATATATTTATGTTTTAAATAAAATAAATAAATAATTTTTACATTTTAAATAAAATAACTAAAAAATGAAAAAAATTGTCAAATTTTTGGTATTTCTTTAAAATAAAATAAATAAAATATTTTTTGTTATTTATTTAATTACCTTTCATTAAATTTTTATTTTAAATAAAATAAATTAATAATTTTTCTCTAAAAATAACCATTAGTTCTTATAATTTTTATTTTTTTAACATTTCTTCTTTAATTATTCCATCTTTTAAAATTATATCACTTCTTCTAAAATTTTTCATCTAATTTTTCCTTCTTTTTCATTATTTTCCTCATTTCCCTCCATCTGCGTTATTAGATAGGATCCAAGGAAAAAAAAAAAAAAAAAGGGCAGACTGAATCTCCTTCGCATGACGCCGTCCTCAAATGCTCTCAGCCGGTCTCGTCTCTTCTTTCCCTCGGCGTCGTTGCTGCCCGCAGTGGCTCCTCGTCGTTCAGGCCATTGCAGGGGAGACTCACGGCGGCGAAGGGGTCTGGTAGTAGGTAAGGAAAACAACGCCTCTTTTTCTGAAATTTTCGTCCCTCTCCCTTTACGCTGGTCCGTGTGTTCAAGAGAGCGAGGGCTTTTGTTCTAATCTGGAATTGTGGGTTGAAATCGAGCATACGAGGAAAGGGATGTTGAGGCGTCGACAAACTTTCAGCTAGAAGAATCAGTGAGGGTGAAATTTATATTCAGACGCGTCAGAAATTTGGTGAAGTCTGCAGAGTTCTTCACTGACTTAGTTACTTTTTTCTCCTCTTCTTCGTGGTTGTATGTGTGTATGTGATTCCCGCTGAGTTGGCGTGATTTTTGGGTGGAGATTTGAAGCTTCTAAGAGCAAGGTCTCAACTAAGGTATGGATATTAACTTTTCCTCTCCCTCATCGACTTGCTAGTTATGGTTCTGATTGGGTATGGATAAGTAGTGGAAAGGAAACTAGATGGAGATGACATTATACGTTTTGGAGTTAAAAATTTGGGCTAAATATGGTAACTTAATGGACATGCAAAAAAATAAATTAGGGATTCTTTTCCTAGCTTGCTGATATATGGGATTAGTTCTCGGAGTAGGTCCGCCGTTTTGCTGTGCGATTGTGCGATTAGGTCATTTTGCTGGTATGTGGATCCCAGCCCTGCTTGTTATGCTCACCACTCAGGCTCTCTTCTATCGTTCTCTCTTACAGTTCTCATATTTCTTTGTAATCTCTTATCTCAGTTCGTTCGATATATGTTTGTTAATGATACAGTAATTAATGTGAGAATAGGGTGGTAAAAAGATAAACTTTGTTTGGAAATAATTGTTATAATTAATTGGGCAGGAATATTTCGGTAGTTTGAAGAGGTATTTTAGTCCTTTAGGTTCTTACTTGTTTTTTATGGCTACACTTTGAATCCATTTACCTTGTTCGTTATACCTCATTTTACCTTTTGCGTCTTCAGTCTGATAGCAACAGTCAACCATCATCAAGAAGTGGTCCATGGAGGAAGGTAATTTTTCACGAAGTTATCAGCAGAGTTTGGATCTACATTTTTTTTTTTTCTGTTGGCTGATGTGTCCACACAGAAACGTTTTGTTTCTATTTGTCTGTAAACCCTTTTGGCAAGATATGAAGAGCAAAGAAAATCAATTAGATATCATTATAAAACTGAGTTTCAGAGCCATGAGCCAGAGGTATCAACTTTTCTAGTTAAATGATTTATGCTTTCTCCTAGATTCATGTTACTCTGTACTCCCATGTTGATCTTATTTAATTTCTCCATCTATTTTTGTTTTTCAATTCAGTTTGACTATCTCAAGAGTTTGGAAATTGAGGAGAAAATCAATAAAATCAATTCAGTTTGACTATGAAATTTATGGAGTGGCCAGTTAGTTCTGATTGTCCTGCATAATTACATTTTCCTTAATTGATTGTTCCAAGAAATTTGATTATTATCCTTTTAAGTTCTATAAAATTATCAGTTGATGAATGTTTGTGAGTATTTGTAGGTCAGCAGCCACTGAAACTGGTATATTCTGGTTGAATAAGTGATCCACATTGAATGTTGTCATGCAGTATGTTTTGGATGGTTTTATCTTTAACAGTGTTTTGGATGGTTTTATCTTTAACAGTCTCCTTGCTTGCACTATGGTTGAATATGTTAGTTCTGTGAACTTTGTGAAGGCTTGAAACTGATTATGTTTCATTTTTTATGAACAGGGATGGCAGAATTAAACTATTTAGAAAAGGTAACAGCGAGCCTTTCTCCAATCTACTGAGCCAGTGCCCAACAAATTTTTACAGGTTATATGCTTTTTTCCTATTCATTTTCTATTTTATCTTCTACATTAAATCAGTATACTAAAAATATTACGATGATATTTATATGTAGTTCATCCAGAATCAAGGCATCCTTATTAATGTCACTTTAAACAACTATATTGAAGTAAGTATTGCCTTGAACCTTGTCCTTGTTCGCACATATATATTATTAAATGTTTAACTACATATTTTACCTCATTCACTATGAACTCTAATAATAAATATTATGTTTACAACCACCTAGGGTAAACAGAGCTTCACTTCAAGGATGTCGACGTTCTTCTAGAGCTAGTCACAACTCATGACTATGACTAGTTGTAATATTTATTTTGTTAGGACATGTGAAACTTATACTTTTAGAATGTGTTAACTTTTTTTATTTTTAACTTTAAATTTGATGTAAAACTTATATGTTTTTATTCAAATATATTTTCTTTTATAGTTTGGCTTCCATTATCCATTAAATTTTGGCCAAATATTACATCAAATTATAGATATAGCGTAGGTAGAAATTAAATTTGATTGTATTTATAAGGTTGGTTTTGAAAATTAACGTCAGGTTTAATTTAATTAAACCAGAATAAAAATTGGCCAAAGTCATGCAGTTTTGGTCAAAATTGACATTAGATGACACCTTTAGCAACGGTCAAAACTGATGTTAAATGATACGTAAATTAAAAAATAAAAATCAGCCAAAGTCATTTAACGTCCGTCAAAACTAATATTACTGACATTAGATCACAAACTTAACGTTAGTTTTTACCGACGTTAAATGTCAGTATTTAACGTTGATTTTGACCGATGTTATATTATAGATTTTAGTGTCGGTTACGTCAGTTATTCCTACGGATGTCAAAACCAACGCCAAATGACATCACAATGGAGCACATAATATCCATTTTGAAAACTGACGTTAAGTTGTTTAGCGTCGATTTTTTACCCACGTTAAATGCCAATTTTTTTGTAGTGTTGTTTTCCTAGTATGGATGGTCCATTGGCAAGAATTGTCGCTGACAATCGAAGAATAAAGTTTTTCGACTATGCTTCAGTGTAAACTCCTTTGAATTTTCCATGCAAACCAGGCAAAATAACTTTCCAGTTGTCATCCAGCCAAATAACATTTCATAAGTTGGAAAATCATTTATGATCCACATAAGTGCTGCACACATATTAAAATTTTACTTCAACGAAGTATCGTATGTCAAAACACCATCATCTCACAATCGTTTCAACTCATCGACTAGGGGCTGCAAATAGACATATATCTTAGCTTTTGGATTATTAGGCTTAGGAATGATCAATGTCAAGAACATATATTCTTATTGCATGCACCTTCTAGGAGGCAAGTTATACGGCGTAACAATCAGGGGTGGATCTAGGACCCCTAGCTCAGGGGGTCAAAATACATAAATGTTAAAATCAACAAAAAACAGAGAGGGGGCAAATAAAAAAAATTAAAATTTAGGGTCAAAATATAAATTTTCAAAATATTTTTCTTGAAACTATAATTTTAGCCAAATTTCAGGGAGTGCATGTGCACCCCCTAAATTAAAAGTGGGTCTGCCCCTAGTAACAATGACAGGCTAATATGAATAGATTTTTTCAGACTGTTTAAATGGCATGAACCAATTGGTACATAACTCAAGCCTTACATTTCGAGTATCCGACATTTGTTTGGTCAAACGTTTTACACGCAAGTTTGTCAGACAGGTGGGATAACACTATAGCATCACGACGATTTTTATGGTGCCACCTCATTTCCTTTGCCACAACCTTGCAAGTGAACAACCTTTGAAGTCTTGGGATTATAAGAAAGTACCACGTATGCTTATTTGACATTCTTCTTCGAGTACCACGACGGTTCCTTCATGTGGTATACCTAGTACTTCTACAAAACTTACAAGTAAAGCATGCAACCATTCATGCTACAATCAATTTTTGTGTACTCAAGTCCCAACCCGGCAACCAATTTCTTTGTCTGATAACCCATAAATTACATGAAAGCATTGAAGTTTCCCTCGACCATGTTATAATCGAATTTGATGCTCAACAATGGTACATCCACTAACAATTCAAAATGGCTACTGCACTCTTCCTATAGAAGAGCTTGTGCAACCTATAACATATTGTAAAAGGCCTGGGTAGCTGGGTTGGGGGGCTCGTCTAATGTTTGGGCAAGCTTAACACTGATCGTATGCCTAGCTGCATTACAAACCATTTTCTCGTACCGACCCTCCGGTGCCTCACTGCCCCCAGGTTGGAAGGTTGGTCAACTAAGGAAGGATTCACTATCGACGATGATTCACCAATTTATGGCAATTTTCCCCATGAGATATCTAGTAATAGTAATCCGGTTGGAAACTCTTTTGGTAAAGGTGCAACCTCATGTCATCGAGTTATAAAAGATTTCTATACTTGTACCTTACACATTGACACCTTATCATCCTTTCCACAAAAAATACCCGTAATTTCTCAGCATGACTGATGAATGTCTCAACCCCATTTAAAAACTCTTTTGCAAACCCGGCCCTATTAAGACCCACCTTGTTGTACATCCACTGATGATTTTGTGGCACATCCATTTCTCCACCTAATTTTTCAAGGCATTCTAAGATTATTTCTGTGTGATGCTTCTTAAATTTTAGCCGACTTTATATGAAAGTAATCTAAGATTAACTACTTAAATTTTAACACCCTAATTGTAATATACAAATTGATTAGGACACTACTTACATTGTCAAACAAACATACTAATAAAAAGAAGATAACAAAAAATAGCCCAATGGTCAGTAGGCACACATACAAAAGTGCTAACCATAAAAGAATGAAATATACCTATTTATCAATTTGACAATATATATAAAAGAAAAAAAAAAGATAAACCTTGCCTAATGATGTATCTATTAAATAATTTAATAGAAGGCTACATCATGGCAATAAGTGCCAAATGATCTCTTATAAACAATGATTCATTTGTTTATGTCGTTCTCTTTGAGATGTTTTGTGAATAAGGGTAATTAAACTTTGAAAAAAGACTTGGTTTAACGTACTTATAAACTAAGGCAGATTATTGGTACTTACATCAAATTGTATAATAAAATGAATATAGAACTGACTAGATGGATAAATTAGTTAAACCGAATTTTTTTGCAAGTATCCAAACCATCATAAACAAACAAAAAAACCATAGCTATGACAAAAATTGGAAAAAAATGGGAATAAATTAAGGGGTACCAACCTGGACTCCAGTAAATAATGAGAGTATCAAGCAAGGTCAGAGGAATGAACCACAGAGCTTCGAATTGGGAAAAAATTTGTTACTGCATTGCAGACAAGATAGATAATCAAGTGATATTTATGAGGTGTGAACATACAACAAGTAATTTAAGGTTAGGATGTCAGAAACAACATTATTCTCAAATTTTCCAAATGTTAAAAAAAATTCGTTAATACAGCAAACATACCAGATACAACAGAAATTTTCTTATGCTCCTAATTTACATCTATCTCTAAAATGCAAACAGCAATACCTTGCATAATTAAAAAAAAAAAAACCTATGCTTATGTGGGTGTTATTATAACTCCGCCTATGTTTTATAGCCGGTCCCAAGCCCGGAGAAAGGAGGAGGTTTGTGTTAGGCCATCGACAGCCAACGTAAAACTGTGTCGAATCTCTCATGAACATGGATCAACGACAATATTTTGCTAACGCTAGGACGTTGCCCGGAAGCAACGCACTGTATGGCTCGAGTACAGTGACAAGTGAGCTAGAGCCGCTGCATCGGCACCCGGATGTAGTGTTAAATGAGCAAGGGTCCACTAATACTAGGTCGTTGCCCGGAAGCAACGCGCTGTATGGCTCGAGTACAGTGTCAAATGAGCTAAAGCTACTGCATCGTCGATCGATTGTAGTGTCACAAGAGCATGTCCCTGGAAGGTTGAGGGTAAAGAAGCTAGTTGAGGAGAACAAAATAAGGATTGCTACCTGGAATATTGGAACCATGACAGGAAAATCCATGGAGGTTGTGGACACTATGAAGAGGAGGAAAATTAACATCTTGTGCCTTCAAGAGACTAAATGGGTTGGAGAAAAGGCTAAGAAATTTGACTGTTCAGGCTTCAAGTTCTGGTACACTGGAAAAGTAAGGACAAAGAATGGGGTAGGTATTATGGTGGACAAGGAATGGACACCGAGTGTGGTGGAGGTAAAAAGGATTGGGGATAGGATTCTATGCTTAAGGATAGGTATTATGGTGGACAAGGAATGGACACCGAGTGTGGTGGAGGTAAAAAGGATTGGGGATAGGATTCTATGCTTAAGGATGATTATTGGAAGAGATACTATCCACATCATAAGTGCCTATGCACCACAGGTAGGGACAGATGTATATCTTAAAGAAAAGTTTTGGGAAGATTTGGAGGGATTGGTTAGAAGCATACCTTGAGAAGAGAAGATTTTCATCGGGGGGACCTTAATGGTCATGTTGGGAAAGAAGCAGGACAGTATGAGAGGGTCCATGGCAGCTTTGGTTTTGGGGAGCTTAACGAGGAAGGACAGTCTATATTAGATTTCTCAATGGCTTATAACTTCAGGGTTGTCAATACCTGCTTCAAGAAGCGAGAGGAACATTTAATCACATACAAGAGTGGAGCTTCAAGGTCACAAATTGACTTCTTTCTGGTAAGGAATCCAGATAGAAAAATCTGTCAAAATTGTAAAGTTATTCCTGGAGAACCTGTGGCAACTCAACATAGGGTTTTGGTCCTTGACGTGGTTATTAAGGGTCGAAAACAAAAGCATCGTCAGGCGATGAACCCTAGGATAAAGTGGTGGCAGCTAAAGGGAGAGAATCAACTGACTTTCAAGAGAAGATTGTTGGAGGAAGGATCTTGGGAGGTACGAGAAGATGCTAACACCATGTGGGAAGAGATAGCCAAGAAGGTTAGAAAAGTAGCTAAAGCATTTTTAGGAGAATCAAAAGGTTTTGGACAAAGAGATAAGGAATCGTGGTGGTGGAATGAGGCTGTTCAAGAAAAGATCAAATTTAAAAGAGAATGCTTTAAAGCTATCCATCTGTGCAATAACTCAGAAAATTGGGAAATGTGTCGGAAGGCTAATAAAGAGACAAAAAAAGCAGTAAGTGAAGCACGATCTAAAGCATTTGAAGAGTTTTACAAGGATTTAGGAACGAAAAAAGGGGAACAAAAGATTTACAAGATTGCGAAGGCTAGAGAGAGGAAATCTAGAGATTTGGATCAAGTAAGATGTGTTAAGGATGAAGAAGGAAAAGTTCTGGTTACAGACAGAGATATTAAAAATAGATGGCAGGGTTATTTTCATAAGCTCTTTAATGACGGAACGGAGTCGACTTGTGATATGGAAGATTTAACAACCTTGGAGAGAGAACAAAATTTGGCATATTATCGCAGGATCAAGGTGGATGAGGTCAAGAAAGCTCTTAGAAAAATGGATAATGGTAAAGCTGTTGGTCCCGATGGTATTCCTATTGAAGTTTGGAAGTGTTTAGGAGAGGAGAGTACTATCTGGCTAATTAAGCTCTTTAATGAGATTTTAAAGACTAAGAAAATGCCTGAAGAATGGAGAAGAAGCACTTTAGTACCTATTTACAAAAATAAAGGAGACATTCAGAACTGCGCAAACTATCGTGGGATAAAGCTTATAAGTCACACTCTAAAATTATGGAAAAGAGTGATTGAACGTAGGTTAAGAATCGAGACGAGTATTTCTGAAAATCAATTTGGATTCATTCCAGGACGGTCTACAATGGAAGCTATATATCTTCTAAGGGGGTTGATGGAAAGGTATCGGAGTGAACAAAGAGACCTTCATATAGCATTTATTGACTTGGAAAAAGTCTATGATCGAGTACCAAGAGAGGTGCTGTGGAAAGCCTTGGAACAGAAAGGTGTACGGGTTGCGTATATTAGAGCCATAAAGGATATGTACGAGGGGGCTACAACTAGTGTGAGAACGTCTGGAGGGGAAACTAGAGACTTTCCTATTAAAATTGGCCTACATGAGGGATCATCCTTAAGCCCTTATTTGTTTGACTTGGTTTTAGATGTTCTGACGAAACACATCCAAGAAGAAATCCCTAAGTGCATGTTTTTTGCAGATGACGTTGTTCTCATAGCAGAGACAATGGAAGAGATTAATTCTAAACTTGAGTTATGTAGAGCTACTTTAGAATCGAAGGGTTTTCGTCTGAGCAGGAGTAAGACCGAATATATGCATTGTAAGTTTAACAAGCGACAAGCTAGGAACGAGCTGGAGGTTAAGCTTGGTGATCAGGTCGTATCACAAGTGTCAAAGTTTAGGTATTTGGGATCAATTATACAAGATGACGGCGAAGTTATTAGAGATGTGGAACATAGGATACAAGCTGTGTGGTTGAAGTAGAGAATGGCATCAGGAGTTATTTGTGATCGGAAAGTACCTGATAAACTCAAAGGAAAGTTTTATCGTACTGCTATAAGACCAGCGATTTTATATGGGAGTGAATGTTGGGCAATGAAATGACAACAAGAACATAAAATTGGAGTGGCGGAGATGAGGATGTTGCGTTGGATGTGTGGTCATACAAGAAAAGATAGGATCCGTAATGATCATTTACGAGATAGAGTTGGGGTGGCACCTATTGAGGAAAAATGGTTGAAAACCGTTTAAGATGGTTTGGGCATGTGCAAAGAAGATCGTTGGAAGCGCCAGTTAGGAGAGTTGAGCAGATGGTTTGGAGCCCTATGAAAAAAGGTCGAGAAAGACCAAAAAAGACACTTAGAGAAATTATTGAACGGGACTTTTTAGTAAATGAGATATCTAAATAGTTGGTCATTGATAGAGTTCAATGGCGTCGTGCGATCCATGTAGCCGACCCCACTTAGTGGGATAAGGCTTTGTTGTTGTTGTTGTTGTTGTTGTTGTTATGTGGGTGTTATTATAGCTTAAATGGGAGAGGTAATTCTTCCCAAACTATCCCACTTGGACAATTTAAGATTCGATGCAAAGTGACAAGCATACCATATAACTAGGACGTCTCAGCACTTTTGCATCATATCTCAAATGGGAAAACTAAGGTCTCACTAAGAATTATACCCCAAAAATATTTTTCTAAAGCCTAGGTTTCAAGGAATTTTACAAAAAATTTGGCAAAGCTTCCCCTAAAAATATGACAATTCTCAAATTATGACCAACCCAATTTTGCACAATAACATAGATGTCATAATGACAAGTTCAAATATAATTAAGTTCTATGAAAGCCACAATAAAATCATACAACTTCAATTATTTTTTAACCCTAAAACAAGTCATATAAACTTTTGGCGCTTAAGTTTCAAGAATTTCTATAAAAAATTTGGCGAATTTTCTCCATAAAATTTCATCATCCCAAATTTACAACCAGCCCATTAGATCAGAATTTATATTTCACAAGTTCAATTGCATTAAATCAAAATTTGAAAAGGAATCAGAAAAGTTTGGACTTCAAATTCACATTTCATTTTCAACAATGGAACTTCATATTCAGATTTCATATAATTAGACTTCATTTCAATAAATTTCATGCAATTTCAAGACATAGTCAAAAGTTTCATATAATTCCAAAAAATACACAACAAATTTTAACCTTCCACAATTTCACTAAAAAAATCATCCAAAATTGCTCAAGAGGCACTAACCTTAAGCAAACGATTGACACACCCACAAATATACCACCACAAACTAATGAATACGGGCAACTACAAAATTTATGAATAATCAAATCTAATAGCATAAGTTTTTACAAGTCACAGAAATCACATAGAAATTTCCATAAATCAACAATTCAGGCCCCAAGCAATTGGAATCAATGTCCCTTACTTTCTGAAATTAATAGAATTTTGCAAAAATTTAGAAAAGTCAACAAAAATCCAAAAAAATTGCAAAATTCCCAAAATAAATCCTAGAATAGCACCAAAAATTCTCAAATGATCACAATTCAGCCCCCAAGAATCAGAATCAATTTCTCCTAATTTCTCAATTTTATAGAAATTTTTACAAATTTTAAAAATTCCACAAAAAAAATTCCAAAAATTCAAAAACAAAAATCCTAGAACAACGTCAAAAATTCCCAAGTTATCACAATTCTTCATTCCCCAAGGATTTATAATCAATTTCTCAAATTTATAGAGATTTCTAGAAATTTAAAGAATTCCACAAAAATAAAAAATGCAAAATTTCAAAAAAAAATCCTAGAACAACACCAAAATTCCAAAATCAACACAATTCAGTCCCCAAGAATTACAATGAATTTCTCATAATTTCTCAAATGTATAGAAATTTCTAGCAATTTTCAAAATTCCACAAAAATAAAAAAAAATTGCAAAACCCACATAATCAAGAATCATGAACCCCACTCCAGTGGACCCGCAGAAACCTCATGAACCCATGAAAAATCAAAGCAAGCTGCGATTTTTCAAAAAATTGAAACAAGCTTCGATTTATCTGCTTACCCACTTCGGAGGTGTAAAGCAAGGATAGATTTTGCAGAGAATCAAAGATAGCCTACACTTTGGTGGAAACAATGGACGGATACAGTGAGAGAGAGAGAGAGTGTGTGTGTGAAAGAGACAGAGAGATGAAGAGAGAGAAAGCTTACACTATGGTGGGCAACGATGTATGGAGACCATGCAGTCTTGGCGAACACAGAGAGAATGGAGGAGATGGAGAGTGCGAGACTGAGGCAATTTTGGGTGATTGTGGCTGGAGACGCACGCAAAGAAGGTAAGACATTTGGGGATATAAGGTTTTGATATTAGAGACGGATGTTAGACACAAAAATTTCACCTCTGACATTTTAAAAATTTTAAAAATTATATAAAAACATTAGGGATAGATTTTTGACATGCCATAATTCGTTTTTATTATTAGGGATGAAATTTCACTCATAGACAGAAAAAGTTCTTCCCAAAATCCATTTTTGATTCCATATTTTTTTATTTGAAATTAAAGATAAAATTTGAGACGAAAATTATCCGTCTCAAAATTCCGTCTCCAATTTTGAGTTTTATTGTAGTATGCTTTATATATAAATTGCTTTTGTTGTTAGTAGTAGAGTAGTTTATTTTCTCTCTGGGTCTTGTACTCATTTCTTCTTTCTAACATTTCAAATTCACAGTTTTAAGAAAGATGCTCCACCTGCTAAGTAAACAGTAGCTGAGCCCTTGCCCCTTTGTGCTTGGGGGAATTCAGACTTGCTTGAACTCACCATTTTTGTAAAATCTCTAAAGTACATACTCTGTAATCTAGTAGATGGGTTCTCTTTTAACATTCTTAGTTGCTTATTTCAATTTAAGAATAATGTCAATCCAAATAGAACTTATGTGTGAATCTCATATTGAGTTAATGAAGAGAAAACTTTTCCCCCATCTTGTTAAATTGAATTATCTTGTGGTTGTTAAAAATGATTGGTATAAGTGAAATATTTTGATTGATGCTTGTTTATGGTTCTAGGCTAACAGTAGAGGGTATAAACTCACTTATTGTGCTGATCACATGTTCAGTTTGGGGCGTGACACCAAATATTAAAAATTTTGCTAACTCAAGTTTTGGGTGGTTGAACAAGCTCTTGAAGCCTCCACACGCCAAAATATAGAGCCATAATATTTTGGTATATAATGTTCCTTAGTTCTTAATTTGCTTTATACAAAGTATACATGCAATAATTATCATATGAATTATAGTGAGATATTTCACAAAATGAACGAGAATTACTAAAAGAATCATTATCATGTATTAAGATATGACACTATGTTTAACATGAATGCCACGATACGAGCAATTTAAGATAAAGAGATGAAAAGAACTGGACTCAAGGAAGTTCTTTTATGGAATGTCCCATACCTTTGGTCCCATATGTCCATTGATTCATTAATCATATTGCCACAATTATGCAACTTCATAAGTACTTATTGAGAGTTCTGCCTTGTTTTTGAGTTGTCTATGCTTATTTCTCTAGGGATTGAAAAGATTAAACACTTGGGTTGACTGAGGTGCCTAGTTTTTGGATTTTGTTCTAATATTTGCTCAATCCATACATATTTAGCTTGACTAGCTTTGTTTTTACTCTAACTTTTACTTAGAATGCCCTTTTGATTTTTCAACCTAGTAAGGGTTTGTTTGGTTTCATGCTTGGACTCCTTGAAAGCTAATTTGGAACTCCAACACATGATTTCGGCCACAAAAGTAATTGTTTACTTTGGTGTTCATCTCTCTTCTTAAATCACTTTTTTTTTCTTAAACTCCTGTTTGTCTTCAAACAACTTGGATATGCTTTTAACAAAAATTAAATAAATTCAAAATTAAGTTTGTCCAACTTAATCCAAACAAACACTAAGCACTTTTCTTTTTCGTTCTTTATTCTTGCTTTTCCCCATAACTTATGATTTGATTTTGCTCTAACTTTTGCTTCGCTTTTGAAATTTCATGACCTAGTAAGCATTTTTCTTTTCCTTTCTTTTCTTTTTTCTTTTCTTGCTTTTTGCCTTTACTTCTACTTAGTTTGGCTTTTTATATTTTTAGCTTAGCAAGCTTTGTTATCTTTTTTTTTTCCCTTCTTTTTCCCTATACTTTTTCTTCTTTAACTTTTAATCATGGTACTTGCTACTTCATGTCATGAACTTCAATGTGTATTAGGGTTACTCAGCTCTTATAAAAACGTTTTTAATTAACAACATAAGGATCTTCAATATAAGCTTACTTTGAATAGGAGCAAGATTCTCTCCTTCGTACAAAATAGGATCGCCTTATTCTCTTGATTTGAGTTATTGATCATGAAGATTGACCGTCTAGATCTTTTAGATTCTTTTTTTTTTTGAAATTTCTTTTTTTAATTAAAAATTTAAAATTTAATTTAAGATTTATCTTCATAATCGACGATTCAAATTGAACAAATTACTCTAATTCATGCCACAAATAAGAGACGATTTGGTTCCTAAAACATTCTTTTGATTTGGTAGAATCTTTTTGAAAACTAAATTTTAAAAAGAAGTGGGATAAGATGGTTAAATAAAATGTCCTAACATAAATGTACTGGATAAGAAGAGAAGGAAAATTTATACAAAATTTAACTACCCTATATAAAGAAAATGTCCAGATAGATTAAAATGTTAATTTGTTATTTGAATAATATGAATCACATTTATTAATAAACTGTCCAAATATTCGTAGGAATATGATTACTTAAAACCACATTGTCGTAATTGTAAGATTTCGCAACCAAATTAAACTTCTCGTCAAAGTATGAAATCTTTAAACTTCTACCCACTCATTTCTAAATATGCTTAACCATGATTAGAACTTCGTTTAGTATATAATGGCTATAATTTTATTCTGTATATTCTTATATTATGCAACAGTAATTTTGTTTTATTTTCCCCAATTTGTAATATAAATTGATCTCATAAATCATGATCTATAATATCTGAGACTAATTAAATATGTGATTTATGTGTTGGTGTGGGATATTATACGTTTTTTTTTTTGGAGGGGGGGGGGGCAACTGATTGGCTCAAGTATTGGTGCATCAGTTCTCGATAAATCAAATAGCTAGTGATGAATTTTTTTTAAGTGACTTACTTCCAGCCGTCTGATTAGCAATCAAACGAATGGTATCGGGAACTGATAACTCTAGTATTGGAGCCAATCAGTTCCCATGTGTCAGGTAATGAGTTGGAAACATATTTGAAATTGAATTATTTTATTATATTAGAGACATCGGAATTTAAGAATTTTCAAGCTAAATAGGATTATTTCTATTATAGCATATTAAATGGCATGACAACTTGTATCAATATTAATTGGTTTAAATGGTTAGATATGTTTTTAAGTGATGTTTTGAGTTTGAGTTTGGTTAATAAAGAAAATCAGTGCTGAGAGAGTTTTGTCACTTTTATGATCCTATCTAATTTGAACTAGATTAATTGGAGGCCAATAAGTTTTTAAAATATTAGTAGTTCTAATGAAAAAAAATGTTGCTAACTTGTTTGAAATTGACTTGTGTTTTTTCTTTGTAATGGTGAGTGGATAATTATTATGTTTAATAATATAATTGCTATTATTATGATTATGCAATATTTTTAGCTTATTGAAATATATTCTATTGATTATGGATGATATAGTGAGTTATATGTTTCCTCAGATTCAAATTTATGTGTTTTAAATGTTTTGTTATCATTTCTAGCAGGTATCATGTTAAAGTTGTATTTTTATTTTTTATCATAAATTATTTATGGGATTTAACATCTTAGCTTCCTTATAAATATGTTTTAAGTTCACAAAGTATGTTCGTTAATTAAGGAGTAGAATTTTCTTTATTTCAGTTTGATTTAATTTTTTCTTTTGGTTTTATCAAAGTATTCTGTCACTCAACAAGATGAAAAATTAGTCTCCATCGGATTTATTAAAAATTGAAGATAAAACCATTCTCAGATTGAAATTTTCAAAACTCAAACTTTCAAGGTTTAATTTAATTCATTTGATACATCAATATGCACAATTCCTCGAGTTCAGTTAAATTCAATGAATTATTTTTTAACTTTATTAGTTAAGATGAACGATTCTCTGATTTCACTCTACTTAAGTTATGTTTAAAAAAAATAATTGATAAACTAGTTGAAAGTTTAAAAGTTAGTTAAAAGCTTAAAAATTAATTTTTAACTGAAAGCTATTAAGTTAACTTCTTAAATTAGAAGTGTTTGGTAAAATTAGTTGATAAATGTAAATTTTTATAAAATGACATACTTATATGACATTTTATACAAATTTTATTTTTAGGCAAAAATATATTTTTAGGTATTTTAGTTAATTTGAACTATTATAATGTTTTGTTTAAAGATAAAATTTTTATTAAAAATTAAAATAAATAGTGCAAATAGAGTAATAATTAAAATAAATATTTAAGATTCCAAAACAATATCATTTTATTATGTTACCCCAAAAAAATACATTTCATTATGTAATTCCCAAATAATCCAAAATAAATATATCATCTAGCGTCCTACAATAGATTAGTAATATTGTGTTATAGGTGTGCAAAAGAAACATGGAGAAGAAAAAATTGTGTATAGATTGTGAGTAGTATAATGTTGAAATTTTAATAAAATAATAATGACAAAAGAAGAATAAAAATATAAAAGCTATAAGCTACTTAAATAAATTTGTTTATCAAACACTTCTAATTTAATTAAACAAACTTATAAACTAGTCAAATAAACTATATGTTAGCTTATTTGATTTGTCAAACACACTCATAGAACAATTATCTAATTTTAAATAAGATGCTTAATTTCTTGGCTTTAGTTTAATGAGGAAGGACATATATATATAAAATCAACTTTTTATTTTTAACATGAAACATTACGTAAATACATAAAAAAAAAATTCGGATGCTTGAGAATAAAAATCAATGACATTTTAAATTTTGATTTGGAAATTAAAAAAAATAACAGCATATGTGAATGCCTGCTGAAATGCCATAATTGTTTTTATTAGCAATTATTTTAATGTTTTTGTTGTCGTCTACATTAGCCATTAACTTTTTAGATTTAAGAAATTAAGTTAACTTGAATAATTATATTAACATGAAGATAATAGAACTCAGAATAAGATCGAAATATATTTCTCTTTTTTTTTTTGAAAAAATTGAACTAATTTTCTTTTTCAATGATTATGTTTCAAATTGTTTACTCCTTTTTACTTCCCCTTTCATAGTTTCCGCTTTCTGTCTCATTCTTAGTGGGTTAACTAAGCAAGTAAGAATGAATCTCGATGGTCTCTTGCATATGAGAGTTGTGTCTTTTTAGCCACTATTTTCAAATTTTTAGTCACAGTTATAATTGTGACTAAAAAAACATAGGAAATGATCCGAATACAATAAAAATATGAGGCTTTCTTGGATGTGTGTATGTTTTTTTTAACAAGTTGTGTAAAATAATTTTAGAAACTAATTTTAAAAAACAAAAAATAAAAAAGTCCATTAGGATTTTGTTTTTGAAAATAATTTTGAAACTTAGGAAACAAAAACAGAAGTTTGGGAGATTTTTTTAAAAAAAACAAAATTCACAAGTATCTTTTATTAGAGGCAACATTGCTTGAGGCATTATCGGGTACTAAATATAAGTATCTCTCCTAGTGAAGATTCAAACATTTTTTTGTTATATTGCGAAAAACTAACCCCTTTTCCTAGATCAAACTTCAACTAACATTGAAAAAATATTTGATACAAAACTAACCCCTTCAACATTCTCTTTGCTTCACACATCTGGGTTTGATTTGGCATTTTGAGCAGTTTTTTCTCTTTGGTCTTCATTGAAGGCATATTTATGGAGAGAAAGAAATATATGCACATATGGGTTTGATCTCACATCTGGGTTTGATCTACTTCAGCAAATTCTCCGCGCGGGGAGGGGGGGGGAGAGAGAGAGAAGATGATGATATTGTTGTCAAGATCTCGATCTATATCTTAAAATTTTACGATCTTACAATTTCAAATAACCAAAATGATCTTGGTCCTATATAAGATCTAAATCTGTTAAGATCTTAATAAGATCTCGATTTAAATCTTAAAATCTTACTATTTTATAATTTTATCGATTTTATAACATTTTAAATTTGTCATTTTTTTATTTGTTGATATGTTTCTAATTTATTAGGTCAGTTGAGATGAAAAAGTTATTAAACTTAAATCTTTACTAATATTATACAGTTACAGTCTTACCACTTATAATTTATTCATTTTTTATCTTAGTTTAGTGAAAGTTGACAATGAGATACAATATTATAAGTTTTAAAGAAGAAAATGTCTATTTGATAAAAAAAAAAAGAGGTTTCTAAATATAACAGAAAGTGGAGATTTCTCTCTATTTTATTTTTTACTAATTGTATGACATTTGAACTCGTTTATTGAAATATAATGAGACTTTGATGATTTTGTATTATTTACAAAATTTATATCATTATTTTTAGATATTTTTTATATTTTTTATAGTATCTTACGATCCTCGATTCGATTCTACAATTCAATCGATCATGTGTCCCTTACGATCCTGTATAAGATCTCGATCTTGACAATTATGATGATGAGTTTTAGAAAGAGGGCCTTCGTGGAGAAATCTGGATATGTGTGTTGTTATTTTTTATTTTTATGGATTTTATCATATATTATTATAAGTCTAATTTAGTAAAATCATATTAAAATCTTTCTTTTCTTTCATTTTAAACTTTATACCAAACAAAATAAAGATAAAATATTTCCATTCTTTCTTATATCATAGCAAACAAATTTTTCCTTTTAACTTTCTTTTTTACTTTCTATTTTCCTTTACCTTCTCTTTTTCCTCAACAATCTTTCCTATGTACCAAATGCATCCAATAAATGTCACTAATCACTGCAATATTTGTTAAAAGATTTTTATTCAGATTTTGGTAGCAATTAAAGCCATTGTTGAAATTATCATTTTTGGTCGTTGTTTATGTTTACATAAATATCATTAATAAACTTACATATTTATCAAAATGCCATGGCATTTTTTAATGTTTTTCAAAATAATGTTTTAAAAAATATATAAAATATTTTTTATTTTTAAAACAAATTTAACAAATTTGTTTTTAAAACATATTCCTTCAAAATAATATACCCAACAAATTTTATTATTTTTGATATTTTAAAAAATAACCAAACGAGCCTTCTATCTGTTTTGCTGTTTTTAAACTTTTAATTTTAGTATATAGACACAGTATTTTGTTTGGACCATTTTATTTATTTTAGAGAATTTGAAAAGCTTACCTGAAAATACATTATTTTTAATATTTAGTATCTTGAGTCTTTGCATCTTGCACAATTTCGGTTTGAATGAGCCTAAATAATAATAATAAAAATGATAATAATAATAATAAATAATAATGATTAAAAAATGGGTTTAATTAATCAATTAATCAATCAAGTAATTTTTTTTAAATTAAAGCAAATTTAAAGCAAAAAGAAAAGAAAATCATAGACTAAAATTAAAATTATTTATGAGACAATAAAGTTTTTTCCCTCTTTCTCAAATTAGCATTTTTTAAATAATGATCATAAAACAGTAAAAAGCAAAATTTAAAAACAAAAAAGAAAAAAAAAAGATATGGTTGATCTTATTTTGTTAAATGGACAGTGTACGAAATGTAGAAGCCCCATGGCTTCTGCATTAAATGTGGCTAGGCTCCATGTTGTTGGAAAGATTCTTTTGAGTGCGACGATTAAAAAATTAGATTAGATTGGTCTGTTTGATCGGTCAAACCAAAAATAACTTTTAGGTTTGGTCTAGTTTAGTTATTGAATCAATAAAAAAAATAAAAAATAATACGAAATCGGTTGAACTAGTCGGGTTATCGGTTCTTTTTTTTAAAAAAAAAATTTTCTAAAAGAAAAAGAAAATCTCTATTCGTTGCTGACTCTTTGTGAAGCCATAGCCGAAGAAGAAGAAAATCAAGATCTTGTTGCACAACACACTACGCCACCATATTACTCAAGTGCAACTATGCAAACAATCACGCATGCCACGGCCAAAGGTTTATGGGCTACAGCAACAAAGAAGTAGAAGAAGAAAGAATGGAAGAAGAAGAAAAATAAAAAGAGAGAACTGGTTATCACTTGTTTTAATTATTTTGATTGCAAAGAATGGCTGCAAGCTAGTGCTATGGAATTTGACTTGAGAGGCATGGTGGTGTGACTATACTAATTAATTAATTGTGTTTGGAAAAATGGGATATATGTATTGGAAAGTGGGAATATTAAAAAATTATTTAATATTTATAATTTGTATAAAAAATTGATATTTTATATTAAAAAATTATTTTTTAATTTTTAATATAATATAAATATATATAATATAGTATTATTTTAAAAAAAGAAGGGTAATTCTTCTTTATTAATATAAATATATATATATATATATTAGTACTAATTCAATCGTGGTCCGATCATTAATATATATATATTAGTACTAATTCAATCGTGGTCCGATCATTAAACCTTAAATTGGTGCTTCCACTGATTCAATAATTAATTTGGTTTTTAAAACGTTGTTTGAGAGTGAGATGGGGAGAGAACAGAGAGCAAAGTGAGGGATGTTTTTCTCAAGTTGGGACTCTCACCAAACAACAAAACAAAGAGACAAAAGGGACCTGAAAGCTAGAGAAAAACATAGTAAAAGGCACTACCAAAAAAGGTAAAACCAGAGACGAAAATATGAGATAGAAAAAACTATCACAAATTCATTGTAAATTTGCTACAAATCTATTTAAAAAAAATGGAAATTTCCCATAAATTCTAATTTTTTAAGATGAAATTTGAAATGAAAAAAAAATTTCATCTCAAAAGTAATCTATCTCATAATACCTTGCAAAATAAGATTTTATTTATTTTATAGTTTTTTTCTTCTTTTTAGAGACAGAATTTTTTATTTCAAAAGATGTTTAAGGTTTTTCATTTTCTATTATTTTTATTTCAAGATTTTGAGATGGAATTATTCATCTCAAAGTCCATTGGAAAAATTTTGAGATGAATAGAGTCTTTGTCAAAGCACGTGTTTGATTTTTATTTTGATTTGATTTTTTTAACACGAATCTTGTTCCATGTCAAATTCCATTTCAAATTGAAATTAAGCTAGAACAAATTTTCGAGTTGATCTCAAAATCCATTCTTGAAAATCACCTTTATGTATTTTCTTTCTTTCCTTTTTTACAAATTTTATTCTGAGACAAAATTATCGTATCAAATTTCGTCTTAGATTTATTTTTATCCAAAATGATGTCATTTTGGTGGCAGAATGTCACACCCCAAAAGAAAGAGTGTGACTGGCATGGAAGGGCGAAAGATATCTGCCTCCATAAGCCTATTCTATCCTTAATGAATCTTATGATACTTATGTGATACTCTAAATAACTCTTGTCCAAAAACATAACTTCTAATATAACAAAACTTCACATAATTTATATATATATATATATATATACACACACACACACATTAACATCAAATTATTTTCAAAAAATTGCAGTAGAGTCTCCCTTAAAAGTGAGACTACCCAAAATTTATACAACAACCCCAAATCCAACCAATTCGACACAAAGAGCTCAGCTCTTAACAAGCAATATCAACATGAGTCAACGTTATAAACCTACCAAGATTTACATTGATCTATCCTAATAGACCGAGTACCCTATCTTTGGGGTTACAGAGCCATATCTAACGTCAAGGACTTATGCCAAAGTAGACATAATGCCCAATGGTACAATATTGGGCTCACCTTTGAATCACTACTTAAAGTATTCCTCTTATGGAACCCCAACTTAACTGTAATGACCCGGGTTGCTTTTCAGATTAACGACTGTCCCCATTAACTAACACATGTCTTGACAACATATTTTATCCTCACTCGTATGCTTTTTGAAAAAACTTCCTAAGGGGTCACCCCATCCCAAAATTACCCCAAACTAGGCATACTTAACTATAGAATACTTATAAAATGGACTCCCGAGAAGAAAGGTGCACCTTGTTAGTATAAATAGTATCTATCAAATTCTTTAAGCTCTCCTCAACTATACAGTCTCAAAATCTATTAACTGTACAGTTTCATACATGTACAATCTCAAGACACCTCTCATTTCGATGTGGAGTAGATTTATTTATGTATTCTTTTGCCTAAAAGCTTACCAAGAGTCGTTCCTTGTCCATGATTCTTCTTCATACTGATGATCTCTCCCCGCCGTCGTCGGCCCCAAGTGTCACATGTCTACTAGCTTCCTCTTGGTTTGTCCCCGAATCACACTGTATTAGGAGAGGTTCAACTTTGATACCACTTTTTGACAACCCGAGTTGCTTTTTATATTGACTACTGTCCTTACAAGCCAATACGGGTTCTTACAGTATATTTTGTCCTCACTTGCATGCTCCTTGAGGAACCTTCCCATGATGTTACCCACCCTAGAATTACCCAAAGCTAAGCACACTTAATTGTGGAATACTTATGAAATGAGCTCCTAAAATAGAAGTGCACCTTATTGGTATAGGTTGTACATATCAAATCCTTTCAGTTCTCCTCAACTGTACAATCTCGTACCTATATAGTCTCAGAATACCTTTTATTCTGATATGGAGTTGGTTCATTCATATGTCCCTTCGCCTAGAAGCCTATCAAGAGCCATTCCTTGTTTATACTTCTTCTCTTCACTAATAATCACTCCCCATCCTTGTCGGCCCCAGGTGTCACATGGAGATAGGGAAATTACAAAAATGCCACTAAGTCAATCCAAAGTCAAACATTTGGTGAGGGCAAAATTATAATTTTGCTAACTCAGGTATTTTCCCACATCCTCAAGGTGCCACACACATCCACCACTCATTTTCCATCATTAGCACATAAAACCTTCCAATTTTCCAATCATTTCACCTTTATTTCACTAAAGGGTACCACCTAGCAAATTTTATTTCAATTTCCCCCATAATTATACTCATACACTACTATTTCAACCACGATAATACTCGAAAACCTCATATGTTACATGGTGGGAAGCTTTTCACACATCAACGTACTTAATAAATAGACCTCCCACACATGTGTTATCCCATTAATCTTCTTTTCAAGTTTTGTTTCATAAAACTCCAAATTATCATGCTCTTCATCCTTTTGGTTGTCATGCATATCCATGTTTTACTCCTTATCAAAACAAATTACAATTTCACTACACTAAGTGTTTGTTTCTTGGATACAATCACATAAAGGATAGAAATGTCTTTCTCCTTTTGGTGGTGTGTATTTGTCTAGACATGTTGTCTTTCATGACTCAAATTTTCCTTACACATTCTTTCTTTCTTTTGTCATTGCACCTTCATAGAATGATGTTTTACTTCCTTTCTAGATTTCAGACCTTGCAGGTTCTTCACAAAATGGTACAAACTACTCTATTGGTCCACTTGAAGTGTCCTTGTCTCAAGATTTTTTTACAAAGGTATAATTCTCAAACACATCAATATCTTCCTCTTGTAAATTCTTCTATTTCATCACAACCTAATTTTGATAGTTCCACTAAATATGCTCTTAACCCAAATCTCTCTAGTCCTTTTTATTCCATAGATCAAGTTGATTGTCAATCACTATACATTATCTAGCACATTCACTAAATATTGCTTGAACCCAA
This sequence comes from Biancaea sappan, assembly GCA_037074585.1. Taxonomy (NCBI): domain Eukaryota; kingdom Viridiplantae; phylum Streptophyta; class Magnoliopsida; order Fabales; family Fabaceae; genus Biancaea; species Biancaea sappan. Next base: position 20,506,334 of record CM073499.1, on the reverse strand, counting down.
ATTACTTTCATACTTCTAATTCCAAAGCATTTTCCACAATCCAACCACCCTATGTTAGCTAGAAGTAAATCAAGTATTCTCAAGCCTAAAAGCCCTTTTTATTGGTTAGATTAACATATCTCCACATACTACTACACCTTCTACAATTTCTAAAGCCTTAACAGATCCAATTTGGAAAAAGGCTATGCAAGAGGAGTATGATGCCTTGATCAGAAATAAAATATGGACACTTGTTGCTCCTTCTCCATCCATGAGTGCTGTTGGCTACACATGGGTTTACGAAGTTAAACATAATTCTGATGGTTCAATTCAAAGGGTCAAAGCAAGGCTAGTGGTTCAAGGGTTTCACCAAACACCTGGCACTAATTTCCTTAAGACCTTTAGTCCAATAATTAAGCCAGAAATAATAAGAATTATTCTAACTCTTGCAACATCTTTTCAGTGGCCAGTTCATCAATTAGACATCAACAATGCAGTTCTCAATGGTACCCTCAAGGAGAAGGTGTTTATGTCTCAACGTCTTGGATTTGTGCATCCTTAATTTCCCTCTCATGTGTTCCATCATAGTAAAGCCTTGTATGGCTTGAAATAGGCTCCACGACCTTGGTTTGATCAACTTATGATGACTTTACTCAATTAGGGCTTTCATAATAGTAAGGCAGGTTCCTCATTTTTTAAATGATAAAGAGGTATAAAGTTCTATTCATTTTTAAATGCTTATATGTATTTATCCATGATCTCAATATTGCCTTTGTACTCAAAGATTTAGGACCACTACATTATTTCTTGGGAATTCAAATTCATAGAACCTCCATTGGTTTCTATCTTAATCAATCTCAATACATCTTTGACTTGTTGTCTAGGTTTAATATGCAGAATTATGCAGCTATTCCAACTCCCATGACTATTACTAATAATCTTTCTAAAAGCTTAAGAGAATTATTAGCTCATCTTGTCCCTTATAGAAGTACTCTTGGTGCTCTTCAATATTTAACTCAAACAAGACAAGATGTTAGCTTTACAGTCAATAAAATGAGTTGATTTCTTTAGCGACATACCACTATGCTTTAGCAAGCAGTTAAGCCAATCTTTAGATATCGTCAAGGAACAAAAGACTATGACATTCATCTCTAGTACTGTTAAATAGGCTGACCCATTTAAGCATATTTACTGAGACCAAAACCATCCTGTGAGCCACTTTTTTTTATTAAAATAATAATTTTAAAATTTTTTTAGTAAAAAATTCAATAATTTTTTAATAAAATACAGTTTATACATGTAAAACTTCACTTCTTTAATATTTTTAAACAACCAATAACTTTAATTTTTCATATTTTCTTTCAAAATTAACAAAATTATATTTAAATTTGAAATTTCTATATTTATTTTTAAAAAATTACAAAAGTTTTCATATTCAAATTTACTATATTTATTGAATATAAGGTTATAAAATAGAGAAATGTGATAAAGTGAGATTATTTATATTAAATAATATATCTTTTTGTAAAAACAATGTTAAAAAAAAAGGTCAGCCTGCGGGCTCCATGGGCTTAGCTTATTTAGACTCATTTTTAAATAGGTATATTTTTTTAACCTAAAACTGTCTATTTATGAGTGGTCACGGGCTGGTCCGCGGCCTACAAGCCAAATTGACAATACTATTAATCTCAAATCCAATTCCCATCTTCAATTGAAAGATTTAACCACAACTTCAAGGATTTTCTGATGCAAATTGGGCTGCTTCTCTTGATGACAAAAAATCCATAGGAGGACACTATCTCTTCCTTGGTGATTCCCTCATTTCATGGTCCTCAAGAAAACAACAAGCAGTGGCTTGATGCTCAACTGAGTCTTAAGTATAGATCCCTCGCTAATCTTGCAACTGACGTATTTTGAGCAAGGTCTTTACTAAAGAATTTTCATTTCCTCTTTCTCAATCTACAATACTATGGTGTGACAATCAAAGTGCGTTGGCTCTTGCTTCTAATCTAGATCTTCACTCCAGAAGCAACCATATGGAGCTTGACATTCACTTTCTTAGAGATAAGGTGTTGACTAAAGAAATTGATCTTAGATATGTTCTTAGTGAGGATGAACTTACTTACCGTTTTACCAAAGCTTTGTCCACTGCCCGTTTTCAACAGCTAAGAAGCAAACTTGGTGTTCATCTTCATTTGCACCCAAGTTTGCGGGGAATGTTAAGCATACGTCTACTCAGCAACATGACAAACACCACAACACTACTCCATGTGCTAAAAAAACAGTTACAATCAAGGTCTACATAGCAGTAGCAATAACAAAATCCCTTTTTCTTTATGTTTCCTTATTATGTGGATCAAATGCCAAGAGAAATTTCTCTGGTTAATTTAGCAACTTATTCATTTGTAAAGTCTCAGCATAAATAATACGACAATGCCTCAGTAAAATTCAGCTGAGCACATTTCACTCATTTCTTGTTCAATTAGAAAGTTCATTTGTTATTAAATTTTTTATTTAAATTATAACATGTATAAAATGTTTTTGAAGAAAACAATCACACACACACACACACACACACACACATATTTCTTGTCCAATTAGAAAGTTCATATATATATATATATATATATATATATAGGTTGAGTTGTAAAAAAAATAGAGTTACTTTTAATGATTATATATTTGACGTATTTATATGGAAAGTTTTGATAATAAAAATATAGGAATTGAATTTAGAATTTATCTTTTTACAATATATATTAAATGCCAAAAGAGTCAAGATATATTTTTTAAATTAAAAGAGATATTATGTGTAACTTACTTTTAATTTTGTTAAACAATGCAAGGGAAAAGTAGACATAAGTGACGAAGTTGAAATGAATAACTATGTAGTCTAATATTATATATTAGTGTGGCTTGTCAGAGATTAAAATATATATAAATTTTGAAATATTTTTTTAATGAAAATAAGCTATAAGAATTTTATTATATTTACAAATTATAAAAATAATTTGAAGTCATTTAAGTGTTTAATTTTCTTAAATGAATGAAGATGGAAGATGCAAGTATGTAGACTCACTATGACAGCGTAGATGCAAATGCAAGGAGGACGTTTCTTTTGATTATAGAGTATGGATACATGTTTTTTTTTTGGACAAATATAGAGTATGGATATGAGTATGAGTGGCAATGATTATGACCGTATCAAACAGGCAAGATAGGATTGGATCAGACCAGTTTGTCATGTTTAGCCCGCAGGTCTTTTTATAGAAGATTAAGATCATTCGTCTTGACACATGGTCATAAACAGTCTGGCACGCAGGCCATTTTTTTTAAAAAAATTATATCTAAATAATATAATTTTAAAAAAATTAGTAAAAAATTTCGCAGGCCATTTTTTTTTAAAAAAATTATATCTAAATAATATAATTTTAAAAAAATTAGTAAAAAATTTAATTTTTTTATTAAAATACAATTTATACATGTAAAATATTACTTCTTTAATATTTCTAAATAACTAATAACTTTAATTTTTTATATTTTTTAAATTAACTATATTATATTCAAATTTAAAAAGTCTATATTTATTTTTTAAAAATTATAAAAGTTTTGATATCTACAATTACTATATTTATTGAATATAAAATTATAAAATATAAAAATGTAATAGTGGGCTATTTATATTAAATAATATAATTTTTGTAAAAAAATAAAAAAATGTAAATAGATTAACTCGTGGGTTAAATAAGTTTAAGATGACATGCCCAAGACTACCAATTTTGACACTACGATAGTAATGAACCACCTACGGGTTTTGACTCGTTTTAACATTATTATGATCATGTTTGGAATATGTGTTGATATTTGTCTAAAAAGTTATTTGATATTTATCACATATTAAATATTGATAAGATATAAATAATAAAAAAATTCCTATTCGTGGATATGTATATTTCTAATAATTATTTATATAAAGTATAGAAAATAAATTATAAAATATTAATATATAGATTATATAAATATTTAGTATAAATTTATTAAATTTAAATTTTTTGTTCCATAGAAATCATGTATTCGATATTGGGATATTCAACGTCCATTGAATAACATTACTTATAGAATATTTTGGATAATGCATATTTTCAAGTATTTCATATACAAATAATTAGAAAGCTTTTTTTTTTGAATTCAGACAAGGTGTATGTGTGTTGGATATTTCAACGAATATAAATACGACTCAAAATTAAATTAATGAAAAATTTGGATCACTATGATTCAAGTGTTTTAAAAATTGGAATGATTATTGAATCAATGGAAACATTTATTCAGGGGTTAATAGTTAAACTCAATATTTTAAAAATTAGATTGGTCATTGAACTGGCAGCAGTACTGATTCAAAATTTAATGGTTGAACCATGGTCGAATCGCGGTCAAAATGGTGGTATTTTAAAAATATTAAATATATATATATAATTAAAAATATTAAAATACTTTACATAATTACAAAATTTATAAAAAAATTACCTACTTTTATATTTTTGATTAAATACTATTTTAAAATTATACTTGCATTTTTATTTTTAAAATATATAATTTTTCATAATTATCAAAAAAAAAATAATGGAAGACACTCAACTTCCCATTTCCAATGTTCACTTTCCAATATAATTACACTTCCACCTTTTCCTTCCTAATGTTTCTACTTCATGCCGATGTATTTCACGTGTCTTTGTCTCTTCTACTTCCTGCCATTTCAGTGTTTTAAGTTAAATTATTAATTTTTGGACCAATTCTATCACTCACTAGTTTTAAGAGTGATTTCAACTGAATCACTTATCAGTTTCTAGTTCAATCAATCAAACTGACTGATCCAATCTAGTTCTAACAACTATACTTTTACTAATTATATCAGTTAAATCAATAATTAAGTTTAAGACAAATATTATAAATGAAAAATAAAAAATATTTATGGTGAATACTAACTTAATTTTAACAATTATTTTGTTATATAAAAAAAATAGCTTTCCATTCCTCTTACTTCTCCCTCTCACATTACTATATTTAGAAAATTAAGGTTATTTTGACTTAATATGATTTAATTGAAAAATTAATTTAAATATTGTGACAAAAATAGTCTAATTAATAAAAATTAAATGCAATCTTTATATATTTATTATTAAGTTTTTCAATTAAAATATGACAAGCATATTATTTTTAAAAACAATTATATATATATTTTTTATCATTTAACACTATATATATGATTATTTTTTAAATTTTCAGAAATGTTATGCTTGTAATAAAAAATAATAAAAAAGATTAAAAAAATGTAAATAAACTGAATTCATCTATCGCTAATTCATCATAACTTGATCAAATTGATGTAATAATTATTTATTTGATATAAATAATCAGGATAAATAGAGAGTTATTTATATCAAATAAATAAAACTTAGATTAGATGTAATTTGTTTCAAATGTTTAGACAAAGAAGGAAATTGATAAAAAAAAAAAGGATTCAAAATGGGAAATTAGGGGTTATTGATATAAAATAAACAAAAATTCAGGTGTTAATGTGCTTCAAATGTTTATAAAATAAAAAAATTGTTAAATTAGAGTTTAAATGTATAAATTAAAATAGGCAAAAATACACTTTTCGTCCGTTTATCTCGAGTTTTAATTTCGTTCTTAACATTTTTTTGTGCTGATTTCATTTCACATATTTTTTCTTATTTTGATTTTATCCCTAATGCTAATGTCGTTAATATAATTGATAGCAAATATTGATGTGAATTTTTCTATGTGATCTGTCTACTACCAATATATCATATTGATTGATTTTAGTTTTAATTTTGTCTGAAACATTTAACTAAGCTTCAATGACTCAAATGATACTTTTATCATTTCTCTCACTAATCCCAAATTAACAGTTAAATGTTTAATATATCACATTAAAAAATATACATGTCATTTAGAGGAGTCTACGTATCAAATAAAAGAGTCAACATTAGTATTTTTCTTTAATTTTGTTAATAACATTAATGCTAGAGATAAAATTAAAACAAAAAAATATAAGATAAAATTGACAAAAAAAATTAAAAACAAAATTAAAATTTAAAATAGGCCTAAGGGTCGTATTTTTACTTTAAAAATATTTTTTAAAGTCACTTTAATTTTCAGCTCTACAAAAGTAAACCACACACTTTAACATATGCGGCTTTTTAATTTTAAGATTTACAAAAGAAAACCACACGCTTTAAAGTGTTAATTGTCTAAATCACATATCACTCCAGTTTATACTTTCAAAACCGTAGGAGCTAACTTAAAAATAGGCCAAACCACAAGAATCTTTGCATTAGTTAACCCAGGGATTGTTTGGTATACACTTAACTATATGAATTTTTTTAAATTAAATTTTTTTATTTTTTTTTACATTATACCAAACACAATTTTTTATTTTTTTTCTATTTTTTATTTTCATTTTTATTCTCTTTCTTTTGAATATTCAAATTTATATCGAATAACCCTTAAAGTTTTTGTTTTTCTTAAATGCATGAAGATGGAAGATACAAGCACCTAGAATAATTTTGACAGGGTGGATGCAACTGCAAGAACGACGTTTCTTTTGACTGTAGAGTATAGAAATCACGATGATTAGGAGTTTCTTGGGACACGTGATGATATTTGTCTTAAAAACTTATTTGATATTTGTCACATATTAAATATTAAATAAAAGTATTATTCATGTTGATATGTTTTTACTTAAGTTTCAATTATAATTCAGAATTTTATTTTGTGTTAATTATATATTGTAGGTTAAATTATAGTTTTGATCTCAATAACTTTATTAAAATTATAAATTAGTCTCTATACTTTATTTTTAGGTAAAATGGTTCTTATATTTTTTTTATCTGTGTAAGTTAGCCTTTGCTGTCAGTATGTTTGATTTTGCTATTAAAATGATCCTATATAAAGTTAATGTATATATTTGTGAACATGTCAATATGCTCAGTCATTAAATTTTACATAACTCAATTGCTATGCGAACAAAATTCACATTTTTCCTTTTTGCAATTTTCCTAACCTAGCATTTACGTTAAATTTTGTTGACATAATGGTTGAGTTGTGTAAAATTTAATGACTAAATATCCTGATATGGAGATCAGATCCCATACTTGTCCTTTAAACACGATTTTAGGTTGTTTTTTACAATACTTTTAGCAACACTCTAAAGGTTTTAGCCACAAGTAAAAATCGTGGCTACTGGGTCCCAGCATGGGATCTGCTCACACTGATATGTTTACAAATATATACATCAACTATTTTAACAGCAAAATTAATCATAATGATGGGAGAGACTAACTTACATAGATAAAAAAATTATAGGAACTATTTTACATAAAAGTAAAATATATAGACTAATTTATAATTTTGGTGAAACTATAAGGATCAACATTATAATTTAACCTATACTATATGTTTCCAATTAGCTTTGATTATACTTTTGAATCTATTATCGTCCAAATATTTTAACGGTAAATGTTGACATAGTATCACATCTTGTACATATCAATGCCTACTAATCTATTTTGGCATTGTCATGTGAGATTGAAACTTATATTGACTAAATTCACCCAAACTTACCTTACAATCATTATAATAATATTGAATTCATAGGGGTGTTTTGATCATTATAAGTTTTAATCTTACGGGACTAAGCCAAGGTCGATTAGTAAGTGCTTATATGGGCCTGTTTGGAAGATGTTATTTTGAACTTATCTGACTTAACTTATGATATAAGCGCTTATGCACGTATTTGTGAGAGCTTATAAAAATAGTTTATGATATGCCAATAAGTTATTTTTAACTTTCCAAAATAGCTTGTGAAAATAAGTTGTAAACAGTTTATGTGAAATTTGCCCTCATAAACTTTTCAATTATAAAAAATAACTTATATATAAGTGCTTATATAATAAGCGCTTATTATATAAGCATTTAAATAAGTCGTTTACCCAAATATAGCCTATGTGTAAAATGAAATTTCATGTTAATGTTTGCTATTAAATATTTGAATGACATTAAAATAAGAGACATATTGAAACTAATTGAAAATATGTAAAGATATAATTGAGGTGAAATAAAGTTATTGGTTATCATTAAGACATGTGTCAAAGTTTAGGAGTATTATTACCTTTGCCTAAATATTAATTTGATATAAATAATAAAAAATAAGTATTCATTCCATATGGGATGAATGTAAATATTGCCATAAAGATTCTAGTATTTGTTTACTAATTATTTATATAATATATAAAAATAAAATATAAATTATAAAATATTAAAATATAAATTACATAATATGAATTTAGTAAATTCAATTTCTTTCGATGGATATAATTTATTTGATATTTGGATATCTAATATACTTTGAATAACTTTAATTTTAGAATGATTCGGATAATTTGAATAATACAAATATAAAGTATTTTAGATTTGAATAATTAAAACTCTTCTTTTTGAATTCAAACAAAAATGTATGTGTTAAATATTTTGAACGAATCCAAATACAACTCAAACTTAATTCAGTGAGAAAATTGGATCACCCTTATTAAATTATATCGATTAAATCTATAGTCAACCTTTTAGACAAATATTATAAATGCAAAAATAAAAAAAATTGTAATGAATACCAATTTAATTTTAACAATTGATTTGTGATATAAATGTAATTGTTTATTTCCATTTTTCTTACTTCTCCCTCTCAAGCACGTAATGTAAAATTTTATATTTAGAAAATTAAGGTTAATTTGACTTAATATAATTTAACTGAAAAATTAGTTTAATTATTGTGACAAAAAAGCAGTCTAATTATTAAAGATGAAACTTAAATGCAATATTATTATCAAATTTTTAAATTAAAATATGACATTGTATATTGCTTTTTTAAAAAAATTAGATATTCTTACAATTTAGCATTATGTGATTATTTTTTTTTATACATGTTATATTTGTAGTAAAAAGATTAATAATAAAGATTAAAAAATTATAGATAAATCCAATTCATTGTTAAAATCAAATCAGTTCAATCGCCATTTCATCGTATCATTGATCGAATAGATGTAATCATTATTTTTCTTATTATAAAAGTGAATAAAAAATATGAGTACAAGATAATAATCGACATCGGCTTTTTAGGTGTTTGTATTTATTATATCTTGAAAGCTGAAATAAAAAGATTTATTGTTAAAATTAAAATATTAATTTTTAAAAGATAAAAAATCGAAAACAATGATTTGAATTTCATTGCAAATCCAGCATTAGTTTTTAATCCTAATCCTATGACACTCATAGATTTGCATATATATATATATATATATATATACATACGTGTGTGTATATATACATACGTAGCCTCCCAATTCCCATGATTCTCTCTCATAGAAGATAACACCATTCATTCTTCTCTCACTTGCCTCAGTGAAAAATCAGTGGAATCAAGACACCCACTAGAAAGTTGAAACACACATCATCACGGATGTCTGGCGGTGGAGGTGATGCGCCGCTGCCGCCGGCGGACAATGGCGGCGAGTTTCTTCTCTCTCTTCTTCAGAGACCTCCAAACCAGCCACAACTTCAATTGCAGCCACCAACAGCGGCGCCGCCGCCGCAACAGCAACAGTCTCCGACGATTGATCCTGCCGTGGCGGCCATAGGCCCTACGATCCCCATCATGCCGCCATGGCCGAGTAATATGCGCGATCCCCAGCCCCATCTTCCGCCTTGGCCTCACACTCTCTCTCCTCATTACCCGCCAAACTTTTTCGGGTTGCCCCAAAACCCGTTCCCTCCTCATCGGGTTCCCGGTAACCATTTCCCTGGGAATCCAATGGCCTTGGGGAATATCGGAGTCTCTCTTGGAGATGATCTGCGAAGATTAGGGTTTCCAGTTGACCCTACCGGAGGGAACCGGATTGATGCGTTTGTTCAGCAACAGAAGCACCAGGAACAGAAGCTGAAGTTTGGTTCATTACCAGCCAATGTTTATAGCAATGAAGTATCGTCTGATGGGGATTCTTTACTCAATGTGATGTTCAATGCTGCCATGGGGCGGGAAGCGGGGTTGAACAGAAACTATAACGTGTTTGATAAAAATTCGCAATTGGATCACAAAGCAACTTCTAATTCGAATTCAACTTTGAATGTGGTTGGGCATCCAAATCACGATGTCCGTGACCAAGAGAGAAGAGGGAGTGGTCGGGGAAATAGCAATCATAGTGGGAATTATAGGCCTGAAACTCGACAACCCCCACCAGGATTTTCAAACAAGCCCAAGGGAAGAGGCTATTGGGGCTCCGGGTCTAGAAGAAGGGGTTCAGAATTTCATGAGGATAGGGAGGCAGTTATTTCTGGTGAGTTGAGTAGTAGAAAGGAGAATGTGTCCACTGAGAAGGAAAGAGTAGGAAGACTATCATCAGAAAGAAGCAACACCAGAGGCAATAAATCAAGTGAAGTGGGTCTTCCTGAACAGCTAGACCGGCCTGGGCCGCCCACCGGGAGCAGCCTCCATTCAATCTTAGGTTCAGATATGGAAGAGGTTAGATCCAATGTCCCGAATCAAAATGTTCTAGATGGTGTTGGGGATAACTATCAGGGAGTAGACGGATCACAAAATGAGGATATTATTGAGTCTGGCACTGCTGCTGAGCAATTTGTTGAATCCTTGTTGCTTGAGGATGAGTCTGAAGACAAGAATGCCTCAAGGCAGCGTCGCAGCTCTCAGGAGAAGGTTAGTGATATTGTTGATTTGGTTAATGTCATGTTGGTTACTGTTCGCAGTTTGTATATTAATTATGGATTTTCTATCGTTCTAAAGAACTGAATGGCGAATCTGATTTTAGGGAATGACCTTGAGAATCGATTATCTAGATTGGGTTTTAACCACAACTAAATTCTCATTTCAAACCGTTTTATAGAACTACAGTTGAAACTCTAGAGCTGTGGGTCGAAAAAATGGGTTTCATAATGGATTTATTAGTATTATTAATTATTAATGTGAAGGAAGTGGTATGTTCAAGCATGTGGGTCATAACTACTATTAATGTGAATTAAATGGAATGTTAAAGTATTAGAATCATAATTCACAGCTTTTATTATCAGGATGTCAGATCGGATAAAAGGGGACAGAGACTCCTAAGCCAGAGGTTGAGGATGGTTAGAAGAGGGACAATATGCCGAAGAGACATAAACAGTCTTAATGTTGCATTCCTTGCACTTTATGAGTCCCTAATACCTCCCCAAGAAGAAAAGGCAAAGCAGGAGAAATTACTAACTTTACTGGAGAAACTAGTTATTAAACAGTGGCCAAAAGCTCGGCTTTATCTCTATGGATCTTGTGCTAATTCATTTGGTGTTTCTAAAAGTGACATTGATGTTTGCCTTGCTATTGAGGAAACAGACCTGGACAAATCTGAGATTTTATTGAAGTTGGCTGATATTTTACAATCAGATAACCTACAGAATGTGCAGGTGAGAAGATTATGTGTATATACACATTGACTGACACACACATACTCAACTGCCATGTTTAGTCTAATGCTATTCATTTAGTATTTTGACACTTGTTTTGTTGAGGTGGGAAAATGATACATGTTTATATAATTGGACTTTTGCTGATCTATGTATAATTTATACCGCATTTGTACATTTTTGTGAATCATCTTGCTAGTTTTGGTTAGCTGTGATAATGCTTGCCAATTTTCAGAATGTCATTGTACATGGCTTGCTTCATGTGCTGTGCTAGTTTGAGTCCTTTTTGTTTTTAAACCTCAGATATGTCTGTTCTTTTATTTTTTACTTAGTTATTTAACAAGCACTTGTCATACCCCAAGGACTAATCCCCTAGGAGGTGCACCTGCCTCTGGCACAGGAAGTCACCTACAGTGAGTTGCATAGATGGTCCTTGGGGCACCTTTTGTCAAGATGCTGGGCATGCCTGAGGCACCTTGGGTTAAAAGTAGAAGAAACAAAGAATGGAAAGAAAACGAGAAGGAGATGATGCTCATTGATCAATGCCATTTTGAAATGAAGAAATATATCTCAAAAAACATGTTAGATGGATTGCTAGTGAGATTTAGTAAGAGAGTAATATTAGATAGAAATTAATAATTATGAATGTAAATTATGGAGTATTAAAATCAAATAAGAAGGGACGGAGAAAGTAAAAAGGAGAGGATTATGAGATTCAGAAGGCAAATGTACAATTAATGATTAGAAAACTAGAAATGAAGTAAATGGACTCAAATTAGAAAACCAGATAATTGATAAGGAAACCACAATGAGCAAATTATTTAGTCTTAGATTTAGGAAGAGAATGACTATAGCCCTGGCTTATAATGTGACTTGCATGTCTATCTACATTATGGATAATTCTAGACGATTTAGTGTTGAATATTTGATACTTAAATATATATTGTGTGCATTTAGATGTAAGATCATATTCTTTTTCATTATATGATTTCTATTCTTAATGATTGTAATTATTATTTATATTTAATGTTTTCAGTGCATTTTGTTGTAATGTAATTTTTTATATATATATTGATTAAAGAAGAAAATATGACAAGAAAGAAGAGAAAAAGTACCATTATGGTGAATATGAAGCACACAACTCCATAACACTTCAAATTACAAGCAAACTCTTCAGAATGTTTTGTCTAATGAATTCTGGTTTTCCTGCTTATATTTGCTGTGAATGTAGCTTTAGCATCCCATACCCGATGCACTTATGTATGCTGGATAGAATGTTTGCTTGTGGCTTGAGGGATTCTGTTTCCTCCCAACCTCCATTTCATTGACAATATTGAAGTGAAGTCATTGACTTAGTAAATGCTTATGAATTGTTTTTACTCAACTTCTGTTTTAAATAAATTGATAATCACCTATGTTTCTGTGTAAGCTGCATACTGCTTATGTATGTGTCAATCACTCGGTCTATATTGAGTAGTCAGCAGTTAATGAAATTAGCATGAATGAAATTTTGGCGGGTATAATTTAATGGCTCAAATTGCATGTATCCTCAGGATATGATTTCAATTTTCTTCTGTATTGTCCTTTCCTGAGATGAAGCTGACTGCTGTTGTGTTATTTAGCATGTACATTTAAAATAATTTTAAATTGAAATGTAATTTATTTTTTTCAATGTAAAGGCATTGACACGAGCCAGGGTTCCCATAGTAAAGCTTATGGATCCTGTGACAGGAATTTCCTGTGACATATGTATTAACAATCTGCTAGCTGTTGTGAATACAAAGCTTCTTCGGGATTATGCACAAATAGATGAAAGGCTGCGGCAGTTGGCTTTTATTATCAAACATTGGGCCAAGTCAAGAGGCGTCAATGAAACTTACCATGGGACATTATCGAGCTATGCGTAAGTAGCTATTATAGTATTCTTGTCTTAAATAATAAACCCTAATAGATATTGCCTTTCCTCTTTATCTAATTTATTTTGAGTTGCTGTGTTTATGGAGGAAAAATTGGTTAATGATATGATTTAATAAATGAAGTACATATAAATGTAATGCAAAAGCTTTGCTTATTTTCAGGTATGTTTTAATGTGCATTCATTTCTTACAACAGCGAACGCCCTCTATCCTTCCATGCTTACAGGTGTGTACATTTTGTATTTTGTTTCTGTTGCTCCATACTAAATATTTCCAGATCTAGCCATAATAAAATAGTCATTATGTGCACTACATGTGTACTAGAAGTCACTTTTCTTAAAGTTTTTAGCTGATCACAATGATCATTGGACAAACGCTTGTAAGAAAGGGAGAGATATACAATCAAAATATAACTGCAGTATTGACTGTTTACATCATGGTTCATTGGAAATGGGATCATGAAACCTCCATATTATCTTCGTTAAACATTAAACATTTTGCTGGCTGGTTGATTTTGAATATTGAGGATTTAAGACAGGACAAATTTTTATGCATTTATTCACTGGCTTCCCTTTATGATGTTATATTTTGTAATAGGTATCTATGTTTAGTAAAATTTGTGTAATAACACAAACTTTGGGTTAACAGGAAATTGTGATCTGGTTTTGAGATAACTAATAGTATTATAACATGTAAATTGAATTTTTTTATCTTAGCATGTCGTTAAACTATTGTTTAAATGGAAGAGAATTATAGGTAGCATGCCAGCATCAAAGAACATTTCATCTTTATTTCTCATTGTTAATTTAAGCTAAATAAGTGAGCTAAATAAGTGAACTGAATTATTAATGTAAGCTTTATGTTACTATTTAGAATTTACTAATGTTCTCTGAATTGGAGCAACTGAAAATCAATGGTCCTAATAATTAACAAATTCTGGTGAAAAATAGAAATCAATTTTTATCTTTCAAATATGGTGGTTCTTTTTCTCCATTTTTGGTTTTATTAAATTTATGTATAGATTTTTTTATTTTCTTTTTTAGAAAAAGTATGAGTTACTTAAATGCTTTGATGATTGTCTTTATAGTATATTCTGAATTGAATTCCAATGAAACATGTTTTTGAACCTGGATTCATTTTTCATGTGGGGTAATTAATATAGCAGATGTTCTTTTGTAGCTATACAGCATTCCTGGATTGTTAGTTGATAATACTTACTTAAACATCAAACATGATAAATTCTCGACCCTTATAGTTTTAGTTGAACCAGTGCAACATCCTAGGTGGCAGTTGCTAAACTGCTGCCACATAAATCTTAGTCTATTGATAAGGGTTTCGAGTTCCGACCAACAGTTGAAACTTAAGACTGAAAATGTGGAATACTGATGTCTGCTGGATTATTACGTTGTTGGTGGTTTATTCTTGGTTGATCATTAAATACCCTGTTGGGCTTGTGACAGTTAGCTCATGTTAATTAACCTCTCTCTAAGATTTGTCTGCTTTTCTCTCTTTTTTTATTTTTTGGTTGGGGGTAGGGGTGAGGGGGGTTGGACTATAGAAAAGCACTGGTGGATCCCACATATCTACTTTAATTATATATCAGTTATATTCTTAACTAGATGCTTAGCAAAATGGTGGATTTTGCACTCAGGTGTGTGGTTTGTTACATTGGCATGGCAATTAATTGTTTGTTGAATAATATAGTAGCAGATTTGAAAGTGATCACAGTTTTCATTCTTCCTTGTAATGCTATCTATGTCAGTTACATAGATTGTGTACATCTTATATATACTTTTGTAATTTATTATAGTGTGCTTTTATTGATTTGCTATCTTATATATAGGAGATGGAGAGTACATACTCTGTGACTGTGGATGACATTGAATGTGCTTACTTTGATGATGTTGAAAAACTCTATGGTTTTGGACGGCGGAACCAGGAAACTATTGCTCAACTTGTGTGGGGATTTTTCTATTATTGGGCGTACTGTCATGATTATGCAAACGCTGTTATATCTGTACGTACGGGGAATATAATCAGGTAAGAGCAGTGTAGTCCGTGTAAACCCTCCTACCCTCCCAAATATATCTCCCTCGACAGCATCCTTTCTTTAACTGTACAAGTACTTAAAAATAACATATACTGACATTATAAAAAAAAAAAAAGATCATGCTGTTTTCCCCTGCTTTTGGATTCTTTGAAAGCAAACATTGCTCTTCGGTGCCTCCAGTAACTGTACATCCTGGCTTCGCACCACCTTTTTGGTGCAACTTTGGGGGGTTTAGCGCATTCTCTTGCTCGTGAAATGACCATATTATCTGGCTATTGTTGGGATATGTAAATATTTTGTTCGTGTAAAAACCATTTGCGAAAAGTTTACCATTTTCTGGACAAATAACAGGACTGGGACTAGACTTTCCATTAAATTTGTTGTGATGTTCCTCTCTATTTTTATTTATTTATTTTATTTTTTTGTAGCAAGCAAGAGAAAGATTGGACAAGAAGGATTGGTAATGATCGCCATTTAATATGCATAGAGGATCCTTTTGAAATATCTCATGATCTGGGTCGAGTGGTAGACAAAAAAAGCATCAAAGTTCTCAGGGAAGAGTTTGAACGTGCTGCAAATATAATTCAATATGATTCAAATCCATGTGTTAGACTCTTTGAACCCTATGTTCCTAGTTGACTTGAGTAATTACATGTTTTGAATATAGGTTTTAGATGAGATAATGGACACCCGGCTTGTAAAGCTCTTTTTGCCAAATTACATGGTCAACCTTGTGCATGTTTATATGTGATTTATTAGGGTTTTAAATATGTCACTCCTGTGTAAAGAACTCTTGGCCCTTGATCCTAAATTCAAAAGGGAAGAATTACCGTTATGCAGAAAGTTCCTGAATTTTCAGATTTGAGCAGCAAGCGTTTTTATTCAGATTAACATCCTCAGTAATGAAATTATTAGACTGGTGGTCTCTGAAGATCATTTGAGTGTGAAATGTGATTAAATTCCCCCCATAGTAGCCAAGGAGCAATGATTCATAAGGCTAAATTTTCTTTAATTTTTACAAAAAAAAAATGGCTTTAACAAAATGTACTGGTAGCTTGAATTTGGTGGACCATAAATACAAGTAAGGCTTTCTTGCAACCCAAAACTTCATTCTTATGTGACGGAAAAAAAAATCATTGAAGAACGTTCGTATTTGAAATTTCTCAGTATTCAAAATGTCTGAAATACTCAAAAATATAAAAGCAAAAATTGTTTTACATAACGGATATCTTGAATTGATCACAGTGCTCACATATTCAATATTCGATATTCATTAAAAAATAATATTAACTTTATCAAGTTTATATTATATATTGATATCTCTTATAAATAAAATCCATAATTTTTATATATTACTATTTTGTAATTTATACCATATATCTATTTATTATATAAACAATTATTAGACAAATATGGAATACTCTAACTATCTATTTATATCAGAAAAATGTTGGGCACCTTATGAGACCATATTTGTATCTAACTTATTTTTTATGGGTATTTATTTTTTATTACCTCTATTCTATTTGATATTTAATACCATATAAAGATATGATTCTTTTTTTTTTTTTTGGGAACAAATACCACATGATACTTAACATATCTATAACCATTGGTAAACATGTTCAAATCCTACAAGCATTGGAGGATGGCATAATGCTGCGGAATGAAATTGCATGAAATGCCCCAATACTTGAACAAAATAAATCATAACTATGAGCTATTTTATTTAATAACTTTTTATATGAGAGGCATTTATACTTATGAAGCATTCGTTTCCTGGAGCATGAAGATGAACTTCTGGGCCCATTGAAAAACATATCACTTTTGTGGGCTGATTTTTTCCAGAAATCAGCCAGTAATACATTGCAAAGATGTTGACTCTTATTTTTTTTTAGTTAAATTATAATTTTGGTTCCCATAGTTTCACCAAAATTATAAATTAGTCTTTATACTTTATTTCCATATAAAATGGTCCCTATAGCTTCTCATCCATGTAAATTAGTCTCTATTGTCTGTATGGTTAACTTTGCTACTAAAATGATCTTACATGACAATTGATGTGTATATTTGTGAACATGTCAGTATATCCTGTTATTAATTTTTATATAATTTTTTACTGTCATATCAATAAAATTCTCATTTTGTCCTTAATTCCCATACTGACACTAGGTCAAAAGTTTAGAAATTACGAGCAAAATGAGAATATTGTTGACATGACAATTGAGTTGTGCAAAAATTAATGACTAAACATGCTGATATGTTCACAAATGTACACATCAATTGCCATATAGGACCCATATTAATAGCAAAGTTAACCATACTGATCGCAGAGACTAATTTCCATGAATGAAGAAGCTATAGGGACCATTTTACATAATAATAAAACATAAGGATCAATTTATAATTTTGGTGAAATTACAAGGAACTAAATTATAATTTAATTTTTTTTTCTTTTCGGTATTCCAACGTAACGTATTATGTCGCAGTCTCAGCAACAAAAGGACAATGTTTTTGGTAATGAAGTCCGACTTTCACACTTTTGTAGTTTGTTAAAATCTTTTTTGTAATTTTAACATTACTGACTGTAAAAAACTGCAGGTCTGTTATTCATGCAAACTTCGACTATGCCTTGCAAGGGTGGTATACTTTCATCTTGCAATCATATTGTTTCCTACAATTCCCAAAAAAAAAAAAGGGGAACACGAGGGAAAAGTAGAAGAAGCAAGATATCCAATTTTTAAGGAGGGGTCATGATTTCTCTTTTTTTAAGCATGCTATAATACCAATTTTTTTTTTCCCAAACCAACATCCAAACGCTGATTTCAAGGTCCCAGAGTTCTATCAGTTTAATAATTTTGCCAGATCATATAGTAAATAAATCTAGGTCCAATTTTGCTAATAACGTAGACTCATTATAATTGTATATAATGGGTTATCCAATGATTTATATATAGTCTAAGGAAATGGTTTTAATAAAACAATAAATTTGACGATATATATATATATATACTGGCCGCTGGGGATCGTCGTTCTGTTGACTAACCTGAAACTACTAATTCTGGAGTTTAAACTAAATCTAGAAGCGGAAGAATTCAAAAGAAAATTCAGAGCTTTCTATGGCGTCTCTGAATTCTATAAACAAGCGTTCTTGAACAATGTAAATTCTAGAGATAGAAGAAATAACAAAATATTCAAATTCTACTACAAGCATTAAATCAGTAAAAGGTATTGGAATAAAATGAGTAAAAGAAATTCTCATATTAATTTCAAAAGAAATTACAAGAGAGTTTTGAACTTACAATATTGAACAAGCAGCTAAATCCTATGCAGAAACGCTTATAGAGAGTTTTGAAACAAAGTAAATTTTCTCTATTTTTCGTATTCTGCCTAAACTAATAAACTACTTCGCCTTTTATAGAAGTAAGAACGCGGATTTGAACAAGTGGGAAGTCCGTGGATTTCAGAGCCTTTGGAGTCCGCGGATTTGAAAACTTTGGAATCCGAAAAGTTGAGACGCGTGGGCGGCTTCTTTTCAGAAAGTTGAACACGGGCAGTCTTCTTTTTAAAAAGTAACTTTGTCGCTTTGTGCCGACACTTGCTTTTGCTTAAAGTATGTCTGCCACTTTTGAACGTGATGAGAGAGACGGGGAATCAAATTATTGAGCTGGCAGGAGCTTTGGATTCTTCTGCCGACGGCTTAACTCAACCATAGTCAGTCATGACTAAGGTGGGTGAAGTCAATGTTGTAGCAGTTATCTTCGTTCTGAAACTGGCTGCTATCTTCTGTATTGAGATCTTCAGAGGGAGCTTTTTCTGCAGCTTTCTCTGAGAGTTGTTGAACAAGACGGTCAAATTCTTCTTCCGTCTGGGCTTGTGCAAGTTCTGCCATAATCTGAGATTTTGATGTCAGAAATGGAGACTGCTGTTGAACAGCTTGTGGATAATTCATAAGCTGGGGATTCTGCTTTAGCCATTTTCCCACAGCTTTTTTGTTGATCAGATTGGCGTTGTATGTTGTCCACCATTTGATGTTGAACGTGCGGCTAAGATATAGAGGATAACCGCAGTTGAGTCGGTCTTTGAATTCAAAATCCCAGGACATAATCCAGGGTGTTCCAAATATTGAGAAAAATTTTAAAAGCATTTGTTCAGTATGGAAACTGGTTTGAGCAGAAAAGATAGAAAAAGATTCCTTTGCATACACAGGAAGGAAATCAGTGTTTGGACCATAAAAATGAAACCAGTCGGAAAACCAGGCTGGAAATTCCTAGATTCCTTTATTGAACCATATGAATCAGGAGTGGGAGAAGGGACGAATCAGCAGTGTATTGTACCAAGCCATTTTGTAATCCCAGTAATTAAATCCTGGTGGCTGGAATTGTCTTGAAAAATTCTTTAAAGAAAAGGGATGCTGATTCCATTGAGAAAGAGTTAAAACTTTATTTATTTTGAACTTCGAATACTGGATTCGATGAGGAAAAAGAGGATCATACTCGTGAGTGAGCGTGATCGAGTTGGTGTCAACCAAAGTAAATTCATAAAATATTCTTGTTTTTTGTAATTCAGAAGAAAAGTATTTTCCTTCTTGAAAATATTTTTGAGCTATTTCCCGTGGTGTAAGACCAGGGTTTGTTTTGATCCATTCGGGTTCAATGGGACAGATCGGTGAGTACACCGGTTTTGAAATATATTTATCAGAAAGGGATCTCTTAAGCGGTGTTGCTTGAGAGAGTTGAACCATAGAAGAGGAAGGTTGAACAGGAATTATAGCCTGTTGAGGTGGAGGTGTAGAAAGGGCTTGATCATAGGTAAGAGGAAGAAAGCGGTTAGAAGAAGAGGGAGAAGAAGGAGTTTGAGGTCGAAGACCTCTGATCTGTGGTCGAATACCACCGCCGGAAGGGCTGTTGAACGATGAGGGAGTCACCAGTAAAGGTGACGTAGTTTGAACCAGTGGGGTTCTTTGAACATTTAGAGCAGGATCCAGTGGGGATCCATACTGTTCCTTCTTTACTTCTTTTCCTTTGTTCTTGCTCATCCTTTACCCTGCAAAAATTCTCGAGTAAGGAAGTCAGGAAGGGCGTTCTCTTTCCCTTTTATATGCTGGATTTCAAAATCAAAACAAGAAAGTAATGCTTGCCGTCTGGCAAAAACATGTTTTGAAACCAGATTTTGAACATCTTTTTCTAAAACAGATTTGGCGGATTTGCAATCCGTTTTGAGCAAAAAAGTTTTGTTAAAAACTTCTTTTTGAAATTTTTTGACAATTAAAACAATGGATAAAATTTCTCTTTTTATTATGGAGTATTTTTGTTGGGCTTTTGTCCATACTCCTGAATTAAATCTAACTATTTGTTCTTTTGAACTTCCTATGGGCCTTTGTTTAAGGACTCCTCCATATCCTTCTTTAGATGCATCGGTCTCGATGATCATAAAGGCTTCTGGGTCTGGTATGCCTAAGCATGGGAGTTTTTTAACTCTAGCCTTGAGGGTTTTGACAGCGTCCGTCATGGACTGATCCCAAGGTGGGGATTTCTTTCTAAGTCTAGAGTAAAGAGGTTTGCAAATTACTCTAAGATCTTGAACAAAATCTGAAACATAATTAAGACAACCTAAAAATCTTTGTAATTGATTTTTGTCAGTTATCTCGTCTGGAAATTTATCAGCAAATTCAATAGATCGGTTAATTGGTTTAATCATACCCTGATGGATATCATAACCTAAAAACCTAATCTTTGTTTTGAACAGTTTCATTTTCTTGGCTGAAACAACTAAACCATTTTCTTTAACAATTTTATAAAATTGATCAAGGTGTCTAAAGTGTTGTTCTATGTTATTAGAGAACACTAAGACATCATCAATGTAAACTATTGAAAATTGAGAAGAATTATTAAAAATAGAGTTCATAACATTCTGGAATTCAGAAGGTGCATTTTTGAGACCAAAGGGCATTACGTTCCATTCATAATGTCCAAAGGGAACAGCAAAAGCTGTTTTGTACCTATCTTTTTCTTCAATTTGAATTTGATAAAAGCCCGATTTCATATCGAACTTGGAAAATAAAGATGCTTTTTGAACACGACCGATTAAGTCACTCCTATCAGGTATAGGATACCTAATCCATCTAAGGACTTTATTGAGTGGTTTGTAATTAATAACCATGCGAGGTGCTCCTCGCTCTATTTCTGCCTAATTTTGAACATAGAAGGCTGAACAGCTCCAAGGGGACTTACTGGGCCTAATCAGCTTCTTTTCTAACAGATCTTGGATTTCCTTTTTACAGTATTCCAAGGTTTCTTTATTCATTTGAATGGGCATAGCCTTAGTTGGGATTCTATCTTCACTAAAACTGGGCTCATAAGGGAGCGAGACTGTGTGTCTCTTTCTGTTCCAGAAAGCGTTGGGCTTGTCTGAACAGATTTCTTTTTCAAATTTTTTTTGAACAGATTTTATTCTGATTTTGATTTGAGGTTTTTCTATCTGATCCTCAATTCTTATATATATATATATATATTAGGAGTATTTTTAATTATGCAACTCTAATGAGTTACTTATTGTGAGTTTTATAATGTTACATTATTATTTTTTACTTTAAGCAACTCTTCATTACTTTAAATAACTTTTAACTCCGATAGTGCAATTTTAAATAACTCACAAATGGGTTCCACAATTCTCCACTATTCAATATCTCCACTATTTTATATTTTTTAATGCCTAATTTATGATTTTTTTATTAATTTTTTTGTTATAAGAACTAGTTGTTTATATAAGAACCGGTTCTTTTATACGGCAACTACACTGACATACTCCAATGGTTAAACTCACTAAAAATTGGTTCTTATTTTTAAGAACCTTTTAATAGCATTTTTAGTGGTGAATCTTACTTGAGTTGCTTATTGTGAGTCCCACAATATTACATAATCATTTTTAGTTTTAAACAACTCTCTATTTCAATAATGCAACTCTTAAAAACTCACAAATGAGTCATATAAACAACTGTCAAATGAATTGATTATAACATGCTTTAAGATGGTGGAATAGCATTGAATTTTATATTTCCCCGGACTTTTCAGTAATTCTTGATTCTTCAATGGGCTTTAGATTTTGAAAAGAAGTGTTATTTAGCTCTTTGATTAGATGTTATATAATCGATTTAATAAAGTCCTAATAGACCTCATCTGAACTGGCATAATGGATTTAATTTGTTTGGGTTTTGAAATAGTCAAATAAAAGAATGAGTGACTCTATTCTTGGCTTTGAAACTTGTATGGAAACTTTTATGCTTTGTAATTATGAAATCAAACAAAGGGTGTGGTTAATCTCTTTTAGAATCTCTTTGACTCAAATTTTGTGAATTCTTTCTAACCCAAGCTTATTTGCTGTCATGATCCGACTTTGGGCTACACGAGAATCCTGGATTTGAGGACAAGAACTAGGAGAGGAGAGGAGACACCAGCTGATTTGAAGCTTGAATTTTATTTTTTGTTTTATATTTTGGTTGTTATTGTTTTGTTGTTTCTTTTTATTTTTATTGTAAATATCTTGCAACATATACTAATGTCTAAATAATAAAATAATTTTAACTGCTACACGATGAGTTGGGAAAATGATTGATTCTCTTTAGAGCAATATGCTCCTTATCTTTAGACAAACGATGCTATCCTATTGTGCGATCATTAATTGATGTTGTAGGAAAATAAATTTGAATTAAGGAATTAAATAATTTTAAGAAGAAAGGAGACTGAGAACTCCATTTGGGTGGATTTTTCTTTATCTTAGACAAAGTACTTACTGTGCAATTGTATAACAATGTCTAAGAAAAATTAAAATACTTTTTAATTTGAATTTCTTGTTTGCCTTTGTGTGAATCTCGAAATTAGGTTTCAACAGCCCATGCATTATCCTTAAGCTAGGTAACTAAATCTTCATTTTAGAACAATTTTTGAAGAGCCCACAAAATATTTTTCCTCCACAATAATTTTCAGAAAAACCCCATAAAGATTTCTTTCCTTTAAAATAATTTTAATAAATTCAAAAGCTTTTCTCTTTCAAAATAATTCTTAGAAAACTCAAAAATATTTCTTTCATAATAGTTTTTTTTAAAAAAACTTAGATTCACCTAGAATAATAATTTTCCTAAAGATAAAAAAGCAGAAAAATTAAGAGAGAAAGAAGTGTGACTCATCAAGTTTTCAAAAGTAAAATCCGTCAATCTTTCCAAAGCCTGTTTTCTTTTGACTCCTTTGAGTCATGGTTTTTGTCCCTCCTCAACTAAAAAAATATCAACACATAATTGGTTATCTAGACAAACTATGTAGACTTTGATCCCTAGAACTGGGTATGTAGGCCCTAGGCTCTACCTAGCCAAGTCCTGCATGTATATATTTTTGTTTGTTTTCTATTTGCTTTCTACTTTTTCTTGCATGTGTTTTGTAAATAAATTACGTCACGCCCTAAATTCAGGCACGTAAGCGATGCGGATGGCACTTAAACCCATACCACTGCAAGCCTAACTTTCTCTTAAAGCCGTTGCTTTCATTAACTCATTACTCTTCTTAAATAAAAACAAATTGAATTTGCAACTTAAATGAATACAAAAGTAATTTTTTCCGTTCATAAATATGCATCATCAAATAAACAATGTACTTGTCATAACTTGCTTTTCGGATACGTGACCAGCACAATAACGACTCTTTCCGTTATTGTAAGCCTAACCCATCTCCAAAATACCCCATGAATCTCAGATATCAACGTGGAGGTTTCTATAATTTAAAATGACATAAATTAATAATAACCAAGCAATTAGGGTCTAACGTCACCTCCTATACGTATATATAATGTAAGATCCCTTTTCAAATTGAATAAATATTAAATGACAATCACCCTTTTTAAGTAAAGTCCACATAAATTCCCTTTCATAATAAATAAGTTTCAATGTAAGTTTCCTTTTCCAAAATACAGAAGTATTTAACGTCAATCCTCTTCGCAAAATAGGAAGTACTCAATGTAAGCTTCCATTTCAAAAAAGATAAGTATTCACGTAAAATAGGAAGTACTCAATAAGTACCAAATGTCGATTCCTTCTTTGAAAATAAATAGCTATACAAAAATAAACAAAAGGAAATATGCTTAAAATCCAAATATTCCAAAACATTCAAGAGAATGAAATTTCACCAAAATCCAGATAAACATAATTTAAGTAAAATAAACGTGGTCCCAAAATCCTCCCAAAGTGACCTATAAAACTATAGATGGACCTAATGAAGATGTCAAATAAAGACCAACAAGATCTTAGCTGGCAATAAGAAGGTTAGCAACTCGCATTGTTACTCAGGTGAGTACTCCTCTACAGTAATCGAATATGTGAAAGAAAAATGATCCATAGAGGGTATGGGTTATCATAACTCAGTGAGCGGTATGGCATCACCATAACCGAACCCAAAGACATCAAGTATCATACAAAATATGCTTGTAGGCCACAGTCTCAATACAAAGAATTCCATAACATAACAAAACATATAGAATCAATAACCAAAATGCAATCATGTCACACACAGTACTCATTAGTTGGCAAGGCACCCCTCGGAAGTCATAGCTCAACGTGGGATCCCCCTAACCCCTCTTGCCAATGACTCATAATCCTACCTCAACAGTAAGGCAATCCTCGAGAGTCATAGTTCAACCCAGACCCAATTTTCTATGGTGTGTCGAGGAGAGGGGAGAGGGAGTACTGATTAACACAACCAATTTTGCATACATACGTATAAATAGTTGTTTACAGTGATTTTTAGTCTAACCAGAATCCGAAAATAAATTTCGTATATGTCAATTTGTCAACGGAGATTGTTGGTTGAAGGCCGAATCCGATAACAAATACTTGATTCTATCGAGAGCGATTGTGTTTTCAAAGTTATGCGGTAATTTCGTTTATGATGAAAACGTGTCAAATGAGAATAACTTCATGAAAGAATGTGAAGCCTAAAATGTACTTTTTGCAGAAAAGTTAAATAAAAACAATAAAAAACAGAAAGTAATTGCAGAATGTAAATTGCAGAAAGATAAACCGCAGAAAGTAAAGAGTATAAAGTAATCGATGGAATGTAAATGGCAGAAAGTAAATTGCATAAAGTTAAAGTGCAGAAGATTTTAAATGAAAGCGATTAAATTGCTGGAAATTAAATGAAAGCATTTAAAGTGCATGAAGTTAAAAGAAAGTGATAAATGGCTGGAATGGTAGAAGACTTTGAATTAAATTTGACTAAAATGTAAGGTGAAAAGTATAATTTGATGTTGATCCTTTAATCTGCTCGTGTAAGATGTTAGGATTTTTAATCAAGAGTTACCAACTCCTTTCACAACAATTAACTTAGTATTTATAGGCAAATGACTGAAGTAACTACCTATCTATCTAATCTCCACCTATATGACGATTTACATTTACATTGCATCGACATAACTACCTAAACCCACATAAGTAATAGTTTACATAGTTTGACATAACTACCTTAGCCATCTGATGGTAGAGTAATTGTCTTCAACGACTTCAACTCGACAATTTCACTTTCCTCCAACGTTTGACAACCAAGCTATGTCTAATTGACATACCCTCATCTTTTGACAACTATAGTCTTGACTTATTTTGTCATCCATGTCTGAATTAGTTTGTCGAATGACATGCTTTCGACAACTTTGAAAGACATATATAAATGTTTTTGCAGAGACGTCCATCCTTCTCATTCCCTTCTGTTGAATTCTTCGTCTCTATCGAACAACTGACTTTTGTCGAATTTCTGAGCCAGATCACTTATTTTGATACTTAGCAATCGACACTATTTTGTTGTACTGAGGATGATTACTTGTCAGCCAAGTAGCTCACTTTTTCTATCAAATATTTATATGTTTATTTAAAAATAATCATCTAATAGATGCCCTCAAAATTTTGTTCTCGATCGACACGGAGAGAGTTAAATTATAAATGGCCTCGTAACTGACACTGCATTTTTAGGGATTTAGCTCAGGATCATGATTATCTCTAATATGATAGCTATTTCCTCAGCACGTGAGTCGTTACTGCCTTCGTAATGTTTCATGTTCCTCAAGTCCTTTAAAACCATGAACCCTAGTCATCAAGCCATTACTATGCTATTTACACTGTTTGTATTATCTTCATGCCGTTCCCTCTTCTAGAGTTTTTGAAAAAACTTCAAACCCAAGTTACTCTCAATAATGGCCTCTTTTACCGATGCTGGAGCCTCTTCTTCTGCCAAACAATCCGCCATTACTAAGAACAAGAATGTAATCCGTAACCCAATTGTAGATCATTCGGAGCTGTGGCAGAAATCGAAGGTAATTCTTCCTGTTCTTGATTCTTCTTCTACTCTTCTGTTTGCTTTTCTGGGACTTGTGTTGTTCCCAGAATATTTTTGGTGAACCTTCGTTCGGTGTTCCCCTATAAAACTCCTGAGGAAGCTATTCTAGCCTCAGGTTCGACAATACCCATCCACTATTTTCAGAAGGTCAAGAAGATATTCCAGACTCTGCCTTTTAAGGTTGATAGATATCATGCCTGGCTTGATATAATACAAGCAAAGAAAGGTGAGTTGTGGAAGAAGATAAGTATTTTCAACTTTATCTAACTCTCCTGACACACCATCAAAATTGACTTGCCATGGTGGGGGCTTCGGTCTTTTTCTGGAATAAGACCACCTACAACTTCCATTTTTCGTATGGCATGATGGGTCTAATAGTATTTGATGTATTGACTATCATGGGCCTTCGACTAGATGGGAAGATCATCCATCCGTACTTTCAACCTCGTCAAGTTATAGAAGTTTATTCTTCCAAATACACCTCCTTCTCCTATTTTGTTAGCCTCTATCACAAAAGTTTATCCGATGTATCGAATGAAGAACATGTCACCTTCCTTCTACTTTGGCTATTAGCTTACACGTTTGGCTTGAAATATGTAACTATAGCTAAATCCCTTCAGCCCTTGGCCAACCTTATCCATGAAGGTGCCCTACTTACCCTGAACTAATGGCTCATCGCTAATCTCTTCCAAAGTATGAGCCAAATGGTCGACAATATCATGGTTTAGACGAAAAAAGAAAATGTCGGAGGCGCCATCTGGCTATTGCAGCTATGGTTGAATGCAATTTTGGAGTAGCAACTATCTATCAAGCCTCTATCCAATGAGTTAGCCAGCTACATGTCAGGTTCATACAGACCAAGGCTCTGCTATTTGACATGTGACTTCCTCACCAAGGATGAGAAGAAGAATTTTTTCCACTTCTTCAAATTTTTTCACTCTATTGCTAGGGATTCAATAAAGATAAACTTTGCTTCATTTACTGGTCGTCAAAGAGGTCCCAGGTGGTTCACCCGTCCAATAACTTCCAATAAAGAAGGAGTTTCAATTTGATCAAATTTTCTCTATCAATAAATTATTTTTAGAGGTGCTCCTTATACAGAAGATGCAAGTTTTATGTCTATCTGCCCAACACCAGATGGGCTTCTGCCAATCCATTCCAGCTCTTTACTCATCAGCACTAGAGGACCATTTCGCGCACATCTCCAAAGAAGAGGATGTTAGAGAGCTGATGGGGGAAAATGACAGATGTCGACAAAGCTTCATGCTTGTCCCTTTTGAAGTTTCACAAAGAGTATCAAGTTGCTTTGTTAATTGGTGGTCAAAATACTACCGGTCTTACAGTCAAAGTATTAGAACCTATTTTGACGTCCTTGTCGATTTTCCTGTGCAGGAACACAATCTAGCGTTGAAAACCAAAGGTGAGCATTTGGAGAAAATTCGAGCCTTTAAGAAATATTACATAAAGTGGGATCTTCGTTGTGCACATTGGGTCGCTAAGAATGTGGAAGAAATAATAGCCAAACGAAAACAAGAGCATAAGACTAGACATGAGTTTAAATATTTAGAATTTTTTGATGTCGAAACTTTACTAGAATTTATTAAGAAAGTTCCCTTTTCAGACCCAGTGCCCTTGCCTTGTGCTCATTTTGGTTTGGTTGATGTATTTCCTGGGGAACTGACGAGAGTAGGTAATTTGAAATTTGTCGAACAATGTTTATCTTCCACAAACCTTTTTTAAACAAAGAATGACAAAGTTACTTTCTCTCTTCCGTTTGCCTTCCCTTCTGAGCAATCTGATGCCATGACGATTACCAGTGAGTTTCCCTAAGGTATATGATCTTTTTTGTCTGAAGGCAATAATTGATTTTGCTTATTCATACTTGTAATTTTGTTTGCAGCACTCCCTCTAAAGGAGCTCTTGGCTTATAAGCGGTCGTCAAATCAGAAGAAGAGGAAGAAGATTGTTAACCTTTTCAACAAAAGAGGAAGAGATCGGTCAAAGTGAGTGACCAATCAATGATTGGAATGAATGACTGTCCAGCTGCTGCGTCTCCTCAACCTGACATATCAAAAACAATTATTAGGCCTAAAAAAGAAAAGGCCCCAAAGAAGAGAAAAATAATCTTTTTTGACGCCAAACGTGCTACTAAAAAGTCCAAAGCATGTAAAGGCCTAGTAATTCTTGGCGCAACCATCGAGTCTCAGGTATATTCTAACTGTCGAGTATTATGGTTTGTCGAAATAAAATATACTCATTTCGTTTCTTTTGAGATGACAACGAGTCTACTCCTGAGCACTCAATTTTACCTACTATATCCGATGAACTAGACCTGTAGACCCAACCAATAGTATGATCCTTTGACAAAATTTATTATTATTATTTTTTATATTGGACATGTATTCCATCTTAAGACTAATATGAATTTTTGTTTCAGGATTTGGATCGGGAGGTCTTAAGCCCAATTGCTAAAGAATCTGTCAAAGTTGTTCAGGGCGAAGCTTAAAATGTTAAAACATCTGTCGAAGTTTTTCAGATTTAGGCTTCGCAAGCTAAAATTCTGCAGATTGAGGCTCTGGCAATGTCGCTGCTAGTCGAAACCTATCAAGGAGAGCTTACTATTGAAGTGGCTAAAGCTTTTCTTACAAGAGAATTGGTAGCTGTTCAATCTCTACCTCAACAATCTTCATCACCTGAAGGACATGGACAGGAGCTTGTGTCTTCCAGTTCTCAATAATCTGAACAAAGCCACACTGTCACATCCCAAAAATTGAGCATGTGAAAAGATACTACTCATTTGATATAATTCTCAAACATACGTTATATACATATATTCTGTAAGGTTTTACATTCAACCTTAATCATTCATTCCACACTACAGAATTATATTCATCTGATAAGCAAATATAGACATACATAGTCTGATATTTCTATCTCATCGCAAGCCTAGGAGACCTATAGAAAGTACAGAGCGTTTCTAGGGTCCACATTAATAAGTACTGGTATCCCACCAGACAGAAATAGAGAGTAATCCCAAGGGGCTTCTAATCTTCCAACGGATACTCTTCTTCTTTATTTTCTGTATCTGAAAAATAATCATAGGGAGTGTGAGTTTATTTAAAAACTCAGTAAGTAAATAACTGTACTATATAGAATATCAAAAGTACAAATACCACATTTACTCATATAATTAATTGTCTTATACATCGAGTAGTATGGGACTCTAACCCTTTCAAACTCATGAATAAGATTTCTTAGATATATAACGAGTAGTATGGGACTCTAACCCTTTCAAACTCGTGAATAAGATCTCATCGATATACACCGAGTAGTATGGGACTCTAACCCTTTCAACTCGTGTATAGGTTTCATAGATATGCACTGAGTAGTATGGGACTTTAACCCTTTCAAACTCGTGTATAGGATTTCTTAGATATACGCCGAGTAGTATGGGACTTTAACCCTTTCACACTCGTGTATTAGATCCCGTAGATCTTTACTCATTAATAAGATAGTGAGAATTCATCACATAGTACAATTGTCATGAAATAAATAATTTCTACATACTCTTATTTCTATTGATCATCATATACTCCCATATGAAAAATTAATTGCTTATTATCCAAATAATATTGTAAATGGGACTTATATTGTACTTTGACTAGTAATATCAAATTAACTGAGCAAGGTTATTCACTCACCTTGATGTTTATCCAAGTTTACCTTGTTCCACACTAGAATTTGTGTAGGAAAATTTCCTAGTAAAATATATTACAAGGAAACATAAGAAAGGAAACAAAATCACGAAAAATACGCAAAATTTTCTGACTGCTACAGTAACGGTTTGCTACAGTACGGTTTGCTACAGTACGGTTTGCTACAGTAACGGTTTGCTACAGTGTCGGTTCGCTACAGTAACGGTTCGCTACAGTGCCGGTTCGCTACAGTACGTTGACTGCTATAGTACCGTTGACTGCCGACACTACAGTAACTGCTACAGTACCCGAAGAAAATTTTCCACATTTTTTCCCGAAATTTCTGGTCGCTACAGTAACTCAAAGAAAAATTTCAGATTTTCAGTTGCTACAGTACTTCGAATTTTGCAGAAAATCTTTCAAAAAAATTCATCCTTTCTTTTCTTTTGATTCAAAACTAGAATCTCAACTCTTTTAACCGATTATAACTCAAATATAACTTCTAAAACTACTGAGATTCATGAATTATCATCAAAATCTTCAAGAACAAAACCTCCTCTGATCTTCTACATAAACTGAAATTTAAGGAAAATAATCGAAGCTTACCTTTGATCCTTACAAAGCTTTTGAACCAAACAAATAATCGAAACTCTGAAGATCAAGGGAAGGATTTGAGAAGAGGGTGAAGAAACGAGAGAAAGTGAATTCACTATTCACTTCAGCTGCTTCGATCGTAAGAAGAAAATAAGGGGGTACTATTGAAACTTTATATTAAATATTTCTAATGGATTATTCAATAACCCATGGGTATCCATAACCCAACATCCAAACCCATCCAGTCAATTTACAATAAATGGACTAATTGACCATTCTGAAACCACTTTTCCATGAATTTCACCATTCTTAGAATATATTCCTCATTGTGCAAATATTTAGTCCAGTCATTTAACTCAATTTTCATAAATAATATTCAAAGAGAACAATTAAATATGAAAATTAAAAATGACCAAAATAAATAACTAAAGTAACGTTGTAGAATTCTAAAATACTCTTAAGCGAATTATATTCTGAAATTAACGGGTATTACACACACCACTGTCGACTTGCCCTCACAAGGTGATCTACTTCTCATGATCAGGGGCAATATAGACATGGAGGCTTTGATGGCCGACGTCTCTCTCATATCTCCTATCTCCAATCCAATTCAGCCGACAGACCAAGTGGGACCTTCTACTCATCCAAGTACTGGTGATCTTGATATAGATGCATTGATCAATCTCTTATCGAGTGGTCCAACTTTGTCAATTTCTTCTCTGGTACTAGAGGAATTTTCAACGGTTTCGAAAGTTGAAGAACTTATAAAGGAGTTGAAAAATTTCCTGGATTACTCCTTTAAGGCTATTGCTTCTTATAAATCGTTGAGAAGCAAAATTCAAGTCATATTGAATGAACTTGAATCGATCAGATCACAGTTTCCTATCTTCTGTTGAAGCCTTTACTCATCCTTTAAGGATTTTATTAACGATTTATCCTATAAAGCTCCTACCTTCAATCAAGTCATCTATACTTATAACAAGCTCCTACCTTCAATCAAGTCATCTCTACTTATAATAAGGAGATGTTGGAAAAAGAAATCGTTCTTGGTAAGTGAAGAAATTTGAAGGCTAAAAGAGATCGACAGGAGAAAATGATCACCAAAATAAAGGAAAGCTCATAATTGTGAATAGTAATATTGACTAGTTTAAAGAATACCTCGTCATGTTGGGAAGAAAAAATCAGAAAACCAAAGAAGAATTGAAGTTAACTGAAGTGTTAAGAGATAAACTCGACAATACTTTGATTGAACATATGGTAAAACAGGAAAAAATAATAGAAAGTGCCACAGTCTTCACGGTTAACGCCCAAGCTGTTGCCGAAAAGATGAAGTCTTTGGAGATTGGACATTTGTTGGCCTGCATAGATGAAGAGATATTGCCTTTTGTCTAGAAATGTTTACGTCAGATGTAGTTATGTCGGTTAGGCTCATCCGACAAGTTTTGATCATTTTTTTTATAGTATTTGACAATTTATATGAAGTGCCATTGTGTAAGTTTTGATGCAATAAAAATTCTTTATTCAATCCTTACTTCACACATTGTTAGTTTGTATCGCTTTAGGTATTTGCCATTGGTTGATTTCACTTTAAATCTAGTGTTAACTTCGTCAAGAGCATAAGCATTACCAGAAAATACTTGCATAATCATAAATGGTCCTTCCCATTTTGGTGATCACTTACCATATTCTGGACAATGTTTCTCAACAGGAAAAATTACTTTCCATACTAAATCACCTAAGTTAAAAGATTTGTATTTAACTTGATAGTCATAAAATTTAGCAATTTGCTCTTTTTGTCAAATCAAATTTTCTAAAGCAATTAATCTTTCGTTAGTCAACTTGTTTAACTCGTCGAACATTGAATCCTAATAACTTTCAATTGGTAATTCATCTTGTCTTTGAATGCGAATTAATTGAAGATTAATCTAGATAGGCAAAATGGTATCATAACCATAAACTAATTTATACAGTGATGTGCCTATCAATTCTCTTGGCAAATTTCTATATGCCTATAGAACCTGATCAAGGGTATTATGCCAATTTCTAGGCTGTCGACCAATATGATTTTTAATCAGACTTATTAGTATTTTGTTGATGGCCTCTACCTAACCATTTGCCTGTACATAGTATGATATTGATGTAATTAACTTTATTTTCCTAGAATTAGCATATTTTGTAACTTTTCATCTAGTGAAGATGGTACCTTGATTGGTAGTCAGAGTTTGAGGTATCCCAAACCTACAAATGATGTGATTTTCAATGAAATTGATCACATCTTGTTGGATGACATCTTTTAGTGCAATCGCTTCGACCCATTTGGTGAAATAATCAACCCCAAACTGAAATATATTTATGCCCTTTCGATAAGAGAGGATGTAGTTGGCCTATTAAGTCCAAAGCCCATCCTCTAAATGGCCAAGATTTAATGAATGAATATAATTTGCTAGATGGAATGTTTTGTATACGGCCATGTCATTGACATTCTTTACAAGACTTGTCAAACATTATATAATACAGCCAATAATATCTTTACCGTTAAATGATCCATTTCATTTTATCTCCTACTTGGTGAGCCCTACAAATATCTTCATGAACTTCTGACAAGGCAACGTATGCCTTCGACTTTCTCAAGCATTCTTCTAACTGTCCATTGACAGCCTTTCTATATAATTATCCACCCGACATTACAAAATTTAACGCTCTATACTTAAGTTTCCATTCTGCGGTAGAACTTGGATTCTTTAAGTAATCTATGATTACTTTTCTCTAATCATTACTTGTATGAACATCATTCTATAATATATCCCTTTCTTCCAAGAGGTATAAGAGTTCTCTGATTTCTATTAAATCCAATAAGACTTTTTGAGAAACCTTATACCTAGAAGCTATTTGGGCCAAGTCATTAGCTTCTTCATTGGATTCCCTAGGGATGTGTTAGACAACAACTTCGTCAAATTTTTTCATTTAACTTGCCATAGTACAATATTTAATCAAATTTTAATTAATGCATTTATATTCTTGAGTAAGTTGTTTGACGACTAACTGGAAATCTCCAAGTATGTGCACTCTTCGTGCTTTCATTTGGTAAAATATTTTTAATCCAATAATTAAAGCTTCGTATTCAGCCTCATTGTTAGAACAAGAATACTTAAGTACAAACATAAACTTGGTTGGAGTTCCCTTTGGGGAAATTATGAAATTCAAATGCAACTTCCTTTTCTGTGCCTTGATCTGTTGAAATAAAGATGCCATGGTCTTAATTTGACAAAATTTATGTCATTATCTTCGTCCAGGCTAGGATGGCCGACTAAAAAATCAGCCAATGCTTAACCTTTGACGGCTTTTTCTAGAACATATTGTAAAGAAAATTCTGACAGTGCAATAGTCCATTTGCTGATGCGTCCATTAAGAATAGGTTTAGATAACATAAATTTTATTATGTTTGTCTGTGACATGAAAAACACATTATAAGGTATCATATATTATTTCAGCTTGGTACAAGAAAAATACAATGATAAACATAACTTCTCAATTGCACTATATCTTGTCTCTGCATCGTTTAAGACTCGACTGAGATAGTAAATGGCTCTTTCAACACTATTCTCATCATCTTGAGCTAGGAAACATCCTATGGTCTCTTTAGAAGCTAAAATATATAACTTTAATGGCTATCGAGATATTTGTGACATCATAATCGGAGGATTCGTTAAATATTCTTCAATTTGATCAAAAGTCTCTTGGTGACAAGGCTCCCAGACGAAATCTTGCTCAGCTTTCAGTTTAGCCAAAGGTGAAAAGACTCTGGTCCTGCCAACAAGTTGGATATAAACCTTTTTAAGAAGTTCACTTTTCCTAAAAAAGATTGTAGTTCCTTCTTACTTTTCGGTGCAATGGCTTCCAAAACTGCTCTAGTTGTCCACTTCAATACCCATTATATGGACTAAGAATCCTAGAAATTTGGCAGTCGACACTATAAAAGTACATTTCTCCGAATTCATTTTAAGGCTGTGCTTTTGCATTCTTTCAAAGGCTTGCCTCAAATGTGTCAAGTGATTTTACTTATCTTCCAAGTTGACAATGACGTTGTTGATGTAAACCTCTATAAACTTCCCTATAACATCATGGAAGATGGTGTTCATCGCTCTTTGATAGGTGGCCCCTGCATTTTTCAAAATAAAAGGCATTACAACCCACTCATATATCCTAATGGCTCCTGGACATCTAAAAGTAATTTTTGACACGTCCTCATCAGCTATAAAAATATTATTATAACCCACATGACCATCTATACAACTTGAAATTTCATGCCTATATGCGGCATCAACTAACATATGCGTTATGGGCATTGGATATTCATCCTTAGGAGTAGCCAGATTTAAATTTCTGAAATCTATGCATACTCTTAATTTGCCATTTTTCTTTATAACTGGAACTATATTAGAGAGCCATTCGACATACTGGTAGTTCTAATGAATTGTGCTTTAAGCAACCATTCAACCTCCTCTTTAATTTTTAGTACTACTTTAGGATCAAATCTCCTATTTATATATTTGATAGGTCTGTATCTTTCTTTGAGTGGCAATCTGTGTTTGACAAGGTCTCTATTTAAATCAGGCATTTTGTTGCAATCCCAAGCAAAGCAATCTATGTATTTTGTGATTAGCATGATAAGCTCTTCTTTGAATTCTTTTGGTAGAAATGTACTTACAAAAATGAGTCTTTTATTCTCTTCAATGCCTAAGTTCAACTCTTCCAAAGGATCATTTGCTTTGGCATTCATCTTTTCATTGGGCTTTTTGTCAAATCCTAAAAGGTCATCATCTATAATGCAGTCCGACAATGTACCTTTTGTTGTATTGACTGCTTTGTCGGTTAGATAGGTTGACAATTTGTCCATTTAAGCATTAAAAATCATGGCTAGCACTTGGCCAATTTTTGTCAGCCTTATCCATTAATTTGACACCAAATTGATCCATTAAGCAAACCTCCAAGGCTTCCTTACTGATCAGTCCATCCTTTGTTGCAACTGGTCTAACTTTTGAAGTGTAATTTCTGAAGTCAACATGAAGTTGCTATAAGTAACAGGGAACTCACCATTCCATGGAATTAATTTCTGATACACAGTCAATAGGATGGCTATGACGGTATAGATTCAATCTCTATCCAACAGTATATTATAACTAGACTTCAAGGGAATTACTACAAAAAGGGTTGCATTTTTAACTGATCCGAGGTGGATATTCAGCATCACTATTTTGTTGGATGGAGAAGATTTTCTACTAAAATCAATGGCTACCATATCTATCTAAATCAAATCAGACTTATTCTTCTGTAACCTTTTGAATATGGCTCTTAGTATCATATTGATGGTAGCTCCAATGTCCACCAAAACTAGGTTGGGGGCTTCCCTTCCAATAAGGCATTGATATGCAAAGGCCGTAGGTGTGCTTTTTGCACCTCAGTTGGTTTTTCAAACTTAGCCAAGTTGTCGAGTTCGGCTACCTAGTCACCTTTTACACTGTTGAATCCTAAAGTTATATCGTCTTCTAAAAACAACCAATCCTTCAACAAGTCTTCTAGATCTTCTTCATTTTTTCCTACATAAATCTTATAATGGGCTTCATATTCTCGAGGTATCATGGAGATAAGATTTCAATTCATGTTGACAGGATGCTTATCTGTACCCTTCTTTCCTCTGACATATTCTTCAATGTCTCTGAATTTTCCTTAAACTGGGTCCCAGTCATCTTCATCTATGAATGGTCTGAGTTAAAAATAATCCCTGTCCATTGGATAATCATTAGACCCTTTTACGACAAAGTTATTCCTATAGCCATAATCACGTCATCTAAATCCTTATACATATCAAAGTCGAGGTCAAATTCTTCCTCGTTGTTAAAACCCAAAGGATCTTTTATTAAGGCGTCTATAATCTCGTTGGCTAAAAATTCATGTCAGATATATGGCATTCAGGTTTGAACTCAACGAGTTGCCCCCTTGTTTAACTTTGGCTAAGGTCTTTCTTTTTTGTTTGACATCAGTTGTGGGATCTTCTAAGATTACTTTTACTTCTTTGTTGGTCCAGTCTTCGTAATCTTTCCCTTTGATATCTACTATGGCTACTTGTTTTCCCTTATCACAGTTGGCCTTCTCAGTTTCCACCAACCTGACTGGCCAGTTTTTCTTAAGAAGGGACAGAAGTATATTTTTATTAAAGGCGTCGGTTGCATCAATTTTTGTGCCTTTTCTATTTCTTCTTAAAGCCATTCACTTAAAAGATTTGGTTGTGGCTATGCCATATTTCTTTCTCGTGGTGCAATGATTTCTATGTCAGGTAGTGGGTTGATTTCAACAACTAAACATTTCTTTCCCAAACCTGAGGGTTCTTCTTTGATTCGGAGTGCGTTCGTTACGGCTTTCCTTTTTTGGGCCTGCCTATATCTCTACAGCCTTCATTTCTAGGTTTTCGACAAAGGCTGATGAGACGCTTCAGGCTTATATTTGTCAAATGGCATTATTTTTTCAAAATGATAGTCTTCATTCCAAAAATGCTACTCCTTATGAAATCTATTTTTTCAAGAAAAATCCTTGTTTGACAATGCAGAATTCTTCACCCATTTCCCAACCTTCATATTTGTAGGTGGCACTCAGGTTTCGACATGTCGAAACTGACTTTAGGAAATCAAATTGCTCCCAATTAACTCTTTTGGCTTTTCAACCCACCAGCCATTGGAGTTTGGCCTACCTAAATGATGTGGCCAAGACCTCGATATGTAAGATGGTTTCTATTGATAATTCCTCTTACGAAGTCATTCTTTTTCTAGATTCTCAAGTATCTGGGCATCAGCCATTGCTTTTTGACCTGTCTCTATAGCTTTTAGATTATATAAGTGAACACATGATAAGTCCGCACTATATAATGCCACCATATTTGGGATTTTCGGTCCTCTTATAGCCATGTTTGCTTTCCTTTTGCACTTGTTATCTTTGTTTTCGTACAATTTCCGTGTGCTTGTTAGTGTTCGTATTTTCTTGTTTTTCTGCACCTTTTATTGCCTTTTTTAATTTATTTTATTTATTGTTTTCTGTAGGTGCATTTGTGGGAAGAAAACAAGAGAAAGTATGTCATTCCAGTGGCCTGGCGCCCAGGCGCCAGGCATGTGAAGAACAAGGGCTTTCTGCCCAGTTGGCGCCCAGGCGCCAGACGTGGCGCCCAGGCGCCCAACCCCTGAACTTGCCATTTGATGCTGCAGCCTTGGCGCCCAGGTGCCAGACTTCGGACCAGCAGCTTAAATACTCCTTTTAGAGCATTTTGACCTAATCTTGGACTTGGGAGATTTTGGGGAGCTTGGAGGCGGCTAGGGCTTACTCTACAGAGCTGGTTAGGGGGAGAAGGGCCTTCCTTCAATGGATTGGTCTTCCTTCCCCCATCTCTTCTCTTTTCTCTTCATTTTCTTCTCTTTTCATGTTTTATTTTCTTGTATTATGTAGTGGTAGGTAGTATGTAACTCAAGGGTTGTTATGAGCCCGATTTTAGATTAGGTTTTGTGTAATTTCTCGAACTCTTGTAGTTATTACTTGGTTAATGCATGTTTATTTATTCCAATCTTAATGCTTTCCTTTAAATTGGCCATTTATTGGGATGATTGGGTGTTTTTACCAAACTTGGGAAGGGGAGGTAGAAACAAGACCAAAGGATTAAGTTGTATGAGTTCTTGAACCTTAAAGGAGAGGGGATTCATTTGGTAATATCATAGGAATATAGTTATTAGCCTCATATAGTCAAATTAGGGTTTGGTCATTTAATGAACTTGATTTTCACATAAGGAATTATGGAGAGTTAGGTTTTATCTTAGTTGAGGTTTGGGAAAATCCTTCTAGGAATATTCGTGCCCTAGACTAGCATGTACAAATGATAAAAGCAAGAGTAAGGGGATGATAATGGAACCTATGAAGAATGATGGGCTTGGTGGTTGATGTAATTTAATTTTTTATGAGGTTTTGTTATTGAATGATTCTTCTCAATTACATTTCATATTTTGTTGGAGTGGATTTACGGTATTGAATTGCTCTAAAAATGCTTGATCACCACTTTTATGAGTTTGGGGTTTTTATCTATGCTATGGATAGCTAGGTATCAACTAGCCCATTGTAAATTCCACCATAAATCGGGTTAATCTAGGGATGGATAATCTTATTCATGTGGTTTTTATGAGTTCCTAAACTTAATCACCTACTTGAATGACTGGATTAAGGAATTAAACAATCATTTGGGATAGGTAAGTTTGTTTCTCCAAGGGATTGAGTTCAAACACTTGAGAGAGCTTAACCAACTCCAAAAGGATTTGTAATTTGATTGAATCAGTCTTTAGCAACTCAAAGACTCATTTGTCTATGAATTAGTCGGATTAAGAATTAAATGAAGTCAATCCCATCAATCCTAAGTTATTGTTATTAGGAGTAGCTTAGTTTTAGGTTTTAGACATAGTTTAGTTTAAATTGTAGCATTAGATTTATATTTCCGTTTAAAGATTCGTCTAGATAGCATTTAACTTTAGCTTCGTGGGTACTTGGTACCTCAATCCTCGTGGGAACGATACTCTACTCACTCTGTATTACTTGTGCGATTGGTGCGCTTGCCAAATTGCCCTAACAAGTTTTTGGCGCTGTTGCCGGGGATTGATGGTTGTGCCAATATTCAATGAAGCCGAAGTGGTGCTACTTTAGACACTTTTGTTGTACATTCTCTTGTGTCTTTGCAAATTTTCATTTCTTCTGTTGTTATGTTTTATTTTTGTGGTTTTGTTCTTACGGTGTTCTTCTTTGTGTTGTGCATGAAATCTGGTTTATCTTCCTTGCTGGAAAAACATTGAGGATGAGAACGGAGCACTGATGACCAAGGAAGGAGACATTATCTAGCGAAGGACACCGGTAAAGTCTGGCTAAGGACTATAAACGTAGCGCTCTTGGGAGGCACCCCAAGTTTCTTGACCTTTCCATCATATTAATTTGTTCTTGGTTTTGTTCTGTAATTTTAATTTTGTGATTGTTGGTGTTTAGTATAATTTTGGTTGATTGTTGTTGTGTTTGATTGTTGTGTTAGTTGATTTTGTTGTTTGATTTTGTTTAATGTTGAATTTGAATGTTTTTACTGTGTGTATGTGTTGTTTTGTGGTATTTTTTTGGATCACAAACCTCAATTTCCGTGGATCATCAAATTCTGAGTGCTGAATGTAGCTGCTGCAGAGAGGAATTCGCTTCTGTCAAGTTGGCGCCCAGGCGCCATGAAGCAAAGGGGAGAATTGCTCTCTGTCTCGCTGGCGCCTAGGCACCACCTGTCAGTTCATTTAGGGTTTGTGACGCTGGCGCCCAGGAGCCAGCGTCGAATTTAACCCTCTGCAGAAAAATTTTCTGCATTTTCTCTTCTCCCAAACCCTAGCAGCCACCTCCCTCTCTTTCCCTCTCCTCCTCCGGCGCCTTTTCCTCCCTAAACCTCCATTTTCACCGATTAGAAGCCCCTCCTTCACCATCCCTTCAATTTTTGCACACTTTCTTGCACTTTTCTTCCCATTTCATCACTTTCATCCCACTTTTCCTCCATTTCTTCATCTTCTTCGCATCTTTGGGGTTGATTTTCGAAGTTAGTGGTGCTCTCCCCTCTTTTTCTGCACATTTTGGTAAGTTTCCTCTTCCCCACTCCATTTTCTTTGAATTTTTTTTTAAAAAAAAATAGGGTTTTCTGAAATTTGAAATTTAAATTTTCAGTTTTATTTAATTTATGATTTTAGGATAGTTCTAATCCTTATTTTCTACTGGTAAAAATATATATATATATATATATATGCATTTTTTTTCAGATTTGGGAATTTTTGGATTTAGGGTACTATTTTGATTTATTTGAAATTTCTGAAACTTTTAAAAATTGGAATTTTAGGTTCTTAGAATGCTTATTTCATTTTCTGAAAGTTTAGAAATTTTTAAACTTGGTTTTCTTTTTTATTTTTCAAAATTTTCCTTTTATTGAATAATCCAATTTTAGAGTTTTTGAAATTAAATTTTTGCTTTTTGAATGTTTAGGATTGGCTATTGCATAAATAATGTCTCACAAACGTTCAAGGAAGCAAAAGGAAGCCGAATCCTCCTCTAGTAGAGACTTTGATGCCTCTAGGTTTAGGAATTTTGAGTGTAAAATGAAATTTGATGAGCTTGAACCTAGAGAGTTTATTAAAGAGAGAGGGTTTTATCTGAGGGCCAATCAGTACCCCGAAATTCAAAATAGAATAAGAGAGTGGGGTTAGGAAACACTATGTAGGCCAGTTACGAGATACTACCCCGAGGTTGTAAAAGAATTCTATGCAAATGCATTTAGGGGGAGCAATGATAGTGTTGCGGACAGACATACTTCTTTTGTTAGGGAGAAAACAATTTATTTTACTGCAAATAATATCAATAATCTGTTTGGTCTGAGATATGGTCCTGAGGCTGATAATGAATATGCTGATTGGATGAGGTTTAGGTATATGAGATCAAACACACTTATTGATACTCTCTGTAAAGAGGGAGCGAGATGGGAGTTGGACGCTCAGGGGAAAGAAACACATTTTAAAAAATCTGATATGAAACAAATCCCCAAAGCGTGGTGCACTTTCGTCCAATCCAATCTCCTCCCCACTTCGAACCGTTCTGAAGTAACAATAGAAAGAGCGGTGGTCATCTATATGATTTTTACAGGAAGTGTCTTTAACGTTGGATCTCTGTTATCCCAAAATCTAGATAAATTAATTCAAAAACAAGGAAAAAGATTGGGATATCCTTGCCTAATTACTAACCTCTGTCAAAAGGATGAGGTGCCTATGCTTAATGATATTTTTCGTAATCCCGAGGGCCCTATCACTGCACAAGTGATAGATTCTATGGCACCACGTGATGGAGCCCCCGCGGATCACTATCAGGCACCCATTCTGATTCCTCAGGCACCATCCAGACCACGCGCTGCACCTGCACCTCAGGGACCTCATATGTCGCAGCGGATTATTGATATTGAAAACTCGCTAAGTGATTTGAGAGCGTCCCACGATGCTTTTGTTGCCTCCCATAATGCATTTGTAGGAACACAGAATGAGCACAATAGGGGTGTAACTCAGGCTCTGTATGCCATGGCTAGACATTGGGGTGAGCACTGAGGGTTGGACCTTACAGGATCCTTCTTATGATCCAACAGACGACATCAATTTTGATCCTGCAGTCAACAGTGGAGTAGCTGGTGGAGATGAAGAGATGGGCGAAGAAGAAGATGACGCTGATGACATGGATTGAGGCGTTGTGATTCACTGTTTTATTGTCTTTATTTCTTTGTTTATTGATTCATGTACTGTACTTCTCATTTGAGAACTTTATGTTTTGTTATTTTTATGTCTTTATTGGATTTTGTTGATGTTTCTATTTTTGTGATGGAATGGTTAAGACTCTTGTTATTGTCATTTTGTTATTTTGATTCTTGTTTAGTTATCGTTGTGTATTTTAATTCTGTATTGTTGCTGTTGATGGTTTGTTTTTAGCATTCATCGTCATTTCGTCCCCTTTTTGTTGATTGTCCCCTTTTGGATGCTCAAACCTTATTTGTGTGCTTGGTTTGACATTGAGGACAATGTCTGGTTTAGGTTTGGGGGAGTAGGTTGTTGTTTAATAAGAATGCAATTCCTTTTGTGAACCATCGCGCTTTAGGATTTTTCTTGATATTTTGGAAACTGTTGAACAGGTTTTATGTTATGACAACGTTAATTGAATTCATGCCGTCATTTTATTTAAAATTGAGCTAAGTTATGGATTTTTAGAATTTATTCATTAAATTGAGAATTTTCAAAAATTCTTAAATAAAAGTTGTAGGTGTTTTTAATTTTCTTTAAATACTCCTCAAATTTTTAAAATTTTTTTATTCTTATTTGTGATGTATATTTGCTCAATAAGGGAAATTAAATTAAAAAAAAACAAAAAAAAACAAAAAAAAATAAATAGAATGAGTGTGATTTAAGTTGAGGAAGTGTAGTGTGGTTTAGGCGCACAATACTTTCTCCAACCAATGAATCATATCTTAACAAATAAAGGCGACAGACAAGGCATTGTTGTGTGGATTAGGCACACTGATAATTCTTTGTTTCCTTAGCCTATTAGCGGATATTACTTAGATTGAGGGGAAGATGTGTGGTTAGGCGCACGGTCTTCACTTCAATCATAAATAAATTGGAATTCCCTTTGCTAAAATGCACTTTGATAGAGCTAAGAAAAATCTCACAATAAGGTAAATTCTTTTAAACTTTTGAGGTAGTAATTAGAGAAAATTAAGGACATTTATGATTTTAATTTTAAGGTTAATGAAAATTTTCAATACCTATCAATTCAAGAAATTCATTGCTTACCTTTGCTTTATTTAGATGAATGCATGAATTTAACTTACTTGCTCATAATCTTTCAAGTTGTTCAACACTTCCTTTTTATCAAGAAATATCCTTATGTTCGTTTAGTGTGTTTAGTTGTGTTAAGTAGTTGTTTGCTTGAGGACAAGCAAAGATCTAGGTTTGGGGGAGTTGATAAGTCCTAGAAAGTCACTATATAATGCCACCATATTTGAGATTTTCGGTCCTCTTATAGCCATGTTTGCTTTCCTTTTGCACTTATTATCTTTGTTTTCGTACAATTTCCGTGTGCTTGTTAGTGTTCGTATTTTCTTGTTTTT
Organism: Biancaea sappan; assembly: GCA_037074585.1. Taxonomy (NCBI): domain Eukaryota; kingdom Viridiplantae; phylum Streptophyta; class Magnoliopsida; order Fabales; family Fabaceae; genus Biancaea; species Biancaea sappan. Next base: position 20,462,472 of record CM073499.1, on the reverse strand, counting down.
CTGGACCTTTTATTGCCTTTTTAATTTATTTTATTTATTGTTTTCTGTAGGTGCATTTGTGGGGAGAAAACAAGAGAAAGCATGTCATTCCAGTGGCCTGGCGCCCAGGCGTCAGGCATGTGAAGAACAAGGGCTTTCTGCCCAGTTGGCGTCCAGGCGCCAGACGTGGCGCCCAGGCGCCCAACCCCTGAACTTGCCATTTGATGCTGCAGCCTTGGCGCCCAGGCGCCAGACTTTGGACCAGCAGCTTAAATACTCCTTTTAGAGCATTTTGACCTAATCTTGGACTTGGGAGATTTTGGGGAGCTTGGAGGCGGCTAGGGCTTACTCTACAGAGCTGGTTAGGGGGAGAAGGGCCTTCCTTCAATGGATTGGTCTTCCTTCCCCCATCTCTTCTCTTTTCTCTTCATTTTCTTCTCTTTTCTTGTTTTATTTTCTTGTATTATGTAGTGGTAGGTAGTATGTAACTCAAGGGTTGTTATGAGCCCGATTTTAGATTAGGTTTTGTGTAATTTCTCGAACTCTTGTAGTTATTGCTTGGTTAATGCATGTTTATTTATTCCAATCTTAATGCTTTCCTTTAAATTGGCCATTTATTGGGATGATTGGGTGTTTTTACCAAACTTGGGAAGGGGAGGTAGAAACAAGACCAAAGGATTAAGTTGTATGAGTTCTTGAACCTTAAAGGAGAGGGGATTCATTTGGTAATATCATAGGAATATAGTTATTAGCCTCATATAGTCAAATTAGGGTTTGGTCATTTAATGAACTTGATTTTCACATAAGGAATTATGGAGAGTTAGGTTTTATCTTAGTTGAGGTTTGGGAAAATCATTCTAGGAATATTCGTGCCCTAGACTAGCATGTACAAATGATAAAAGCAAGAGTAGGGGGATGATAATGGAACCTATGAAGAATGATGGGCTTGGTGGTTGATGTAATTTAATTTCTTATGAGGTTTTGTTATTGAATGATTCTTCTCAATTACATTTCGTATTTTGTTGGAGTGGATTTACGGTATTGAATTGATCTAAAAATGCTTGATCACCACTTTTATGAGTTTGGGGTTTTTATCTATGCTAGGGATAGCTAGGTATCAACTAGCCCATTGTAAATTCCACCATAAATTGGGTTAATCTAGGGATGGATAATCTTATTCATGTGGTTTTTATGAGTTCCTAAACTTAATCACCTACTTGAATGATTGGATTAAGGAATTAAACAATCATTTGGGATAGGTAAGTTTGTTTCTCCAAGGGATTGGGTTCAAACACTTGAGAGAGCTTAACCAACTCCAAAAGGATTTGTAATTTGATTGAATCAGTCTTTAGCAACTCAAAGACTCATTTGTCTATGAATTAGTCGGATTAAGAATTAAATGAAGTCAATCCCATCAATCCTAGGTTATTGTTATTAGGAGTAGCTTAGTTTTAGGTTTTAGACATAGTTTAGTTTAAATTGTAGCATTAGATTTATATTTCCGTTTAAAGATTCATCTAGATAGCATTTAACTTTAGCTTCGTGGGTACTTGGTACCTCAATCCTCGTGGGAACGATACTCTACTCACTCTGTATTACTTGTGCGATTGGTGCGCTTGCCAAATTGCCCTAACAACACATCTTAGGCACATCTGGATTGTTATTGAATCTTTCTTTCTTGTCATGAATTCTTCGTAAGTCTCCCAAGACTTTTGGTATACATCGTATGGATCTGCCATAGGGTTAGTGTCTACCTTTACTTCAGTTGAGTTTACTTCGACATGCTTCTTTCTTTTTCTTTTCACGTTGATCATGTCAATGTTCAAAGGAACTTGGCTGTCAATAATTACAACATTTGTTTGGAAGGGATCCGTATCTACCTTCATGTCTTCTTTCTTATCAATGAACTTTAATCTTTCTTCTATCAAGGCCTTTTGAATCAAGTCACTGAAATGTACATATTCGTTAGTCACATGACCCAATATATTATGAAATTTATAATATTTTTCTCTTTAATTTCATTAAACTTTAACAACCTATGATTATCAACAATTTTACTTATTTTTCTTTTAACAAAACATTAAAAATATGTTCGACTTTTGTTATGTCGAATGTGCATACTTTTCTATTGACATAACTCATCTTTTCTTTGGCCCTCATAGGCTTTGTAGCCTGACAAGTATAGGGAGGTCCATTTTATAATTCAGTAAGATTTATGTCGTAATCAATATTTTCTTCCTCTTCGTCGGATTATTCCATTCCGACATAGTTTACTTTTACTCTTTTGAGGAACTTCTTTTGTTTTTGCACTTTTTCAGCTTTCAATTATTCTATTTGTCGAACTTTGGCCCCCAGTTAGGCAAGGTCAACCAAATGTTGGTTGACAAGCTTTTTCCTGATATAATAATCAAAGCCCCCAATAGCCATTTTGATAATCTCAACTTTGAGAATTGGAGTAAAACACTTACTCTTTATCTACCTAAATCTTGCCAAATAATCCTCAACAGATTTGTTGTATAATCTTTTAATATTAAATAGACTTATCAAACTAACTTTTAGATCCCCTCAGAAGAATTGGTCATTCTCCATTTGAGCTCACAAATGAATAGAATTCAGTCTCAATATCAAGAACCAAGAAAAGACTTTTTTTGTGAGAGAACTAGGAAAGAACCTCAGTTTAAGTGCTTCATCTATAGCTAGATCTCCCATCTCAATGGTGTATCGTGCGACGTATTCGACGATCGATTCACTACTTTCTCCAGCGAACTTGGATAATTTAAGAACCTTAACCATTGCTCTAATCAATTCTGCCTGTTGAACCCAATCAGGGAACATTAAGGTGAAATATGGCTGATTAGTATAGCTTACGTTGAAACCAAATATATTAAGGACTTATTTGACTACTTAGTTTACATTACATTCGACTTGGTTCCCTACAAGGTTTTGTCTGAACTCTTTTATGACAATATCTACTTGTGGCTCATTCTGACACAACATTTGTACTTGACCATGTCTCAACTGAGGTTGAGGTTGGTCTTGCTTTTGTACTATGTTGTTTTATTGATTTTGGCCTTGATCTTGGGCTATAATCACTTGATCTGGTTGGAAATTTTTAGGCATAACAATCCCTAAGGCTTGAGTTAGTCTACCCATTTATAATGCTAATGTATTACATGCGCTATTGGTGTTTTCCATTAAGGGTTTTAGCGCGACACCTATTTGTTGTGTCAACATACTCACTATATTGTGATTACTTTCGTCTATTTGTTATCGAATGGTAGCCAATGAACTTACAGTAGATGTGACAATAGTATTTGGCATGTCTCTCGATATATTTGGGAAAACGGGTCCCAAATTCAATCTTTCCTGTCGAAACACAATGGGTGAATTGGTTCTTGCCATATTTGCCAATGCAAAACTTACTACTTGGCTTTGAACCATCTGACATTTAGGATTGGCCAATTGATTTCCAATCCTAAATTGGGTCATCACAGGAGGGACATACCTTTAAGGTAATCCATATTGAAGTGTAAACCTTGTCATTTGACTGGCTACTAGATTTGGTGACGTAGGTGTCAATCTAGAGACTTGTTCCAATACGAAGTTGCCCGAAAGGGACACGTTTGGTAATGTCTATAGGATTAGCAATTGTTGTAACTGCTGGCACTTTTATCACTATTACGACAGTTGTGGATGCAGTTGGTGAACCTGTTACTTGATTAACGTCGTTTGTGTTACTTATAATTTCAGAATTGTGAGTATGAGGAGAATAATGTATGAATTTACCACTTCTTAAACGTATACATATAATGAGTTACTCAAAACTCATCCCACTAGGCATGTCAATCTGTTTAAGGTGATTTTTTGTTTGACCAGAATTTGATAACAAATTTATATGTCAATTTGTCAACGGAGATTGTTGGTTGAAGGCCAAATCTGACAACAAATACTTGATTCTATCGAGAGCAATTGTGTTTTCAAAGTTATACCATAATCTTGTTTATGATGAAAATGTGTCAAATGAGAATAATTTCATGAAAGAACGTGAGGCCTGGAATGTACTTTTTGTAGAAAAGTTAAATGAAAATAGTAAAAAGCAGAAAGTAAGTGCAGAAAGGAAATTGCATAATATAAAATGCAGAAAGATAAACTGTGAAAAGTAAAGAGCAAAAAGTACTTGACGGAATGTAAATGGTAGAAAGTAAATTGCAGAAAGTTAAAGTGCAGAAGATTTTAAAAGAAAGCGATTAAATTGCAAGAAATTAAATGAAAGCATTTAAAGTGCATGAAGTTAAAAGAAAGCGATAAGTGGCTGGAATGGTACAAGACTTTGAATTAAATTTGACTGGAATATAAGGTAGAAGCATACTTTGATGTTGACCCTTTAATCGGCTTGTGTGAGATTTTAGGATTTTTAATAACGATTAACCTAGTATTTATAGGCAAATGACTAAGTAACTGCCTATCTATCTAATAGCCACGTATGTGACGGTTTATATTTATATTGCATTGGCATAATTATCCAAACCCATATAAGTAACAGTTTACATAGTCCGACACAACTGCCTTAGCCATTTGATGGTAGAGTAATTGTATTTGACGACTTCAACTCGATAATTTTGCTTTCCTCCAATGTTCGAGAACCAAGCTATGTCCAATCGACATACCCTCATCTTTCGACAAATATAGTCTTGACCTATTTTGTCATCCATGTCTGAATTAATTTGTCAAATGACGTGCTTTCGACAACTTTGAAAGACGTACATAAATGGTTTTACAGAGACGTCCATCTTTCTCGTTCTCTTCTATCGAATTCGTCTCTGTTGAACAGCTGACATTTGTCGAATTTCTGAGCCAGGTCACTTATTTTGACACTGAGCAATTAACATTATTTTGTTGTATTGAGAACGATTACTTGTCAGTGAAGCATCTCACTTTTGCTATCAAATATTTATATTTTTATTTAAAAATAATCATTCAACAATAGTCATTCTATGAACAAGCATTGATGCATACATGCAATTATAGAGATCGTACATGGTTTCCGTGCCATACCTAGAATATACATAAAATTTCATGCTATGCATACATATTACAACATCATACACATCGTATTATCATCATCATATGAATAGAATTATGTTCATATTAACAATCCTAGTTATATCCATCATAAGATTCTTAGGAGAATTTCCTATCAACATAGACTACATGATATGTGATGTTAAAGTAAGGTTAGGGCGAGACTCACTTGGATTCCAATGCTAAATTTATTGGGTTTTGTACGTTATTTAGAGAGAGAAGATGTGTAAAATCAGTTGAGATCCAATCCAACAACTGTAACACAAAAAGGTTGCAAGAAGAAGTCAAAACCGTAAAACAAGAAAAATGCTTGTTATTGTTTTTGACCTTTGATCACAGTTTTGGTCATATCTCCTAATTGGTATGGAATTTTCAAACTAGAGTTTTCTCGTTTGAAACTAGACTCAAAGGGCTTTACAGTGATATATAAGTTTTGTGAAAACAAAAGTACGATAGATCGGGATTTCTAGTATTTACCTTTGTTTCTTAAAGTTTTCTAATGTTAGGAATGATTACCATAAGCGTGTTCCTTGATAATGATGTGCAGAGGTGTGGCACATTGTGAAGGTGTGAAGCCTAGGGCTTAGAGATCTTAGAGTAGCTAGGGTTTAGATCAAGTGTGGCATGTATGGTTTGAGTGTGAATGTGTTGTCTAGGGTTTTAAGTGTTTGAGGGATTATATGTGGGGGCATTTATGTTGGTGTGTCTTAGATGGATCTAGGGTTTGTGTTTCTTATGAGATGTCGAGGGTTGGTAGAAGACGTCTAGGGCTTTTAGGTGCATGAGAGTCATCTTAGGTAGGGTTATATTTATAGGGTTTTGGCCCCCCACTTTGTTTAGTTTAAGTAGGATTATGACTCTTTTTTTAGTTTTATTTTATATATTCTAGATTAAGTGCAGTACCAGGACTCTTCTCTTTTTATTTTATTTATTCCCCTTTATTATTTATATTATTCTAGGTTAAGTGTAGCACTAAGATTCATTATTTATATTATTTTATTTGTTGTGTAGTTATCTCCTTGTATTGTTATTTTATTTATTCCTCTTTATTTATTATTTAATTTCCCAATTCTATTCCAATGCTAAGCTTATTTTATTATCTGTTCTCCTAATCCTACACTAACACAAACTTATTTTATCATTTTTCTTTTCCTAATCCCATATTAACACCATACTTATTTTATTGTTTGTTTAACCTTTCCTACTTTAATTCCGTGACACCATTCTACTATTTTTTTCTTCTTATTATTTTCTCTAGTTTTTCTTCCTATCTAACTTATCCTAATATCACATGCCTTCCCCTTACCTATTGTTTATTTTATTTAACCTACCTTATTTTATTTATTTATTCTCTTTACTCACACGCCTAATATCTATTTAATTTAACTTATTATTACTGCTATTTCACTTACACTATTATTCAGTTATGCTCCTTTTTATTTACATGCCTGGGTCATGTAGTAACATTATTATTTAATTTATTTACTTATTTAGTTTAATTCTCCTAAAAATGTTACACATGCAACATGTATCGTAACATCAAACAAGATGCCTTTGATGTGAACCCAATATATTTACCTCATCGTTTTAGTCCTTCGCTCACTCCAAACACATCACTCAATTTAACGCATCTAGAAGTCATATCACCTGTACCCCTAAGGCAATGATAAACAATAGGTACAATTAAGCAACAAAAAAAAATACGGGCTAAAATTGCTATGTGAAATTATCAATTTCCTCTTGAGTACTCATCTATCCATGAAAAATTTTCCCCTAACAACCGAACACACACCTTACAACATCAAAATAGGAGGGGTATTGCAGTACTCTTACACTTATAATTGCATATTCTCAAGTTCATTATACTTACTAGTGTTTTTCCTATACATCATTCACTTAACACTATATTACAGTGTAACATGACCTACCTAATTACAGAGCTTCTAAGAATACTGAAATAAAATAAAACTAAGAAAGTTACCATACCCCAAATAAAGAGGAGGTACCTTCAGCACACGTGTCATTGAGCTTTAGGGCCTTCTGTACCTGAAAATATGAGGGGGTGAGTCTATTCCACTTGACTCACCAAAAAAGCTCTACCAAGCACATACATGAGACTATGCATGCAAAATACATAATAAATGCATGAATATATGAGTATTCACAAATAACCAATGCATAATCATTTTGTCGTGTCAAGCTTTGTGATACTTCTAACACTTCAACTAGTGTAAGAAATGATGAAATCTAAACTTTTCACAGCACAAGAACAATTATCTTATACTCATTTCAATTCATGCACAAGTCATCGTTCTTCTAGCTTTACTAAAGCTTATTTCTAATGCTAATGCATCTAATATCACAACATCACCCTATTCAGGTCACAAGCACATATGTGTATAACATAAATAAATACCATACACAATGCAATCATCATTTCATACATCACATTGCTCATGTGGGAAAACACAACAACATAACATAACACATCACATACACATTGCATAGCCACCACACCGTACTCTTTAGCTTCTCCTCATCTGTCATCCCAAATCTTATCTTCATCTCAACATCTTGTCGTACACCCTTATTTTACCATACACCCTCACTATATACATCTACAAGTGAGGTACGAATTAAGTTCCTTGGCTTTCTCTAGCCATATGATATCCCCTCTTATTTCACCACATATGGGTGAACCATGAATTTGTCTTTATATCCCATTCCAAACATGCCCTCATGGCACAATCTCATCAAATGCATTCCTCTCATGATTACTACCCAACATGGCTAAAGCCCCTTTTTCAATTCCATCTCTACACGTACTAGAATTTGATGTTTCCCGAATTTAGTCATAATCATAATGCCTCAAATTCTTAATATTGTTTTCCCTTCCTTGTGCAACTATTCATGCACGAAGGATATATATATATATATATATAGGCAAACATATATTCTTTTCCTTCTCAATAAGGCAATCATGAGGAAGATATGTGGATGTTCATAATCCTTGCCCGAAGGCCACATACACAAGCACAAATACATACACATACAAATTTGCAATACTCCTCATGCTTAGTTCAATTTTCCATCACACATTCATAGTGTTAGTCTTAGAAATTAACCACTTGAGAATTCTTATAATTATTTATATGCATCTCATGAAATCCTTTGTGCCATTTGTATGTATGTGACAATATATATATATATAAATACGTGTGTACACATGCTTAGCCTATATCACATAATTTTATCCTAATCCATAAATCACTACAAGACTTAGTTCACAATCAATAATGGGCATAAAATCGCTTGAATATCAATATCAAATCATCCGCAAGCAATTTCACAAGCTCAATCTATATGCATGGAGTGTCTCATACCATATATGACATAAACATGTTCATTCATCACATTTTTCTCTACTTTTACACAACTTTGGGAAATAAAATCTTAAGGAATAAATAAAACAAGGTAAAGCTAAGTCCCTCACCTAGAATTGAGGCTCCTCCAGTCCTTTTAGGGTGCCTTGACTAAGCATCAATGTAATATCCCTGGTTTTCAGGTGTTATTATTGGAGAGATATCAGTATGGACGTGGAAAAATGCAGGAAAATTTTTCACTTGCTTAAGAGAAAAATAGATATATGTGATGGAATTTGTTGCATATAAATATGCATGAATATGGTGTCTAAAATAATGGAAATTATTTGTTGGATATATGTGATGAGTCGAAGAAATTTAGTTGTAGTTGAATAATTAAAGTGAAGGACCTAGATGAAAGAATTTAAAGTTTTTGGTTAAAATGTGAATTTTAGAAAATAGTGGTGTTGGGTAAGAAAAGGGAGTGTTAAGATGAAAGTTGTTAAGTATGGGGAAATATTTTAGAGAGAAAATAATTTGATTAGTAATGGATGGGAAATTACCTAAGATTGCACTTATGCCCTTCTTATTTTGTGAAAGAAATAACAATTGAGGGCCTAAGTTACAATTTCTAAAAGTTGACCCCTACACTTAAACATCATATCTCTCACTCTTATCTTATCTCTCTCTCTCTCTCGATAACTCTGTCTTTCTCTCTTCTCCTTTATGGGGTATCCACTTTCCTTCACCCAATCTCCCAAAATCCTTGTTTTCTCTCTAGTGGGTGTTTAATTTCTGGTCACTAGTGGCTCATTCTCATGGTGGGAAGCTTCAAGGACCAAGGTAAGATCTAGATTCTTGAATCTCTTCCCCATTTTCAGATTTCATGCCCTAAATACTGAAAGTTTAGGTTTTAGTGAGAATTGGGTGAAATCTTGGAGTATTGTGCTAGATTATGGTTCCTTAACCTTCCTTCCCTTAATCCTAGTTGTTTTGGCAAGCTAAATGAGTGGAAAAATCTGAGTTCATGGTGTGTTTTATGGCCATGACAGAAAAATTGGGATTGAATTGGGTTTTGGAGAAAATTTGGTTTGATTCTTGAAATTTATGATGAAAACAAGTTCGTAGATGTGTTTTTATGGATTAAACATATTCTATGATGGCCAAAGCACTTGGGAAATGTTTGATTTTGGTTTGGGTTTGGAAGAAGAAGGTTGGAGGAATAAAATGGGCAACAGTCGCATTTTCCGTCATTGTTGTTTTGTGATTCACCACTACAATGGTGAAAAATAGTTACTGAAGTGGTGGGAAGTAGAACTTTTGTTACTTTTTGGTCATATTTTCAAATGGTCATAACTCTCTTGTCTGAACTTTGTTTTTAGTAAATTTTATATAGTTGAAAAGGTATTTGAGTCTATTTTTTAATGAAACAAGATTTAATTGAAAATTATTTTCCTTTGGTAGTTATGACCAAAATAGTGACCAAAGGTCAGAGTTAGTGCCAAGCACTTTTCTTCCTTGTGTCCTTGATATGTTTTTGGCATGGTTTTCTCATAGGATTGGACTCTTTAATGCATCTTCCATACATTTTGGGATGTAATGGCCAACTTAGAGTAAAGGTTAAGGACTTTTTCCCTACCTCACTCGATTTCTTTCATATATTTTATTATATATTCATTCATATACATATCTTGTGTAGTTCAAGCTATAAGCTAAGCATGAAATTTCCATAGATGTGTTATGTGTAGTGGCTTGAAAAGAGTTATCTTTTTTATATATAAATATGTATATATTTATATATATGGAATGTAATATGTGTGACTATTTTGGAAATTATGGGAATTGTGATTATCAATTATGACTAAGAGTTTTTGCCAAGTAGTTCAATTCATGTGGTACATATATGTGTTTCCTTGAGTCCAAATGGCGTGCGTGGTTGTGATTTTCCCATGTAAATAGGTATAAGAGTGCCATTATATAATTGAATACTTATGCACATTCATACACCAAGATGCAACAATACTTAGGGAGTGTGTATGTATATACATCATTGACCATTCTTGAATCATGAGTAGTGAAAGATGTGCAAACATATAAATATGAAATATCACATCTTAGTTTCAAAAGAACACACATGTATGTTTGTACATGCATCAACCCTTGAGATTTATATAAAAACTATGTACACACATATTCACACAAAAGTGTGCCATGAGTTTTTAGTCCATAGGTTTTGGGTATGGAGGTACATTATTATTATATGAAAAGATATAAGTATATATATATATCCTAATAAATGAGGTGTAAGAATTACGGGCTTCATGATCAGAGCATAGTATGGAGAGTAAGATTTTGAGGAAAGTAAATCTAGTTGTTTACGTGTTACGATATTAAGGTTACATTAAGTATTGTGATTGAAAATGTGTTGATGATCTTGAGAATAACTATCCTATGTGAGTAAATATGATCTCTTCTCTTCTCACTATTGTCTCATTTTATTCCAAGTGCAAGGAGGTCTAAAATTTACTTGCCATAAAGATAGAAATACTTATTCGATGTCATACAAAAAAGCCTTGAATTCTAATTATTCCTTATGCTAGTGTGAGGATGTGGGTTGCTTAGTGGTATGGGAAGAATGATAGCATTGAATTGCTTTTAAGAATTACTACAAGAGATTTATTTTTGGTGTTATAACTGGGTAATTATTTGATTGTATAATTTATACTTCACCTATAGAGGGTTAAATTGTGGTTTACAATGAGTTTATAACATAATAAATTATTTACATGACCAAGGTTAAAAAGAATTGTTGTGTGTACTAGTCTATTGTAGTGTGGATAGTATATGGTACCATAGATCATGACACCTACTATTATCTTTAAAAAGTACAACCCCTTTTGAACTCTATTTCCCAGCATTTTGATGATTTTTCTTACTATAGACTTAAGACTTGTTATTTATGAAACTAAGAGGTTTGTTCTTTAACTTATGAAAGTGACAATATGATGACAAAGGGAAATATGGGTCAATAAATGGTTTTTTTTATACTTTGTATGAGTAACTCCGTAATGGGTAATATACATGGTTATACCCTGGTTCAGATATTGTGTCGGGTACTGGCACTTGATATAATATTTTGATATTGTGCCAGGTATTGGCACAGGGTATAATGTTAGGATACTGTGCCGGGTACTGGTACTTAGTATTATATTTGAATACTGTGCCAGGTACTGGCACTTGGTATAATAGTTGATTTTATGCCAAGTACTGGCACATGAAGAGGCTTCCAGAGGCATAAAGATGGGAAATAATTTATTTATAATCTTTTAATTTGTTCAGATATTACTTTGTATATGACATTACTAGCATATGGCTATGATTGTTATTGGAAATGGTATTTTTATCCACCCTAATGGTAAATAATTGTAAGACTAATTTACACAATGTAAGTGTGGATGATTTTTTTTTTTCCTTTTTATTTCGTGAATGTTTCCACTTCATTATGGCAAGGGACTCTACAAATTCTTTAATTAAAATAGAAATGTGGAATATATTGGTAAGATACTTAAACTTATACTTGGCATGTGTAAAGATGAGATTTGCGAAAAGATAGTACCAGAAAACCAATGTCACATGATTCGGTAGAAATGGATCATGAATGGTAAGTGCAGAATCCAAGTATAGATATATGTACTATAATGGCATTATTATATTGACTTTCGATACATTGTGGCTACATATATTATGAGCTGGGAAAAATTTCTAGGGTTCTTCATGGGGTGCTTGTGCACACCTCATGGTAATAATTACTTGATTTTGATGTCTTTACTTGTTTTTAAATTCATAATTAAAGTTTACCAATGAGTCATGTAGACTAGGCTTACCCCCTTATAGTTTCAGGATCTAGAGGAGTTCAGTTCGATGGTTTTAAGTAGTGAGGATGCCTCCCCCTTTGTTCGGGGTTAGGTATTTGTCTTTTATCTTCTATGTTAATTTTTAGTATTGCTTTGTAATCATGTACGCCACTTAGGTTTTGTATTTATCATGTTTGGATTAGTAGATAACTGTCACGCCCTAAATGTAGGCCCGTGACCGGCGCGGACGATGTCTAATCTCACACCACCGCAAGCCTAACTTTCCATTTAACTTGTTACTCTTTCCTTAATCCAATTATTCCTTTAAATATAATTGTTTTAAATTACACAATGAAGAAGTAAAACAAGAGAATGTTTTCATATTTAACCATCTTATACAACAATACATGACCTACCCGATTACAGAGCTTTCTAAAATTACTAAAACAACATAATTAAGTCTGTTACCGTACCCCGAACAAAGGGGAGGCATCATCGACACGTTCATCCTCGAAGTTAAAGGGCCTTCTTTACCTGAAACTATGAGGGGGTGAGTCTTATCCACTTGACTCACCATAAAATAGCCTTACCGCACATATAATCAATTATGCATGCCAAAAGTACATATAATCATGTATGAACATGTGAAAACTCACAACATTAATAATTCATGACATAAATGTAAGTCAAGAGGAATTCATCATAAGAAAGTTCATAAATAATCACATGCACCTCGCCCGAAAGTATTATCCCACTTGTAGATGTCATCCCGCCCGAAGGCGTGTTCTGCCCATAGGTAATATTTCTGCTTAAAGATATATTCACGTCTACAACCATTACATGCATTGATATCTTGGGAAATCAAGCCCTCAACCATTCCATGTGTATAATTCTATGCATTGGTATCTTGGGTCAAGCCCTCAACTATTCCATGTGTATAATTTCATGCGTTGGTATCTTGGGTCAAGCCCTCAACCATTCCCTTTGCATAATTTCATGCATTGGTATCTTGGGTCAAGCCCTCAACCATTCTATGTATATTATATACTCAATTCATAATTCTCATCAATATAATCTTAAATCAACAATAAATTTCATTATCTAGCAATCATCATTAAATATAGAATCTAACTGCGATATGAGATGGAATTTATATTGTATCTTGGAGGGATGAATCCCTCAACTATTCCATGTGTATAATTATATACATTGAATATCTTGTGTCAAGTCCTTAAAATGAAGTCAAGCAATTCAACCTTATTTCGCCCCTGTCCTCAAAGGACGCAAAAGTGTTCGAAATCTCTGTTTCTTTCAAATACAATCAATTGCACAATCAAGAGCATTCATATGCACATCATGAACTTTAATAAATCCATGTCATTCATAATCATCAATCAGTAGGAGACTTAAACCCAACCCTCTGATACCATCTTTGTCACGCCCTAAATGTAGGCCCGTGACCGGCGCGGACGATGTCTAATCTCACACCACCGCAAGCCTAACTTTCCATTTAACTTGTTACTCTTTCCTTAATCCAATTATTCCTTTAAATATAATTGTTTTAAATTACACAATGAAGAAGTAAAACAAGAGAATGTTTTCATATTTAACCATCTTATACAACAATACATGACCTACCCGATTACAGAGCTTTCTAAAATTACTAAAACAACATAATTAAGTCTGTTACCGTACCCCGAACAAAGGGGAGGCATCATCGACACGTTCATCCTCGAAGTTAAAGGGCCTTCTTTACCTGAAACTATGAGGGGGTGAGTCTTATCCACTTGACTCACCATAAAATAGCCTTACCGCACATATAATCAATTATGCATGCCAAAAGTACATATAATCATGTATGAACATGTGAAAACTCACAACATTAATAATTCATGACATAAATGTAAGTCAAGAGGAATTCATCATAAGAAAGTTCATAAATAATCACATGCACCTCGCCCGAAAGTATTATCCCACTTGTAGATGTCATCCCGCCCGAAGGCGTGTTCTGCCCATAGGTAATATTTCTGCTTAAAGATATATTCACGTCTACAACCATTACATGCATTGATATCTTGGGAAATCAAGCCCTCAACCATTCCATGTGTATAATTCTATGCATTGGTATCTTGGGTCAAGCCCTCAACTATTCCATGTGTATAATTTCATGCGTTGGTATCTTGGGTCAAGCCCTCAACCATTCCCTTTGCATAATTTCATGCATTGGTATCTTGGGTCAAGCCCTCAACCATTCTATGTATATTATATACTCAATTCATAATTCTCATCAATATAATCTTAAATCAACAATAAATTTCATTATCTAGCAATCATCATTAAATATAGAATCTAACTGCGATATGAGATGGAATTTATATTGTATCTTGGAGGGATGAATCCCTCAACTATTCCATGTGTATAATTATATACATTGAATATCTTGTGTCAAGTCCTTAAAATGAAGTCAAGCAATTCAACCTTATTTCGCCCCTGTCCTCAAAGGACGCAAAAGTGTTCGAAATCTCTGTTTCTTTCAAATACAATCAATTGCACAATCAAGAGCATTCATATGCACATCATGAACTTTAATAAATCCATGTCATTCATAATCATCAATCAGTAGGAGACTTAAACCCAACCCTCTGATACCATCTTTGTCACGCCCTAAATGTAGGCCCGTGACCGGCGCGGACGATGTCTAATCTCACACCACCGCAAGCCTAACTTTCCATTTAACTTGTTACTCTTTCCTTAATCCAATTATTCCTTTAAATATAATTGTTTTAAATTACACAATGAAGAAGTAAAACAAGAGAATGTTTTCATATTTAACCATCTTATACAACAATACATGACCTACCCGATTACAGAGCTTTCTAAAATTACTAAAACAACATAATTAAGTCTGTTACCGTACCCCGAACAAAGGGGAGGCATCATCGACACGTTCATCCTCGAAGTTAAAGGGCCTTCTTTACCTGAAACTATGAGGGGGTGAGTCTTATCCACTTGACTCACCATAAAATAGCCTTACCGCACATATAATCAATTATGCATGCCAAAAGTACATATAATCATGTATGAACATGTGAAAACTCACAACATTAATAATTCATGACATAAATGTAAGTCAAGAGGAATTCATCATAAGAAAGTTCATAAATAATCACATGCACCTCGCCCGAAAGTATTATCCCACTTGTAGATGTCATCCCGCCCGAAGGCGTGTTCTGCCCATAGGTAATATTTCTGCTTAAAGATATATTCACGTCTACAACCATTACATGCATTGATATCTTGGGAAATCAAGCCCTCAACCATTCCATGTGTATAATTCTATGCATTGGTATCTTGGGTCAAGCCCTCAACTATTCCATGTGTATAATTTCATGCGTTGGTATCTTGGGTCAAGCCCTCAACCATTCCCTTTGCATAATTTCATGCATTGGTATCTTGGGTCAAGCCCTCAACCATTCTATGTATATTATATACTCAATTCATAATTCTCATCAATATAATCTTAAATCAACAATAAATTTCATTATCTAGCAATCATCATTAAATATAGAATCTAACTGCGATATGAGATGGAATTTATATTGTATCTTGGAGGGATGAATCCCTCAACTATTCCATGTGTATAATTATATACATTGAATATCTTGTGTCAAGTCCTTAAAATGAAGTCAAGCAATTCAACCTTATTTCGCCCCTGTCCTCAAAGGACGCAAAAGTGTTCGAAATCTCTGTTTCTTTCAAATACAATCAATTGCACAATCAAGAGCATTCATATGCACATCATGAACTTTAATAAATCCATGTCATTCATAATCATCAATCAGTAGGAGACTTAAACCCAACCCTCTGATACCATCTTTGTCACGCCCTAAATGTAGGCCCGTGACCGGCGCGGACGATGTCTAATCTCACACCACCGCAAGCCTAACTTTCCATTTAACTTGTTACTCTTTCCTTAATCCAATTATTCCTTTAAATATAATTGTTTTAAATTACACAATGAAGAAGTAAAACAAGAGAATGTTTTCATATTTAACCATCTTATACAACAATACATGACCTACCCGATTACAGAGCTTTCTAAAATTACTAAAACAACATAATTAAGTCTGTTACCGTACCCCGAACAAAGGGGAGGCATCATCGACACGTTCATCCTCGAAGTTAAAGGGCCTTCTTTACCTGAAACTATGAGGGGGTGAGTCTTATCCACTTGACTCACCATAAAATAGCCTTACCGCACATATAATCAATTATGCATGCCAAAAGTACATATAATCATGTATGAACATGTGAAAACTCACAACATTAATAATTCATGACATAAATGTAAGTCAAGAGGAATTCATCATAAGAAAGTTCATAAATAATCACATGCACCTCGCCCGAAAGTATTATCCCACTTGTAGATGTCATCCCGCCCGAAGGCGTGTTCTGCCCATAGGTAATATTTCTGCTTAAAGATATATTCACGTCTACAACCATTACATGCATTGATATCTTGGGAAATCAAGCCCTCAACCATTCCATGTGTATAATTCTATGCATTGGTATCTTGGGTCAAGCCCTCAACTATTCCATGTGTATAATTTCATGCGTTGGTATCTTGGGTCAAGCCCTCAACCATTCCCTTTGCATAATTTCATGCATTGGTATCTTGGGTCAAGCCCTCAACCATTCTATGTATATTATATACTCAATTCATAATTCTCATCAATATAATCTTAAATCAACAATAAATTT
Source organism: Biancaea sappan (assembly GCA_037074585.1). Lineage (NCBI taxonomy): Eukaryota > Viridiplantae > Streptophyta > Magnoliopsida > Fabales > Fabaceae > Biancaea > Biancaea sappan. The sequence goes on along the minus strand of CM073499.1, from coordinate 20,445,434 downwards.
CATTATCTAGCAATCATCATTAAATATAGAATCTAACTGCGATATGAGATGGAATTTATATTGTATCTTGGAGGGATGAATCCCTCAACTATTCCATGTGTATAATTATATACATTGAATATCTTGTGTCAAGTCCTTAAAATGAAGTCAAGCAATTCAACCTTATTTCGCCCCTGTCCTCAAAGGACGCAAAAGTGTTCGAAATCTCTGTTTCTTTCAAATACAATCAATTGCACAATCAAGAGCATTCATATGCACATCATGAACTTTAATAAATCCATGTCATTCATAATCATCAATCAGTAGGAGACTTAAACCCAACCCTCTGATACCATCTTTGTCACGCCCTAAATGTAGGCCCGTGACCGGCGCGGACGATGTCTAATCTCACACCACCGCAAGCCTAACTTTCCATTTAACTTGTTACTCTTTCCTTAATCCAATTATTCCTTTAAATATAATTGTTTTAAATTACACAATGAAGAAGTAAAACAAGAGAATGTTTTCATATTTAACCATCTTATACAACAATACATGACCTACCCGATTACAGAGCTTTCTAAAATTACTAAAACAACATAATTAAGTCTGTTACCGTACCCCGAACAAAGGGGAGGCATCATCGACACGTTCATCCTCGAAGTTAAAGGGCCTTCTTTACCTGAAACTATGAGGGGGTGAGTCTTATCCACTTGACTCACCATAAAATAGCCTTACCGCACATATAATCAATTATGCATGCCAAAAGTACATATAATCATGTATGAACATGTGAAAACTCACAACATTAATAATTCATGACATAAATGTAAGTCAAGAGGAATTCATCATAAGAAAGTTCATAAATAATCACATGCACCTCGCCCGAAAGTATTATCCCACTTGTAGATGTCATCCCGCCCGAAGGCGTGTTCTGCCCATAGGTAATATTTCTGCTTAAAGATATATTCACGTCTACAACCATTACATGCATTGATATCTTGGGAAATCAAGCCCTCAACCATTCCATGTGTATAATTCTATGCATTGGTATCTTGGGTCAAGCCCTCAACTATTCCATGTGTATAATTTCATGCGTTGGTATCTTGGGTCAAGCCCTCAACCATTCCCTTTGCATAATTTCATGCATTGGTATCTTGGGTCAAGCCCTCAACCATTCTATGTATATTATATACTCAATTCATAATTCTCATCAATATAATCTTAAATCAACAATAAATTTCATTATCTAGCAATCATCATTAAATATAGAATCTAACTGCGATATGAGATGGAATTTATATTGTATCTTGGAGGGATGAATCCCTCAACTATTCCATGTGTATAATTATATACATTGAATATCTTGTGTCAAGTCCTTAAAATGAAGTCAATCAATTCAACCTTATTTCGCCCCTGTCCTCAAAGGACGCAAAAGTGTTCGAAATCTCTGTTTCTTTCAAATACAATCAATTGCACAATCAAGAGCATTCATATGCACATCATGAACTTTAATAAATCCATGTCATTCATAATCATCAATCATTCACATGATTTCCTTTGCAAGCTCTATCCCAATATATAGTCTCCCTATACTATTCCATCTGCCGGTTTCACTTACCAGTCTCACTTACTAGTCTCACTTACCATTTCACTTACTAGTCTCACCTACCAATTTTACTTATAAGTCTCATCTACCAGTTCTACTTATCGGTCTCATCTATCAGTATAATCAATTTACTATTTAAGTTTCCTTTCCATTTAGTCCCTAAGGGAGATTTTCTTATATAAAACGTCATTTTTCTCCCAATTTCTTTTTAGTTTCCTCTTATGCCCAATCCACATCTTACCCGTGGGATCATTGCCACATTCCACAATTTATACAATATTGTGAAAATCTGTATTTTCATCAATATACACATACAAGATAACAAGATTCACATAAGCATATGGGAAATAAATAAACAGAGAGATCATTTTCTCCATTGAATTATTCCAAATCAAAATTAGCACTCATTTATGATGACCATATACGTGAACAGTTCTGTATACATGAATAGTATTGTATAGGTAAATAGTATCATATACTGAAATTTTTTTTTAGGGGTATTACAATAACATAATAAGCTTGCGGCGATATGAGGGACAAGCCGTCTATGTCGATCACATGCCCAGTCTTGGGTGTGACAATCAACCAATGCAAGACCAATGGAGCATCAAAGCATCACATTTAGCACATAATTCTATGGAAAAAAAGTTTGCCTAGGTTGTGGCACCTATTTCTCGTACATCAGCCTTGGGCACCCAACCTAGCACCTAAGGTGCCTTAGGCCCCCTTCACACTAGCCACCATCAAGCACCAGCAACCCTAAGAACAATTCCTCTTTATTTTGGTAGCGCCCACCATTGCATACACATGAAAAGCCCACGATTTTGGCTCATTTCAACTCAACTCAAATCTTCATCTTTTATCTTGATTCTTTCCATGGTTTTCATTATGAATGATTAGGGAACATTTTGATACCTAAACCACAAGCTGATTCTAAGAATCCATACTGAAATCATCAATTTCCCATCTAAACCCTAACTTTTCCTTTATATTCTTTCAGACTCTTAATCTCATTCTTAATCATGTTCTTCCCATCAATTCTAGGTTCTAATTTCATTATCAAACATTAAGGATGATTTCTAATTATAACCCAAGCTCAAAAACTCTCAAACAAACCCAAAATCCACCCAATCCTTCATAAATCCAAAAATGGAAAGGAAAATTGGGAAAATGGGATGCTTACCTTAATTTCTCCTTTTTCTGGTGGTTTTTGGTCACCGAAAACTTGGACCCATGCCGAAGATTGGTTGTTGGATGCTTGGGTATGCCTTTAGTAGTGAAGGACTAATTGAAGATAAAGAAAAAGGGTGCATGGGCATTTGGGAAAGAGAAGCACATGAGAATGAGAGAATGAGAGAATGAGTGTGAGTGTGTGAGTGTGAGTGCCTTATATATACTCATAAGGTAAAATTACCGTTTTGCCCCTCAGGCAATTTTAGTAATACCAAACTTGTAATTTTTTCAACTCGGGTATTTTCATCCTCATTAGGCACCACTAACTCTTATCAGTAACTTTCCCATTTTACTAAGAGGCATCTCACTTCTATTCTTATTTCATTTAGTCGCTCCACGAACTTAGTTTTCATCTACCTCCCTAAAGGCCATATGTACACCTCACCCTAGGCCACTCATTGTTTTTTACACATCATGCCACCTCTGACCTTGCATTAGCTTTCCAATAAAATGGAAAATTTGTATCGCATCGGAATACGTAATCAAAATTTCACTGATACTAATACCTGGAAATCGCAGGTATTATAAATTAAGACGAATTTAAAATAATTGCATACTTTCTAAATTAGACGTATAAAGTGTCTAACACCTTCTCTATGTGGTTCAACTTCTGAACCTAGTTTTCTTTAAACATGGATTGTTAAATTTAGAGGTTTTGCCAAAGTTTTTCTTATCGAATTAAATTTTAGTGGTGGCTTCTAATAAAATTTCAGGTGTGACAATTCCAATTCTCTTTTTCTATTGCATCTTAGTTTAATTTGATGTTATTTTGAGTTTAGTTGTTATATAGAGGTCCATTCAATTCAGATGGGACGTCTAAATAGTATAAGAATAATTCTTTGAGTACTTGACTCCATTATTCCTGATGGGAATGATCTCACTTACTTCTTTATTAATTTTACAACTTGGTGTACTTGCCAATTTCGTCACCATATTACCCTTACCTTCCCCTACTATAATTACCTCTACCATATATCTCAAAGTTGATTTTGCATCCCTTCATCTCTCCAATTTTGTGCTCTTTATTGAAATTAGAGAGAGGAAGTTGAGAACTAGATAAAGGAAGACTCCATTGTTGAAGAAGAAAAGATCTTGTTTATCCATTTGTCTTACATTAGATGCTTAGGTAAGTGAAGAGAAACATGTCTTAAATCTTTTAAAAAAACATATTGATGTGATTCTCAAGTTAATTAGAGAAAGTTTCTTTGTAGAGAGATAAAAACTCCATAGATAAAGAAGAAGGGGACTTGTATATCCCCCTTCTTGCTTTAGATGCCTAGATAAGTGAAGAAAACATGTTATAAATCTTGTAAGAAACCTATTGATATAACTTTGAAGTTAATTAGTGAAAATTTATCTATAAAGAGAGAAAGTATGTATTATGCAACTTTGCTGGAAGAAGAAGGCAGTTCTAGGAGTTAGATATAGAGGTCTCAGTTGCATTAATTCATGTAGATAGCTAGAAAGTAAAGCTATAAGTTGATTTTGAGAAATTTGAGTTTTTATATGCATGGTTCTATCTTAATATTGACAATGAGATTATATAATCTATTATAATAGTTGGAATATGATATATGTATTATGTGGATGAAGTTCCTAATGTGTGTTCTAAGGAAGTATGTTTATGATATTTGTTCTTGTGAACAAATTCCATAATTTGCATCCTTTGTGAACTAGATATTGTGTAAAAAGATGAGATTCCTTGTGAATCAGATCCTATGTGCAAATATGTGATTTTGTTTGAATTAGGAAGTTGCATCTTAAATGGATAAAGTACTACTTTAAAGTGTGAAAACATCAAGTATATCTTGAATGGATGAGACACTGCTTTGCAATGTGAAAAATTTGAAATTACATTTTAAATGAATGAGGTACTACTCTACAATGTGAAAATATGAAATTACATCCTAAATGGATGAGGTACTTCTTTGCAATATGGAAATATATGTCTTGAATAGATGAGGTATTGCTCTACAATGTGAAAATGTGAATAATGCATCGTAAATTAACGAGGTACTGCTCTGTAGTGTGAAAATATGTGTCATGAATGGATGATGTATTGCTCCTTCATGTGCAAATGTGAATGACACATCCTAAATGGATGAGGTACTGCTCTAGTAGGTATGGGACTACAATTGATACTTTTAAGTTTTGAAATATATGTATTTGAAGATATTATATTGTTAATTGTAATGCCTGAGAATGTTGAGAATTTTATTTTCCTTGATTACTGCATTTATGTGTGATGGCTTGACTTAATCAAAGTCGGTGAATAAATGGTCTATATTAAATTCCCTTGGATGAATAAATTGTTGTGCATGATAATTGATGATGTTGTGTGTATACAATGGCTTGCTTATGATTAACCATAAATTGTTGAGAATTAATTGGCTTAATTAGTTGGGAATGTTATGTTAGCTGTGGGAAATTATCCTAAGTGTTAATAAGGTTGACTTTGGGAGAGGTGGACCCAAGAGGACAAGGAAGGAATTCTTAGAATTCCTTAAATCTAACTAAAGGTTCCCCCTTTACTTCATTCATACACTTTCAACTCTCAAACACTTGATCTCGGTGACTACTTTCTTCCTTATCACCTATCTTGCTCATTTTCTCCACCAAGGCTTAATTCTAGTGTTGTACATCCTTCTTGATAGTCTCTCCAAGTCTTGTAAGTTACTTTCTTCCCATCCTCCATTTTGTTTTCGCATAAAAGGTAACCCTAAGATTAATATGGGAAAATTCATGAGTTAAAAGCTTGGGTATGATTTTAAGTTGTTACTAATGGTAATGTAAGACTGAGAAGTGTTTTGGTAAGAAGATTGTGGTGAGACCGGCAATCTTGGGTAGCTTTTTCTCAAATTAGAAATTTGGGGGATTTTGAGTGATCTTGTTAAAGAATTCTTGTAATAGGATATTACCTTGTCTTATGATCTCCTCGCTGTCATTTATGAGGTTTAAGGTTGGGCTATTCAACGCTTTTAACTTAATGGTGGTTGGGATGAAGTAAAGAGGGTTGTGAGGTTGTTGGCCAACTGAATTTCGAAGTCTGTCAAGCAACCAATCGACCATCATGTGGAGACCAATTGAATGGCTGCCCTAGTGCTCTATATCCAATTTTGACAGAGGAGCATCGATCGACTAGTTGTTCTTGGATAAGATTGGTAATCTTGACAGAGGGAAACAGGTCAATTGGTATCTCACTAGATGTCGACTGGTTGTCCCTAGGCAAGATTGGCAATCTTGGCAAAGAAGCATAGGTTGATCGATAGGTCAATATCAGTCGACCAGGTAGAGGACAATTTTAGAGGATTCCCCACGTCTCTATCATACCATGACTAACAATTTTAGAAGAAAGCCTGTGTGGCCCTTCTTCCCTCCAACGGAGAAAGCACTAATGATAGTTTAAAGGGTTAAACCTCCCATTTAGACTATGACTAAGATATGAGCTAGGAAGCCTGTGTGGCCCTTCTAACATTGTGTAAGAGGAGAATAACAAGAAGCCTATGTGGCCCTTTCGAAAGTGATGAATGCTCATTTTTATGATGGAGCTGTGAGCGCTACAAATTACAATGGGAAGATGGTATAGTAAGAAACCTATGTGGCCCTCCTCATTATGACCAATACATGATATATCATATTTTTGACTTAAAGCTTGTAGTTATGGAATGATGGCATTAAATTACCTTCTGGGATTTTCACTTAGTTTTAGCTACATTCTATTGTTAGGGACATGCTAAATTTTCTGAATTATTTCTCCCTCATTTAGTGTATGTACTTACTTTTTCTCTTTACGTGTTCCCTTACAGATCCTGAGTTGGTTGTTGAGTCTCTGCACGAGGAGTAGTATGGCCTCTTAGCTTCAATCTTACTATGTAAGGGTTGACGTTGTATAACCTTTATGTATTTTTGGGGTGGAAGTCAAGCTCTGCAACTAAATAGAACTCTTAAGTTTTGTGGAAATGTTTTGATGAGAACTTATAGTGTAACCTCTGGTATGCTTTGTGTCCATGTTTTGTTATATTCCTCTTTTTCTGGCTTACTTTATTTTGAAAAGGGAAAGGTTCAAAAACATGGATGTATTTTGGTGAACAATCCCACGCGAATGGTTATGAATGTATAAATATGTTTATGAATGAATGCAACATTTCAATTTTAGAAATTCTATTATTCTATGGTTAAATGTTGATTTATCGTTTGCATGCATGGTCTATTATTGAGCCTTACAGTGGTGGCGAAAGGTCTACCCCGTGCAGGTCACCAACCTGAATTGGGGGATATGACATTAATGATATTGGAAGTACTTATACTTATGTATGATATGTTTTATAATTCTTGCTATCTACTGAGATTAAATATCTCTTAAGTGTTTTTAGTAACTTCTAGATTATGTTTATTTGGAGGTAAGAGGAGTATACCATTCAAAGTGACTTGATTGCTTTATGTTTGATATTTGTGTTTGTAAATACTTAATTATGTAAATGACGTATTATGTATTTAATAGCCAATTATATAAACAATGTTTGTTTGTAAAAAGTCTTGTAGCCCGAGGAGGCTTATGTACCATGTTTTAAGAGTTTAGGAACATACTAAGTATAAGTGAATTATACTTATTGTGATGACTTGAGCCAGTGTAGGCTCGTGAAAAAGGTTCTCGTTGGGGGTGCCAGAAAATTTTGAAGTTATGAACGAGTGCGTGAGCTCTATAAGTTGTTTAAACTGGAATAAGCACTTATAAAGCACATGGGAGTAGATATGGGCATTAGTATTGAGTGAATTATTAGGTAAGTCCTATAAGAGGGACCTATCTGAATTTTGGAGGAAATTAGTGTTTGGAGAACGATTGGTAGTTTTGGACTTGGATGATACAAATCCAAAGCCTAAGGAGCAAAGTAGCAGCCCAAGTCAAGAAATTCAAGTTCCAAGCCCAAAGGATCCATTGTTCATCAAGGAAGGCCCAATCACAAGGGCTAGAGCCAAGAGAGTGAAGGAAGCACTAAATGAACTTATTCAAGACATTTGGGCCATGCCTACTACAGCCTATAATGAATTAGAGTTAATCAAACATACTAGTATTATTAACCTAATTCAGCATATTGGGCCATGAAGCATTGAAGGAAAAAGGCACCTAATTGGATTTCAAATCAGATTGCTTATATTATTTTAGGAAACTTTTATTATTTGATTTTAGGCATTTTTTTTATTATTAGGAAAGTTTCCATTTTGACTATTAGGAAAGTTTCCATTTCCCTTATTAGGAAAGTTTCTATTTTTCTTATTTTTCTAATATAGTTTGATTCCCTATGCATATGGAAATTAGGGTTTTATTTTTGCCTATAAGTACTATGTATGGTGCATGGTGAAATACACACATGAATTTTGAATTCTATTTGTGAGAAATTCACTACTTTGTTCTTTTGAGAACTTGTGAATTTATCAAGACTTGTCTTGTGGCATTCAATTGAGACTTATCACTCACCTTCTTCCCCTTTTCTTGAGTATGGCATCCATTATCCTTCTTTATACCAAGGTTTGTACTTCTAGTAAAGTATTGAGTTAAGGTCTTTTGTTTATTCTTTTCTGTAATTTGGGTCTTGTTGCATTGCATTATATCAAGGTTCATATCATTGGAGAGTGGCCGAGATGGTGGGAGAGACATGGTTCTGTGTGGGTGATACTGGAAGGAGGACTTCCTACCTAGGAAGGCTTTGTGTGCTCGTAGGTTGTGAAAGGGACTAAAGAGAAAAGGAAGATCTCTTATGTATTAATTAGTTTAAAATAATGATGAGAGTACTGAGCAAAGTGATATGATGTACCAAGGCAGGATTGTGTGTGGTGAATATGTTATTCGAATATTCGATTTTTTCCTTGAACTCTAACCTTTTATAAAGGAGTCGAAAAGTTGTAATTTTCAGCAAGAGGAATTAAAATATATGGACTCACACACACAACTCCCTTTTTGGTCAGCATCTCATGCCTCTCTCTCTATCTCATTTCTCTTTCACTTTTCCTTCTTCTCACCCACGACAACTGTCATAGCCCAAAAATTCTGGCACGTGATTGGCACAATAACTAGTGATATGTTATCCCTAGACCGTAAACTAGTTAAAGACTACTATAAAACCTTAAACACAAAGCACTGAACAATAACGATTGCAAACGAAATAAGACTGGACCTAGGAGTCCCAGTAACTATAGTGCATACCAAAGACTTAATAGAAGAAGGAAACTAACCCTGAGGTTCCACCATGAACTTGAGATGCACTCTAACAATACTCCTCGATCAAGCTAAAGCCAACACCTACGTGGAAAAACATAGAAGAAACACTAAAAAAAAAAAAATCAGAGACGGAAATTTTCCGTCTAAAATTCCATCACTAATCATTTGAAAATTCGTTCTTAATTTAGATCCAAAATATAGAGAAAATCTAAATAATTAGAAAAGGATTGTGAGAAGGAACTTTTTCGTTTCTGATTGGTCTTTTTGAATTTTCATCCCTAATTTTTAATTTAATTTTTATTTTTTAAAATTTTAATAATTAGAGACAGGAATTTTTCATCTCCAAAATTCTGTCCCTATTTTCGTCTCTAATTTTTAATTTAATTTTTATTTTTTAAAAAATTAATAATCAGAGACAAAATTTTTCATTTCTAAATTTTCATCCCTATTTTCGTCTCTAATTTTTAATTTAATTTTTTATTTTTAAAAATTTAATAATCAGAGACAAAATTAGGATGAAATTTTTCATCTTTAAAATAATTTTTAATTCAATTTTTATTTTAATTCAAAAGTGCATATGTGGCACATGGTGAGTAGGCACATGGTGAGTAGGCACACGTGTTTTTCTCTCTTCCATCAGACTACATGAGACCTATTCTAATTGAAACCCTAACATACACATTGCCATTTTTGGGAGAGAAGGGCACGACCGAGAGAGGGGAGAAGCCAAAGGAAAGACAGGAGAGAGTGAGAGAATTGAGTAGGAGGTCGAGGGTGTGGTGGCCGCTGGTGACCATTACCCTACCACTGCTGGACCTTTTTCCTTTGTCTTCTTCTCTTCGATTAGCCACACAAAGTAAAGAGGCTAAGAGGAAGAGAGACAATGCTCGGATGAGTGTAAGTGCCGAATAGGACTCAAGCTTTGTCATTTGGCCATTGGTATTGTCCGGCCATGATACCGTTGGCCACCTCAATTCGTTAATGCTGTTGTGATGACTTATTGCATAGATAATCACATGATTGAGCAGAGCAACGAAAGAGGGAATTCGAGAGGGATATAAAGAGGATGAAGGTGTCTAAAAGAGGAATTATGACTGAGAGGATTAGAATAAAAAATCAGAATAGAACAATTAAGATGTAATGTTATTCTTTCAATTCATCTTAAAATTCGTAGTTGTGGGTTACTGGAATGATAGGAAAGAACACTAATACAATAATTTCAGGGAATAATTTGATGCTAAAATTTTAGTCCCCTTACATTTGTAATTTATTTGAGAAAATGTAAAAATTAATAGCCGTGTTAATATTTTAGGTTCATAATGATGATGAGGTCAGGGAATTGTTCAAGCAAGTTCTAGGTGAAGTTCCAGGCTTACCTATATTTATGTTATTGTTGTGGTTAACAACGGCCATGATGCTGCATCCTTGGTCAATAATGATAATCCTACATGCATTGAGATATGGAATCTTGTCTTTATTGGTCTTTTGATTCATTACCAGTTTTGACTTTAATGAGCTGGTCAGATTGCATCTCAAGATGCAAACTAACTTCTCACTGAAAACTTAAATCAAATTTTCTTTTGGGTGAAATTGGTGATAGAATTTTCTGGATTTAAATATTTTCTTTTGCTCCTTTTTTTTGTCTCTTAACTGTTCAATAGGGAGGTTGATGGCTCTCTTAAATCTCTACCTGCAAAACACATTGATACAAGCTTGGGAATTGAAAGATTTACCTCTGTACTTTGGAATAAAATGAACAATTATGACACTGATGTCTTAATTATGACACTGTATGTTGGTAATGGAATTAGAGGCTCGTTTCATTTCATTAAATGTTTTGAAAAGTATACTTTTAGCTCCAAAAATTGTTATTATATTTGAATTGTAATTCTTGTATTCTCATGATATTGGTACATCTCTCCTTTCATAATGTTATTCCATACTTACTGTGATGCCTATCTATATATTTGTGTTTGTGTATATACTAAATTATGTAATATACAGGTGCCTTCAACTATCCAACTTTGAGATTTGTAATGGAATGAAGAGATTCTCTGTTATTTGCTTGCAAAGGATTTAATTTTGCAATTTTAACAAAATCCTTATTTTTGTTTCTCTTACATATATTATTTAATTGGTTTGTTTGTATGTATTAAATATACATAATATCATCCTTACATGTATCAATATTTTAATCTTGCAGATTATGGGTGAAATAACCATGGTTGGTGCAACATATAAAGCTATGGAATTCGTTGGCACAACTGTTGAAATAAATGTAAGTATATCCCCTAAGAAGTCATGCTAGCAAATATTAGCTCACACTTAGTCTTCAAACTTCATTTATTTAGTCTTCAAACTTCATTTATTTCAAATTGATAATATGCTTTGGTGAATAGATGGAAGAACATATGACATTGTAAATAAGTTTGGTGTTGATGGTTAGACTTTGACATCTATTATAGGAACTGATGTAATTATATGAATAAATTGTATGGATTTATACAATTATGGCTCACTTAATAGAGTAACACTCACTCTTTGTTCAATTTTATTGGTTGATGTGCATATTTTGGTATATATTGATTTAGTAGGTACATTCTTTTGTAGACAATAATGTATATCTTTTTTTTTTTAAATAAAATTGCCAATAATTGGTTATTTTTTAAAAAAATAAATGAAATTGTTTAAACCATGGCTAAACGTGACAAAAAAAAAGCAAGAAAATTGAAAATTAGAGACGAAATCGAGAACGGAAAAATCCATCCCTGATTTGAGACGGAATTAGAGATGGAAAATCCATCCCTAATTAGAGACAAAAAAAATATTTCCTTGATTTCGTCTCTAAATCTGAGACGGAATTTATTTTCGTCTCATATTTTTGCAACGCAGCGATTAGAGACGAAATTTTTTCCGTCTCTAATATTTTCATGAATTAGAGACAAATTTTTCCATCTCTAATTCATGATTTTCTTGTAGTGAAAGGGAGTAAGTATATACAACACTCAGGATGAATCAATTTGCTTAATTATAGTCTGCTTGTAAGTAGTTTTCTTTATGTTATCATAGGGAGACGCTGAGTATGAGTTACTCAGATCCCTTGGACTTATCGTACCGATAATGTCTCGAGAGATAAAGTTTCTGGCTTTATCACTGCCTATCCGAAGGCCCTCTTTGACTATAGTCAATACAATCTCTCAACGAGAACTACTATATTCAAAACAAGCAAATTCCTTGAATCATGCATAACATTATACAAGGTTAACATTAAATTCATGGAACTATGCAATTACTCTCCTATAGTATCATCCATACATCTCATAGCATACGGTCATGGAAACTCTTACCTTATAATCCACCCATGTATTTATACATACCTACATTATTTATTTATTCCGCATAACATTTACTTATTACCAATCATACTCTATATAATAGCTGAGATTACAATTCATAGCTTTTACACCTTCAAACATGTCATCGGGCTCCATAAGCCTCATGGATCATGTGCCACTGAGCCTCATGGGTGGGAACCCTATTCCACTAATCCCCATAGGCTTCATGGACTAACCAAGCCTACTGGGTTTCTGAAGCAAACACATTACGAGGATCCATAAACCTCATGGACCACGTGTCATCGAGCCTCATAGGCTGGAATAACCTTCACATGTCCTAATAGGCCTCATGGACCACATGCCACTAAGCCTTTTGGATTTCCTAAATAAACAGATCATGGGGATCCATAGGCCTCATAGACCACGTGCCACCGAGCCTCATGGGCAGAGTAATCTCCACCTGTCCCTATAGGCTTTTTGGACCATAAGCCACTGAGCCTACTAGATTTTTCCCAAGGAAACACATACAATGGAGGTGTACCACTGTGACTCACAAAACTGCTAATATGTACCAAGGCAAGCAACCATCATTATATAGTAACAACAACTATATATACCAATAATATGTTTTCATATTCATCCATCAACCTTTCATTAGTAAGGCATCCCAACTTATACATAATTAAAGCTCACCATTTAGTATGATACTCATATACATCCATGTCATTCAACACTTAAAATATAACCAAGTCTCAAATTAGCCAAACCATGGCTCACATAACATGTCACATTAGCATTTATACATATAAACATATGGTGTGTTATAGTAACAACATTATACAACCTTAAATGGGGTTAACTACTTACCCCAATGTTGAGCTATAGATACCATTCCCTCATGATGAATTTGGAGAGAGGGTACTTTGAGAGGACATAGAGGCAATTCCTCAAGAAACATGGCAAAGAGTTTCCCAACATCTTAACTTTAATCTTTAATTTTCATTAGATAGAAATCATCTAACAAAATAAATGAAATCTATATCTTGGGTCATGATTATGTTCATAAAAGTATAAAACACTTAATTTAGAGGTAATCTCTCTTAATACCATTTAAATCCCTTGAAAAGACTATGCATGTTCCACTGAGGACTAGATTTCAGATTCCCACCTTCTAGAATTTTCTGGGAAAAATCCATAACTCCAAAATTTATAAATTTTTGTGGCAAACATCCTTAAATGTCTAGAATCTTAGATAAAAAATTTGGGAGGAAATAATAACATTTTCCTCTTCAAAACTTTACTTTTGTAAATACTGTCCAAACTTTTTTCTGCAGCCCCAGGGTCTTGGTTTTTCAAACTTTTGACCCACTAATTCAGCTCCAAATCCCATGAAACTTGGCAAGCTTATACTTTAATGTTATGACATCTTTCCATGAAAATTTCAAGGCTAAACATGAAAAATTGGACATCACAACATAGCTTTAATTTAAATTGGTTAGACTATTTTAATTCTTGAGGTAGGTTTTATTTCTCTAATACTTGACCTAGCAAAGATTGTCCAAACACTTTGAAACTATCCAATCCATATCTACACATACCAAGGGATACCTCAAAAATTTCAAGCCAAAAGGATTTAATTTAGATATATTTTTTCCTCAAAAAGTACAACGATGCTATTTCAGAAAGTTTAGGTTAGTTAATGAAGTTGAGTTCTTATAAATTTTGGCAAGCACTTTCTTTGATGTTTTCACAAGGGGCATACCAAAATCCAAGCCTATTTAAGCTCATTCTTTTCACAAACAAACTCAAAACATCCATAGCAGTAATTGACAGAACTCAACATAAAAATTTATAACATATGCTATACTATACTAAGCTTCATTAGAAACATTCTTTAACCTTCAACTTCTCATAATCACGCCTCAAAGTTTAAGATTCATAAAAAAAGATAAGGGATTCAAGAATCATCAAGTGTTTAATATATATAACGCCAATCAATTCACTTTGACCAAGATATGATTATAATTACTTACCTTACTCAATTCTCATAATGCTTCCAAAAATTAAAATGGAATTCTTGACCTTATCTCTAATTCATTATCAATATTTATACATGATCCAAGAAGATTTTAAAAGAAAAATTGAGAGGATAAATCAAACTCTCATGGGTGAAACCCATGCCTAGGGATCAAGCCATGATACAAAGATTCAAATTTAGGATAAAATCCTCCCATTTTGGCCCCCTTTCTTTTCTTTCTTTTCTCTCTTTCTTTTTGTTTTCAAAGGTTCAGATGAGGGTGCTTGGGGTGCCCTAGTCAGCCCCCTCAGCCTATGGCTACCTAGGCTTAGGCACTAGCTTGGGTGCCCAAGTGGCAGCCATGGCCGATGAGTGCTGTAAAATGGCCCCCATCGGTCCCCAATCTCCAATAGCCACTCCTAAAATAGTTTAACCACAAAATTAGGGTCTAAGGTACCTAAAAACACTAGCCAAAGCAAATTTAGATATTACCAAACCTTAAACATGACTCTTGTCAAATAATCCCTCAATCTTTCCTTTAATGTTCAATACTCTCTCTTGGTTCTATGATTATCTTCTTCCATGTTTCCTTTTAATTTCGTGATTCAGAGGTCATCTAAGACACCAAACATTAATTTCCTTCAAGACCCATCCATTAATTTGACATAAATCATATAGTTCCCCACTTAGGGTTTCTCTTTATTTTGTAAGAATGTAAGAAGAAGGAGAAGAAGTTCAAGTCTTACCTCATGGAAGGTCATCCGGCGAGGAGAGGAGGCTGCCAGTGGAGGAGCTTTGCCGAAGTTAATGGTAGAGCCACCATAGATGCCCCTTGTCAGCCAAATAGGAGGAAAGCATGAAGGGAAATGGAGAGAGCATAAGAGACACAAAGAAAGCTTAAAGTAGGTGAGTGTGTGGGGTACATGGGTTAAATGAGTATGGCACCTACCTCCTCTCTCATTTGTATAAGGTAAACTCACTTAAGTCCCTTAAAAGAGGTATTGAGAATTCTTTTAAAGAAATAATTTGCATGGGCACCAAAACATACTTATAAAAACACATATAAACATCCAAATTTCATTTCTCAACATATTTCGTTCAAAAACATAAAAATCTTATTTTAATTTGTTTTAGTCCTTCTTACCAATCCATCCACTATTTTAGCTCTATTTCCACCATTCTTGAAGCTTCGACTGCCTCACTTAACCTCCTTAAGCTCTTTTCTCCTTAAGGATCCTTACTTAAGCCAATTTCATGGAATTACTTATCTATTTCCTTTCTTTTCACTTTAGGCCTTTTTTTAGTTACATAAGCTTTCTCTTAAGTTCCCATTTGTTCAAAAAAAAAATTCTCATGTAAACAAAAGATATATATATTCTCTTAATTACTTTATAACACCTAGGCTATTACATCAACCATAACTTATAGCCACATTTTCTTCAGCAAGCTTCTTGGTTATAACCTACTACCACCATCAGAAGTGAGTTTGAGCTAAGATCAGGGCAAGTCTTCCCCTTTTCTTCCTCATTTTCATTTTTCCCAAACCTTAAAGTAGCTTTTGGTGAAATTTTGATGTTGATTATGGCAATTTCTGTTGTGTTCTTGTTTAGTGCTTATTTAGGGTGTGTTTATGAAGTTTTGGAGTGCCCAATCTTGTTGGTAATGACCAATTTTGATTGAGGGAAGCCTTGGAGATGAAATGAAAGTTTGAAGAAGGGATTTGGGAGCTAAGTTTGTGACTTCCAATCTAGTGCAAGGCTTAGTGCCCAAGGCACTAAGCAAGCCGAGGAGAACACTTGCTTCAGGCCCTTGACTCCTAAGCGCCCTAGCTTGTAACAAGGGGGAGTGGAGAGCTTTGTGGTGGTGCCCCAAGAACCCTGGTCTGAGATACCACTTATGTTATTGGAAGTTAAGGGCTTATTGGGGCTTGGTATGCAAGAGCTTTGGGAGTTGTTTAGGAAAGCAGATTGTGGCTTTTTTGTGTGAATTTGGGTCAAGATTCAGTTGAGTGACTAGCTAACTCTTGGAGTATCTTTTATATCTTTTAAGTTGTATTAAAGAATAAATGCATTATGATTTGTGATGAACTAAATTGTGGAAATTTAGTGGCTAGTTTAATCTAGCCTAGGTGCATTTCTTTACTCCATGCTATTCAGTTGTGTGCATCATGGTTGTCAAGATCTTGATCTAAATCTTACGATCTTATGATCTTACGATTCTAAATAACCCAAATGATCATGATCCTATGTAAGATCTAAATCTGCTAAAATCTTAGTATGATCTTGATTTTAATCTTAAGATCTTACGATTTTACAATTTTATCGATCTTTTAACATTTTGAATTTTTGTCATTTTTTAATTTGTTGGTATGTTTTTAATCTATTAGGTCAATTGGGATGAAAAATAGTCATTAAACTAACTTAAGTCTTTACTAATACTATACAATTATAGTCTTACCACTCACAATTTATTCAAATTTTAACTTAGTTTAGTGAAGGCTAATAATGAGATATATTATTTTAAGTTTTGAAGAAAAAAATGTCTATTTGGTGAGAAAAAAAAAAGAGGTTTCTAAATATAATAGAAAGTAGGGTTGCTCTCAATTTTTTTTTAACTAATTGTATGACATTTGAGCTTGTTTTATTGTAATATAATCAGACTTAGATGGTTTTGTATTATTTACAAAATTTATATATATATATATATATATATATATATCTATTATTTCATATTTTTGATAGGATTTTTTTTATAATCCTCGATTCGATCCTACAATTCGATCTATCTGTATCCCTTCCAATCCTGCATAAAGATCTCGATCTTGACAACCATGATGTGCATAGTAATGAGCTAGTGGTTTAATTTAAATGATTGGTAACCTAGTTGAGGATGTCATGGGAGTGTAGAAATGTTGTAGAAAGGAGAAGGGGTTATTCATGAAATTTCTTGATGGTTATTAACTGTTAAACATGAATGTCTTGTTTGATACTTGGTTGTGCATGCTTATTATGGATTGTATTAATGTATGTACTTTTACATATTATAGAGATGGTTTGGCCTCTCGTTAATTATACCATCTTGCTTTATGCCGGAGACTCTCGACTTCGTATTGGGAGGGGAGATAACTCAATTGGCCTCTGGGCTTGGAGAACTTTTTTATATGGTATTCCACTTTGATTTTTCATAATATTAATTTTGGGTGAGATGTAAACTCACATGGTTGTGTGATGTTGGAAATGTGGGGTAACTTCTTCCTGATGGAAAATGGTCGGGGATCCTTGTGTTTAGGCAGACCATGAATATTATTTATATTTAGATGTTAGTTTACAGAAATACTTTTAGATGTGTAATTACCAGAAAAGACATAGATCTTATATTTCATTTTTTTGATGTACCCTTATTATTTATTGTCACCCATTTAAGTGTAATGTAATGAATTATATCATGTTTTAATAAAATGCACTTTTTTTCTATCAAAATTACTAATTATTCACTAATTATTTATTAAAATAGTTTCTAATTTAAACATTTTAAACTAATTATAATAATAATTATAGTGCTAAAAATTGCTAATTACGAATTGAATTATTAACTAATTTTAATTACTAATTAATTTTTATTTTTAATTAACCACTAATTACTCATTAAAATACTAGTCATGGATTGTTAGAGAAAATAATAGAAATTAGTGATAACCAATATGCAAAAAAAAAAAAACAAAGGTTCTTTCTTATAATAACGGAAATAATTAATTGTAAATATAACTGTTAATTATTTTGTGTATACTCTATGTTTTGATCCTGAATAGTGTCTCAAACACAATCCATTTCAGATGAATATGTTATATTTAGATTGGGTAAGAAATTTGAGGCAAAATGGTCTTCACACTCTTCTTGAATTATGTCTTTATTTTCTAAACAACTAAATTTGATATCTGTTTTAGTGTTACTTTTAATAAATTTGTGTATAGCCATTGTTGCACTTACTATTTGAACTTGTGTTTCAATTTTGAACTTAGGCATGTGGCGTAAAATTACAAACCTATGCTTCCATAGGTTCATTTAATGGTATATCTTAAGCTTGAGTGGTAGTAATTAAATACCTTTTTTTGATTGAAAAATCTAAGTGAACGCCTAAAATCGGGTAGGTGATAATGCTCACATTTGTAAGAACTAATATATCCAATTGCTATTGGATAGCTAGCATCCACCAAATAATATTTACCCAAAAAAGTAAACAAATCATTATTAAAGATAGAATACTAATAATTATAAAGAATTACTAAAACTAAAGAATTTTGAAAGCAAACAATTTACCTGGAGGTGGATGCAGAAAGTTCATGGCAAGAGTTGTGAGAGCACATTGAAAGAAGCTAGCATCATGAACAATGTCTTCCCATCCAGGCAACGCAAAAGTGAAACACATATCTCAATTACATACAACTAATACATTTTGTGTAGGATATCATTTTCCTCCAACAAACCTCGGTTTGTCAACATAGTCAATGGCTCTAATGGCATCTTCGAAAAAGGGCCAATACCACCAGTCATTTCATATTTTGGAAGGAATCTCATGAAATGAGCGATCTTGGGGCCTAATATATTTGAAGGAAAGCTTCAAACAAACACCCAATATTGCATGAATACGTCTACTTATAGTCTCTCTTGAGTGTTGGAACCTTTCTTGTAAGACTATGTTTCCTATTCTATGGCCCATTATGTGCAAGAATATTGCAACCATCTCCTCAACTCCTATCTGTGCAGTGCCCTTCAACCCACATTCAATTAATTCAAGGCATAACTTTTGGAATATATGTTTTTGCATGTAGAACATCTCATGGCAATGAATGAAGTGTTCTTATAATATTTCTAATACTCATGCATGACTGGGTTATACTCAAAGATAAGATATAAAGCAAATTAAGATTTATGGTACTTAAAGACATTAAATATAGTCATAACACAAGGTCATAATGCAAAGACATGCATATTAAAGATAGTCATAACATAAGGCCATAATACAGAGACATGCACATGTTCATGCCTCTCAAAGCCATAATACAAAGAAATACAAATGAAGCTATTCAATTTAGTCCTTCGGGAAACTTGTTGGGTTATATGTTGCAAAACGGACCCAATGTAGTAACATTTCACCTCTCATTGCCGCAAACATCTCCTTAGTTGCCTTTTGTATCAGTAAATTATAGCATCTTGCGTAAAAATTCTGGATCACTTCTAAACTCTATATTAAGAAGGTCAGCCATGACTTTAACAATACTAGATCCAAAAACTCCAACAATCATCCCCCTCACAGCATCATTATGTGAGCAACAAGTCTTAGTCATTACTCTCACAATATTAGCTATCTTTTTAGCAGTAGGCATTTTACTTTTACCTTTCTTCTCACTAGCCTGCTTTCTCTTATCACCACTTGTCTAACTTGGTGTTCCCTGAGATGGGGTTGAATTGAAAGTGCTCTCAACATCTAAATCTTCCTCACTATTCCCACTGCCTTCTTTGGTGTCTACCACAATACTGTCCAACGTTGGGCGATAAACATCATCATCATTCATGCTAGCAAGAAGTGTCCCTGACATTAGTGCCTAAGCATATTGGTGAATGGCCACCACATCCTTAAATAGAACGGTCAACTAGGGAGAAAATGGAAGCCCTTTGTTCCTAAAATTGGCATATTAGGGATTTTCCTCCATATTCTCAATATATATTATCACTACATAATACAAAATAAATGTTTTATAGCATAAGTTCATGGATTAAGCATACCAATTGATTCTTCTCCCACCATTTATCTGGAGCATCAATAGTGTTTTTCACACCATCCCACACTAGGCTAGTTTGATTTGCAAACAAATTTTGCCATGCTTGCCATTCTTTTTTCCAAGTTGTCCCACTTGTTCTTTTAGCCGAACTCTATAATAATTCTTTCCACTAACATTATTGAACTGATTTATGACACCTTTCCACCCCTCTTTATGAAGGTAATACCATTATGTTCTCCTTTATGAACGTGATCCAAGCAGATTTGGATAAATTGCTCAGTTGTTTTAAGATTCAAGTGGCCTTTGCATGACCAATTGAAGTGGGATTTACAATGGTTTGATTTTTTTGATCACTTATGTTTAACGAGCATAAAAAACTAGTGATATAATTAAATTACTTTGTTCATTAAGGGATCATGCACACAATATATCACAAAAAGTAGCAATGTCCATTGTAATGACTGTATCACAATCACAAAATAGTAATTAAATCACTAAATTACTATTTAATACCATTACTCAATATTTAATTAAATTACTCAATATTTAAGTAACTATCTAAAAATATTTTTAATTAAGTAACTATCTAATTAATTATTACTAATTATGTTATTAATTATTTATTTTTTATTTAGATTACTCACTATTTAATTAAATTATTCACTATTTAAGTAACTATCTAAATGATTATTCAATTAAGTAACTATGTTAACAAATTACTCACTATTTAATTCTTCCTTAATTACACAAATTTATCAAATTTTAAGTCAAATTTTAGAGGCCTAATTAGGGGAATGAGGATCCCCTCCAGCTGCTGAAGTGTTGGAGGGGATCCTCACCCGTTGGATCTATAGATCTAACGAGTAAAAAAAGTTCATTAGTCAAATTTTTTTTTTAATTTCCAAGGATTTCTTTGTCTTTGCTGGAGGGAAAGCTTGAGAGAAAATGTTGGAGTGAAGCGAAGCCGTAATTAGGGACGGCAATAGGGCGGATCGGGATGAGTTTTTCACTACTCGTCCTTACCCAGCGCCCTTATATTTTGTCCTGTTCTAGCCTCTTTGGCCCGCGGGTTTTTTTTACCCCATCCCCAAATCGCGGGGAATTTTAATACCCGCCTCGCCCCGAAATTATTTTGTTAAGTGACTTTACCCAAACCGAACCTAGGCATCTAACCTAAAATAATGGATGACGGCAACGGTGAGAAGAGATGGCTATAGGGGGGAGATGTTGTCGAGACGACGATCGCTTTAGGCAACGACAGCAGTGACAACTTCAATTGGCAAGATGACGAGCAACAAAGGGAACGGCGAGCAACAACATATGAAGAATGAAGAAAAGATATCAAAGAAACCCAAATTGCCAGGCTGATGTCGATTACTTACTCAATTTCTGTCTTTCACTCTTTGTGATGGTGAATGTCCAATCACAAATGGTTATGGTCTAGTCTACTGATGTATGCAACTCAAGGGAGAAATAGTTATGGTCTTGAATGCTCCACGCCTCCAACAAATAGGAAATATTATATTTTAATGCAAAGTGAAGTTCCATTATGGATATTCTATTTTAATGTAAAGTTACTCTCCACCAAATGTAAAATATATTATATTATAAATATTATATATATATATTATATACATATTCAAGACAAGTTTGGGGTAGGTTTGAGGCGAGGAAGACACTGCCCCATCCCCTCCCCGAACCCGCGACTGTATATTTAGAGAATCTCTCAATTCGTCCTATTCTTTGGTCAACTGTTAGGGCGGGATGGACTAGACTAGCCAGGTTCAGGAGGGTATTGCCATCTCTTGGCCCAATTAGAATTTAGAAGACTAATAAGAAGCCACACACAAAAAAAAACAACAAACAAGCTTCACACCAGCAGTAAACACCACAATGCACACACAAATGACCAAAGAAACACACACAAATGAGCAAGCAAATGGGTAAAGGCAAAAATGAAAATAAATGCATATCACAGCTGACACAAAATTGCTTTTAATACCATCCAAAAATGACGACGTGATGTAGTGAAGCAAACCGTGGTTGCTACGTCAAACTTGGTTTTGTTCCAAACTGCCAAACGATTCATTTTGGTGCAAATCGAGTTTAATGCTGGACAAACGTGGTTTGGATAAAATGCACGCATTGCCAAACATTTCTTATAATAAATTAGGTTATTATTTAGGTTATATGTCCTTTCTCCTTATTTTTATAACCATCTCCACTAATCAATTAAATTGCACAACACTTTATCCTAATAATAATAAGAAGAAGAGGAATAATAAGAATAACAATAAGTTCTTCCACAAGGTTTCGTAAAATTGGAACTCAAAAATTTAAAAATTATTACTTAATATCAAAACAGTTAGATTTTAAAAATTATCAATTGTCTCATCAGTAATATAAAATTTTAAATTTAATAATTTATATTTTAATATTCTTTTTAAAAAAAATTTACCACCTGATATCTCAACGTTAAATATAAAATTTATTCGTTCAAAACAAGTATCATAGGCAAATCTGTTGGATCCAAAGGGAAAAGCAGGCATTCCTTGGGAAAAGCAGGCATTTCTTGGGAAAAGCACCCTGCTTTTGACGTGTTCTCTCTCTCTCCCCCCGAAACTGAGACAGAGTCTCTGACTCCCCCTCCGAGTCTACTAACCCATCGATGGCCGAAGATCCCCTTCGGAGTCCACAATCCCAAGATACCCCACACGTCCTCGTTCTCGGCCCTCCGTTAATCTACCGAGATTTCCAATCCCAATACTCTCACCATTACAATTTCCTTAACCTATTTTCCTCTTCGCTCCCTCTTCCTGAATTCCTCACCACCCACAGCATCGACCCTTCGTCGATTCGCACCATTATCTGCAACCCTATGCAACGGGTCTCCGCCGATGTCCTTCGCTTACTCCCTTCGCTCGGCCTCATCGTCACCACTAGCATGGGCACCGACCACATCGACTTGCCTGAGTGCCGCCGCCGAAACGTCCAGGTAGCCACCGCCGGAGGGCTGTTCACGGAAGATGTCGCCGACATGGCCGTCGGACTGTTGATTGATGTTCTGAGGAGAATTTCCGCTGCTGATCGATATAACAGGAAAGTGGCTCGATGTGAACCCTGGAATTTTCCTCTTGGTTCACGGGTATTCTTCTTCTTCATCATCATCATCATCATCATCTTCTTCTTCTTCTTCTATTTCCTATTTAATAAATAATAATTACGTAATGCTGCAGATCATGTGCTTGTTAGAAAATAGAATATCTAATTTTTCTTATCCGTAGGGGAAAATTAAAATATTTGCTTTGATTTAAAGTCCGTTAGTCTCTCCAATTATCGGCTAACCGTCAACAATTTAAGCTCATCGTTTTTCCGCCATGGTTATCTCAATTTTTATTTACGTTTGTAATTTTTTTATGTTAAATATATCTTATATGTTTTAATTTTTTTAAATATATTTTTTTTAATATCATAAAAAAAAAACTAACAAAATTCTATGTAATCAGTTAATTGGGCTGTCTACGTGACAAGATGTTTGCTACTTGAAGGATGGAGTCACGTCACTTTACGTATTCAATTATATGGTGACACATGACATGTAATTTTAAAAAAAAAAAATTAACAAAGTACATATGCAAATATTCAGACCCGAGTCCTCCAAAATTGAAAAAGAAATATTCAACCACTAAGCTACTCATATATACTTAACATATGTATGCACAATTTAATATATATATATATATATATATATATTATTTATATATATATAGGAAAATTTGATTTGAAGAAAAATTAACAAAATACATAAGATAAGCTTCGAATCCCAAACTTTCATGTAAAAAGAAGAAACACTCAATCATAAAGTCACTATTTTTATTTAACATATAAATGCACAATTTAATATATATAAAAACGTTTGGTATTGTATTTAAAATTCAAAATAATATACACTAATTATTATATATTATAAAAAATATCAAATCTTATATATAGAGAATGTGTTATTATTTTACATAATTTATTTTAAATTATATAAAAATTTAAAAAAATTAATAACAATTTTACATTATAAATTTAATTATTATTTATATTTGATAAAAATTTACTTTATATTAAAAAATAATTTTAACAATATGCTATGCATATTAAAATTATTTTATAATATAAAATTTGATATTTATTTGACATATGTATACGTAATTTAATATGTATATAAGAACTTTTGATATGCATAACATATTGTTATAATTATTTTTTAATATAAAGTAATTTTTTATTAAGTATAAGTAATAATTAAATTTATATTGTAAAATTTGTTATTATTTTTTTAAATTTGTATATAATTTAAAATAAATTATGTAAAATAATAACATATTCTCTATATATAAGATTTGTTATTTTTTTATAATAGATAATAATTAATGTATATTGTTTTGAATTTTGAATATAATATCAAATGTTCCTCTATATATATATTAAATTGTGCATTTATATGTTAAATAAACACAAGTGGTTTAATGATTGAGTATTTCTTCTTCTTGCATGGAGGTTAGGGGATTGAAGCTTGCTTTATGGATTTTGATGATTTTTCTTCAAATCAAATTTTCATATATATATATATATATATATATATATATATATATATATATATATATATTAAATTATGCATATATATGTTAAGTGTACATGAGTAGCTTAGTGGTTAAATGTCTCTCCTTCTTTGTAGGGTTGGGGTTCAAACTCTTACAGATGCTCTTTGTTAATTTTTCTTCTAAAAAGTGCATAACATGTGTCACCATATAATTGAATACATCAGAGATGACATGGAATTCCGTTAGTTTTTTTCATACCGTTAAAAAAATGACATATTTGAAAAAACAAATTGAAACATATAGGACATATTTGACACAAAAAAAAGTTAGGGACATGAATAAAAATCGGAGTAAATATCGAAAATATCCTGCATACTTTTGCCTATTTTATATTTAAGGCCATTATTTTTATAAGAAAATTGAATAATTCTAACATTTTTTATGGATTAACAGCCAAAAAAAAAGTACCAAAATGTGTAGAAATTGAAACTTTTACGTTAATACATTTTAGTCAAAAGATATGTGACGTTGGTTATCGAATGTTAAAAATATATATGTATATATTATAACATATTTCTCTGGACAAAATATAAAATGAACTAAAGCACAGCAATTTTATAATTATAGGAGAGTTGTGTGTAATTTACTCTTATGATTACTCTTTTTTTTTTGAAAGATACTTAAGTGACAAAACTCTTTTTTAAAAAAAAAAAATTTGAAAGTTACCCACTTCATCTAATACCGAATATTCTGCTATACACTTACTTGCTTTACAATAAAAATATGCTACAATTACACTTAATTTGACCAAATACCTTATATAATATTCGTATAAAATGTGTATTTTTGGCCAATATTAAATAGTTACTCTTCTAAATTTAGCAATTTCTAAAATCTTTCGATAAAAGAAAATGTTAGTAACAAAAAAATTTGTTTAGAAATCATTTTTTAATGATTAAAAAATTAAAAGATAACAAAATTAACAATATTTAATTTCAATAACATGTGAGTAGATATATTTTATTAAACACAAGCGTTGTCATAAATATAGTAAAATTTAGAGTAAATTAAATTATGATTTTCAATGAAAAATAAATAACATTAAAATAAAACTTTAAGAGTTGTAATTTGAATAAAAGAAATTGAAGAATCCTTGAGAGATTTAAATTTTAAAAATATCTACAATGGTGAATCTCACTTGAGTTTTTATTATAGGTCCACAGTGTTACATCAACTTAAGTAACTCCCCACTACTTTAAGCAACTATTTACTACAGTGGTGAATCTATTAAAAACCCACAAATGAGTCTAACAATCAACTCTCTACTATTTTAGCATTTATTACTCTCTATTAATATTTATTGTAAATTGATTATTTTATTATTACTTTTTGTATAAGAACCGGTTCTTATATAAGAACTATTTTTATGCGTGGCAGTTAGCATGACGAATTACAGTGGTGAAGTGAAATAAAAACTGATTTTTAAATTTAAAAATCTCATAAGAACTACCATTATAGATGCTTTAAGATAGATTTATGTATATTTTTTTTTTGAAGTGAAGGACTATATAATTTAAACATAAGGGAACAAGAGAGTAATTAAACCTAGTAGAATATGTTGCTAGATCAAGCTTTTTGGGTTTTAAAAGTTGTGCAACTTGAACTGAAATTTAAGCTCATTCATCTTAAATCTTTGTCCTTGGTCTAGGCTAGATCTTTGGACCAACAACAATGTCTAGCCTAGACCTACCAAGTTAGGCTAAGTATTAACCTCTTCAATAGTGCAGTAGTGCTTATTAAAATTAAAACATGACAAAACAGTAAATCTTAAAGATTTGATAGAAGTCTTACTTAGCTGATTGTTTCAGGTGGGAGGCAAGCGAGTTGGGATTGTTGGATTGGGAAAAATCGGCATGAAAGTGGCTAAAAGGCTAGAGGCCTTCGGCTGCAAAATTATGTACCATTCAAGAACAAAGAAGCCCTTTGTCTCGTACACTTTTTATGCTAGTGTCACTGAGCTTGCTGCTAGCAGCGATGCCCTTGTGCTGTGTTGTTCATTAACCGAACAAACTCGTCACATAGTTGACAAAAATGTCATGTTGGCTTTGGGAAAAGAAGGGGTTATTGTGAATATTGGAAGAGGAGCTCTTATTGATGAGAAGGAATTGGTGAACTGTTTGGTTGAGAAGAAAATTGGAGGTGCTGGATTGGATGTTTTTGAAAATGAGCCTTGTGTTCCCAGAGAGCTTTATTCCTTGGATAATGTTGTACTATCCCCACACGCTGCTGCGTTGACTTCTGAGTCTTTTTATCAAACATATGAACTTGCAGCAGGTAATCTAGAAGCCTTCTTTTCAAATAAACCATTGCTTACTCCAGTCATGGATGATTGAAAATGAAGTCATCTCTGTCCAAATTTTAGCATCTCCCCAACTTCTTGGAACATCTTGATGAAGGTTCTGTTTTAGTGGTTATATATCTTTCTACCTCCACGGTTGATTCTTATTCTGGCATCCTAGCTGGTTTCCTGAAGGAAAAAATTTAGGCACAAATCTTGTGTGTTTGTTCTATGGTTTTCCAATAAAAATGTGACATATGAAGAAGCTTAAGTAAATTAATGATTTAATCTCTAAAAGATTACAATTTTCTCAATTCAGTTTTTGAAAGACCAAGTATCTCTATTTAATAATTAAAGGATTGCATTTATCTCAATTTGTTTTTCTTTTGTTGTTAAGTCGCAAAATTTACTATTCTTAAATATCAAAGTTTTTGTTGCGAAAAGTTATTTTGACAAAAAAAGAGACCAAATTAAAATGATTATAATCTTTCAAAGACTAAATTGAGATATTTGATTTTTTTAAAAATTAAATTGAGGTAATTATAATCGTTTGGGAACTAAAATAGTAATTTACTCAAGAAACATTCCATAAAGAGTTAACAATGTAGTGTTGAGTTGTAAAAGATTTGTCAACCTTATATTTTTACTAGAGGTCCACATAGTTAATATCTGAGATGCTTTATCAAGGTCTTGTCCTTACTAAACCGGCAGCAACCATTGGCCGTTTATATTGTCACCATAAAGTCACTTGTGTGCTAGAATTATGAGGCTGCTTCTTACTTAAGATGGAAGGATACTAAGCAAGGTCCTCAAATCCAAGACCATGCCTTGATGATTTCAAACACATTCTATTCCAATGTCCATGATGTTGCAGCTATTTGTGGAAGCCTTCAATATTTCTGTTTCATTGATAATATGGCAATGCAAATATACTGATCGAGGGGGATGTATTGTTTCATTGATAATATTGTAAAACTTGTTTGTGTTTTTTTGGATTGTAGTTGGGTAAACATGATTTTGAATCGACTTGATTTTTAACTTGCTTTTGGTTAAAAGTGAATTTGGATTTATGTTTAAAAACTTTTATTTGAAAAGTGATTTTTAAAGGTAATTTTAATATAAATGCAAAAAACCATTGCAAATAAGAACAAGTTGTTATAGCTCAACCATGATTTTAAATTTCAAACATGAGTTGAGAATGTGATGAGATTGATGTCGATCTGGATTTCAGTACTTGTTTTTAAGATAAGCACCATATGCTTGTATTTTTAGCAACAGTTTTAACTATTGTTAAAACTTTTATCAACAGTTTAGTAAGTTAAAACTGTTGCTAAAAAGATAAGTATGAACAAGGACAAGTATGAGATCTACTTTCGATTGTAACTAACCATGGGTTTAGGAGTCTTTTCAATATTGTGATGGCTGAGCACAAGGGGAAACAATTTGGTGGGGTCAGTCCTGGGAAGAGTTCTAGCCTCTTGAAAATCTAGGGAGTTACTTTCTTATTTCATTTTTGTTGTTTTGTGTATATGGTGTTTTCTTTTCTTCAATCTTAGGTGGGTTTACTCTGATTTTGGTTCTGTAACAAAGCCACTTCATCAATAGAGATTTCCATTTTACTATTTTTAGTTCCTATTCTGTTGTTGTGTATTGGGTTCCATTAATTGGTATCGGAGTTGGTTTCCATCAATTGATAATAGAAACAAGAATGGAGGAGAGAGTTGATGACCTGGAAAATGATTTAGCAAAATGCAAGGGTGATGTAGTAGGACTCAAGACTGATGTTAAGGATCTTAAAGAAGAATTAGGTCCTACAAAGAAAATGGTACGTGAATTTAGTGAAGCTTGGACATGCAAGAGAAGAAGGGACAAATTAACAGAAACTTTCCTTCAAGAACAGCAATTGCAAAAATCTACACCATTCTTAAAAGATGCAGACAAAATTAAAACTAAAGAACAGAAGTGTAGGATGGCCAAAGATGACAAGGAGGAGAAAAAAGAAGAGTGCGGAACGAAGGAAAGGCCCGCTTTTATCACTGTAGCAACTTGAACCAAATACGAACTCAACTTAAGAATAACGAAAGTGGAGAGGAGAATGTTTATAGTGTTAATAGGAGTGTTTATAATCGAATTAAACTAAACTGAACAGATAAAAAATAGTTTAAAATAAAAAAAGATTTCATTTTTAAAATATATATTTTAATTGATTAAGTTTGGTTTGGTTTGACCGAAGTAATTATATATATAAAAATATTATATTTTGTATATATATATATATATAATATTATATATATATATTTTATGTTAAAAAATTTATTTTTACATATTTTATAATTAACTTAATTTCTTTCTTTTAATTAATTGAGTCTTTTTTTAATATTTATATATATATTATTAAAATTAAAAATTACAAATTATAGTAAAAAAATTGTTCAAAATCGAATCAAATTTTTTAAAAATTAAAATTAAATAGATCCATAATTTTAAAAAATCGATAAACTCAATTTAATTTGATTAAAACTCAAAACCGAACCGAATCGAATCGAATCGAACGGATTCTATAAATATCCTAATTGTACAAAAAGTGATTTATGTGCTAGATTCAGGCTGCCAGCAGGTATTTTTCACTTTTTCGGCTCTGAAGCAACATTACAAAGTGGCTAGAGTAGTCTTTAGGGTCAAGAATGATCTATTTTGGCTTCTAATCACATAAGGCACTAGCTTCGAGTAGTTATCAGACCGGTGAGAGCACTAATTGAAAAGTTAATGATTTAAGTGTCATCAAATCGTAGTTTTACTAGCAATATTTACATATACATTTTTAATTATATGTATATATATATATAGATGTATAAGTATATATTGTGTAGGATGTACTTAATTTGAAGAATTAAGTATTATTTACATATACATGTCAACTATGACCAAAGTCCTAGAAATAGGAAAGGTAGAGCAACTGAAAATTGGAAATCACACAAGTTTGAATTACTCCATCGAAATAAGTATAGTCATCATCTCCATTCAGATTTGACAAGTGAGTAAAAGGAGAGGGGGAAGGATAGATATATATATTTTTAATTATTTTATACCTGTTTAAGTATATATTTTAACTTATTTTATCTATTTAATTATATATTAATATAAACTTAAATATTTTAATTATATATCTTAATATATTTTAAGTGGTATTAATTTAATTAAAATTTGATCATTAATCTTTAAATTAATACTTCTATCGGTTTTATGACCATTTTTGTTTTTTAAACTTTGATTAAAAAAAAAAACAGATTAGGGGGTCTCTATTGCTTAACTAGTTTGGGCTTCAACTGAACCAATCTTACCATGATCGGTTTTAAACTTGAATTGTCTGATTATATTCGATTTTTTGCTTAAACAATCGATAGTCTAATAGTTCTCCAGGTTGTTCTCCTTGTCCTTGGCACTTTGAAGATTCCCTACATATTTTAAGGGATTGCTCAGTGGCTTTTCAGCTCTGGAATTATTTTAATTTTAAACTTGCAATTCAAGTCATATAAGATTAGGTATTATAAGATTAGGGGCTAAGATTGGAGTTTCTTTGTTATTAAAAAGAAAAATCCGCACCTAATACGTCTGTACAGTCGACTTACCATGGCTCGTATTCAATTCTTCGTACTGCCCTTTCTCTCTTTTTTAGGTATAAGATATCATTAAAAAAATAATAATAACACAACGGAAATGAATATATAACTGTGCTAGTATTAAACTATAAATTTGGTTTTTGATCCTTATAATTTTAAACTGAAAAAAGACTCAAATAAAAATTTATAAGGATTGAATTGTAAATAAATTTTTAATCCTTATAAATTTAAACTCAAAATAGACTCAATTAAATTATAAGGATTGAATTTTAAATTAATTTTTAATCCTTATAATTAAAAACTGAAAAAAGAATCAATTAAAATTTATAAGGATTAAATTGTAAATTTTTTTAATCCTTCTAATTTTTTTTTACGAAAAAAGATACTCAATTCAAATTTATAAGAAATGAAAGAGTAATTTAATTTAAAAGAAATTACAAATAAAAAAAATTAGACTTAAACTTGATTAGTCATGTATGTGGGGTCCATACTTCCAAATTCCAATCCTATTGCACATTCAAAGATTCAATGATTTTATGTTATCATCATGAATTGGAAAATAATTTTTTTACATGTCGAGTGTTTGTCTTATTTCGAATAAATTTGACAATTGAGATTACATTTGCATGAGAGCATTTTTTTTCTCAAACGATCAATTATTCTCAACTGTTAAATCAAAATTTGACTGTTGAGATAAGACAAATATTCTTCACAAAAAGAAAAACCGCTTGCAAAAAATTGAAACAGAATGAGCCTTGAGACGTTGCCATGTACACGTGCACATATATATATATATATATATATAAGGTGATATGTCGTTAAAAATTAAAGAAAAAAAATTGTACGGCTGAATCATTTAGTGAAATAATTTTGGAATTAGATCGTTTAGGATAATAGTTTTAGGGTATGGTTTATGTAGGTAAAATATGTTGGGAAAATTGGGGTATTTGAAAGAATAAATAATACCCTCAAGCCCAGGATAATTCTCAAACCAAAAAGATAAAATGACACCAAGATTTTAGCGTGGAAAACCCTCCAAATGAGGTAAAAACCACGGGACCCGTAGGCCACTTAAACTTCCACTATAATAATAATGGGATTACAAACTTCACCCTCAGGTGGATCTCTCACTCACAAAAATACAACAATGATATTTCTTCAATTTGTGAAAATACCCTCACAAATTGGCTCACTATTTTCTTCTTAGAAAAACTCTCTTTCTAAGGCTCTCTCTATTTTTCTCTCACTCTCCTTTGTGAGGATTTTGAATGATTTGATCAATGATTTCTAAAGAAAGTGAATGACCCTATTTATAGGGTTATTCCTCACCAACCCCTTCAATTTTCCTTCTTCTGCGCAGCCTCCACCAACCCAGCGTCTACGCCTAACTCATTCAGCAGCCTCTGAAATTTCAGCAAACACTGTGCTTATTTTGACTTTGGGGTAAATTACAAATTTTGGTTACAATTTTTATTAAATTGCAACTTGACCCCTTTTTTTTTTTAAACATTAGTGGTGGGTCCCACTTAGGAGGGACCCCACCTTACAAATCTCCCCCTCCCGACTTAAGTGGGGAGTGATACCAAGCCTGCAGCTTCTTTACAGACTTCCAACTTCTCTCTTGGTAGAGTCTTCGTCATCATATCGGCTCCATTATTGTTGGTGTGGATTTTCTCAACTTTCAGCAACTTACTTTCCAACACATCACGGATCCAGTGATATCTCACATCAATGTGTTTCGACCTGGAATGGAAAGTTAGATTCTTGCTGAGATGTATTGCGCTTTGACTGTCGCAATAGAGAATATAATTTTCCTGGTTTTGGCCTAATTCTTGTAAGAACTTCTTCATCCACAAGATCTCCTTACAACCTTCGGTGATTGCAATGTATTATGCTTCTGTGGTGCTTAAGGCAACACACTTTTGTAATCGTGACTGCCACGAGACAGCTCCCCCTGTAAATGTTATTAGGTACCCAGATATAGACTTTCTGGTATCCACATCTCCAGCCATGTCTGAATCTGTATATCCTTCTAATACAGCTTTTCCATTACCAAAGCATAAACAATGACTGGAAGTACCTCTGAGATACCTAAGTATCCATTTGACTGCTGCCCAATGTTCCTTTCCAGGATTCGCCAGGAACCTGCTTACAACGCCAACAGCGTGAGCAATATCTGGTCTAGTACATACCATAGCGTACATTAAACTGCCAACGGCCGATGCATAAGGCACTTTGCTCATTTCTAATTTATCCTCCTTATTCGAAGGACTCTGGCTCACTTTTAGCTTAAAGTGATTGGCAAGTGGAGAACTAACAGTTTTTTCCTTATCCATGTTGAATCTTTCAAGAACCTTTTCCACATATTGTTCTTGAGATAGCCAAATCTTGTGATTTTTCCTGTCACGGGTAATCCTCATGCCAAGAATCTGCTTTGCCGGTCCTAAGTCCTTCATTGCAAAGGACTTGCTCAACTCTTTCTTCAACATGTTAATCTTGTCAATGTTTTGACCTACAATTAACATGTCATCAACATAGAGCAAAAGAATGATAAAGTCATCATCAGAGAATTTCTTGATGAAGACGCAGTGATCAGCTGTTGTTCGATTGTACTCATTTTTCTCCATAAATGAGTCAAACTTTTTATACCATTGCCTTGGTGCCTGTTTCAGACCATACAAACTCTTCTTTAGTCTACACACCAACTTTTCTTTCCCTTTGACTTGGAAACCTTCGGGCTGTTGCATGTAGATTTCCTCGTCAAGATCACCATGTAGGAAGGCGGTTTTTACATCAAGTTGTTCAACTTCCAGGTTGAGGCTAGCTGCCACACCAAGAACAACTCGGATCGAAGACATCTTTACTACCGGTGAAAATATTTCATCAAAGTCAACGCCCTTCTTTTGACCGAATCCTTTCACAACCAGTCTTGCTTTATAACGTGGTTGTAAGCTGCCTTCTTGACTTTTGATTTTGTACACCCACTTGTTCTTGAGAGCTTTCCTGCCCTGTGGTAATTTCACCAGGTCAAATGTGTGGTTCTCATGTAAGGATTTCATTTCTTCTTGCATGGCTTTTAACCACTCATCCTTGTGCTCATCAGTTATAGCTTCATCATAGCTCTCTGGTTCTCCCCCGTCAGTGAGCATCACATACTTATTAGGAGAATACCTACAACTTGGTTTTCTCTCTCTGGTGCTTCTCCTTAACGGTGCTTCTTGTTGGACCTGCTCTGGAACTGGTTCTAGTTGTGAACTGCTAGTTGGTGGATCAACATTATCAGTATCTGGTATAGCTCCCCCGTCATCAGAATTTGATGGTGGAGAGACTGGTTCCAGATTAACTGGCATTTCATCTGACTGTGGTTTCTCTTGTTTCTCAAGATCTTCGATTGTCTGATCTTCAAGAAACACCACGTCCCTGCTTCTAATGATCTTTCTGCTAACAGGATCCCAGAGTCTATAGCCAAATTCTTCATGGGCATATCCCACGAAGATACACTGCTTCGACTTTCCTTCCAACTTGGACCTTTCATCTTTTGGGATGTGAACAAATGCTCTACAGCCAAATACCCTTAAGTGTTTGTAAGAAACATCTTTCCCCGTCTAGACTCTTTCTGGAATGTCATAATTCAATGGAACTGATGGAGAAAGGTTGATTAAATCAACTGCTGTCTTCATTGCCTCCCCCCAAAAGGAGTTTGGCAGTTTTGCATTTGAGAGCATACATCTGACTCTTTCACAGATGGTTCTATTCATCCTTTCAGCGACACCGTTGTGTTGAGGTGTCTTTGGTACTGATTTTTCCAGCCTGATGCCGAAACTTCTACAGTACTCCTCAAATGGTCCGCGATACTCACCACCATTATCTGCACGTACACACTTCAAACGTCTGCCAGTTTCTCTTTCAACTTTTACATGAAACTGCTTGAAAACTTCTTTCACTTCATCTTTAGTTTTCAAGGCAAATGCCCATACCTTTCTTGAGTGGTCATCAATAAAAGTCACAAAATAGAGTGCACCTCCATGTGACTTATTACTCATTGAACAGACATCTGTGTGTATCAAATCTAGAATATTTGCTTTTCTAGAGGGTGGAGAACTACGAAATGCAACTCTGTGTTGTTTTCCCATAATACAATCAACACAAGTACGCAAAGGTGTACCTTTTAATTCTGGCAAGAGCTCCTTCTTGGAAAGAATTCTGAGACCTTTCTCACTCATGTGACCGAGCCGCTTATGCCATAGCTCGGTGGGAATTTCTTTCCTAGCAACGTTTACATCTCCTTTACATAACTTTGCTTCCATAATGTAGAGAGATGAATCTTTCTTGCCTTTGGCTACTATCAAGTTGCCTT
This sequence comes from Biancaea sappan, assembly GCA_037074585.1. Lineage (NCBI taxonomy): Eukaryota > Viridiplantae > Streptophyta > Magnoliopsida > Fabales > Fabaceae > Biancaea > Biancaea sappan. The sequence goes on along the minus strand of CM073499.1, from coordinate 20,410,358 downwards.
TGGTGAGCTTCCATTTTCCTTCACCAAAATAGTTGTTGTAGCCACCATCATCAAGTACTCCAGTGGAGATTAAATTGAGGCGAATATCAGGAACATGCCTCACATCTTTCAAGAGTAACCTGCATCCAAGATTAGTTTCCAGATAAATGTTGCCGATGCCAATAATTTTGGATGCATCATCATTTCCCATCCTCACTCGTCCGAAATCACCTTGGGTGTAGGTTGAAAAGAATTCTCGTCTTGAGGTAACATGGTAGGAAGCGCCTGAGTCAACTGCCCATGTAGTCTCTTGATATGCCAGATTGACATAGTCAGCATCTTGAATAATGACAACATCTTCGGTGACACTTGCAGTGTCATTTGTTCGATTCTCTGCTTCCTGATTCTTGGATTGCTGTAACTTCCGGCATTCTCTAATGAAATGTCCGGGCTTCCCGCAGTGGTGACACTTTTTATCATGTCTCGATCTAGACTTTGACCGTCCTCTTTGCTGGTTTCTTTTCTGAGAATCTCTACCCTTATTTCTTCCGCGTCTTTCTTGCTTGTCCTGTTTCTCTGTGACAAGCGCTTCGGACTCAGGATTATATCCTTCGTCTTTTCGTCGAGATTCTTCATTCAGCATTCTGTCTTTTACCATATCCATGGTAAGCTTGCCTTCAGGGGCTGAGTTGCTAACCGACACAACTAAAGTGTCCCAACTTTTTGGTAGAGAACTCAGCATCAGCAATTCTTGTAGCTCATCATCGACAGTCATCTTCATCGAGTTCAGTTGATCTACAATACCTTGGAACTCACTCATATGTTCCGATACACTGCTCCCATCTTTATACATTAAAGATCCTCCATCTTTGGCTTCCAGATAGCATAATTAAAGGCAGTCAACTTGATCATATTGCCGGTGCTCTCCTCCATTTTGAGCGGTAGTCAACAAGTTTCACCGAACTTGAAACTTTTTCCGACAGTGAACAGTACCGTACGTATGAACAGTACATTATTTATGAACAGTACCGTACGTATGAACAGTACTCGTACATATAAACTACGTATGAATAGTATCCGTACGTATGAACAGTACATGTATATATGAACAGTACTCGTATGCCTTTATACAATATTTGTAAATAGTACTCGTACATATAAATAGTACTTGTACAATATTCTTGAATAACCACAGCTCTGATACCACTTTGTTGGGAAAATTGGGGTATTTGAAAGAATAAATAATACTCTCAAGCCCAGGATAATTCCCAAACCAAAAAGATAAAATGACACCAAGATTTTAGCGTGGAAAACCCTCCAAATGAGGTAAAAACCACGGGATCCGTAGGCCACTTAAACTTCCACTATAATAATAATGGGATTACAAACTTCACCCTCAGGTGGATCTCTCACTCACAAAAATACAACAATGGTATTTCTTCAATTTTTGAAAATACCCTCACAAATTGGCTCACTATTTTCTTCTTAGAAAAACTCTCTTTCTAAGGCTCTCTCTATTTTTCTCTCACTCTCCTTTGTGAGGATTTTGAATGATTTGAGCAATGATTTCTGAAGAAAGTGAATGACCCTATTTATAGGGTTATTCCTCACCAACCCCTTCAATTTTCCTTCTTCTGCGCAGCCTCCACCAACCCAGCGTCTGCGCCTAACTCATTCAGCAGCCTCTGAAATTTCAGCAAACACTGTGCTTATTTTGACTTTGGGGTAAATTACAAATTTTGGTTACAATTTTTATTAAATTGCAACTTGACCCCTTTTTTTTTAAACATTAGTGGTAGGTCCCACTTAGGAGGGACCCCACCTTACAAAATATCCGAAAAATTTATACTTTTATTATTAATTTTTCTAAACACAACGTAATCAATGTATTATTATCTAATTATAACACACTAAATATATGAATATGATCTTAAAAGAAATTGATATTTTTTGCAATTTATTATCGCATAAATAATCTTTTGAAAATTTTTTATACATATTTCATTTTGAGTGGATACCTGAAAACAAAAAATATAGGAAGTTGTGCATAAATCTTCTAAAAAGACCCATGTTTTAGTTCTAGTAAGTATTGTATGTAACTAAAGCATGACTGTGCAATTTACCGGACATAACATGCCTATTTAAAAATATAAAAGATTGTATATAGAAGAATTTTAAACTTATTATAATTCATTTTATTTTTTATGCATTTGTATTTAAAAAATTATAAATTATTGAATATTTTTTTATACATTATATTAAAAAAATATTTGAACATTTTCTTTTTTCGTAAAGAGATTCAATCTATAAATCATTTTTGCTGCGCGCATTTAAGACTGTAACATATAATAATTTTTCATAGATATTTCAGATACTAAGTTAGACAAATAAATAAGAAAAGATATATTTTGAAACAGACATTATAGAATTAAGTTTTAGAAAATATTAAAACCTATTATTATGAGTTTCTGATATTGTCAATAACTTTTTTTTTCTTAAATATTACATTCATTTTTCTTTTTTTACCTAAAGGTTACAATATATTTGATTTACTTATAATTATTAATTTCCTAAACTTTTCTGTTATGTTAATATGAGTAGCATTATTAATTATTTATAGTAATTGAGTGGCATTATTAATGATTTATTGTGAATTTGAATATTTTGAAATCAATTATTTAGATGGACCCTGATTAGCTAAAATTAATAACAGTATTAAATTATTTATTTTAAATTCAAAAAGTTCAATAATAATTATTTAGATGATAGTTATAAAAAGTTTTTTTAGATGATAATTAATTGCTAAAATGAGTAGTAACATTAAAGGGAAAAAATGAATTTAATTTACTTTCATTGACATAGAAAATAATTAATGATTTTGTCACGACCCGTTTTCTGGGCACATGACCGGCACAATGATGAATATCCCATCACTGTAAGCCTTTCGATAAATTCTACCCATGAGTTTAGTCATTATCAAAATAACCATTCCAGAAGAAAATATATCAAATTTTTTTATTTGAAATTCATAGAGATGATTTGCACATAATAATAGATTCTCAATATAAAATACATTATTATGCTGTCATACAAACCAAATGCCAAACCCCTGACCTAGATGTCCTAAACGATTACAGAGCAACATAATCTATAACAAAAGAGGGGTCTACCCGATAACGGGAAGGTCCAAAGTGATCTACTCCTCTAGCGGATATTCTTCATTGGCAATCTGATCTGAACAAAAAGGTTGTACAAACAATGTGAGCTTTTAAACTCAATGAGCGAATCGGCCTCGCGTTAATAAAATTCAAATACATCACCATTCATGCAAGCATATCCAAAGGCTCATACTCAACCAATAGACAGAAGATAAAAATTCATCCAATTCAACAAACGTTACTAGTACTCGTCAATGGCAATATATCCCGGAGAGCGCACACAGGCCGGCTCACCAATTATGTATATTTCCGCCATGACGCACAACATCATCCTCTTACATACAAGAAGATAAAAATTCATCCAATTCAACAAACGTTACTTGTACTCGTCAATGGCAATATATCCCGGAGAGCACACACAGGCCGGCTCACCAATTATGTATATTTCCGCCATGACGCACAACCTCATCCTCTTAGCTAGGGCGCCTCACGGATTTATCACCAATTCGGGCTATATCCCTACTGAGGTAATCGTTGTCTCCACACTCATTGGTCAAGACACCCTGTCAACCGGGTTTTCCGCCTTGCCGTGAGAGGGGGTACTGTCCCGCTCAATCACAATCAATAGCATTTCATATCATAATCAGAAGCTCAATATAATATTCATCCATATAACAGGTATAGTATATAACTATATTATAGATTTATAAACCACATATCAAGATAACAATTAATCCGTTTTTGAAAACATTCAAACTTCACATCATCATAAGATACTTATTTCATTTTATCCATACTTATGGATTAATTATCTCATTTAGATTCGTCATTCTGAATCCAATTTCCCCCTATGAATCTTGGGAGTGTCCTACGACATACTTTTTATCACCAGTAATGCTAAAACTCTATTAAAACGGGGTCTTTTCACTCACCTGGATTCCGTACGAGTATCACCTCTTTAAGTCGTTACGGACAAGAGTACACAGGTGAATTTCAGTGTTCTGCTACGGAGATTTTCATGAAAGATTAGAGAAAATACGTTAGCATTGTTTTCGTACAGATACTGATCATACGTACGGTTACTGTTCATATATATGGTTACTATTTATATGGTTACTATTCATACGTACGGTCACTATTCATACGTACAGTTACTATTCATGAGTATGGTTACTATTCATATCAGAAATAGATAATATAATCTGTAAAAGAGTACACCAGGTAAGTTCCCAGGAAAGAGTGGAGGGTCACACTGGACACACTTAAAAACCAGGTCTTTCCTTAGCCAGAACTTTCCTAGACATGTATTCTTCACAGTTTACATTCTATTTCGGTAATCAGAGAATCAAAATAACATATAAACAGCTAAGGACAGTTTTTCTGATGTGGAAGATCGGCCAAAACCGCAATCACAGAGCATACTTAAGAAAATAACTTCTAGAATTTGAAAGACATATAAAGGCATAGTATCATTACCTAAGCAAAAAGGAAAGGCCCAAAATCTCAGAGGCCTAACATCGAAGCAAGAGAAACTTAAGGAGAGAAAAAGAGAAGTTGAAGGTGTGAGTTTAGAAGTGAAATAAGCGCCTATTTATAGGAAAAGTCAAGGGTACTATTTGATACTATGCACTAATAAAATATTCAATTTACTATTCATGAAAATGACATTTCTAATAATGCAGTTACTGTGCACCTCACGCGTACGATGAAAAATTTTTCTGTTATTACTATTAGAAACTTAAAGGAAAAACTATCCTTTCACCTTAAACCTTTAAGTTTCTTTTCAAATCAGTCCTTTCAATTTAGTACGTGAGAGTATTTTTTACACATAAAACGTTATTTTCTCCTACAAACTTCTTTCTAGTTTTCTCTTATGACCAAACCACATCTAGTACTTGACATTTCGATTGTATAAATGAACAGTATCGTATACATAAATAGTATTATACGGGTGAATAGTACTGTATACTGAAATAGTAACAGTAGTTTATAAACAAATATTTATATTTTATTTTTCATGGTATTACAGATTTAACGTTGCATCAATAAAAAAAGGCAAGAAAATTAACTGTGAATGTGTAATATATTTAATGTTTATATTGAAACATTGCATTAAATAATCTATTTGTCGTGTTATCTCCTTCCCTCTTCATTTCAAAGTCTAAACTCTGAATCACAGTCTCTCTGACTTCTCCTCCGAGCTCTACAACGACAACCCCATCGATAGCCGGAGATCCCCTTCGCCGTCAACAAACCCAAAATCCCAGACACGTCCTCGTTCTCGGCCCTTCATTAGTCTTCCGAGACTTCCAATCCCAATACTCTCACCACTACAATTTCCTTAACCTATTTTCCTCTTCGCTCCCTCTTCCCGAATTCCTCTCCACCCACCGCCTCGACGCTTCATCGATTCGTGCCATTCTCTGCAACCCTGTGCAACGGGTCTCCGCCGATGTCCTCCGCTCTCTCCCGTCGCTCGGCCTCATCGTCACCCCCAGCGTGGGCACCGACCACATCGACTTGCCCGAGTGCCGCCGCCGTGGCATCCAGGTCGCCACCGTTGGAGGCCTGTTAACGGAGAACGTCGCCGATATGGCGGTCGGATTGTTGATTGATGTTCTGAGGAGAATTTCCGCTACTGATCGATATGTCAGGAAATTTGTTCGATCTGAGCCCTACAATTTTCCTATAGGTTCACCGGTATTCTTCTTCGTCTTCTTCTTCTTCTTCTTCTTCTTTTCCTATTTAATAAATAATAATTACGTAGTGTCGGGGATCATAGAATAATATTTTTTAACGTGGAGGGGGAAAATTAAAATATTTGCTTTGTTTAATGTTTATTAGTGTCTCAACTCTCAAGCGTTCGGCTAAGCCGTCCGGCCTAAGTCGAACAATATAAGTGCCTCATTATATTTTTTTTATAATATTTAAGTAACGTGTCAAAACGGATGTCATTTTCTCTATTGTAAATGAATAGTTTTAGAGATGTCATTTTATATTTATTTAAAAACAAGTCGTCCTATTAAGCCCGCAAATTAAATAGTCAAAGTTTGAAGAGGCTAGTGAGTTGTTTTTTTTTTTTACAAAAATTATGTTATTTAATATAAATAATTTTACTTTATTATATTTACTCATCTAAAACTAAAAGATGTGCTATACTCCATTCAAAAAAAAAAAGATGTGCTATGCCTCTTACAATCATGGTTTTTAAAACTGGACCGGTCATTGAACCGGTGGAAGCACTAGTTCAAGGTTTAATGGTCGGACCGTGGTTGAACTGGTGATAATTAAAAAAATATTAAATATATATATAATTTAAAATATTAAAATACTTAATATAATTAAAAATTCATATCAATAAGTGAAAGAAATAAAAAAGAAATTAATCCATAATTCATATTTCCTAACATCAACAATTCATAACATCCACAATACTCAAACAAATCAAAATAACATCCCCAATAAACAAAAACCAACAAAATGACATTAATTAATTTATATTAAATCCAGGAGGACCATTGCTATCTCTATCAAATCCAGGCATAAAACAATCAAGTGATTCTTCATTTGGTTGATCTTGATCCATAATGTCATCTTCATCACCTAAGTAAGAAATAAAGTTAAAAAATACATTACATAACAACTAACAAGATTAATACTCATACACAATTTATCTAATTTGTTTTTTTTTTTAAAAAAAACCTAACCTCCACGAGGTCTTGAAGATTCACCAAGTATAGGAATTGCAGTCTCGTCATAAATATCATTCTGAAACTCATTATCATCAAATTCAGGGGGTGCTTCTTCAATAATCCAAAAATCAATTTTGTCAATAGATTCATAATCAATAGGATCATAATTTCTCTTCTTGTATTGCAACCTAAAATAAATCATGAAAATAACAATGATTTAATTATGAGTCATGACAAAACTAAATGACATTCTAAACTAAAAAGAAATCAATATACCTATTTTTTAAACACAAATTATATGTAACATAAACATGGTCATTTAATTTTTGATGTTCTAATTTATTTCTTCTCTTTGTATGAATACATTCAAAGAGACTCTAATTACGCTCACAGCTTGAAGAAGATGATGTCTGACTAAGAAGTCGAATTGCCAACTTTTGTAAAGTTGGAGTACTCCCCCCATACATGAACTACCATTGATCTACAAAATCAAAAGATTCAAATCATTAAAATATACTTTATCATCCAACTAAAGATTAAAATAAGAAAATATTTATGTTAGAATAGTACTAACCAGGTCGTATAGTCTTGCTAACCTTATAAGCACTTTCCCGACTAAATGTTCCTTCACGATCACGATATAGTTGGAGTTCTTTAATGGCACCTGATATGTCCTTACAAATACTTCTGATGTCAAACATGTCAAGAAGTGCTTGCATGATCTTATTGCTCTCAACAAAAGATGTATCATAAAAGAAGGTAGGATTTAAAAAATACGCTACTGCATGAAGATTACGCTTCAAGTGTTTATCCCATTGAGCCTTAATGATATATGTGTAAGGCTTATACATATGCTCCTTATTCTTAAATATTTCCTTTATAGCATGTTTTATCCTTAGCATCCATTCATAAACATACTCTAAAGAAGGCTGTTCATCTGAATCAACAATCTGTAATAATCGGATTATAGGAGCCACAAGCTTAACTATAATAAAACAATCATTCTAAAATTTACTATCAAGTATGATAGCACTCACAACCTTTCCAGTAGCAGCTTTGCTAACTTATGACGTGTAGAATGCTTATCCACCACCAAAGCTTGCAAATCAATCTTATGATCATGAATGCTTTTCAAAGTAATAAAAGTGGTGGCAAATCTAGTCACTCCAAGACGCACAATTTCTCTCCAACCTTTTCTTTTTCTGAGCCAAGATAAGAAAACCATATGATTATAAATAAAGACAGTTATCTTTGATGCCTTTGATGCAAGATCTGCTATATGAGGCATACTGCAAATGTCCTTTAGAAGTAGGTTCAAGCAATGTGCAGCACAAGGAGACCAAAAGATGTGCTCATATTTATCATGTATCAATCTGCCCGCTGCTACATAATTGGCTGCATTATCAGTCACTACATAAACGACATTAGTTGGTCCCACCCACTCAATGATTTCACAAAACAAGTTACACAAGTTACTTGCATCTTTTACTATATCTGAGGCATCAATAGATTTCAAAAAAGCCATGCCTTTAGGACAATAAACTAAGAAGTTGATCAAAGTTCTTTGTCTTTGATCGGTCCAACCATCAGCCATCATAGTAAAACCCGTCTTAGCCCAATTGCTTCGATAACCATCAACGAGTAATTGACATTCTTTTTTACAATTTCTTAACAAATTTTTCCTAAATTGATAATAATTTGGTCCTTTATACCTAGGTTCAATAGCTGCAATCGCATCTAAAGCATGAGGAAAATAAGGAGATTGTATTGCATTAAAAGGAATACATGTATCATAAAACCACCTAGCAATTGCCAAGTCAGCATTATTTATGGCTTCTTTGCTAGATAGTACACTTTTAAGACTCGGTTGGGATCCTGAAGTTATCCTAGGAGCAAAATAATGGCCTACACTTTTTCTTTTCCCTTGAACAAGTAATTGTTTTTTAGTTGGTTGAACTTCCTCAACTTCTTGTACATTTTCATTTTTATCAAGCTCATCATATGCTTCATCAATCTCATCATTTCTTGGCTTCTTTTGCACTTGTTTCAAAGACTCAATCATTCTATAGCGAACATCATGCGGCACCTTCTTACAAAAACTAATTTGACCTGTTTTGCCAGCAAGATGTTGCTTCATTCTATTTATGCCTCCTCCTCTATATGTTGATGAACAAAATAAACAAGTATACACATTAGTTTTCCCCTCTTTTTTAAAAGTAACATATTCCCACCTCGGATTAGATTTCCCACGAACTGATGAAGCAGAAGAGGCTGCTGTAGATTGATTTTCCCTTCTTTCTGATGATTGATTATTATCCATAACTAAGAATCAATCAATGGAAAATTAAATACTACAATTTCCCAATAAAATAAACTTGTTAACAATCAGCACTGTCTTTTTCATTTTTCCCTTAATCAAATTGAATTGATCAATTGACTAATTCATTAAATTCATCCATTCTATTCCTAATGTTCTGTAACATAAATTGAAACTAATGTAACCATTCATCCAATCTTTTTTCCCTTAATCAAACTGAAATTAATTCATGTCTAATAAGGAATCAAAAAAAAATAAAAAACTAAGAAAACAAATTTGAAGCAATCGTAATTCATAAACCACCAGCACCAGCAGCAAGAATCATCAACTAAAATCAAGAATCATAAAAACACCACCAACAAGAATCATAAACAAAAATCTCTCCATATTTTAGCAAAAATCAAAAAACAAAAAAGGCAGAAGAAAGGGAAAGCCGAATAGCAGCACCAGCAGCAGGAAGGGTTGACGTCAGGCAAGAAGACTAGAAGAACCTTACCTCAAGGAAGATGAGACCAACTTTCAGAGTCTCAGAAGAAGGGAGATGGAGGCTCGGCTTCGGCGACAACCCAAACAAAACAGCAAGAAGAGGCTACCCAGACCACCTAATCGATGGCGAACATCGAACTAATCACACCGAAGCGAGGCTCAACGGTGACCCAGACGGCGGTGACCCAGATAGCGGCGATCCAGATAGCAACAACGTCGATTTAGGGTTTTGAGGTTTTCCACTTTCCCCTTTTAGCTTTCGAGCTCTCTGAAGTGTGAACTCGGCTACTTCTTCCTGATGTTCAATTCGACACTTTTTTTTTTCTTAAGAACCCCCCAAAACGACGTCGTTTGGAGGTTGGAACTAAAATTAAAAAAAAAACCAACAACAACAACAACCGGTTTCACCGGTTCCGTACCGATTTTCAATATAACCGATTTTTTCATCGAACCGGACCGGACCCCTAACCAGTTCCTGGTTTCGACTAGTCGAACCAGCGGGTCCGGTCCGGTTCTTCAATCATTGCTTACAACAGAGATAGGCTACAATTACACTTATTTTGACCAAATACCTTTATAAAATATTTGTATAAAATGTGTATTCTTGGCCAATATAAAATTATAACTTTTTTCTAAATTTAGCTTCCTATAAAATCTTTTGGTAAGAAAATAAATAATTATTAACAATAAAATTTGATTAAAAATTATTTGTTTTAAAGATTAAACAAATTAAAAGATGATTAACATTTTTTAGTTTCAATAACATGTTTGTTAAATATATTTTATTGAACATAAGTGTTGTCATAAATATAGTAAAATTTTAGAATAAATTAAATTCATTACTTTTAGTGCAAAATAAGTAACACCAAAGTAAAAACTTAAAAGAGTTATATTTTGAATAAAAGAAATTAAAGCATCCATGAAAAATTTTGGTTTATAATTTTTACGAGGTTTATGTATATTAATTTAGCCTAGTGGAATATGTTGATCGATCAAGCTTATATTGGGTCTTACATGTCGTGCACCTTGAACTTTTAAGTTAATTCATCTTAAATCTCTGACCTAGGTCTAGACTAGAGCTTTGCCCCAAAAATTATGTTGAGCCCAGAACTACCAAGTTAGGTTAAGTATTAACTACTTTAATAGTGTTGTAGTGTTTAATTGAAAGGTAAATTTATGTAGAGTTTGATCTCTTAAAAAGTTAAATTTTTTTCATTATTGAAGATTTGTGTAAAGTACTTTTTTATTACTATACACACAAATTACAAGTTGATTTAATAGTAGAAAAACTTGACTTCACGAGAGTAGAAGCTCTCAACAGACTTTCTCTTGTTAAAAATAAAATATGAAAAAACAGTAAATTGGAAAGATTTGATAAAAATCTTGTACTTAGCTGATTATTTCAGGTGGGAGGCAGGCGAGTAGGGATTGTTGGATTGGGAAAAATTGGCATGGAAGTGGCTAAAAGGCTCGAGGCCTTTGGCTGCAAAATTATGTACCATTCAAGAAGCAAGAAGCCATTTGTCTCATACCCTTTTTATTCTTGTGTCACTGAGCTTGCTGCTAGCAGCAATGTCCTTGTGCTGTGTTGTTCATTAACTGAACAAACTTTTCACATAGTTGACAGAAAAGTCATGTTGGCTTTGGGGAAAGAAGGAGTCATTGTGAATATTGGAAGAGGAGCTCTCATTGATGAGAAGGAATTGGTGAACTGTTTGGTTGAGAAGAAAATAGGAGGTGCTGGATTAGATGTTTTTGAAAATGAGCCTTATGTTCCCAAAGAGCTTTGTTCCTTGGATAATGTTGTACTAACACCACATGCTGCTGCGTTGACTTCAGAGTCTTTTTTTCATACATTTGAACTTGTAGCAGGTAATCTAGTGGCCTTCTTTTCGGACAGACCTTTACTTACTCCAGTCATGAATGACTGAAATTGTAGTCATCTCATTGTCCAGATTTAGCATCCCCACAACTTACTTCGAATATCTTGATGGAGGTTCTGTATTAATGGTTATCTTTCTATCACCATGTTTGGTTCTTATGAGGCATCCTTGATGGTTTCCAAAATGAAAAATTTAGGCACAAATCTCAGGTGTTTGTTATCTGGTTTTTCGAAAAAAAAAAAGACATATGAAGGGACTTGATTAAAATACTAAAACAGAGAAAAGAGAGAATTCTTTATCATTTCATTATATTCAATATCGAGTACAATGCAGGTTGATATTTAATGAAAAGTTCAACGGAAAACAATAGACGTGTAATACATAGCATGAAAGAAGGAAAAAGTAATCTGTGAGAAAAAAAAAAAAGAAAAAGAAAAGCAATTTCAATCAAGAGTGAGAATCGTGGACAGCTAGCATAATACTGGCTTGAGAAATTTATCCGTTAACATCCCCATACGACCCGAACAGTGGATATGCCACAAAGAGGGTCGTGTGCAACTGAGCAAAACGAGGTACTGGAAGAGGCTTAGCAGCAAGTCGAAGTAACTTAGCAGGAAGTTGTTCACGAACAAAATGGTAATCAAGAGCAATGTGTTTAGTACGGAATGCATAACAGGGTTGGAAGCCAAATAAGTAGCATCCAAATTATCCCAATAGAGAATAGGTGATTTTAGAAATTGACATTAAAAGTATAACTTTTAGCGGCGATTCGACTTATGTTAATTTTAAAAAAAAATATTTATCTTTAGTGGTCATTACAGGAGTCGTCGTCAAAGGCCCCACTTAAGTTAATTTTTTTTTAAAAAAATTGATCTTTAGTGATGACTCTCATAATCGCTACTGAAAGTCGAACTTTTGGTAGTGACTATGAGAGTCACCACCAAAGATTAGACTTATGTTAATTTTTAAAAAAAAGAAATTAACTTTTGGTGATGACTATGAAAGTTACCACTGAAAGTCATATTTTTGGTAACGATTATGAAAATCGCAACCAAAGGTTTAACTTATGTTAATTTTTAAAAAAAATATTGATCTTTAGTAGCAATTATGGGAGTCGTCACCAAAAGTCTGGCTTATGTTAATTTTAAAAATAAGACCTTTGGTGACAATAATGGAAATCGCCACTAAAAGTTGGACTTTAGAATCGCTACCATAGGTCCGACTTATATTAATTTTTTTTTAAAAGAAAATTGACCCAATGGTCTGACTTATATTAATTTTAAAAACAAAAAAAATGATCTTTGGTGGCAACTATGAGAGTCGCCACTAAAAGTCTCATTTTTTGTGGTGACTTCCAAAAGTTTAACTTTTAGTGACAACAATGGGAATTGCCACCAAATGTTAATTTTTTTTTTGAAATTAACATAAATTAGACCTTTGGTTGTGACCAAGGTAGTTGTCACCAAAGATTATTTTTTTAAAAAAAATAATATAAGTCGGACCTTTAGTGACGACTACCATAGTCGCCACCAAAGGTCAGTTTTTAACAGATTTTATATATATAATTATCTTTTATCTTATCTCTTAATCTATTAGTAATATTATATTGATTTTTTGTTAAGTTAGATGTTGTTCTATTTTGGTTTTGTGAGGTTTTTAGCTTAAAATAATTTTAACAGATTATATATATATATATATATATATATTATTTTATCATTATATAGCACAAATGAAGTGATGACAAGATAGCAAGACTTATATGGTTGAAAGCAAGGGACTCAAGTTTGAATTTTAAGTATGCATATGTTTGGTTTAATTTCAAATAAACTTAAATATTACACAAAAAAATCAAGTCACCCTTAGGTAGCTAATTAATAGACCGGCCAAGACCTATTAGGCCAATCTGGATCTAATAACAATGATGAGTGGCTTTTGGTGGCAACTAATCGTTTTTGGCACGAACAATTTTTTTTTGGGCAAAAAAATGACTTTTGACACTAAAGAATGACTTTTGGTGGCGACCTCTTTAGTAGCCACCAAATGACTTTCAGTCATAGACTTTTAATAACAACTTTAGTCGTCACCAAAGGATTTTTGGTGACTACCTTTAGACTTTTCGCCATCAAAAGTCATTTTTTTGTTGTGTTGGAAAGGTAAGCTCCCAACGCAAGCTGGTAGACTTACTCTGATTAAGGTAGTTTGTTATTCCATCCATGTATACCAAATATCAGTGTTAAAGTACCAGAAGAAATTCTCGAATATTTTAGACTCCATTAGCTTGAACTTCTTTGGAGTGAAAGACAAGAGAAAAGAAGTATGCATTTAGCCGATAGAGCCCTTTTGCATAGCTTTAAGGAGCCAGGAGGTCTTGGGATAAAAAGGATGAGTTACTTCAATAAGGCTCTTTTAAATAACCAACTTTGAAGGGTGTATTCAGGTGAAGAATCCGCCTTCGACTCTTGGGTAAGGCACAAGTATGGCTAGAAAATGGAGGTTCGCCATTTCCGGAAAGCTAATAGTAACTCATGGTGCTGGAAGAGTTTAATGAGCTGCAAAAATATCATTACTAACAGACTATGGTGGAAGCTTGGGAATTAATGGTCATGGTATCAAAATTCAAACTAATGGCGTATGGCATAATCCCATTACTAGCAGGATTGACAACAACTCTATGGCTCTCCTCATTGATCATCAGAAGTTATGTTGGAAAAAGGATATGGTTAAGGCGATGTTTGATCTTCAAACAACGAGAGAAATTCTCCAGCCAAAAAATAAAGGAATTTGCGACTGACAGATTGGTTTGGACTGGCTGTAATTTCAAGTCCTTTAAGGCTTCTAAGGCTTATAATCTATTGCTCCAAGTTGAAAACCAAAGTCATCCTCATGACTCCATCTCTACCTTCCCATGGAAAGAGTTTTGGAAGCTCATAACTCCAGCTAGACTCTTAATGTTTATCAGGAGACTAAGGATCAGAGCTCTTCCTTGCCAAGAAATCCTGAATGAGCACCACTTACAAAAATGAGGGATGTCTTTTTTGTGGTGAAACAAACGAAACCTTGGACCATATTTTTGTTCAATGTCATTTTGCAAGGAGTATATGGTTTCCTTGGATCTTACCATAAGACCAGATCGTGTTCAAGAAAAATCTATCTTGTTCTGGCTTCATAATTGGTTCAACCATTGGGTTAGACAAAAGGAGGCTGAGGGGTATAATTTTGCTTGTTATGATAACTCTAGACTCCATCTGGAAAGAAAGAAACGAGTTGAAACACGAGGGGCTTTGTTACTAATATGAGTACTTTATTGCAAATTAATTAAAGCGAGATGGAAAGAATTTTGCAGAGCTATTTGGCAGAACCAAAGCGATCAAAAGGAGTGCAAAAGAAAAGACCTAACAATGGATGTGCAAATCGAATTGTGGAAGATTTGAATCATGAGCGTTGGCTAGTTATATCGCGGCTGAAGATTAAAGGGAAATGTCTTATGGTGGCCAAAGTTTATAGGGAAAATGAGGTTATATGGAGTTAACACAAAGCCCTTCGGCTTATAAAGCAACAGTGTTTTCTCTGTGTCTCTTATAATCCAGGATGAGGAAATAGCCAACTGCATCAATGGCAACAATATGATCAACTATGGTAATGAAAACATATTGTATAATAGTCGGTATAGGGTCAGGTGTTTGGGGATAATAAAGTTGGTTTGGTAAGCAATGATGTTCTGAAGAAGGTAGAAGAGATAGGCAGAAACCCCTGAGGTTTTTAGAAGCCCATGGAACAGTTTGTTTTCTTTAGCCATTAGACTGGTTTTGTGCTACCAAAAAAAATTAAAAAGGTTAATTGCATAAATTAAAAATTGAAAAATATGTTTACCAAAACTTTAGAAGTTGAGAGTTAAATACATTTATGCCTTAATAAAGATTTTTTTTTGATAAAAAAGAACAAGCTTCATTTAGTGACCCTCGATTACATTCTAAATTAAACTAAAACAAAGTCCTCTGTGATTTTGTTCTTTTTCTTTTTTATTTTGTGTCTCAAACTATTTTAGAATGGCACCTCTAACTATTGTTAAAAGTACGTCAATCCAATCAAGCAAATTCAAGTTCGTTTTGAGATCCAATCATGCCAACAAATTACAAACTAGCCAGCAATTATTCGTAAGTAAACACATGCAAAAGAGAACAACTAAATATAAGAATATTAATTCTAGAGTAATGACATAAAAAATTATTATTAAATGTATGAGTCCATATATATATATATAGAAGTTGAACATATACAGCTTAAATTCTAGAGTAAATTCACTCCCCTTCTTTATTTTCTAAATAAATAATTCTTTAAGTATATGATATGCCACTAGTTCAATTTTAAATTATCTATCTAAGATTTATTACAGTATATCTTTTTACATTCAATAGCCTAATGCCCGATCATTTTGATTAAAATACCTTTCATTAATCTAAGAATATTAATTTTTACATATTTTAACACCTTTATTTTAACTATTAATTTATAATCAAAGTCACAAGTATTCTATTTTCTCATAAAAAAAATATACTATCTAATAATATTAATAAATGATATTTTAATTCAAAAAAATGTGGTTTATAGATTAACATACATGAAAAAAGGACTGTAATATAGCTTTTGTAATAATTTCAAAATTATATAAGAGGAATATAAATTACTCTAAATTTTAATTGAATAAACTATAGTGTACCCCTGCGCTTCTTGTTTTGAAAATAAGTGACGTGGTAAAGAGCAAGGGTAGAGGAGGAAATTTTTTCATGGGGGCCAAAATCATATAGTGTAATATTTAATAATTATTTTAAAATAATTATGATTTCTTCAAATTATACATACAATATAAGAAATAAATCTTATTCTATTAAAATTAAAGAAATTAATAGCTCCTATGGCATGTATTGTTATAATTATTTGTACAATCAAATGACATGAAACATACATAAACAAAAGCATAATTTCTCAATGACATGATTCATTTAATTATTAGTTAACTTTTTATGACTTTCGCGACTAATTTCTCAATGACTAATTTTAATGTAACAACAAATTCAGAAATATTAAACAACAACAGAAAAGAAAAATCTTTAGAAAATTTCTTAAAAAATGAAAATTGGAAGATAATAGCTAGCAATCCTCACTCCCTTTAAAAAAAAGAAAAAGAAAAAGAATTAGCATACTAACATAGAATTGTGGAGATAAGATACTTGTCTTATAAGTTTTTGTAATTTTTTAATTTTATAAAATTTTAAAGACTTGAAATTATTTTAAAAAATTGTTGTTCAATTAATAATATTTTATCATTGAAAGTATAACAAATATGCATTTCTTCAATAATTTATATCAACAATTATTAGTTATATTATTGTATTTTTTAAATTCATATAATTTTTTTAAAAAAAATCTCTCTCTCTCTCTCTCTCTCTCTATATATATATATATATATATATTAAGAAGAGCATATTAAAAAATATATATATATATATATATATATATATATATGTATTTATAAGACTTTAGGATGAGAGAATATACATATATAAAAGATTTTGGGGGGTGGGAGAGGGGTGCCATGGTCCTCCCTAGTCTCTTGCCCCTCTTTTCGTAGCACGGATTTTTTGTTTGGAAAAAAATTAAGTAGCCTGTTCAGTTTTTAGCAACGATTTTTATCGTTGTTAAAAACTTTTAACAGTTTAGTATTAAAAAATTATTGCTAAAAATTTTTAACAACAGTGAAAATCGTTGCTAAAAACTGAACAGCCAAAATCCTAAGCAGAGGATTCGAATCCCTCTTTTCGTGATTGAAAAAGAGATATTACATGCATGTCATGCATTTATCATCATCGGAATTGTACTCCACATTTTCCACATGTATATAGATCGATAGCTGAAGTAAGACTACACACACATATAATAGGCAAAATTATTAATCTGTTTAAATTTTGACTTTTGTTTTAATTATAATTAAAAACATTATTTTGTATTTGTTATAACCAATATGTTTTTCAATTTAACACCATTCAAAAAATTAATAGTAAAAATAACATGTCATTTCCATCTTGTACAATTCAATATCAAATTATTTATTTTAGATATGTCACTAATACCAACTTAAAATAACTAAAATAATCTGTAAACCTTTATTAATAAAAAAAAGAGAGATTTTAGAATAATAACAACAAAAAAAAGAGAGATTTTAAAATGTCCATAGGACCATTAATTATAGAGAAATTGGCCTCTTATTTTGGTGTTTCTGACATCTTCTTTGGGATCCACCAAGCTCCCTCTTTTAACTTTATTTGATGTCACCTTCCTCAACCTAGCTACAATAGATTGAAGTTATAATTAACTTCAAATTTTATTTTATTTAACTTATTAGAAAAAAGGAGTAAATTCCTTATCTATTCCTCAAAAAATTACAGTTATCTCAATTTAACTTCTAAAAGATCAAATATTTTAATTTAATCACTTAAAATTATACTTATTTCAATTTGGTCCTTTTGTCTACCAAAGTAACTTTTGCTAGCAACAGTAACTTTGGCAATTTAACAACAAAAACTAAATTGAGATAAATTTAATTTTTTAGGAGAGATCTTTCAAGGATCTATTGAGACAACAGTAACCTTTCAGGAACTAAATTAACAATTTACTCTTATTTTTTCCTTTTATTAAAAAAGATTATTAATTAGTCGTCGAAATATTACAATTGTCTCAATTTGATTATAAAAAAATCAAGTGTCTCAATTTAATCTTTAAAAAATTATGTTTGTCTCAATTTGGACATTTTGTTTGTCAAAGTGACTTTTGACAATAATAGCAAATTTTTTCATTTTGCAACAAAAAAAGACCAAATTAAAACAAATATAATTTTTGAGAGAATAAATTAAAACACTTGATCATTTGAAAACTAATTTGAGACAATTGCATCTTTCAGTGACTAATTAACAATTTATTCAAAAAAAAAAAAAGAGGGGGAAGCTGGAGTTAGTTGTTTTTGTGTTGTAGCCAGGTTGTGAAAGCATCTAGGGTTTTGGTGTCGGTTCTGTGATGCCGCTGTGTGAATTCAAGAAGGGTTGGCCATGTGAAGTCTGGATATATTCTTGGATGCTCCTTGTTGATCAGAGCTGTTGGAGGAGTCACCACTTTGTCCTTTCCTGGACAAAGAAAGAAGGCAAGGGACTTCCTCGCAATCTTACTGTTTACAAGTGCTGTGTGCTTGCTACTCTTGTATATCCCATTTGTTAAAGCCTGAAATTGTAGTCATCACATATCTTAATTATCAGAAAACTAATGCAAAACAATACTTTGAATGTTTGACATATGGTGAGGAGGATGCATACCGTGAAGGTGTCGCCAACGTTGATGACGAAGGTGTCGGGGTTGGGGGCGATGGAGTACCACTGGTTGTCCACAAGCATCTGGAGACCCCCCACCTGGTCTTGGTTGAGGATGGTGAGGGAGGTGGGGTCGCAGTGGGGCTTAGTCCCCAGAGCCTCGTCTGGCCTCTGGTGCGAAGGGTAGTAGTTCAGTCTCATTATCGACTCGTGTCCTTTGAAGAACTCCTTGAACTGCTCCCGCCCAAGCCCCAGGCTCATTCCCAACAGCTCCATTATCTCCAGAGACAGCTTGCTCATCGCTTCGCAGTACTCTTGATAAAATGCCCTGATTAATAAGTACTTAATTATTCGTTAATCAACCATCATTAAATTCAAAACCATATATATATATATATATATATATATAAAAACACCAAAACCCCCTAAGTTCCAACCATCTGGTTTTTTTTAACTCTGCAATTGGAATGAGCTTTAATTCGCCTATGTGGTTTTTTTTTTTTTTTACTCCATGTGGCTTAAGTTTGTTGACATAGCATGCTTATTGGATTATTTGACGTGCCACATCATGCCATGTAAGCTCAAATCTAACTGCAACTTGAAGGAACTTAATTGTAGGGACCTTTTTACAAATGTTCTTAAAGTATAGGGATTAACTTACATAAAAATAAAATGTAATGACTAAACTGTAAATTAAGTAAAATTATAAGGACTAAAAATATATTTTGACCCAGAAGTCATAGCACAAACTATAAGGACCAAATTGCAAATTGCAAATATGCGATGCGGAGACTCATGAGAGTTAAACTCTTGAAGACTTCAAAGTCATAACACAAACTTATTCCAGGATAACGAGTGAGAAGAAAACGTCCCTATGATTGTTCAAGGGAGAACGCAACTCTTTTTTTGGTGGTGGTGGGGAATCCAAAAAACGTGCCTGTTCGTATTTAATAAAAGGAAAAAAAAAACTGAGATTTTTCTATCTTGTACTTACCCAAATTGCCTGAAATCTTCTCCCATGACGTTCACAAAATACTCTTCAACAGTTCTCTTGAACTCGCCATCCTCTCCAGCAGCACGGTACAAAAACATCAGCGTTTCATGCCACAGAAGCTTGTCGGAGTATCTTTCAGTGAAGCAACGATAGTACCCAAGAACTCCATCCTTCCTCTGGGCTCTCTGCTTATCGCTCAGACTCATTTCAAAGAACTTGTCCGTGAGCTCCAGGGCCTGGGCTGCGAGCCCGGCGTCCACCCCGTGGTTCATCACCAGGAAGAACCCGTGCGTCCTGCACGCCTCGCTCACCTCGGCGCAGGCTCGGGCCACGGCCAGCGGCTCCCCGGAGAGGAAGGCCCCGATGTCGATCAGAGGAAGCCGGTACTCCGGCAGGCCCAGGCAGGGCTTCACGGGGTCGGGCAGTCCGTACTGCATCACAGAAGAGCCTAGAGGTACTTCTTCCTTGATATTTTCTGTTGGGCCTGAAGGTGGAAGAAGAAGAGCTTCTGGTGAAGGAGACATTGAAAGAGAGACAGACATTAGTTGGAGTGAAGAGGGAAGAGAGAGGTCAAATTATAAAGGAGAATGGTAATGGAATTTGAAGAAAAGCCAAGGGAGGTCACGGGATATCTGCAATAAATACAGTGGATTCTTGATATCTACAATAAATACAATGGATTCTGAATATCTCTTCGTAAATATAAAGCAAATGCCAAGAAGTGTCCAAGAATGTTAAAAAAACAAAAAAGAGAAGTAAATCACAATTCTTAAATTTCTCCCATACATGCATGTAATGCTTCTGAATACCTCCTCAATAAATGCAATAAATGCATATACCTCCTCAATAAATGCATATTCATATTCTTATTGCAAGGAATGCATATACCTCCTCAATAAATGTATATACATATACATAATAAAAGTAGGTTCTGAATATCTAGAAGTGAATTCTGAATATCCCTTCATATATATAAAGCAAACGCCAAAAAAGTGTCCAAAAAAGTTAAAAAACGAAAAACGAGAGTAAATCACAATCCTTAAATTTCTCCTATAAATTTATGAAGCATGTAATGCTTCTGAGTATAGGTCCTCAATAAATGCTATAAATGCATATACCTCCTCAATAAATGTATATACATAATAAAAGTAGATTCTGAATATCTAGAAGCGAATTTTAAATATATCTTCATATATATAAAGTCCAAAAATGTCCAAAAAAGTTAGAAAAAACGAAAAAAGAAGAGTAAATCACAATCCTTAAATTTCTCCCATACATGCATGTAATGCTCAATACCTCCTCAATAAATGCATACAC
Source organism: Biancaea sappan (assembly GCA_037074585.1). Lineage (NCBI taxonomy): Eukaryota > Viridiplantae > Streptophyta > Magnoliopsida > Fabales > Fabaceae > Biancaea > Biancaea sappan. The sequence goes on along the minus strand of CM073499.1, from coordinate 20,389,177 downwards.
CTCCTCAATAAATGTCTGTACATATACTTATTGCAATAAATGCGTACTTCTCAATGGATGCATATACATATACCTAATAAAAATAGATTCTGAATATCTAGAAGTGGATTCTGAATATCTCTTCGTATGTATGAAACAACAAAGTGTCCAAAAAATATAAAGCAACAAAAAGTTTCTAAAAACAGTTTTTTTTTAACAAAAAGAAGAGTAAATCATGGTAATACTCCCGAAATTATGACTTCGTAAGAAAGCATGATTGAGGGTATGCATGGAGAAATTTTTTGGGGAATATATGGGTGCTTGTATTTTTCGTGTATGTTATCTTAATTCTATGTACCTAGAGAATGTGTATGATTGGGTGTAATATGCACCCATTTATTCGTGAAATAAGTGGTATGATCAATGCGATGTAATTATTATTCTATTCATGGATTGTGGTTCAGTCTAATGAGAGATTAAAATGAAATATAAAATTTAGTTAAAAGTTGGATGAAATTACACAAAATGAGACCAATAGGTAAGGATTAATTTAGCAAAGGATAATGTGAGGTTTTAAAAGGTTATTAGAAATTTAAAATTTGAGAAAATTAAATGTTCAAAAAATGAAGGAAAGAATTCCTTTGGATAAAATAAAATTTAAGGAAGATTAGATAATATAAATTAAATTAATAATTAAAGAAAGCAAAATACGATAATATCCTACCAGACCACACATGAGCCACTAGATAAACTATTAATGATATTAATCAAATCAGATTGCCTCTAGCGCACCAATGCGCACGAGGCTCTTGCACAATAAATACATATACATAATTAAAATGGATTCTAAATATCTATAGTAGATTTTGAATATCTCTTCATATATATATAAAACAACAAAAACTCTCTAGAGTTTTTTTTAAATATAAAAAAGAAGAGTAAATCACAATCCCTTTATATATATATATATATATATATATATATAATATACATATGTATATATTATTTAATATATATTTTAAAATTAAGTTATTAATATATATATATATTTATATTTCATTGATAATTTTTTTCAATTAAAATACCACCAACTTGAGCAACTGTTGCACAATATCGCACTAATTTGATTGATTATTACTTGAACTTGTTTTATTTTTTTATAATTTTTTTTAATATATAATTCTTTTAAGACTTGACTAATTTTTTTTTTCACAAATAACTAAAAGGCTCAAGTTATCATAGCTCAATCCCCTTAATATATATATATATATATATATACACACACACACATATATGAGGTCACTCGATCCCCATATCACATATATGTATTTATACATTTAATATTATTACATATACATAATTTTTTCTTTTTATAATACATATGTTTGTGTAGTTTTAGACTTACATTGGTGGTTGGGCTTCACTATTAGACAATTGCTTATACGCTTTGGTATTGCGCCACTAGGAGTCGAACTTGTAGATATATTGAATGATATATAATCTTCCCTTTTATATATACAGAATCCACTTGTAGATATGATATAAATTGTAATGGAATAAAGTAGAATGATACGAGCAAATTTGTTATTTGTCTTTTTTTATATGTATAGAATCTATTTGTAGATATGATGTAATTGTTAGCATTGTCAACACGAAATTTAGTCTATGGGTTAGGTTTGGTATGCCCGCATTTGTTCAAGTCTAAGCATTTAGTTTACGCTTGTAAAAAAAAGTCCAAACGGGGCCAGCCCATTTTTTTTTACATATTTATATTATATTATTTAATATATAAATAACTCAATTTTATCATTTTTTTAAATTTTATATATTATATTTAATAATTATAGTAAATTTGGATATAAAAATTTTTGTAATTTTTTGAAAATAAATACAAAATTTTCAAATTTAAATTAATATAGTTAATTTAAAAAAATATGTAAAATTATTGTTATTGATTATTTAAAAATATTAAAGTCATATTTTACATGTATAAATTGTATTTCAATAAAACAATATTGAATTTTTCACTCAAATAATTTTAATATTATATTATTAAAAATTAAAAAATATTAAAAAATATAATTTTTTTTAGAATCCAAGCCCGTCCCCGTTTTGACAGTACTGGCAATTGTAATGGAATAGTAGAATGATGAGAACAAATTTATTGTTTGTCTCTTTATGGATCATGGAATCAGAGATCCAACAGTCAAGATTCTAAGTGATATTTTTTTTTTCTTTTTAAAAAGATACTACCTAAACTATACTATCAAAGGTCATGATCTCATCGATATTTTTTGGAGTTTAGATCTCATATTTAACAGTATAAATTTCAATTTTTTTAAAATAATACCACTTAGAATTTGAACTGTTAGATCTATGATCCAACGGTCCATAAAACAAATCTGCTCTCATCATTCTACTGTTCCATTACAATTTACATCATATCTACAAGTGCATTCTATATATGTTAAAAGGAAGATTATATATCATTCTACTATATCTACTTGTGGATTCTGAATATCTCCTCACACATATAAAGCAAATGCCAAAAGGTGTCCCCCAAAAAAAAAATGAGTAAATCACAATTCCTTTCCCCCGGCAAGTTATCAATTTTCTTACATTTCACTTTCTTCTTTAAATTATACAATCTCTCTAAAAAAATATTACAATTTAGTTTAATTAGTTATATATTTTGAAAATAAAGAGAAGAAGAATGCAAATTTGAAAATTTACTAAAAAGAGGAGTGTAATAATAATAATAATAAAGTTTAGAGCTAGCTTTAATTTTGCTTTAAATATTTATTTGGCCTTTTATTTTATATGATTGTAAATGTTCTCAATATTTCTTCCTAAATATTTATGGCACCTGCTTTCGTTACCAGAGAAGCTGACTTATTGTCTAGTAGCCAAACACTCTGTCAGAGAATATAGAAGTGGATATTATGTTATTTAATGTTATTACTCTAACCCTCTGAAATATTGCCGCATTAAGGTTAATCGAATGTAAGTTTTCTTATTAAAAGTGTTACATGGATTGGTCAATATCATGACTGTATTTGCAGGACTATGTGTATGATAAGTCATGTAATTTTCATTCGAGAAGACATAAATTTTTTTTATAAATATCTCAAATAAAATTGATAAAAAATAACTATTTAAAAGAAAATTAAAATCTTAATTCCTAACTTTTGGAACAGTATATATACTTTTGTTGTCAGAGAGAGTAACTTTCATTTTAGGTTCTGGTGTAATCGGTATTTTAATATTTAAAATGATGGGTGTAATAAGATGATTTTCAATTTAAATAGATAGTATTGGATAGTATCTCATATTACTGAAAAAATAATTAAGAGAATATCATATGGAACTTCTTAATTTTAACTACTTACTGCAATGTTGTTTCTTGAACTATTAATACTTAAATTTACTGGGGTCTAACTAATTTAAATCTCATTAGGTTGAACTACTTAGATTTTACAAAATTTTATCTACTAGATTAATAAATGATATTACTTATAGACCCAATATAAGTGGACAAAATTTTGTCACATAAGCAATGACAAATACCAAAAATAATGCCATAAAATGTCTTTTATATGATAATTTTTTAACTGTAACATGTTAAACTAATGGTTAAATATAACTCATGTCTCTATAGTTTCAATTAATGAAACATTTGACCCTTATAATTTAAAAATAGAAAATTTGATCTTTATAATTTTTAAAATCCTAAAAAATAGTTTTTGATGTTAGTTAATAGTTAGTCCAAAATTAATTTATGACACATGGTGCTAACTATGACACACACATCAGCATTGAATACCGTGTATGTACCACGGTAGCATCACACATGACAGAAATTAATTATGTGGCTTGCCACATCAGTTTTTTGTTTCTTTTTCTATTGCATTTTCTATGCCTGCACTCAGTCATCTTCCACAACCTGATCACCTGAACCCTTTTGTTTTTCTTTTTCTATTTTCACCATCACGCTTCCTCTTCTCTTCTCAATCATCTTCCCATCGCTCAGTCATCTTCCTCTGCTCTTCCTGTCTCTGCCATTTGATTCTGCGTCTTGTTCGATTCTCCCTCTTTACTCTTGTTCAATTTTGCCTCTTCAATCTGCTCCCTGTGCTGGTGTGAAGTCTTGTATTGAAATTATTCACTTGCCAATGGATGCTTCAAGTTATAGGCGCCATCATCAATGTCACCACCACCATCATCAGAGCGAGGATCATGTCGATCCTGGCTACTGTGAAAGTTATAGGTGTGATTCTAGCTTTCATCATGATTTTGATAATCACTATGTTGTCCGAAGTATCTATGGATTTTCTCATGAGGTTACCCATTCTGCCGAGATGACAACCTACTCCGGCATTATGAGGGAGGCATTTGCGCTTGTGGAAGCAGTGGTCACACAAGTTTTAGTCATAATTACAAATTTATGGGTGCTCAATTATGTATTTGATTATTATCAATAAAGTTAGAGAATAAGCCTACTATAAGCTTATTGTACATATCCTACGCATGATCATTACTCAAGCCTTACATGCACTCTACCATTTAGACGGTTGTACAGGTGTCCAGTAATCCAAGAAATGATATAACAAAGAGAGGGATATGGCCGAAGCAAATTCTTTGTATTCATATCAGAGATATATAGTACATCATTTATCAATATAATAATTACAAAAGAATATTAAAATACAAATAACAAACTTCTTAAAATATTAGATCACTGGACACCTGTACAACCGTCTAAATGGCAGAGCGCTTGTGAGGCTTGAGTAATGATCAGGTGTAGGATATGTACAGTAAGCTTACAGTAGGCTTATTCTTTAACTCCCCCACTTAAACAAGAGGGTATGTTAACCACCCCTAGTTTATTTTGCAGAAATTCTAGCCTACTGCTGGTTAACGCCTTAGTTAAGCAATCTGTCATTTGCTCATATGTTGGGACATACCGTACTTGAACTTCTTTAGTTGCTACCTTATCCCTGATGAAATGAATGTCGATCTCAAGGTGTTTGGTGCGTGAGTGGTATATAGGATTTAAAGCGATGGAACCTGCATTAATGTTGTCAAACCATATAATGGCTGGCTTCACGATGGGACACTGTAACTCAGTAAGAAGAGAAGTAATCCATATTAATTCAGATGCAACATCTGCAATAGCCCTATATTCAAATTTTGTGCTGGATCTAGATACCACATTCTAACACTTAGAAGACCAAGAGATGAGGTAGTTTCCAAGGAAAACATAGTACCCGAATATTGACTTTCGATCTTTATGAGCAACTCCCCAGTCAATGTCATAGTAACCATGCAAGCTTAGCACTGAAGATGGATTCAAATGAATTCCATAAGTGATAGTCCCCTTGAGATAATGAAGTACACGCTTGGCTACTTGCCACTGTTTAACTGTGGGCTGACTAAGGTACCGGCTGAGCTTGTTTACATAATAGGTGATGTTAGGTCTCGTGTTTGCCATGTACTAAAGAGCCCCAATAAGTCTTCGAAAAATGATGGGATTCTGTAGAGGTGCATCTGTCTCCTCTGTAAATTGTTTCCCTGCTACCATGGGTGATGAATAGGGAGTGTAGTTCCTCATATCAAACCTTTCTAACAAATCCATAATATATTTCCTTTGGGATATAAACATCCCAGTGTCATCACGCTTTACTTCCAAACCAAGAAAATAATGGATATCACCTAAATCCTTTAAGGCGAAGGATTTATTAAGTTTTTCAATAAACTTTCTCAGCTTATTTTCGCTACTTCCTGATACCAAAATATCATCGACATAAATAGTAATAATTAAAACAAACTTACTCGTCTTTTGAATAAACAAAAAGGTATCTCCTTTAGTATTGTAGAATCCCCACTTGATAAGTGTGTCTTAGAGACTCTCAAACCAAGCTCTCGGAGTTTGTTTGAGTCCGTACAGGGCTTTGTTTAATTTACATGCCTGATGTGGATTAGCTGGATCTTCAAAGCCCCTCAGTTGCCACATATATACATTCTCCTAAAGCACTTCATTAATGAATGCGTTATTAACATCCAACTGCCTCACCTTCCAATTGAGAGAAGTAGCTAGAGCTAATATGATTCGAATAGTAGTGATTCATGTGACCGGGCTGAAGGTATCTTCAAAATTTACGCCGGGATCTTGTTGGAATCCCTTGGCAAACCCATTTACAGTCGACAATGCGAAAATCACTGCTATGCAGAACTAACTGCCAAGTGTTATTCTTCTTAAGAGCATCTAATTCTTCCTTCATTGCATTTTTCCACTGTGGCAAAGAAAGGGTGTCAATTACAGTTTGAGCTTCAGTGGCACTTGCAGTGCTACATTCTGATTGTTCTATAACCGTCCCTACATAAGGATGCTTTGGTTTGATGATACCTTTCATATTGTGTGTGATCATTCTAGTAGGAGCATTAGTAATCTGATTAGTATTAGTAATATCATCACTAGTTGTTGATGCAGTAAGATCATTAGGAATATCCACGTTATTCTCGAATTGCCTTTCATCAGCAACAGGCAAATAACATCATGAATTGGACTCTTCAGGTGAACTAGCGGGAAGATGATCTTGACTAATGGACATAGAGATGAAGTAGATGAGGTAGAACTAGAAGAGTCAGAGCTTTGAATTGAGCCTTGCTTAGAGGACTCATGCGAAGTAGAATTACTAATATCCTGCCAACCAACACAAGGTAATGAGGGATTAATCTAAGCAACTTGTTGTTCGGGCTCCTTAGTGTTAAGAAAACCCGATTTAAATGGATACTCTTTTTCATAAAAAACTACATGTCTTGAAACATAGATACGTCCAGTAGAGGAAAGACATCGAAACCCTTTTATGTTGATTACTTAATCCAAGATAAACACACTTAACAGTATAAAAGGCAAATTTTTTTGTGTTATATGCTCTTAAATTGGGACAACACTCACAGCCAAAAGATCTTAGTCATATGTATTCAAGTCTTTTTTGAAAAAGGGTAAAATAAGAAGATTGTTTATTGAGTACAGTAGTGGGCAGCCAGTTAATTAAGTATATAGATGTTTCAAAGGCCTCTCACTAGTAATGTAATGGCATGCCAGCATGTGCCAAGAGGGTTAATCTGCTTTCAACAATATGATGATGTCATCTTTTGACCCTTCCATTCTGTACTGACGTATATAGGTAAGAGTGTCGAAACACAATGCCTTCATTTTTTAAAAATTGAGTGAAAATGCGATACTCTCCTCTTCCATCACTCTGTAATATTTTTATACTTTATCAAACTGTTTCTCAACCATTTTTTTAAACTGAGTAAAGGTAGCAAGAGCTTCACTTTTACTTTTCAAAGGGTAAATCCAGCTATACTGGGAGTAATCATCTAAAAATTGAATATAGAACCGAAAACCAGAAGTAGAACCCATAAGTGAGGGTCCCCAAATATCAGTGTATATTAGATCTAGTGGCATCTTTGCTATGCTTTTTGATAGATTAAAAGGTAGTGTGTGATTTTTTCCAAATTGACATGCTTCACAGACAAACTATTCTTTTTCATTGATTTTAATGTTACATTCCTTGAGAATAAGATTGAGAACTCTGTCAGATGGGTAACCGAGTCTTAAGTGCCAGGAATGTTTTATTGAATTAGCACAAACACTGGAAAGATCAGAAGCATAGAAAACAGAGCCACTAGAGTCATTATTGTCTCATTTAACCATAGACTATTTGGGATTGTAGAACTCATACAATCGGTCCTTCATGATACCCATCAGCAAGATTTTCTCGGTGCTTTTGTCCTTTACATAACACCCAACAGAGTCAAATTCTATGTAAATATTGTTATCTGTAGTAAGCTTTGAAACACTTCACAAGTTCTTTGTAACTTGAGGAGCATGAAGAATATTTTTCAAATTTAAACTTTGTGTGTTGCAAGGTAAAGATGTAGAACCAGTAATTTTAACAGGTAATTTTCCTCCATTACCCACTATTATTTCATTCTTACCATGAACCCGATTACCATGATCAATGTTGTCTTCGTTGTTGGTGATGTGGGCAGTAGCTCCACTATCCATATACCAATTGGGGTCAGCTATTGTGCTTGCTGTGGCAGTGTACATGGGATGTGCTCGATAGTTGTTTTGGGTATTGCTACTTCCAGGTACAGAACCCATGTAATTTTGATTAAAACAGAAATAGCAGTAAGCTGCTGTATGGCCAGTTTTACCACACACCTGGCAAACAGGGTGATTATTGTTTCTGCTGCCATTTCTGCCATGTCCCCTAGGTAACTGTCCACCTTTGCCATTCTGGTTTTGTCCACACCATTGGTTGTTTGTGGAATCAGAGTTTGATTGTCTTGTTTTGTTGTTGCTAGTGGCTATATTAGCCTGTGCTTGGAATGAGCTGTTAAGACTGGATATTGCTCTAGTCGACTTTCGAATGTAAGCAAGGTTGCCTGCACATCAACCCATGTAAGATCTGATTTATTAAATAATTGTACTATAATCGGGTTATATTCATCAAGCCTAGCTAATTTTGAATTATTAGATCAAAAGTAGAGATGGGGCATCCGGCAAGTAACAGATTGTCAGAAATTGATTTCATTTTACTGAGATATTCACTCATTTTTAAAGACCCTTTTCAGGTTCTATGGAGGTCCCCTTTTAGAAGAGTAATTTTGCTTCTTGCGTGTGCTCCAGCTAAGCTTCGGATCACAGCCCAAAGTTCATAGGATGATGAATATCTGATAAGTTGGGATGCGATCTCTGGAGTAAGGGTGTTGTAAATCCACCCTAAAAGCAATTGATCTATAGAGATCCATTCTTCATAGACAGGGTTTGGTTTCATGTTGGTGCCTTCAGCAATGAGCTTGGATAGACATGGCTTGGTACCAAGAATGTATCCTTTCATTTTATGGCCACGAATGATGGGAAGAATGCTGCACTCCCATAGCAGGAAATTGTTTCGATCTAGCTTAATCGAACATAGTTGAGAGAGTAAAGAGGCAAGGGGTTTATTTGCAAGGGTAGATGATGATTCTGGAATGATGATGGTGTTTGAATCTGAGGAAGCTGAGGAACTCATGGTGGCTGAGAGAAACCTACTTCTGATACCAAGAAAGGAAAAAACAAAGAAAGGGATATGGCCCAAGTAAATTCTTTGTATTCATACCAGAGATATATAGCACATCATTTATCAATCTAATAATTACAAAAGAATATTAAAATACAAATAACAAACTTCTTGAAATATTGGATCACTGGACACTTGTATTGGATTACTGGCCACCTGTACAATCCTCTAAATGGCAGAGTGCATGTGAGGCTTGTGTAATTATTAGTTGTATGATATGTACAATAAGCTTACAGTAGGCTTATTCTCTAACTGGTAAGAATATTTTTATGCGATCTGAGACATTGCTAGTTGAATTTTTTTTACAATTTTAGCTAAATCCAGTTTGAGTGGTGAATTTTGCGATTTAAGGCGATTCTCTTTCAGCCAGATATCAAAGGAAGGAGAGCATTAAGAAGGTTTATTTGGAGCTCCCTTCACTCTAGTGGCAGAGGTACGACGACGTGAATGAAGAAATAAACCAGAGAGCAGCTTCATAGCTTCCACCACAGCAAACAACAACACCGGAGAAGACCAGCGTGAGACGACCGAAGAAGACCAACGCGAGGCTGCCGGAGGAGGGAGAAGACGTGATGGCAGCGACGAGAACAGCAGAGCTAAGAAAATAGAAAAAGCAAGCAGAAAGTGGTTCAAGCAGAGCAAAAGCGTGTGACAAGGAAGAGGATTGGGATTACATAAAAAAAATTGAATGATGTGTCATGCCACATCATTAATTTTTGTCATGTGTGGTATTGATGTGGTGCTAATAGGGTATTCAATATTGATGTGTATATTTTAGTCAGCGTCACATGTCATAAATCAACTTTTAACTGACAGTTGACTAATATTAAAAAAATTTTTTTAGGATTTTGAAAATTATAAAAACCAAATCATTCACTTTTAAACTATATAGATTAAATCTTTCACTGATTGAAACTATGGGGCCGAATTATATTTTAACCTAAACTAATTTATGGTAAGTTTATTTATACCATTAATATATCCTGTACGGTGATATCCAAAGTACTATAGAATGTGAAATAATAACATGCTAATTGTCTTTCAATTCTACTACCAAAAAAAAAATTAAAACATTTTTACGGAAAAGTATTTTATTTTTAGTCAATTAAATGAACCACATTTGAATAATATATATCTCTGTGCCAGAGAAAAGTAAATTAAATAAATTTATTCAATAAAGTAATACCAGAAACAAAAACCAATATTTTTAAATATAACGTGAACAAAAATAATAAATATTCTATCAAGCATTATTGATAATTTAATATCGTTTGTTGAAATAATTATTAGTTTTGCTTACCATTTTTAATAAAGTACTAGAAAATATGATACATGATCTGATTGATAGCCCACAAGTGCATTTAATTTTTATTTAAACTATTAATTCCTACAGTTTCACGTTTCCTCCCTCCATCCTTCGTCTCTCCCATTCTCTCGAGGGCTTCATCCTCTTCTCACTGCCATTACCTAAGTTACAATCTCTCATTATGAGTCTCAATCTCCCACCGGAATCATAGTTTCCAAATGTACTCAAAGTCGAAAATCAGAATGGTACTCCGGCCTCCTCTACAGACAACACATTTTCCGACGACAGGTTAGTTGTTCTCTCTCTTTTCTATCCCAGTTATCATTAATTAAAGTTCTGTGTGAGTTTTGATGATTGATTGAGTGCTGATTTTATTGACTATGTTTCTAAGCTTAGCAGTCAGATTAAGTCAAATTGGTTGAGTGTGCGCTTGCTCTGAGTGACCAAGATAGAGAAAACCGATGAGGGAAGACCTAGTGTGGGAGAGATGTTTTCGATGAACTAAAGTTTGAGATGATAATGGTGAGGAAGTGTGCTCTCGGTCTGGGTAAATTAGCATTCAAGTTCCACATTGTTCGCCTCAAAGTTGCCTTTTTCCTTCAATTTTTGAACTTTTAATATCTGTCAGACATAATCTCATATCTTAAAAAATGCATGTCTCTATTGCAATTGCTGCCGCCTTGAAGTTCGCCTCAAAGTTGCCTTCCTTCAATTTTTGAACTTTTAATATCTGTCAGACATAATCTCATATCTTAAAAAAATGCATGTCTCTGTTGCAAGTGATGCCGCCTTGAATTTTTGATTGATTCCTAACATTCAATTTAACATAATACATTTCGGGCACGCAGCAATATATGTATGCTTGCCTGTCTTCAATTTTAATTGAGTTATTCATAATCATAACAAAACCTATTTTTAGAATCCTGGTTTCAAATATGATCCCTAAAATGTGTACATTTGTTCATAATGCATGTTTGTTTGGATGGAACACTGCCTGATTACCACTTGCATTGTGAATTCGAATCTAGTGAAAATAGTTAGCTCATTCAACTGGAGGTATGTGAATGAACCAACTATATTCACTATAGGCCTCAATAACCATAATTTCAAAGCTTAAGAACTTGGCTATAAAAAGTAATTAATATCTAAAACCATTATGCAATTGTGTAGACTGTTAATCATAGTACTATATACTAGACTTAGTTGAATACCTGACTTACTTAGTTGTGCCTCATTGCAGGGCTGTTAATAGAATTATAAATATCATTTTACAAGTTAAAACACTTGTAAATTCGTTACAACTTGACCATGATGCTTGTGGGAATTTGAACTCTATGATTAGTCCTTGTTGTGGTGATTTACGAGAATTGAGGGGGGTCCACCATCACAAAATTGTAGAGATGACAGAAAATGCAGGGAATACTCTTCTGAACGAATATATCATAAGAGATTTGAAACAACATTATTGTACTATTGTGTTATCTGTAGTTATGTTAATTTATAATGTTCATAAACTACCATTTCGGCATACATGTGGACAAACCATCTTGTTCAACACCAAGAACGAGACCATTCAATTTACCAAGCATTTCATCCATTGAAGAATTAAGAAACCAACCCTTTGAGGAACTATTGAAGTCATTCTAGGATGCAAAATCTCCAAAATTAGCGAATGGATATATTAAAACGTATTGAATCATATGAAGCTGCTCAATCCATAAGAGATTCCGGACTTCCTTTTACTGCTATCAACTAGGAGTATGTCCTTGTAATTCTTTTTTTTTTTTCTACATTTAACTATAAATATAATTCTGTTAACAGCCTTGCATATTTTCACAAAAAGCTGATTTATTGCTAATACATTCAATAAGCTGGCATTTGCATGGTACTTTGCACCTAGTTGTACATTCAGTTCAAAGAGTTTAGTCATCAAAATATCAATCACAGGAAAATCATTTTATTTTTCTAAGAAGTTAATAAAAGTGGTTCTTCTAGTCACCTATTCCATGTTTTCCTTTCTTGCAAGTGACTTCTAAAATACAGTGGCTCATTATGGAGGTAGATGTATCAAATCCCTGAGAAATGGAAAAGTATACAAAACGATGGCCTTTTTCTAGCAAAGGGAAGCTCCAAGTCAATGACCTCAAAATTCAACAACCCCCATTCTCAGATCTCCCCCACTTATCTAACAAACTGTTATGACATAAAGAAAAAGCAGAATATAACAGCAAAAAGAAATACATAGTGGCAATAACCAAAAAGATTATAACAGAATTGGTGATACCTAACAAGCTGTCCCTCCCATTCCCTTCTTCAACAAGTATAATAATCACGTGCCCAATGAGGAGCTTCCCTTCTCCTCTTTTCTGTTTGAACCTCTCTATTAGTATCAAACGTGGTCCTAACCTCAGTTGCCATGTCATCAACCTTTCCCACATCATCTGCCCTATCATCCATTATCTGATGATTCATATCAATTCCCCATGTACAAAAACAACCTTGTCCTCAAGGTTGATAAAGGGACATGCTCTTTTTTTTTTTGATAGAAAGATAAAGGGAAATGCTTCCTTCAGAATTTTAAAATTTTCCCAAGTTGCTTCTTCTCTTGGCATGCCTTCCCATTCCAATAGGACTTCCAGGATTTGTTGTCCTGCTACGGCAGTTACCCTCTGGTCACGATAGCCTTTTGTCCTATCTTAGAAAAGGAAACTGTCTCTAGTACAATAGTTGTTTCTGTGGGTGTTTCTCCTTGATACAAATTCCTTCAACAGTAAAATATGGAAGACATGTTGTATTATATACTGTCAGTTGGTAATTGTAACTTATATGCCACGACCCCAATTCGCTCAATTATTTGAAAGGGCCCATAATATCTTTTGGAGATTTTGAAATTTAATCTTTCAGCTGCTGACTTCTGCCTATAGTAGTGCAACTTTAACCACACCCAATCCCCAATCTTGAATTCTTTATCCCTTTGATGTAATGGGCCCTAACCAAGGAGATGGGCTCAAAACGTACGTCAGAAGCTAGAAAGATGGAATAGAGCCATAGAGGGAGGGGCAAGAGGGTTATTTGACATCAGAGCAGCCTAACTAACTTGGGACAGATGTCTTGTCTTTTGAAGGAGAGAGAATTAGCGGAGGGAAGTGAGTAGTATTTGGGGTAGTGTCCTGGAGGAGGTTCGTATGGAAGAATTTCAGTAGTTTGTGGGAGGGAGAGACTAGCCTCACGAATGCTAGAGTATAGTGTGTCTGTTTTTTTCTTCTGCATATGTCTTGAGTGTATTTCTTTCATTTGCAGTATGTGTGTTCATGGTTATCTTGTTCAGTGGGTGTGTAATCAATCCTATCAGTTTATATCAGTAAATATATATCAGAAATTGCTGCTGCTTAGTTTTCTCTTTATCCCTTCCCCGGCTTCTACAACAATTTGGTATCAGAGCAGTGAGATTCTGGGTGATGGTAGGTACTAGAATGGAGGGCAGAGTTGACAACTTGGAAGCAAAAAAAACTTTAGATTATAATTGAAACATGACTCAAAGTTTAGGGGCATGAAAGGTCTTTATGTCTAAAAAATAAAAAACTTACTAATATCAATTGATTTAAGTAGTTTGACACTTGTTAAAAAAAAAACTTGAATTTGAGTCTTGTTTAAAAAAAATCAACATTGAAAGAGTTTGATAATTGTATGGTTCGACTTAGTTCAAATAAAATTAGTCAAAATTTAATAAATATCCAAATACTGATGGTTGTAAACAAAATAAAATAAAATAAAATAAAATAAAACTTTGGCCATACATATCGTGGTTGTGAATTTATAAATGATCTAAACTTAAAATTCAATAAATTCTTCAACAAAACTGGCTCATAATGAGGAATTTGCGTTTAATTGTTTGAAGCATTACGCTTTTTTTTTCCTGCAAATTTGGCTATTTAATAAGGATATAAAGGGAATGTCATTATTGAGAACCCTAGATACACGCATTACAATTTATACATATAATACCAACAAGTGCTCAAGTGATCGAGACAGCTAAGCATGGTTGACAAGAATTAAATTTGTTCAATGAATTCATATATATATATATATATATGGAGCCCATGCAATAAAACACTCTCTTTGTTCCTACAAACTGCAATTCAAATTCTTCCATTTCATTTATTTTTTTATTAAATTTTTGCAAGACATTCTTTCAAACACTTCCAATGGAACAACTCATTACAGAGAAATTGGCCTCTTACTTTGGTGTTTCTGCTATCTTTTTCCCTGAGACCCACCAAATTAATAAAGCTACCAAGCACCCTCTTTTGATCTTATTTGATGTCACCTTCCTCTAGCTACAGCAGATTGAAGTTATAATTAACTTCAAATTTTATTTTATTTACTTTTTTTAAAAAAGAAGTAAATTCCTTATCTACTCTTCAAAAAATTACAGTTATCACAATTTAGCTCCTAAAAAATCAAGTATTTTAATTTAATCTCTAAAAAATTAAGCTTGTTTCAATTTGGTCCTTTTGTCTATCAAAGTAACTTTTGCTAGCAATGATAGCTTTGGTGATTTAACAACAAAAAAAGACTAAATTGAGATAAATATAATTTTTTAAGGGTATTTTTCAAGGATTAATTGAGACAACAGTAATATTTTAAGAATTAAGTTAGTAATTTACTCTTATTTTTTACTTTTATTAAAAAAAGACTATTAATTAATCTTCGAAATATTACAGTTGTTTCAATTTAATTCTTAAAAGATCAAACATTTCAATTTAGTCCTTAAAAAATGTGTGTCTCAATTAGGTTATTTTGTTTGTCAAAGTAATTTTTGACAGCCTTGGCAAATTTTGCCATTTTGCAATCAAAAGAATTAAATTGAGAAAATATAATTTTTTAGATACTAAATTAAAATATTTAATTATTCAAGAACCACACTGAGACAATTGTACTCTTTTAGGGATTAATTAACGATTTATTCAAAGAAACAAAAGAGGAGGAAGCTGGAGTAATTAGTTGTTTTTGTGTTGTAGCCAGGTTAAGAAAGCATCTAGGGTTTTGGTGTCAGTTGTGTAATGCCGCTGTGTGAATTCAAGAAAGGTTGGCCATGTGAAGTCTGGATATATTCTTGGATGCTCCTTGTTGACCAGAGCTGTTGGAGGAGTCACCACTTTGTCCTTTCCTGGACACAGAAAGAAGGCAGCAGACTTCCTCATACTATTGGCTTGTACAACTGCTCTGTGCTTGCAACTCTTGTATATCCCATTTGTTAAAGCCTGAAATTATATTCATCACACGTCTTAATTATCAGAAAATTAATTCAAAATGATACTTTGATTGTTTGACATATGGCAAGGAGGATGCATATACCACGAAGGTGTCACCAAGGTTGATGACGAAGGCGTGGGGGTTTGGGGCCATGGAGTACCACTGGTTGTCCAGGAGCACCTGGAGACCCCCCACGTGGTCCTGGTGGAGGATGGTGAGGGCGATTGGGTCCTTATGGGCCCTAGACCCCAGAGCCTCCTCTGGCCTCTCACACGAAGGGTAGTAGTTCAGTCTCATTAACGACTCGTTCGCTTCGAAGAACTCCCTGAACAGTTCCCGCCCAAGCCCCAAGCTCAAACCCAACAGCTCCATTATTGCCAAAGATAGCTTGCTCATCACTTCGGAGTACTCTTGGTAAAATGCCCTGATTAATAAACACTTAATCGTTCATTAATCAACTATCATTAAATTCAAAACCCTATTTATATATGTATACATAAAAACTCCCTCGGTTCTGACTATTTGGTTTAAGACATGTCGAATAATAGAGGTAAAAAGCACTCCTACACTGATTTTATCTAGATATATAAAACTTGAATTTGAGACTTTGCTTTTGGAAAACAGTTGAAACCACTTGAACCAAAAACTGCATTGATTTTCCTTCTTTTTTTGGGTCTTCTCATTTTGGTTGTCACTCTAAATGACTAAGAAAGAACTTGTCAAAAGATAGGAAATATCAAATTTGTTAATCTCATTAATAACGTAATGACATAAAGGTATTATTAATAATATATTTGTTTATTGTGTAAAAATTACAATGGACTAAACTGAGAGATACTTTGTTTATGATAAGCTCAAATGAAGTTTATTTTATATATATATATATATATATGGTTTTGCTATATATTTATCCTATATGAAAAATTATCATGTCAATATTATATGATTTCAAAAACATTAATTGAATATTTCTCGCCGAATAGTTTTGATAGTGTATGCAATGGGAAGCAAGCTGAGAATGTCAAAGCCTCCTTACAAGTATGTTATGAATTTTCATTTTTTCTCTATTTTATTATTATAGTGAGGAGAGAATGTATGTGATGCATGGAAGACTCATGAGTGAGAAAAAAAAAATGCCCCTATGATTGTTCAAGAGAGAACGCAAGTCAAGGGGGGCAAAAATCCAAAAAGACGTGTCTATTCGTATTTAATAAAAGAAAAAAAAACTTGGATTTTCTATGTTGTTCTTACCCAAATTGCCTGAAATCTTCTCCCATGACGTTCACAATATAATCTTCAACTGTTCTCTTAAACTCACCATCGTCTTCAGCAGCACAGTATATAAACGTCAGCGTTTCCTTCCACCGAAGCTTGTTGGAGCATTCTCCAGTGGGCCCAGAAACGTCAGCATAGTATCCACAAACTCCACCCTTCTTGTGGGCTCTCAGCTTATCGCTCACGCTCATTCCAAAGAACCTGTCCATGAGCCCGAGGGCCTGGGCTGCAAGCCCGGCGTGCACCCCGTGGTTCACCACCAGGAAGAACCCGTGCGTCTTGCACGCCTCGCTCACCTGGGCGCAGGCTTGGGCCACAGCCTGCGGGTCCCCGGAGAGGAAGGCCCCGAGGTCGATCATAGGAACCCCGAGCTCCGGCAGGCCCAGGCAGGGCTTTTCGGGGTCAAACACCAGGCCTGGAGCTAATTCTTCTTCATCCTTGATATTTTCTGCTGGGCCTGGAGGCAATTTTTCTTCTTCCTTGAAATTTTCTGTTGGGCCAGAAGGTGGAAGAAGAAGAGGCTCTGGTAAAGGAGACATTGAGAGAGAAAGAGAGAAAGAGAGAGAATAGTTGGGGTGAAGAGGGAAGAGAAAGGCTTATGAATAAAGGAAAATGGTAAAGGAGTTTGAGGAAAAGCCCAGCGAAGTCACTGTAGAAGTCGGGGAACACACATAGGAATCTTATTTTAATTTGCTGTGTGAGCTATCATCATATATAGGAACCACTTAGCATAGTACGTTAAGGGAATATGATAACGTCTCATAGTTATTGATTGACTGTGAGTCTCATTTGGACAAATAGACCCCACAACAAATCAATGACTGTGGAGCGCTAAAAATTCTCCCGCAAGAGAGAGACCCCGCGTCCTATATATACATGCATGTAATGCGTCTAAATACCTTCTCAATAAATGCATATATCTCCTCAATAAATACAAATATAAATATATAATAAATGTAATAAATGCAAATACATCCTTCATAAATGCATGTATATATACTTAATGAAATCTCTTTATATATATATATATATATAAAGCAACAAAAATCTCTAGAAAACATAAAGTAACAAAAGTTTCTAGAAATTTTTTTAATAAAAAAGAAGAGTAAATTATTATAATATTCTTGATATTATGATATCGTAAAAAAGTATGAGTGTGGCACATAAAACGTTTTTTTGTGAATTAAAAGATGCCTATACGGATATTTTCGTGTTTGTTATCTTAATTTTGTATATTTAGGGTACGTGTGTAATTTTATCTGTGTGTGGACATTTGATTGGATGCAATATGCATTCATTTATTTGTGAAATATGTGGTATGATGTGATTATTATTCTATTTGTGAATTGTGATTCAGGCTAATAAAAATTTAAAATAAAACTTAATTAAAAGTTAGACCAAATTAGATAAAATGAGATCACGAGATAAACTATTATTGATATTTATAATTAAAGAAAACAAAATAGGATAGTGGACTAATGAGCCACTAGATAAACTATTAATGATGTTAATCAAATCGAAGCTCTTGCACAATAAATACATACACATGTACATAATTAAAGTAGATTCTGAGTTTTTAGAAGTGGATTCTGAATATCTCTTCATATACATAAAGCAACAAAAGTGTCCAGAAAATATAAAGCAACAAAAAGCTTCTAGAAAAAAAAGTTTTCTTTTTTTTTTTTGAAAAAAGAGTAAATCACTATAATACCTCTGATTTTATGATGTTGTAAGAAAGTATGAGTGTGGGCATGTATGTAGATTTCTTTTTCATGAATATACAGATGCTTGCTAGGATATTTTCGTGTATGTTATTTAATTCTATATACTTAGGGTACATACGTACTTTTGTCTATGGGAGGACATTTAATTGGGTGTAATATGCATTTATTTATTCGTAAAATATGTGGTATGATCAATGTAATATAAGGTGATTGTTATTTTATTTGTAAATTATGGTTCAGACTAATAAAAAATTAAAATAAAAAATAAAACTTAATTAGAGGTCGTATAAAATTAGACAAAATGAGACCACTAAATAAATTATTATTGATATTAATAATTAAAGGTAACCAAATAGATAATATACTAGTGGAACAGGCGTAAGCCCCTAGATAAACAATTAATGATGTTAATCAAATCGAAGCTCTTGCGCAATAAATACACACACATAAACATAATTAAAGTGGATTCTGAGTTTCTAGAAGTGGATTCTGAATATCTCCTCATATACGTAAAGCAACAAAAGTTTCCAGATTAAAGAAACAAAAAGTTTCTAGAAAAAAAGTTTTTTATTTTTAGAAAAAAAAAAAGAGCAAATCACTATAATACATATCGTATTACGACGTTGTAAAAGCATGAGTGCGGGCATGTATATAGAAAATTTTTTTGTGAATAGAGAGATGCTCATAAAGATATTTTCGTTTATGTTATCTTAATTTTATATACCTAGGGTACATACGTACTTTTGTCTATCAATAGACATTTGATTGGGTGTAACATGCATCTATTTATCCGTGAAATATGTGGTCGGATGTATAATGTGATTATTATTCTATTTATGAATTGTGATTCAGGCTAATAAGAGATTATAATAAAAAATAAAACTTGACTAGAGGTTGAATGAAATTAGACAAAATGAGACCACTAGATAAATTATTATTGATATTAATAATTAAAAAAAATAAAATAGGATAATATACTAGTGGACTAGGCATGAGCCAGTAGATAAACTATTAATAATGTTAATCAAATCGAAGCTCTTGCGCAATAAATTCATATACAGATACATAATTGAAGTGGATTCTTAGTTTCTAGAAGTGAATTCTGAATATCTCCTCATATATATAAAGCAACAAAAGTGTCCAGAAAATATAAAGTAACAAAAAGTTTCTAGGATTTTTTTTCTTTTTTAGAAAAAAGAAGAGTAAATCACTATAACACCCCTGGTATTATGATGTCGTAAAAAAGCATGAGTGCGGGCATGTAGAAATTTTTTTGTGAATAGACAAATGTCTGTAAGGACATTTTCGCTTATGTTATCTTAATTCTATGTACCTAGGGTGCATGCGTGCTTTATCTGTGAGTGGACATTTGATTCGGTGCAATATGCATCCATTTATCTATGAAAATATGTGGTATGATAAATGTAGTATGATGTGATATTTTTTCTGTTTGTGAATTGTGAATCGGACTAATAGGTACGAATTAATTTTATAAAGATAATGTGAGGTTTTAAAAGATAATTAAAAATTTAAAATTTGAGAAAATTAAAAGTAGGGAAAATGAAAGAAATAATTCCCTTAGATAAAATAAAATTTAAGGAAGATTAAATAAAATGAATTAAATTAATAATGAATGAAAACAAAATAGAATAACATCCTAGTAGACTAGGCGTGCTCCATTAGATAAACTGTTAATGATATTAATCAAATCGGAGCTCTTGCACAATAAAAACATACACATATACATAATTAAAGTGGATTCTCTCTCTCTCTCTCTCTCTCTCTCTCTCTCTCTCTCTCTCTCTCTCTCTCTCTCTCTCTCTCTCTCTCTCTCTCTATATATATATATATATATAAAGCAACAAAAAGTGTCCAGAAAATAAAAGCAACAAAAAGTTTCTAGAATTTTTTTTGAAAATAAGAGTAAATTACTGTAATACCCCCAGTATTACGACGGCGTAAGTAAGCATAAGTACGGGTATGTAAAAATTTTTTCGTGAATAGAGAAGTGCTCGTAGGGACTTTTTCATGTCTATTATCTTAATTCTGTGTACCTAGAGTATGTGCGTGATTTTGTCAGTGAGTGGGCATTTGATTGGGTGTGATATGCATTTATTTATTTGTGAAAAAGTGTGATATGATCAATATGGTATGATGTGATGGTTATTTTGTTCGTGAATTGTGATTCGGGCTAATGAGGGACTACAATGAAAAATAAAAATTGGTTAGAGTTGATAGAAATGGTTGGCTTCCAACAGAGGGTGAATTGGGTTTTATAAAATTTTTACAAAATTTTATTGGAAGTTAAAATGATTTTCAGAAATTATGCAATCCTAAAGATAGTAAACCAATATAGAAAAATGAAGTGCTATCAAGATGAATAAACATAAAGCACAAGAAATCAAAGAACAAATAAATATTGAAGTTAAAGAGCAAGGGAAGAGAGAGAACACAAAGGATTTATACTGGTTCGGCTAATCCCAAGCCTACATTTAGTCCTCAAATGAACCACTTGAGTATTTTACTAGCAAGCTTGTAAATGATTGATGCTTGTAAACGATTGATGCTTGTAAACTCCAACAAGTTCAAATCGAGTATTTGTATAAATCACTACAAATAAATTATGATATTAGACTTCTTAACTATCCAACCTAGTGATACACTCAATTACTCTTCTAAGGAATTTTAACTACCTTAGGAATGCACTCAGAAAGATAATAGATGAAGGATAAAACGGCACACTCTCTGCAAGAGATAGATATTACCAATAAAGCTCTCTTGACAATAAATGATTGGCAAGATAGTTTGGCAGCGTAATAGTAGGAGTTTTACGTCTCTTTCACTTGGTTTCAGACTGAGTATATGTCATATTTATAGCCCAAGTCAAAATATAGTCGTTGGAGATGTTTTACCAAAGATATCAGTTGATTTTTATAAGAACTAGCCATTATTGCTGATGTCAGGCTGTTGACAGTCAACTGATAAAACCACGATAGTTGACTGCTACACTTTAATGAGGTGCTAGTTGATGACTGATGACTCTCTGTCTTGAAATTGAAATTGCTCCATAATTGATCAATTGACTGACACAGTTGGATTAGTCGATTGATGGATACTAGAGGTCAATTTTGATTTTAAGACAGAGACCAATCAGTTAACTGCTTGGTGCCAATTAGTCATCTGATCGACTGATAAGAAATTGATCCTTAGCTGAAATTTAACTAGAGAATGATAGTTGATTGTTATAGGTACATTAGTTGACTGATAGCTCTTGATTATGATTTTTCAAAAACTTTACATCTTCTAAGGGTCAATAACTTATTTCCACCATTTTCCAATTAAAATGAGGTTTTAGAAATATTTTCAATAAGTTCATTAAACCTTTTCAATAAAAACATTTTCCAAAAGATGAGGTTTTAAAGATATTTTCAATTAAGCTCATAAATCTTATTAACTTGTCATCAAATACTTTACATGAAACCTAATACTCAAGATACTCAAATCTATTTACTCTTTTCTTACTCTTTGCCTTGGTGCCTTGGCTTGATCCATGTATCTTCATTTTTTTTTTTAGTGAAACATGATGTTGTTTTTCCTTTTCTATAATCCAATGCTCACCCTTCTTATTTTGAACCAACCTTCATAAAAAACTATTTTACTTGCAAACCAAATAGTTAGTTTAATTCATAATAAAGAGTATGTTAAAGATAAATTATTTTATTTCAACTAATATGATCATAGTTAGATATATGTAGCATATACGATAATTAATCATTATAAACCAATGCTACATTTTTTACATATTTGTTATCATCAAAACTTATAGCATAAAGTTTCATGGCTAACAAGAGGTTGGACGAAATTACAAGAAATGAGACCAACAGGTAGGAATTAATTTCATAAGGATAATGTGAGGTTTTAAAAGATAATTAAAAATTTAAAATTTGAGAAAATTAAATATAGGAAAAATGAAGAAAAGAATTCCCTTAAATAAAATAAAATTTAAGGAAGATTAGATAACATAAATTAAATTAATAATGAATGAAAACAAAATAGGATAATATCCTACTAGACAAGGCATGATCCCCTAGATAAACTATTAATGATATTAATCAAATCTGAGCTCTTGCACAATAAATACATACATGTACACATAATTAAAGTGGATTCTGAATATCTAGGAGTGGATTCTAAATATCTCTTCATATATATAAAGCAACAGAATGTGTCCAGAAAATATAAAGCAACAAAAATCTAGAAAAAGTTTTTTTTTCAAAGAAGAGTAAATCAATGTAATACCCCCGTTATTATGACGTCATAAGAAAGCATGAGTGTGAACATGAAGAAATTTTTCATGCATAGACGAATGTTCGTAGGGATTATTTTGTGTCTGTTATCTTAATTCTATATACCTACAGTACGTGCATGATTTTATCTGTGTGTGGACATTTGATTAGGTGCAATATGCATTTATTTATTCATGAAATATGTGGTATGGTCAATGCGGTATGATGTGATGGTTATTCTGTTCATGAATTGCGATTTGGGCTAATGAAGAACTAAAATGAAAAATAAAACTTAGTTAGGGGTTGGATAAAATTACACAAAATGAGACCAATTAGTAGGAATTAATTTTGTAAGGATAATGTGAGGTTTTAAAAGGTAATTAGAAATTTTAAATTTGAAAAAATTAAAAGTAAGGAAAATGAAGGAAATAATTCCCTGAGATAAAATAAAATTTAAGAAAGATTAGATAATAAAAGTTAAATTAGTAATGAATGAAAACAAAATAAGATAACATCCTAGTAGACTAGGCTTGATCAACTAGATAAACTATTAATGATATTAATTAAATCGGAGCTCTTGTACAATAAATGTCAACGTTTAGAAAATCGAATCAGCCATTGAATCGTTAGAAGCACTAGTTCAAGAGTTAATAGTTGAACTGTAGTCGAATCAGTGATACTTAATAAATATTAAAATACATATATATATATAACTAAAAATTATTAAAATATTATAAAATTATTTAATTATATATATATATATAAATTATTAAAATATTATAAAATTATTTAATTATATATATATATATATATTAAAATATCAAAAAATTTTAAAAAACTAAATATTTAACTAAACATATTATAATACTATCAACTTTTTAAAAATAGGATAACAACATCTTGAAAATAGTTAAAGTCTAATTAAAATTCAATTTTGACTTTCAAATTCCAGTACACGTTATCCTATTTTCAAGATTGAAAGCTTTCTTCAGTTACTTTTCGTCCTTTTCTCTCACTTCACACGTTGGTTTTCCATCTTCTTATCTTTTTTACTCGCTCATTGCACGCGCTGCTCACACACACACACACACACACACACACACACACACACACACACACACACACACACTCTCTCTCTCTCTCTCTCTCTCTCTCTCTCTCTCTCTCTCTCTCTCTCTCTCTCTCTCTCTCTCTCTCTCTCTCTCTCTCTCTCTCTCTCTCTCTCTTTATTTTCTACTCTGCTCTCTATTCAGTATTCAGTTCACTTACTTCACACGCTGCCTTCTCTCTCCCATCACGCCTTCGTCTGGCACCATCTCCGGCTGTCTCGCCTTTTGTCATCTCGTTGTCTTCTTCTTCTTCTTCTTCTTCTTCTTCTTCTTCTTCTTCTTCTTCTTCTGTTCTGATGATGAACGCTAAAGGATTTTTTTTTAAATAATCATTTTCCACACACAACATTTAAAACGACATCGTTGCCCTATAATTTAAAAAACAAATATATTACCTTAAGTGGTAAAACCAGAGAATAGGTCGGTTTTCACCATTTGGCCCATTGGAGATCGGTTTGATTGATTCTGCACTAATTTGATGGCTCTTTAATTTTCTGGACTAACTCGAATTGGATGAATGGTCAATTCACTGATTTTTCAGTTTGATCGACCGATTCGTCCAATTTTCAGAATAACGATAAATACATATACATACACATAATATACATAATTAAAGTGGATTCATAATATCTAGAAGTGGATTCTTAATATCTCTTCATATATATAAAGCAACAAAAAATTTCTAGAAAAAGTTTTTTTTATAAAAAAAAAAGAAGAGTAAATCACTGTAATACTCCCGGTATTACGATAACATAAGAAAGCGTGAGTGCAGGCATGTAAAAATTTTTTCGTGAATAGACAGATGCCAATAGTGATTTTTTTCGTGCTTATTGTCTTAATTTTATGTACCTAGGCTACATGTGTGATTTTGTCTGTGTGTGAACATTTGATCGGGTGCAATATGCATCCATTTATCCGTGAAATATGTGATATGATGTGATGGCTATTTTGTTTGTGAATTGTAATTCAGGCTAATGAGAGATTAAAGTGAAATAAAACTTGGTTAGGGGTTGGACGAAATTAAACAAAATGGGATCAATAGATAGGAATTAATTTTCGTAAAGGATAATATGAGGTTTTAAAAGATAATTAAAAATTTAAAATTTTAAAAAAAAAATTAAATGTAGAAAAATAATCGAAAAAATTTCCTCAGATAAGATAAAATTTAAAGAACGTTAGATAAAATAAAATAAATTAATAATTAATGAAAACAAAATAGGATAATATTCTAGTAGACTAGGCGTGAATGACTAGATAAACTATTAATGATATTATTTAAATCGAAGCTCTTACACAATAAATACATATACATATACATAATTAAAATGGGTTTTGAATATCTAGAAGTAGATTTTGAATATCTCTTCATAAATATAAAGTCACAAAGAGTATCTAGAAAATATAAATCAATTTCTAGAAAAAGTTTTTTTTAAAAGAAGAGTAAATTATTGTAATACCCTTGCTATTATGAAACGTCAGTACGGACATATAGAAATTTTTTTGTGAATAGACAGATACCTATAGGAATTTTTTTTGTGTGTCTGTTATCTTAATTCTATATACCTAGGGTATGTGCGTGATTTTGTCTGTGTGTGGACATCTGATTAGGTGCAGTATGCATCTATTTATTTGTTAAATATGTGGTATGGTCACTATAGTATGATGTGATGGTTATTTTGTTCGTGAATTGTGATTTAGACTAATGACGGACTAAAATGAAAAACAAAATTTGGTTAAGGGTTGGACGAAATTACATACACAAAATGGGACCAATATGTAGGAATTAATTTTAGAAGGATAATGTGAGGTTTTAAAAGGTAATTAGATATTTAAAATTTGAGAAAATTAAATGTATGGAAAATGAAGGACATAATTCCCTTACATAAAATAAAATTTAAGGAAGATTAGATAATATAAATTAAATTGATAATTAATGAAACTAAAATAGGATAATATACTAGTAGACTAGCTATGATTGACCAGATAAATTATTAATGATATTAATCAAATTGGATTGCCTCTTGTACATTTTTTTTATTTTTTTTCCTTTTATTATTATTTTTTTGAAATTTTATTAATTGTTAGATTTGATTCAACTATCACTTAATCTAATGATCAATGTAATTTGTATCATTTAAAGTATAACAAATACACATTTTTTCAATAATTTATATCAACAATTATTAGTTATATTATTGTTTTTCTTAAATTAATATAATTTTTTTTAGAAAACTCTCTCTCTCTCTCTCTCTCTCTCTATATATATATATATATATATATATATATTAGGAGGGTCATATTAAAATTTTTAGACATTGTGTGTGTGTGTGTGTGTGTGTATATATGTATTTATAAGACTTTGAGATGGGAGAATATATCTATAAAATACTTTGGGGGTGGGAGAGGGGCGCCGTGACCCTCCTTAGTGTGTGTTTGGAAACTTGTCGGGTAGAATTGATTTTGAGTAGAATTAATTTTGAGAATTGATTTTGAACAGAATTGATTTTACATGAATGTGATTTATGTTTGGAAACTGTTATCAGAAAAGTGATTTTGGAAAATGAATTTTGTTTGGATATTAGTTAGCATAAGCACTTTTGAATGTGTAATTACCACAAAGGGTATGAATTTTATAATGTTTTATTTCAGTTGACTATTAGCACTAAAATATTAAAATTTATGAATGTTGTAATAAAATTAACTTATTTATATCTAAATTAGTTTTAACTATTTTTAATAATTATTTAAACAACACAATCAATTATCTAAAACAAAATAAATTAATAATTTAAACCATATTTTATTTTAATTTCACCATTTACCCAAAAATTTTCTATTTATTCCCTTAGGTCCCTAGCAAAAAATTTTCTTTTGTCTTTTGCTTGATATAAACTCTTACGTTAATTCACCTAGGTCCCTAATTTGAGAATATATTTTATTCTTTATTAAAATCAACCCCTAAAAACTTTTTAATTTATTCACTTTGGTCTCTGTTCTGCAATGTCTCTTCTCTCTCTGCCACGATACTTTGTACCAAAAAACAGAGGAGAATTCAGTGAGTGTGAGAGGAGGAAAAAACCAGTAAAAATATTGGAATAAAAAATATACACAAGGACCTATATGAAAAATATACAATTAAAATTAGGGTTAAAATGAATTTTTAAAAAATAGAGCTAAATAGTGTAATTTTCACCAAAGTTAAAAACTCCATTGACGCCATTTCCCCAGCTCTGGAACTTCATTTTCTTCACCAAAACTTTCATTTTCTTCCCCTTTTTCTTCATTTCCTTCCTATTTTTTCCTTCATTTCCTTCCCCAAAACAGAATTGATGCTACAAAAGATGATTTTGGATCACTAACAGAAAAACGAAAAAAAAAAAAACACTACAGGGCAGTAGAGGAAAGAGAAGTGAGAATCGATTCTAGTCTGCCTCAGAAGCTTTGATTTTTTGCGTTGGACAAAACCTAAGTTTTGTAAGAGAGAATCGATTTTGCAGAATCAAAACGCAGAACCAAACATCAATTTTGTGAAAAAATCGATTTTACAGAACTAATCGCACGTTCAAGACTTCCTAACGCCGAGCCAAACACCCACTTAATCTCTTGCCCCTCCTTTCGCGATTGAGAGAGAGGTCTTACACGCATGCATTTATCATTAGATTGTAACTCCACATTTTCTGTCCTCGAACTTAATACTGTTTAAAAAATTAATAGTGTTAGTGATAATCAATATGTCCTCGAACTTAATATTGTTTAAAAAATTAATAGTAAAATTAGCATGATATTTCTGTCTTGTACACTTTAATACTAAATTATTTATCTTGAATATATCACCAATTCCTACTTTAGGTAACCAAATTAATCTGCGAACTTTTATTAATAACAAAAAGAGGAAGAAATTTTGGAGGGTTTCTAAGCTCATTAATTACAGAGAAATTGTCCTCTCATTTTGGTGTTTCTGCCAGCTTTTTTCCTGTGGGACCCACCAAATTAATAAAGCTACCAAGCACCCTCTTTTTAACTTTATTTGATGTCGCCTTCCTCACTTAGCTGCAATAGATTGAAGTTATAATTAACTTCAAATTTTTTTTATTTAACTTTTTAGAAAAAAGGAGTAAATTATTTACTCTTCAAAAAATTATAGTTACCTCAATTTAACCCTTAAAAAGTTAAGTATTTTAATTTTATCTCTAAAAATTGAAATTATTTTAATTTGGTCCTTTTGTCTACCAAAATAACTTTTGCTAGCAACGGTAGCTTTGGAAATTTAAAAACAAAAAGGACTAAATTGAGATTAATTTAATTTTTTAGAGGTGATCTTTCAAAGGTCTATTAAGACAACAACAATCTTTCAAAGACTAAATCAGTAATTTACTCTTATTTCTTCCTTTTATTAAAAAAATTATTAATTAATTTTTAAAATATTACAGTTGTCTCAATTTAATTTTTAAAAGATCAAACTTCTTAATTTAATCCTTAAAAAATTGTGCTTGTCTAAATTTGGACATTTTATTTGTCAAAGTGACTTTTGACAGTAATGACAAATTTTGTCATTTTGCAATCAAAAAGACCAAATGAAAACAAATATAATTTTTTAAAGATTAAATTGAAACACTTAACCGAGACAATAATTAACAATTTATTCAAAGAAAAAAAAGAAAAGAGACAATAATTAACAATTTATTCAAAGAAAAAAAAGAAAAGAGGGGGAAGCTGGAGTTAGTTGTTTTTGTGTTGTAGCCAGGTTGTGAAAGCATCTAGGGTTTTGGTGTCGGTTCTGTGATGCCGCTGTGTGAATTCAAGAAGGGTTGGCCATGTGAAGTCTGGATATATTCTTGGATGCTCCTTGTTGATCAGAGCTGTTGGAGGAGTCACCACTTTGTCGTTTCCTGGACAAAGAAAGAAGGCAAGGGACTTCCTCGCAATCTTACTGTTTACAAGTGCTGTGTGCTTGCTACTCTTGTATATCCCATTTGTTAAAGCCTGAAATTATAGTCATCACATATCTTAATTATCAGAAAACTAATGCAAAACAATACTTTGAATGTTTGACATATGGTGAGGAGGATGCATACCGTGAAGGTGTCGCCAACGTTGATGACGAAGGTGTCGGGGTTGGGGGCGATGGAGTACCACTGGTTGTCCACAAGCATCTGGAGACCCCCCACCTGGTCTTGGTTGAGAATGGTGAGGGAGGTGGGGTCGCAGTGGGGCTTAGTCCCCAGAGCCTCGTCTGGCCTCTGGTGCGAAGGGTAGTAGTTCAGTCTCATTATCGACTCGTGTCCTTGGAAGAACTCCCTGAACTGCTCCCGCCCAAGCCCCAGGCTCATTCCCAACAGCTCCATTATCTCCAGAGACAGCTTGCTCATCGCTTCGCAGTACTCTTGATAAAATGCCCTGATTAATGAGCGCTTAATTATTCGTTAATTAACCATCGTTAAATTCAAAACCATATATATATATATATATATAAACACCAAAACCCCCTAAGTTCCGACTATCTGGTTTTAATTTGTTGATGTCGTCGGGTTTTTTTTTTTGGACTCCATGTGGCTTAGGTTTGTTGACGTAGCATGCTGATTGGATTATTTAGTGTACCACATCATGCCATGTAGGCTCAAATCTAACTGCAACCTGACGGCTGTAGGGACCTTTTACAAATGTTCTTAAAGTATAGGGACTAACTTACATAAAAAATAAAATGTAAGGATCAAACTGTAAATTAAATAAAATTATAAGGACTAAAAATATATTTTAACCTAGAAGTCATAGCACAAACAATAGGGACCAAATTGCAAATTGCAAATATGTGATGCATGGGAGACTCATGAGAGTTAAACTCTTGAAGACTTCAAAGTCATAACACAAACTTAATCCGGGATAATGAGTGAGAAAAAAACGTCCCTATGATTGTTCAAGGAGAACGCAAGTATAGGGGGGGAAAAATCCAAAAAACGTGCCTTTTCGTATTTAATAAAAGGAAAAAAAAAACTGAGATTTTTCTATCTTACTTACCCAAATTGCCTGAAATCTTCTCCCATGACGTTCACAAAATACTCTTCAACAGTTCTCTTGAACTCGCCATCCTCTCCAGCAGCACGGTACAAAAACATCAGCGTTTCATGCCACAGAAGCTTGTCGGAGTATCTTTCAGTGAAGCAACGATAGTACCCAAGAACTCCATCCTTCCTCTGGGCTCTCTGCTTATCGCTCAGACTCATTTCAAAGAACTTGTCCGTGAGCTCAAGGGCCTGGGCTGCGAGCCCGGCGTCCACCCCGTGGTTCATCACCAGGAAGAACCCGTGCGTCCTGCACGCCTCGCTCACCTCGGCGCAGGCTCGGGCCACGGCCCGCGGCTCCCCGGAGAGGAAGGCCCCGATGTCGATCAGAGGAAGCTGGTACTCCGGCAGGCCCAGGCAGGGCTTCACGGGGTCGGGCAGTCCGTACTGCATCACAGAAGAGCCTAGAGGTACTTCTTCCTTGATATTTTCTGTTGGGCCTGAAGGTGGAAGAAGAAGAGCTTCTGGTGAAGGAGACATTGAAAGAGAGACAGACATTAGTTGGAGTGAAGAGGGAAGAGAGGTTAAATTATAACGGAGAATGGTAATGCTTATTTTAATTTGCTGTGTGCGCTATCTATATATATACATGCATGTAATGCTTCTGAATAACTCCTCAATAAATGCATTGAACTCCCCAATAAATGCATATACATATTCATAATAGAAGTGGATTCTGAATGTCTAGAAGTGGATTCAAAAATATCTCTTCATATATATAAAGCAACAAAAAGTTTCTAAAACTTTTTTTTTTAGAACAAGAAGAATAAACCAACGTAATTCCTCCAGTATTATGACGTTGTAAGAAATTATGAGTATGGGCAAGTAAAAATTTTTTCGTGAATAGATAGATGTTTGTAGGAATTTTTTCAAATTTTTTCGTGAATAGATGAATGCTTGTAAGAATTTTTTCGTGTGTTATCATAATTATGTATACTTAGGATATGTGCACGATTTTGTCTGTGTGTAGATTTTGATTGGGTGCAATATGCATCCATTTATCCGTGAAAATGTGGTATGATGTGATGTTATTTTATTGGTAAATTGTGATTCGGGCTAATGAAGAATTAAAATGAAAAAAAAACTTGACTATAAGTTGGACAAAATTATACAAAATATGACCAATAAGTAGGAATTAATTTCATAAGAATAATGTGAGGTTTAAAAAGGTAATTAAAAATTTAAAATTTTAGACAATTAAATGTAAAAAATGAAGGAAAGAAACCTCTTAGATAAAATAAAAATTAAAAAAAGATTAAATAATAAAAATTAAATTAATAATTAAAGAAAACAACATGAGATAATATCCTAATAAACTAGGCGTGAGACACTAGCTAAACTATTAATGATATTAATTAAATTGGATTGCCTCCTGGGCACCAATGGCCAGGATGCACAGAGGCTCTTGCACAATAAATATATATACAAATACATAATTAAAGTGGATTTTGAATATCTGCAAGTGGATTCTGAAAATCTCTTCATATATATAAAGCAATAAAAAGTGTCCAGAAAAAGTTTTTTTTTTTAAAAAAAAGGAAGAAGAGTAAATCACAATCTCTTTATATATATATATATATATATATTAATTACTTAATTTTAAAATATATATTAAATAATATATACACATATGCATATAATATATATAATATGAAAATATACATAAATAGAGTAAATCACAATCTCTTTATATATATATATATATTAATTAATTACTTAATTTTAAAATATATATTAAATAATATATACACATATGCATATAATATATATAATATGAAAATATACATAAATATAATATATTCAATAATATATCTATATATATATATATATATTTCATTGATAATGCTAAATAATATTATGTATAAGAAAATAAACGCATGTCTCAATACTACGGTATTTTCTTATCATCAGTATTAATTATCACATAACCGATAAAAAAAAACAAAATGAACGTTTGCTTAGAAGGTAATGAAATATTATTGGATTCTTTCTTTTACGGAAACCCTTTCAGGTCCTCTAAAGATTTATTGTCAATGAATTTAACATCCCATATTTTGTTTGTATCTTTTGAATTCCAGATTATCTTTCCCTTTCATTTCCCACAAATATTTTCTTCCTCAAACAATGGCGTGAATATCATTCCGCGAAGTTTGATAATGAAATAAAAGAATACTTATAAAGTAATAAAAGAATCTATAGAGTTTCAAATCAATATATATGGCATATATATATATATATATTCTTTCTTTAAATAATTTTGTATGCCACCAAACTTGTAATTCAAGTAATATGAAATTAGGTATTTAGATTCAAGGGTAAGAATTTGAGCCTCCTTGTAATTAAAAAAAAATCATATAAAATATCTTCATTCCAAACTTAGGAAGGTTTCAAACAACTTAAAATTACCCATATAAAGCATCAGTGCTTAATCATAATAATTTTTAGTTTATGAATTTAAGAAGAAAGTTTAATAAATTGCATAGATTTGAAAATTGAGAATATAATATTACTATATTTGGAGGCTAAAACATAAATAGAGACATCTTAAGCACACAGAAACAGCAGGGGCAGTGACTTTTGATGGGGACTCGTTGTTCTTTTTTGGTTAATTAGGAACTTGTAATCCCATTAATGAATATAATAAAGAGTAAATTACACATTCATTCCTTGTAAGCTTTCAAAATTACACTCCCTTTTCCCGTAACTAAAAAATTATTGTAGATTAGTCTAATTTTATATTTTCTGCTTAGGGAGATTTCTTTCAATTTGTTTTTTGATGTTCACTAATCTAATATCACTTTTTTTTTACTAAAATATCATCCATGAGCCTAAATATATATTGGGTGTTGTTTTTACCAGAAAATAGATTATTTTGACATTTTGTTCTAGATTAAAAGCAAGAAAAGAGTATTATAATATGCAAAAATAAATTAATGTTCTTCAGTTAATACAAAATATTTTAATCAAAAGACATCTGGCGTTAAGTACAAAATATAAAAAAAAAATTGTTACAAATCTCTCAAGACGGAAAGTATATAATAAAATTAAAGTGTAATATATTTTATAGTTAAACGAGACAGATTGTATATTTTAATGTGAACGTAGGGGAAAAGAGTGTAAATTTGAAAACTTTCTAAAACAAGAGCATATAATTAACTCTATAATTAATAAAGAAATTATCTTTAGACCAAATAACTATTAGATTCTCTTCTAACCTATGCATTGAACGGAACCTCCTCTAGTGTCACTTTTCCACCCACACACTGCTAATTTCTTTGAAATGATCCTATCCTACCATACTTTTCCTATTAAATGTTGAAATAAAATGTTCAATAATCTTAATTAAGATGTTGATTTGGTGGTTAATATATGATATTGTTATGTATGCATACTGTTAATTGTTTGAATTTTAATACAATTTTTTTGGTGATAATTTTATTAATTTTTTTATGATAAGCTTGATATGGATTCTTTGACAAATTTGGATTCTCTCTCACAGGAGATCATAGGAGAGAGATAAATATAGAATAAATAGTTATAGAAAAACTGATTTTGTCTTTATCTTTTTCTCACATGACTATTATGTTACCAGAGATAAGATTATGAGAAAGATACACTTTTCTTTTATAATCTTTTTTTAATGTATAAAAATTTTTGTAAACTTTAAAATTTAACAAATAACTCCTGTGAACATTTTATTTCGTGCCGTTTAACTCATTCCTTAATTATTCTAAATACTATGCCTCGAGAAATGAAAATAGCATGGTTTGGAGGAAAAAAGGCCACGCCACATTGATCGATTCCCCTTTCAAATAAGAAAATATTCAAGAAAAAAAGGACCAATGGATTTTTAATATTAAACACTATGAGAAGTTGGATTTGACATACAATAAAGATACTGAACTTTTTCGCATAGTGCAGCATAGATTTAATCTGACCACAGAAATATATTATGATTTAGAATAAACTATTGATTTAATTACTAAAAATGCAAAACTGTTTTAATTTAATTTTTAAGAAATTAAGTGTTTTAACTTTTAATTTAGCTTTTTATTTATTTGATTAAAAAAATTATTATTGTTAAATTTTAATTTTTAATTACAAAAATATCATTAAATAAATAAAAAATTAAATCAAAATAATTAAAAATTTTAAAAAATAAATTAAAATATAGTTGATCTTTTAGAAATTAACAATTATGATTTTTTAAAGACAAGCAGAATGTTTGTGTTTTTACGATTTAAATTTTAAGTAGTGTTTTTTTTTTTAATTTTTTTTAAGAAAGATACTAAAATATGAGTCTCAGATCTCAAAGAGACAAACATGCTACTTGTCTTTAAATAAACAAACTGATAATCCATCTTATATGAATCTAATTTCTTCATCCTAACACAAGACTATTTAAATCTGAGCTAGCACCCAATATTTATCTAATTTGTAGAGCCTAACACCTAATTTTTGGATTATTTTGAACTAATTCTATCCCGGTTCAAATTGTTAATCAAATCAACCCAAGCTAATTCAATAAATTATTTTTTGGTTCGGAAATCATCAATCTATTGAATTTGATTGTTGGATGTCGATTTCATAAATCCAAATCAAGTGAATTCCCTATTAATAATTTTTAAATATTTTATAATAAATAATTGAGTAAATTAATATTCTCCCCCTCAAATTTTCAAAATTACACTCACTCATTATTTATCCGTGAAATATATCGAATGATCAATGTTGTATGATGTAATGGTTATTGTTGGAGCAACACCTAAAATATAAGAATAAACACAAAGTAGAAGAATTTGAAGGTTAGAGTAAAAATATAAATTGTGTAGTACTACGCTGAGATTTGAGTATTTCAACTTTTTTTAAAGTAATTTTCACATCTCTCATGGGTTAACTTTGCTATATTACTCAGTGCAGGAGTACACAGACGTGTTACCTTCAAGATATAACAGCTCAGGACTTATTTGTTTGTTTACTACCTCTGCATGTATAAAGTAAACCAGACTCGTTTTCTCCCGTACCTTCTTTACCCATAAAGCAACATAAAGAAGAGAAAGACAATGGTTAAAACAACATAATGGACTTTCATGAGCTACGGTTATATATATAAAACATTTTTAATGTGTAGTACCCTAAGGTATAATGAAGATAGGAAATAAAAATATTTATTATTTACTATTTTATAATAATAATTCTAACAGTTATTTTGTTCGTGAATTGTGATTCGAGCTAATGAGGGATTGCAATGAAAAAAATAAAATTTGGTTAGGGGTTGTACTAAATTACACAAAAAGAGACCAATATTTAGGGATTAATTTAGTAAGAAAAATGTGAGGTTTTAAAAGATGATTAGAAATTTAAAATTTGAGAAAATTAAATGTAGAAGAATGAAGAAAAAAATTCCCCTGAATAAAATAAAATTTAAGGAAGATTAGATAATATAAATTAAATTAATAATTAAAAAAACAAAATAGGATAATATCCTCATAGACTAAGCGTGAGATACTAGGTAAATTATTAATGATATTAATTAAATTGAATTGCCTCTTGTGGATCAAGGATAGGAGGCTCTTGCACAATAAATACATATACAAATACGTAATTAAAGTGGACTCAATATATCTTCATATATAAAAAGCAACAAAAAGTGTCCAGAAAAACTTTTTTTTTTAAAAGAAGAGTAAATCACAACCCCTATATATATATATATATATATATTTCATTTGTAATTGTTTTCAATTAAAATACCACCAACTTGAGCAACTGTTGCTCGAGTTGGCACTAATTGGATTGAATTACTTGAACTTGTATTATTTTTTATAATTACTTTTAATATATAATTCTTTTAAGACTACTTTTATTTTTCACAAATAACTAAAAGGCTCAAGTTATCATAGTTCAAAGTCCCTTAAAATAAAATTATATATATACACATATGAGCACACTTGTAGATATAACGTAATTGTAAGCATTATCAAAATGGGCTTTGGACGGGCATTCAAGTTTAGGCTTGTAAAAAAAGGACTAAATGAGTCATCTTTTTTACATATTTATATTATATTATTTAGTATATAAATGACCCTACTTTATCATATTTTTATATTTTATAATATTATATTCAATAATTATAGTAAATTTTAGATATGAAAACTTTTTGTATTTTTTAAAAATAAATATAAAATTTTCAAATTTAAATTTAATATAGTTAATTTAAAAATAAAATATGAAAATTTTAATGTTATTAATTATTTAAAAAAATTAAAGAAGTAATATTTTACATGTATAAATTGTATTTCAATATAAAATTATTGAATTTTTTAATAAAATAAATTTAATATTATATTATTTAAACATAAAAAATTAATTTTTTTTATAAAAAAGCTTGGCCTGCCAGACCATTTTCTAGGCACATGACCGGCACAATGATGAATATCCCATCACTGTAAGCCTTTCGATAAATTCTTCCCACAAGTAAAATTGTTAGTCATTATCTCTATATTCTCAAAATACCATTCCTTAATAAATACAAAGAAAATACATCAGATTTTCTTAATTAAAAATAATAGATCCTCAGTACAAAATACATTATCATACTGAAATACAAGCCAAATACCAAACCCCTGACCTAGATGTCCTAGACGGTTACAGAGCAAAATACTGTATAACAAAAGAAGGGCCTACCCGACAGCGGGAAGGTCCAACGTGATCTACTATTCATACGGTACTATTCATACATATGGTACTATTCATACGATTACTATTCATACGTACGGGTACTATTCATACCGAAAATACAGAATACAATCTGTAAAATAGTACACCAGGTAAGTTCCCAGGAAAGAGTGGAGGGTCACATTGGACACACTTAAAAACCAGGTCTTTTCTTAGCCAGAACTTTCCTAGACATGTATTCTCCACAGATTATATTCTATTTCGGTAATCAGAGAATCAAAATAACAGCTAATGACAGTTTTTCTGATGTGGAAAATCGGCCAAAGCCGCAACCACAGAGCATACTTAAGAAAATAACTTCTAAAATTTGAAAGACATAGAAAGGGCATAGTATCCTTACCTAAGCAAAAACGGAAAGGCCCAAAATCTCAGAAGCCTAGCGTCGGAGCAAGAGAAACTTAAGGAGGGAAGAAGAGAAGTTGAAGGTGTGAGTTTAGAAGTGAAATGGAAGGGCCTATTTATAGTAAAAGTCAAGGGTACTATTTGATACTATGTGCTAATAAAATATTCAATTTAGTATTCATGAAAATGACATTTCTAATAATGCAGTTACTGTGCACCTTACGCGTACGATGGAAAATTTTCGTTTATTTACTATTAGAAACTTTAAAGGAAAAACTATCCTTTCACCTTAAACCTTTAAGTTTCTTTTCAATTCAGTCCTTTCAATTTAGTCCCTGAGGGTATTTTTACACATAAAACGTCATTTTCTCCTACAAACTTCTTTCTAGTTTTCTCTTATGACCAAACCACATCTAGTATTTGACATTTTGATTGTATAAATGAACAGTACCATATACGTAAATAGTAACAGTAGTTTGAAAACACGCATTTATATTTTATTTTTCATGGGTATTACATTATCACCCCCTTTAAGAAATTCGGTCCTCCGAATTTAAATTACCTCAAGTCGTAAAAAGATGCGGATATCTAGAACGCATGTCGGCCTCGGCTTCCCATATGGCTTCTTCGTGAGTTTGATTCCTTCACAAAACCTTGACGGATGGAATCTCCTTAGATCGGAGTTTCTTTACTTGACTATCGAGGATAGCCACCGGTATCTCCTCGTATGACAAGTTTTCATCTACTAGGATAGAATCATTCTGAGAAGGGTGAAGTATGTGAGAAGGGTCATGAAGGTATTTCCTTAACATGGATACATGAAAAACAGGGTGAATCCCTTCCAGATCCATAGGTAGGGCAAGCCGATAAGCCACTTTTCCCACTCGTTCTAGAATCTCATAAGGCCCGATGTATCTAGGACTCAACTTTCCTTTCCTTCCAAATCTCAACACACCTTTCATTGGAGAGACCTTAAGGAATACCATATCGCCGACTTAGAACTCCAAATCACGTCGTCTGTGGTCAGCGTATGCCTTTTGTCTACTTTGAGCTGCTCGCATCCTATCTTGTATTGTCTTAACCTTGGTTAGGGCATCCTGGGCCAAGTTAGGTCCTAATGCTTTCGCTTCACCTACCTCGAACCAACCGATCGGAGATCTGCAACGTCTCCCATACAAGGCCTCAAAGGGTGCCATCCCAATAGTGGCCTGGTAGCTGTTGTTATATGCGAACTCTACAAGATACAAATGCTTTTCCCATCTACCACTGAAATCTAGAATACAAGCTCGTAACATATCCTCTAGCGTCTGAATCGTCCGCTCTGACTGTCCGTCTGTCTGTGGGTGAAAAGCGGTACTAAGGTCCACTAGAGTACCTAATGCCTCTTGAAAACTTCTCCAGAAACGAGAGGTAAATTGAGGACCTCTATCAGAAATGATAGATATAGGTACTCCATGCAGCTTTACTATTTCTTTAATATACAATTGTGCCAACGTTACTACACCATAAGTGGTTTTGACTAGAATGAAGTGTGCTGATTTGGTTAGTCGGTCAACAATGACCCAAACTGAGTCATAACCTCATGTGGAACGAGGTAGACCAACAACAAAGTCCATCATTACTCGTTCCCATTTCTATTCAGGAATCCCTAATCGTTGTAACGAGCCTCCTGGCTTTAGATGTTCAGCCTTAACCTGTTGACAGGTTAAATAACGAGACATAAATTCTGCTATGTCTTGTTTCATTCCTTTCCACCAGTAGATCTGTTTCAGATCCTGATACATCTTGGTGGCTCCTGGATGTACAGCATATGCAGCACGATGGCCTTCTTCCATGATGTCTCGTCTAAGAGTTCCAACATGTGGTACACACAACCGTTGTTCAAAATGTAAGACTCCTGTATCGTCGAGTGTGAAACTATTCACTTCACCAATCTTCACCTTTTCCATAATTTGGACAAGCTCAGGATCCTCCATTTGAGATATCCGTATCTGGTCAACAAGGGAAGATCTAGCCTTGATATGGGCTAAGAATGATCCTGTCCTTGTAACCTCAAGAGTAGCACCTTTTAACAATGCTAGTAATTGTAATGCAATAGTAGAATGAAGAGAGCAGATTTGTTGTTTTGTCTCTTTATGAACTATTGGATCAGAGATCTAACAGTCCAAATTCTAAGTGATATTTTGTTTTAAAAGATACTAAAATTTGGATCGTTGAATCTTAGATCCAACAGTTTAGAAAGATAAGCATGCTGCTTGTCTCATATCTGCTCTCTCACTTGGACTGCTTGACTGCAAATACGAGAGCAGATATGTTACTTGTTTCTAAAGACAAGTAGAATGGTGGTCTCTCTTTAAACCATTGGATTAAAGATTCAAGGGTCTAGATTTCAAGTAGTATATGGGCCGTTGGATCTTGGATCTAACAATATATATAGAGACAAGCGTGCTATTTGAAAGTAATGGTTGGAACCCAAGAGGGGGGTGAATTGGGTTTTATA
Organism: Biancaea sappan; assembly: GCA_037074585.1. Lineage (NCBI taxonomy): Eukaryota > Viridiplantae > Streptophyta > Magnoliopsida > Fabales > Fabaceae > Biancaea > Biancaea sappan. The sequence continues at coordinate 20,349,469 of CM073499.1, read as the reverse complement.
AATTTTTCACAAGAATTAATTGGAAGTTAAAATGATTTTCTGTAAAAGTACAATGCTTAGGATAATAAATACAATACAGAAAATCAATGTGCTGTCAAGATAAATAATTATAAAGATCAAGAAATTAAAGAATAGATATCAATATGCACAAATTAAAGAGTAAGGGATAGAGAAAGCAAACTCGGAGATTTATACTGGTTCGACTAATCAAAGCCTACATCCAGTCCTCAAGAAACCACTTGAGTATTTCCACTATAATTGCAAGTTTAATCCGGGTACTTGCAAACCACTACAACCACACAAATTCGATCCGGGTATTTGTGAAACCACAATGAAGAATTTATGAATCCGGGCTCCTCCTCAACCCAAAGCAAGTTCTTCCAACACCGGTACTTGCGAACCTCAACTCAGAATATATGTGTTGATCAAAATCAACAATACAAAGAAACTCTCTCTAAAGAGTAGATGAAAACAAATGAAGCTCTAATAACTCTAATGATAGAGAATATGCAAGATTTGGCTCAAGAATGCTTTCCTTTCTCTCAAAGATGATAGAAGAAGTTAATATCACATTGTAGGACTTTGTTCTTTGCTCAAAATCGTGTATCTAAGGTCATATATATAAGATTTTACAAAACTAGCCGTTATATAGCCGTTATATAGCCGTTATAGTGCAGTCCAGATTTTGAGCTTTCTTTAAAAATTCATAACTCCCTCATTTGAACTCCGTTTTAAACAAATAATATACCGTTGGAAAGCTCTTGGAGTCTAGTTTCAAATGAGCCAAGTTTTACTCAAAAATTATTTTTCTTTTAAAAGATATAATCAAAATACTGACTATAGGTCAGAACAGAATAATTTTTTATTACAGTAAAATCAACTTTCAGTTTTTCAAACTATATTTTGAATAGTCATATATTTCTCATTTGGACTCCGTTTTGAATAAATAATATACCGTTGAAAAGATCTTTGAGTCTACTATCAAATGAGATTAAGATACTTGAAAAACCGATTTTTCATTTATGAGATATGATATAAGGAGTGACCAAAGGTCAAAAAATAACTTTTGTAAAACTTCATATCTCACTATCTTTTTGTTCAAAAATGCTTGAGCCAATGTATGCAAATCTAAATCATTGAGTTGCACAAATATACTAGCCTATATAAAATATACCTAATTTAAACACATAGGCTATCTTGATGCATCCAAGCTTCCAAGACTTCAAATCTTCTAATTCTTCATTTCTTGGAGCTTCATCCTTGCATGTTGTTTTCCTTGAGTGAAGCATGATATTGCTTTTCCTTGTTCTTCAATACAATCCTCACTCTTCTTGTTTTGAACCAACCTATAAAATATATCTTACTTGCAAGCCCAATGGTTAGTTTAATAGCATGATTCAATATATGCAACATACATATTAAATAACATAATCATGCTTAAGTACTTGTAGCATATATATGATAATTAATCTTTATATATATCAATGCTACTATTCAAATACATTTGTCATCATCAAAACTTATGGCATATAGCCTTAGGGTCAACAATCTCCCCCTTTTTGATGATGACAAATCACCACATAAAAATATGTATCACAAGATAATAAATGCAATGTTATAAGCACGTATACATATTTTTCTATTGTTTCTTCTCCCCCTATTTGACATCAACAAAAAGGTGTAAGGAACTCAATATATAGAAGTTAAAGCACATACCTTCATTAAGTCAGGATGTCAGAAGATGTCAATATAGTATGGGGTAAGGATACATCAAAACTTATCATTGATTTCATTGACATGTAAAAAGAAAATTTTAGAAAAATTTTTCTCATGTCAAATGAAATGAGCCAAAAGATAAAACTTGAAAGAGTTTTAGGCTCCCCCTTAAACCTTGCATAATTTGAAAAAGAATAATGAATAATGAATATCCAATTTTTCAAGATATATTCTTTTTCAAAAAAAATACATTCAAGTGAGACAAAGCTCCCCCTGAATTTCATAACATTTTTCCTTTGAAAAAGATTGTCCAAATCATTATAAAGGAAATTCAGTTTTTGATTGCAGAATTTTGAAGTAAGATTTTTGAAGAAATTTCTGCAATATTTTCATTGAAAATGATTTCTGCTTGTTTATGAAGAGGCATTTTTAGTAAATAGCAGAAAAATTAAACTCTTTGAAAAAAAAACATCATTTGCTGTCATATGATAGAAATATTTACAGCACACAACAGAAGTATGATATATGGATTAGCAAAGCATGATATAAACAAGAATATTAATCATAATACATAAATCGAATAATAATATTTTTCAAGATTTCTGAAAAACAATTTCTGCATATATGCATAAAATTATTTCAACATATAGCAAAAGTGATTTAAAATAAAGATACTCAAATCCTTTTCTTTTCAAAACAGATAATGCTTCAATATGGTAAAGCAATTTCAGCATTGTGGAAGCAATTCAAGAGATTCACGATATTTTTCAAAAACATTTTGCTTCGAAGGAATTTAGAAACGTTTCATCTAAGGAAGCAATATATATGGATTAGTGTAATAAGATATATTCAAGCATATAGTTCATAATCCATATATGAAACATCAATATTTTTCATCCCTTTTGTTATCTACAACAAAAGAGATCTTTAAAATCTTTTCTTTTTCAAAAAGAATGTTGCTTCATATGATAAAACATATTAACATAACAGAAGCATTTTTAAAGTCCTTTTTCAAAATAAATTTGCTTCATAAAGGATAAGATAAATTTCATCACAAAGGAAGCAATTTATATACCCATTTAAAATGAATTTATATATGTATCTTGAGGATGAGTACATGTAAAAATTTTGACAGCTCATTTTGTATGAGTGCATGTGGAATCATGAAATATTATTCTTAGCCATAGCCTTCGCTCATGATGCATGAATTGCATACACAACATATGTTCTTAGATACATGTGATCATAGTATGATGCAATCAATCATGTATATTATACTGAAAGCTCTCAAGAACAACACAACGAAGCAGAAAAATACGGTTCTGAAAATCACCATTTTATTAATCCTTAAAATTTCTAATCAAAACAAATTAAATCAGCCGCAAATCCACCGAAAATTGACTTTCGTGGTTTTGCCATTAATGTGACGCGTTATCGGTGTGCATGCGTACCCTAGACTTCTGGCTTCCAGCTTGCAAAATCCATAGGATGAGCGTGTAGGGGTGCGGCGAAGAGATATCTTCGTTGGCTCTAAGTCATAATTTTCTCTCTATAAAGACTGCCCCAGAGTTCTCAATTACCACACCACAAAGAGTATTCATCTCTGAGCCTATAACTTTATGACATTCCTCTCTCTTCATACTCCTACAAAAATTTTTGAATTTTCCAAACCATGGCAGCAAGAAAGTTCATTGATCTCACAGTAGAGGCAAGGGAGGAAGAGCTCGACTTAAACTTGAGTCTAGGCAAGGACAAAGGCAAAAGACCTTTGGAGGAATCTCAAGAGAACCAAAAGAAGAAGATGAAGATCGAAGAAGCTGAGGAGATTAGTACAGGTCATACGTCAGAGGACAAAATTGCTTGTCTGGAGCAGGAGGTGAAGAAACTCAAGAAGATGATAGAGGACCAGGAGAAGTTAGCTAAACGCAACAATGCGGCACTAACTTCAAGAATAGATAGGTTCTTCTATTGGTCTACCCAATGCTTCTGCAATCAACAACAAAGAAGTGTTTATTGTATGAATGGGATTTACACTACCCTCCGTGACATTGCTCAGTCTCTTGCTCCAAGGAATGGCCGAGGGGTGATGATTCAATACAACCCACCTAATCCGAGACCACCTCGCCTGTAGATTGCTCATCTATGAGCAAACCTTCCCTTTTTTTTTATTTTAATGCAAGTGGTTTCTTTCAGATGACGGTACTTAAAAAAAATTATAATAATAAAGAAAGATAAAGAAAATCAGCCGCACAAATTTTGTACAATAGAAGGATATATATATTTTGAAAAATATATATCCATTTTAAAGATAGAAAGAATTTTCTGACATGGATATATATATCATCATTTCAAAGCAAAAGCAAGTTACATACTTACTCAAGATAAAACATATTATAATCAGAGTATGTAGTAACATAATTGAGGTAATATGGATTAATAAGATATAATCAGATATAAACTATAATCCATAAACAATGGTTCATAAGTTACAGCTTATGTAAAAGAGATGATATGTATAATGCTCAAACCATGATGTATTAAAAAATAATAATTTAAGTATTTAACATATTTTTATATGTCATGTTGTGATCAAGTATGTAAGATGTCAGAAAATAATATGTCATTGCAATGAAAGTATGACAGTAAAAAAAAATTTGCCAGAATGTACAATTGAGATCAAGGAGTATCATTCAATTAAATAATGAAGAAGTAAAGGATAGAGATACTCATCAATTTTGGCAAACTTTTGTTGCTTCTTGAAGTTCCTCTTCAAGATTTTGATATCGTTGTTTTGCTCATTGCTCTTCTTTTGATCGATCCTGTCTTCTTACAATTTTAATGATCTTAATTGATTGATTATTTGCAAGATCTATCAAGCATTGGTTCAATGTAGGCTTCGTTGGTCGACTGCTGATAGGAGTGTTGGTCGACCAACCAACTTCAAAACTATAAATCTTACTGATTTCGGAGAGCAGAGGAAAGAATGTGCTTTAGAGGATAATTTTGAGGATTAACTCCTGCAAAACACTTTTGGTGGAGCATTTTGATGTTCAAATAAATCTCGAGCACTAGGAGCAACATTATGTTCAAGATATGCCATATTAATAAAAGTGCTATGCTTCCATGAAATGCAATTTTGCAATAAATTTAATTTCATTGAAAATATTTAAATAAGATTACAGCAAGGATAAATACTATGGGTAGGAGTAATCTTATTGTTGTGAAGACAAGAAAAATGTGCGTGTAATGGAAGCAAGTTTTCATGATGCGGTAAAAAGGATAGTTTGAGCAAAATTTGGAAGAAAGATTTTAGCTCAAAACAAAATTTGAATCTATAAGCTGCACACCTAACAATTGTTTTCAGATATAGCATGCATGAGTATCAAGGATAGATGTAATGCATATTAGAGAACAGACAAAAGCATTAGAGAGCAGTAAACATATCAGTCAAATTTCTTACAATGCATTCCAGCTTATATGTTTACTTATCCATTGCCTCCTTTTGATGCAAGAGAGTGGAGTTTGAATGATGTAGCCATTGAAAAGTTATTTCCGCTCCTTGCTTCGAGGCAAATCTGCAAATTAATCCTTTGTCTTTGATACCCAAATTTTTTTGGGTTTGCCTGGGTCATGAGGTCCTTTTTGAACCCATTTCATTTTTACTCCATGAACAAGATTTTTCTTATAAAAACAGGAGTAAGACTTGTGTCCTTTCAGTCCACAATAAAAACAAGTGCAAGGTGGACTTTTGGACATTTTTGTAGGAACAAAGTAGTTTTCGAAATATTTCTGATTTGACTTGTTAAGAACAAAACCAATTTTGTTAAATCTACTACTTTGTTTCTCAACAGAAGAGTTTTGAATTTCTCTACCTTGAGAAAGTTTTTTAAGTGTGTTTTTAAGATCCTCATTCTCCTTTTTCAAGGAATCACACTTGGTACAAAAGTAATTTTTGTTGGTAGAGATATTTGCCTTTAAAATCAAATTCTCTTCTTGCAAAGTTCTGTTTTGATTTTCAAAAACAAAATTCTCTTCCTTGGAAATAGAAAATTCGTTTTTCAATGTTTCCAACTCATTTTCAAGAGAAGAGTTTTTCTGTTTTGAAATATTTAGTTTCTTTGCAAGTATAAGAGATTCTTCATGTAAATCATCAAAGGCATCTTGTAATTCTTCAAAAGAGTAGTCAAATGAATTTACCTCATCTTTATTTCTGGCCACAAGACAAGTGTTGGCTTCTTCATTTGTGTTCTCCTCATCGGAATTGCTATTTCCCCAAATGGAAGATAGGTAAGCTTTCTTTGATGATTCAGTTTTTGGTTGTGGTTTCTCTTTTTCTCCTTTTTCTTTTTCTTCTATCTCCTTGGTGATTTGAGATTTTCCTGTAAGTTCAACACCAAGAGCTTGCAATTGATTAAGCACAAGTCGTATCTCATTAATGGTTTCACAAGTTTTCATTTGAGTGATATCAAGTTCATTAATGAGATTTCTAGACTTTAATTCCATTGCAACAAGATCTTCCTCATATGTAACTTCTAAAGTTTCCCACATTTCCTTAGCAGTTGCACAATTAGAAATTCTGAAAAATTCATCTTGACTCAATGCACAAGAAATAATCAATTTTGCCTTAGCATTGAGTTGCACTAAACTTCTTTCAGTATCATTCCATTCACTCTTGGGTTTTGGAATGTATTTTCCTTGTTCTTCCTTGACAGGCATATAAAAACCATTTTCTATAATTTCCCAGAGTTTATGGTCTACTGAAATTAAAAAAATTTTCATTTCATACTTCCAATATTGAAAATGATTAGCATAAAAAATTGGAGGTTCTGTGAAAGAACAATTTTCAGACATAAACCACTCACTAGATCCAACCATATTTACTCTTAGACGGTTAAGTCTTAAATCAAGAGCCCAAGCTCTGATACCAATTGAAAGTAATGGTTGGAACCCAAGAGGGGGGTGAATTGGGTTTTATAAATTTTTCACAAGAATTAATTGGAAGTTAAAATGATTTTCTGTAAAAGTACAATGCTTAGGATAATAAATACAATACAGAAATCAATGTGCTGTCAAGATAAATAATTATAAAGATCAAGAAATTAAAGAATAGATATCAATATGCACAAATTAAAGAGTAAGGGATAGAGAAAGCAAACTCGAAGATTTATACTGGTTCGGCTAATCCAAGCCTACATCCAGTCCTCAAGAAACCACTTGAGTATTTTTACTATAATTGCAAGTTTAATCTGGGTACTTGCAAACCACTACAACCACACAAATTTGATCCGGGTATTTACAAAACCACAATGAAGAATTTATGAATTCGGGCTCCTCCTCAACCCAAAGCAAGTTCTTCCAACACTGGTACTTGCGAACCTCAACTCAGAATAATATATGTGTTGATCAAAATCAACAATACAAAGAAACTCTCTCTAAAGAGTAGATGAAAACAAATGAAGCTCTAATAACTCTAATGATAGAGAATATGCAAGATTTGGCTCAAGAATGCTTTCCTTTCTCTCAAAGATGATAGAAGAAGTTAATATCACATTGTAAAACTTTGTTCTTTGCTCAAAATCGTGTATCTAAGGTCATATATATAAGATTTTACAAAACTAGCCGTTATATAGCCGTTATATAGTCGTTATAGTGCAGTCCAGATTTTGAGCTTTCTTTAAAAATTCATAACTCCCTCATTTGAACTCCGTTTTAAACAAATAATATACCGTTGGAAAGCTCTTGGAGTCTAGTTTCAAATGAGCCAAGTTTTACTCAAAAATTATTTTTCTTTTAAAAGATATAATCAAAATACTGACTATAGGTCAGAACAGAATAAATTTTTATTACAGTAAAATCAACTTTCAGTTTTTCAAACTATATTTTGAATAGTCATATATTTCTCATTTGGACTCTATTTTGAATAAATAATATACCGTTGAAAAGATCTTTGAGTCTACTATCAAATGAGATTAAGATACTTGAAAAACCGATTTTTCATTTATGAGATATGATATAAGGAGTGACCAAAGGTCAAAAAATAACTTTTGTAAAAATTCATATCTCACTATCTTTTTGTTCAAAAATGCTTGAGCCAATGTATGCAAATCTAAATCATTGAGTTGCACAAATATACTAGCCTATATAAAATATACCTAATTTAAACACATAGGCTATCTTGATGCATCCAAGCTTCCAAGACTTCAAATCTTCTAATTCTTCATTTCTTGGAGCTTCATCCTTGCATGTTGTTTTCCTTGAGTGAAGCATGATATTGCTTTTCCTTGTTCTTCAATACAATCCTCACTCTTCTTGTTTTGAACCAACCTATAAAATATATCTTACTTGCAAGCCCAATGGTTAGTTTAATAGCATGATTCAATATATGCAACATACATATTAAATAACATAATCATGCTTAAGTACTTGTAGCATATATATGATAATTAATCTTTATATATATCAATGCTACTATTCAAATACATTTGTCATCATCAAAACTTATGGCATATAGCCTTAGGGTCAACACTATTTGAATCCAAAGACAAGCAACATGCTTGTCTCCCATAGACTGTTGGATCTCAGATCCAGTAGCCTAAATTTCAATATCTTTTTTTTAAATACCACTTAGAATTTGGATAATTAGATCTCTGATCCAACGGTCCATAAAACAAATCTACTCTTATCATTATACTATTCCATTACAATTTACATCATATCTACAAGTGGATTTTGTATATTTTAAAAGGAAGATTATATATCATTCTACTATATCTACAAGTGGATTAATTCTGAATATCTCCTTATATATATAAAGAAAATGCTAAAAAGTGTCCCAAAAGAAAAAAATTAAAAAAAGAAGAAGAGTAAATCACAATTCCTTTTATTCCCCTCTAAGCTATCACTTTTCTTAAATTTCACTTTCTTCTTTAAAATATACAATCTCTCTGGAAAATATTACAATTTAGTTTAATTAGTTATATATCTTGAAAATAAAGAGAAGAAGAATGCAAATTTGAAAACTTACTAAAAAGAGAACTGTAATGATAATAATAATATAGATAAAGTTTAGAACTAGACACTACAACAATAATGTTTCTTATCGACTGCAAATTTCCTATGGAATGTTATTGAATCAATTTCTCACTACTTTACTGACTGAATTGGTGTAGGAACATAGACGTTTTCACGGTATCATCCTTTCCTACTGAAGTACTGATTGAAATTCAATGAAAATTTTTTTTTCAACTACACACATACTGATATTCAGTAGGTAACTGTGCATATGGTATAATATATGTGGGACCCATGTGGAGAAATATGTATATAAAATTTAGGTAATCTTTAAAAGAAACTTTATGTATATTTAATTATATATATCATTTATTCTTTTATATATATAATTACATATTATATATTTATAATAAAAATCAAATTAATTTTATAACAATTTTCAATAAAAAACTTAAAAAATAAATAAAATAAAAACCCAATTCATTAAAAACATAATATATTCATTAATTTACATAAATTAAAACAAAAAATATTCTTTAATTTGCATAAATATCAGTTTCATCTCTTACACTAGCCATCTGTATCAATATCAGCTTTATTTCTTACACTAGCCATCTCAATATCAATTTCTTTAAAAAAGAAAAAAAGTGTTAAGAGTAGAATAAAAAGTGAAAAGAATAAATATTTATAAAGAGTTTGAGAGAAAATAGGCAAAAAAAATTATTGTAGACATGTCACTAATTCCTACTATGATATTTCTATTTTCTTACTGAAACGCTGTAGGAAATATATATATATATATACATACTAAAAAAAATTTACAATATCTTTTATAAATAAAAAAAATAAGAATTTTTTATATTAAAAAATCCTCTCACACCAATGTGCATCAAATTGGCGCAGGAGAGCCTCCCCTACTCAAGTGGGTATCACACTTGCCCATAAAGGCCTCCTTGTGCAAGTGGTATACACACACACACATATATATATATATATATATATATTAAATACATTAATAAGTTTATATTAATATTAATATTAATATGTATATTATTTAATATACACACATATATATATATATATATACATACACACATATACACACACATATGTGTATGTATATATATATTTTTAATATATATATGACATAACATATATTATATATTGTAAAATAATATATTATATATATATATATATATATTTAAATGTATGAAATAATACAGGCATCGGGTCTTTCGATTTCTTATTCGAAATCCTCGATCTCTCATTTTGTCGGGTTCGCTTTACATTCTGTTTGTACTAGCTACGCTAAGCTCAGCCTCCGTCTTGCTGCTTTAGTGGAGCCGGTGGCTTTACAAAGAGAGTAAGGGAAGAAAGAATTCCTATGCATCTGCAGCTAATGAATCTAATGCCATTTATTCTATTGTAATGCTAGCGAAAGGCTTTAAACGAATACATGGCTTAAAGAGAAAGGGAAGAAACTGGCTTTCTTCTCCTAGTGCAATCAGGTTCTTTCAGTAATCTCAATAAGTGGATTTGGGATGGGAATAGAGAATTTTCTCCTTTAGAGCACACCCTTACCTACTTCGAAGTCAATGTGTTAAGCATATAGCTAGCGTTATTGAGTATTCAATCTCAATCATAGACAGAGAGAGCATTTTCGATCTTAGGCGAAAATAACGTTATTGAGTATTCAATCTCAATCACAGACAGAGAGAGCATTTTCGATCTTAGGCAAAAATTCTCTCTCTGTCTATGATTTGGCCTGACCTGGTCGGGAAGAGATTCTCATAGAGACTTTAACTATCCTGGAATATCTTTCTATGTTAGCTAGCAGGGGCGGGCTTTCCTATGGTAGTCTCACTGTGGCCTCTAACCGTCTATCACATCTCATCTTGATTTGGCTATACTTGTATGTAGCCAGCCATGTTAGCTTCAAATGAGAGCCCTTTTTTTAAAGGCTAAAAAGGCACTCATCAGTCATCGATCTTTAACCAATTGCTATTACGCACATCTGATCTTTCTTGGGATTCAATTGGTTTATTGGTAAGCTGAGACTTGGGTTTACCCATACAACTCATACGGACTAGTTTTGGATTAGGATTCCGATCGGGTTACACTTCTTTTATTGTTATTGAATTGACTGTAAAATAAAAGGTGTGATAGTCTCGCTAATGAATTTTCTTTTCCTAATCTAACATAACATTGTTGGAGACAGAGACAACAATTACTCTTCCTCAAAGAACGGATTATATAGCACCTTTAAGAAAGAGAGATCATCCTTTCCACTAGAGTCAGTCAATAGGGCATAACCCAAGGGAAGATCATGTCACTGAAGACCAAGCCACGAGCTAGCTTAGTTAGAACGAAGACTAGATGAACCAGAATCGGATGTGTGATATACACATTAAATATAGCACTTTTAGTACATCAATCGGAAAGAGAAGAAGGGATGCTTGCTAGAACCAGTTTAACTTAGAGAAATAAGACCTTAAAGCATTCATTTGCTCTATTTAATGGATTGCCAGGAAAACCATTAGCTAAATGAAGGCACAGTAGAGATAGATGCAGGATCAGAATGGCAGTAATTTCTTTGGAAAGCTAACGAGCTACCTCCTAGCTACATAAACCCTGAAGAGGGGAAGTAGCTCTCTGCCTAGAACTCCAATTCATAAAGGACGAGAGAACAATTGAATTAATTCCAAGGAAGGAATTTTCCAAAAGCTGCTTTTAGAAGTGATCCTTCCCTCTAACCGCTAACTCAAAATAAAATAAGCTAAAAGAGATGTGGAAAAGAAGGAATTTTTAGAGTTGCATCGAGAAGTTCCATACCTTCTTGATAGAGTCCATTGCTAATTATTCTTTGTTCTAGTAATCTATTTAATTAGGTATTTTATTATAAAAATACTGGTAGCAAAAAGAAACGACTTTACCTTTTGTTAGCTTGTCTTAAGTTAGCCAATTTGAGTCCTAGTCTTTTTATTCATTCTCGTCATGCAATGCGAAAATAGCCATTTTATTGGAGCTATAGGTCCCTACACAGGAGGTGAGGGGCAGAGGTAAGCTCACATACAGCTAGCAAGCATTGGTCCAACAATCTCAATTGCGTATAGTATATAAGCAAACATAGTGCTTACTTTTGGAGTTCTTATGAGTGAATAAAGCTAGCCTTATATTCATTATTAGGGATTTGACGAAGCGTGGCATCAGCCTCGAGATAGGACGAAAGGTTGTGATTTCTCATTCAATGGCCTCACAATTTGAATTCCTATGTACAATACGACATTAGGGATTTCACCCGCAGGCTATACTGTCAAGCAAGGGGCGCCACCTTCCCCTTACCACACTTATTCCACCCTTTGACCAAATAAAAAAGACACATAGAGGGCTCATTTGTCCTCTAGGATGAGCCAGGTCTTCACTTCAGTCTTCAGCTGGATCGGTTGGGTGAAATCCAATCCCTATGGTCTATTTCTCACTCGCTTCTTTATTTGCTATCATCCCACTTTACCAAAGGAGTGTGAATGGTGACTGTTTGAAGGATAATCCAAATTTCCTTTCTTTCAATCTACTTCCTAAATGTACAGCTGGGCTGGGGGGAGGACTTTTCTCCGCCTTTTATGCCCTTATTTGTCCATCAAAGAGCTTAGTCAGGGCATCAATGCACCTCTCTGTGCCTTAGTCTATCCTCATTGCAGATTTTGATGCATATTTTGACCTGGGGTTAGACCATTTTACAGATCCCCTTTGGACAACTGCTCTGTGCTTGCCGGTATCTTTCTGCTGGCTAGGACCAATTCTGCCTAAGGCCATGATTGAGTCATGATGAGCTAGACTGGGTTGAGTCTCCAAACTAAAGTAGGATCATCAACAAAGAAGCAGATGCAGAATGTAGGCATTTCAAGTGAGCAACTCATTACTTCCTTGCTTATTAGCTTTGCCTTTCACTTTGGAGACAAAAAACAAATGTCCTAATGTGTCGGAGGTCCATCTTTGGCATAGCATTTCCTCAACCCGGTAATCTGATTCAATGAGAAGTGGAAAGATCTATAATAAAGATTGGAGACCAGAGTCAATGTCAATCCAAGGGCAATTACGGAATATATGGTTTTTGATTTGTCTTTGAAAGAGAGTAAACCCTGTAATACTGGCTGTTGCATTATTCCTAGACTCTTGACTTGTAGGATCGGGCATAACCAAGAAGAACAGTGCAAGCGGACCTAGCTTCGAATGTTGTCGGCACTGTAGTTGGACTTCTTTTCAAATGGCCATAACTCTTTCATCCAGACTCATTTTTTTAGCAAACTTTATATCTTTGGAAAGCTCTTTGAGAATAGTTTCTAATGGTATTAGTTTCTTTTGGAAATTCTTTACCGATTAAGATTTATGACCAAATAAGTGAGGAAAGATTAGAATTAGTAGTAAGGATTTTCCTATTTTGTGATCTTAGCATATTTTAGTATGATTACTTTATAGGAATGGATCATTTGAGGCGCCTTCTACATCTTTTGGGATGTTATGGCTAGCTTGAAGTAGAGAGAACTTCTTTTCATCATCTCTCACATTTCTAATGAGGAGCAAGGTAGAGTTGGTCAAACACCAATGTGAGTGGGTGACCTTGTTTGAGTTTTTATTTAAATTTCTCAAGTATAATATAAATCGCACTCACACTATAATTGAATTTAAATTTATTAAATTCCTTAGTTAGTGATATTAACTAGATAATAGAATTTCTTGTGATATTAGGGGATTACCATATAGGTTGAATTTAGGAATGGTGAATTGGTTGTTGTATTGTGTGTTACTTGTTAGTTATTTGTGCATGGTAAAGAGAGGGGAAATTATGGTGGGAATGTAGACGTACATGGGGAAAACTGATTAATAAATACGTGGATGAGGGCATCTATGCAAATGAACAACGAAAATCAAGTTTAGAGTAATATAGACCTCTAGCACAAACCTATTGAGCAAAAATACTCTGGGAAAGGTGAGTACCAAGATTCAGACTTAGTACAGTATTCGTGAGAACATAGACTCATGGGACGGAAATCATGTCACTATTTGTATAATATACTTTGTGTGTGTAGTTGATTTATACTTGTACATGCTTTGGAACTATGATTGGATTATTTGATCTATTTATTTGTATTTTTGTGTGATTGTGTAAGGGAAATTTAGGGTTTGGGAATGTAAACCCTTTGCACCTTTTCATTGAATCACGACTCAATGAGGACTTGTGAGAGTGTGGACTTACGAAAAAATAATACGTTACAGTTTCATAATAAGGTACGCTTATGTGTGTGTATCTGTAGTACTTATACATACTAGAGGTATTTATTTTAAATTACGATTGTAATTCTGGTATTTGTACTTATGCTTTATATTATTGTATAGTCATCTATTCACTGAGTTTTGATGAACTTATACTCTCTATGGTTATCTTTTTTAGATACAGCAGTCGAGGAAAAAGGAAAATTATTGAGAGTTAGCAACTTTTGGAGACATTCTCCATTTTTTGTTGGAGGGTTCTTAGGACCAATTTTTTCGATCTAAATGCCAAGAGGAATGCTCTGTAATTCTATAGGTCACGTAGGTCCTACTGTAGTTAGGAAAATTTATTGTATGTTGGTTGTAATTTGCTTTGTTATTTATTGAGAAAATTTCCCAATTTTAAGGGAAGACATTATAAATTTATTTTCTTTGGAATTATTATTTGCATAGTTGTGAATATTAGGATTGTTCAGGAATCTATAGGATACCAAAGAGGTATACCTTGAGATTTATATTAATTTACATGTTCAATTTTTGGGGCGTGACAATTTGGTATTAGAGTGAAGTTTGTTTTTAGGTCTCCTATAGATTACAGAGTAAAGTGTTCTTTGTGGGTCCTTCCCTATGATAATGTGTTTAGGTTTCATTAAAGGCCTCGTAGAGTGTTATGAATCTTTTTTGTGGTTTACTCCTCGGTGGAGTTAGTTGAAAGTTATTTTATTAAATTAAGAAGAGTTTGTTCTCATGTGTAGGTTTTTGGCTCTTGGATGGAGGAGAAATCCTCAGAGTACATGGACCTCGTGAGCTCTGATGTAGCTTTGCTACATTATCGCTGTGGTGGTTAAGGATCACTCAGATAGGAATGTGGATGTGTGTGTTAATATGTTATGTATCACAAAAACATGAGTTTTCCTATGAAATATTTAAATTATATGATGTGTGATAACTTATTTCAGATTAGCATTTGGTATGGTGTTATGTGTAAAGTTAATTGTGTGAGGGGGATATATGTATATATTTATGTATTTATTTTAATATGTATATTTGCAAGTTAGGAGAAGTTGAGAAATGGTTATAGCATAGATATAACCTTTATACTTACATGTGCGTATGTAATGTAGTGTACTTTATGGTGAATATGTAGTTAATCTCTTGAGGCTTCGGCTGATTGGTCACATGAAGTGATGAGTAAGGATGCTTGGGAATCGACACTCATGTGGATTAGCGTATAGTCCATTTCCATAAGTATTGATGGCATCCTAAATGGCTGTGTATAGGTATATAGTTGAACTAAATTATTTTGAGTTGAAGTTAGGTAGTAGAGGTCGAAGAGTAAAGGAGAAGTTAAGAAGAAACAGGGTATGAGAGGGAAGAATGCTCACGTGAGATGAGTTGAGGGCTAGGATATAGGTTTCATTGTGGGGATGAATGCCGAGGTGATTATGTTAGTTAGAGCTAGGATGCATATCTGAGTATACGTCCTAAGAGAAAACTAGCAATGTGAGACTCGGTTGAGGGAACTGATCTAAATTGTATAGTTCTCCTAGAAGAGACACCATAGTAAGGTGGAATGCAGTGTAAGAGATATTGGGATAAGTTGTTGGCTTTTCTAGGAACAACTTATCTATGTTGCACCTGTTTAGTTAGGGTTTATTGGTGGCGATACTATGCAATAAGTGTTCTTAGGCAAACAGGATTAGTCTTGGAAAGAAAAGACTCACGAGACAAGCTCTTTATTGTCATTTGAGTGAGGATACAATAGGTGTGGGGCATGAAGATGGGTGAAGTCCTTACATCGAGGGGGGTCAGATGGTGTAAAGAATTGTTTACTAAAATTTCTATCTCGTAATAGTGTAGAGATTTCATAACCTTAGAGAGGCTTGAGAACACTGTAGGTAGGCTTTTGGCATGTGTGCCATTTGAGTTGAGTAGAGATGATGGTGAATGTGCGATACTAGAGGTTGATGGGAGGTTTTGACCTATTTTTCTATAAAAAGAGGGCATTTGATTCTATAGTGTGTATTTATTAGAAGATGCATAATATGCTTGGATGATTACATACAACCGGGTGAGGTTGAGAATGTAAATCAGTGTGGAGGTCATGGAAGTGTTTCACATTGGGAGTAGAGAGATAGTGCAGTGAATATGGTTTGTGATGAGTTTAGGTTAAACCTAAGCTCCCAAATGTTAGAGCATGTGTTTGAGTGTAATAAGCATTACTCCAAGGTGGAATGCGTAGAGATATGTGTGAAAACATGATGACTCACATATGATCATACATGAAGTGTATATATATGTGTAATTACATAAAGATCCCAAATGAGAGTTTTTTTGGGTAAGATAACCTTCTTAGGACAAGTAGTCTTGAAGGAAGGAATCAAGGGATGGCGACATGAGGTAGAAAATTTTAGATTCATGTTGTTCTATAGCATGCTTTCGATTATATCTTCTTTTATGGAAAGAGTTGATGAAGTTCAAAGGGGATAATACCTACTAGAAGGCTTGTGGGGCTTGGCCACTAGGTGATGCCATGTAAGGTGGGCCCAATCTTTATATAACAGTAGGTATATTGATAAAAAGGTGTGAAGTGAGTTTTAGTGGGCTTGGTACTAGTTGCATGGTTTGGGATTAAGGTTTGGCCAATGGGTCATTGTGTTTGTAGTTTAGGACATAATCCTAGCAACCTGTTATTAGTTACAGATGTGACCCAATAGTCTGAGCTTCGAGGTAGGCTCAGTGCACCCCTAAGGTCTGGTAAGACTTGTGATAGGGATTTACACTAGGAAAGTCATTCGAGAGATTCTCTGGTGAGTCATGTCCCTAAGATAGGCCTCCCGATAACTATAGCCAATTGACGTGATGAGTTACGGGCTAATGTTTTGGAAAAGGATGGAAATTCTAGATCGGCTTATTGTAGAACTTATATTGGTTGGGTGGTTATCTGTTAATGGTGTAAAAGCAGAGTGGTGTACTCCTGAGGTCTGATACCGATGGTTGTTGATGCAGAACACGTAAGCTGGGACCAAGAGGGATTCACTAGGGAAGTCAGAGGACTAAAGGAGTAGAGATTTATGGGATAAGGTCTCATGGTACACTCTTGAGGCCAAGACGGTAGTTGCCATAGTATGGTATAAGCCAAAGTTCATATTGAGAGTCATACCATAGAGACAGCGGACAGAATGTCTATAGTTTGATTCTTAGAAATGTAGATCCATGAATAGAGATACGAGGATGTATACCATACAGAGAAGTGTACTTAGGATCTTTAGTCTGTGAGAATATAGATTCATTTGACAAGACTTTTGAGTTGTAATTTATGGGAATACAGAGCCACATTGATAAAACTCTTGAGTCGGGATTTCATGGGAGTATAGACCCATAGGGATAGCTAGGTGTATGATATTTGTATGTGGGTTTGTGTTTATGTATGCATAGTGTGAAGTGTTTGGTCGGTAAGGCTAAGTAGAGGGGAGTAGTACATAGTGGTATCAAGAGTATGCTCTACAAGAATTGAGAGTGTGATACCACCTTACGTTTGTTTCAATTATCATTTTATGTTTATTTTTATAAACAAACCTCGGAAAAGATATAGGAATTATTATGAATGTTATGTGCGTGTGTGATTGTGACTTGAGATGACGCCTACGGGCAAGATGATGCCTTCGGGCGAGTTGACATCTTCAAGCGAGGTGCATATGTTTATTTACAAACCTTGCCATGATGGATTCCTCTTGATGCATATACACTTCAGAGGATTCCAAGTATGTTTAGGTGTGCACTTGTGTGGGTGTTTTTGGTTGAGTTTGGATTAGATATAAAGATAGAGAGCTTATGCGTGGTAGGCTTTTACACCATTGACCACTCATTGAGTTTGCTTGTGGTCATAACTACTAGCTTAATTCATGAGATGGCACCTCTCGAGGCCTAATAAGGGAGACAATGTCAGTCTCTAATTGGTTGGC
Organism: Biancaea sappan; assembly: GCA_037074585.1. Classification (NCBI taxonomy): domain Eukaryota; kingdom Viridiplantae; phylum Streptophyta; class Magnoliopsida; order Fabales; family Fabaceae; genus Biancaea; species Biancaea sappan. The sequence continues at coordinate 20,331,509 of CM073499.1, read as the reverse complement.
TTAAGTTTTGTAAAGCTAGGGCAGTGGAACGGAAAATAGAGTATGGACTAGGTATCTACAAGAATTTAGGTCTTCAGGTAAATTTTTAAATTCGGGGAACCAAATTCTGTTAAGGGGGAAAATGTAATACCTGCCAATTTTAGGATCACATGATTGGCAGCATTATGATATTTATAACGATAATTGCCATTATTTTAATAGCATTATTTTATAGCGTTATTTTAGTGACATTATTTTTAATGCATTATTTTAATGGAATTATTTTGTCATTTTAATTTTTCATGTTTAATTGAGTTCTTTGAATATTATTTATGAAAATTTTCTTGGTTATGTGCTAAGGAAAGTAAGGATAGTTAAAGTACCTCGGGAAGTGGAAATGGTGTTAGGGGATGAGGAACTGAGAGAGAGCAGTCATGAGGCATTCAAGGAGCCAAATATCTACGGAGTCCAAAGAGGGACTAAAATGAAATAAGGAACTAGGGTGGCACCTAGAGTATGGAAATGCCCAAATTGGGGAAGTTACAGATTTGCCACTGTTGAGGTTGACTTAGGGTTGACCCAGGGGCAAAGTAGTAATTCACTATAAGTTGGTATATATAGGTGGCCCCATCTCTTTTTCCTCATTTCTCACTTTTCTTCCTCTCTCCTCCCTCTCTCTATGTTCTCCACACAAATCCACCACCCAATCTCCGGTAATAATAAAAAAATATCTTAAAAAATTGGATATTCATTATTCATTATTCTTTTTCAAATTATGCAAGATTTAAGGGGGAGCCTAAAACTCTTTCAAGTTTTATCTTTTGGCTCATTTCATTTGACATGCGAAATTTTTTTGAAAATTATTTTTACATGTCAATGAAATCAATGATAAGTTTTGATGTATCCTCACCCCATGCTATATTGACATGTTTTGACATCCTGGCTTAAAGAAGGTATGTGGTTTAACTTCTATATATTGTGTTCCTTACACCTTTTTGTTGATGTCAAATAGGGGGAGAAGAAACAGTAGAAAAATATGTGTATGTGCTTATAACATTGCATTCATTATTTTGTGATATATATTTTTCTGTGGTGATTTGTCATCATCAAAAAGGGAGAGATTGTTGACCATAAGGCTTTATGCCATAAGTTTTGATGATGACAAATGTATTTGAAATGTAGCATTGATCTATATAAAGGCTAATTATCATATATATGCTACAAGTAGTACTTAAGCATGATTATGTTACCTAATATATATGTTGCATATATTGAATCATGCTATTATCATGAATTGAACTAACATTGGATTTGCAAGTAAGACATATTTTATAGGTTGGTTCAAAACAAGGAAGAGTGAGCATTGGATTGAAGAACAAGGAAAAGAAATATCATGCTTCACTCAAGGAAAACAACATGCAAGGATAAAGCTCCAAGAAATAAAGAATTAGAAGATTTGAAGTCTTGGAAGCTTGGATGCATCAAGAAAGCAACCATCATGCTCTAAAAATAAAGAATTTGAAGATAACAAGTGACTGGTCGACCACCCTATGCTGACTGGTCGACCAACGAGCCCCAGAAGCAAAATATTTGAGCATTGGTCGACCAACCTATGCTGACTGGTCGACCAACGAGCTCCAGAGGCAACATATTTGAGCACTGGTCGACCAATGTGCCACACTGGTCGACCAACGTGACTGATGAATCACTTCTGGACTACACTGGTCGACCAACGTGCCACACTGGTCGACCAACGTGCTACACTGGTCAACCACCGACATCAGAAAATGTGCTGTAACGGCTAGTTTTTGCTGACATCATTATGGAATCACCTTGGATTTGTCTCCAAAGGTCTTATTCGTCCTTGGGCTATATTTATCAACCTTGGGGGCTATCAAAACAGAAGAGAGAACACTCCTATTGCTGAACATCATCTGTAAATTCTCTCTTATGCAGATTATACCTTTGTGAGCTTATCAATGTAACATATACTCTGTTTTTAGAGAGTTTCTCTGTAATTGTTGATTTTGATCAACACAAATATTATCTTGAGTTGTATTATCAAGGAGAGTATTCCTTGATAGAGTATTTATTAAGAGAGCATTCCTTTGGGTTGTAGAGAAGCCAGTTTAGCAGAAATTCTTCGGAGGGTTGAGGAGGAGCCTGGATTCATAAATTCTCCGTTGGATTGTGGAGGAGCCTTGGCTAACAAAATTCTTTGTAGTGGTTTGCAAGTACCCGGATCAAACTTGCAAGTATAGTGAAAATACTCAAGTGACTTCTTGAGGACTGGATGTAGGCTTGAGATTAGCCGAACCAGTATAAATCTCTGAGTTTGCTCTCTCTATCCCTTACTCCTTTATTTGTGCTTATTGTTATCTATTCTTTATTTCCTTGCTCTTCATAATTATTCATCTTGATAGCACATTGATTTTCTGTGTTGTATTTATTATCCTAAGCATTGTACTTTTACAGAAAATCATTTTAACTTCCAATAAAGTTTTGTGAAAAATTTATAAAACCCAATTCACACCCCTCTTGGGTTCCAACCATTACTTTCAAATTTCAGTAGACCATAAACTCTGGGAAGTTATAGAAAATGGTTTTTATATGCCTGTCAAGGAAGAACAAGGAAAATGCATTCCAAAATCCAAGAGTGAATGGAATGATACTGAAAGAAGTTTAATGCAACTCAATGCTAAGGCAAAATTGATTATTTCTTGTGCATTGAGTCGAGATGAATTTTTCAAAATCTCCAACTGTGCAACCGCAAAAGAAAAGTGGGAAATTCTTAAAGTTGCACATGAGGAAGATCTTATTGCTGAGGAATTAAGGTATAGAAGTTTCATTAATGAACTTGAAATTGCTCAAATGAACAATTGCAAAACCATTAATGAGATACAACTTGTGCTTAATCAATTGCAAGCTCTTGGTGTTGAACTTACAGGAAAATCTCAAATCACCAAGGAGATAGAAGAAAAAGAAAAAGGAGTAGAAGATAAATCTCAACCAAAAGCTGAATCATCAAAGAAAGCTTACCTATCCTCGATTTGGGGAAATATCAATTCTGATAAGGAGGACACAAATGAAGAAAACTACATCTGTCTTGTGGCCAGAGATGAAGATGAGGTAAATTCATTTGACTACTCTTTTGAAGAATTACAAGATGCTTTTTATGATTTACATGAAGAATCTCTAAAACTTGCAAAGAAATTAAATGTTTCAAAACAGAAAAACTCTTCTCTTGAAAATGAGTTGGAAACATTGAAAAACAAATTTTCTATTTCCAAGGAAGAGAATTTTGTTTTTGAAAATCAAAACAGAACTTTGCAAGAAGAGAATTTAATTTTAAAAGCAAATATCTCTTCCAACAAAAATTGCTTTTGTACCAAGTGTGATTCTTTGAAAAAGGAAAATGATAATCTTAAAAACACACTTGCAAAACTCTCTCAAGGTAGAGAAATTTTAAATACCTCAGTTTTGAAACAAAGAAGAAAGTTTAACAAAGTTGGTCTTGTTTCTAAAAAGAAATCAAACCAAAAGCATTTTAAAAACTTCTTTGTTTCTGCAAAGATGTCCAATAGTCCAACTTGCACTTGTTTCTATTGTGGACTGAAAGGACACAAATCTTACTCCTATTTTTATAAGAAAAATCTTGTTCATGGAGTAAAAATGAAATGGGTTCAAAAAGGAACTCATGACCCAGGCAAACCCAAAAAATTTGGGTACCCAAGACAAAGGATTAATTTGCAGATTTACCTCGAAGCAAGGAGCTGAAATGACTTTTTCAGTGGCTACATCATTCAAACTCCACTCTCTTGCATCAAAAGGAGGCAATAGACAAGTAAACATATAAGTTAGAATGCATTGTAAGAAATTTAACTGATATGTTTACTGCTCTTTAATGCTTATGTTTGTTCTCTAACATGCCTTACATCTATCATTGATACTTATGCATGCTATATTTGAAAATAACTGTTAGGCATGCGGCCTATAGATTCAAATTTTGTTTTGAGCTAAAATCTTTCTTTCGAATTCTGCTCAAACTATCTTTTTTACCGCATCATGAAAACTTGCTTCCATTACATGCACATTTCTCTTGCCTTTACAACAATAAGATTACTTCTGCCTACTGTATTTATCCGTGTTATAATCTTATTTAAATATTTTCAATGAAATCCAATTTCTTGTAAAATTGCATTTCATGGAAGCATAGCATTTTTATTAATATGGCATATCTTAAACACAATGTTGCTCTTGATTCTTGAGATTTATTTGGACATTGCTAATTTAAGCATCAAAGTGCTCCACCAAAAGTGTTTCGCAGGAGTTAATTCTCAAATTTATCCTCTAAGGCACTTTATTTCCTCTACTCTCTGAAATCAATAAGATTTATAGTTCTGAAGTTGGTTGGTCGACCAACGCTCCTATCAGTGGTCGACCAACGAAGCCTGCATTGAACCAACGCCCAACGCCAGGAGAAGAACGTTGAACGCTGAGATAAGTGGTCGACCAAGGTCCTCAGATTGGTCGACCAACTCGAGGCAGTGAGTAAATAAGACTATTATGGTAAGGAGTGGTCGACCAGTTCATTCACAATGGTCGACCAATGCTTGACAGTAAGCTTCTCGCACTTTCGCATCCCTATGATGGTCGACCAGTGTGGTCACGTTGGTCGACCAGCGGATGACAGTAGATGAAGGATTTAAATTTTACTGCTATGTACTTAATGATCTCTTCAAAGCTTCATGGGTGATCTTATAAGAGATTATTTTTTAGAGAATCTTGCAAATAATCAATCAATGAAGATCATTAAAATTGCAAGAAGATAAGATCAAAAGAAGGGCAATGAGGAAGAGAAGGATATCAACTTCTTAAGGAGGAAGTTCAAGAAGCAACAAAAGTTTGTCAAAATTGATGAGTATCTCTATCCTTTACTTCTTTATTATTTAATTGAATGATACTCCTTGATCTCAATTGAACATTTTGGCAAATCTCTTTACTGACATACTTTCATTGCAATGACATATTATTTTTTGACATCTTACATACTTGATCACATCATTGCATATAAAAATATGTTAAATACTTAAATTATTTTTTAAAAATACATCATGGTTTAAGCATTATACATATCATATCTTTTGCATAAGCTATAACTTATGAACCATTATTTATGGATTATAGTTTATATCTGATTATATCTTATTAATCCATATTACCTCAATTATGTTACTACATGCTCTGATTATAATATATTTTATCTTGAATGAGTATGTAACTTGCTTCTGCTATGTAATGATGATATATATATTCATGTGAGAAAATGCTTTCTAGCCTTAAATGAATATATGTATACTTTTCAAAATACGTTATGCCTCTACTGAGATGATATGATATATCTTGAATATAAAATGTTTTATATATGATAATGGATATATATTTTCTTCTACTGTGCTAAATCTGGTGACATTCTTTCAATAAGAATTATTTAGAAAAGTGTTGGAAGGATTTGAAATTGCTTTATCATTTTTTTAAAAGAAAAGAATTTGGAAATCCTTATTTCAAAATTACATCTGCTAATATACTTAAATGTCTCTATACATAAGCAGAAAATTATTTTCAGAACTTTTGAAAAGGGAAAGTGTACCCTTATTTCAAAAGAAGATAATGGCATTGAAGAGAATGCCAAACTATCTCAAGAAGAAAAATTACCTCATGAGAAGGAGCCATCAAGCAACAATGATGATTTTTCAAAGGATTTGAGGTATGCCAAAAGTCATCCTAAGGAACTCATCATTGAAGATGCATCTTAATGGGTATTCACTCGAAATCTTCTTCTGCCAATGGACTATGCCTTATATTGGTTATATCTATTATCCAAGAAAATTGTTGTGCTATTATATACTCTAGTTTCAAAATGATATATCTTATATGAGTATATAATTTGCATTTGTTGTGATATATATCCTGTTATAATATCTTCTGTCATTATCATTAAAAGGATATATATGTTGCTTCTATTACGCTGCATCTTTTTCTACATCTTATACTTTTTGAAGCAAAATTTGTTTTTTTAAAGTAAAAGAATTTGGAAATTCTTTTTGCCAAAGTTTTTCAGATAATCTTGTCATAAAATCATTCTTTCAAAAGAGTTTGTTTCAAAAATTGCTTTATCATATTTCGTTTTGAAAAGAAAAGCATTTAGAAATCCTCATTTTAAAAGGATTTCATCTTGTATGCTTCTTATGATATCAATCATTAAAGAAGAACGATTTCTCTACAAATTTTTGGATTTCATGGATGCATAGCATTCTTATTGAACATCTTCATTGTTTGAGAATTATGAACTAATCTGTTAAGGACCCAAATTGGTTGGGTACCTAAGATTAAGAGTCACATTGTTTTGTGAGGAAAAGTATTCTCAAACTCAAGCTTGCAATGACGACAAATGAATCTTGAGGATGAAGGACTCTACAACGAAGATGGTGATTCTAATCAAGCGTGCACACTCAAAAATTGGTAATATCTAGCCTTGCTTGAAATCAATCTTTAATCCTTAAAGTATTACAAGCCTTATGTGGAGATTAGATGAATGACAAAAAAGAGTTTTTAAACTGATTGAAAAATACTTTGAAAACTCATATATTATTTTCAATTTCACTTTTGCACCTCAAGCTAAATATGAACTATAGTGGCTCATCTTTCAAAGGAGAAAAACATTTGTTTTGCCACTAAAATTCTTTGAAGTAACTTTCCTTGCCTATTATCTATCAAATGATTATATGATTTTTGGATCTATTAATTACATCTTGAGCAAGGATATTTCTTAGCTGATGAAGAAGCTTAAAGGTACAAATGAATCTTCCAAAAGGATCAAATAATCAAGGATTGCAAAATAAATTGTCTATACACCAAGACAATTCTTGGATAAACAAGCTCTTGCAAAAGAAAGGTAAGAACGATCAGTTGATTGGATAAAAGAATTTTGAGAGGTATGATTACTCATCTCAAAATGGATATTATATTGAATATGCTTGACTGATCTTCTTTAAATATATGTCCTTTTCACTTTGGCCTTAATGATTTATATTGCTTCTGTTGTGATGATATACATTATATATATCCTGCTTATAATGTTTTACATCTTGAACGGGTATATAAATTGCTTCCGTTGTGCTGAAATCTATCTTATCCTTTATGAAGCAAATTTGTTTTGAAAAAGGACTTTAAAAATGCTTCCGCAATGCGAACATGCTTTATCATATGAAGCAATATTCTTTTTGAAAAAGAAAATGTCTTAAAGATCTCTTTTGTTGTTGATGACAAAGGGCTATTGATGTTTGATGTATGGATTATGAACTATATCCTTGATTATATCTTGTTACACTAATCCATATATATTGCTTCCTTGGATGAATCGTTTCTAAATTCCTTTTGAAGCAAAATATTTTAGAAAAATATCATGAAATTCTTGAATTGCTTCCACTCTGCTGAAATTGCTTTGCCATATTGAAGCATTATCTATTTTGAAAAGAAAAGGATTTGAATATCCTTATTTCAAATTACTTCTGCTATATGCTAAAATGTTTTTATACATATAAGCAGAATTGTTTTCAAAATTTTTGAAAAAGATATGAATATCCCTTCTTTCAAAATATTATAATGCAGAATTTTTCAAAAGGTTTCATATCAAACTTATGCAGTTATAATGTTGAAAAATTGAATTTCTCGTATGATTATTCAAAACCAATTTCAAAGGAAAAGGGATGTGAAATTCAGGGGGAGCTTTGTCTCTGCTAAATATATATATAAATGTTCTTGAAAAAGAATACATTTTGAAAATTGGATATTCATTATTCTTTTTCAAATTATGCAAGGTTTAACGGGGAGCCTAAAACTCCTTCAAGTTTTATCTTTTGGCTCATTTCATTTGACATGAGAAATTTTTCTAAAAATTGTTTTTACATGTCAATGAAAATAATGATAAGTTTTGATGTATCCTAACCCTATGCTATATTGACATCTTCTGACATCCTGGCTTAAAGAAGGTATGTACTTTAACTTCTATATATTGTGTTCCTTACACCTTTTTGTTGATGTCAAATAGGGGGAGAAGAAACAATAGAAAAATATGTGTATGTGCTTATAACATTGCATTCATTATCTTGTGATACATATTTTTCTATGGTGATTTGTCATCATCAAAAAGGGGGAGATTGTTGACCCTAAGGCTTTATGCCATAAGTTTTGATGATGACAAATGTATTTGAATTGTAGCATTGATATATATAAAGATTAATTATCATATATATGCTACAAGTACTTAAGCATGATTATGTTATTTAATATGTTTGTTGCATTTATTGAATCATGCTATTGAACTAACAATTGGGTTTGCAAGTAAGATATGTTTTATAGGTTGGTTCAAAACAAGAAGAGTAAGCATTGTATTGAAGAACAAGGAAAAGCAATATCATGCTTCACTCAAGGAAAGCAACATACAAGGACAAAGCTCCAAGAAATGAAGAATTAGAAGATTTGAAGTCTTGGAAGCTTGGATACATCAAGATAGCCTATGTGTTTACATTAGGTATATTTTATATAGGCTAGTATACTTGTGTAACTCAATGATTTAGATTTGCATACATTGGCTCAAGCATTTTAAACAAAAAGATAGTGAGATATGAAGTTTTACAAAAGTTAGTTTTTGACCTTTGGTCACTCCTTATATCATATCTCATAAATGAAAAATCAGTTTTTCAAGTATCTTAATCTCATTTGATAGTAGACTCAAAGTTCTTTCCAACAGTATATTATTTATTCAAAACGGAGTCCAAATGAGAAATGTATAACTATTTAAAATATAGTTTGAAAAACTGAAAGTTGATTTTACTGTACTCAAAAATTATTCTGTTCTGACCTATAGTCAGTGTTTTGATTATATATTTTAAACCAAAAATAATTTTTGAGTAAAACTTGGCGCATTTGAAACTAGCCTCCAAGAGCTTTCCAATGATATATTATTTGTTTAAAACGGAGTTCAAATGAGGGAGTTATGAATTTTTAAAGAAAGCTCAAAATCTGTATTTTGCTACTGCCAGCCGGTGGTCGACCAGGCAGCTTCCGACTGGTCGACCAGTTGTCCTGAAAATGCTATATTTTGCTACTGTCAGTGGGTGGTCGACTAGGTGACCCCCACTGGTCGACCAATGGACATCTGGACTGCATTATAAGTGCTGTAACGGCTATATAACGGCTAGTTTTTTAAAATCTTATATATATGATCTTAGATACACGATTTTGAGCCAGAACAAAGTCCTACAATGTGATATTAACTTCTTCTATCATCTTTGAGAGAAAGGAAAGCATTCTTGAGCCAAATCTTGTATATTCTCTATCATTAGAGTTATTAGAGCTTCATTTGTATTCATCTACTCTTTAGAGAGAGTTTCTTTGTATTGTTGATTTTGATCAACACATATATTATTCCGAGTTGAGGTTCGCAAGTACCGGTGTTGGAAGAACTTGCTTTGGGTTAAGGAGGAGCCCGGATTCATAAATTCTCTATTGTGGTTTCGCAAATACCCGGATCGAATTTGCGTGGTTATAGTGATTTGCAAGTACCCGGATTAAACTTGCAATTATAGTGGAAATACTCAAGTGGTCTCTTGAGGACTGGATGTAGGCTTGGATTAGCCGAACCAGTATAAATCTCTGAGTTTGCTCTCTCTATCCCTTACTCCTTTATTTGTGCTTATTGTTATCTATTCTTTATTTCCTTGCTCCTCATAATTATTCATCTTGATAGCACATTGATTTTCTGTGTTGTATTTATTATCCTAAACATTGTACTTTTACAGAAAATCATTTTAACTTCCAATAAAGTTTTGTGAAAAATTTATAAACCCAATTCACCCCCCTCTTGGGTTCCAACCATTACTTTCAATAGTTGTAGAGCTACAACCCCCTAGGTGGGACCTTCCTTTTGAACTAATGTGTGATGCCTCAAATTTTACAGTGGGAGTTGTTCTATCTCAAAGAGTGGATGGGAATCTCATGTGATAGCCTACAATTCACGCACTTTAGATTCAGCTTAGTCAAACTACATCACCATAGAAAAAGAGTTTTTGGCTATTGTTTTTGCATTAGATAAATTTAGATCTTATTTGCTTAACTCTAAAGTGGTTATATTTTCTGACCATGCAGCTTTGAAATACTTGCTTAAGAAACCAGATACAAAGCCGAGGTTGATATGATAGATGCTACTTCTTCAAGAATTTGATGTAGAAATCAAAGACAAAAGTGGTGTAGAAAATGTAGTAACATATCACTTAAGTCAACTCACTGAACTCACTTCAGAATTTCTTCCCATTAGAGATAACTTTCTAGATGAGTATCTTCTTCATATACATAGTAGTGATGAACCTTGGTATGCTAATATTGTTAATTTCCTTACTGCTTCTAAACTAACAGCATATCAAAATAAGCATCAAATAAATAAGCTTAAAAGTGAGTCTAGATACTATGTATGGGATGATCCTTATTTGTGGAGAGTCTGTAGTGATCAAATGATTAAGAGATGTGTCATAACTCATGAGTTTGCTTCTGTGCTTAATTTTTGCCATGCTCTTGCATGTGGTGGGCACTTTGGTCCACAAAGAACTGTTAGGAAAGTGCTTGATTCTAGATTGTATTAGCCTACTTTGTTTAGGGATGCTTATGAGTTTTGCAAAAATTGTGCTAGGTGTCAAAGAATTGGAAATATGTCTAAGAGGAATGAAATGCTCCAACAACCTCTTCTTTTGTGTGAAATTTTTTATGTATGGGGCATAGACTTTATGGGTCCTTTTCCAGTTTCTTTTGGATTTATGTATATCCTAGTTGCTGTGGATTATGTGTCGAAGTGGGTGGAAGCTAAAGCCACCCGAACTGATGATTCCATTATTGTTGTAGATTTTCTTCGTTCACATATTTTTTACAGGTTTGGTGTCCCTAAGGCCATAATAAGTGATCAAGGATCACATTTTTGCAATAAAAGCATGCAAGGGTTGTTGAAAAAATATGGGGTGGTGCACAAAACTTCAACATCCTACCACCCCTAAACCAATGGGCAAGCAGAGGTCTCCAACAAAGAGATCAAGCAAATATTAGAGAAGATCGTCTAACCCAACAGAAAAGATTGGAGCAAGAGACTTGATGATGCACTTTGGGCTTATAGAACCTTTTTCAAAATTCCCATCGGCATGTCTCCATATCACTTGATATTTGGTAAAGCATGTCACTTGCCGATGGAGATTAAACATAAGGCATATTGGGTGGTAAAGCAATGCAATATGGACATAGCTCTAGCCGATAAGGAAAGAAAGTTACAACTTCAAGAATTGGAAGAACTAAGGCTGGCAGCTTATGACAATGCGCACATCTACAAGGAAAGGACAAAAGCTTTGCATGACAAGAGAATTGAGAGAAAAGAATTCAATGTGGAAGATAAAGTTTTTCTCTACAATTCTCACTTAAAACTTATGCTCGGTAAGCTCCGTTCTAGATGGGTTGTTCCATTTGTTATAACTAATGTTTTTCCCTTTGGTGTAGTAGAGATTAAAAATGAGACTACCCACAAACAATTCACAGTGAATGGGCAAAGATTGAAGAATTTCTATGAGAACTTCATTGAAGAAACTGTGGGGAAAGTTAGACTTACAACGTTTCAGCCACTTGATAAGGCTGTTATCTTTCCCTCTCTTTTAATTTTTGTCCTCTTTATTTTCTTATATATGTGCTTATGTGTTGCATTGAAGACAATGCACAATTTAAGTGTGGGGGGGAGGATGAATTGTTATGATTTTATTATGGTTACAAAACCCAAAAAGAAAAAAAAAAAGAAAAACATAAACAAAAAAAAATTTGCTTTTTATATTGTTTTAGTCTTCTTTTCTGCACAATGTTTGGTTTTTAGCATATGATTTTAGTGTGTTGTTTTGGTATTCTTTCAATAAAGTTTTTCTATGAAATTTGCTTGATGAGAAGTTTGGAAAAATTTAGCATGATCAGAAATTAACCTTGTTTTTCTAGCATTTAAGTTAAATGGCAATGAATTTGATTTCAATGGATTTTACTAATAATCTTTTAACCGTGAGGAAATTTGAGCCTTAATAGAAAATGCTATTCTTTCTTGTGTGTTTCCCTATTATGAATTTTCACTCTAGAACTTGTATTTAATCTTTATTAAGATTACATTACATATGCATGCTTAGAGATGATTTAGGCATTTCTTTGTATAACCATTTTAGCCAAATAACCATTCATTGTAATGGTTTCCATTATACATCATTTTGTGCCTTGTTTCCAATTTTCTTTCAAGCCATAATCTTTCTTCCCAACTTAAGATTTGAAGAGTATTTATATTCTTTTAAGGAGATTGATGTGCTAAAAAAATGATGTGATTTTTGGGTTGATTTGAAATAAATATTTCTATATAAAAAATGTAAAAAAAAAGAGAATAGTAAAAAAATAAAAAAAATAAAAAAATAAATAAAAAGGGAGTAGAAAGAACTTTTTATACCCAAATTTTATTTATATCCAATCTCTTGCATTGTTTTAGTTAATGCTCTTCATATTTTTAAGTTGTTTGTCTTCATTTACTCAAAATTGTTACCACACTTTACTCTTATTTTCCCCATTGTTTCCACCTGATTTTCCACCCAACGTAACAAACTTTGTAAAGTCCTTTGGATTCAAGCATGTATATGATTCAAATAGTGGAGATTTAGATCCTTGACAAGCTTATAGTAGTGAATTTTATGATAGGATGAATTATGAGTAATTACCCTTAAACACTTGAGAAGATAGAGTGTATACACATCCCTTGTGAGAAGATTATTACTTGAATTCATTCTTGTCAAATTAAATTGCCATCATGCTTGAGTTCTAGAAATTTAAGATTAATTTTCTCCAAATTCTAAATCTTTTTGAATTATTTCATTCTTGCATATTTTCACACACATTTTCTAAACAAAACTTGTTGGTATTCTGAACTAGATTTTTCCCAAGAGTGCAAAAGGCTAACTGTGGGGAATTTATATCAACCATTTTTATATGCATTTTAGTTCCCATTTTAGTCATTTTGAAAATTTATTTATGGAAAACTCTCTTATTATTTTGAGTTTTGAAATTTATTGGGTATTGATTAATTATAGAACTAGTATGTTTAAATTCATATTTTTATGAGCTTAAATGGTAAAAACCCAATTTAATCCATATTTTTATCTTGCAGAAAATAATTAGAGAGTTCTTTGGTGACATAACACCATGTAGACATTGACTTGGCAGAAAATGCTAACTTGGATGCCACCTAAACACAAACATGGATGAATTTAATGATGTGGCGCTGACTGGAAAATATGTGGGGCCCACAATGCTTTGATTTCTTACAAAAAATAGAAGCAAATCCAGCTGCATGTTTTTGACCATTTCCTACATGTGAACACAATTACAGATTTGCAGCAAAACTAGAAAACTAGCAGCAAAAACCAGCAGCAGAAAAATTGTAGTAAAAAATAGCAACAAGTCCATTTTCATACAAGATTTTTTGTCAACTTGCTGAACCAAATTGCTACCAACCATTGCCACCAATCAGATTGCAGAAAGTTAGCCATTGTGAAGACGATTTTGCCTTTCTGGACATCTATAAATAGCCATTTAGAATTCTTGTTTAGACATTTAGAAATTGTCTCATTTTCTGCACTTAATGTCGTAGCTCTCCTTTTGTAATATTTTCTTCTTTTCTTTTGCTTTGTTTTGCCACCTAAATGAAGGGCTAAATTTCTCTATATAATCAGTCTAAGGATGTAACTTGTTGCTGTACTTGAATTCTTGTGTTGAATCAAATAAGTTTTGTTTTTCGTCTATTTCATTTTCATTCAATTTCTCCTTATACTGGAAGTCTTTCACTCCTACATGGATGGATTTATTTATTTTTATGCTTATGTTATTCAGATTTGAATATCTTAAGTATAAATATATTATAAACATTTTAATCTTGTTAATACCGGTTGGTTTGACAAGGATGGATGATTATGACTTATAATTACGATTGTAATACATGATCTTGGTTAGATCTTCATGAGATTGAACCAAGTTGTTGGTTAGTAAAGATTTTCTAGACCTCAACTTTGGTAATATCTAGTTCTAGAAGATTTTCTAGACAACATTTTTGATAACTAAGTGATGGACAAAAACTAAACTTAATATTAAGATATAAATTATGATAGCTACACTACCAGGAAAATTACAAACTGATTATGCTTTTATTTTGATATTACTTAATCATATTTTTTATTCTGCGTTATATTAAATTCGTCGACAAACATTACAAAAAAAATGACTTTTGGTAGCGACTGTCTAAAAGTCGCCACTAAAAGTCTTTGGTGGCGACTAAAGCTATTAGCGTAAGTCCTTGAGTAATTATCTTTTGGTAGTCGCCACTAAATGTTACCCTTTAGTGGCGACTGTTATCTTTATTGCAAAAAAAATTGTAAGAAAAAGTATTTTTTGTGGTGACTTTAGTTGCCATTGAAGGTTACATTTAATGGCAACTTTCAAAGTCACCACCAAAATGACCTTTGGTGGTGACCAAAAACTACCTTTGGTGGTGACTTTAGTCGCCATCGAAGACAACTTCTGGTGGCGACTTTAAAATTGCCACCAAAAGTTACTTGCCATCTTTTTAGATCCGGATTGGCCCGACGGGTCAACCCAAGACACATTCGGCTCGTGCGGGTCTTGGCCGATCAAATAACTCGCTGCCCCGGGGTGACTCAATTTTTTTGTGCAATATTCAAGTTTATTTGAAATTAAACCAAATATATGCATACTGAAATTCGAACCTGGGTCTCTTGTTTGCAACTATGTGTGTCTTGCCATCCTGCCATCACTTCATTTGTGTTATGTAAGTGCAAAATATTATATATATATATATATATATATATATATATAATCTGTTAAAATTATTTTAAGTCAAAAATATTACAAAACAGAAATAAAACAACATTTAACTTAACAAAAAGTAAATATATTATTACTATGGGAGTCACCACAAAAAGTCTGACTTTATCTAATTTCATAAAAAAAAATCGACCTCATTTAAAAAAATCAAACATTAGTTGTCACCAAAAATATGATTTTCTAAAAAAAAATAAAAAAATAAAAAAATCAAATTTCTTTTAAATAAAATTAAAAAATTTAACAAAATTTAAAAAATTCAAAATTTTTTAAACAAAATAAAAAATGAATTTTTTTAAATTTATTTAAAAAAATCTGGCTTTTTTTTATTTTTTTCTAAAAAATAGACTTTTGGTGGCGACTTTGAAAGTTGCCACTAATAGTCTAATTTTTTTTAAAAAATCTAACTTTTTATATTTTTTTTAAAAAATTGATTTTTGGTTGCGACTCCCATGTTGGACTTTTGGTGGCAACTACGAGAGTCGCGCGCCAAAAGTGTAATTTTTTTAATTTTATTTTAAAAAATTTGACTTTTTCTTTTTTTTTTTAAAAAATCGACTTTTGGTGGCGACGTCGCCACCAAAAGTCTGATTTTTTTAATATTATTTTAAAAATTTCAATATTTTTTATTTTTTAAAAAAATTAACAATAGTCGCCACCAAAAGTCTAATTTTTTAATTTTTTTAAAAAATATGACTTTCTTTAATTTTTTTAAAAAATTGACTTTTGGTAGCGAGTATGAGAGTTGCCACCAAAAGTCTAATTTTTTTAATTTTATTTTTAAAAAAATCTGACTTTTCATGGTGACTTATTTAGTCGCCACTGAAAGTCAATTTTCTTACAGTGAAACCCTTTTTTTTTTTATCTTGAATAATTATTTTGGTATAAGAAGTAAAGCTCCAAGTGAAAAAATGACTTGAGAATCATTATATTGCAAAACTAGCCAAAGAATTCAACTTTTGGTAGTTCGGCAACCGTAGTGGCGTGAACCAGTTCTCACTTCTCAATGTGCTCTCTCTCCCTTCGAGCGTCTCTCTCTCCTCTCTCTATCTCTCTTTGTATCTCTATCCTCACTCTATTAGTATTTAGAGATGATCCTATGCTAAAGTAGAAAAGAAAAAGAAACACAGACTAGCAGAATTAAAATAACCAAATTACTCAAGCCAAAATTTAAAAGAGGTAAAATCTTTCTTTGAAGGGGCGAATCCATCCAAAACAATTCAAATTATAGAACAAGCAACAAAAAAAATATGGCACTAGGTTAAACTTTCATTTTCTTGAGTTTAACTACAAGGTCTAAACGACAGTAGAAAAAAAAAACCAAAAAACAAATCCAAATATGCAGATTTACAATTTTGACATGAAAGAACTAAAACTAAGCTTGATATATTATCTTCGCTTTGACTAAATACATAACCTTAAAAAATTAAGAAGGAATTACATGTTAAATCTACTCTTTTAACATGACCAGAAATGACAACAAGATTAGTGAAAATAAAAGTCAAATTTGGCTCCCAACAAAGACCAAAACAGAGAACAATATCATGGTGGAATAAAGTATGCAACAAAATCATGTAATTTCTGCAAACTAGAGAATCAAGTTTTTTAATTCTAAAACCTAAACACATTGGAACCATAGAATCAAGATTTAATACAAGCACGAACAACTAAATGAGAATGGCTCTTAAGGATATTCAAATAAGGATCTCACTACTATGTGTCATATAAATCATTCCCAAAAGACTAGAATCTCATAGAGAGATTGAAGGCACAGGAAAATAGAGAAGGAGGATGAACAAGTTGCGAAAAATATGGAAAGAGGGAACCACACAGCGAATTATGTACAAAGAGAGAACAGAAAAAATAATCAAACAGAAAAAGCTTTGAGTATGACCAAACCAGAAACAGCATCGACTATTGCTGGTGATGGTGGAATTTCAAACCAACGGGAGAGAACAAAAAGGCTTCTGCTTTATCAAAAAGGAAAAGGGGCAAACAAAAAAAAATGGAGGGAGTAATGTGTACTCCTGGCACTAAAAGGGCTTTTTGATGCAATTACTGACGGTTATGAAATCGTCAGAAATTGCATTAAAAATGCCACTGATTCCGTTCATTTCTCGGCAGTGTCTACAACTGCTGGGATATGCTCCACGGGAAATGATCGTTGGCAATTACACATTTTCTAGTAGTGTATGCAAGCTCAAAGAAACATAAAAGTATATGCACAACTCATGTGAACATTTATGAAAAACCACATGCTCATAGCATCAAGCCATCCCTCGAGATAGCCCTGTACATAACCCATCTCAAATCATACACATGTCATCTTCTTAGCACATTCAATGCAATCATACACAAATGAATAAGCACACCCTAGTCCCACACATACTCATCATACACATTTCAATTAGTCCACGTAGGTCTTCATCTCTATGGGAAATTCACTCAAGAGTTTCGTCAATAGGGGGTCTTCATTCCCACAGATATTCTACTCAAAAGTTTCATTACATGGGTATGTATCCCCATAATTCCTTTTCTCAAGGCTCCATCAATGTGGGTCTGTATTCCCATGAATTTGTGGTGGAGATATGTTCCATGGATCTAAATCTCCATGGACCAACCATTTCCCAATCACAATCACATACCATCAAACAATAACATAACCTAGGAACATTTACCACGCAGCCCCCAATGTAAGCCAACCAATAAACAACCCCAGCATGATAAGTCTCACATCAAATGAATACACCATTGATACCCCTTGAGAAATTTAGTAGCCAACCTTGGCATTTCTCAATTCGGCATCACTTTTCCATGATGTTTCCCCTTGAGAGGATCGTTTTGCCTACCTCGGCTACCTTAACCCAGGCACCGCATTACCATCACTCATAAACTCAATCATACATGCAAATGCACATTATTTATTATTCTCAATTAGATTCCTATTATGTGCCAATCGCCCATACCCAAAATTAGCCTTAAATTTATTCTCCACATGTTCTCTGCACCTCTTACATGCTTCTCCTATGCTATGTATATATGTGCCTAAGTATGTATACCTTCATATTTTACACGCATCCTCCTATATACACAAGGGTGTTATTCATACCAAGCATTCATTACTACAAGATTTATTTTATTGCCATCATTGGCTCACAATGCAAGATATCAGTCACATACAAATATGGGAGTTCATTTTATAAGCATGCAATACCTCAACTCATAAATGCCAACCAATTAACATTCATTATATAATTTCATCACAATAAACACTAGGAAATACAATCTTAGAAAGAAAAAAATCAACCAAGACAAGGCTAAGTTCCCTCACCTGGGATTGAAGCACTTCCAACGCCCGTAAATCACATTGACCAAGCATCAAATCATATCCAACCCTATAGACATCAAACATATGACTTAACATACAAATACATTGCAAAAAAGCCCATGTTTAGGTTATAGTGCCTTGGGTGTTAGCCTTGGCGTTTGGGGACCATAACACTCCTAAGCCACCCCCAAGGCAGGCACCTTAGCTCCCACTACAAGAAAATTAACTTTTAGTGACGACTTTTAAAGTCACCACCAAAAGTCGACTTTTGGTGGTCACTAAATAAGTTCCCATTAAAAGTCATATTTTTTATGATAATTTTTTAGAGTAGCCACCAAAAGTCAAATTTTTTTAAATAAAATTAAAAACATTAGACTTTTGATGGCGACTCTAATAGTCACCACCAAATGTCTAATTTTAAAAAAAAAATTAAAGAAAGTCAGATTTCTAAAAAAAAATTTTAAAAATTAGACTTTTGGTGGCGACTCCCACAGTCATCACCAAAAGTTAATTTCAAAAAATAAAAATAAAAAATATTAGATTCTTTTAAAATAAAAGTAAAAAAATCAGACTTTTGTGGCGACTCTCATAATTGCTACCAAAAGTCAGACTTTTGGTGACGACAAAGTTAATTTTTTAAAAAAAAGTTAACTTTTTTAAAAATAAAATTAAAAAAATCAAACTTTTGGTGGAGACTCTCATAGTCGCCACCAAAAGTCGAAAGTCAATTTTTTTAAAAAATAAAAAAAAGTCAAATTTTTTAAATAAAATTAAAAAAATCAGACTTTTAATAATGACTCTATCTTTTAAAAAAATAAAAAAGTATTTTTTTATTTTATTTAAAAAATTTGAATTTTTGAATTTTCTTAATTTTCTTAATTTTATTTAAAAGAAATTTGAATTTTTTTTATTATTTTAATTTTTTTCTAAAAAATCAGATTTTTGGTGGTAACTAAAGTTTGATTTTTTTAACCAAAGTCAATTTTTTTTATGAAATTAGCTAAAGTCGGACTTTTTATGGTGACTCCCATAGTAATAATATATTTGCTTTTTGTTAAGTTAAATATTATTTTATTTTTGTTTTGTAATATTTTTGACTTAAAATAATTTTAACATATTATATATATATAATATTTTGCACTTACATAACACAAATGAAGTGGTGGCAGGATGACAAGACACACATGGTTGCAAGTAAGAGACACATGTTCAAATTTGAGGCATGCATATGTTTGGTTTAATTTCAAATAAACTTGAATATTGCACAAAAAAAATTGAGTCACCCCGGGGCAGCGAGTTATTGGATTTGCTAAGACCCGCACGAATCGAATGGGTTTCGAGTCTACTCGTTGGCCAATCCGGATCCAAAAAGATGGCGAGTGACTTTTGGTGGTGATTTTGGTAGTTTTTTATGGCGACTTTTAATCTCCACCAAATGTCTTTTTTGGTGGTGACTTTGATAGTCGCCACTAAAGGTAACCTTCAGTGGCAACTAAAGTTGCCAACAAAAGTCACTTTTTTCTCACGAATTTTTTTTTTGTAATAAAGATGATTTTTGGTGGTAACTATAGTTGCCACTAAAGGTTGACTTTTGGTGGTGACTTTTGAGAGTCGTCACCAAAAGATAATCAGCTATGGATTTACGCTAACAACTTTAGTCGCCACCAAAGACTTTTGGTGGCAACTTTTAAACTTTTGATGGTGACTAAAAAGTCATTTTTTTGGTAGTGTCCTAAGGCTCCTAAACCTGATTGGCCTCAAGTCCCCTTAAAAGTGGTGGCACCTTAGGCGCCAGCACCATTGCACTCTGTTTATGCGGTACCTGGGCACGCCACTCTTACACGCCCTAGCCTCGATTTTTCATGAAATTAACCTAAATCCTAACTAATTCTCATCATTTCTTCCATTAGTTTTCATTATTGATCTTTAGGGATCAAAACTACACTTGTATCTCAAGTTATTATGAACATTTCAAGTCCCAATCATGAAAATCCCCTTTAAAATCTTAACTTCTCCTTTTTGGCTTCATAGCCATCAATCCTATCTTTAGTTTTGATTTTCCTATCAATTCCTACTCTTAATTTCATTATTAAACATCAAGGAATGTTTTAAAACATAACCAAAGCTCCAAAACTCTAAAAAAAAAAAACCCAATTCCTACCCAATTCATCATAAATCCAAAAATAGAGAGAAAATTGGGAAAAGAAATGCCTACATCCATTTCTTGCCTTTCCAGTGATGGTTAGTTGCTGGAGACCCAAACTCTAGTCAGAGACAGGTTTTCGGAAGCTTGGGTGGTGAAGGGTTGGGAGATGATAGAGAGAAGAGGGAGTGAGGGCTTAGGAAGGGAGAGGGCATATGAGAGGGAGGGAGAGAAATGAGGAAAATGGGTGGGTGGCCACCTATATATACCCCTAAAGAGAAAATTACTAATTTGCCCTTTGTTCAACCTTTAGTCAACATTAGTAATGCAAACTCATAATTTCTCCAACTCAGGTATCTCTTATACTCTAGGAACCACTCAAATATCCCATCACTAATTTTCCATCTTTCCAAAAGGTACCTTGTACTTATCTTTATTATATTTTAGTCCCTCCTTGGACTTAGTAATCATCTGACATAATCATCTAACTCTTTCAATGCCACGTGTACACTCCCTCATAACTCCTTCACTCATTAGTTCACTCAAGGTACCTCATCTAACCTCACATTCCTTTACAAAGTAAATGGAAAAATTTCCCCTATATCCAGATATCCATTAAAATCCAACTATTCTAACACCCGAGAATCGCAGGTGTTACATATTTAAGGGAAGGGAAACTAGAGGTAAGATGAAGTATGTTAACCAGAAGTAGAGCAAGTGCATGGGTTTGATGCAGAGCTGGCCCACTATGAAGATATGACTTCTCTAGTGAAAATGCACCTGGTGGTGAATGACAAGAGGAAGAAGTTGTCATGGCCTCCGCTTACATAGGGGTATTTGAATATGGAACAAGGATGGAACTTTGAGATATGGTGAGAGGCACACATACAAAGCAAAAAACCAGTTAGGCAGACAAATTAATATGTTCCTTTACTTCCTTCCTGTGTGTGTGTGTGTCAATCTTGATGCTCTATAGAGAGAGGAGAAGAAATGTGAAACAGAAAAGAGAGACGCTCGGAGAAACAGATGAAGGGAAAGAAATAGCCACGATTTTGTTTTTATTTAAATTATCATTAAGGGCATTTTTGTAATTTCATATGATGAGTTCACGTGGCAAGTGACATGGCAGATCATATTTGCCATATAGTAATTTAGTCAACATTTTTTATTAGTTTCTTTGATGGTGTCTAAAAAAAAGGATGTATTTGCGAAAAAAAACTTGTGGAATATATTTGACCAAAAAAATGTAGAGGTATAAGTAAAAATCAATGTAAACATTAAGCAGATAAACGATACTTTTGCCTTAATTTAAAGACATATCTTTTTAAATAAAAGATACATCTTTTCAAATTAAAAGAACAAGAATTTAATTTCTTTATAAACATCCTATTATATCTGATTCTCCACATGTGTATTATATGCATGCATTCATCATCACTAGAACTGTACTCGGCATTCTTCACATGTACATAGAAGCTTGACAACTCAAGTAAGGTCTTATACACACACACACACACACATGTAATTAAAATCTTTATTTTGTGTCAATTATAACCTATATGTCATTAAGCCCAACACCATCCAAAAAATTAATAGTAGATAAACATGGGATTCTCATCTTGCACACTTCAACACACTACAAGAAAATTGACTTTAATTGAGACTTTTAAAGTCGACTTTTGGTGGCGACTTTTGATGGCGATTTTTGAGAGTCGCTATTAAAAGTCAGATTTTTTTAAATAAAATTAAAAAAATAAGACTTGTGGTGACAACTAAAAGTCAAATTTTTTTAAAAAAAAATTAAAGAAAGTCAGATTTTTTGAAAAAAATTAAAAAATTATACTTTTGGTGGTGACAAGTCGATTTTAAAAAGATAAAAAGTTAGATTTTTTAAAAATAAAATTAAAAAAATCAGACTTTTTGTGGCGACTGGCGACTCTTATAGTTGCCACTAAAAGTCAATTTTTTTAGAAAAAAAGTCAAAATTTTTTAAAATAAAATTAAAAAAATCAGACTTGATAGTCACCACCAAAAGTCATATTTTTTATGGCGACTCTCATAGTTGCCACCAAAAGTCGATGTTTTTAAAAAAATATATCAAAATTTTTTTAAATAAAATTTTAAAAAATAAACTTTTCGTGGCCACTAAAATTCGATTTTTTAAAAAAAATTTAAAAAATCATCTTTTTTAAATAAAATTAAAAAATCAAACTTTTGGTGGTGACTCCCATATTATCCTCCAAAAGTCTAATTTTTTTTAAAAGATAAAAAGTCATTTTTTATTTTATTTAAAAAATTTGAATTTTTTGAATTATTTAATTTTATTTAAAAAATAAATTTTTTTTTATTTTTTTAAATTTTTTTAAAAAGTTATATTTTTGTGGTGATTAAAATCTGATTTTTTTAACCGAAGTCCATTTTTTTTATGAAATTAGTTGAAGTCGGACTTTTTGTGGTGACTCTCATAGTAATAATATATTTGCTTTTTGTTTAAGTTAAATATTGTTTTATTTCTATTTTGTAATATTTTTGACTTAAAATAATTTTAACATATTATATATATATAAATATATATATATATATATATATATATATATATATATATATATATATATATATATATATATATAATATTCTGCCCTTACATAACACAAATGAAGTAGTGGTAGGATGGAAAGACACACATGGTTGTAAGCAAGGGACCCAGGTTCGAATCTCAGGTATCCATATGTTTAGTTTAATTTCAAATAAACTTGAATATTGCACAAAAAAAATCTAATCACCCCATGACAGTGAGTTATTGGATCGGCCAAGACCCGCACGAGTCGAATGGGTCTCGAGTCAATCCGTCGAGCTAATCTGGATCCAAAAAGATGACAAGTAACTTTTGGTGGCGAGTTTAAGTTGTCTTTGGTGGTGACTTTCAGTCGCCACCAAAGGTTGTTTTGTATGGCTACTTTTAGTCGCTACCAAAGGTCTTTTTGGTTGCGACTTTGAAAGTTGCCACTAAATGTGACCTTCAGTTACAATTAAAGTTGCCACCAAAAGTCACTTTTTTCTCACGAAATTTTTTTTTAACAAAGATAACTTTTGGTGGCGACTATATCTGCCACTAAAGGGTAACTTTTGGTGACAACTTTGAGAGTTTTCATCAAAAGACAATCAGCTACGGAATTATGTCAACAATTTTAGTTGTCACTTTTGTAGTGACTTTTAGACTTTTAGTGGCGACTAAAGTCATTTTTTTTGAAGTGACACTAAATCCTTTACCTTAGATATGCCACCGAATACCAATTTAACGTATCCAAAATAACTTGTGAACCTTTATTGATGACAAAAATGAATGAGAGATTTTAGACGGTTCTTGGGTCATTTTGATCATTTTCAAGTGGTATTTGAGGCGACATAGGTGGATGATTTGATACTAATGCGTACAAGATGGGATGTCACATCAGTGTCTGGTGTTAAATATTTTAACAACGTTAAACTTAGGGGCATATTTGAAACTAATTAGAAACATATGAGTTATAATGGATACACAAAAAATATATATATTATATTGAATAATGGCTCAAAGTTTAGGGGCATGAAAGTTATTTATGCTTAAAATTAATAAAAACTTGCCAACACCAATTGGTCAAAGTAGTTTGACACTTGAATTTGAGTCTTACTTGGAGAAAATCAACATTGAGAGAGTTTTACAGTTGTACGGATCGACCTAGTTCAAATAAGATTAGTTGAAATTCAATGGATATCCAAATATTGACGGTTGTAAATGAAAAAATAAATAAAACAAAACTTTGGCCTTATATATCATGGTTGTAAATTTGTAAAAGGATCTAAACTTAAAATTTGATAAATTCTTAAACAAAATTGGCTAGGAATGAGGAATTTGCGTTTAATTGTTTGAAGCATTACACATTTTTTTCCTGCAAATTTGGCTAATCAATAAGGATACAAAGGGAATATATTATTATTGAGAACTCTAGATACTTGCATTACAATTTATACATATAACACCGAGTGCTCAAGTGATCAAGACAGCTAATCATGGTTGACAAGAATTAAATGAGTTCAATGAATTCATAGATATATATATATATATATATATATATATCTGTGTGTGTGTGTGTGGAGCCCATGCAATAGAACACTCTTATTCCTGCAAACTGCAATTCAAATTCTCTCATTTGTATTTATTTTTTATTAAATTTTTGCAAGATATTCTTTCAAACACTTACACTGGAACTACTAATTATTAGTGAGAAATTAGCCTCTTATTTTGGTGCTTTTCTGCTGTCTTTTTCCCCGGGAGACCCATCAAATTAATAAAGCTACGAAGCACCCTCTTTCAACTTTATTTGATGTCAGCTTCCACAGCCAAGCTACAACAGATTGAAGTTATAAATAACTTCAAATTTTATTTTTAGGCATAAATAACTTTCATGCTTGAAATATTAATCCTTGAAATATTACAATTGTCTCAATTTAGTACTCAAAAAATTATTTTTTAATTTGGTCATTTTGTTTGTCAAAGTGACTTTTGATAGCAATAGCAAATTTTGCCATTTTGCAACTAAGATGACCAAATTAAGACAAATGTAATTTTTGACGGACTAAATTTAAATGTTTAATCATTTAAGAATCAAGCTAAGACAATTGTAATCTTTCAGGGACTAATTAACAATTTATTCAAAGAAAAAAAAAGGGGGGGGGGGCGCGGAAGCTGGAGTTAGTTGTTTTTGTGTTGTAGCCAGCTTAAGAAAACATCTAGGGTTTTGGTGTCAGTTTTGTAATGCTGCTGTGTGAATTGAAGAAAGGCTGGCCATGTGAAATCTGGAAATCTTCTTGGATGCTCTTCGTCGACCAGAGCTGCTGGAGGAGTCACCACTTTGTCCTTTCCTGGACACAGAAAGAAGGCAATGGACTTCCTCACACTCTTGCTGTGTACAAGTGCTCTGTGCTTGCAACTCTTGTATATCCCATTTGTTAAAGCCTGAAATTATAGTCATCACACGTCTTAATTATCAGAAAATGAATTCAAAATAATACTTTGAATGTTTGACATATGGTGAGGAGGATGCATACCATGAAGGTGTCGCCAATGTTGACGACGAAGGCATTGGGGTTGGGGGTGATGGAGTACCACTGGTCGTCCACAAGCACCTGGAGACCCCCCACCTGGTCCTGGTGGAGGATGGTGAGGGCGATGGGGTCGCTGTGGGGCCTAGACCCCAAAGCATCCTCTGGCCTCTCGCACGAAGGGTAGTAGTTTAGTCTAAATAAGGACTCATTTCCTTCGAAGAACTCCCTGAACAGCTTCCGCCCAACCCCCAGGCTCATTCCCAACAGCTCCATTATCCCCAGAGATAGGTTGCTCATCGCTTCGCAGTAGTCTTGGTAAAATGCCCTGATTAATAAACACTTAATCGTTTGTTTATCAACCATCATTAAATTCAAAACCTTATATATATATATATATATAAAAACACTAAAACCCCTAAGTTCTGACTATCTCGTTTAAGACATGTCAGATAATAGAGGTAAAAAGCACCCCTGCACTGATTTTCTCTATATTATAAGACTTGAATTTGGAACTTTGCTTTGGGAAACAGTTCAAACCACTTAAACCAATTAGTGTTGAGTCTAAAACTGCACTTTAGTTCCTTATAGGTAGCTTTGATAGTGTATGTAAGGGGAAGAAAAATCCAAAAGACGTGTCTACTCGTATTTAATATAAGAAAAAAAAAAACAAAATTTAGATTTTCTATCTCGTACTTACCCAAATTGCCTGAAATCTTCTCCCATGACGTTCACAAAATACTCTTCAACTGTTCTCTTGAACTCACCATCCTCTCCAGCAGCACAGTAGATAGACGTCAGCGTTTCCTTCCACCGAAACTTGTTGGAGCAACTTCCAGTGGGCCCAGAAACGTCAGCATAGTACCCACAAACGCCACCATTCTTCAGGGCCCTCTCCTTATCGCTCAGACTCAATCCAAAGAACCTGTCCATGAGCCCAAGGGCCTGGGCTTTAAGCCCGGCGTCCACCCCGTGGTTCACCACCATGAAGAACCCGTGCGTCCTGCACGCCTCGCTCACCTGGGCGCAAGCCTGGGCCACGTCCACCGGGTCCCCGGAGAGGAAGGCCCCGATGTCGATCAAAGGAACCTGGAGCTCCGGCAGGCCCAGGCAGGGTTTCTCGGGGTCGGGCTGTACGTACTGCATCGTAGAAGCGTCAAACACCAAGCCTGGAGTTATTTCTTCTTCCTTGATATTTTCTGTTCGGCCTGAAGGTGGAAGAAGGACCTCTACTGAAGGAGACATTGAGAGACTGGTAATGGAGTTTGAAGAAAAGCCAAGGGAGGTCAACTGGGGAAGTTGGGGAACACTGAAGGGAATCTTATAATAATTTGTTGTGTGCGCTATTGCTATATATATATGCATGTAATGCTTCTGAATACCTCCTCAATAAATACATACACATATAAAAGCGGATTCTGGATATCTACAAGTAAATTCTGAATATCTCTTCCTATATATTATAAAGGAAATGCCAAAAAAGTGTCCAAAAAAAGTTCAAAAACAAAAAACAATAGTAAATCACAGTCCCCCTCTCCCATCAAGCCATCAGATTTTCTTACTATGTATACATGCATGTAATGCTTCTCAATACCTCCTCAATTAAAAGCGGATTCTGGATATCTACAAGTAGATTCTGAATATCTCTTCCTATGTATAAAGGAAATGCCAAAAAAGTGTCCAAAAACAGTTAAAAAACAAAAAACAATAGTAAATCACAATCCCTTTCTCCCATCAGTGCATCAGATTTTCTTATAATATATACATGCATGTAATGCTTCTCAATACCTCCTCAATAAATACATATACATATAAAAGCGGATTCTGGATATCTACAAGTAAATTCTGAATATATCTCTTCCTATATATAAAGGAAATGCCAAAAAGTTCTCCAAAAACAGTTAAAAAACAAAAAAACAATAGTAAATCACAATCCCTTTCTCCCATCAAGGCATCAGATTTTCTTACTATATATACATGCATGTAATGCTTCTCAATACCTTCTCAATAAATACATATACATATAAAAGCGGAATCTGGATATCTACAAGTAAATTCTGAATATATCTCTTCCTATATATAAAGGAAATGCCAAAAAAGTGTCCAAAAACAGTTAAAAAACAAAAAACAATAGTAAATCACAATCCCTTTCTCCCATCAAGGCATCAGATTTTCTTACTATATATACATGCATGTAATGCTTCTCAACACCTTCTCAATAAATACATGTACATATAAAAGTGGATTCTGGATATCTACAAGTGGATTATACATAAACATATTTTAACTGAATAGTTTATATATAAATTAGTCTTGCATATTTTTAAATTAGAGACGATTTGTCTAATATTTTTAAATTGATATGATTATTATTTATTATTTAACCAGATGAAAATGAATACTAAAGAAAAGCCTAGCTTTGAAATAGAAATATATGTATCTATCATATATATAAATATAAACATATATATACATATCTATGTCTATATATATGTACAATATTTTACATATTATATATGTCTCAATAGTGGGGTGAAACATGTGTCCAGCCCCATTGCCCAAACTTCCTTTCCTCACTGTGAGGAAAGTGTCACCTTATTGACTTATAGAATCTATCTTTGACCTGTCATAGATTGTCATACAAAGGCAATACCAACCCATTATCAGAATCAGATAGATGGCACATGTAAATCAAATATACATAATAATCACACTGCATATTCACCCTAGTTATAAGTTCAATAATCACGCCTAGTTCAAAATTCAATTCCTTATGCAACTAGTAGCCTCACGCCTACTTATCCTTCTAGAGCTAATTCCACCTCCCACTTATCTCTATCTTTTCTAGAAGCCTAATCTTATTTAAAGTGGTCTTCTTCTTCTACATAGCCCTTCACGCCCCCCACCTTTATCCTATCCCATATATATTTGTTTCATCTTAATCTTCCTTGTCCATTATCTTATCTCTTATCAAATTTTGCTATTCCTATTTTATTATTTTTAAGCTTAATCCGTTATCTTCTTAAGTTTCCTTACCTACAAGCCTACTCTTCTTTAGTGTATTTAATCCTTTAGCAATCCCAATCCTACTTTAAGCCTACGGCTCCTGGAAGGCCTATCTTCGTACCTTGATTAATTTATTTAATTAATATATGTCTTATCTTCTATCCTACCTCTTACAAGACTACTATTTTATTTGTCTCCTTATTTAATTTTCATTAGGTTATGATAAATTAAGGAAATTCTTTTCTTTATTTCGTGTACATTTAACTTCCTTCCAATTTAAACTTTATTTTTAACTTTTAACGCCACATAGATGTTTACTAAATTAGTCCTTGCCTATTGGCTCCATTTGGTGTATTTTCTTTCCACAACTAACTAAATTTTATTTGTCATTTTAGACTCTCACTTTTATTTTTTGTTTTTGTCTCTCATTAGCCTGAATCAAATTTCATCTGTAAGATAAAAATCACAATATATATCAACCATCATATTACACAATTCATGCAAACTAAATATTTTACCCATGCTTCTAACTAACACTTATGTAACATCCCAAATTCTTACATTTGTTGAATATAGGCAAATTAGTCTATATTATATATATATATATATATATATATATATATATATATAATGCTTTTCCAAAAAATTAGAGATTGGAGAAAATCACATGAAACTTTAGAAATAATTTTTGGTAATAAATAAAATTTTTCCATGTATACCAAGGACCTATTTGTAAATACAAAAATTTATGAATGGCCTATCTAGAATTTTAGCTATACAAAATTTGATGGAAATAGACTCGTTGGAGACCATGCAATGGTTACATATTTTCTTCCTCATCCGAATCATAGCATTGAACCAACAAGAAGAGGGGCCACTTCAATTTTTTTCTTCTTTTCTTCTTTTCTCTTTCTCTTTCTCCTTGAGTGCTTGCCTTCACATGCTTAAGAGTTTGGCCAGCTTTTCTCCTTGTTACAGGAGGAATATACCATCATGTGAGTGCAGAAGGCTGTGCAATTGAAAAAGAAAGGATGGGAATATAAGAAAAAGGGGTTTGGGAATGAAGGGAACACTTAAGGCATGGAAAGCTTGGCTACATCTTCTTGGGCAGCAACACAAAGCTTTATGCAGTAGAATCTCATCCAGTGCAAGCCATGGTAGCCACGTGAGGATGCTGCAAAGTGAACCTGTGGAAAGCAAGGTGACTTGTCTTCAAGATGTGTAGCCACGGACTCCTTCAAGAGCACCCATTGCACTTCCATTTTCTTTTCTTTTCTTTCCTTCCTTTGCAGAATTGAGACAGCACCTCGGCCAGCACCCTTTCACATGAATAAAGGTCTCTCTTTCCTTAGATAAAGTTAGAGGGAACTCGAGAATATGAGGGGCACTGTACAACACGTAAGCTGAGCATATGTGAAATGAAGAAAAGAGGTTTATGGGGAATAGGTAATCTGACTTTCTCTTTATGCTGGGCAGCCACGTGAATCACCGTATATGCTAAAAAAATAAGAGACACTTTGGATAAAACATCAAGCTTAGCTTCGTCTTTTGCTGTCCCATGTGATGAACCTGAGAATATGAAAGATAAAACACACATGGGCTGTTATGCAGTGCACAAAACCGAGAGAGAGAGAAAATTCTGGGCAATCTTCGTGAGCTGAAACCGAGAAAGAGAAGCTGTTTCCCTTGAGTTGCTTGCCACGTAAGGGACCCTTAGGATATAAACTAAGGTCTGTAGCTCCACTTTCTACTATCCTAACAAGAGAACCCGAGAGAGAGAAGTGTTTTCTGCATAAACCAAGAGATATAGAGTAAGAGCTCTAAACCAGAAAATTTTCTTGAGATTTTAGAGAATCACCCTTGGGCAACTTTGGTGCTAACCAAAGGACCTTCTTAGTAGTGGATTTGAGGTCCTAAATACACATTCACAGCAGCAAAAAGAGTGGCATTAAAGTGCAGAAAAATTTGGAGAGAAAGTAAGCTCGGAAATCTTGGGTAAGCTCTAAATCTTTTTTTTTAGGCTCGCTTTTGTTTAAGAAATGATTAAACATGTCTTAGAGAGTCCCTAGATGAGTTTGGGAGAGCCATGCAGCAAGAAGAATGGAAAAACATGGAGTTTAGAGGTATGCATCCATGACAGGGGCTAAACTGAATAAAATCAAAAGTTCGTAGGAATAGCTATAATTTCGAAACAAGATATATTTATGACCTATGGACTTAGATGAAACTAAGTATGGTCTTAGATAATGAAAAAGATAAGGGAAAAATAATTATTGAGGACCTAAGTGAATGAAATGAAAAGTTGGAAGGAAAGAGTAAAAATTCTGAAAATGTCCAGATTGAATATATATGGGATTTTAGTTAAAATTTGATGGAATTTACCAAATTTTGAAGGTTATTTATATGGTTAAAGTTCACATTAAGGACCAAAGTGAATTAATTCAAAGTTGTTGAGGAAAAAGGAAATAGGGTGGAATTTGAGAAATAAATTAGAAGAAATTTTAGCTGATTATAATTTTTGAATTTGGGACTATAAATGAGATTATAGAAATTACGTAATTAATTTTTGAGGTACAAGATTTAATTAATTATAAAATAGTAATTTTAATCTATTCCTTATTAGGATATATTTTTTAGCTAATTATATTTATTTAAATTGGGGATTAGAAATAAGATTGCGAATAATACATAATTAATATTTAGTGCATAGAAATTTCATTTAAAAATGGAATAGTATTTTTTAAATATTCCATATTAGGATTTTAATAGCTAATTTATTTTATCAGCACCTTGGAAAAATTTCGAGTGGAATCGGTACGAGACGATAAATTCAGGTAGTCAGTTACATTTCATAAAAGCGCTGTTCATATATTTTGAAATTGTTTTATACTGGAAATGATTTAATTATTAATTATGTGATGAAAATGATTTATTGATGAATTATGTGATATTCAACTCTATACATTGTTATGTATGTATATGTATTATTATGATACTCATGTGCTAAGGCAGTGTACGCCAAGCATCTGGGGTACGACGGTACGCGCCAGTATAAGACTTGCCATGGTTAGGGCGGAAGCAGCTATGCATGACGATACTAGTGTTAGTCTTGCTAACCTTTAGGCCACATGGTATAATTAGACCCTGATGGTAGGCACTGAGAATAGTGATGACCCTTGGCACCACTTGAGGTGTAACAGACTCTTGTGGTACTAAGACTCAGGGATAATCTTTGCATGACAGTGGCATAGATGAGTTGAACTGAATTATGAATGGTGTTATGAACTTGCTTTTATGACTGGGAATGGTTCTTGTTTTCAAGATTAACTACTGGCTACTGAGATTTCTATGTCTCATGATTTTATATGTATTAACCATTTCCAGGTGCAAACCAAAAATGGGAATAGCGGGGTTGCAGCAGGGAGTCAGTAGCTGTAGCCTAGATTTTATAGTTTTTGTAAAATAATCAAGACTTAATCTCCAGTGGTATGTATATATGTCGACATGATGGTGATGTAAAACATGGGATGATGTTAATGGCTCCTAGTTGTCTTTAATTATGGACTTGAGATCTTTGAGATTTAAGGTTTGAAAATTGCCATAATTATTCACTAAGGAACCTTATCTTAAAAATCTTTTATCCTGGAGACAGTTTTATGAAAATTTTGAGGTGTTACAACTTACGCTTTCTTACAACGTCATAAATACATTCCCCTTAAAGAAATTTGGCCTCCGAATTTCAACAGCCATTAACTCCCCTGCTGGTGATTTGCCACTCTGACTTATTGTTGTGCATTGAAATGATTCACACAAGTCCTATTGGGGACTTCCCCCTTATAGGGTCAACCTCTATTACATAGGTCTTCAACCCACGTTCTATGGCGCCCCGAGTTCCCCTAGAGACGACAATATCTCACACTACAAGCACACAACTCAAGATAGAAAAAGGCCTACACAACTACTATTGAGGAGTATGACAAGAAAAAATGACACTAACGACCCTATAGGGCGTTCTGTGGATCCCCCATCCTATTTTTGTGCTGTAGTCACGATAATAGGAGAGGGCCCACTAAAGACACCTTACTTTATAGTCACTAAGAGACTTGATAACTAGACTCTGATACCAACTTTGTCACGACCTATTACTCGGGCCCATATGACCATTATAGTAACACTACTCCCTGTCACTATAAGCTTCTTATTCTTACTACCCCTTTCGTTTTATTCAATTGTGAGAAAGCATTTAAATTAATATTATAATGATTCTATTTATTTCTTTCAAGGTATTCACGTAATTTATATTAACGTACAATTTCAATCAGACGTACCTGGCATCCTTGTCACTTACATCAATATTTAAGAAAGCGAATATACACTCACACATAGTTAGATTTAGGAAGCAATAGACCTTGTATTCCCATCATCTCGATTCACAAACGTTGTGAACATTCATTTATACAATCATGCTTATAACACATCCTACAGTTTCTTTTCTTTCTTATTTAGGAATGTTATCCCTAATTTAGTTTTTCAACTTTAAGTAATAGTAATAACATAACTTTTTGAATTTGTCTCCCTTGAGTGAATAATAGTCTGGAATTTAAAAGACATTATCTATTTATGAAATCCTAATACCTTTTGTATATTAGTTGGTTTGAATTAGAATATATAGTTGTTTAGTTAACTAGATTTGCACTAAATATTTATTATTATCCACACTTAAGAAATAAATTTTAAATCAAAATATTCCTTATTATTATGTCTCTTTCACAATTAAATCCTTCTTAATAGGATAATATGTTTTTAATGTAAAGAAAGTAGGTGATTTATAAAGTTTACCTTTTACTTTCTCCTTCAAAAAGAATTTCATTTTCTAATAATTATTCATTCAAAAAGAATTACCTTTTCTAATAATTACTCATACCAACATATTAATAATAAATGAAATATTTCTACATACATCCTCAATTCAACATCCCAAGGTATTTTATAACTTAAAACTAATTATCAATTATAATTAGGAAATTAAAATTCATCAAGCATCAATCCAAATAGTTTCTAAAATTAAATTAAAATAATTCAATCATCATATCATTCAATCAATCCAAGTAATGTCATGATAAGAATTTTCCAACTAATTAATTAAATTAAAATAA
This sequence comes from Biancaea sappan, assembly GCA_037074585.1. Taxonomy (NCBI): domain Eukaryota; kingdom Viridiplantae; phylum Streptophyta; class Magnoliopsida; order Fabales; family Fabaceae; genus Biancaea; species Biancaea sappan. Next base: position 20,297,812 of record CM073499.1, on the reverse strand, counting down.
TATATTCATCTTATCATTCAATTGATCCAAATAATGTCATAAAGATAATAATTTATAATTTACAAAAAAAATCCCAACAGTTATAGTTGTTCGCCAAATTCCAATAAACATTCTCAGTCTGATCCCAAGTGTTCTAACGACTATAGAGCACCTAGAGATCTTAACCTTAAACGAAAAACACTGAACCTACTCGGCAATAAGAAAGGTTCTCAAGCAAACCCCTACCACTTCTCAAGTGGGGTTTCCTCTTCCGTAATTGAATCTAAAAAACATAGAAGGGGGTGAGTTACGAGAACTCAGAGAATATAACAACATGATAATAATAAATTCCAAATGTGGCATCAATTAGATCAAATATATTCGAAGGCCATGAATTCAATCGAAACATATGGTCAGAAAACATATACCAGAAAATCTACATCCTGTGTATTACTCATATAAATCATAGATCAAGGTACGGTATTCATCAAATGATGGAGCCACCCCGATATCATACGTTCAACTTCTGGCCCTACTCAATGTCAATGTGATGCACTGCCTAACCGTCATAAAGGTGGGATGCCATAAGAGTCCAACCCCACCGCTCGAGCTCCTTTTTCTCATTGTGAGAAAAGCGTCACCCCAATGGCCTACCGAGTCTATCTTTGACTGGTCATAGCTCGCAGAACAAAAGGGGATATCAATCCACTACCATAATCAGCCCGAAGGCACACGTAAATCAAACATCATAATAATCACACAGCATAGTCACACGAGTTGTGTAATTTCCCTTCTAAGTTCATAATTTAAATCATCGCAATAATGAGTTAATCAGTCATCACAATACTAATAATTAATCTCGTATCAACATGGCAATCATAATAATTATCAAATCTTTCAATAAACTGAGAGTCAACAGTGTAATGATAATGATAACATCAACGTAAAATTAGTCCCTTTTCCCTTTATTATTAACAATGACAATAATAATTTTTTTTTTCATCTAACTTGATTTAGTACTCACGTAATCCTGGGATTCTACCATGGTATACTTAATGTACTTTGAGTCGTGAAGATTGAATTATTAATAGGTTGCCCACTGACTTGGAACCTCTATGACATCGCTTACATAGCCCGAGTGAGATTTGACATAGTGTACTATAAGTGTTGTTGTGAGACCTTACTACAAATTATGTTTTAAAATCACAAGGTAGCATTAGGGTTGTTCTTCCTAATTTAAAATTTCGTAATGCAAAGTCTTGGATGAAAATTTAATTTGAGAGCCTTACCTTTTCTTCGATTGTTTTGGTGCGAAGTTCATTTAAGGAAATTGAAAGCTGCAAGGCATGGTGGTTGAAAGAAGAGAGGGGATGGTCGTGGGGTACTAATGTGGGTGATCAGAGGTGCGGTGGGTATGTGCATGTGAATAGATGTGGCATTTTGTTAAGTTTTGGATTTAGTACCATTTTGGTGCTAAATTCCCTATCTTTTTATCTCTTACTTGCCTTGACTTATGTTCCTTTTCCTTTATTTTGTTTGTTTTAGGTTAGTTTATGTTTTAGTAGATTTTACTTTTGTTTAAGCAAATTCTTGTTTCCAACCTTTGATTTAATGGTGTTTTCTATCTTTTGGCATAGGTTGAGTTGGTAAGGAGGTTACCCATGCAAGTGCTGCACTTTTGAAGCTCCGAATATTTCATTTCTGCACCGCTATACTACCAACTACTAGAGCTGAAGATTCTGAAGCATGTATGACTGACTCTTACCGCTATAGTAACGACCCAGTACTGCTATAACGGTGACAACTGGAACTTGACACTCCAAGAACCTTCTCCTCTGCCTTCCACTGCTAAAGCGGTGGCCATGTACCACTACAGCGGTAGACCCTGACTCAGCTAATTAAATGAAGAATTGCCGCTATAGCGGTAGGACTGTGTCGTTATAGCGGCAAAGTGTATTTTGCTATTTTTCACTGGATGTTTAAAGAGCTGAAGAAAAGGCATTCTAGGGTATTCTGGGTTCGATAATCAAGGGAGAACACCGAGTTCATCTAGAGGAGGAGGAGGAATCCATCTCCAAGGCTTTGGAAGCTCGAATCTTGACAAATCAACTTTGGTTTCATGATATTTACTTGTTTCTCTACTGATTTCTATTCTTTTAGGACCATGTGTAGCTAATTTTTTCATTCTAGGGTTACTATGAACCTAATCTTTGATTAGGGGTTGTTTGCTCTCTAACGTTGCAAATTTTATTCAATATATACATTCCTTTCATTTATACTTGTTGTGCTCACTCTGAAATTGATCACTTCATAGTATGCTTGTTGCCTCCACTAAACTTTGGTGAGGGAGGTGGCTATAGAACATTAAGTGACTAGGGCAAGTGATAGAACCTAGGGGTTTTCTTGTTATTTAATAGGGAAATTAGTTAACCTCGATTAATCAAATTAGGTTGGCATTTATTTGGCTTAACTTTAGGTAGCTTAACTTAGGTTCGGGAGAATTATTTTAAGCCATTAGAAAACCTAAGATTGAATTGCATAATTGAATATAATTGCAAGTGCTAGGGAGAGTTAACAATTCTTAGGAAGGGAGAAGGGGATTAGTAGCCCTAGGCCTTTTTATTTCATTAATTCCATCTGAATTCGTGTTTGCATTCTTCTTAATTGTGAAAAAGATTAAAAAAAATATTTCGTCCTTGCATGTTCTTTTTTTCATTTTCAATTTAGAGTTGCCTTTAATCCAATTTGGTCTGTCTAACTATTGCATTTGAATTCCTGGAATACTTAGCACGTTAGTCCTTGTGGGACAATATTCTTACTCTTCACTTTATTACTTGCTTGACTGGTGCGCTTGCCATTCGCTTAACAAGTTTTTGGCGCTGTTACCAGGGATAATTGTTTTTAGCTAATATTCTAAAGAATTTAAAAGTGCTAGATTAGGCATTTGTTTTGTTTTGTTTTATTTTGTGTTATTTCCTTATTTTATTTGCTTTTGTTTAAGTAATCATTTTTGCTTTTAGAGTTGTTTTTCTTATTTCCTATTTGTTAATTCTGACTGAAGTTTTCTATTGTGTATGTGAGGTACCACTCAAACTTCTAATCTTCTCTTCGAGCCTGAGATCGAAAGACTCTCAAGGAGAACTAGAAAGGAAGCAAAAACTAGGAAAACTCAAGTGAGCCAAGCTATACAAGAAGAAATAACTGAAGTTAACTAGAATCATCAGGATGATGAGGTTAATATTGGAAATGGGGTTGTCAATGAGCCTCAGTTGGGATACAGAGTGATATGGGATTATGCTTTACCCCATAACGCTGGTAGTACTTCAAGCATAGTGAAGCCCGCTATTGGAGCCAACAATTTCAAGATGAGGGCTATGATGCTAAATCTGGTTCAACAGAATCAGTTTGGGGAAAGTCCCATAGAGGATCCGAACAACCATATTGTGAACTTCCTTGACATTTGTGATAAGGTCAAGCTAAATGGAGATTTTGACGATGCTATCCATCTTTGACTATTCCCTTTCTCCTTAAGGGATAGTGTAAAAAATTAGTTGATGACTCTACTGCCAGGAAGCATCACTACTTGGGATGAATTGCAAAAGAAATTCCTGGATAAATTCTTTCCTCCCTCAAGGTCAGTAAAATTGAGGAATGAGATTACAACATTTTATCAATAAGAGGGAGAGATGTTATATGCTGCTTGGGAGCGATTCAAGGAGATGTTGAGTAAATACCCTAACCATGGCATTCATGAGTGGTAGCAAATATCTATCTTCCACAGTAGTCTGAATTAAGAAGCCAGGGATAAACTGGATACTGCAGCTGGTGGTCCATTGATGATCAAGTCAATTGAACAGGCCCGGGATATTATTGAGACTATAGGGGCTAGTCAGAACGCTTCCATCAAGGCCAAGAGCAACTTAAAGAAGTGGATGTTGGAATTGGATACCCTTAATGCTATTTTGGCCTAGAATGAAGCTTTAACAAAAAGGGTTAGGATGTTGTATGCTAAACAACAAGAGCCGGTAATAGTGAATGTGATGAGTAATCTGGAACCAAGCTGTGACTTCTATAGGGGTGCTCACATTAATGGTTGCTGTGAGGAAATTTCTAACATGGAATAGCTAAATTATAAAGGCAATCATTAGAGAAGCTAGAACACCTCCTATTCAAATTCATACAATCTAGGAAATAAGAATCACCCAAACTTTTCATGGAGCAATAATCATTGTTTGAATCCCATGACTTCATCATCATCTAGTAGGCCTTTTTAACCCCCTGGCTTCACTAACCAGAACAATTATATTCCTTAGAATAGAGCTCCACCACTTCAAGTGGAAAAGAAACCCACTTTGGAAGACATGTTTATATAATATATGGCCAAAAATGATGCCTTGATCTAGAGTCAGGCATCTTTAATTCAGAACCAAATGTGTCTATCAAAAATTTAGAAACCCAAATTGGTCAATTGGCACTTGCTCTGAATAATAGGCCATATAGTAATCTTCCTAGTAATACTGAAAACAACCCAAGATGGGAGAATAACAAGCACTGTAAATCCATTACTTTGAGAAGTGGTAAAGAGCTCCCCAAGGTTGTTAAGTTACGAGATCAGTCGAAAGAGGTGATTGTGGAAGAGGAAAAATATGAGGTTACTCGACCTCAAGAAATTGCAACTGAGAAAGTTGATCCATCGGAGGTAAAAGGTAAATATGGAAAGATGGCAAAAGATGTGACAGCTAAGAATTTTGATCCTCCCATGCCCTATCCTCAGAGGGCTAAAGAGTAGAATCTGGAGAGGCAATATAAGAAGTTTCTTGAGGTGTTGAAGTAACTCCATATAAACATTTCGTTCGCAAAGGCATTAGAGTAAATGCCAAGTTACGCCAAGTTTATGAAAGACGTCCTCTCTCGTAAAAGGCATCTAGGAGAGTTTGAAATAGTGGCATTAACTTCGGAATGTAGTGTAATTTTACAAAGAAAGTTGCCCACCAAGATGCAAGATCCCGGAAGTTTTGTGGTTCCATGTAATATTGGAAAGAATTTTGTGAGCAAGTGATTTGGGTGCCAATGTAAATCTCATGCCTCTCTCCACTTTTAGGAAATTAGGTCTAGGAGAGACTCGTCCTACCACAGTTACTCTTCAGTTGGTGGATCGTTCCATATGCTACTCGAATAGGGTGATTGAGGATGTCCTGGTGAAAGTTGACACATTAATTTTTCCTACGGATTTCATAGTATTGGATTTTGAAGAAGATAAGGAAATCCCTATCATTCTGGGGAGACCTTTCCTTGCAACTACTAAAGCCTTGATTGATGTCCATAAAGGTGAGTTGATAATGAGGGTCAATGACCAGGAGGTGAAATTCAATATGAACAAGGCAATGAGAGCACTGAATGACCATGAAGAGTGCAGCCTTGTAAGGACCATAGAAAGAAATTTGAATGTGTAAATTCTGGATTTTGTGGAAAAAGATAAGCTGAAGGATCTCTTGGGTGGTGACAAAGAAAAAGATGTGAAAGGCGAACTAGTAGTGGTTAATTCTTGTAAACTCCTTATATGCCGTTCAAGCCCAAGAACTACTTTGAGTCTCTAGATATGTCTACTAGAGCAAGCTCACCATTGAAGCCATCCATTGAGGTACCCCCTGTACTTGAGCTAAAACCACTTCCTCCACATGTAAAATACACATAACTTGGAGACTCTGATTCAATGCTAGTAGTGCTTTCTAGTTCACTCACTGATGAGCAAGAAGAGTAGTTATTGAAGGTTTTGAAAAGTCACAAGAATGCAATTGGGTAGTCTATTACAAATATAAAAGGTATCAATCCTTCTTTCTGTATGCATAAGATTCATATAGAGGATGAGAATAAGACATCAATTGAACATCATAGGCATCTCAATCCAGTGATAAAGGATGTAGTGAAGAAGGAAATCATCAAGTAGCTTGATACTGCGATTATCTATCCCATATCTGACAGTTCATGGGTGAGCTCAGTCCAATGCATCCCTAAAAAGGGTGGAATGACTGTAGTGGCTAACGCTCACAATGAACTTATTCTTTCTCACACAATTATGGGTTGGCGAGTTTGTATGGATTACAGGAAGTTGAATAATGCTACCAGTAAAGACCACTTTCCCTTGCCCTTCATTGATCAGATGTTGGACAGACTAGCTGGCTAAGAATATTTTTGCTTCTTGGATCGGTACAGTGGTTATAACTAGATTGCAATAGCTCCAGGAGATCAAGAGAAAACAACCTTCATCTGTCCTTATGGCATCTTTGCCTTTAGACGGATGCTTTTTGGGTTGTGTAATGCACCGACCACATTTCAGAGATGTATGATGGCAATTTTTTCTGACATAGTTGAGACAAGTGTGGAGGTATTTATGGATGACTTCTCTATCTTTAGTTCTTCATTTGAAGTGTGTCTTCAAAATTTGGAGAAAGTGCTTCAAAGGTGTGAAGAAACCAATCTTGTGCTTAATTGGGAGAAATGTCATTTCATGGTCCGTGAAGGCATTATTTTGGGTCGCAAAGTTTCTAAGAGTGGGTTGGAGGTTGATTGGGCTAAAATCTCAATTATTGAACAATTACCTCCCCCGAATTCAGTTAAGGCCATCAAAAGCTTTCTTGGTCATACGGGATTCTACTGACGGTTCATCAAAGACTTCTCTAAAATATCTAAACTGTTGTGTAAGCTACTTGAGAAAGATATCCCATTTGTATTTAATGCTGACTGTTTGAAAGCCTTTGAGGAGTTGAAAAAAGGCTTATCTCTACTTCGATCATGGTTACTCTGGAATGGAACTAGCCTTTTGAGCTCATGTGTGATGTGAGTGACTATGCTGTAGGGGCTGTTTTGGGGCAGTGGGCTAAGAAGTTATTTTACCCTATTTACTATGCTAGTAAGACATTAGCCGATGCCCAGTTGAATTTCACCACAACTGAGAAAAAGCTTCTAGCAGTGGTGTTTACTTTGATAAATTTTAGGCATATTTGGTTGGGACAAGTGTCATGGTGTTCACTAATCACTCAGCCATAAAGTATCTGATAAGTAAAAAGGAATCAAAGCCCAGATTGATCCGATGGATTCTCTTGCTACAAGAGTTCAATCTGAAAATAGTAGACAGAAAGGGAACAGAGAATCAAGTGGCAGATCACTTATCTCGCCTGAGTACTGATGCTCTATATGAGAGTTCGATACGGATTAATGAGACATTCCCTAATGAACATTTGTACTTTGTAGAGGAACAGAAATCGCCTTGGTTTGCAGACTTTGCAAACTATCTAGTATGTGGAGTATTCCCTTATGAGTTGACATATCAGCAGAGAAAGAAGTTTTTACAGGATGTGAAAGTCTACTACTGGGATGAGCCTTATCTCTTTAGGCTCGGTGCAGATCAAGTCTTTCGAAGGTATATACCAAAGGAAGAAATGGCAAAAATATTATGGCATTGCCATGGATCAGAATATGGAGGCCACTACAGCACTGTGCACATAGCCAACTGAGTACTAGAATGCGGCTTCTATTAGCCGTCCCTGTTTAAAGATTCCAGAGAATTTATGGATAGATATGACTGGTGTCAAAGGGTTGGAAACATATCCAAGCAACAAGAAATGCCTCTTAACATTATGTTGAGATGAAGATCTTTGATGTGTGGGGAATCGACTTCTTGGGTCCGTTCCCATCTTCCTTCTCAAATCAATACATATTGATGGCTGTACACTATATGTCTAAGTGGGTGAAAGCTATACCTACTCAGACCAACGATTCTAGAGTGGTTATCAAATTTTTGAGAAAGAACATTTTCTGTCGTTTTGGTGTGCCTTGGGCTCTAATTAGTGATGGAGGCTTTCACTTATGTAATAAGCCTTTGGAAAGTATTTTGGCTAAATATGGAGTCAAATAATGTGTGGCTACTCCATACAACCTTCAGACAAGTGGACAAGTAGAGGTGTCCAACAGAGAGCTTAAGAGGATCCTTAAGAAGACTGTGAGTACTTCGAGGAAAGATTGGGCTAAGAAGCTTGATGATGCTTTTTAGGCGTATAGGATAGCTTATAAAACCCCTATAGGCACCTCTCGATTCCAGCTTATATATAGAAAGTATTGCCATCTTCCTGTCGAGCTTGAGCATAAGGCATTCTAGGCCTTGAAAATTTTGAACTTTGATCTTAAGTAAGCTAGACAGAAGAGATTACTGGAGTTAAATAAATTGGAAGACTACCGCCTTCAAGCCTATGAAGATGCTAGAATCTATAAGGAGAAGGTGAAAAGGTGGAATGATCGAAGAATTGCACATCGCTCTTTCCAAGCAGGGCAAAGAGTCTTACTCTATAATTCCAGGCTAAAGTTCTTCCCAAGAAAGATCAAATCAAGGTGGTTAGGCCCGTTGATTGTAAAAAAAGTCTTTCCAAATAGTGCCATTGAAATTGCTGACCTTGAAAGTACTCGAATCTTCAAAGTAAATGGTCAGCAGTTGAAGATCTATCTAGGACATGATGGTGAAAGGGAGGGGACTTCTCTTGCTCTTTCGGCACTAAATGCATAGGCGTCCTGGTAAAGTCTGTCTGAAGACTATAAAATTAGTGCTCTTAGGACATAACCCAAGTTCTAAATTTTTTAGCACAAATTTAATCTCTTTTTTAGTTATAATTTGATGATTGGTGTTACTGATGTTACTATTTTGTTTGCATCTGAGTTTTTATGTAGCTAGAGAATATGCTGATATTGAGTGTTTTGATGGTTGTTGAGGGTTAGACACTTATTTAAATGGTTAAAATCAGTATTTTGGGTTACTGTAACTCTTACTGTTGAATTTTGAGTGCTGATTCAGATTTAAGATGATTAATTGTGCAAGGATTGTGCTTTTGATGTATGGTTGTGCCAAAGGAGATTGGTTTTAACTGATTTGTGGGGCATGTGATGGTTAAGAATTAAAAATCTTACTTGTGAAGGGTTAAGGGTGCATTGAAGAGCTTTTTGGTCTTTGATTCTGTAATTTAGGAAATTGTGTTGTCTTTCAGCGACATAGCGGTATGACTGTACCGCTATAGCGGTAAAGCCTGGAACTTGAGGTGTAATTTTGCTAAGTATCGCTATAGCGGTGGGTTCTTACCGCTATAACAATGATTGTTTGAAAATTAAAGAAAAGAGGCTTTCCTCTTTGTCTTGTACCCCTATAGCAGTGACTATTTAGCGTTATAGCGGTAAAAATTTCAAATTTGAAAAAAAAAGGGGGGAGCCTTCTATCTGGAGCGCTATACCGGTATGTATTTCCCATTTCATTTGCCATCGTTAGCCTTCTTTCTGTGTTTCCTCTTCTGTGACTGACCTCCTAAGGCAATTTTTGGCCTATTCCCAAGTGAATCTTCCTTCTTTCCTTCATTCCCTTTGATCTTTGTGAGCTTTTGGGTGTTCTTCGTTGTTTGAAAGTTGGTTTAACATGTTCCTTGTCTCCAGCTCTATGTGTTTGTGCTCTATTGTTCTTTATCATGTTTGGTAAGTGGTTACATTCCCTTTTCTTTTAATTTTTCAGTTATCTTTTGTTGATTTCATGCAATTTTTTTGGTTGAAGTTGTTGAAATTTTGATGTTCCTTTGTTGTTTTGTTTCTAGAGTCGTAGTGTGAATTAGTTTTAAAGTAGGTTTAGCATTTCTAAGTGTTATGAGGGTTGATTTCCAGCAATCTTAAACTATTATTGATGCCTATGATGGATTAAATGTTAGGGGAAGAATTTCATGTTAGATTGCATTGGGCACATATACAATTGATTTATACACACAAGGTGTTAGATGAAATGCCTGAATGAGTATGTCTTTTGATTGTTTTGAGCATGAAAACTATGTTTTTGCTGCTAATTGGACATGTTAATGTATGCACAAATAGGTTTGTGATGGTCAATGTATGTGAGCTTTGAAATTTACATTATGTTTTAGGGTGTTTTAGAAGTTGCCTAAGTGAAATATTGTTTATATTTGTTGTCAACCTTTTCTGTACTAAGTGATACCATGCCTGTAGTTGAGTCTATTTTAGTGTTGTGTCCTATAAGTATGGGGGATAACCACTTACCATGTAGATATTAGGAGATGCACACACTTTGAGTGATTTAAACTGGACATTTATGACTGCAGGATTTCTGATTGTTCTAGCATTCCTTATGGCACCACCGGTTTTTAAAAGGAAGAAGCTTCGAACTAAGACGAAGGAAACCCCCGGTGCATCATCATCATCGGCGCAATTCCTCACCTTTAGGACTCCAGACCATGGAGTCAGATTTGACAAGGAAATAAGCAGAAGAAAAATCCTACCTGAAAAAGTATTTAATTTAAAGGAGGATGAATACACTGAGATTCAAGAACAGATCATCGACAAGGGTTAGGATAAGATATGCAACTTGCCTGAATTTGCATATGTGGACATGGTCAAAGAGTTTTATGCCAATACATTCAAAATCCCTAATGATTCTATGAAGAGATACACAACTGAAGTCAGAGGAAATTTTATTAGCTTCTCCCAGGGGGTGATTAATGAGGCGTTTGAGTTGTGGAACCCAAGGGAACAAGATTATCATGGTCTGGAAATATCAAAAATTTGGGATCCCAAATATGTGTGCCAAACCATTTGTAACCCTGAAGCACGCTAGGAGCTTAATTTAAAGGGAGAACCATACAATGTACAAATGACGAATCTATTACCAATTTCTAAGGCATGGTTTAGCTTTGTGCAATACACAATGTTACTGTCATCGAACTTCTCTGATGTCTTTGCTGAGAAAGCCCTATTAATCTATTGTATTGTGAAAGGAATTATAATTAACTTTGGGCAGTTAATAGCTGAAAAGGTAGATGAGTTAGCTCAGTCGAAGACGGGAGTTATTGGATATCCCTTCATTCTGATAGTATTTCTACTAAAGAAGGAGGTTCCTAGTGACGACATGAAGCTGAAGAGGCCTCCTGGAATTAAAAAAATTTACATTGATAGTTTATTCCCTGTTGAGGGAAGACTAGCACCTCTTCATCCAGTCGGCCACCCTCGACACAAAGTACCTCGAGCTTAAGCTAATGTGACTCTAACAGATGTTAGCACTGAGTTAGGAGAGGTAAAGCAGTCAATGGCATAATTTAGAACGAAATTGGGAAAAACATAGCAGGATGTAGATTACACCATGGAGTACGTCACTGCTCTGGGCTCTTTGATGGTTGAGAAGTTCAGCCTTGACACATTGAGGCTGCCGATTAGAGGAGAGGCATCAGGCATTGGTGCTGAAGATGAAGTAGAGGCAAATGAGGAAGCTGCTGATGACGAGCATATAATGGATTAACATCGGGCAATACCATTTTATTTCTGTCATTTATTTTTAGCTTTGGTGTGAATTTAATTTCTGAACTGCTGATAGATTTGTATAACTGCTTAATGTAGATGATATGTGTATATGATCAATATGTTTAACTGAATTATGTGATGGGCAGTGATATATTTGTGTTAGCAGCTTAATCTTGTGTTTTGTGTTGCTTCAGTGGTTGTTTCTGTTGAACTCATTGCATTTAAAGCACTCTCTAATTTTGATAATTGACAAATCAACTTAAAATAGTTCATGTCTAAAGTTCTTTTGTATTTCAGCATCACGCTGGTCGACCACCTTGCCTGCACTGGTCGACCAATGGAGTCCAGAAACTAAAGAATGATTGGTAATATCACACTGGTCGACCACCATGCCTGCACTGGTTGACCAATGGATTACAAAAGCAAAAGATCAGTAACAAGTGACACACTGGTTGACCACTCTACCTACCCTGGTCGACCAATGAACTCCAGTAAGCATCACTGCCACTCATTGGTCGACCATTTCTTGAATACTGATCGACCATTGTGTTCCAGCAAGAAAAATGTCTTGAAGACTGGTCGACCACCATCGCCCCACTGGTCGACACACTTGATTAAGTATTCAATTGATAAATATGGCTGGAACCTAAGAGGGGGGGTGAATTGGGTTAAGCAAAAATTTACTTAACAAGCTCTTATACTCTTAGACTGTTAAGTTTTAAGTAAATTTTTATTTAACCCAATTCACCCCCCTCTTAGGTTCCAGCCATATTTATCAATTGGTATCAGAGCTTGGGCTCTTGATTAAAGACTTAACAGTCTAAGAGTATAAAATGGCTGGTCTTGGTGATTGTATTTTACCTGAAGGAAGCTCTTTTACAAAACCTCCTGGTTTTAATGGTAACCATTATAGCTACTGGAAATCCAAGATGAAACTTTTCTTTAATGCAGTAGACCTAGATCTCTGGGATATTGTGGAAAATGGACCTTACATACCTATAAAGGTTGTTGAAGGGCAAAGTATTCCAATACCCAAAAGAGAATGGTCTGAATCAGAAAAGAAATTGGTTCATTTAAATGCTAAAGCTATAATGATTATTGTTAGTGCCTTAAGTCAGGATGAATATTTCAGAGTTTTTAGCTATACAACTGCCAAAGAAATGTGGGACACTTTGGAAGTTGCACATGAAGGAACTAAAGGAGTTAAGGAATCAAAAATTAGTACTCTTACAAATGAATATGAAAATTTCAAAATGAAGAGTGATGAAAGTATAAGTGAAATGCAATTAAGATTTACTCATATTACTAACCATCTCAGAGCTCTTGGTGTAACTTATGCAGAATCTTCTCAAACCACCAAGATATTAAGATGTCTCACCCCCGAATTGGAAGCCAAGAGAACAGCAATCATGGAAGTAAGAGGAGAATCCATGAAATCGCTCACAGCTCTGTTTGGAAATCTTCAAAACTATGAGCCAAAAATTCTAGAAATGAGGCAAGAAGATGAATCCAAGAAAAAGAAGACTCTCTCCTTAAAGTCATATTCCTCCAAGAAATCAGAAGCAGAAAGTGATGAAGAAGAATAAATCAATGAAGAAGATCTTGGTCTTTTTATCAGAAAATTTAAAAAATTTATGAGGAACAAAAATACAAGAAAATGGAGAAAAGACCAAGATAGCAAAGAAGGCCCTACATGTTATAAACGCAAAAAGGTTGGGCATCTAAAATAGGAATGTCCATAACTCAACAAAGAACAAGAAGAAAAGAGAGGACATGACAAAAGTAAGAAGAAGGCATATGTATCTTCAATCTGGGCTAACAGTGAATCAGATGAAGAAAATGAAGAAGCTAATCTCTGCTTCATGGCAAAAGAAATTCAAAAATTGAATATACAACTGGGCACTTCAAATAATTCAGAAAAGGAGGAAAATAGAGAAGCAGATCTTTGTCTCATGGGAAGAGATAATGAAGAGGTAACTTCTTTTGAACCCTTATATTCATTTGATGAATTGCAAAAAGCTTTTGAAGAATTGCATGATGAATCTGTACAGCTTGCAAAAAGATTAAGAATTTCAAAACAAAAGATTTCTTTGCTTGAGAGTGAAATTCTAAGTTTAAAAGATGATCTTAATATACTCAAGGAAAGAAATCTGGATCTTGAAAAACAAAATTCAGTTTTGATAGAGGAAAATGCAAGCATGAAATCTTTGCTTAAATATCAAAAAGATAATTGTCCTTGTTGTAGGTTCATTAATTTAGAAAAGGAAAATAAGGATTTAAATACCACCCTTGCAAAATTTACTCAAGGGAGAGACAATTTGAATATATTGCTTGGAAAACAAAAATGTGTTTTTGATAAAGCAGTAATAGGCTACAAGACTAAAGCTAGGTAAAAATATTACAAGAATTTCTTTGTTCCAGCAACAATGTCAAATAGTCCTTTCATTACTTGTTTCTATTGTGGCTTAAAAGGACACAGTTCTAACTCCTGCTGCTATAAGAAAATGACTCCAAATGGAAACAAGAAAAAGTGGGTTATTAACGGAACAATTAACAAGGAAAGACCCAAACAAATTTGGGTACCTAAAAGGAGCTAAAATTTCTGCAGGTTTGCCTCAAATCTAGGAGTGAAAAATGGTACTTGGATAGTGGTTGTTCCAAGCACATGACTGGAGATAAATCCAAGTTTCATTCTTTATCTCCAAAAGGAGGAAAAGTGACCTTTGGAGGAAACGACAAAGGTTTAATCAAAGGTATTGGTAAGGTTGGTAAGAACTCTTCAACATCCATTGAAAATGTATTATTTGTTGAAGGCCTTAATCATAATTTGCTTAGCATTAGTCAACTATGCGACAAAGGAAATAGAGTTATTTTTTATTCATCTTGTTGCATAGTTGAGAACATCATTGATAAGCAAATTAAGCTTGTTGGCCAAAGAATCAATAATGTTTATGTTATAAATCTTGATGAAGATTCTCCTATTGATTCTAAATGCTTAATTAGTGTAAATGAAGAAAGTTGGCTTTGGAACAAAAAATTGGCTCATGCTAATATGAATCATTTGGATAAATTAGTCAAAAAGGATTTTGTGATAGGCTTACCCAAAATAAGATTTGAAAATGATAGACTTTGTGATGCATGTCAAAAGGGTAAGCAAGTCAAAAGTTCTTTCAAGACTAAAGAAATTGTTTCAACTACAAAGCCTTTACAACTTCTCCATATGGACCTTGTAGGACCATCTAGGACAAAGAGTCTTGGAGGCAACTCCTATGCACTAGTTGTTGTAGATGATTATTCAAGGTACACATGGACTCTCTTCTTAGCTCAAAATGATCAAGCTTTTCAATCGTTTCTCAAATTGGAAAAATTCATTCAAAAGGAACAAAGCTTGACCATTGTGAGAATTAGAAGTGACCATGGTGGAGATTTTGACAACCATAACTTTATGGAATTCTGTGATGAAAATGGGATTGAGCATAACTTCTCATCTCCTAGAACTCCTCAACAAAATGGTGTTGTTGAGAGGAAAAACAGAACACTAGGGGAGATGGCAAGAACAATGCTCAATGGAAGGGATCTTCCTCAATACTTTTGGGCTGATGCCTTTAATACTGCCTGCTATATAATGAATAGAGTCCTGATAAGGCCTATTTTAAAGAAAACTCCATATGAATTATACAGAGGAAGAAAGCCCAATATTTCTCATCTCCAAGTTTTTGGTTGTAAATGTTTTGTATTGAACAATGGAAAAGAAAATTTAGGAAAATTTGATGCCAAAGTCGATGAAGGAATCTTCCTTGGTTACTCAAGCACTAGCAAAGCTTATAGAATCTATAACAAAAGAACATAAACTGTTGAAGAATCCATACATGTTGTCTTTGATAAGTTTACCTCTTCTCTTAAAGATTGTACTAATGACTGTGAAGTGTTAGATTCCTTCAAAAACCTTTCCATGGATGATAAAGTAAAGCAGGAACATGAAGGAAATGCAAAGGAAGATATCACTATGAATCAAGGAGAAGAAATCCCTCAAGGAGAGAAAATACCTCTTGAGGAGATTACTATCAGTAACAATAATGATACTCCAAAAGACTGGAAGTATGCCAAAAGCCATCCTAAAGAACTCATCATAGGGGATGCATCACAAAGGATAACAACTCGAAACTCCCTTAGAAATGTCTGTAATCATTCTGCCTTTCTTTCTCATAGTGAACCGAAAAATATTGATGATGCTATTATTGATGAATATTGGATCTTGGCTATGCAAGAAGAACTGAATCAATTTGAGAGAAGCCAAGTCTGGGATTTAGTACCTAGACCAAATAATCACACAATAATTGACACAAAATGGGTATTTAGAAATAAACTAGATGAAAATGGAAATGTGATTAGAAATAAAGCTAGACTAGTTGCAAAAGGTTATAATCAAGAAGAAGGCATTGACTATGATAAAACTTTTGCACCTGTGGCTAGACTTGAAGCTATTAGAATGCTTTTAGCTTTTGCATGCATACATGATTTCAAACTATTTCAAATGGATGTAAAAAGTGCTTTCCTCAATGGCAACATTTTGGAAGAAGTCTATGTTGAGCAACCCCCTGGTTTTGAAGATTTTGAAAAAGCTAATTATGTATTTAAATTAAAAAAGGCTCTCTACGGTCTTAAGCAAGCTCCTAGAGCTTGGTATGATAGATTGAGTTCTTTTCTCTTAGAAAATAAATTTTCAAGAGGTAAGGTAGATACGACATTGTTCTTTAAAAAGGAAAAGTATGACTTGATTATTGTGCAAATCTATATTGATGATATCATTTTTGGGGCTACTAATGAAAAGCTTTGCAAAGAGTTTGCCAAAATTATGCAAGGTGAATTTGAGATGTCAATGATCGGTGAACTAAACTTCTTTCTTGGGCTTCAAATAAAACAAATGGATCATGGTACATTTGTATGTCAAACCAAGTATACTAAGGAATTGCTGAAAAAATTTGGAATGGAAAATGTAAAACCTGCATCTACACCAATGAGCACTTCAACATACTTGGATTTGGACTAAGAGGGTCAACCATTTGACATAACTAAGTATCGAGGTATGATCAGCTCACTTTTATACTTAACCACGAGTAGACCCGATATCATGTTTACTGTTTACATGTGTGCACGTTTTCAGGCCTACCCAAAAGAATCTCATTTTAAAAATGTAAAAAGAATTTTTAGATACTTGATTAGCACATCTAAGATGGGTTTATGGTATCCTAAAGGATCCTCAAATATTTTAATTGGCTACTCAGATGCTGATTTTGCGGGTAGCAAGATTGATAGGAAAAGTACAAGTGGAACTTGCTAATTTGTTGGTAATTCTCTTGTCTCTTGGTTTAGCAAAAAGCAAAATAGTGTTGCCTTATCCATAGCTGAAGCTGAATACATTGCAGATGGAAGTTGCTGTGCTCAAATTTTATGGATGAAGCAACAACTTGAGGATCTTGGTGTATTTATTAAAAATATTCCCATCAGATGTGATAATACAAGTGCCATTTGTCTGTCCAAGAATCCAGTTCAGCACTCAAGAACCAAACATATTGAAATAAGACATCATTTTCTAAGAGATCATGTTCAAAAGCAAGATGTCTTACTTGAATTTATGCAAACTGAACTCCAACTAGCTGACATTTTCACAAAACCTCTATGTGAGGAAAGATTTAGCTTTATAAAAAGAGAACTTGGCATGGTAAATCCCTTTGAACTTTAAATTGTTTCATCATTGCATATATGTTTAATTGGAATTTTTTTTTACCCTACTGACTTGAGCTTCGGAGTGTCCACTAACAATCATTTGCAGGAATTTATTCTTGTATAAATCCCATAAGTCTTGGTCATTCCTCTACACTCTGTAATTTACAAAAAAATTTTTAAGATGGTTGGTCGACCAATGCTTCCATCACTGGTCGACCAACGATGCATCCATTGAATCAACGTCCAGCGCCAGGAGCCGAACCCTGAACGCTGAGACAAGTGGTCGACCAAGGTCTTCAGACTAGTCGACCAGTTTGAGGCAGTAAGTAAGAAAGTCTCTTCTGGTCAGGAGTGATCGACCAGTTCTCTCACGATGGTCGACCAACGCTTGACATCTCGCTGTTCCATTCCCTCGATGGTCGACCAGTGGACTTACGTTGGTCTACCAACGCTTGACAGAAAGCCTTCCCTTATTTTTCTTCCTTCGATGGTCGACCAGTGTACATACGGTGGTCGACCAATGCTCATTTAATTCTGCAGCTATATATTAAAATTCCCTGATTTTAAAATCATTCTTTCCGTTTCATTTAGTCGAACTCCTCTGTTCTCTCTGGTCGACCATGCCTCTACCATTCCCAGGTAAAATTTCTTTAAACTTTTGAACTCCAATCTTCATTTCCTTTCCAAATCACATGTTCTAGGGCTTTTTCGAAGCCTTCTGTCCAAATACTTCAACCTTTGCCTCTTCTCCTAGTTTGTGCCCTAATCTCATGTTCCCCAAAGCTCCTTCAAATTTCTCTTATGGCTTCATCTTCCCGGACAAAGAAGACAAGGACCAAAAACCCAAGCACTCTACCTATGGGAGATCTTCTGGTTAATGAGGAACAAAGAGAAAGGTATGCCCAATTTTTCCAATCTAGAAAAGTTCTTCTTAGCAAATACTTAGATTGGGATTATTTTGCTCAAAGAAATATGTCTTTCATTGATTGTCTGGAAAATATGGGTGTGAAGAATTTTGTTAAATACAAGGGTCACTGGTCTGATGAAATTGTTAAAGCATTCTACACTACATTTGAATATAATTCAAGAAGGGGGATTTGTATTACTGAGGTTAGAGGGACTAAAATTCTCTTCAGTGAAACTCAACTTGCTGAAATCATTGGGATTCCACTACCGGATAACTCATATTTACGTTTCTCTGATAGCTATTATTCTCTAAGCTCTATTGACTATAACAAAGAAGAAACTTATAGGACTATCAATAGAGAAGTTGAATACTCTGGTCAAGGAGTCAAGATCAATGCTATGGATGCTAATGACAGGTTATTACTCAATGTTATTACTCATATTTTTATCAACAAACCTGGAAATTGGGCTGGAGGAAGTGAATCTGAGTTTCTTATTATGGCATGTTTCCTAAATGGAACTCAGTTTAATATTCCTCACCTTATCATGGAACGGATGGCCTCGAGTGTCTCAAAACGGCATGCTCCTTTACCATATGCTCACATTGTTTCCAAGATTGTAAAACATTGCAAGATCAACAATCATTTCAACGTCATGAAATCTGCCTCCATCATTGATCAAAACTCCCTGAGGTAGATGAATTTTGAATTAGTTGGAAATGAATGGAGAAGAGCTCCTGATAATGTAACTATGAAGAGGGCCCGAGAAAGAAGAGAAAGTGGGATGCGTGCTCACATAGCAGCAAGTGACAGTGAAGAAGACTCTGACGAAGAAGAGGAAACGGTTCCTCTAGTAGATTCCTCAGCCGGTCCTTCCATTTCTACTGAGCCATCCTCATAAATGCTGCGTGATCTGTTGGACAATTCAAATCACATGCTTACTTTGATGGCTTCTATGAATACCAGACTTCAATCATTAGAAATAGCATCTTCTACTCAAGCTTCTGAACTCCAGCAGATTAAGGACATGGTTCGTGATCTTCATCAACGGCCTTGAGCATCCTTCCCCCTTCTTTTTGTTTATGACAAAGGGGGAGAAGCATTCTGTGTTTTAGGGATTATGTTTTGGGATTATTTTGCTACTTTTGTGTTGCTACTTTTGCTACTCTTATGAATTTCCTCTTTAATTATTATGCTTTTTATGGTTATGGTACTGATGCTAAAACTACTCTATTTGTTTAAAACTACTCTATTTGTTTAATATTTTTTTTATCAAGTTATATGATTCAGGGGGAGTATATCAAATAAACAACTATTTTAATTTGGTTGTCATCATCAAAAAGGGGGAGATTGTTGACTCATTGCATTTAAAGCACTCTCTAATTTTGATGATTGACAAATCAACTTAAAATAGTTCATGTCTAAAGTTCTTTTGTATTTCAGCATCACGCTGGTCGACCACCTTGCCTGTACTGGTCAACCAATGGAGTCCAGAAACTAAAGAATGATTGGTAATATCACACTGGTCGACCACCATGCCTGCACTGGTTGACCAATGGATTACAGAAGCAAAAGATCAGTAACAAGTGACACACTGGTCGACTACCATGCCTGCACTGGTCGACCAATGGATTACAGAAGCAAAAGATCAGTAACAAGTGACACACTGGTCTACCACTCTACCTGCCCTGGTCGACCAATGAACTGCAGTAAGCATCACTGCCACTCATTGGTCGACCATTCCTTGAACACTGGTCGACCATCGTGTTCCAGCAAGAAAAATGTCTTGAAGACTGGTTGACCACCATCGCCCCACTGGTCGACCACCCAGCTCCAGTAGAAGAAGAAATCCAGCACTGGTCGACCAATGCAATATGACTGGTCAACCAACGTACCTGATGTATCAGTTCTTGAGCTCACTGGTTGATCATCGTACTGAAGTGGTCGACTACCGACATCGAAAAAGAGTTGTAACGGCTAGTTTTTGCTGACGTAATATAAGATTTATTTTGTAATTTATCTCCAACGACTCTATTCCTCGTTGGTCTTTAAATATCTGCCTTAAGGAGGTTATTTGCATCAGAGAAGAGAAATCAAGTGTGCTATATATCCTTGAAGTTAATCCCATTCAAATCTCTGTATTGCTAAAGAGCTTGCTACTGTCATATTCACTCTGTTTTGAGAGTTTGCTTCTGAAAATTTATTTTTCTCTAAGTGTATCAAGGAAGTTTTTTTTCTTTGAGTTTGTTTTTGTGAGGAAACAAATCTGTGAGGGGGAGAGACACCCTTGGAAAGAAAAAGATCTCTGTTGTAGTGGCTCACAAGTGCCCTTCTGCATAAACTTGTGGGTCATAGTGAAATACTCAAGGAGTATTCTTGGGGACTGGATGTAGGCTTGCATTAAGATGAACCAGTATAAATATATGTGTTTATTTCTCTTCCTTATTCTTTTAATTTCTTAAAGTCTTTTAATTATTTAATTACTTAACATCTTCCTTCATCTTCATATCACTCTGTTTTCTGTATTGTCAATATATTTCTACTGAACTTTAAATTGTCTTGAACTTTCTATTATCCTTTAAGTAAATTTTTATTTAACCCAATTCACCCCCCCTCTTGGGTTCCAGCCATATTTATCAGTTTCTCCCTTCCTTTTGTTGTGCTGATTTGAGAGAGTGGGGACACTGTCAATTACAAGTTTGGGGGAGAGGGATTCTTGTTTTGCTTAGTTATGTCATAGATAATTATGCTAGAGTAGAATAATTGAACAGTGTCACCATAATTTTTTTTTTGTCTTTGTAAGGAGAAATGGTGGCTTGTTGATGTGAAAACTTGAAACATTTTGTAGAAATTTAAATTTTTGGAATTGTTTTTAATAAAGAATGAACCTTATTTCCTATAACTTTAGGAGATTTTCTTCAAGTTCTTTGTGGGCTAATTGAAATTTAGGAATTTTGAGAGTGAATGCGGTTATTTAAGTTAATCTTTCCTAAATTCATAAATAAGCTCAATAAGGGGTATCAATTACAGATTCCTTTACCTAAAAAAATAATAATAATAAAATAAAATAAAATAATTAGCCGTTTTGAAGTTGTGGTTTATGTTGGGGTAGTGTTGTGTGGATTAGGTGCACAAACACTGTTTCAACTAATGAACCATGCTTTTGGTGGTTTAAGAGAATGAAAGGGTAGGAAAATGTTGTGTGGATTAGGCGCACGAGTATTTCTCTTATTCCCTTTTTTTCTCAGGTAGTGTGAAGGGGGAGGAAGAGCAATGTGGATTGGGCGCACAAACTCTGCTTCTCATTGGCTACACCCCCCTTAATTTGAATTGTTGTTGGGTCACTAGAATTTGAAATGAGCACCCTTGAGAGTGTTAAATCATAAAAAGAAAGGTTAGTTTAGGTGACTGTATTTTTGCTTTTTGAAATTCCTAAGTTTTCAACATGTTTACTTGATGTTTGATTTAAATCTCCTTATTGTTATTGTGATTATGGTTTTTCTTTTGTTAAAAGCAATTCCTAAATTTAAATTTTTGAGGATGGTTCTATTTTTATCTGAGCAATTCATACTTCTTCCTTGCTTAGTCCAAATAGTTCCAGAATTTATTGGTGAATTTGTTCCCCTTACTTCTACTCTGCACTATTTTCTGTTGTGTGAGTTGTTTTGCTTAGGGACAAGCAAAGGTTTGAGTTTGGGGGAGTGTTAAGTTCTGGATTTAGCACCATTTTGGTGCTAAATGCCCTATTTTTTTATCTCTTACTTGCCTTGACTTGTGTTCCTTTGCCTTTATTTTGTTTGTTTTAGGTTAGTTTATGTTTTAGTAGATTTTACTTTTGTTTGAGTAAATTCTTGTTTCCAACCTTTGATTTAATGGTGTTTTCTATCTTTTGGCATAGGTTGAGTTGGTAAGAAGGTTACCCATGCAAGTGCTACACTTTTAAAGCTCTGAAGATTCCATTTCTGCACTGCTATACCGCTAACTACTAGAGCTGAAGATTCTGAAGCATGTCTGACTGACTCTCACCTCTATAGCGGTGACCTAGTGCCGTTATAGCGGTGGCCACTGGAACCTGACATTCTAGGAACCTTTTCCTCTACCTTCCATCACTATAGTGGTGGCCATATACTGCTATAGTGGTAGACCCTAACTCAGCTAATTAAATGAAGAACTGCCACTATAGCAGTGGGACTATGCCACTATAGCAGTGGAGTGTATTTTGCTATTTTTCACTAGACGTTTAAGTGTTGAAGAAAAGGCATTCTAGGGTATTTTGAGTTTGATATTCAAGGGAGAATGCTGGGTTCAGCTAGAGGAAGAGGATGAATCCATCTCCAAGGCTTTGGAAGCTCGAATCTTGACAAATCAACTTCAGTTTCATGATGTTTACTTGTTTCTCTACTGATTCCTATTCTTTTAGGACCATGTGTAGCTAATTTCTTCATTATGGGGTTACTATGAACCTAATCTTTGATTAGGGGTTGTTTGCTCTGTAACTTTGCGAATTTTATTCAATATATACATTCCTTTCACTTATATTTGTTGTACTTACTCTGAAATTGATCACTTCATAGTATGCTTGTTGCTTCCACTAAACTTTGGCGAGAGAGGTGGCTATAGAACACTGAGTGATTAGGGTGAGTGATAGAACCTAGGGGTTTACTTGTTAATTAATAGGGATATTAGTTAACCTCGCTTAATCAAATTAAGTTAGCATTTATTCGACTTAACTCACATAAAGGATTGTGTTAGAGCTGGGTAGCTTAACTTAGGTTCGGGAGAATCATTCTAAACCATTAGAAATATTAAATTGCATAATTGAATATAATTACAAGTGCTAGGGAGAGTTAACAATTCTTAGAAAAGAATAAGGGGATTAGTATCCCTAGGCCTTTTTATTACGTTAATTCCATCCGATTTCGTATTTGCATTCTTCTTAATTGCGAAAAAGATAAAAAAAAATATTTTGTCCTTTATATGTTCTTTTTTTTCATTTTCAATTTAAAGCTGCTTTTAATCCAATTTGGTCTATCTAACTATTGCATTTGAATTCCTGGAGTACTTAGCACGTTAGTCCTCATAGGATGATATTCTTACTCTTCACTTTATTACTTGCGCGACTAGTGCACTTGCCATTCGCTTAACACATTTTGTTTGTGACTACAAAGAGGTGGGAAGGGGTTGGTGTTGGTGTTGATGTGAAAAGTTGGTTTGTTAGCACAGGGTGATTAAAGAGCTGGGGAACTTGGGATTTGAATAGGAGAGGTAGAGTAGAGAGGTATGGCAACAAGCTTATGCTGGCGTGTGAGTTGCTAGTTAGGGCTTTGATATATATAGAGTATAGATTGAATCCCTAATAGGGCTACTTAATTTAGCTAGAGTAGGAGTAGTTTAAGTTTGAATTAGTGGTTTTTGTTTGATTTATCTTGGTTGTTAGGTTTCAGATTTTCCTAGGTTAAAGATTACTAATTGGTGCGTATAATTTATAGCACATAAAATATTCCATCAAGTATACTGGGTCGCAACAAGTAATAAAGTGATAAATAGAGAATCGTCCCACAGAGAATGAGGTATCAAATAAAATTCAATTAGGCTAAGTGAAATGCTATTAAGACTTATGAAGGAAATTTCAGAAATTACACAAAAAAGGGGGTGATGATTGAAACAACGCAATATAAATAACTGAAATTTAAATAACTAAACAGAAAATAAAACAGACAAAAGATGTGTAATTGGTTACAAATTCCATGGAATTGTACATCATCATCCTTTCCTTTAAATATTCTTAGCTAATTCTATTATGTAATCTTCAATCTAAAATTCTTAGAAAGTCTTCTAAGACTGAATTATATTAAAATTATAGTTAGGAAGATCTTCACTAATCTATAACTCAAATATAATCCGATCAAGTCCTAATCACATCAATGCCCCGCAATCGCATATGACATGTTATCTCTTGTCCTACTCATTACAAATACATAGTAATCGCATGCATGTATAAATAACAAACTTCATAGGACAATAAATAAAATAGAACTTTGGCCGAGAAAATACTCATTGGTCCAAATGAATTAAAGTACAATTTTCATTTCATCAAATGACCGACTACACAAGAAAATGAGATTGATTTCATTGGTCCAATCCGATTAATTCATAGACAAATTAATCTTTGAATCATTGAAGAACAATTCAATTAAATTACAATCCATTCAATGTTGGCCAATTTTCTAAAATATGATTGAATCCAAAAAACTTTGAAATTACAATCTAACTTAACCAAAATAATTGACTAAAATCTTAGATCAACCATTCAATTAAATTATGAAGCTCAAGAAAATTATTCAAGCCACATAAATAAAACTATCTATATCTAGATAATCTAATTTATGGTGAAAATTACAAGGTCAAGCTCAATATCTAGCTAACTTTAGCATAGACATCAAAATCCCAAACTCATTGAAGGTTAATCAAGCATTCAAGAGCTTAATAATCGGTAAAATCCATTCCATTAAACGAAAGTGCATTAAAATCGAAATTGTTCAGCAATAAAACATCATAGAACCAAACTACATCAATCCTTAAACTTAGAAAATTACATGGAAGAGAAGGAAAACCATGACAGAAAACAGAAAATACAACAGAAATCTAAGAAACTATGAAGGAAAATGCAAGAAAAGGAAGGAAAATGGGAGAAGGAGAGCCATTCCCAAGTGGGAAGGCTTCCTTTCCCTCTAACCAAGCTAGAGAGTTGCCTCTATGTTGCTCCCAGCCACTGCTGCCCAAGGAAGGCAGAAAAATGGTGCTAGGACTTTTTTTTTTGAAAAATGACTTAGCCTCCTTAATAAATTTCGATTTTCCAAATATAAAACTGTTCTAACACATGCCTAAAGGGATATTCTGCCCTAAATGCCTCCTTAGATGCCTCTTCCATGATATGGCAGCACTTTGACAGCAAAACAGCAGCAGAAAGGTATGGCAGCAGCAGAATGGTATGGCAGCAGCAGAATTAATATTTCTGTAGCAGAAAGTGACAAACAGCAGCAGAATATCATAGCAAAATTAATATTTCAGCCATGCTTTTTTTTGACCTACGAAAATTAATATTTCTGCCCAAAAATTCTGACTACATGGCATTGAATAAGAGTTCAAGTGGGCCCCACATCCATCATATCCTAGTCAGCATCTACATCACCCAAAAAGTGCCACATTAGCATCCAAATCAGCATCTTTGTCCATGTCAACACTTTTCTCTCCAAAATTAAAATTTGTAGGAATTAAATTGAGCATTTTACAATTCAAGTTCTAAAAATATAAAAATTGAGACACATTTAATCCATAAATAGTTTATACCCAATAAATTTCAAAACATAATAAAATTAGAGAATTGACAAAATTAAAGAGGCAAAAAGGACTAAAATAGAGACTAAAATAAATGAAAAAAGTATGTTATTAAATCCCCCACACTAGGCCTTTTGCACTCCTGGGCAAAATCAATTAAATACAACAGAGACAACTAAAGAACACAACAAGCAAAGTGTAGAAAATATACAACAATGAAATAATTAAAATTTAGAAAGATTTACATTAGGAGAAATAAATCTTAAATTTCTTAAAAGTTCAAGCTCCATGGCAATTATTTCGATAAGAATGAATTCAAGTAACAATCTCCTCACAAGGTAAGGTGTCTATCCTCTACTCTCTCAAGTGTTTAAGATGGAATCACTCAAAATCATCCTATCACAAAATTACTACCATAAGCTTGTCAAGAATCTAAATCTCCACTACTTGAATCCAATACATACTTGAATCAAAAGGACTTTACAAGGTTGTAACGTGGGTAGGAAAAATAGTGGGAAACAAAAGGAAAAGATTGAACAATGAAACAAAATATGGCAACAACTCAAGAAAATGAAGAGTATTTACAAGTGAAATATAAGAGATTGAGTATAAATAAATTTTGGGTCTCAATGTTCTACCTGCTCCTCTTTTTCATCATTCTCATTTTTTTTTTCAATTCAAAAAAAAATTTTTTTTATTCTTTCTTTCTTTTTTTTTTGATGACGACAGTCGAAATTTTTCTTTCTTTTTCTTCTTGATTGGCCAATCTTTTTCTTTTGCTTGAGAGGAAGTAGAAGAAATATAGTTCAAAACACCCCAAAATTCACAAGATTTTTCAGCACATCAATCCCTTAAAAGAATTTAAAATACTCCTCACATCCTAAGTTGAAAGAGAAAAAATATTGTTCTACGAAGAAAAAGTGGTGGAAAAACGCAAGAAAGAAAATGGATAAGGCACAAAATGGCATACAATGGGAACAACGTATGGAAGGCTATTTGGTTAAACAATGGTTACAAGAAACAAATGCCTAAATCATTTCCAAGCATGTACAAGATATGTAGCCTCAATCAAAGATTCAAGACAAGTTCTAGAGTGACAATCCATGATAGAGAACACACAACAAGAAGAATAGCATTTTTCACTTAGGCTCAAATCCTCACAGCTAAAAGACTATTACTACAAATTCATTAAAGTCAACGTCATTGCCATTTAACTTGAATTCCTTAGAGAAATAAGACTAAATTCTCTTCAAGCTAAATCAATCTACACTTTAGCTATTTCATCATGCATAATTCCACACCAAAACTCCATCAAAAATTTAAAAAGTGAGCATCAAATTCGGACAAAACAGAGCAGTAAAATTCTGCAGTGCAGAATTTCTGGCGACACAGCTTTATCGACATAGAACGACCCCAAAATGGATGCGAATAACTCCAAATAAAATTCTACAACTAGAAGACATATAAAGGTTTAAAAACATGTAAAGAAAGTGGCAAAAACCATAGCCAAACAGTACAGAATATTCATGCAAGATGACTCAAATTTTTGCCAAAACAGAGAAAAAAAAATGGACAACAGAAAAAGACTAAAACAAAATTAAAATTACGAAAGAAATACAACAACAAAATTAAAAAGAGAAAGATTAGAAAAACTTGGGTTGCCTCCCAAGAGCGCTTGGTTTAAAGTCCTTAGCTAGACTTTATTTGCTGTCTATGCTTAGCGTCGCTTCTCCTTTGTTTTCCTTACTTTCTCTTTGATTTTTTTTTATTTCCTTCGTCAAGGAAAATGATCAAGTACCTCACATGCAACAAAGAGAAATAACATGAGAGATATATCAAATAAGCAAGGTAACAAGAAGAAATGAAACTAATAAAGACACTTGAAAAGCTAAAAACACTTGAAATTGTAAAAACTAAAACAAGAAAAGACAATGTCTAAAATAACATCACTTTGGCTTAAAAGAAAAATCAATTTGACAACCATCAATCCCCGGCAACGGCGCCAAAAACTTGGTGCGTATAATTTATAGCACATAAAATATTCCAGCAAGTATACTGGGTCGCAACAAGTAATAAAGTGATAAGTAGAGTATCGTCCCACAGAGATTGAGGTATCAAATAAAATTCAATTAGGCTAAGTGAAATGCTATTAAGACTTATGAAGGAAATTTCAGAAATTATACAAAAAAGGGGGGTGATGATTGAAACAACGCAATATAAATAACTGAAATTTAAATAACTAAACAGAAAATAAAACAGACAAAAGATGTGTAATTGGTTACAAATTCCATGGAATTGTACATCATCATCCTTTCCTTTAAATATTCTTGGCTAATTCTATTATGTAATCTTCAATCTAAAATTCTTAGAAAGTCTTCTAAGACTGAATTATATTAAAATTATAGTTAGGAAGATCTTCACTAATCTATAACTCAAATATAATCCGATCAAGTCCTAATCACATCAATGCTCCGCAATCGCATATGACATGTTATCTCTTGTCCTACTCATTACAAATACATAGCAATCGCATGCATGTATAAATAACAAACTTCATAGGACAATAAATAAAATAGAACTTTGGCCGAGAAAATACTCATTGGTCCAAATGAATTAAAGTACAATTTTCATTTCATCAAATGACCGACTACACAAGAAAATGAGATTGATTTCGTTGGTCTAATCCGATTAATTCATAGACAAATTAATCTTTGAATCATTGAAGAACAATTCAATTAAATTACAATCCATTCAATGTTGGCCAATTTTCTAAAATATGATTGAATCCAAAAAACTTTGAAATTACAATCTAACTTAACCAAAATAATTGACTAAAATCTTAGGTCAACCATTCAATTAAATTATGAAGCTCAAGAAAATTATTCAAGCCACATAAATAAAACTATCTATATCTAGATAATCTAATTTATGGTGGAAATTACAAGGTCAAGCTCAATATCTAGCTAACTCTAGCATAGACATCAAAATCCCAAACTCATTGAAGGTTAATCAAGCATTCAAGAGCTTAATAATCGGTAAAATCCATTCCATTAAACGAAAGTGCATTAAAATTGAAATTGTTCAGCAATAAAACATCATAGAACCAAACTACATCAATCCTTAAACTTAGAAAATTACATGGAAGAGAAGGAAAAACATGACAGAAAACAGAAAATACAACAGAAATCTAAGAAACTATGAAGGAAAATGCAAGAAAAGGAAGGAAAATGGGAGAAGGAGAGCCATTCCCAAGTGGGAAGGCTTCCTTTCCCTCTAACCAAGCTAGAGAGTTGCCTCTATGTTGCTCCCAGCCACTGCTGCCTAAGGAAGGCAGAAAAATGGTGCTAGGACTTTTTTTTTTGAAAAATGACTTAGCCTCCTTAATAAATTTCGATTTTCCAAATATAAAAATGTTCTAACACATGCCTAAAGGGATATTCTGCCCTAGATGCCTCCTTGGATGCCTCTTCCATGATATGGCAGCACTTTGACAGCAAAACAGCAGCAAAATTAATATTTCTGGAGCAGCAGAAAGGTATGGCAGCAGCAGAATTAATATTTCTGTAGCAGAAAGTGACAAACAGCAGCAGAACAGCAGCAGAATATCATGGCAAAATTAATATTTCAGCCATGCTTTTTTTTTGACCTACGAAAATTAATATTTCTGCCCAAAAATTCTGACTACATGGCATTGAATAAGAGTTCAAGTGGGCCCCACATCCATCATATCCTAGTCAGCATCTACCTCACCCAAAAAGTGCCACATTAGCATCCAAATCAGCATATTTGTCCATGTCAACACTTTTCTCTCCAAAATTAAAATTTGTAGGAATTAAATTGAGCATTTTACAATTCAAGTTCTAAAAATATAAAAATTGAGACACATTCAATCCATAAATAGTTTATACCCAATAAATTTCAAAACATAATAAAATTAGAGAATTGACAAAATTAAAGAGGCAAAAAGGACTAAAATAGTGACTAAAATAAATGGAAAAAGTATGTTATCACTAATCCTAATTAAAATTGAATTTCTTCCCTCTAGATTAGGTTTATTGTTTCTCTTTTCTTCTTTTTTTTTCTTTATTGTTGTTATTCCTTATTGTACACCTAGTTCTTAGAGTTCATAATTTAGTATTTATTTCTAAATTCTATAATTATGTTTAAATTAAATTTGTAGTTTGATTGTTTATCTTATTAGGTTTTCAATTCTTTATACACCTAGTAGCCTCATACCTCCATATCCTTCTAGAACTAATTCCACCTCCCATTTATCCCTCTCTTTTCTAGAAGACTAATCTTAACTAAAGTGGTCTTCTTCTTATTCATAGCCCTTCATGCCCCCACCTTTATCCTATCCTATATATTTATTTTATATTATTAATATTAATCTAACTTATCCATTATCTTATCTCTTATCAAATTTTACTAATCCTATTTTATTATTTTAAGTTTTATCCATTATCTTCTTAAGTTTGCTTCTCTACACGCTTGCTCTTTATTTAGTGTATTTAATCCTTTATCTATCCTAATCCTAGTTTAAACCTACGGCTCCTAGAAGGCTTATCTTTGTATCTTGATTAATTTATTTAATTAATATATAAGTCATATCTTCTATCCTATCTCTAACTAGACTACTATTTTATTTATCTCCTTATTTAATTTTCCTTAGGTTATGATAAATTGAGGAAAAATTTTCTTTATTTTGTCTACATTTAATTTCCTTGCAATTTAAACTTTATTTTTAACTTTTAACACCACACATATGTTTATTAAATTAGTCCCTACCTATTGCTCAATTTAGTGTATTTTTGTTCCACCCTAGCCATGTTTGATTTTTCATTTCAACCCTTCACTTTGATTTTTCGTGTTAGTCCCTCATTAGCCCGAATCACATTTCAACCATAGGACAAAGATCACAATATATATCACCCCATCATACTACTCAATTCATGCAAACTAAATGTGTAACCCTTGCTTTTAATTAGGCCACACAGATAAGATAATATATACCTCACAAGCATACATAATAAAATTACAGACACAGAAAAAATTTACCTACAGGTGGATCTGTCTATTCGCGAAAAATTTTCACATGCATGAATTCATGCTTTCTTACAAAGTCATAATACCTGGGGTATTACAACTGCCTCACCTGAAATAGCCCAAGTTAACAAATATATATATATATATCACTACCCAAAAAAAACTGCATTTAGCAGCGATTTTTTTGGCATTTCCTGACGGTTTTTAACCATCGCTAAATGCTTGCCTAGCAGCGAAAAAAGCATCGTCGATGCATGCGTCAGTAAGCATTTGGTGGCCCTTTTTTTTCACCGCTGGAATAATCGTCACCAAATCATTTGCAGTGGTTTTGGGGGTCATTTAGCTACGATTTTTTGGTGTGTCATCAAAGCATTTTGCGATGATTTTTGTAGCTGTTCCATGAACCCCGGCAAAGTGTTTAACGACTGTTTAGGGGTCAGGTGGCGACAGTTTTATTATTGACAGATTTTTATAGTTGGTGGTTGTTTACTTGTCATTTACAACGGCTACTAACCGCCACTAATTGTCATTTAGCGACAGTTTCTAAACCACCACCAAATGTTAGCGTCTAATGCTTATTTCATAGAATTAACATTTAGCGACGGTTCAAGGAACCGCCGCTAATGTAGAGATTTTTTTTTATTTGTACCATTTCTAAATATTATTTATATACTTAATTAAATTATGACAATCATAAGTAAAATATGCAAATATCATATATATTATAATTACTAAATTAAATGTCATACATATTACAAAGCAACGTATATAAAATGTTCTTCAACATCAGCAAAAGTCCTAGTTGTTCCTTTGACTACCGATGACGATGAACATACATCTCCCTACAAAAAAATATATATCTTAATATTATTTATTATTAAGAATTACCTTAAAATGAGTATGTTAATAAAAATTTATCAATATAACTTATTTATTAAGAATTTACCTCATTATTTACCAGTGCTTCACCTCTAGAGGTATTAGCCGGTTGTTGTAAATGTCTTTCAGCATGCATTGCATACTGTTTTATAAAATTTGCATATGTGAATCCTTATATTGCATCACAGACTTAACTTCTGCACGTACTTCTTCACGTATCTTTTGAATAACATCCATTGAATCAACATTAGATGTCATATTAATTCCATTTGACTTCTGGGGACCGAAGACTTGTGTTGGGGTGGGGTCAAACCCTAAAGTTTTGACTATGCCCAACACCTGTGCCAGAGAATCTTTATTGCCAACTGTTGAGGAAGAACCCTCTTGAGACTCAATGCCAAAATTTTTTCCTATAAACAAGATAACTAAGTCATTAACTTCATAATAGAAATTAATGAAATAAGATATTATAAATATTTCAAACTTACACTAATGATTTTAGCTTGCTCATTGACATATGATCCATCACTCTTCTTATGAGTCTCAATGTATAAAGCACCTCAACTTATAGGTCTTCCAGTCTTTATTACTTAACATTGATTAATTAAATAATATCACATTTAAATATACCATCTCTTTCTGCTTCCTAGCATTGCTTTTTTGAACTTCCAGTATGTAGAGTTACCATCTTCTGTATAGTTGTAGTATTAGTTTCAATTATTTTCTATAATTTAGAAAGACCAAATCAAAAGTTGTAAACTAACATAAATAAATTAAAATGACAAAAAAATTACACTAGAGCAATTATTTGATTTAACCTCAAAAGACAAATTAGAAATGCAAATGAGAAAATACATTGTTATCACTATATCTCAACCATTGTCATCAAAGACCAACTCTTCAATTTAACATTGTAGGAATGTTGACTATAATTAAGACCAAAAGCATAAAGCATTCACTCGAAACAGAGAAGACAGACAAATATTGATTCCTTTATGATAGTTACCTTTATTATCTTTTAATTTGTCTAACGTAACACATTTAATATTTATCTGCTTAATTCACAAAATTTATACCTAGTCCTTATTAACCCAATTTAGAACCAAAGAAGAAAAGAAATGTAAGAGAATAAGCAAAGAGTAAAACCATGGAAGCTCAAGAGACAACTTTTTATGCTTAGTCCTCCTTGATATTCTTGTATAAAACTAACTGTTGAAATAGATGTACACATTATCATCATTCATCACCATTAATAGTATGATATTGAAAGAATAATGGTCATAGAGACAACTGTCATTCTCTATATTGCTGGATTAGCCTTGAGTAAGATACTAAATATTGCATCCTTCAACATCTAAGTATGCTCTCAATTTCTTAAAATCTGATTGGCAAAAAAGAATTAATAACTACTCTAAAATTATATGCAGCAAACAACATAAAGTTTGCACTTCAAGTAAAGCAAAAGAAATAGGAAATTTCTAAATAAAACCTGAACTAAATTATAAGTAGTACTGCTAGATTTAAATACCATCTAATATACAAAATAAATGTTATCTATAAGTTACAATTATTTGGTAATGAAAAATGCTATTAGGAAGAGAATAATGGGTAAATATTTATGTATGTATCTATATTTGTTGTTTTTGAAAGTTGGAAACTACAATGTGAAACAAGAAGAATCATAAGGGCTATTATATTGTTCCTAATTTGTATAAAAAATATACATAAATCTAATGCAAATATGTCCTAATAGGCTAATACACACCTCAATCATTTCACAACATACTTGGGATTCCATATTATGCTACAAGAAAAGCGAACAATAACAATGTTACCAAAATCATCCTAATTGAATGCAAACATGATTCATCATTAATAGTGGTTCATTACAAAAGTACAACTTTATCTTTGTCTCTGGCCATTGGCGATAATCGATGAAAGCTGCCCACATTTCTCGTGGAACCCAATTAGGATGTGCATCAATGTTATCTTCTCTTACTTATGTCTTCTTTGTAGAATCCTTTGAATAATTCACAACGATTATCTTTCCAATGTATTGCAAGTGTCGCAATATCCAGGACCTCATTGCTCCAGAATCATCTTGAAAATGAAAATTTTCCTTCACAACATAACAAATTAAGGGGTATTACCAGTATATTTGATCTATATATAAAAGAATACTAATTGTGAAATTAAAAAAAATATCATTACCAAAATCATGTCTTTATAACAACGCTCTTTATCATATGATGGAACCTTCTTCCAGTTGTCATAACTAATAGGAAATGGGTTCACATCTGATGCCAAGAACCCTAGGTAGCCAGCTAAACAACCACCAGATTCCCCTTCAGGCTAGCTAGTTGAATTGATTTGCAGAATTATCTATTATCCTTGTGACAGTGTCATAATATCTCTCACATTTATTTTAATCTCCTTTGACGCACCTCTGGCAACTATTAGAGAATATATGATGTTAGCAACCTTAAAATGTAAAGAGGAAACATAAAAAAAAAATACTTACCAATAGTATTTACAATCCAATATTTGTTGGCTAACTATCACATGTTATAGATAACGCAAGAGGTGTCAGAGCCAATAGAGGCGGCGGTATTGATTACTTATGTGGCTACACACTAGGTGGGTCTGAAGTAGGTGTCAGAGCCAATGGTGTTAGTAAAGGTAATGGAACTAAATTAGCAAAAGTCACTGGTGCAACTCTTGATGTAGTTGCCAACACTGATAAATTGTCTTTCACTAATGAATCCCTATATCTTTTAGTCCTCGGCATAGCTAATACATGTTAACATCATTATAAACAGATTAACCACACTTTGATATGCCCCAAAACATGTTAACATAACTAAGCCATAAGAGATAATCCAAAATAGATATATGAAAAAAAAAAGATGCACCACAATAGTTAGGTAATAAATTAATACATAGGACTAAATCATCAAGGATAAAAATAGTTCAAATTTTTACAAGAAATATAACTAAGCCATCATATCTCCATCAATCATATAATCTCTATTTTCTAAATCAATTGTAGTGTTAGGTTCATCATCGTCGTCATCTCTTGCTAATATAATTCTTTTAGTGTTATTTGAAAAGAACAATGCCAAGTCTTATTCAGGAAAAGGAAAATTGTCAAGGATAATATCTTCTTCAACCTCTCCCATTTCAAATAAATCTTTTGGTTTTAAATGCACAAGAACACACCAATTTTTATCAAGGGCATCTTCAACATAATACACTATTTAAGCATCTGAAGCCCAAATATAGGGTTCATCGTCCTCAAACTCTCTGGTATGTATCAAGCGAGAAAACTTAACCATATCAAATCCAAGGGCATCCTTTTTCAATCCAACCAATGTTGTCGTATTAGTCGATATACACTTAAACATGGTAATCTTGAATTGGCCATAATAGTTTAACTCTATCATATCTTCTAATTTTCCATAATATGAAACACTTCCAAAGGTTGGATGAATATCACTAATACTAGCATAGCTATTGGTTCCATTAGTGCCAAAAATTCCTCTATTTTGAATCTTCATCCCTTGATCTCGTTCCATGGTACAAAACTTGAAACCATTAATATGATATGCACATAACCTTCTAGCTTGTATGTGTGATCCTCGTGCAAGACAAATGAAGTCCTCCGAATGAACTTCACTATTGTTGTTGATAATCTAATAAGGAAAAACAAATGACATTAGACATGCAATTAATAGTCATCATTTGAAAAGAAAACTATTGATGCTACCCACCTGTGTTTGAAACCAAGAGACAAATTCCCTATGAATTGTCTTTTGAATCACTTGTGCAGAATGCGTACGATGTCTTAATCTTCTCCTAGTCAATTCTTTGAATTCCCTACATTAGAATTTTATATTAATTAAGACATTATGATATCGAAGAAAATCTAAAAAAAATTGGGAAACATTACTTACTCAATAAATTGAGTAACATGGTCATAGTTAAATAAGACGTATTGATGTGCTTGATGGTTCTCCTTAAGGCTAAGATTGAAAAAATCAACAAGTCCCACTGGTTTTCCTATTTGTATAAATAGATTTTCCCCTTGTGTTGTGTCAACGTCATTGGGTTCATCGTCAACACATGAAACTCTATTAAATCTTGTCTCAATCCCATGCAAGTACCTTGAAGAAAAAGTCAAACACTCTTCTACTATGTACCCTTCAGCTATAGATCCGTCTAATTGGGCTTTCTTACTTACATAGGATTTCATATGTCCTAAATACCTATGGAAGAAACATCACACTAAGTAGTAATTAAGCTATATATAATACCATTTAACTTATAAGCTTTAATCGTTTACCTTTCTATATGATACATCCATCGATAATGTACCGGCCCACCACATTTTTCTTCATCAACCAAATGGACAATCAAGTGAACCATCACTGTAAGAATGACGGTGGAAATAACATTTCTAAGTGGCACAAAGTTAACACAATTTGATTTTGAAGCTTTTCTAGTTCACTTGTGATCAATACTTTCCCACACAAGTTCTTAAAGAAAGAACATAAATCCAATAACACTACACAAACTTTGTTAGGTAGCATATTCCTCATTGCTAATGGTAACAACTGTTCTATAAGAATGTGAGAGTCATGACTTTTCAAGCCAAAAATTTTACGATGTTTCAGATCAATGCATCCAGAAATGTTACTGGAATAACAATCGGGCACCATGACATTCTTTAATGTCTTAATAAATTGATCTTTGTTCTTATTTGTTATTGTGTAGAGAGCTGAACAAAACTTCCCATTATCATTTGGCCAAAGATCTGGTTTGATTCCTAGAT
The DNA here is from genome assembly GCA_037074585.1 of Biancaea sappan. Taxonomy (NCBI): domain Eukaryota; kingdom Viridiplantae; phylum Streptophyta; class Magnoliopsida; order Fabales; family Fabaceae; genus Biancaea; species Biancaea sappan. The sequence goes on along the minus strand of CM073499.1, from coordinate 20,261,776 downwards.
AGAGTAGATCTTTATGAGCATTTAATGATCCTTTGTCTTACCAGGTTCATGGAGCATTGTGCATAACAAATTGTCACATACTTTTTTTCTCAATGTGCTGCATCACATTGAGATTGTGATGTAACAAATTAAACTCCCAATATGAAAGTTTGAAAAATATACTCCTCTTCCTCCATTGTTGAGAATCATTTTTGTCAAGATTCTTGCCATGTAATCTTTTTCCCCTACTATCTACATCTTGACTTTTATCAAATGTGACATTAATATTTTCAATTTTTGTCAATATTTCTGAGCCTGACAATAAAATTGGCGAATCTCTCAACTCAGTATTGCCATCAAATCAAACATAATTTAACCTAAACCCATGTCCTGCTTCCAAGAAATGGCGATGACCCATAAAACACCATTTTCTACTATGAGGAAGACAACATCTTTTAGCATCAAAGTTACAACTTGAACAAGCCAACCCAGTATATGTGTTCCAACCAGACAAGGTGCCAAGTCCAAGAAAATAACTAATCATCCACATAAGAGCTGCACACATTGTGAACACCGATGAGATGATGAATCATATGTTTCCACCCCTTCACTCTGCAGCTTTTTCAATTCCTAAATCAATGGTTGGAGATAGACATCCATATTATTTCCTGGCATTTATGGGCCAGGAATTATCATTGAAATAATGAAAGATGATTACTTCATACACATCCATGGAGGCAAGTTATATGGCATAAGCACCATTGGCCATATACTATAGTTAATACCCATTGTACCAAATGGATTAAATCCATCACTTGCCAAACCAAGTCAGACAGTACGTAACTCTAATGCAAAGTTAGAAAATATTGTATTAAATGTCTTCCATGCTTTAGAATCCCAATGATGCCTCATGAAACCATCATTATTATTATCTACAACATGCCATTTCTTGTCATTTACAATATTAGAAGGCATAAAAAGTCTTTGTAGTCATGGCCTCAAAGGAAAATAACGTAAAACTTTAGCAGCTTGCCTCATTTTTTTTTCTTTCCACTACTTAATGATGTACTAACATCTCCTTTATCCTTCCATCTAGAGGTGTTACAAACTCTTCTGTTTCCCTACTTTCATCATCTTTCCAATACAACATACAGTCATCAAGACATGCATCAATCTTATCATAATTATGTCCTAATTTGTTGATTTTTTTTTGGCTTCATAGAACGAATTTGGAAGCTTTGCATGGTCAAAAGCATCATATAGTAGCTCAAATATCATAGTTATTGCTTTATTAGTCATTCGACACAAGTATTTTATGTGATAAAGGTTAATTAGGATCGACAACTTCAAATATTTGGTACACCCTTCATACAATTCTTCATTAGAGTCCCTAATTAAATCTACGAATTCATTATTGTCTCTACCGACCCTTTGATTCCCTTCAGGCATTACCCTCTTTACTTCTTTAACTAATTCGGGAAACACATTAGGAGTTTTTGTCTCGCAATGCCTATTGATCCCGAAAGCATCGTGTATCATATTATGCATCAAATACTGACTAGGTAAATTGTTAAGGCCACTCAAAGCATCATGTCCTACACTAGAGGTATCTTGGTTTTCTCTCATCCTTCTTTCCCCACGAAGCATCCAAAAAGTATATCTAGATGGAAATTGGCTACACATCAAGTGGTCGTACACTACTTCTCAAGTAACCATCTTCCTAAACCCACAATGGGCACATGGACATTTAATCCTCTCATTTCTAGATGAATGAGAAAAGGCAAAATCTATAAATACTTATAGGATTCAAATGTGTTTCACCGCTTGGTGATCCAAGATTTGTCCATTCTCAATCCTAAGGAATTTAATTAAAAAATTAGTGACTTAAATTAAAACATTGCATAATGTTTTATAATGTCTATTGTTTTTTATATGTCTATTGTTTTTTAAAATCAAGAAAAAACTAAATAAACAATTCAATAACCATATCTCATGAATGGAATATTTATAAGCTAAAAAAGTCAAGATGAAATTTCAGCCCATGGTCAACAATTAAACAATCTCCAATCTTCAAGCTTCCAATATTCCAATCTTCAATAAACCAACATTTCAAATGCAATTAAACACATAGAACAATTAAAATCAACCCATGGTCAATATTTCAGCACACACACAAGTACTGACCAATATGTAATTTCCATCTAACAAATACACACACACACACACACACATATCAATATTTCAGCACACACACAAGTGCTGACCAATATGTAATTTCCATCTAACAAATACACACACACACACACACACATATAATACTAATAAGTTCCTTCAACTAGTCAAGGTATATTAATGTCTTTTATCAAGTTTGTCAACTCTCCACAAATATGAAACTATACTTTGGAAGTTGTTGTGGAATTTAATTCCATAACTTGAATGCAAAATAGCTGCATGGCCAGTCATTGGTATTAGAGATATCAATTTGTAGTTTGCTGTATTAAATGTCAAATTACAAATAATAACTAATCACCAAATAGATTTGTAGGTCAGATGCTTCCAATTTTATTCTCTGTGAAATTATGCTGCATCTTTGACCTTTAGTTGGCATAAACTTTAATAGTAAACCATTTCTAAAATATGATATTCTCATCATATAACATGGTAAAATCCCTATAATATTTTCTTTTACGAACATTTTATATAGAGATGTATTACGTCTATATCTAGAATATGTTAATTTATGAAGAATTTAAAATTAATTCAGGGTTTAAAAAAAGATAATAATAAAGATATTTGTTTTCTAATAGATTTTCTCACAAGTCTTTGCTAATCTAAATTTTCTTAAACTAATACAGTAGCAATTAAAGTCGATTCTGGAGTGATAAGCTTGGTTTTTATTGAAGACAAAGACAATTCAAGAACTTTTGTTTCAGAATAAATAATGAAGAACAGAATCTGACATGAGGCAATAGAATTCTACACATTTACTTTTTGATTTGTCAAGGAAGAGACAAATATTCTCTATATAGAGCTACAGCACCTAAACTGGTTTCACATACACTACAAAAAAAAGTGCATTTCCATCTAACAAATACCCACACGTATATGTGAACTAAAATGAAATATTAATCACTTAGTTTGAGACAAGTTCTCCATATTCTATATCAATCTTCAAGCTTCCAATATTTCAATCTTCAATATTCCAATATTTCAAAAGCATTTAAACAAATAGAACAACTAAAACCAGACCATGGTCAACACTTCAATGCACACACAAGTGTTAACCAGCAAATAAAGAAAAATTAAAATTCATAATTACAATAAAAAATAAACAACAAAACAAGGCATACCAGGATGAAAGGAAACGCTCAATAAACAGCATTCACAACAGATTGGCAGCAAAAGAAGTGGCCACCAAATAGTGGGATCTGGACAAAATAGAAGCAATAAAGAGTCAAATGATGTCAAGTCATTTATAAAGAAAAAGAAAAACAACATATTAATTTAGAATAAAGAAGAAAAAAGGACAAGCTAAAAGCTTAAAAGCTTGCAAAAAATAATTACTACAGAAAAAATTAGTTTTCCAGTCAAAAAAAAATAAAATTTTATTATAGACTTTCCCAATAAGAAAATGGTAACTCAAAATAAATGTAACTTAGTTATTAAAAGTTAAGATGAAGGTTTCAACATCAATACTGAAACACAATTGAAATAAAGGAAAAAAGAATTGAAAATGATTTGATATCTCCCCTACCAAGCTTTCAAAGATTTTTTAATGTCTCCTTTGATCCAACTAATTCAAAACATACCACACATCTCATTTTCTTTCAAATCGAACCGTTGAAGGAAAGGAAGATGCTAACAATTGAATCTTTGAGCATTTATCTCTATCTTTTATGGAGGATTAGAATTTAAAGTATCTTGACTTCAAATAAAGGCAACTAAAATAATATCTTCAAGAATTAGCCATGTCATGACAGATTAGTACTCACCTGATCAAAACTTCAAAATTCTAAGAAATAAGAGGAAATAGCACATCTCTATGATTCAATCTTCATTCAAATGGCCCAGGTACTTATGCTTCTGATAAAAAACAAAAGAATGGGAAACATGTAAGAATTTATGGAGTAATTCTATTAGAATAGCAGCAGACCAGACCAGTAAAGAAGAACAGAAAAATCCAAAAACAAGGTGTTTCTCTCGGACAGCCATGAAAATTTTTTTATAATATCTAACATCAGTAGTAAGCTTAATGTGGACATATGCAACTTCTTAAATCAAGGAGCTTTTATCAACAAAGTTAAGAGGTTTGGGAACTAAAGGATAGCCACAAATGCAGGAAATATTCAGTTTCAATTACAATACAAAGAGATAATAGAATGAAAATAGAAATGCAAAAGGAAGAGCAGTAGATGAGATAACAGTATCTGTACTAAAACAACTTAATGAGAATCCAACAAGACTCAACTAATAGCTTTGAGCACCTTTAATAAAAGTTGATCCAGGATTTGTCCATTTTCAAGTCTAAGGAATTTAATTTAAATAAGGAATTATATTAAAAAAATCACTTAGTATGATTACAAGCTTTATCTTGAGGCACTATTCGTTAACAGTATATGACTTTGTCTTGTAATTTATAAAAAATCTTCAAGTTACAATCAGGTTTATATTGTAAATGTAGAAAGCCAGAACCTTACAATATATTATATCTATCTCTACAGCACAAGAAGTGGCTCAGGGATCAACAAGGGTCAGAAGAAAAGAGAAAACAAAGGAAAGAAGCTAAGTTGAAAAACTTAGATATATTTCTAAACTCTTGGATGATGCTTACACTGATATTAGCACCCTATTTATACTAATTCTCAGGGGACAAAGAAGCATGGACAGAATGGAAAATGATAGTATGATCACATGGGCTTGGAATGCAAAAGTTGAAAATGGAAGAAAAACAAAACAAAAGTCTTCTAGCACATGGGTGGTAGCTGGAGGGTGGCAGATGGCTAGTAGCTGGAAAGTTGACAATATGTAGCAGCCATTGTGGACCAACTTAATTCTCAGCAGCTGTGGCATTCTCCCTGGGTTGAACAGGACTCGTCCTCGAGTCTAGTTCAATGTCATCATCAATGTATGGAGATAAATCAGCAACATTAAAAATAGCTGAGACTCCATAGGTTCCTGGTAGTTCGACCTTGTATGCATTGCTATTAATCCGTTGTACAATCCTGAACGGACCATCAGCTCTTGGTGATAATTTGGCATTGGGTTGATTCGGAAAACGTTCTTTGCGCAAATGAATCCAAACCAAGTCACCTACTTTGAAGGTTTGTGCTTTCCTATGCTTGTCACGTTGAGTCTTATACCTCATGTTTTGCCTTTGGATCTTGTCTCGAACTTGCTCATGCAGCTTCTTAATTTCTTTAGCTCGCTGGTCTGCATTGGCACTATAATGCTGTTTATCAGTAGACGGGATCAAATCCAAGGGGCTAAGCGGTCGAGTACCATAAACTACTTCAAACGGACACCTTCCAGTTGCTTGATTAGAGGAGTTATTATAGGCAAATTCAATTTGGGCAAGGATAAGATCCCATTGTTTCAAATTCTTTCCTACAAAACTCCGGAGAAGGTTTCCCAAAACCCTATTGACGGCTTCCGTTTGACCATCCGTTTGAGGATGACTAGCACTGCTGAATTGGAGCTTGGTACCCAACTTTTTCCACAGGGTTTGCCAAAAGTGGCTTAGGAACTTAACGTCTTGGTCAGAGGTGATAGATTTTGGAATACCATGAAGACGAACAATTTCTTTAAAATAAAGGTCTGCAACTTGAACAGTATCATTGGTCTTCTGGCATGGAATAAAATGTGCCATTTTTGAAAATCTATCTACTACCACCATTATGGAATCCTTTTGACGTTGAGTTCTTGGCAATCCAAGGATAAAATCCATACTGACGTCTTCCCAAGGTGCTTCTGGAATTGGAAGCGGCAAATATAACCCTGTATTTTGACTTTTGCTCTTGGCCAAGTGACAAATCTTGCATCTTTGAATGTGTTTAGTAGCATCTTTCTCCAGTCTTGGCCAATAGAAATTCTCTTTGATTAGGGCTACAGTTTTGTCTCGTCCAAAGTGACCTGCTAGACCTCCATTATGGGTCTCCCAGATAATTGCTTCTCGCAATGAGCATTGAGGGATGCATAATGTCTTTCTTTTGAATAAGAATCCTTCATGCCTGTAGTAGTCTTGGAAGGACTGCATTGTAGTATTACCCCAAATTTTACCAAAATCTGGGTCATCTTGGTATAACTCCTTGACAACCTCAAAGCCGACAATCTTTGTTTGAAGGGTTGAGAGTAAAGCATAGCGCCTGCTGAGGGCATCTGCCACAATATTTTGGACTCCTGCCTTGTGCTTGAGTAGGAATGGGTATGGTTGCAAGAACTCACTCCAAGCAGCATGTCGTCGGTTGATCTTTTGCTGAGAGTTCAAATGTTTGAGGGCTTCATGATCAGAATAAAGAATAAATTCTTTATTCAATAAATAGTGGCTCCAGTAATGCAGGGCACGAACAACGACATAGAATTCCTTGTCATAAGTCGAATACTTGAGTTTACCGTTGTTGAGTTTTTCACTGAAAAAGGCTATAGGGTGCCCTTCTTAACTCAAAACAGCTCCAATACCGGTATTTGAAGCATCACAGCTAACTTCAAATACTTGGTCAAAGTTTGGAAGTACTAGCACTGGTGCTTCAGTTAAACATCTCTTTAGTTCTTCAAAACTTTTCTGAGCTTGTTCGGTCCATTGAAATTTGTCTCCTTTAGTACAGTCTGTGAGTGGAGCAGCAATAGAGCTAAAATTTTTTATGAATCTTCTATAGAATGAAGCTAATCCATGGAAACTCTTCACATCATGGATGGAGCTTGGAATAGGCCAGCTGTTGATGGCTTCGACTTTACTCGGATCTACTCGAATACCCTCAGCGGTGATAATGTAACCCAGGAAATTTACTTCCTTGGTTAGAAAAGAACATTTCTTGAGATTGGCATAGAGTTTCTGTTCTCGTAAAGTCTGTAGCACTTGTCGTATATGCTCTAGATGCTCTTCTTTTCCCTTACTATAGATCAAAATATCGTCAAAGTACACGACTACAAACTTGCCAATGAAGGGGCGAAGTACCTGATTCATCAGACGCATGAATGTACTGGGAGCATTGGATAATCCAAAAGGCATCACAGTATATTCATACAGGCCGTCTCTGGTTTTGAAAGCAGTTTTCCATTCATCTCCTGGACGGATTCTGATTTGATGGTAGCCACTGCGAAGATCAATTTTGGAGAAGATGGTGGCTCCATGTAGTTGATCAAACAGGTCATCGAGCCTTGGTATCGGGAATCGATACTTGATAGTGATTTTGTTGACAGCTCGACTATCAACGCACATCCTCCAACTTCCATCTTTCTTTGGCACTAGAAGGACAGGTACAGCACAAGGGCTAACACTTTCTTGAATTAATCCTTTCTTCAGCAATTCTTCAACTTGGCGTTGAATTTCGTTATGTTCCTTAGGACTCATCCTATATGCTGGCTTATTTGGAATGACAGCTCCAGGAATAAAGTCAATGGCATGCTGGATATCACGCATTGGTGGTAATCCTTGAGGGATTTCTTCTGGTACAACATCCAGAAATTCAGTAAGCATTTCTTCTATCTCCAAAGGAAGAGTTGTTTCTTTATTTGCTTCAAACAAAAGGACAAAATTTGTGGTCTGAGCTTCTTTTGCCGTCATCTTGAACTGTGTTTTTGTAACTAAAGTCACAAGGGGCTTTGTTTCCTTCTTGTCTTTGTTCAGTTCACTTGGTGGCAATGGTGTCAACTTGACTTTTACTCCATCTTTGACGAAAGAGTAGGTGTTAGCATAGCCGTTGTATATTGCACGACGATCATATTGCCATGGTCTCCCCAGTAGAAGATGGCACGCATCCATAGGTATCACATCGCACCATGTGTTGTCGTGGTATTTCTGACCTATGGAAAAATTTACAAGACAACGTTTAGAGACCCTTACCTCGTTGCCTTTATTGAGCCATTGTAACTTATACGGATGCGGATGATCTTGTATGGGCAATTTCAACTTTTCCACCATATAATTTGACACGACGTTCTCACAACTCCCACTGTCAATAATAACATCACAAACCTTGCCTTGCGCAGTGCAACGGGTGTGGAAAATGTTGTGCCTCAGCCATGGTTCTTCTTTGGCTGTTGCAGTATGCAAGCTTCGTCTAATTACCAGTGATTCTCCTTGATCAGCAGGGGTGACCTCTTCAATGTGCACTGGTTCTTCATCAAACACTGGGCCATCATCAAATACTGGTCCTTCATCTTCTTCAGAAGCTTCATGGATTACTCCTTCAATAATGGTGATAATCTTGCGGTTTGGACAATTAGAAGCAATGTGTCCAAATCCTTGGCACCTGAAACACTTGACAACTTTAGAATTACCCTCTCTGTTGGGCTTTGGTGGATTGCTGTTTGAAGTACTTGCTTGTTGGGTCTGAGGTTTGCGGTTATTTGCAGAGTTCCTATAAGGAAAAGAGGAAGAAGATTGATATGAAGGCTTCTTGGGAAACTGTTTCTCAATTCGAAGAGATAAACGAATAACATCATCCAAAGTCCAATATTGTTGAAGTTGGACCACGTGGGCGATATCTACGTTTAATCCTCCAAGGTAGCGAGCGATTGATTGCTCATCCCTCTCTTGAATGTCACACTTCATCATCAGCTGTTCAAATTCTCTGGTGTATTCTTCCACAGACAGGTTCTTTTGACGAAGATTCTGTAGTTGAATAAAATTATCTTGAAAAAATTGCGGAGGTAAAAACTTACGAGTTAGTTCCTTACGCATCTTTTCCCATGTCCGTATTTTGCTTTTTCCTTCTCTCTCGCGCTTCTTCTTTAAATTTTCCCACCATATGGAAGCGTGTTTCTTTAACTTGACAGCAATGATTTTCACCTTCTTCTCCTCGGGTACCTCTTTATACTCGAATATTCGTTCAACAGTTTGTAGCCAATTGACAAATTCATCTGGTTGGAGTTTTCCTTCAAACTCTGGAATTTCCACTCTGATATCGTCAGTACGGTTGACTGGTCTGCGTTGTCGACGGTTACTGGTGGATGACGAGGTACTATTGTCTGAATCATCACTTTGATGCTCCTTCCGTTCCTCCAATTGAATTCGTTGGGCATTCACCATTTCCTGCAACTGTTGAATTTGTTGCCTCAATTCTTCTAATTCAAGTTCTTGAACGGATCTGCGTCTGGGAGGCATTTTCTCTCTCCTTTTTTTTTTTGAAGAAGATTAAGCTAAATTTTGGATGACGTAGGGATTTGGGGCAAATTTGAGGAAAGTGTAATTTTGAAAATGACTGTGGGCAAAAATAAAATTTTAGAAAGTTGTGAGGGTAAAAGTGTAATATCAGAAAGTTCTGGGGCAAAAATGAAATTTCGGAAAGTTCTGGGGCAAAATCAGAATTTCAGAAAGTTCTGGGGTAAAAAATGAAATTTCAGAAAGATCTGGGGCAAAAGTGGAATTTTCAGAAATATCTGGGGCAAAAATGAAATTTCAGAAAAATCAGGGGCAAAAGTTGAATTTTGGAAAGTTCTGGGGTCAATTTGTAATTTCGGAACGTTTTGGGGGTAAAAATGAGTTTTCACAAAACTTCCGGGGTCAATATGAAAATTTGGAATTTGAGGGTGACGTGGCACAACTTTACACGTGGCAACTGATAATTGGTGACAGTTTTGACACGTGGCAAGCTTTGATTGGTGGACTGATGACGTGGCTGATGACGCGGCAACTGAATCAGCTGTGACACGTGGCAGTTCCGACACGTGGCAACCTCTGATTGATTGGAGTGGATGACGTGGTGATGACGTGGCAACCGAATCAGCTAGGACACATGGCCGAGGTGACACGTGGCAATATATGATTGGTTGGATTGGATGACGTGGCTGATGACGTGGTCGTCTTCAACCTCTGGCAGGCGCGTGTGGCGCGTGGAGTTGATGGCCGGCGCGTGATCTTCCGACGGTGGCGCGTGACGGCGCGTCGAATTTCAGGCGGCGTTGATCTTCTCCAGACCAAGGTTTTGGACCCTTCCGATCACTATTCCGACGTCATTTTTCCCGAAAGAGCGCCGGAGATGGGACTTTCGAAGTTGGCCGATTTCGACGTCGCCGGAAAACTTCGACAGTGAATCTCAGGCAGCTTTTCAGGCGTTCCCTCTCTCTGGAACCTTGCTCTGATACCAAATATGGCTCAGGGATCAACAAGGGTCAGAAGAAAAGAGAAAACAAAGGAAAGAAGCTAAGTTGAAAAACTTAGATATATTTCTAAACTCTTGGATGATGCTTACACTGATATTAGCACCCTATTTATACTAATTCTCAGGGGACAAAGAAGCATGGACAAAATGAAAAATGATAGTATGATCACATGGGCTTGGAATGCAAAAGTTGAAAATGGAAGAAAAACAAAACAAAAGTCTTCTAGCACATGGGTGGTAGCTAGAGGGTGGCAGATGGCTAGTAGCTGGAAAGTTGACAATATGTAGCAGCCATTGTGGACCAACTTAATTCTCAGCAGCTGTGGCAAGAAGTCTAAATGTAATTGATAAGAGAAACATAATCAAGGTACCTACTCAATTGAGCTATTCATATAACCTTGGTCATCCCATGACCAATGAGATAAGCATAAAGTTACATAGCATAAAGGTTTGGCGTCGACATATAGGCCACGAATAGTACATTATTCAGAGTATATTATAAACCCAATAGCATACAAACAAATCCAGGAATAATAAAAGGAAACAAACAGTGACAAAATAAAATAGCACCACTCTACATCTCACCTCTTATTTTGTTCTCTTGATGCACTATTCATGGCGAAAGGAAATAAAGAAGACAAAGAAAGGGAACAATAGAAAAGAAGTCCTTATATAATGGATTGTTATATTTGATGTATATATATATATAAGAATTAGCCTCACTTAGAATCCGAACTCCAGTATTTCAACATCAAAAAAGATGAAGTTCTTTGCTTAACGTCTCTCTAATTGACGATCTCTTCTCCTTTACAATCAAATTGCAATCTAGAAAGAATTAGTCTGTCTTAATCCTTCTCTGTAAAAAACAAAAAATTCCTCCCCGTGATGATTATCCGTTTCATTTTACTACCATTGTATGATTACATTTCATTTTTTTTCCTTTTGGTCCTTTTCATCAGTCCTCTGTACTTGAGTTAGAAGGTTGAAGACACAATCAGTTAATTACATAGCTTAATCAAATAAAATTGATATCTGGTGTTTATACGGTGAGAAAAGTGACATATGTTATTGTGCTTATTAACCCACCCAATAATCTCTAATTTAAAAGAGAAAAAAGTGACATATGGTAAGAAAAGTGGCAATTGCAACTTGTTTTATTAAGCTCTGCTCTGAGCAGTAATTTTAGTTTTGAAAGTAATGTAAAATAAAAATTAAAAAAGCATAGATAACATGAATAATGTTCAGTAAACTGAGTAAAAAATAAGGCTTTGAAGTTCAAACGTGTTATATGACCCTGCAGATTATGAATCTTATCTGTTTTTCTCAATAAATGTATTAAAGAAAAAATAAATAATGAAAGAGGAGTACAAATAATGAGGACAACCTAAGTTCCCAAAGCATGAATAGTACAAAATAAAGACTCAACACAAAAGGAAGTGAAAGCATTATTTTTGAAAACAATAGAGCTTCACAATTGTTTTTCACAATTCTATAAGAGACCTCACTCTGCTCAAAAACTATCAGAAAAAGAAAAGGAAAGGAAGAAGTCCATGAGCTTAAATCAACAAAGAAAAGTATATAAAAAAAAAGTTAATCCCACAAAAGTTGCAAAGGAAGGTATCTTTTAAATATGCTGGCATTATACTTTAGCCACAGTCATCAATATTACAAGCTTGCAAATAGCGTCAACATGTAAATTAGATGTGCAGAAATGAATCAATTCATTAGTTTATTTCCATCAAACAAGTAAAATAAACAAAATAATAACAGAGTACCAATACGTGTCACATAATTACTCTTCTCTACATCACTATCTTCAGGTCAAACACACATCATAGACTTATTAATTAGAAAATTCAAATTCAAGGCATAGCAGCAACAAAAGATGTCATATAGATTCATCCTAAACATATACATATGGCTAATTAATGGAATACAAATTTCCTAAACATATGCATATGGCTAATTAATGGAATACAAATTTGATGTTCATCTCTCTCTCTCTCTCTCTCTCTCTTAATTAATTTCATAAGTTTCTCATGTTATGTTAGTGATTCTTCTATGTTATTTTACTAAGCACTGCCCTTGGGAGTCTGACATGTCAAAGAGACTACCTTTTTTTTCCCCTTTCTCTTCCCTTGACACTTGTAGGAGTTGTTATTCACGAAGCCTTTCTATAGAAAGGGGTCAATTCATATCTGAAGTTACAACCCATCAAACACTCAAATTGACAGTATCAAGTACAAAGAAGCATCAAGAAGAGTGGATTTACTAGAGCCAGAAAGAAAGTGTTTTGAAGTCATTGCAACCCAGTTCAGCAAAACATGCAATCTTGTCAAATGGGATAGAAAATATCCAAGTCAGTTGTTCCAGAATACCTTTAATAATAATAATTAAAAAAAGAACTCATTAGCTTCTCCTCTCTCTCCGTCCGTTGTTGAACTTTGTTCTCAATTGTCAATGTTCTCTCTCTGCCTTTGAGAGTCTCTCTCTCCTCTCTCTATCTCTCTTTGTATCTCTCTCCTCACTCTATCAGTATTTAGAGATGATTCTATGCTAAAGTAGAAAAGAAAAACAAACACAAACTAGTAGAACTAAAATAACCAAATTACTCAAGCCAAAATTTAAAAGAGGCAAAATCTTGCTTTGAAGGGGCAAATCCATCCAAAATAGTTCAAATTACAGAACAAGCAACACAACCAGCTTTAAAGCCAGCTTATAAAAACAAAAGCAAGAGAGGAAAGAACAAAACCTAAGATAGGGCAAATTTTCTATTTTGCTTTTATATTGTTTGCCAACAGATTTCAGAAAAAGAGAAGCAAAACTCAAGTGAACAACCATAGACTAGAGAGCAAGACAGTCACAAATAAAGCCCCAAAAGATAAGTTTGCCCTAAAGAGGAAAAGGAAATGAGATTACAAACCAAAACTTGGTAAAAGAAAGTGACCTTATGGTTTAAAGATAAAGGCAAGAGACTCAACATAGAAAATAAGCATACTCAGTTAGCCAAAAAAACATTTCAAAGTACCAAAAGATCCCAAGCAGTTCAAAAGTCGAAATATGACACTAGGTTAAACTTCCATTTTCTTGAGGTTAACTACAAGCTCTAAACGACAATAGGGGAAAAAACCAAAAAAACAAATCTAAATATGTAGATTTACAATTTTGACATGAAAGAACTAAAACTAAGCTTGATATATTATCTTCACTTTGACTGAATACATAACCTTAAAAAAATTAAGAAGGAATTACATGCTAAATCTGCTCTTTTAACATGACTAGAAATGACAATAAGATTAGTGAAATTAAAACACAAATTTGGCTCCTAACAAAGACCAAAACAGAGAACAATATCACGGTGGAATAAAGTATACAACAAAATCATGTAATTTTTGCAAACCTAAAATCAAGTTTTAATTCTAAAACTTAAAAACATTGGAGCCACAGAATCAAGATTTAATACAAGCACAAACAACTAAACGAGAATGGCTCTTAAGGATATTCAAATAAGGATCTCACTGTTATGTGTCGTATAAATCGTTCCCAAAAGATTAAAATCTCAGAGAGAGATTGAAGGCAAAGGAAAATGGAGAAGGAGAATGAACAAGTCGTGAAAAATATGGAAGGACGGAAGTACACAACAAATCACGTACAAAGAGAGAACAAAAAAATAATCAAATAGAGAAAAGTTTTGAGTAAGACCATACTAGAAACGGTGTCAACTATTGCTGGCTATGGTGGAATTTCAAACCAACGGGAGAGAATGAAAAGGTTTTTGCTTTACCAAAACGGGAAAGGGGCAAAGAAAAAATGGAGGCACTAATGTGTACTCCTGGCACTAAAAAGGTTTTTTTATGCAATTACTGATGATTACGAAACCGCCAAAATTGCATTAAAAACGCCACTAATTGCATTCATTTCCCTACGGTGTCTACAACCGCTGGGATATGCTCCACAGGAAATGACCATCGGCAATTACACATTTTCTAGTAGTGTATGCAGGCTCAAAGAAACACATAAGAATATGCATAACCCAGTGCACATTTATGAAAAACCACATACTCACAGCATCAAGCCATCCCTCAAGGTAGCCCTATACATAACCCATCTCAAATTATACACATCTCATCATCTTAGCACATTCAATGCAATCATACAAACACGAATGAGCACACCCTACTCCCACGCATACTCATCATACACATTTCAATTAGTCCATGTAGGTCTTCATCTCTATGGAAAACTCATTCAAGAGTCTCGCCAATAGGGTTCTTCATTCCCACGGATGTTCTACTCAAAAGTTTCATTACATGGGTCTGTATCCCCATAATTCCTTTTCTCAAGGGTCCATCAATGTGAGTCTGCACTCCCACGTATTTGTTGCAAGATATGCTCTATGGATCTAAATCTCCTTGGACCAACCATTTCCCAATCACAATCATATAGCATCAAACAATAACACAACCTAAGAACATTTACCATGTAGCCCCCAACGTAAGCCAACCAGTAAACAACCCTAGCATGATAAGTCTCACATCAAATGAATATGCCATCGATAAGTCACCCCTTGAGAAATTTAGTGGCCAACCTTGGCATTTCTCAATTCGGCATCACCTTGCCATCATGTTTCCCCTTGAGAGGATCGTGTTGCCTATCTCGGCTACCTCAACCCAGTCACCACATTGCCATCACTCACAAACTCAATCATACATACAAACCCAATTCATATTATTTATTATTTCGAATTAAATTCCCATTATGTGCCAATCACCCATACCCAAAATTAGCCTTAAATTTATTCCCCACATGTTCTCTACACCTCTCACATACTTCTTCTATGCTATATACATATGTGCCTAAGTATGCATACCTTCATATTTTACACGCAACCTCCCACATACACAAGGGTGTTATTTACACCAAGCATTCATCACCACAAGATTTATTTTATTGCAATCATTGGCACACAATGCAAGATATCATTCACATACGAATATGGGAGTTCATTTTATAAGCATGCAATACCTCAACTCATGAATGCCAACCAATTAACATTCATTATATAATTTCATTACATTAAACATTAGGAAATACAATCTTAGAAAGAAAAAATCAACCAAGACAAGGCTAAGTTCCCTCACTTGGGATTGAAGCACTTCTGGCGCCCATAAATCACCTTGACCAAGCATCAAATCATATCCAAGCCTACAGGACATCAAACATATGACTCAATATACAAATACATGGGAGAAAATCCATGTTCAAGTTATGGTGCCTTGGGTGCCAGCCTTGGCGTCTGGGGGCCACAGCACTTCTAAGCCACCCCCAAGGCATCAAGGCGTCTACCTTAGCTCCTAAGGCCCTAGGCCTGATTGGCCTTAGGTCCCCTTACAAGTGATGGCACCTTAGGCGCCAACACCATTGCTCTCTATTTGTGTGGCACCCTGGGCACCCCACACTACTCCTACATGCCCAAGCCTCGATTTTTCATGAAATCAACCCAAATCCTAACCAATTCTCATGATTTCTTCCATTAGTTTTCATTATTGATCTTTAGGGATCATACTATGCTTGTATCTCAAGTTATTATCAAGATCAAGTCCTAATCATCAAAATCCCCTCTAAATCCTAACTTCTCCTTTTTGGCTTTATACCCATCAATCCCATTTTTAGTTTTGATTTTCCTATCAATTCCTACTCTTAATTTCATTATTAAACATCAAGGAATGTTTTAAAACATAACCCAAGCTCCAAACCTCTCGAAAAAAAAAAAAACCAATTCCTACCCAATTCATCATAAATCCAAAAATAGAGAGAAAATTGAGAAAATAAATGCTTACGTCTATTTCTTGCCTTTCTGGTGGTGGTTGGTTGTCAGAGACCCAAACCCTAGTCAGAGATAAGTTTTCTGGAAGCTTGGGTGGTGGAGGGTTGGGAGATGATGGAGAGAAGAGGGAGTGAGGGCTTGGGAATGAAAAGGGAATATGAAAGGAAGGGAGAGAAATGAGGAAAATGGGTGGGTGGCCACCTATATATACCCTAAAGGAAAAATTACTAATTTGCCCTCTGTTCAACCTTTAGTCAACAATAGCAATGCAAACTCATAATTTCTCCAACTCAGGTATCTCTTATACTCTAGAAACCACTCAATTATCCCATCACTAATTTTTCATCTTTCCAAAAGGTACCTCGCACTTATCCTTATTATATTTTATCCCTCTTTAGACTTAGTAATCATCTAACTCTTTCAATGCCACGTGTACACTCCCTCAGAACTCCTTCACTCATTATTTCACTCAAGGTACCTCTTCTAACCTCACATTCCTTTACAAAGAAAACAAAAAAATTTTCCTTATGTCTAGATATCCATTATAATCCAACTATTCTAACACCCAAGAACCGCGGGTATTACATATTTAAGGGAAGGGAAATTAGAGGTAAGACAAAGTATGTTAACTAGAAGTAGAGCAAGTGCAGGGGTTTGATGCAGAGCCGACCTACTATGAAGATATGACTTCTCCAGTGAAAATGCACATGATAGTGAATGACGAGAGGAAGATGTCATCATGCATCTGCTTACATGGGGTATTTGAATATGGAACAAGGATGGAACTTTGAGATGGGGTGAGAGGCATACATACAAAGCAAAAAAATAGTTAGGCAGACAAATTGATGTGTTTCTTTACTTCCTTCCTCTGTGTTGTGTGTCAATCTCGATGCTATATAGAGAGAGGAGAAGAAATGTGAAATAGAAAAGAGAGACACTCAGAGAGACAGACATAGGGAAAGAAATAGCCACAAATTTATTTTTGTTTAAATTATCATTAAGGGTATTTTTGTAATTTCATATGTTGATTCAACGTGGCAAGTGACATGTCAGATCATATTTGCCATACGGCAGTCCAGTCATCATTTTTCGTTAATTTCTTTGACAGTGTCTAAAAAAAAGGCATATTTGCCAAAAAAGAAAGTTATGGGATATATTTGACCAAAAAAAATAGAGGGGTAAAGTTAAAATCAATGCAAATATTAGGGACATGAACTATACTTTTGCCTTAATTTAAAGACACATCTTTTTAAATAAAAGATACACCATTTTAAATTAAAAGATACATCTTTTCAAATAAAAGGAGCAAGAATTTAATTCCTTTACAAACATCCTATTATGTCTAATTCTCCACATGTATTATATGCATGCATTCATCATCATTAGAACTTTACTCGGCATTCTCCACATGTATATAGAAGCTTGACAACTCAGGTAATTAAAATCTTTATTGTGTCAATTATAACCTATATGTCCTTGAGCCTAACATCGTCCAAAAAATTAATAGTAGATAAACATGGGATTCACTTCTTGCACACTTCAACACCAACTCATTTGCCTTGGATGTGCCACCGGATACCAATTTAAAGCATCCAAAATAACTTGTGAACCTTTATTGATGACAAAATTGAATGAGAGATTTTAGACGGTTCTTGGGTCATTTTGATCATTTTCAAGTGGTATTTGAGGTGAAATAGGTGGATGATTTGATGCTAATGCGTACAAGATGAAATGTCACATCAGTGTCTAGTGTTAAATATTTTAACGACGTTAAACTTAGGGAAACTAATAAGGAACATATGAGTTATAATGGATACACAAAAAAAATTATATTATAATTGAATAATGGCTCAAAGTTTAGGGGCATGAAAGTTATTTATGCCTAAAATTAATAAAAACTTGCCAACACCAATTGATCAAAGTAGTTTGACACTTGTTAAGAAAAAAACTTGAATTTGAGTCTTACTTGGAGAAAATCAACATTGAGAGAGTTTTACAGTTGTACGGATCGACCTGGTTCAAATAAGATTAGTTGGAATTCAATGGATATCCAAATATTGACGGTTGTAAATGAAAAAATAAATAAAATAAAACTTTGGCCATATATATTATGGTTGTAAATTTGTAAAAGGATCTAAACTTAAAATTTGATAAATTCTTAAACAAAATTGGCTAGGAATGAGGAATTTGCGTTTAATTGTTTGAAGCATTACACATTTTTTTCCTGCAAATTTGGCTAATCAATAAGGATACAAAGGGAATATATTATTATTGAGAACTCTAGATACTTGCATTACAATTTACACATATAACACCGAGTGCTCAAGTGATCAAGACAGCTAATCATGGTTGACAAGAATTAAATGAGTTCAATGAATTCATAGATATATATATATATATATATATATATATATCTGTGTGTGTGTGTGTGTGGAGCCCATGCAATAGAACACTCTTATTCCTGCAAACTGCAATTCAAATTCTCTCATTTGTATGTATTTTTTATTAAATTTTTGCAAGATATTCTTTCAAACACTTACACTGGAACTACTAATTATTAGTGAGAAATTAGCCTCTTATTTTGGTGCTTTTCTGCTGTCTTTTTCCCCGGGAGACCCACCAAATTAATAAAGCTACGAAGCACCCTCTTTCAACTTTATTTGATGTCAGCTTCCACAGCCAAGCTACAACAGATTGAAGTTATAAATAACTTCAAATTTTATTTTTAGGCATAAATAACTTTCATGCTTGAAATATTAATCCTTGAAATATTACAATTGTCTCAATTTAGTCCTTAAAAATTATTTTTTAATTTGGTCATTTTGTTTGTCAAAGTGACTTTTGACAGCAATAACAAATTTTGCCATTTTGTAACTATGATGACCAAATTAAGACAAATGTAATTTTTGACAGACTAAATTTAAATGTTTAATCATTCAAGAATCAAGCTAAGACAATTGTAATCTTTCAGGGACTAATTAACAATTTATTCAAAGAAAAAAAAGGAGGGGGGGGGGGGCGCGGAAGCTGGAGTTAGTTGTTTTTGTGTTGTAGCCAGCTTAAGAAAACATCTAGGGTTTTGGTGTCAGTTTTGTAATGCTGCTGTGTGAATTGAAGAAAGGCTGGCCATGTGAAATCTGGAAATCTTCTTGGATGCTCTTCGTCGACCAGAGCTGCTGGAGGAGTCACCACTTTGTCCTTTCCTGGACACAGAAAGAAGGCAATGGACTTCCTCACACTCTTGCTGTGTACAAGTGCTCTGTGCTTGCAACTCTTGTATATCCCATTTGTTAAAGCCTGAAATTATAGTCATCACACGTCTTAATTATCAGAAAATGAATTCAAAATAATACTTTGAATGTTTGACATATGGTGAGGAGGATGCATACCATGAAGGTGTCGCCAATGTTGACGACGAAGGCATTGGGGTTGGGGGTGATGGAGTACCACTGGTCGTCCACAAGCACCTGGAGACCCCCCACCTGGTCCTGGTGGAGGATGGTGAGGGCGATGGGGTCGCTGTGGGGCCTAGACCCCAAAGCATCCTCTGGCCTCTCGCACGAAGGGTAGTAGTTTAGTCTAAATAAGGACTCATTTCCTTCGAAGAACTCCCTGAACAGCTTCCGCCCAACCCCCAGGCTCATTCCCAACAGCTCCATTATCCCCAGAGATAGGTTGCTCATCGCTTCGCAGTAGTCTTGGTAAAATGCCCTGATTAATAAACACTTAATCGTTTGTTTATCAACCATCATTAAATTCAAAACCTTATATATATATATATATATAAAAACACTAAAACCCCTAAGTTCTGACTATCTCGTTTAAGACATGTCAGATAATAGAGGTAAAAAGCACCCCTGCACTGATTTTCTCTATATTATAAGACTTGAATTTGGAACTTTGCTTTGGGAAACAGTTCAAACCACTTAAACCAATTAGTGTTGAGTCTAAAACTGCACTTTAGTTCCTTATAGGTAGCTTTGATAGTGTATGTAAGGGGAAGAAAAAATCCAAAAGACGTGTCTACTCGTATTTAATATAAGAAAAAAAAAAAACAAAATTTAGATTTTCTATCTCGTACTTACCCAAATTGCCTGAAATCTTCTCCCATGACGTTCACAAAATACTCTTCAACTGTTCTCTTGAACTCACCATCCTCTCCAGCAGCACAGTAGATAGACGTCAGCGTTTCCTTCCACCGAAACTTGTTGGAGCAACTTCCAGTGGGCCCAGAAACGTCAGCATAGTACCCACAAACGCCACCATTCTTCAGGGCCCTCTCCTTATCGCTCAGACTCAATCCAAAGAACCTGTCCATGAGCCCAAGGGCCTGGGCTTTAAGCCCGGCGTCCACCCCGTGGTTCACCACCATGAAGAACCCGTGCGTCCTGCACGCCTCGCTCACCTGGGCGCAAGCCTGGGCCACGTCCACCGGGTCCCCGGAGAGGAAGGCCCCGATGTCGATCAAAGGAACCTGGAGCTCCGGCAGGCCCAGGCAGGGTTTCTCGGGGTCGGGCTGTACGTACTGCATCGTAGAAGCGTCAAACACCAAGCCTGGAGTTATTTCTTCTTCCTTGATATTTTCTGTTCGGCCTGAAGGTGGAAGAAGGACCTCTACTGAAGGAGACATTGAGAGACTGGTAATGGAGTTTGAAGAAAAGCCAAGGGAGGTCAACTGGGGAAGTTGGGGAACACTGAAGGGAATCTTATAATAATTTGTTGTGTGCGCTATTGCTATATATACATGCATGTAATGCTTCTGAATACCTCCTCAATAAATACATACACATATAAAAGCGGATTCTGGATATCTACAAGTAAATTCTGAATATCTCTTCCTATATATTATAAAGGAAATTCCAAAAAAGTGTCCAAAAAAAGTTCAAAAACAAACAACAATAGTAAATCACAGTCCCTCTCTCCCATCAAGGCATCAGATTTTCTTACTATGTATATATGCATGTAATGCTTCTCAATACCTCCTCAATAAATACATATACATATAAAAGCGGATTCTGGATATCTACAAGTAGATTCTGAATATCTCTTCCTATATATAAAAGAAATGCCAAAAAAGTGTCCAAAAACAGTTAAAAAGCAAAAAACAATAGTAAATCACAATCCCTTTCTCCCATCAAGGCATCAGATTTTCTTACTATATATACATGCATGTAATGCTCTTCTCTCGGGTTTGGATCACCTCCAACTCTGGTAAGTCCAAAGGCTCTCATTTTTTTATTTTTTAAAAAAATTTTACAATTTTTTATAATAATTAACTGATTAAATAATAATTATAAATACAATAATAAACATAGAATACATAATTGTAATTTTTTGTAAAATTTTGTTAAAAAATACTAAAATTAACGTTTAAACATTAATTTGGGACAAAATTAACACAACAAATATTAGGGAGGAAATCAAAATTAAAATCAATTAATATAGTATATTTGTAGTAGAACAATTGGAAAATTAATTCGTATAATTGTCAAAAAAAAATTATAAAATTTAAAAAAAAAAGAAGAAGAAAAATAATGTATCCTCTTATTGTAAAATTAATTAGTGATGGACCCTCCAGCTCTTCAATAAATATATATACATATAAAAGTGGATTCCGGATATCTACTAGTGGATTACATAAATTAAACGAAATGCCAAAAAGTGTCAGATATTCAATTGTAGATATAGTAGAAATGGCATATAATCTTCCTTTTTATATGTACAAAATCAGAATAGTATAACTATGATAGCAGATATACTGATTTTTTTTTATATACAAAATCCACTTGTAAATATGATGTAATTTGTAATGGAATAATAGAAAGATGAGAACAGATTTATTGCTTGTTTTTTTTATATAAACAAAATATTTTTGAATCATACTTATATATATATATATATATATATATAGCATGTTTCTATTTTATATATATATATATATATATATATATAATAACAAACATTTATATATTATTTATTTCCTACAAAATATGTTATTTATCTGTTTATATACATATACTAAATATATTTAAATTAACTAATTATCTTTAAAAAATTTTAAAATCAAACAATTATTTTTTTAATTTAAATAATAATTGATATGTAAGATTAATTAATGTATAAGATAGTAAATTAAAAAATTGAGACAAATATTTTAAATTATAAAATGAACTTAAGAAAAAATATCTCAGTTATTATTTTAAATTTATTTATTATCAATACTTTCATGAATATATTAATTTAAATTATTTTTATAAATATTTTATAAATAATAATTGAGATATATATATATATATTAATTATTCATGTAAAATTCAAAGGAAATATTATTAATTTGTAATGATGATTTTTTGTTTTAATCTAAATGATTGATTTGTGATATATATATATATATATATATATATATATATATATATATAGAATGTGCCTCCGGGGACACATTCATTTACATACATACATACATATATACATATATATATATATATATATATGTAAATTATTTTTATAAATATTTTATAAATAATAATTGAGATATATATATATATATATATATATATATATTAAAGTTGTTTGAAATGGGTCAAGTCAACCACTTTTTTTGGCTCGACAATAGTTTTTTCAAGTTATTTCTTTTGACAGCATAAATTTACAGGATTTTAGAGGAATTTTAAATTTTTTTTGCAGGATTTTTAATATTTATTCATGTGATTCTAAATATTTATTCACGTTCAAGTATCTCTATTTAACAATTGTGTGATACCCATGAAATTTATGTGTGTGAGTATAAAGGGCACTCCTTGATTATTAATTTTTATGTTTGCATATTATATGTGCCTGAAATTTATCTATTTGTGTGAGTATAAAGGGCATGCATTACGTCCATTTGCATGTATTGTGTGGGATGAAGAATAATATGTGATAAGATATGATGTTATGTGATTTAGGGGATAGAGGGACTAAAATGAAAAAAAATAAAAGTTAACTCGAGGTCAAACTGCAAATACTTGAAATTTTGGCGTGGGATTGGAAATGTTACAGTAAGTCAAATGTGAAACCCAAGGGGGGGATAAAAACTGTTAGGATTGGAGGAAAATCAAAAATAGTCAAAATAACAAAAAAAACCCTAAAGATTTAATAAAGTAGATAAGTAGTAGGGATGGGAAAATATTCGGGCAATTACACGCCCAACTGGAGAATAAATACTATAAGGCCCAAGTATAGTTATTTAATTAAAGGTAAATTAAGCACAATAATGTTTAAGTAAGATAAGCTAGGGCCCTATATAAATAAGTTAAGTATTAATAGAAGACCCTAAACTAAAGGTCCAATAAGTAAGCCCAGGAACTAGTTAGAATAAGATGTGAATTGACAAACTAATGGAGTATGCTCAACTAAAGTTATTAAGCGTGAAGCCCATGAGTAAAGGGTGTAGGTGTGAAGTGAGTCCACTTGCTAAAGCTAGGTGCAAAAAGTTAACCTAGGAGTTCTAGAAGATTTTAATTAGGATGTGGTTAGTTAATCTTCTAATTAAATTAGAAGGATTAATTAAATTAAGGAAGAAGTGCTTGGTTAAGATAAAAATGAGATTTGGCTTAAGCCTAATCCAAATTATTCTAGAAGGATAAGATTAAGATAAGAAGAAAGATCAAAATATTATATATACATATAATTAATAAAATAAGGAGTTAAGGATAAGGAGTAAGCTTAAAATATTATATATATATATATATATATATAATAAATAAAATAAGGGGATAAGTGAAAGGATATATATACTAGGCTCGAAATGTTATATAGATATATAATTAATGGTAGGCCAACACGTAGACTCTACAACCCAAATAAATAAACATATACATAATATGGTAATGTAGTTTAGTTAGGCGTAGGTTATTAATATCGGACATTTTTATATGTAATTTAGTCTTTATTTTTTTTTGTTAGCATCTTAATTATTGTGAACTCACTATTTATATTATATTTTGGTAATTATTGGATTTAAAATAATTATAAAACTAATATGTTTTAATTCCATATTTTTATGAACTTAATTGATTAAGACCCATTAATCCTTGTGCTTAATTTGCATATTTAATTATTAGACAGTAAACTTTGCTGACTTGGATGCCATATGGACAAATTGGATGACATGGCAGCTGACTGGAGTTGACTAGGACTGACTGGGACCTACATTTCTACATTTTCTAGGAAAAGCACACAACAATAGAAATGCTTTCTGCAGAAGACATCAACAGCAGTAGAAAGGGACAACACATGAAGCTTTTCAAAATTATATTTTCATCCTTTCTTCTCTCCTACAACTACAAAGGCACTTCAGACCACCATTTGCACTGGTTGAAGAGATTTTGTTCTTCAATTTTCTGTAAAATTAGTAGGTGTACCCCCTCACCTATTTTCTCTTCTTTTTGGTGTATTTTGGCCTCCATGGAAGGCTAAAAGTCTCTAGTAATTAGTCCATGGATAAACTAAAGTTGTAATCTGAATTCTTGGAATTTAATCAGTAAGTTTCTCTTGTTCTTTCTTCTATTTCATTTCTTTTCTTGTTTATTATCTCTGTTTTTATGCTTGTATTAGTCTGGTTTGATTTATATGAACATAAACACTGGTT
Source organism: Biancaea sappan (assembly GCA_037074585.1). Lineage (NCBI taxonomy): Eukaryota > Viridiplantae > Streptophyta > Magnoliopsida > Fabales > Fabaceae > Biancaea > Biancaea sappan. The sequence continues at coordinate 20,237,022 of CM073499.1, read as the reverse complement.
TAAATGCTTAAATCTAAAATGCTCTCTTATTATCATTGGTTGATGTAGTAAGTAGAATAGAAATAGCTTGCTTAGATGATTATTTAACTTGATTTAGTTAGGGCTTCATGGTGTTAAATGTAATCTACTTCATGAAGGTTTTCTAGGAATCTTAGTTGATGTCCCAATGATAGAATGCAACAAGAATTAATTTAAAGACAAGAATGATGATAGTTGCATTCTGAGGATTCCATGGCTAATTGCATATCTGTTGTGTTGTAATTTTGTTTCTATTTTATTCATGCTCTATTAGTTTAGGTTTATGTTCTATTTTAATCTTTAATTATGCAATCAACTTCCCCCCAGTGGTAATTAGGCTGTAATTAGAGTAGATTATTATTAGAACAATTAATTAGGCAATTTAGAAGCAAGGCTCCTTAAGAGAATATGACCTGGGATTATCACTATGTTGCAAGTTGTCACGAATCTAATTCTGGGAGACTCGGCAATCGTAGTAGAATGACCCAAAATTTTAGCATCATTGTCGAGGAGCCAATTTGTTTCTAAATCACCTAATTAGTTGTTTATATATGTCTTTTTTGGATTCTAAGTTATTAAGTGTTGGCTGAAGTAGTGGTTTATAAGTTTTCGGTTTTTCGAGTTATTGGGTACTATTCATGCACTATTCATTTTTTGCAAAGTAACTCGAATTGACTTAAAAACTGGTAGTCCACTAAATTTCAACGTTTTGAGCAAGGCTCCTGTCACGTCCCAAAATTTGAGCACGTGACCGGCACGGAAAGTGAATTTCATTTCACCTCCGTAAGCCTATCTTTCTCTTAAAAATCATACAATTCTTTTTCATGCAACCAAAACGAGTTCTTTATACATACTACAATTACTCACATTACATCAGTGAATGAACCTACCCGATTACAGAGATTTCTAGATTTATACAACTTAGAATAAAACTTAACTATTATACCTTTATCCTGAACAAATGAAAAGGTAATCATGGACTAAGGATCCATAATTCCTTGTTCCGATATTTACCTTCAGCTGTCAACTCTGAAAAAAAATATCAATAAGAGGGGTATGAGCAAACCACGTGCCCAGTGAGTAGATAACACAACATTATGACAAAAAAATATCATACATCATAATGATAACATGCAGCAATCATACGTAAATCGATCATCATATGATATGATATTATTCGTAGTACTTCACGACAATATCCAAATAAATCAAATACATTTCAACATAATTCAAAAGTTCACAACAACAATCGGTGAAATCAATTTCACACAAATTTCCCGTACCAACCGAGTCGTCCAGAATACCTCTGGATCGTTGCCCGCGGCCCCTGCCGCATCCACCCTTATCGCTCCATTTATAATCTCCACCCTTATAACTTCACATAAATTTCTCCATGGGGTGCACCACCATGCCTTTCCTTTCCAGTCAAACACAATCACAATCATATATAAAAACATCCTCAATCATAATCTTGAGCCACATACACAACTCAGTCATTTACAATTCAAGCCACAACATAATAAATGTGGTTCCAGCAACATAGCATGTATACAACATAACCCATAATATAGAACAATTATTCAACTCAGTTCACATGCCATTCACAATCCATTATATAACCTCCATTCATGGGAAAATAAGAAAATATAATTATATATATTACCAGACACGTTCCACAATTGTTTATGCCTCATCGTTCCACATCATCCTCTTCAAACTTGGATATACAACATATTTCCACTATGATGCAAAAAGTCAATAACAGATATTTAATCATAGCAAGTATTAACCCACTCACCTGGATTTCACGCTCTCGGCACTCCCACTTTGCACCTTGACCATTCCTATTGTAACCAGACAAAAACATTAGGGTTACGAAATAGAGAAATTTCCTACCACTACTCTCGACCTTTACTCATATCTTAAGTCATAACTCCTAATCGGTAATGAATATCTAAATGAAACTTATACCATTGGAAACTAGACTCAAAGAACTTTCCAACGATATAAAGTTTGCCCAAAACGGAGTCCGTATGAAGAAGTTATGGCCGATTGAAAATGAGCTAAGGTTTTCCGACACACCTGGCGCCTGGGCGCCATGCCTTTCTCTTCCCCACATGTCCTTGAGAATTTGTAAAAATTTCCTAAATTAAAAATAAAAATTTCTATTTCCACATTTTCTTCACTAATTCAAAAAGAAAATTTTCCACATAATTAAATTTTTCACTAAACTTCAAATCAGACTTTAAATATTCATAAAAATTCTTGGGATATTACATTCTTCCCCCCTTAAAAGAATTCGGTCCTCCGAATTCAAAACTTACCTCAAGATTGAAGCAAATGCCAATATTTTGTTTATATCTCATTCTCTCTCTTAGAATTTTCACAATCAAGTACAAAACATAACAAGTTCAACATATTTTTATTTCTAATACATAAGTTACAGGCAACAAGCTGAACTTAATTTACAAAACAGATAATTTTAATACTTAAACATTAGATCAAACATCAGCTTTAGGTACAAACAAAAGAAAAGATAAATTAAGAACGAGGAGGCTTTTGAAATGCAGAAGATGCTCCAGGTCTAGAAGAAGAAGGTGCTTCAGACCTTAAGGAGGAAGTTAATCGTTGCAGCCTAGAAAGAGTTTCTGGAGGAAACGTCTGGGAAATTTGGTGAAGTGCAGAAGTCACTCCATTCATACAGTCAATACATCTCGCTTGTTGGTCACGAAAATTTTGAGTTGCAAACATCGAATGTCTATCAACTCTATTCGCCAATTCCCTAAAATGACGGTTCAAAAGCTTCTCTTGTTCTGTAAAGAGACGATTTATCAATCTCCCCTGGTCCTCAAAGTGGCGGTTTATCAGTCTTTCCAAGTCCTCCATCTTTTGTCTCATAAGCGCAAGCTCATTATTAGAAGATGTTGCTGTGCTAACATCCTCTAACTCTACTACATCCCTTTTTCTTTTCTTAGCCTCTGGTGACTCTTCCATGGATCTCTTATTCTTATAATTCTCCAGGCTAAGATTTAGATCCAGCTCTACCTTGCCAGCCTCAAAATTTAAATTGAAAGATTTATTGCCGGCCATATTTTTCTGAGCTATAAAGGTTGTACAGAAGGAGAAGTTTGATGCTAGAAAGCTTATAGATATAAACTTTTAGTGTAGTGAGCAGCGTAATGGGGCATCCATTATATATAGACGAAATTTAGGGCTACAAAACCTTTACATCATACTCTAAAGATGACCTACAGACCTTATCCGACGCAATGCCAACGGTCTCAGATAAGCATGCCAGAAAATAACAAAATATAATCTAATACAAAAGATTTCCTCAAAAATTTCGGCTAACTTTTGACTCTTGCTCAAATTATTAAACTAATCGCCGCTTCAATTTATGGCTTCTTAACTCTGTATTTGTCTTATCCAATAATTCTAAATCGAGATATTACTCCATGAACGGGTAGCTTCATACTAGCCTTATCTAGGTTTCTAATCCGTGGCTTTGCCCTAAGCTTACACATTTTCAAACATACATATTAAAATAAAAACTTCTCACATCTACACATCAAGCGTTCCATAAAGTGAGAGAAAAATTTTACCTTTCACTTGCCTCTACGAGCATATATGTATATATGTATAAACATAGAGATACATCATTATCTATATATATTTTCATCTATTCAAGTTCTTTTAAATTTCAGACTTCTCATTCTCTGAATGTATGTAGAATCATTACATATTATTCCTGGCCATAACAAATAACCTTCACTCTCTATGCATGAATAACATACATACATATCATATGTATTTAGATACATATAATCACAGTATAATTCAATCAATCATGTATATTATACTTAACTGAAGGCTTTCAAGAACAATACAAGAAAGCATAGAAATACATTTTAGTTCATCGTGAAAACATCCAAGACACTCTGTAATGGCTACATTGTCGACTTCCTTCAATTTCAGAAAATGCCAACGAGAGAAATGGAAAAACCAAGTGTAAATCGGCCGCAAATCCACCGAATATTGACTTTCGTGGTTTTGCCATTAATGCGACGCGTTGTTGGTGTGCATGCCTACCCTAGACTCCTAGCTTCCAGCTTGCAGAAATCCATAGGTTAAGCGTATAGGGTGCGGCGAAGAGATATCTTCTTTGTCTCTGAGTTCAAATTTTTCCTCTATAAGAACTATCCCAACGTTCTCAGTTACCACACCACAAAGAGTAATCATCTCTAAGCCTACAACTTCTCAGCATTCCTCTCTTCTCATACTTCGACATAAATTTCTAAATTTTCCAAATCATGGCCACAAGGAAGTACATTGATCTCACAGTGGATGCCAGGAGAGAAGAGCTCGACTTAAACTTAAGTCTGGGCAAAGACAAGGGCAAAAGACCTTTTGAGGGGTCTCCAGAGAAGCAGAAGGAGAAGAAAATGAAGAAGATCGAGGAAGCTGAGGAGACTAGCACGGGCCATACCTCGGAGGACAAAATCGCCTGTCTAGAGCAGGAGGTCAAAAATCTGAAAAAGATGATAGAAAACCTAGAGAAGTTAACTAAACGTAATCATGCAGAAATGACTTCAAGAATAGACAGGTTCTTCTATTGGTCTACCCAGTGCTTCTGCAATCAACAACAAAGAAGTGTTGATTGTATGAATGGGATTTACACTACCCTCCGCGATATTGCTCTGTCTCTCGCTCCAAGGAATGGTCGAGGGGTGATGATACAGTACAACCCTCCTAATCCGAGACCACCTCGCTTTTAGATTACTCATGCATGAGTAATTGTTTTTTTTTTTTTTTTTGCAATGTAATCCTTCTGCTTTTAATGCCAGTGGTTTCTTTTATGGGATGGTACTCCAAAAATAGTAATAATAAAATTAAGAAAGATAAAATAAATCAGTCACACAAAATCAATCATGAATTTAACATATAAAGCCCCATACATACAATTTGATCCGACAGCAACGGAATCAAAACAAATAATAACCTTTCCCTTACCGAGTTCAAAAGTATAGCCATAACTCTCTAAAACTAAAACTAAAAACATAATTCATAAGAAAAGACAAGTCTTGGAGGAAAAGGAAATGAAAACATCCTACAGGACCTTCAGTGGAGTCATCTCTCTATAGTCGTGCCCGGGTTCACCACGATAGAGGAGATCCCACTAAGGTTACCTTACTCTGTAATCGGTAGGAGACCTAATCCCAAAGCTCTGATACCAACTTGTCACGTCCCAAAATTTGAGCACGTGACCGGCACGGAAAGTGAATTTCATTTCACCTCCGTAAGCCTATCTTTCTCTTAAAAATCATACAATTCTTTTTCATGCAACCAAAACGAGTTCTTTATACATACTACAATTACTCACATTACATCAGTGAATGAACCTACCCGATTACAGAGATTTCTAGATTTATACAACTTAGAATAAAACTTAACTATTATACCTTTATCCTGAACAAATGAAAAGGTAATCATGGACTAAGGATCCATAATTCCTTGTTCCGATATTTACCTTCAGCTGTCAACTCTGAAAAAAAATATCAATAAGAGGGGTATGAGCAAACCACGTGCCCAGTGAGTAGATAACACAACATTATGACAAAAAAATATCATACATCATAATGATAACATGCAGCAATCATACGTAAATCGATCATCATATGATATGATATTATTCGTAGTACTTCACGACAATATCCAAATAAATCAAATACATTTCAACATAATTCAAAAGTTCACAACAACAATCGGTGAAATCAATTTCACACAAATTTCCCGTACCAACCGAGTCGTCCAGAATACCTCTGGATCGTTGCCCGCGGCCCCTGCCGCATCCACCCTTATCGCTCCATTTATAATCTCCACCCTTATAACTTCACATAAATTTCTCCATGGGGTGCACCACCATGCCTTTCCTTTCCAGTCAAACACAATCACAATCATATATAAAAACATCCTCAATCATAATCTTGAGCCACATACACAACTCAGTCATTTACAATTCAAGCCACAACATAATAAATGTGGTTCCAGCAACATAGCATGTATACAACATAACCCATAATATAGAACAATTATTCAACTCAGTTCACATGCCATTCACAATCCATTATATAACCTCCATTCATGGGAAAATAAGAAAATATAATTATATATATTACCAGACACGTTCCACAATTGTTTATGCCTCATCGTTCCACATCATCCTCTTCAAACTTGGATATACAACATATTTCCACTATGATGCAAAAAGTCAATAACAGATATTTAATCATAGCAAGTATTAACCCACTCACCTGGATTTCACGCTCTCGGCACTCCCACTTTGCACCTTGACCATTCCTATTGTAACCAGACAAAAACATTAGGGTTACGAAATAGAGAAATTTCCTACCACTACTCTCGACCTTTACTCATATCTTAAGTCATAACTCCTAATCGGTAATGAATATCTAAATGAAACTTATACCATTGGAAACTAGACTCAAAGAACTTTCCAACGATATAAAGTTTGCCCAAAACGGAGTCCGTATGAAGAAGTTATGGCCGATTGAAAATGAGCTAAGGTTTTCCGACACACCTGGCGCCTGGGCGCCATGCCTTTCTCTTCCCCACATGTCCTTGAGAATTTGTAAAAATTTCCTAAATTAAAAATAAAAATTTCTATTTCCACATTTTCTTCACTAATTCAAAAAGAAAATTTTCCACATAATTAAATTTTTCACTAAACTTCAAATCAGACTTTAAATATTCATGAAAATTCTTGGGATATTACAGCTCCCAAGGCAATTATATTGTTTAGGAGCCCCACCCTATTTTGGCCAAATTCAATCGATTAGACCCTTTTGTCTATTTTTCAATGTTTTTCTTGATTTTTTCAATATATTGTGATTTTCGATTTTATTTTTATAGATCGTATTTTTGAGCTCTGTTTGTTGTTTTTGTGCCTTCAACTTATGAAGGATTTTTCCAAACAAAAATTAGAATTTTCTGAGATACTTGATTTTTGGGTGTTTTTCATGGGCTAGAGCATAGAAACAATAGCATAAATGTTGTTTTTGTGTTTTTCTTGTGTGTTTCATCTTTCTGATATATAATAAGGTCTATCAAGAAGAACTGGCTAATTTTGATCAAGAATTGGATAGACCTTGTTTATAGACTAGTGAGAATAGTTTTGATGTTGTTGTTTTTCCTTGTGTTTTTCTTGTTGTTGTAGTTTCCCTTCATTTGTGTTGCTTAGTTGTTGTTGGCATAGAATCAAAGTTTAATTTTTGCTTTTGGGATTGATTATAGTGAGTCAAATTAGGACCTTAACCATGGATCTATATAGAGTTTAGCATAGCTTAGATGAACTAGCATCCATAGTAAGGTACCTAACCCTTAGGCAAGAACAACAAGACCCACCACCCTTTTCCCCTGCCCCTTCTCCATATGTAAGTGGCATAGATTCCTTATCTATATATAGGACAGATCAATATCTTCAATTCCAAGAAAGTACAGAGGCCTATATAAGAGTCTTTCCTCTACCCCACAACATGTCATCCTGATTATGAGCTTCAAGATTTGAGGTATGAGATCTTATCTCATCCACCATATAAGCATGAAATTCATGCTCCTTACCTTAGTGATGTACCCCCTCCAGCCACCCCTTAGGAGACTGAGTCAAGTTTGGAAGACTTGATTCAATAGTTGGCCACAAATACCCTACAGTTCCAAGAGCAAACTAAGATGAACTTACAGAGCTTAGAATCTCAATTAGGCCAATTAGCTAGCACAGTTAGTGAGTTGACAATCAGGGGTTTAAGAGTCTACCTTCTCCACCCATGGCCGACCTAGGAGCCAATAGCAGTGTCATTTTTCTGAATGATGACACACAGATAGATGGTCTAACCTTCCAAGATGAATTAAAAGATATAAGTGGGCCAAATAGAGAGTCATCACCATCTAGCAATGTAAGTTAGCAAAGTGAAAGTGAGAATGAGGAAGCTAGTGAGGATGAGTTCCCTCTCCAAATTAGACCATTGCCTTCTCTAAATAAGGTTATGCAACCTGAGGTTGTTAAATGTGAACTAGAAAAAGAAATAGAGACCATATGAGAAGAAAAGGTAGACATAAAAGAGTTAGAGCATAAGAATTAGTTTATGGGAGATTTTGATTTTAATTGTAACTATCATACTTGCCACGCATGTATTGAGATAGAAAAAGCTTTGAAACTTGGCAATTATGATATTTTGTTGAACATGAGCTGCATGTACTTACACCTAAATCCACACTTGAATCTGAATTGAATGCATCTACATCTAAAATTGCATCTGATTCTGTATTTGCACCTTATTCTATCCTTTGTGTTGTTTTTAGTTATGTTTCTAATTTTCCTTTCCTTTCTAGTTCTGTTTCTAAGTTAGATTCTATTGTAGGTGATAGTCTTAGTTTAAATTCTATTTTAGATAGCAATTTTGCTTTAGATAATTCTAACTTAGATGGTACATTTAATTCTTGTTCGGTTTTGTGTAAGAGTTTTAATTTTAATTCAATTTTAGAAAGTAGCTTCTTTTTGTTTTAAATTGTGTTTTAGTTACTAGCTTTCTTCCCTCTCTTTTTGTTTTTCTCTTGGTTCTTGGTGGCAAGCAAAGTTTTTTTTGTTTTTCTTTAGGTTAATGATAGTAAATGAATTCTTTCCACCATTCAACCTGCTACTGAGTAAAACTTCTGGAAAAAGCCAGTGCCATGTAATTGGAAGACGTAGAAAAGGCGCGCCAAATTAATAAGGCTATTTTCTTTTCCCTTTTCTCTCTTTTATTTTCATGTTCTCTGATTTGTTGCGCTTTGATGATGATAAGTGCTAGTTTGCATTGAGGACAATGCAAAATTTAAGTGTGGGGGGAGAATGAAATAGTCTTTGTTTTTAAATTTCATGCATTTTAAATTTTTTTCTGTTGTGTTTATATGTTTTTTGTCATATTTTTAGCCTCTTTTCTACACTTTTTGAAGCTTTTAGTTTGTGTTTTGGTGCAAAATCTTTAGTATGCTTTTAGATTAGTTTTTAGTTTTCTCCTTTTGAATTTTGGAAGAAGATTTTGTTATGGAAACATGCTTGCTTGCTAGAGTAGTTTAGTTTGGATTGATTTTAGCATGACAAGAATTTTAACCTTGTTTTTCTAGAGTTCAAGCTTAAATGGCAATAAATTTGGTATTAATCGTTTTTGTGATAGCCCTTAAACCGTGAGGATTTTTTAGCCTTAATTGCAAAATGCTATTCTTTCTTGTTGTGTATGATAAGCTATCATGAATTTTCACTCTAGAATTTGTCTTGAATCTTGTTGAGGCTACATTTACATGTGCATGCTTGGAGATGATTTAGGCAATTCTTTGTGAGTTATTTTTAACCAAATAGCCATTCCATGTATTGTTTCCATTGTGTATCATTTTGTGCCTTGTTTCCACTTTCCTTCTTGCGTTGTCCACCACTTTTTCTTCCCAAACCAGAATTTTCCTTCCCAACTTCAAAGGTGAAGAGTTTTTAAATTCTTTTGAAGAGATTTGATATGCCAAAAATTTATGTATTTTGGGATATTTTGAAATGAAGATTTCTCTCTATTCCCAAGCTAAAAGAAAGGAAAAAAATGGCCATTCAAGAAAAAAAATGATGAGAAGAAAAAAAAAAGATGTCGACGTCGAAGAAAAAAAAGAATAGAAATGAAAAAAAAAATGAAAGAAAAAAGGAGGAGAAAGAACTTTTAGACCCAAAATTTGTTTATATCCAATCTCTTGCATTGTTTTGATTAGTGCTCTTTATGTTCTTAAGTTGTTCCCCTTCATTTTCTCAGTTATTTCCTTCACTTTCTTGAGTTGTTTTCCACCTTTTTTTTTTTGTGTTTTCCTTCTCTCTTTCCTTTGTTTTTCACCCAACATTACATTGTTGTAAAGTCCTTTTGATTCAAGTATGCATGTGAATATGAGTATTGGAGATTTTAGATACTTGACAAGCTTAAGGTAATGAATTTTATGATACGTTGAATTTTGAGTAGGGATGGCAATGGGGCAGATCAAGGCAGCTTTTTCACTACCCATCCCTGCCCAATGCACCTACACACTACCCTATCCCCGACCTATTACCCCATGATTTTTTTTTATTTAGCCCCATCCCTGAACCTGTGGGAAATTTTAATACTCGTTCTCACCTCACCCTACCCCAAAATCATTATATTGAATGACTTTTCCCATACCCGAATTTGCACCTGAACCCAAACCCGAATATTACATTAATATTATGATATCATAAAACTTAAAATATTTTACATCATGTTTGATATAAATATAATTGAGTGGAAGGGGTAATTTGGTGCATTATGTTGCATTCAATATCCTCATCAAAGTCCTGAATGAAGTCATTTGATGAATTCTGTTGTATCCTCATCAATCATGAATGAAGTCATTTGCTTAGGCAAAGATACATATGCATTAATTGATGAAAAAAATTAACTCTCAATTTCTATATGAAATTTAAAAGAGACAAAATATCAAACATTTAAATTATACTGAACATGTATCCATTGAACATTTATTTTAAGTATCTTCCATTTCAAATGGTATCGAAACTATTAAAAAAAAGTCATATTAGTATAAGCCAATCATTTCATTATTATATAATCAGAACCTTAACATTACGTAAAAGCATATACAAATATTGAAAAAAAAAATGTCATAGCTACATTCACAAAAGTACCTCTCATCAATTCTGCATCATGCATGCTTCTTAACTCTTCAGAGGTCATTTTAGTCTGAGCATATCCAAATATAATGAAATTCTACAAAAAAAAAATTTTACAAATTCAGAATCTCATATTTATGTTCTAAAATATTTAAGCATCACTTTGAATGAAAAGTGAGATAGACCTCAGGTAGATAATCTTCATAATAGAGAGCAAACAGTGCTGGAAATATCTTCTTTTTGGCAAGATCTCCAGAAGCTCCAACAACAGTGACACTAAGGTTGGAACTTATACATTCTGAGTCTGAAAATGATCCTTTTATCGGTTAAGATTTGATGTGCTCTTTGGCCAATAGACTTCTAGCTAAACCTGCTTAAAGTGTGTGATTACATAAAATTAGCTAAGGCTAACTTAACTATATCACAAATGCACAAGTAGTCAACACTAACAGTTATGGAACAACATTTTACAAACATAGTAAGTGCAACAAGACACTATGAATGTCCTCAACTTCCAAAGTGCTTGAGCCTTGATTGCAAATTTCAAAAATCAGTTTTTAAATAAAAACAATTTTAGCAGCATGTAAGGATCACCACTAAATAGGGTAACTAGTTCAAACTTCATACTCAAGTCATTATGCTTCTTTTTTATAGTGGAAAAGTTATAATATTGAGTAGTTCTACCAATGATGCAATCCCAAACTAAAGCCAAAACAAGAAAGCACTATACATGAGGAGTGGCTAAAATGGGCGATGACAACTTAGAAAATAATGATGCAGCAACAATAAGGAATATGGATTTTTAGAACTAAAGAAGGACAACAAAATATGATTGATAGTTAGTTCAAGTGTAGTCGTTAACAATTTGAAAAGTTACAGAAAAATCCCATATCAGGTGACCACAGCCAGTGTTGAATCAAACAAGAATTGGGCAATAAATCTTGCATTGCAATTGCTACCCACTTGACTTCAAGCTTCGACTTCCATCTTTAAACCACAATCTAAGGATCAATCTAGAAATAGAGGCAAAAGGAAAAACAAACTTGAATATTCGCCATCATCACAGAATTCAAGGTACAAAATTCTTATCAAAAAATAGAATAAAAATAAAAAAAAAACATAGTGGAAAATTTGAAAATAGAAATCAGAGTGGGTAAGGTATAGAATTTACAAAAATGGCAAGACTGTACTGATGAAGACTTCTCTGTATAGCTTGCCAAGAGCCTTCTTTTCTAGCTAAATACAAGCCCTGTAAGTTAAGCACACATTTTTTTAACTCATTTGATTTATACCCTAAGCTTTCTTGCAAAGCTGAAGTCTGCCAAAAGCACTTAAATTGATGAATGTCTTGAAACACGATTGTGAGGGTTCATTTAGGAAAAATAGAGATTGCTAGCCACAGATTTAGGCAGAGGAGTTAAAGCGAAGGAAAAATAGAAAGGAGAAAAGGACGTTACCATTTTTGGCCACAGATTTAGATTGGATACTCCGAGTCGCTGTAGAAAGATCGGCAGTGGCATATTTCTTCGTCGTTGATGATGGTGAGCAAGAAAGGAAAATAGCTTTAGGCGATGACGGTAAGGACAACTTCAATTAATGAGACAGCGACCAAGAAAGGAAATGGCAAAGCTGAGCTAGAAAGTGAACGGGGGCGACAAAACAAGAAGAAATGGAGATGAAGACTAAAAGTGGAAGACCATATTCACCATGGGAAGAAATGGAGACGGCGAGAAGAAACTCTAATGTTATAAGAGACTAACTAAGAGACTTATTATATATATATATATAATATATATATATTATATATAATATAAATATAATATATATTTATATTATATATTTATATTTATATATATTATATATTAGGGGCGGGTTCCAGGCAGAGAAGACTCTGCCCTAAACTCGACTCGAACCCATGATTATATATTTATGGAATTCCTGAACCCACCTCGTTCCCCAGTCAACCGTTGAATAACTCGACCTAAATGGGGTTAGACAGGGCAGGTCAACCGGTTTCAGTTTGAAATTGCCATCCCTAATTTTGAGTGATTTACCCTAAACACTTGAAAGATAGACCGTCAACAATTACCATGTGAAGAGTTTAATTACTTGAATTCATTCTTATCAAATGAAATTACCACGATGCTTGGAATTTTAGAAATTAAAGATTGAATTTCTTTAAGTGTGCTAAATTCTTTTCAAATTTTAATTATTCCTTTCTTGCATGTTTTTTGCACTTTATTTGGTGTCTTTTAGTGTTTTGAATATGATTTTGCCCATGAGTGCAAAAGGCTAAGTATGGAGGATTTGATATCAGGTATTTTTGTATGCAATTTAGTCCCTATCTTTGTCCTTTTTGCATCTTAATTATTGTGAACTCTCTAGTTATATCATATTTTGGTAATTATTGGGTCTAAAACAATTATAGAACTAATATGTTTTAATTCTATATTTTTATGACCTTAATTGATTACAGACCTATTAATCCTTGTGCTTAATTTGCATATTTAATTACTAGAGAGTAAACTTTGCTATCTTGGATGCCACATGGACAAATTTGATAACATCATGCTGACCAAAGTTGACTAGGGCTGACTAGATTGACTGGGGCCCACCTTTTTGCACTTTCCTGCAAAAGCACACAGTAACTACAACAAGGTAGCAACAGTAGTAGAACGGGAGAGCACATGAAGCTTTTCAGAATTACATTTTCATCCCTCCTTCTCTCCTACAGCTACAAAGGCATTTTAGACCAATATTTGCACTGGTTGAAGAGATATTCTTTTTTTCATTTTCTGTAAAACATAAGTCTACTCTCTTTTTTTTTAGTGTATTTTGGCCTCCATGGAAGGCTTAAAGTCTCTAGTAATCAGTCCATGGATGAACTAGAGTTGTAATCTAAATTCTTGAAACTTAATCAGTAAGTTTCTCTTGTTGTTTCTTTTATTTCATTTTTGTTCTTATTTATTATCTTTGTTTTATGCTTATATTAGTGTGGTTAGATTTATATGAATATAAACAATAGTTTAAATGCTTAAATCTGAGATGCTCTCTTGTTATCATTGGTTGGTGTAGCAAGTAAAATAGAAATGGCTTACTTAAATGATTATCTAAATTCATTTAGTTATGGCTTCATGGGGTTAAATGTAATCCACTTCTGGAAGGTTTTCTAGGAATATTAGTTGATGACCAAATGATAGAATGAAACAAGAATTAATTTGAAGACAAGAATGATGATAGTTGCATTCTAGAGATTCCATGGTTGATTGCATAATTGTTGTGTTGTAATTTTGTTTCTGTTTAATTCATGCTCTATTTTATTCATGCTCTGTTAATTTAGATTTATGTTCTGTCTTAATCTTTAATTATGTAATCACCCCCTCCCCATGGTAATTAGGCTGTAATTAGAGAAGATTAGTGTTAGAACAATTAATTAGGTAATTTAGAAGCAAGGCTCCTTAAGAGAATACGACATAGGTCGATCACTATACTGCAAGTTGCCACGAATCTAATTTTGGACAACTCGGCGATCGTAGTGGCATGACCCAGTCATTTTAATGTAATATTAAGGACATAATTAAAAGAATAAAATAATAACAAGAGGTATAGATAAATATGAAAGATTAATAAAATACAAAATAATCAAAGATAATCTAATTAAATCTAAGAATTTAGGTTAAATCTTTCTAAAAACACAACTCCTAATTTAAACAAAATAAAGAATTAAGGAAAAAAAAAAAGAAACCTAATCCTAATAAATCTAGCTTAGGCATGAACTTATAATAGATTAATCTAATGATGAAACAAATTAAAAATAAACAAACCTAATAGGATTAGACCTTCTTGAAACAAGGAAAAATAAAATAAAATAGCATAAGATTAAATATTAATAAATAAATTAGGATAATAATAAATCTAGAGAATCCTAGTTGACTTAAATTTAATATATAAACTAAGGATAATAAAAAAATTATAGAATCTAATTCAAATTTAAATTCTCCCCTATCTAAGCCTATACTCCCACCTATAAATAGATCCTAAAGTTTTCACTTTTCTTCACACATTATCCTCTCTCTCTCTCTCTCTTCCCCCTAGCCACCATACATACAAGCCTCATTTAAAGGTATGCCCTACAACCTTAATTTAATTTGTTATTTCAAGGGTATTAGGTTAATTAATTAATTAAGTTAAAAACCTACTTCTAGGACATTAGATTGATTAATTAATTAATTAATTAATATTTATTATTTTAGGATACTAGGCTAAGTTAAAGGCATTCATGAAAATTTAAAAAATTAGGGTTAGAAGAAACGTCTAATATGGTCCACATATTTTGAAAAGGACCCTCTTTGTAGCAATTTGTGTCCTTGTGTATAGGAAAAGCTCTCACACTTCTAGAAGGAATTGTCAAGATCCCAAGTGACGTAAAACACTCCCAAGACTCATAAGGGGTGATTGGATTCAGGGTGGCAAATCTAGGGAGGTAATTCAAATTAATAAATCTGAAAATATGGATAAGTCGATACATGTGTTTTGGGGTGATGCTAACGTTTGAAACATTAGTGATGATGTGTGAATCTTTTCAAAGAGCACTTTAATTGTTATCTTGACTTATGATTTGTAAACTTATGGTATGGTAATGTATGACATTGGTTATATGAGTATTATATTTTACTTCTATTTACGATATAATATGTTGTGCTATTGATTGTGATTAGGCAAGATAGTACTTTCTCTCACAACAAGGCTAGAAGCCTGGGTTAAAGGGTGCCTTAGCCAGTGAGTGTGGAGACAATGACTCCCTCAGTAGGAAGCATAGCTCAAGCTAGGTAAAGAGACCTCTGAGGTGCCTTGACAGAGAGGACAAGGTTGTGTGTCATGGTGGGAATGAAATTTAATGAGTCGGCCTATGTGCGCTCCCGAGGATATATGGTCATTAACAAGTACTAGTTCTATTGGTCTGCTTGGATGAAACTTGTTATTTTCTAGTATATATATTATGATTATGATTTTTGGTTGAGTTTGAGTCTTTGGGTATACTTGCAAAACTAACGATGTATTTAAATTCTATTAGGGCAAGGCTGATTCGCTCATTGAATTTTAAACTCAGACTCCAGGTGTTTTCCCTTTTCAGATTAGGTTGCTAATGAGATTTGCCGCCAAAAGAGTGGCTTGCTTTGGACCTTCCCATCATTGGGTAGGCCCTTCGTTTGTTTCAATTATATTATTAAGTCGCTTTGTAGTCGTCTAGAACATCTAGGTCAGAGGATTGGTGTTATGACATAATTAAACTTATATTCAGTTGAGATTTATTTTGAAATATTTTCGAATTAAGACTTTTCATTTCGATTTAATATAAATGGAGTTTTATTTTGAAATGTAAATTACTATTATGTATAGAAGCCATTACCTTGTTTAGTAATTGTGTGACGAGGACGCCAGATATGTTGTCCCCCTATTCTATGTATTTTATATAAGATAGAGTAGCGAGGAAACCAGGTATGCTTCCTTCGTATTAATGGTTTGAAAAATGGATAACAACCAGTTATCTTTTTAATATGGAAATAAAGTAACTTCAATAAAACGTGTAAATCACTAGTGATGTAACTTAAATAAAGTAACTTTATAATTGTGCCAGTCACGTACCTGAGTAGCGGGTCGTGACAAAGTTAGTATCAAATCCTGATTATTAGGTCTCCTTGGGACTATAGAGCAAGATATCTTTGTGGAACCCTCTCTTATTTTCATGAACCGCGGCATAACCATAGGTTAGGGATCTGCAAAAGGCCCTATAGAGTAAATTGATCTTTTCTTTCTTTCTTTCATGTCATATCCTCATTAGTGGTCATGTAAGCTTTTCTCTGCCTTGAGAAAAGAGCTTGTAGAGTAAAACATGGTCACCTCCAATAGGACACGGAGAGCTATCAATCTTGAGTGAACATATAGACCGTAGGAAGCGTTTACACGGCCACTTATTTTATCAGTGCATGGGCACCTCATAGTGGGTTCGACACTCCATTCCTCCTAAAAAGCTTATATGGAATAATGCCTTGTATACTCACCATGGTTGTATATGTGGATAAAGCACTATGAGATAAGTAACACTTATAAAATGTTTGGATTTGGTTGGAATTGTTTATTGGGTAAATGATAGGTATATGAATTAAGGATATGATAACTGGAATAATATAGGAATGGGAAGAGGATGTCATTTAGACTCCTATTGAATTAGTAGTAATTTTATTAGAATGTGAAGCCTTCTTCAAAATAGGGATGATGTGACTTTGATCGAAGAAAAAGTTGTTAATTTAATTATGACACATACCTAGTGAATTATGGTAGGGAGAGGAAATGATAAAAGATAAAGTTTATGCTTGCATAAAAAGGCAAAGGAATCCCAATATGTTTATTATTGTATGAATATGTTGTTAATGATAAACATGTGCATGATGTATGGGGTGTAGTGCTTTTATAAAAAGTTTGTAATCTCAAATATGGTTAAAGCTTGGTCAAGGCTACAAATTCAAGGAAAAAAGGTGAGTACTCATTTAATTGACCAGTGTAAAGAACCCAATTCATATCTTCCTATTATATGTATTGTGGCTTAGGTATCATTCAATTTTCGAGAATTTTGAACCGTAAATTGGTGGGTAGAGGTGTAAGTATACTTTTACTTTAGGAAATGTCAGTAATTATGTCACTTGTTGCCAATTGACACCCTAAGAGTACCTGGAATGTACATCCTAGCAGAGGTGAATTTAAGGATAAGGTTTTATGACTAACCTATGTTGGACGCACCAGATATGTCTTTATTATGTTAAACTCACTCTTATAAGTTGGAAAGATCTTTCTTATTATGTGAAATGGTATATTAGAGAACCATAAATGAAAGTTGTAAGTTCAAATCTAGTAAGGATAAATTTACACCTCTAAGTTAAGTAAAGGGGTACCTATTTTATTGACCACCTAATAACTTTTTTTGTATACTGATTGAATGTAAGTGGATAAGATTGTGTATAGGGCTTGAATACGAGCAGTGAACTCCATGTGTTACGAGATATTATAAGACATAGAATGCCCATGTAGGCATGATACAAGCTAGGTACAACTCAGTCGGTCAAGCGGATTGTGTTGTTTAGGGATACTTCGGGTAAAAGGTAGTATTACTTTTGACATGGTTATGTGATTTTTCCTATTCTAAAATTTTAGATGAAGATGATATGTGGCAATATTACTTTGGGGAACAATATGAAATTTTTGGTAAGATTTTGTGCCAGATATTATATATTGGTCACTACAATGGAATTGCCTTTATGAAATATTGTATCACATTTTGGGATTGTAGATATAAATTACTTGAGAAATTTCCTTGGGGTAGGATAATAGACTTTGTGATGGAGCTATCTCTATATTTTCCTTATAATGGCTTATGTTATGTGTTGGTCATTATGGATATGGCTGAGGGTATGACCTAATAGGACCAATACCTGAAACTACATATATCATAGGTGAATTGAGGTAGCTAATTTGAGTTCCTAGTGTGGATCACTTTGAATTAATAGGCTTAAATTACGAGATGGATGGTAATTTGTAATTAGTTGACAATTATTCACTTTGTATAGACATGAGGCTACTCATTCTTGAGGGATATAGTCTAATGTTAGTATGGTCTTGAGGATTTAGACTGTAGCACAAAAACCCTTGTGAGTTGGTTGGGCTAGGTTACACATTTGAGAATGACCAAGTTGTTTGTGCGATAGAAACCTGAGAGGAAACGAAAAGAAATCATGAAGGACTTTGTGGTTGGTACACCTTGTTTTCATTAGGGATACGACCCGATCTAGATTATGGTAAACCTAGTTGGTAATGACAATGTGTCTGCTCTGATTAAAAATAATTAGAGTATAACCTACTAGGCTCGGTTACAAACTAGAGGCTTGAGAAACCCTGTGGGGCATCAGTTTTTATTTTATCCTATCGAGACCATGGTCGGGCATAGGATGAAGTTATGGCACCCTTAGAGGTGTCACTGCAGGTGGGAAGTTTAATCAAGAGGGAAAAAAAGGTGAAAATTTTAGTAACCATAAGATGTCTTTGTGGAAGGAAAACACTCGAGTGACAATAGAAACTAGTTACAATCGTATAATGCTCGTAGAAGTATGCTATGTCAATGATAGGCGGTATGTGAGCCTAAGTGGCTATGATGAGCCTATCTGGAGGAGTGAGATCATGTAGCTAAAAGACGTTGGTGCGATTTAAGATAAGGACCTATGAGGCATAATAGAGAGGTTAACCCTTTAAAGGGGAAGTCCCCGAGAGGACTTGTGTGAACCATTAAAATGCACAATACTAGAGGGCAAAAACAAACTAGCACATTATTTGCTACAATTTAGAGTTTCCCAAGCATAAGTAGGAAAAGAGAAAGCTTTAGTGGCAAATTGCAGTCAATGCTAGTAAGAGAGCACAAGTAGTGGGGCACATCTTCAAGGCCATAAAGAGGAGATGATATAAAACTTAGATTGGAATAGGTGCTATATGAAGGCAAGCTCTAGTAACAATAGAAGAATTATAATTAAAGACGAGGAGACGAATAGGGATTTGGTGAAACTAAGTAACTTTTGTGAGGAAGGAATTAGTAGTAGTTGAAATTCGGGGACCGAATTTATTTAAAGGGGAAGTAACCTAATACCTTAGGTATTACAACTTAGAAAGAAAATGTGAGTTCGAGCATGTGAAAAAATTTTCATGATTAAACGAGTTCTCAATCAGAAACATGGTATTTCTGAGAAGGCCACCAATGAAGGGAATCATGAGATTCAGAAAGATGGGGAAGCTGAGCCCTAGGTATATAGGTCTCTACGAGATCTTAGAGAGGAGGGCAATATGGCTTACCGACTTGCCCTACCCATAGAACTAGAAGGGATTCACCTCATTTCCCACATGTCTATATTAAGGAAATATCTTCCTGATCCTTCCCACGCACTTCAGCAAAACACCATTCGGTTAAATGAGAACCTGTCTTACGATGAGGTAACTGTAGCTATCCTTGACAGTTAAGTAAAGAGACTTTGGTCTAAGGAGATTCCCTTAGTCAAGGTATTGTGGTGGAACCAATCTCACGAAGAGGCCACGTAGCGGATCGAGGCGGACATGCGCACTAGACACTTGTACTTATTCACAAGTAGAGGTAACATAAATTTGGAGGACTAAATCTCCTAAGGGGGTAATACTGTGATACCCACGAATGAATTTTTCCTTGATTATTAATTTTTCTGTTTGCATATAATATGTGCGTGAAATTTATCTCTATGTGTGAGCATAAAGGGCACGAATTACACATCCATTTGCATGTATTGTGTTAGATGATGAATGATGTGATAAGATATGATGTTATGTATACAGAGGGACCAAAATGAAAAAAAAAAGTTGGTTAGGGGTCAAACTGCAAATACTTTAAATTGTGGCGTGGAATTGGAAATGTTACATTAAGACAAATGTGACACCCTATGGGGATAAAAAGTGTCAGGATTGGAGGAAAATTAAAAATAGTCAAAATAACAAAAAAAATTCCTAAGGATTTAATAAAATAGATAAATAATAGGGATAGAGAAATATTCAGGCAATTACATGCCCAACTGGAGAATTAATAATCTATGACCCAAATATAGTTAATTAATTAAATGTAAATTAAGCCCAATAGTATTTAAGTAAGATAAGCTAGTACCTAGAATAAATATGTTAAGTGTTAATAGAAGGCCCAAACCAAAGGTCCAATAAGTAGGTCCAAAAACCAGTTAGAATAAGATGTGGGTTGAAAAACTAATAGAGTAAGCCCAACTAAAGCCATTAAGCATGAAAGCCTATGAGTGAAGGGCCTAGGTGTGGCGTGAGGCCACTTGCTACAGCTAGCTGCAAAAAATTAAACTAGGACTCTAGAAAATTTTAATTAGGATGTGGTTAGTTAGTCTTCTAATTAAATTATGGAAGAAGTGCTTGATTAAGATAAAAATGAGATTAGGAGTGAGCCTAATCCAAATTATTCTAGAAGGACAAGATTAAGATAAGAAAAAAGCTCAAAATATTATATATACATATAATTAATAAAACAAGGAGATAAGGATAAGGAGAAAGCTCAAAATATTATATATATATATATATATATATGTATGTATGTATATAAAAATAAATAAAATAAGGGGATAAGCCAAAGGATATAATAGTAGGCTTAAAATGTTATACATATATATATAATTAATGGTAGGCGAACACATAGATACTACAACCCAAAGAAATAAGCATATACATAATATGGTAATGTAGTTTAGATAGGCGTAAGTTATTTTAATAAAATATTAAGAACATAATTAAAAGAATAAAAGAATAACAAGAAATATGGATGAATATGAAAGATTAATAAAACACAAAATACTCAAAGATAATCTAATTAAATCTAAGAATTTAGGTTAAATCTTTCTAAAAACACAACTCCTAATTTAAAAAAAATGAAGAATTAAGAAAAAAAAAAGAAATATAATCCTAATAAATCTAGCTTAGGCATGAACTTATAATAGATTAATCTAATGATTAAACAAATTTAAAATAAACAAATCTAATAGGATTAAACATTCTAGAAACAAGGAAAATAAAATAAAATAGCATAAGATTAAATATTAATAAATAAACTAGGATAACCATAATTCTAGAGAATCCTAGTTGAATTAAATTTAATAAATAAACTAAGGATAATAAAAAATCTATAGAGTCTGATCTGAATTTGAATTTAAATTCTCTCCCCATCTAAGAGTAAACCTCAAGGCCTTCACTTCTCTTTATACGCTCTCTTCTCTCTCTCTCTCTCTCTCTCTCTCTCTCTCTCTCTCTCTCTCTCTCTCTCTCTCTCTCTCTCTCTCTCTCTCTCTCTCTCTCTCTTTATTTATTGATTTATATTTATACTTTCAGGATACTAGGCTAAGTTAAGGGCATTTGAATTTAGGATGGAAATTTAACAAACTAGGATTAGAAGAAACATCTAATATGGTCCACATATTTTGAAAAGGTCCCACTTTGTAGTGATTCGGGTCCACGTGCATAGGAAAAGTGCTCAGGCTTCTAGAAAGAATTGTCAGGATCCCAAGTGAGGAACCCATCTTAATAGGGTTTTAGCATCATTAGTGATAAAGAGTATGATGTGGGACACTCCCAAGACTCATAGGGGATGATTGAAATTGGGGTAGTGAATCCAGGGAGGTAATTAATTAATAAATCCGGAAATATGGATAAGTCAAAACATGTGTTTCGAGGTAATGCAATGGTTAACGTTTGAAACGTTAGGGATAAAGTTTGAACCTTTTCTAATTGTTACCTTGACTTATGGTTTGTAAGCTTGTGGTACGAAAATGTATGACATCTGTTATATGAGTATTACTTTTTACTTATATTTATGATATAATATGTTGTGCTATTGATTATAATTGGGCAGGATAGTACCCCCTTTCATGGCAAAGATGAAAGTCCAAGTTAGAGTGTCATGACCCCCACCGGGTATATGATCGACGCAAACAATGTTTTAGCCTACACCACCGCAAGCTTAAACTCTTATTAACCCATTACCTTTCGTTGACTCAGTTATATGATGATTGTAGTGAAATTTACATTTCCATCATATAACCATAACGAAATGAAACATGGAGAAAATAACTTTCAATTCTTTCACTATATCTCTCAGCACTTTTACTAATTAAACATAGAATTAAAATGTTTTACACAGTGCAGCATAGCTTCTCCGATTACAGAGCCTTTCTAAAGTATCCTACATACTTACCTAAAGATATATATAATTAACTATGATATTATCATACCCTGAACAAAGGGGAAGGTTCTTCGAATGTACACGTCTCTAAGCTGTAGGACTCTCTGTTATCTGAAACTATGAGGGGGTGTATCCAAACTATGAGAATCTCCCAACGATAGCCCTACCTAACATATACATACGACTATGCATGCCAAAACTTATAACTAGTATAGAAATGCATGAGCATTATTGAATCATTATACAGTAACCGCAAGTAACAAGCATAGGATGGTTTAATTCATTATTTGGAAACATAATATCATAATTTCACATTCGTATGATAGGTTATATTCATGAATTTTACATATTCATAAACATAAGGCAAAAAGGGCATTCAATATCAGAACACACCTTACATGAACATGACATACACATCATGGTCCTTACAATGCATTCGCAATAGCACATCAATACATAAGCATTCACAAATCCTCCTTCCTCCTCCTTACCTCCTCATTACATTAGACCCACCTTATTACCTTGCATGCCCCCATTATGTACATCTACACGTAGGGTACGAATTACATGATGATCTCATGGCTCTCATTAGGCATACATGGTCATTTCCCGCCCTTTTTACCTCACACGTGGTGAACCACGAATTTTGCATGCACTAGTGCCCTTTGGCAATGTGCTCATCGACACCTGCCCTTTTTGGCACAAAATTTTCCGGACATTTCTCTCTTGATTTCCATAATTACTAAATAAACTTATTATATTTCACATCTCTACACATGCTAAGGTTGAGGTTTTCCAATTTTGTTAAAGGTGCATCATCATAGTAAATGAAGGCCCCAACCCTTTAGCATGTGATGGATTCCTTATATATTACCTTAATTTCATAAATCATGGATGAATACACGAAGTATACTCTTTGGGAAATCAAAAGGAGAAATAAGGGGATTTTTTTATTTGCCTGGAGGCCATATCATTACCCGAAGGACACATGCACATTCACAAGCGTAAATACAAGGTTTTACATCACATCACAAGCTTAAGACCTTTATATAAGGCTTAATGTGCATTCATGACAATTTAATTCCTTACAATAAGACCATTCACATGTCTCTTACATAAATACACATAATTTCATAAGTCATTCACAATACACAATTCACACCAGCCACTATTCTCAACAAGATTGGTTCAGCAATTATCACTTAATATATAAAGACAACATTTATAGTCATTCTTTTCCATTCATGGCTCAAAACATTCATGCAACCCAAATCGACACCTATACACAAGAATGTTCATTTGATTCTCATTTACATTAAAACTTATGCATAACAAGCATCTCATGATCTCATAATATACTTACAAGGAAATATTGAAGTAGCTAGGAAAGTAATCTTAGAAAAGTAAGCAAACAAGGTAGAGCTATGTCCCTCACCTTTGCTTGATCTTTCCTTATCAACTCTTCTCTTTAAGGGAGGATTTGCAAGCTCCAAAGTGTCCCAAGAAGTTCCAAAATATCATTCAGCATCTAAGGACCATGAAAACAAGAGAAAAGAGAATCAAAACATCACTCTTGGGCATGTTACACAACAGCTTTGGGCACCAGTCCCTAAAGTCTTAGGTTCAAGTGCAACACTTCATGGGTTCACTTAGGGTGATTTTAGGTAAGTTAGGGGCACTCTAAACAGCCCTAAAATGAATAAATTTAAAAAATATTCAAGGAGAAAAGATTTCAAGAAAAAGTTCTTCTCAAAGTTATTCTTTCAATAACTTGAGTTTCCTTTCAAAGATTTAATTAAATATAATCATGGTTTTCATCTATCAATATTTTAGAACAACAAAATTACATCAATTTGTTCAATAGGATCATCATACCAAATTTCCCATTTTGCTAGCTAGGATTTTCCTTCTTGGAGAGAAAGGAAAAAGAAGAAGAAGAAAAGAAGAGACTTACTCACCAATGGCCATCAAACTTCCATGATCTCCTTCTTCTCTCAAGGTGATGTGGATGATGATGATGAAGAAAGGGTTCGGCTTCGAGTAGAAGAGAGGCTACAAGAAAGAAGGAAGGAATGAGAGAAAAATGAAGAAACGATATGTATATGTATGTTTTAAGATAGTGTATGTAGGGCCCTCCCATATTCTCTCCAAATTGGTTCTTTTTGGTCATCAATCCTTTAATTCGGACATGCAAGAAATTTGAGAAAAAATTTGTCTCACAATTAGGGAACCCATTACACTTCCCAAAAACACACATTGCCACATTTTATTTTTCACTAAAACCAAATACCGAAATTTCACATTCATTCACTTTTGTCCCTTTCTGTGCCTCACCATCCACTCTAGCCTCAAGTCCAACAACTTGAAGTACCGGCCTCATAATCTACCTTATGGGGTCCAATATTCCTCGTTGGTTCCTATTCGGTCCTAACTCATGAGTACTTCATAGATTCTATTCTTTTCACTTTAGTCCTCGAACAAGTTCTTACGTTCAACGTTTATGCCTTCCCTTACTCGATGCAAACTTGCTTGCCCAATGGCAAGTCTTAGTCCTTAATAAACTCTAGGATTCTTCATTCTCCCTAGTCGGAGCTTCGTAAATCATAAAAAATTTCCTCCCTCACAGATTTACATACTTTTACCTACACAATAATACCTAAGGTGTTAGATAGAGGGTGCCTTATCCAGTGAGTGTGGAGACAATGACTCTCTCGGTAGGAAGTATAGCTCCAGTCGAGTAAAGAGACCCAAAAGGCACCCTGACTGAGAAGGCGAGGTTGTGCGTCATGGCAGGAATGGAATTTAGTGAGTCAACCTATGTGCACTCTCAGAGATATATGGCCATTGACGAGTACTAGTTTCGTTGGTCTACTTTGATGAAACTTACTATTTTTTGTTATGTATCTTTTGACTCTGATTTTTGGTTGAATTTGAGCCTTCAGGCATACTTGTATGACTGACGATATATTTGAATTCTATTAGAGTGAGGCTTATTTGTTCACTGAGTTTTAAACTCACACTCCATTTTCTTTCTTTTTTTAAATTAGGTTACCGGTGAAGATTTCCCGCCAAAAGAGTAGTTTGCTTCGAACCTTCCCATCATCGAGTAGGCCCTTTATTTGTTTCAGTTATATTATTAGGTTGCTCTGTAGTCATCTAGGACATTTAATTCAAGGATTGGTGTTATGACATAATTAAACTTGTATTTAGTTGAGATTTATTTTGAAATATTTTCGAATTAAGACTTTTCATTTTGATTTAATATAAATGGAGTTTTATTTTGAAATGTAAATTACTGTTATGTATAGAAGCCATTACTTTGTTAAGTAATGGTGTGATGAGGACGCCAAATATGTTGTCTCCCGATTCTATGTATTTTATATAAGATAGAGTAGCAAGGAAACCAGGTATGCTTCCTTCATATTAATGGTTTGAAAAATGGATAATAACCAGTTATCTTTTGAACATGGAAATAAAGTAACTTAAATAAAATGTGTAAATCATTTGTAATATAACTCTCTAGTAGAATTATGGTAAGGTTTACAATGATCATGGCTTTATCACTATTTCCTTTCTTCTTCACATTTTTTTCCTTTTGTCTTCTTCTACTCATCCTCTCACTTCTATGTGTTTTTATTGGAACTTCTACAGTCACAATGACCTTCTTATGCTCTCTTTTCTCTAATCTCTTTTATTCTTTTCTATATATCCTTCTTCCTTTTTTATGTCTTATAGTAGGAGGAGAACGCTAGATTTTTTTAATTTCTTTCTCAGGGCTAGATATTTTTTCTATATAAGTAAAAAAATCAACCAATCCAATTATTTTATTCGATATATTCTTCTTCCTTTTCTTGATTTTTTTAACATTTGTTTTGTCATATGTTCATTTTTAACATTTACTTCCACTACAAGAAAATTGACTTTCAGTGGCGACTTTTTGGTGACGACTTTAAAAGTCACCACCAAAAGTCGACTTTTGGTGGCGACAAAATAAGTCGCCACTAAAAGTTGACTTTTGGTCGCGACTCTTATATTCGCCACTAAAAGTCGACTTTTGGTGGCGACTATAGTCGCCACCAAAAGTTTTTTTTAAAAAAAATAAAAAAAAGTCAGATTTTTTAAAATAAAATAAACAATTAGACTTTTAGTCGCCACCAAAAGTTTTTTAAAAAAAAATAAAAAAACTCAGATTTTTTAAAATAAAATAAAAAATTAGACTTTTGGTGGCGACTATAGTCGCCACCAAAAGTCTTTTTTTAAAAAAATAAAAAAAGTCATATTTTTTAAAATAAAATAAAAAATTAGACTTTTGGTGGCGACTATAGTCGCCACCAAAAGTATTTTTTAAAAAAAATAAAAAATTAGACCTTTGGTGGCGACTATAGTCACCACCAAAAGTCTTTTTTAAAAAAAATAAAAAAAAGTCAGATTTTTTTAAAATAAAATAAAAAATTAGACTTTTGGTGGCGACTATAGTCGCCACCAAAAGTCTTTTTTAAAATAAAATAAAAAAAACTTCAGATTTTTTAAAATAAAATAAAAAATTAGACTTTTGGTGACGACTATAGTCGCCACCAAAAGTCTAATTTTTAAAAAAAATTAAAAAAGTCATTTTTTTACTTAAAAATTTTAATTTTTTTTTATTTTTCTTAATTTTATTTAAAAGAAATTTATTTTTTTAAATTTTTTAATTTTTTTAAAAAATTAGATTATCAGTGACGATTGAAGTCTATTTTTTTAAGTGAAATCGTTTTTTTTTATGAAATTAGTTGAAGTTGGACTTTTGCGGTGACTCCAATAGTAATAATATATTTGCTTTTTGTTAAGTTTAATATTATTTTATTTTTGTTTTATAATATTTTTGACCTAAAATATTTTTAACAAATTATATATATAGATATATATAATATTTTGCACTTACATAACACAAATGAAGCAGTGGCAGAATGGCAAGACAGACATGGCTGTAAGCAAGGGACCCAGGTTCGAATCTCAGGTATGCACATGTTTGGTTTAATTTCAAATAAACTTGAATATTGCACACAAAAAAATCGAGTCAGCTCGGGATAGCGAGTTATTGAATCGGCCAAAACCCGCACGAGTCGAATGGATCTCGGGTCGACCTTCCGGGCCAATCCGGATCTAAAAAGATGACGAGTGACTTTTGGTGGCGACTAAAGTCGCCACCAAAGGTAGTTTTTGCTGACACCAAAAATCATTTTTTTCACGAATTTTTTTTTGCAATAAAAATGACTTTTGGTGGCGACTAAAGTCGCCACTAAAGGTAACTTTTGGTGGCGACTTTGAAAGTCGCCACCAAAAAAATCAGCCACGGACTTACGCCAACAACTTTAGTCGCTACTAAAAGTCGCCACCAAAGACTTTTAGTGGCGACTTTTAGACTTGTCGCCACCAAAAGTCTTTTTTTTTGTAGTGTTCATTTTTCGTGTCTCATAGTAGGAGGAGAATGCTAGATTTTTTTAATTTCTTTCTCAGGGCTAGATATTTTTTCTATATAAGTAACAGCTCAACCAATCCAATTATTCTCTTCGATATATTCTTCTTCCTTTTCTTGGTTTTTTTAACATTTGTTTTGTAATATGTTCATTTTTATGTCATCAAAGAAGCATACTAGATTGTTTTAATTTCTTCCTCAAGGTGGACGTTGGATCAGTATTGTTGTATTTTTCTTGAAGAAATACAAGAAGATGACAAAAAGATGAAGATGGAAAAAGTAATTCAAGAGAGAGATTATTAGAGAAATTAAAAAGAAGATTACTGTAAAATTATTGAGTCAATTTCTTTTATTATTTATAATTTAAGATAAAATAGAAGATCACTATAAAATAAAACAATATAATTGATGAAAGATTGTAAATTTGTCATTATCTATAACATCATATTTGTCTTTTTTTTCTAATTATTCTCATATAAAAACAAACAATCTATCAGCCTACTGATTATTTAAAAACAAATAATCTATCAATATAACCTACAATATAAGCTAATATAGGTTATTTAAAAACAAATAAGCTAATATATTGGTTATTTAAATCTATTAATATAAAAAATTAAGATTAGAACACAATTTTAAAAAAATTAAGGCCCTTGCCAAGCCACATTTGTGGCTCGACATGAACAATGTCGAGCAACTATTTCAATCCAGCAATGTATATGTGGCATGATAATCTCCGACTGAAAATCAACTGGAACACTACAGTAGGATAAAATTTATCAATAGGAAATCAGTCGCAAATAAATTAGTAACTATTGATTTACCAACTGAAAATATTCCATAGGAAATTAGTCGAAAATCTTATTTTCCTAATGAAATCCTCTAGTACAGCAAGTTATTGTTGTAGTGCTATAGTGTACCCTGCGCTTCTTGTTTTGAAAATATGTGACGTGGGAAAGAGCAAGGCCTGAAGGGGAAACTTTTCAAGGGAGAGGGAAAATTTTAAAATAATTAGGATTTCTTCAAATTATTTACACAATATAAGAAATAATATCTTAGTCTATTAAAATTAAAGAAATTAATAGTTACTATGGCATGTATTATTATAATTATTTGTACAATCATATGACATGAAACATACATAAACAAAAGCATAATTTCTGAATGACATGATTCATTTAATTATTAGTTAACTTTTTATGGCTTTCATGACTAATTTTATATTTTTTTAAAAGGTCCATTTATAATTTGATAACAATAATAAAGTGAAGTAATTTATCAAACCTAAAAATAATATAAGAATAAACAATTTTAATGACATTGAAAATGTAACAATAAATTGAAAAAAAAAAATTTGAACAACAACAGATTGAAGTTATAATTGGCCGCTTGGTGTTTTTGCTATCTTTTTCCCTGTGAGACCCGCCAAATTAATAAAGCTCTTTTAACTTTATTTGATGTCACTTTCTTCAGCCAAGCTACAACATATTAAAGTTATAATTAAGTTCAAATTTTATTTTATTTACTTTTTTTTAGAAAAAGCAGTAAATTCATGATCGATTCCTCAAAAAATGATAGTTATCTCATTTTAGCCCCCAAAAGATTAAGTATTTTAATTTGGTCTCTAAAAAATTGAAGTTAATTCAATTTGGTCCTTTTTCCTATCAAAGTAACTTTTGCTAGCAATGGTAGCTTTGTTGATTTAACAACGAAAAGGACCAAATTGAGATAAATGTAATTTTTTAAGGGTGATCTTTCTAGGATCAATTAAGACAACAGTAATCTTTCAAGTACTAAATCAGTAATTTACTCTTATTTTTTCTTTTATTAAAAAATTATTAATTAATCTTCAAAATATTACATTTGTCTCAATTTGGTCCTTAAAAGATAAAGCATCTCAATTTAGTGCTTAAAAAATTTTGTTTATCTCAATTTAGTCATTTTGTTTGTCAAAGTAGCAGCAATGGCAAATTTTGCCATTTTACAACCAAAAGGACCAATATGAGACAAATGTAATTTTTATGGACTAAATTAAAATACTTAATCATTCGAAAACTAAGCTGAGACCATTGTAATCTTTCAGGGACTAATTAATAATTTATTCAAAGAAAAAAAAAGGGGGGGGGGGGAAGTTGTAGTTAGTTGTTTTTGTATTGTGGCCAGGTTAAGAAAGTATGTAGGGTTTTGGTGTCAGTTTTGAAATGCCGCTGTGTGAATTCAAGAAAGGTTGGCCATGTGGAGTCTGGATATCTTCTTGGATGCTCCTTGTTGACCAGAGCTGTTGGAGGGGTCACCACTTTGTCCATTCCTGGACACAGAAAGAAGGCAACGGACTTCCTTACACTCTTGCTGTGTACAAGTGCTCTGTGCTTACAACTCTTGTATATCCCATTTGTTAAAGCCTGAAATTATAGTCAGAAAATTAATTCAAAATAATACTTTGAATGTTTGACATATGGTGAGGACTGAGGAGGATGCATACCATGAAGGTGTCTCCAATGTTGATGACGACGGCGTGGGGGTTGGGGGCGACAGAGTACCACTGCTAGTCCATGAGCACCAGGAGACCCCCCACCTGGTTCTGGTGGAGGATGGTGAGGGAGATAGGGTCGTTGTGGGGCCTAGACCCCTGAGCATCCTCCGGCCTCTAGCACGAAGGGCAGTAGTTCAGTCTCAATATCGACTCGTTCCCTTCAAAGAACTCCCTAAACTGCTCCTGCCCAAGCCCCAGGCTCATTCCCAACAACTCCATTAGCCACCCCGTAGTTCACCACCAGGAAGAACCCGTGCGTCCTCCACGCCTAGCTCACCTGGGAGCAGGCTTGGTCCACATCCCACAGCTCTCTGGAGAGGAAGGCCCCGATGTCGATCATGGAACTTGGAGCTCCAGCAGGCCCAGGCAGGGCTTCTCGGGATCGTGCTGTATCACAGAAGCTTCAAACACCAGGCCTGGAAGTAATTCTTCATTTTCCTTGTTAATTATTTTCTATTGGGCCTGAAGGTAGAATAAGAAGAGGCTCTCGTGAAGGAGACTTTGTGTGAGAGATATTCACTATGTGAATATATTCACTCTATAGAGATACAGAGAGCAAACTTGCTGCTTGTGTCTATATATACTGTTCAAATTTTAGTTTTTTTTTAAAAAAGAAAAAGAAAAAAATAGCATTTGAAAGATTATATAAAAAGGAGGATTATATCCACTATTCCATTACAATTTACATCATATCTACAAGTGGATTTGAATATATAAAAAGGAAGATTATATATCATTCTACTATATATATCTACAAGTAGATTCTGAATATATCCTCATTTATATAAAGCAAATGCCAAAAAGTCCCTAAAAAAATAAAAAAAGAGTAAATCACAATTTCTTTCCCAAGCAAGTTATCAATTTTCTTACATTTCATGTGTTACACGTGTACATATATATATATATATATATATATGTATATATGCATGTATGTGTATGTGCATACACACATTTAGTATTACATCCTTCATATTTTCCCCTATAAGAGAAAAGTAGTTACATACATATAATCACACAAGTTTCACAATTATTCAAACATTTCATCATTCCATTCAAGAGATATTAACAACGTAAATTCATATATGCTCTTATGTATCAATCATTATTATCCTTTAAATTGCATATGTCTCATGCTTTCACTATGATGCAAGAGTCATAGAAGAAAAATGCTCAGCCATAGGAAGTATCAATCCACTCACTTTGGTTTGGTATTATAATTACCCTTTTAATGCTACTCACCCACACAAATTAAGCTCCAAGATGTCTCCCAAATTGATCCCTAGGATTTGATCAAGAAGGTAATGAAAAGAACAAGTCAAAAATGACAATTAAGAGGAATTTCTGTTTATTCACTTAGGTTCTTAGTCTAAATTTTCTTTTTTGTCTTTTTCATGATTTAGGATTATATTTAGCTTCATCTAGATCCCTAGTCTCAAAATATATTTTTCTCTAAAATTAAATCAATCATTGTAAACTTTTGATTTTATTTAGTTTAGTCCTTTTCATACATATATAACATGTCTATCTCTCAGTTTTGATCTCTAAATCAGTCCAAAACTTCATCCTAGATGTTTTTAGGACATGTTTTGATAATTTCCAACCAAAGCAAGGTAGTTAATGAATTAAAACCAAGTTTTCGAATTGTTCAACCTATCACAAAAAACATCACGTTATCTACCTTTGTTCAGCAAATTATTTTTAGTTTTTCCTTGGATTTGATCTTCTACTTAGCCCAAGGCTTGAATTAACTTAAGCTATGGTCATTTAACGCACTCTACCCATGACAAAGACTAAATCATGAAGAAAAACTCACTTCCACGTTAATGATATGTTTTTTCGGGTTCCTTCTTCTTTTCTTAGCTTTGGCTAAAAGAGTAGCTGAAACTTCACCATTTTGATCACAAGAACTACTCCTCAAAGCCCAGAAGATTTCAAGCACCCTACTATTAGTCTCTCTCTCGGCTACACTCCAAGAAATGCTAAAAACTCTCCTTGTTTTCAACGTGAAAACATAGCAACCTATCTCTCTCTCTCTCTCTCTCTCTCTCTCTCTCTCTCTCTCTCTCTCTCTCTCTGAATTACTTGCAGAAAATGGAGAAGAAGAGACATAGGTAGAAAGATGAAAGGAAACTTAAGAAAAAGGGAAGAAAAAACTACATGAAGCTAAAATGAGAAGACTCAAGAATTCTCTTGGTGGGACCTCTCCCTATCGTCATGAAACGCACATGGAATCATCAGAAAAAGAGAGAATTATTAAGTCTTCTCATTTTAGATTCTTGTAGATTTTTCTCTCCTTTTTATTAAGTTTCCTTTCATCCTCCTACCCATGAGTCTTCTTCTCCATTTTCTGGAAGTAATTTTGAGAGAGAGAGAGAGAGAAAGAAAGAAAGAAAGAAGCTGTTGTGTTTTCACATTGAAAATAGAGAGAGATTTTATCATCTCATGGAGTGCAGCCGAGAGAAAGATTAATATTAGAGCGCTCAAAAATCTTCTAGGCATTTGAGGAGCAGTTCTTGTGATCAAAAGGGTGAAGTTTCAGCTTCTTTTTTAGCCAAAACCGAGAGGAGAAGAAGGAACCCAAAAAATAGAGCTTTTAACGTGGAAATGAATTTTTCTTCATGCTTTAGTCTTTTTCATGGGTAGAGTGCTTTAAATGACCATAGCTTAAGTTAATTCAAGCTTTAGGGCTAAGTAGAAGACCAAACCCAAGGAAAAACTAGAAAAAAAAAAATTGCTGAATAGAAGAAGATAACGTGATGTTCATAGTGATAGCTTGAACAATTCGAAAAACTTGGTTTTAATTCATTAATTGCCTTGCTTTGGGTTGGAAATTATCAAACATCCTAAAATCATCTAGGATGAAGTTTTGGACTAATTTAGAGTGCAAAACAACCGAGAGATAGACATGTTATATGAATGACAGGGACTAAACTGAATAAAATGAAATGTTTACAATGATTGATTTAATATTCGAGAAAAATATATTCTAGGACTAGGGATCATATGAAGTTAAATATGATCCTAAATTATCAAAAGACAAAAGAAAAATTTGGACTAAGGACCTAAGTGAATAAACAGAAATTCCTCTTAACTACCATTGTTGACTTGTTCTTTTCATTTCCTTCTTGATCAAATCCTAGGGATCAATTTGGGAGACATCTTGGAGCTTAATTTGTGTGGGTGAGTAGCATTAAAAGGGTAATTATAATACCAAACCAAAGTGAGTGATTGATACTTCTTATGGCTAAGCATTTTTCTTTTATGATTCTTGCATCATAGCGAAAGCATGA
Source organism: Biancaea sappan (assembly GCA_037074585.1). Taxonomy (NCBI): domain Eukaryota; kingdom Viridiplantae; phylum Streptophyta; class Magnoliopsida; order Fabales; family Fabaceae; genus Biancaea; species Biancaea sappan. The sequence continues at coordinate 20,203,191 of CM073499.1, read as the reverse complement.
GACATATCCAATTTAAAGGATAATGATAATTGATACATAAGAGGATATTTGAATTTATGTTGTTAACATCTCTTGAATGGAATGATGAAATGTTTGAATAATTGTGAAAGTTGTGTGATTATATGCATGTAACTACTTTCTTTTATAGGAGGAAATAGGAAGGATGCAATATTAAATGTGTGTATGCGTATATATATATATACACACGTAACCCATGAATTTTAATGTCTTATTTTAAGGAAGTTTACATGTGTGTGTGTATGTGCACAAAGTAATATTTATGTTTGTTTAGTCATAAAGTATATGTTGAGCAGATGGTTTGTAGCCCTATGAAAAAAGGTCGAGGAAGACCAAAAAGGACACTTAGAGAAATTATTGAACGGGATCTTTTAGTAAATGAGATATCTAAAGAGTTGGTCATTGATAGAGCTCAATGGCGTCGTGCGATCCATGTAGCCGACCCCACTTAGTGGGATAAGGCTATGTTGTTGTTGTTGAGTCATAAAGTATATGTATGTACATATATACATGTAACCATTTACAAGAACACTTGTTGGAAAGAGATGGTTTGTCAATATATATATATATATATATATATAAACGCATACACATATATGTGCACCCTAATTTTGTGATTAAAGTAAAAAAAGTTGTGGTTCTTCTGAATGTTAAGTTCGTCATAATATGAGATGAACTTTATATGGAATAATTATGAGCTTCTATGTTTGATATATGATTTGGAAGATGAATTTTGTGAATAGTAAATGATTATATACATGTTGATGAATTTGTGTTTAAGTATGGAAAGTGATATGAGTTATGTTGTGGTTAGATTTGTAAATGATTATGAGTTATGTTTATGAATGTCAATCAAGTTGAGATGTGATATCTTGATTATTGAACTTATTCATCTATGGTTGGTTGATGTAAGTTGTGGATGAATATTTGTGTTATGATATAAAATTTTGAGTTGTGTTTGTGCTTGTATTTGAGAAAGAAAGGAAAGTCATGGTGGTATACCATATAGGAAACTCTACAAGGAGCCATAGGGGTGGAGATTTATAAATAGAGTAATAAGGGTGGATGCGGCAAGGGCCGTAGGCAACGATTCAGAGGTACCTTGAACAATTGAGTTAGTAGGGGAAATTTGTGCAATTGATTGAATTGTTTGCTATTGTGAATTGTTTTGAACTATGTTATATTGAAATGTGATTGATTAATTGAATGTTGTTGAAAACTATTATGGATTATATTGTATCATATTATAATTGGTTTGTGTATGATTGATGCATAATAACTATTTTTTGTCTTAGTGTAGTGTTGTCCCTTCACTAGGCAAGTAGTTTGCTCATACCCTCTTATTAACATTTTTTAGAGTTGGCAGTCGTAGGAAATTTTCATACAAGGAGTCATGGATTTTTTTTTTAACTCAAGACCCCACTTGAATCCGGGGATGATCTATTTCATATTCATGTATCTTCTGTTTTGCTATTCTAAAGTCATTTCGTGATCGTATAGGTAACCTAGGAATTGAAATGCTGCCATTATGAGTTGATGGATCATGTATATAAAAGAAATAACATTATTGTTGAATGTGTTTCTAAAAATTTTATTTAATTTACTTCTTGTGATAGAATGAAATAAAGGTAAAAAAAATAGTACAATTTTATGTATCTGACTATCTATGAACTTTCGAAAGGAAGACATCTTTAATTAATTATTTATTGTCACTTGTCTATATTTGGAATGTTGTGTATTCAGTTTGATAAAATGAATTAAGTTTCAATGTGAGGTCAAACTCTCTAGCGCCAATCACGTGTCCTGGGTGGGACATGACACTTAGGAGTTCTAGCTGAAAAGTGAGAATTTTAAGATTAAAATCTGGTTTAGAAACCTAAGGATGCATCACTGCACAAATCAGAGTATTATTGTGAGATACCACTGCATTTTTCTGTTTAGTGTTGTTCCTTTCCTCCCATTAAACAACCATTTCTTTAAGTTTAAGACCATTTTCCTTAGGTTACCATGTGTGCAACCTTCATGAAGCTAAACTTCATGTATTACCTTTACTAATCAACTTTTAAGAATATTATAAGACTGTTAATAACCAAGTTTGAGTGCATTACTTTGGCAGACTAACACAATGAAATTAAAACATTGACAACATATAATTGCTAGGCTTCATACTCCAAATTCTAGTCCTTAACTCATTATTCATCATAAGAATTTATAGTTATAAATCCTAATAGAATCCATGGAACTTTACCAACATTATACTTCCATTAAATTCCTTATTAAAGCATTAAATCTTCCTTCACAACTACAGCCCGTGTCTTAAGTTAATCTCACCTCAGCCAATACTGATTCAGCACAGAACTAGCCCTAACTTCAGAAAAATTTTGGGATTGATCCAGAGCTCCAAAATTTATGAAACCTGACACATATCCTTATTCATGTGTTGCTAGTATACTAGGGTAAAAATTCCATATCAACACTCCACCCTCTAATGGTCACATTAGTGACCATATATCAGAATTGACTAAATTATCACAGGTTCGGTGTTCTATTTGTTTCACCAGGCAAAACACATCCAATTGTAACAAAATTTGGTAGGCTAGTAGAGTAAGGTCTTAACTAGATGCCATAAAAATTTCATATTAAAATAAGATCATTTAGTTCCTGAAAGAACTAAAATGTGAAGCTGTCTAGATTCGTCACTGCACAAATCAGATTAGCCAATAACCTCCATTTACAACTACTTGAATCCAGCCCAATCCATGCCCAAGGTTTATGTTTTTGTTAAGTGGTTTTATGGTTTAATTTGCATCAATAACACATGAGAAGATACGAGGAATTAACCGTGGCAGCACACACATATAAGTTACAGAAAACAGAACCAGAATATTAGCTTTTAGTTTCTTTGCCAGCTCTAACTTTTCCCCATTTCCTTCCACCTACAGCCACATAAATTAACGGCAATTCATCCTCATTGCTCATCTTCATTTAGTTTGACTCATAGCTCAAATTACAACAGCGGTAATGGGAGAAAAATTTAAAAGAACAATTCCATGACAACATATGCAGAATTTTCTGCATAATCAGTCCACATTTCCCTCTTACTCCTAATCAATTTCTGATTTTTCCCTTTATTTTCCTTTAAGTTATGGCTTAAATCAACACACAATCAGCCCCTAATTATCAGAACTTAGCATGCCAATTATCCTTTTAAAAGATTCTTACAGACCAATTTTGTCCACACTAAATCAGATTAATACTCATCACGACATATCTAGTTCATCACAGTCTCAGTCTTAGCCTAGCTTCCTCTATTTTGTTTAAATTCACGGCTAACACTCATCCGAGCAGTAATACGCAAATGCAAACACAAAAAATGAAATTTAATTCGAAGTTCAGGAGGTTCATACTTACCTGACGCTATTCTACTCTGTTTTTCTACAATCTCGTCTTTCTCTCAGTTTTGGCTTCCGTTTCTGGTTTCTAACTATGATCTGAGCCCAAAATCTTCACTAATTCTGATTGTAACAACATTTTATTACTCATTGATCAGAACATCTGACATGCACAGTGAAGAAGAGCTGTCACCGAAAGAAAACCGAGAAATCTTTACTTACCTGCTACTTCAAACTACAAAGCCTCCGTGAACCAGCGCTGAACAAAGGTTAGATTGAAAGAAATGGTTGGATCCCAAGAGGGGGGGTGAATTGGGTTTTATAAAAATTTTCACAAAACTTAATTGGAAGTTAAAATGATTTTCTGAAATTGGATAATGTTAAAGATAATAATTTAATTCAGAAAATCAAAATGTTTATCAAGATGAATAATTTTATAGTGCAAGGAATTAAGGAGCAAATATAAATCTACACAAATTAATTAATACTTGAGGTAGAAATTAAATATAAACGCAAAGCATTAATTAATTAACTTCAAATGTAAATAGAGTAGGGATAGAGAAAGCAAACTCGGAGATTTATACTGGTTCGGCTAATCCCAAGCCTACATCCAGTCCTCAAGAGACCACTTGAGTATTTCCACTATAATTGCAAGTTTAATCCGGGTACTTGCAAACCACTACAACATACTTTTCTCCCTCAAGGGTGTCTCTCCCCCTTACAACGTGTTTTCTCTCAAACACTAACTCAAGGAACCAATCCTTGAGAAACTAAATTTAAAGGCTTAAGGAAAATAATGGTAAACACTCTCAAAGTGTAGATAACGCAGAAATTAAGCTCAGAATTTTTCTCTAACAATTTAGAGAGAATGGAACTCAAGATAATATGAGAAATGAACAATTGAAGCTTGATGCAAATGGTGTTGTGAAGTCCCCTTTATATTGTGAAACCTTGCTGCTACAGTGACTGCTTTAGTCAGAATTGCTACAGTAAGTTTCATCATCATTTTTCAACCTTTCTACAACAACCAAAAAACTTTATCAACCTTTTTCAACAATCAATATTCTTTTTCAAATTTGCTACAGTAAAAAGTATTCTTTTTCAAAGTTTATTACAACAACCAATAAACTTTATCATACTTTTTCAACAATCAAATTCATTTTTCAAAAGTGCTACAGTAAAAGGTATTCTTTTTCAAAGTTTATTACAACAACCAATAAACTTTATCATACTTTTTCAACAATCAAATTCATTTTTCAAAAGTGCTACAGTAAAAGATATTCTTTTTCAAAGTTGATTACAACAACCAATAAATTTTATCATACTTTTTCAACAATCAAAATTCTTTTTCAAAAGTGCTATAGTAAAAGATATTCTTTTTCAAATTATATTACAACACCCAATAAACTATATCATACTTTTTCAACAATCAAATTTCTTTTTCAAAAGTGCTACAGTAAAAGATATTCTTTTTCAAAGTTGATTACAACAATCAATAAACTTTATCATACTTTTTCAACAATCAAATTTCTTTTTCAAAAGTGGTACAGGAAAAAGTATTCTTTTTCAAATTATATTACAACAATCAATAAACTTTATCATACTTTTTCAATAACCAATAAAGTTTATCATACTTCTTCAACAATCAAATTTCTTTTTCAAAAGTGCTACAGTAAAAGATATTCTTTTTCAAATTATATTACAACACCCAATAAACTTTATCAAAAATCAATTTATATTACTATATATAAATATATAAAGCATTAAATATATTTGGGCCAAGAAAAATTGAATCATGCATTTGGGCCAATAAGATTAAATCATACATTTGGGCCAAGAAAATTAAATCATACTATTTGGGCTAAGAAAGATTAAATCATACATTGGGCCAAGAAGATTAAATCATTCATTTGGGCCAAGAAGATTAAATCATTCATTTGGGCCAAGAAGATTAAGTCATACTATAATTCCCACATATTTGTCATCATCAAAACTTATAGCATAATACATTAGGGCTAACAATCTCCCCCTTTTTGATGATGACAAATCACCAAAGAAAAATATGTTACAATGTAATAATCATTATACAATATACACATATTTTTCTTTCCATATCCTTCTCCCCCTATTTGACATCAACAAAAAGATATAAGGAAGGCAATATATAAAGGCTAAAGCGTATTCCTTCTTTATGCAAGAATATCATATGACGTCATAGGGTAAAATTTCATCAAAACTTATCATTGATATGCCAAAAATATATAGTTAACGAAACATTGCATCTCATATAAAGTGACCCTAAAAATATAGAGCATTTAAGTATAGATTAGGCTCCCCCTCAATCAATGCATATTAAACAAATGTAATTTTCAAGATGTATTCATATATGTATCTTGAGGATGAGCACCTACAAAAATTTTGACAACCACTCCGATGCTTAAGTTAGTAATGTAAATCAAGGATTAAAGGCAAAATTAACTGTTTACGGTCGCATGCATCAAGCATTATCATAATGCAAGGAAATCATTGCCTTTCATTTGCCCACAAAAGCATTATATGTAAGTATGTGTAACTATGAAGATGTATTATTCTCTACACATTTCATTTTATTTAAAAAAATTTTTTTTGACTTCTCATTTTCTATGAGTGCATGTGGAATCATGACATATTATTCATAGCCTTCGCTCATGATGCATGAATAGCATACACAACATATGTTCTTAGATACATGTAATCATAGCATGATGCAATCAATCATGTATATTATACTGAAAGCTCTCAAAAACAACACAACAAAGCAGAGAAATACGGTTCTGTTTATCACCATTTTATTAATCCTTAAAATTTTTAATCAAAACAAATTAAATCAGCCGCAAATCCACCGAAAATTGACTTTCGTGGTTTTGCCATTAATGCGACGCGTTGTTGGTGTGCATGCGTACCCTAGAGTTCTGGCTTCCAGCTTGCAAAATCCGTAGGATAAACGTGTAGGGGTGCGGCGAAGAGATATCTTCGTTGGCTCTAAGTCATCATTTTCTCTCTATAAAGACTGCCCCAGAGTTCTCAATTACCACACCACAAAGAGTATTCATCACTGAGCCTACAACTTTCTGACATTCCTCTCTCTTCATACTCCAAAAAAAAATTCCAAGCCATGGCAGCAAGAAAGTTCATTGATCTCACAGTAGAGACCAGGGAGGAAGAGCTCGACTTAAACTTGAGTCTAGGTAAGGATAAGGGCAAAAGACCTTTGGAGGGATCTCAGGAGAATCGAAAAAAGAAGATGAAGATCGAAGAAGCTGAAGAGATTAGTACAGGCCATACGTCAGAAGACAAAATTGCTTGTCTGGAGCAGGAGGTGAAGAAACTCAAGAAGATGATAGAGGACCAGGAGAAGTTAGCTAAACGCAACAATGCGGCACTGACTTCAAGAATAGATAGGTTCTTCTATTGGTCTACCCAATGCTTCTGCAATCAACAACAAAGAAGTGTTGATTGTATGAATGGGATTTACACTACCCTCCGTGACATAGCTCAATCTCTTGCTCCAAGGAATGGCCGAGGGGTAATGATACAATACGGGCCTCCTAATCCAAGACCACCTCGCCTGTAGATTGCTCATGCATGAGCAAACCTTCCTTTTTTTTTTTTTTGCAATGTAATCCTTCGGTTTGTTTTTTAATGCAAGTGGTTTCTTTCATATGACGGTACTTAAAAAAATTATAATAATAATAAAGAAAGATAAAGAAAATCAGCCGCACAAATTTAGCACAATAGAAGGATATATATATTTTGAAAAATATATATCCATTTTAAAGATGGAAAGAATTTTCTGGCATGGACATATATATCATTTCAAAGCAAAAGCAAGTTACATACTTATCAAGATAAAACATATTATAACCTGAGTATGTAGTACAATAATTGAGGTAATATAGATTAATAAGATATAATCAGATATAAATTATAATCCATAAACAATCGTTCATAAGCTATATCTTATACAAAGGATATGACATGCATAATGCTCAAACCATGATGTATTGAATATTTAAAAATAATTTAAGTATTTAACATATTTTTATATGCAATGATATTATCAAATATGTAAGATTTCGTAAAATAGTATATCATTGCTATGAAAATATGTCAATGATAACAATTTGCTAGTATAGCTAATTAAGATCAAAGAGTATCATTCAATTAAATAATAAAGTAGTAGCGGATAGAGATACTCATCAATTTTGGCAAACTCTTGTTACTTCTTGAAGTCCCTCCTTAAAATGTTGATATCTTTATTTTCTTCATTGCCCTTCTTTTGATCCTCTCCTTTTGCAATTTTAATGGTCTTCATTGATTGATTATTTGCAAGATCCTCTTTACTTAGCGTCTAGTGTTGGCATCTGGCGTTAGGCGTTGGTTCACAGAATGACATATATAAGTCTTGCTGGTCAACCACTGATGAGCTAGCTGGTCGACCAACCAACTGCAAGACACTTTTAATGGAGTACTTTGATTCTCAAATTAGTGATGTTCAAATAAATCTTCAACTATCAGGAGAAACAATACATTATGTTCAAAGTATGTCATGCTTCCATAAAATGCATTTGTGTGAGGATTTTTGATTTTATTGAAAATATTTAGATAAGATTACAATAAAGATAAACATTACAAGTAAGAGTAATCTTATTGATGTGAAACCAAGGGAAATATGCATGTAATGAAAGCAAGTTGTCGTGATGCGATAAATAAGAAAGTTCAAGCTAAATTTAGAAGAAAGATTTTAGCTCAAAGCAAAAATCATATCCTTAGGCCACACACCTAAGAATCATTTTTAGAAATAGCATGCATGAATATCAAAGATAGATGAAAGGCATGCTAGAAAACAAACATAAGCATTTGATACAGTAAACATATCAATCAAATTTCTTACAATACATTCCAGCTTATATGTTTACTTGTCCATTGCCTCCTTTTGATGCAAGAGAGTGGAGTTTGAATGATGTAGCCATTGAAAAGTCATTTCCGCTCCTTGCTTCGAGGCAAATCTGCAAATTAATCCTTTGTCTTTGGTACCCAAATTTCTTTGGGTCCGCCTGGGTCATGAGTTCCTTTTTGAACCCATTTCATTTTAACTCCATGAACAAGATTTTTCTTATAAAAGCATGAGTAAGATTTGTGTCCTTTTAGTCCACAATAAAAACAAGTGCAAGTTGGACTATTTGACATCTTTACAGAAACAAAGAAGTTTTTAGAATGCTTTTGGTTTGATTTCTTTTTAGAAACAAGACCAACTTTGTTAAACATTCTTCTTTGTTTCAAAACTGAGGTATTTAAAATTTCTCTACCTTGAGAAAATTTTGCAAGTGTGTTTTTAAGATTATTATTTTCCTTTTTCAAAGAATCACACTTGGTACAAAAGCAATTTTTATTGGTAGAGATATTTGCTTTTAAAATCAAATTCTCTTCTTGCAAAGTTTTGTTTTGATTTTCAAAAACAAAATTCTCTTCCTTGGAAATAGAAAATTCGTTTTTCAATGTTTTCAACTCATTTTCAAGAGAAGAGTTTTTTTGTTTTGAAATATTTAGTTTCTTTGCAAGTATTAGAGATTTTTTATGTAAATCATCAAAGGCATCTTGTAATTCTTCAAAAGAGTAGTCAAATGAATTTACCTCATCTTTATTTCTGGCCACAAGACAAGTGTTGGCTTCTTCATTTGTGTTCTCCTCATCAGAATTGCTATTTCCCCAAATGGAAGATAGGTAAGCTTTCTTTGATGATTCAACTTTTGGTTGTGGTTTCTCTTTTTCTCCTTTTTCTTTTTCTTCTATCTCCTTGGTGATTTGAGATTTTTCTGTAAGTTCAACACCAAGAGCTTGCAATTGATTAAGCACAAGTTGTATCTCATTAATGGTTTTACAATTGTTCATTTGAGCAATTTCAAGTTCATTAATGAAACTTCTATACCTTAATTCCTCAGCAATAAGATCTTCCTCATGTGCAACTTCAAGAATTTCCCACATTTCTTTTGCAGTTGCACAGTTGGAGATTTTGAAAAATTCATCTTGACTCAATGCACAAGAAATAATCAATTTTGCCTTAGCATTGAGTTGCATTAAACTTCTTTCAGTATCATTCCATTCACTCTTGGGTTTTGGAATGCATTTTCCTTGTTCTTCCTTGACAGGCATATAAAAACCATTTTCTATAACTTCCCAGAGTTTATGGTCTACTGAAATTAAAAACATTTTCATTTCATACTTCCAATATTGAAAATGATTAGCATCAAAAACTGGAGGTTCTGTGAAAGAATAATTTTCAGACATAAACCAATCACTAAATCCAACCATGTTTACTCTTAGACGGTTAAGTCTCAAATCAAGAGCCCAAGCTCTGATACCAATTGAAAGAAATGGTTGGATCCCAAGAGGGGGGGTGAATTGGGTTTTATAAAAATTTTCACAAAACTTAATTGGAAGTTAAAATGATTTTCTGAAATTGGATAATGTTAAAGATAATAATTTAATTCAGAAAATCAAAATGTTTATCAAGATGAATAATTTTATAGTGCAAGGAATTAAGGAGCAAATATAAATCTACACAAATTAATTAATACTTGAGGTAGAAATTAAATATAAACGCAAAGCATTAATTAATTAACTTCAAATGTAAATAGAGTAGGGATAGAGAAAGCAAACTCGGAGATTTATACTGGTTCGGCTAATCCCAAGCCTACATCCAGTCCTCAAGAGACCACTTGAGTATTTCCACTATAATTGCAAGTTTAATCCGGGTACTTGCAAACCACTACAACATACTTTTCTCCCTCAAGGGTGTCTCTCCCCCTTACAACGTGTTTTCTCTCAAACACTAACTCAAGGAACCAATCCTTGAGAAACTAAATTTAAAGGCTTAAGGAAAATAATGGTAAACACTCTCAAAGTGTAGATAACGCAGAAATTAAGCTCAGAATTTTTCTCTAACAATTTAGAGAGAATGGAACTCAAGATAATATGAGAAATGAACAATTGAAGCTTGATGCAAATGGTGTTGTGAAGTCCCCTTTATATTGTGAAACCTTGCTGCTACAGTGACTGCTTTAGTCAGAATTGCTACAGTAAGTTTCATCATCATTTTTCAACCTTTCTACAACAACCAAAAAACTTTATCAACCTTTTTCAACAATCAATATTCTTTTTCAAATTTGCTACAGTAAAAAGTATTCTTTTTCAAAGTTTATTACAACAACCAATAAACTTTATCATACTTTTTCAACAATCAAATTCATTTTTCAAAAGTGCTACAGTAAAAGGTATTCTTTTTCAAAGTTTATTACAACAACCAATAAACTTTATCATACTTTTTCAACAATCAAATTCATTTTTCAAAAGTGCTACAGTAAAAGATATTCTTTTTCAAAGTTGATTACAACAACCAATAAATTTTATCATACTTTTTCAACAATCAAAATTCTTTTTCAAAAGTGCTATAGTAAAAGATATTCTTTTTCAAATTATATTACAACACCCAATAAACTATATCATACTTTTTCAACAATCAAATTTCTTTTTCAAAAGTGCTATAGTAAAAGATATTCTTTTTCAAAGTTGATTACAACAATCAATAAACTTTATCATACTTTTTCAACAATCAAATTTCTTTTTCAAAAGTGGTACAGGAAAAAGTATTCTTTTTCAAATTATATTACAACAATCAATAAACTTTATCATACTTTTTCAATAACCAATAAAGTTTATCATACTTCTTCAACAATCAAATTTCTTTTTCAAAAGTGCTACAGTAAAAGATATTCTTTTTCAAATTATATTACAACACCCAATAAACTTTATCAAAAATCAATTTATATTACTATATATAAATATATAAAGCATTAAATATATTTGGGCCAAGAAAAATTGAATCATGCATTTGGGCCAATAAGATTAAATCATACATTTGGGCCAAGAAAATTAAATCATACTATTTGGGCTAAGAAAGATTAAATCATACATTGGGCCAAGAAGATTAAATCATTCATTTGGGCCAAGAAGATTAAATCATTCATTTGGGCCAAGAAGATTAAGTCATACTATAATTCCCACATATTTGTCATCATCAAAACTTATAGCATAATACATTAGGGCTAACAAGGTTAGATCACCCACATGCAACCATTTCCGAAATTCATCCCCAAGAACCAGTAATCACGGAGTGGAAATCTTTCTGACTCGGCTAACGGGAAGAGCAAGAGAAAAACACGAAGAACATAGCAAGAATGAGGAAGTCCAGATATTTCCTTTTTCTTAGAAGTGTTTCTCGGCTAAAAGATGTTCAGGAAAAGTGGGATTCACGTGGAATATTCTTATGATGGCCACTAAATTAATTTGGCTAAAATTCCAAGTTCGACCTCTCATCAAATTTAAGATTTTACCTAATTCCATATTAGCATGGGTGAAATTTCATTTATGCCCCAAGTAAAAATTAGGAATTTATATTTCCTCTTTCCCAAACTCTCCTTTTGAATTTTTTTCCATAATTAGCTACATCAATTCTTTGACTTCAGTCCATAACCCTCTTTTAGCAAAATTTAAATTTCAACCCAAATATTCAAATTCTTTTGCGCAAAAAATTTCCTCATTATGGGCTTTAAGTAATATTTCTCTTTTCCAATTCACTTTAGTCCCAAAAGACCTAACTTGAAAATTTTCATTTAGGTATTTCAAATAGTCCTTGTAAAAGTTTTTGTAAACAGCACTGCAGCCTGTAATTAACCAGTTTTGATTACTTAAAGGATTTTTCCCCTTATGAAATGGACAACTGATGCAATGATGTAGGGCAGTATGCTTTAAAATCTAAACACAATATGGTCTGAGCATAATATTCGTATTTAATTATAAATTATAATGAGGATTTACAAGTGTTGGAAGAGAATACACATATTTCGAATTACTTTCAAATTTCAATTAAAAAACCCCGAACATTTTAGATTAAAGCTTCCTTTTGTTATTGTCAGTGGCGTATCTAAGACCCCTTGATCAGTGGGACAAAATTTTCATTCGTTTTTATAGATCTGATGGTAATTTTCTCTTAAAAAATATTTCCATTACAAAATTTTTTTCTTCGAAATCCTAATTGCATAATCAATCAACCAATTTGATAGATTTAGACCTATGTACAAAAACCTTAAATTTCAAGCTTTTACAAAGAGGTCCTTAATAATGGAATGATAAATTAACCATCATCAAGAAAAAATTTCATGAAATTGACTTCACAAATACGTTACTCATGATCCTAATTGTATAATTAATCAACCAATTTGATGGAATTAGACCTATGTACAAAAATTTCAAATTTCAAACTTTTACAAAGAGGTCCCTAACAATCAAATGAGAAATTAACCATCATCAAGAAAAAATTTCATGAAATTGACTTCACAAATATGTCACTCATGATCCTAATTACATAATCAATTAATCAATTTGATAGACTTATACTTATGCACAAAAACTCCAAATTTCAAGCTTTTACAAAAAGGTCCCTAACAATCAAATAAGAAATTAACCATCATTAAGAAAATATTTCATGAAATTGACTTCACAAATATGTTACTCATGATCCTAATTACATAATCAATTAACCAATTTGATAAATTAGACCTATGTACAAAAACACCAAATTTCAAGCTTTCACAAAGAGGTACCTAACAATAGAATGAGAAATTAATCATCATCAAGAAAAAATTTCATGAAATTGACTTCACAAATATGTTACTCATAATTCTAATTACATAATCAATTAACCAATTTGATAGAATTAGACCTATGCACAAAAACACCAAATTTCAAGTTTTTACAAAGAGGTCCCTAATAATGGAATGAGAAATTAACCATCATTAAAAAAAAAATTTTGCCACTCTAGGGAGTGGAGGCCTCATGACTGTGAGCAGCAGAGACTAAGTCATTGAAGGGGTTTCAAAAAAATATTAAGGGAGTTCAAAAAAAACCAAGAAGGAAGGCAAAATGAGTTTTTTTTTTTACATATGATTTTGTAAAATCAGCTGCACCCCCTCAAACATATATGGCTCCGCCACTGGTTATTGTAAAGTATGAAACATGAGGAATGACTTTAAACAAGGGTGTAATGAACGTAACTAAGAAAGTTCCCAATAATCACGGTGGTATATATCCTTTTCACCCATTACAGATGTTCAGCTTACCTTCCTCTCTGCTACTGAAATTAATTTGCTCCTAAATGCATTTGTTGATATGAATTCACATAAGAAAAACATGATTAAAACAAATGACATGTGCTAGACAAATGACATGATTAAACATCCATTTGGACTCCCTCTAAGGTTGAAGTCCTTCCTTCCTAACAACAGTACTAGACAAGATCAAAACAAATGACATGTTGCATATTTACAAAACTTTCACAAAGCTCTTAAAATAGATGTTTATTTACAAATATAATTCAGAAAAAGTAGCCTATTTATTTTTGGAGTGATATTCATATTTTATTTTATTTGAAGTCAGGTCATGGATACAAATTTGAAGCCGAAAGTTGGAATCAAATTCCAAAACTATGATGCAATATTAAATTTTTAGGTTGCATACAGTGGAATGACCAGATTTTGAGTTAGAAAAGGATATGACAATAAAAACCCAAATGATGGAACTAGAACGTCAATTAGATTTCTTTGTTGCAAAGAGGGTTTTCGAAAGCCGGATAAAAGAGATTCCAAGATTAAAAAACCTCGACTTGAAGCTAGGACGGACTGTATGGTAAGGCTAGAACTACTATTTGTAAATGGAAAATACAAAATGCACAAATTTATTGAAGAACACAACCATGAACTTAAAACTGTAAAAACAAGTCATATGTTTCCATCACAGCGTAAAATATCTGAAGTTCAAGCTTATAAGATTGAGTTGGCAGAAGACTGTGGGTTTCCACAAAAGGTGTCTTTTAACATGATGAACATGCCTTCAGGGGGGAACAAATATTGTGTTTACTAGAAGGGATGTGAAGAATTATTTGAAAACAAAAAAATAGAGAAACATGTTGTATGGTGACGTTGGTGCTTTACTGGAATAATTCCAAAAAACAATTAGTAGAAAATTCATCTTTCTTCCATGCTTATTAGATGAACGCAAAAAAACAAATTACAAACATGTATTGGGATGATTCAAAGATGTTAATTGATTATGGTTATTTTGGCGATGTAGTATTGCTTGATATAACTCACTGCACCAACAAAGGAAATAGGCCTCTAGCACTATTTTGTGAGTTCAACCATTACAAAGGAATGATGATTTTTTGGGGCGGCATTATTGTATGATGAAATCGCGAAGACATTTAAATGTTTGTTTGAGATATTCTTGCCACTCACCGAAAAAAGAAGGCCCAAATGATCTTCACTGATCAAGATGCAGCCATGACAAAAGCACTATTTGAAGTGATGCCAAATGTTGTGAATGGCTTATGCACATGGCATTTAATATAAAACTATGTGAAACAGAATGAAGACTTCTATAGGGGTGAAACTATCACATTCCCCACCCAAGGAGATATGATCGGCACGGATGTGAAACCCCCACATTGTAAATTTGACTCTGTTAAGAAACCTGATGACTTATACATATACTGGATCATGATATAATCTACCAAGAATAATTATATTCATCATTAATATTCATCTCTTCTAGAATATCTTAATTATATACATATAAACCTAAAAGAATTCAACTCGCCATATAACCATGGTGATTATAGTCATAATAATAAAAGAATCTAAATCAAGTCTTGCACTTTATAAAAATGTGGATTTCCTGCAAACTTTCACTAATCATATGAACATCCAGCATACAAAGTTGTTTGCTTGAATAATTCCAAAAATAATTAGTGGAAAATCCATTTTTCTTCCATGCTAATTATCATATGGACGCAGAAGAACAAATTACAAATGTGTATTGGGCTGATGTAAAGATGTTAATTAGTTATGGTTATTTTGGCAATATAGAATCGCTTGATACAACCCATTGCACTAACAAATGAAATAGGTCTCTAACACTGGTTTTTGGGTTCAACCATTACAAAGGAATGATGATTTTTTTGAGGCAACATTGTTGTACGAAGAAGAGCAAAACAGAAACCTTCCTCAGATTAAATCACTGTAATACCCGCCAATTTTGGGATCACATAATTGGCGGTATAACAGTTATTATAATGAAAATTGCTAATATTTTAAAAGCATTATTTTAAAGCGTTATTTTATGACGTTATTTTTAATTCATTATTTTAATGGAATTATTTGGTCTTTTTTTGTTTTTCATATTTAATTTATTCTCTTAGAATATTATTTATAAAAATGGAGATAAATGATTCGACCAGATATTTTATTGCAGATGATTTTTTGAGATTTGAGAAAAGACAAGAGGAAGAGAAAATTTCATAGAAATAGTGTTGGGAGACAGGAAATAGAGAAAGAGTAATTATGAGCGATAAAGGAAGCTGGGTACCTACTGGATTCAGAGAGGGACAAAAGTGAAATAAGGAACCAGGGTAATACCTAAAATATAGGAAATACCCAAATTAGAGAAATTATGGATTTGCCACTATCAAGGTTAACTGGGAGTTGACTGGAAGCAAAATAGTAATTTCACCCTAGGCGAGTACATATAGTGGCCCTACTCCTTTTTTCTTCACTTTTCACTTTCCTCCCTCTCTCTCTCTTTCCTCACTCTCTCTCTCTTCTTTCTTTCTCTCTTCCTTCTCTCTACCTCTCTCCACCCCAAATCCTCCAACCAAGCTCCGGTGAGTGGTTCTTCGGTGGTGGGACGAGTCATCGGTGACTAACCAATGTAGGGAAAGCAAGGAATTGAGGTAGAAATTTCTATTTCTCAAACTTTTTCCTATTTTCTAGTTTTAAGGATATTTGGGCTAAAATTGAGATTGAAGCTTGGTTTGTCGGTTAAAATTAAGGGTTTTGATGTCGAAACACTCCTTAGACATCAAGGATGAGAACTCATAGAAGAAATCATGAAAAACGACGAAAATTTAGCTAGATCTGGACCAAATCCGAGGCCAAATCGTGTGGGTCATGATCGTGCCACCTAGGCCCGCCACACTTTAGAAGGGAAAAGGGAATAAGGTCGTGGCACCTAGGCGCCAAGCATGCTGACGTCAGGCTTTGGTGTTTTGCTAGACCTTTCTTTAAATAGACATAACTCTTTCATCCGGACTCCATTTTTAGCAAACTTTATATCATTGTAAAGCTATTTGAGTCTAGTTTTCAATGGTATAACTTTCATATGAAAAATTTTTTACTGGTTAAGTGTTATGACCAAATGAGTGAGCAAAGATTAGAATTAGTGATGAAGGTTTTCCTTGTCTTATTGATTTATTGATTTTGGTTGATTCTAGATGACTTGGGAGCTTCATTGGCTTCATTTCTTGGGATTTCTTATACGGTAAACCTTGTGGGCATCACGATGAGTGGATGACCTTGCTAATTGAGTTTTTATTTAAAATACTCAAGTACAATATAAATCTTATTCACACCGTAATTGGAAATAAATTACTAGAATTCTCTTGTTAGTCATATTAACTAGATTACGGAATTTACTTGTGATATTGGGAGTTCTTTTTATGAATTGTCTATGGAGATGTTATAGGTTGAATTGTGTGGATTTGGGAAATGTATTTAAGATGTTCAGTTGGTTTTGGTGTATGTTGTATTGTGTTTGTGTGAATGTAGTGCATATTCATACAATGAGAGGGAACTGGCTAGTAACTCAAAGATGTGGATATTCTTAGAAAGAACATCAAAAATTGGAAACATATGGGTAGACCTCTGGGATAAAGTCGTTGAGCAATTATAGTCTGAGAGAAAATTTCGAACAAGGTCTCAACGAGGTAAGTATGGGAAAGTGGGAAAAAACATTGCATATTCATATCACGAGAAAGAACCGATTAGCAAACCCATTGAGTAATTCTAGTCTTGGTATCAATGTGGTAAGCATGGAAAGGTATGGAAAAACAAGCATATGATTGTTACATAATGCATTCAATGTGATCATTTGTGCTTGTACATGTTTTGGTATTGTTTTAAGCTTAAACCCTCGTTGATGTGGTGTGATGTGGATAGCGAGAGTGTGGACTCACAAAGAAATAAAACATTACGGTCATATAATCAGGTATGATTGTGTTTGTATATCTGTACATGTCTGTGCATACTAGAGGTATTTATTTAAATTGTGGTTGTGATCCTAGTATTTGTACTTATGCCTTATTTTATTGCATGGTCATTTAGTTACTGAGTTTTTTATAAACTCACTCTTTGTGGTTACATTTTTCAAATATAACAGCTGAGGAGGATGGAAAACCGCTTGAGGTTAGCGACTTAGAGATATACTTCATTTTTTTACTAAAGGATACTTGATGAACCAATTTTTGGACTGTATGCCAATAGAAATGCTTTGTAATCTTATAAGTCACATAGGTCTTGCTGTATTTAGGAATTTTATTAATTTGGCTAAAATTTGCTTTGTAAACTATATAATTTACATTTGTATAGTTGTGGATATTAGAACTATTCAAGAAAATTATGGGTCACCACTAAGGAGCACCATAAGATTTGTAATTGGTATGTTAAGTCATGTGTCCATTTTTTAGGGCGTTACACATTAACCATCGCAATCTTCTTTAGCATTAAGTTCTCACACCCAAATTCATAGAAACATACAAAGCACATGTAAACCACAATTTTTTTCCATCATAGACCAATAATTCATATTCCTTTCATTTAAGTCCCTACACAAGGGCTCTTAAGCTTTGATTGCCATCATGCACATCACAATTTAACCTATCACAGTCTGTAGCCATTATTCATGCACAAAACCATCCACACACATCATTTAACACAAGGGCAAGGATTAGACACAAAGATTTCCATTAATTCACAATCATCCACTTGAAGTTTTTCAATCCAACCCCAATATCTATGATATCTAGCATTTTTTATATACATTTAATCCCTATCTTAGCGTATTTACATTTTCATCTATGGAAATTCTCCAATTTTATTACACTTTATGATTTACTGGGTCTAAATCAATTTTGGATAGAAAATGAATTATTTTCATATTCTATGACTTAAATTATTAAAGACTCAATTTAATTCATTTGGGTATTTTTTTCAGAAATTAATTTTAGAGATTTCTTGATGATATGGTGCTGAGGTGGACATTTTTGCTAATATGGATGCTAATGTGGCACTTTTGGGATGAGTAGGATGTTGACTTGGCACTCTTTTCTGCTGACCTGCTGACATGGATGTGTGGGGCCCTCATTTCAGATCTACCCAGCCTTTTTTGTCATGCATGTAGCCAGCTCTTCCCCAAACTTTGCTAAAAATGGAAGCTTCCCTTCTTACACTTTTTCTACACCAAGAAAGCATGTTCTACTACCCTTAATTCATGAATCTGCAGCAATATTTTAGATCTCTTTTGGCAGCAGTAGAACAACCACACTTCAGCTCTTTTGAAAGTCAGCTTGAAGGCATATAGGGTAGAATATTCCAAAGGCATAAGAGGCTTCAGTGTTTTAATTCAGAACATTCTAGGCTGTAACAGCAAAAATTTGCAGCTCTTATTTCCTCTGTATTTCTCTCTACTGTTTTTGGTGTTTTTGCTCTCATAGAGAGTTAAACTTCCATTGTAATTAGTCACTAGGACCTTGAGATATTGTACCTTAAACTTTCAATGCAAGATAAGTGTTTTATTCTCCATTTTATGTCATTTTCATTTTTTGTTCTGTTCTTATGTTTATGTTGATAACAAAATTCTAATATGAACTTGTATAAGCATAAACTGATTTTTATTTGAGATATAACCTTGCTTAACTGATTGAGAAAGCAAGTAAAATGAAATGGCTAGGTTAGATGATATCTAACTTGATTTGGTTGAGGTCTTTTAAAGTTGCATCTAGCTATAGATTAATGAAGTTCTTCTTAACTATGGTTAGAAGCATTATAGTTCTGTAAGTTCTTCTAGATTTCTTTTCCTAAAATCAAATTATGAAATAAGAATAAGACTGAACCAATGAATTAAGTAGTGATATTTACACTCCCATAAATCTTAGAGGCTGGTTGCATATTATCCTTTACTGTCAAACCTTTTTGTTATTGTTCTGCTGTTGACTTGCTACTATTTATTATTGTTTTATGCTGCTGTCATACCAAACTACCCCCCCACCCCCGTGTTAATTAGTTTAATTAGTGTTTAAGTGTTAAGAACAACTTATTAGTGGTTAGGAGTGAGGCTTTGTGAGTGAATACGACCTGAGAATCACTATATTGCAAGATTGCCACGAATTTAATTTTGGGTGATTCGGCATCGTAGTAGCGTGAACCAATCCATACCTGCATATAAGTAAGGTAATTGCATCAACTAAAACACAACAAGATTAAGGGTATCACCCAAAAAAAAGTTTTAATCCAGTCCTTGTAATTTCTCCTGCACAATTACACTAAGGGAATGAATGGAATTAGCTACTGAAATTTTTCGACGGACTCCTACTAAATAGCTTTATGACTACATCAGTTCGTGTTTCCAACTAAGTAGAAGTAGGAAAATATACATGTACATGTCATCCACTTGTACCAAATTTTTCCTACTATTCAGCGACTGAAATTTTAGTCAAAAATATTTATTTATTGCACACCCACTAATCTTCGGTCGATAACCTACATATCATTTTAAAATATTATTTCCAAAATATTAATTTAAATAATTTGTTGCACAGTTTGGCGAGAAAAGGCTCTCAAACACGTGTGCTTGAGATGGTCCATCTCACACATGTGTGCTCAAGAATGTATATAAAATATTAGAGGATTTTTCTTATTTCAAAACATTGGAAATTTCGCACAAGAAGTTTTGTTTTAATTTTTTATATCAGCATATATATTTAAAAAATTATTATGTTGTATTATTTTTTCAAATTAGAAAGTAATTATTAAATTAGAGAAATATAAATATTACAATTTGAAAAATAACAAATGGGTAAATGTAAAATATGACTTATTAAAAAAAAGCCAAAAAGCATATTGAAATATATGTGATCAAGAGGGAGCTAGGATTCATGTGTGCTCGAGAAGCTGCCTCTCGAGCACACTATTTTTCAAAACATGTGTGCTCGGGAGGTTGTCTCTTAATCACACATAGTGTACTCAAGACTCTCACATTGTGGTGTTGTTTTTTTAGATTACTATTGAGTTTTTTT